>OU975443.1:4355926-5795401 GCA_918857605.2 Philereme vetulata
AAATCCTTTCCTATCTTTAAAACGCTATTGTTTAAGCACTATTTGTCTGCATCAGAGAGCTGAGAATCTTATTTTGTTATCATATATGTCGTTGTTACTGTTTGTATTACAGCTGTTTCATATTTTATTTATTGCTAGTATATTTAATATCATAGAATGTTTATGTATAATATTTATATTACCTACCCTGGTATCTATTTATTCTGTTTTGCTTATGTAAGTATACCTAAAATTAAATAAAAAGCTTATATTATAAAGCTACTGTCCTTTAACGTTCTCGTAAAATCCAGTCCATCCAAAGGTTGTCTGGAAGAGATCGCTTTTAGCGATATGACCGCCAATTGTACTATCGCGTGTCTAGTTTTAAGTGTTTTAATTATGATTTGTTAATTTAAGTGTGGTATACAATAAAGCGTTTTATATCTTCTATCTATCCTAGGTACACGCGATACGTGGAAGGAGTAGGCGTAGGCCTTTGCCCAGCAGTGGGAACATGTAGGCTAGGAAAAAAATTTATAGCCTGTACCTACTCAGCGATAATGTAGCTTAAGGATATTCAATAAAATAATTTTTAAATACAAATATATAAACAACAAACTTTACCTCTTTACAATATTACCTACCTACTAGCTGACCAATCTGCAGCTTCGCACGCGTATATTTACAATAAAAACATTACCCTCCTTCTGCGCAGTTGGGGAATGCGATCATCTAAATACAACATTAAGCATTACATTTATTAATACATTACAGCCGGTGAAAAAGTACCAAACATACAAAAATACAAATCTTTCCTCTTTATAATATTAGTATAGAATAAACAATTTGTCATTGATTGTGTTATTGTATCAAAAAATTACTAATATCTATAGGTTAAAAAAGACCGCAATATCCTTGGTATTATATTCAACCCACATCCATAGAGGTTCTGCTAAAATACGTATAAAAAGGCTGATTGCAAAAAGTTTAGGTAAGCCTATTAAAATTAGCCATCAATGTTTCAAAATGTAATTATAAAAAAAGGTTTTTTTTTTCTAAATATACATTAACATACCTTCTCACAGCACAGCAAAAGTTTTCAAAATCACAGCACTTATTCTCGTTAAAGTTCAACTTCACATAAGTCTCGTTTCCACGGCTGATATAATTCTGAATGCACTCGAAATAAACGAAATCGTTTTTTGGGACAACCCTTCGCTGCAGCGCCCGAAAACCGACTACTCACTTCTAACTCTCACAATGAACTGAAAAAAATCTGTCAATTTTTATGCTCCAAACATCAATAAATGTATTCTACATTTGAAGGCGACGAGTTTCGCTGAAGAGAGATGCACATATACCCAGATACGCATGTCCCTTTCGCTCCCCCACAGCCTTATTTTTAGTAGAATTATATGAACCAATACGGAGCCAGCTACTGTGGGAGGGGATCAAGTTATTAGGTTATTGTTTATGGGATATAAATAATAAAAAATAACCATCCCATGGTCCTTTTGCTATTGTTGTTGTAGAATAAACCATAGACGTACTGTATTAGCTATTAGAGACAATATACTGCGAATACAAAGGGATATTAAATTGTTTTTGTATTGGCGTTGGTTCTAATGTAATTTTCATGTTTGTTTGTGTTAAAAGCTGGTATTTTCGTAAATTAAATGTGTAATAAAGAGGATAATGATATAACAACCCGGTTCATTTAGTATTTCATAATGTTTTATCCTTGATATTTCACTTAAGTAATGTGAATAATAATTACTAGAAATGCCTATGTTTTGAAAAATTACCAACCGCAGATCGTATGTAACGATGTTTACGTAAATAATATGACGCGTATGTGAATTTCTCGCCCTATTAGGAGATTTTTATAGAATACAAATAAACGATAAAAAGCGGCCGCAAGGCAGGCGCTACGAGGGGCGTAGGGCTTTTTAGCGGCGCCAGCGACCAATCACAGGGCGCTGATTAAAAAGGGAACGTTATTTTTACGTTTTTTACTGTCGAAGTGTTGAAACTGTTGAAACCGATCGATGTCGTGGAGATCACAGGCGAAAGCTGTTTGGGCTTATCAGTGGTCATTGCAATATGAAAAAAAAATTTGCTAGTTACCTACCCAACTTACGATCCGAGATCGGTTGCAAAAATGGATTTTTCGTACCACTTGCTCAAAAAAGGGACATTCTATGCCACAAAAAGCGAACATAACAATAGTCATTTTAAATCTGTTAAAAACAGGGATAGAGAATTGTTCTGAATTTCATTCATCCTCTAGGGGGAGAATGTGTTGGTTACATAATGAATAAACTTGTTTCAATTATTTTATATTAAACATGTGACAGAATTTATGACCTGACTAGGTATGTTGTAGTTCTTACGAGATACACCAAATTAATTGTACTGAAGTAAACAGATGATGTTGCCAAAACAAAATAATACTAAGTACATGTAACACAGATTAAGATGATTATGTGACAACAATTATGTATGAGCCTCAGTTGCCTAAACTAGACTAAAAAGCCTGTTTTTTTTTCGAATGGACTAATCTCGCTGTTGGCCTCTGAGGCCGTTGCAGCTTAACCGAGCTTTTGGCGAGCGCAGAAGGCGCTCAGCCCTGTAATTTTTTGATGAGGCAACTAGCGCAAGGGCACCACTTAGGTACGAACCTAGGCTTGGGCTGTTGCCGGGACGGGGATAAGAGAGAAACGCCCGGGTGCTTGTACCTCGTATAGGCGGCGACTGAAGGGACTCGTCGACCTCGCCGGCGAGGTCGGTGTATTTGTGGAGTGTTTGCTCTGTCTAATGTGGATGACTCTTCCGCATTAGCGGAAATTAAGTGATTTCGTCATCTGGGTCTCCGAGAACGTGTCTCGGACGACGGAGGGTTTGAACTGAAAAGCCTGTATGATAGGCAGCTGTTTAAATACATGAATAAAATGTAATATCAAGAGGAAGGTGGCGGGTTCAAGTCCCGTCTAAGCTAACATTCTAGATGGTTTTAAAATCTTAAAATGTAATATAGTTGTGAAACGCCTAATAATGTTAGAAGCGTAAAAAAATGTTTTGATTAAAATTAACATCATCATCATGATCATCAGCCGGACGACGTTCACTGCTGAACATAGGCCTCCCCCTTAGATCGCCACAGCGAGCGGTTGGTAGCCGTTTGCGCCCCGCGATTCTTACTAGATCTTTGGTCCACCTTGTGGGAGGCCGGCCTACGCTGCGTCTTCCAGTCCGTGGTCTCCACTCAAGAACCTTTCAACCCCAACGGTTATCGGTTCTACGAGCGATGTGGCCTGCCCATTGCCACTTCAACTTGCTAATTTTGATAGCTATGTCGGCAACTTTAGTTCTTCTCTTAGTTAGTTAAAATGAACATTTAAAGGTAAACTTTAAAGCGACCGACGGCAGTTTTAAGTTTTTAAAAACAATAGGTACTAGAGTAGTGAGCATATCGTAGCGGTTCAGTTAGAGTATCTCTTTTGTCCCCGGTACCGCTAATGAAACGAAAGGTTGTTTGTTTGTGCAATTTTTCGGTATTATTTTAATCTCCAAACAGTTTTGGTAATCCTATTATGGCGGAAGGCAGAAAGCTATTATTTTATTTTTCAGTAAAAAGAGTCCAGATATTTTTTTACATGCGTTCTTAAGAAATACGAAGGCAATTAGGAGTTTAATTCCTTCACCGACGTGTAAGACATAATCCGAACCAAAAAATAAACGTGTTTTTCCTTTTTCTACTTTTTTCTTACGGATCGGTAAGGAATTTTGAAGGCAGCAAATCCATACAAAACTGAAGCCCTTATCAATCACGTGGGTAATTTTCCGTTCGAAGTTTTTTCCGATTTTGTATGGATTTACTGTCTTTGAAATTCCCGTTTGATGTTCTGAAATGGAATTCCGACTGTATGTGATCGGCCTTACGCATTTGAGGCACAGTCAGACGAAGAGATATATTGTTTGAATTTATTGCTATTGATAGAGCGAAGCGAGATCTCCAAATCAACTTGGGCAAATCGGCATTGTATGTATGTTTGTTTGTCGAAGTTAACTTTCGAATCGTTTGATACGATCATCATGAAATTTGGTATATAGGTAGGTAGTGATGGCACAATTTTGGTGTGTCTTGGAGCTTAAAATTTTTGGGGGTTGTTGAGTTTGGGGGTTCAAGAGGGGTAAAAAAAAACCAAAATTTGACTATCCAATCAAGTGGCGCGTTAATTATGAGGACATTTCGACACATTTTACATTTTTAGTTATATCCTCGTTGTTTTTAAGTTATTATTATTAGCCATAATAAAAACTGAACTTTGACGGAATTCACAAGGTACACCAGTGAGTGAACTTGTGCTGAAGTTTGATGTCTGTGTAGCTTTAGTGATCCAAATATAGCTAACTGCAATTTCTACCCCAAAAAAGATTAACCAACATACATGAACTCCCGTTACCTGTAATTTGAATGAAACTGTAGGTCAGGTAATTGGTTATACATTTCGTGACATTATTTTTGGTAGTCAAAGATTACAAATAATATATTTTTTTGTTTTTATGGGAGACTCGCGAGATCTCAGTTCGGGGCGAACCACTAGTTCGTTAAGATCCTTGATTATGTATGGATTTGCTGCCTTCGAAGTTCCGATTCGATATTCCGAAACGGAGTTCGGACTGCATGTGACCGACCTTATGCACACACGGTTACACATCAAGCTATACATTTCCAGTATAAGCTGACCTCGCATTGTGTAGACTTTTCGTAGAATGCGAGGTCAGTTTATACTGGAATGTATAGCTAGATGTGTAGCCGTGTAGCGACTACATGCCACATCTACTACCATATTTGTTATTGATTGTTCACTTTGTTTTCGAGTGATTTGTTTACTTAAAATTATTTACTTTGGCCGACGCCATTGCTATCTAACCCAAATTGTTTTACTTAATTAATGAGCAAATTAAGGGTAGGTAAATAAAAAATATACAGCAAATTGTGAGTTGGACTCGCGACTGAGTGGTTCCATTGTTATTTCTATAACGTCGTATTTTAATAACCTTAATAATTGATTCAGTAGCAGTTATATTATAAACATCTATGCTCTGGCATAATAAATGCTACAAACATCTAATTGTTTGTATGTCTGATGTCTTAATATACATAATTATTGTTTAAAACGGGTATTTATCACATATGTACCTTGTTACAAGCTTTTATTTAACTTGCAATGTACATATGTATGTTTGTCCGGGTGGAATTAAAAAAAAAATGAAAATATTTTTATTTCTGTAAAATATAGAACTTTAACAAAGTTGTTGAGATCTTCTTTTAAGTATATTATACTTGTGTCAGAAGACCCCGCTCTTCAATAGCCATACAATTTATTTATATAGGTTACAGATTCATGGAATAGGTTATCCAACATTAGCGAGCACATACGGTGTATATGGGTAGAATGTGTATGTATGTGTGTGTATGTATGTTAGTTGGTGTGTTTGCGTGTGAATTAAGTCTACTTTTTGCGTATTTGACAATGACATGATAGGATAAATAAGATGATGCAATGACTGATATAAAAGTCCGACAGGTGCAAGAACCATGTTCGAAATTCAAAATTGTTCTGAAATACGAAATGTTTTTGAATTGCTCATGAGAACATGGAGTTCCTAAACTTCTTAATCGCTACAGTATTAATACTTCTTTAATATGCAATTAGAATCTAATAAAATGTTTGTAGAAAGAATTTTGTTTGTCCTGTTGTATGAGAATACTTTTTATCAAATTTGACTAACTTCCGCTGTTCAGATTTTTTTTATCCGATACAATAAAATGATCCTTACATAGGACTGCATCGATCGGCATAAAAAATTACCAACTTGATTCATTTTAAGGCGCTACTCACACTTGACTAAAAAAAATTTTATGCCAAAATGTTTTTCTTCGAAAACGAGCTGATGTTTTAAAAGAAACTGCACCTGTATCTCCTCTGGTTATGGGTGTTGCCGTACTGTTACAGTTAAAAAAACACTGTATATTATAAGTATAGATATATTTACAAAAAAAAATGTATATACGTATTCTATCAGTTATCTGGTTCCCATAACAGCTCTGCTTAGTTTGGGGCTAGATAGCGCTGTGTGAAATGCGCAGCAATATTTATTAATATTTATTATCTTTAACCGATTGAGCTGAAATTTTGTATACATGCTTATTTTGGATGACATGCTTAGCTATGTGACGTCATTCTAATTCCAAATGGCGGATGGCGAACTTGTTATATTTTCTGCGCTACCACAGTATGGGTATTAAATGAAAGGGCTTGCTGAGGAGAAAACGAAAACTAATACAACGTCACATTAAATCCAAAATATGGGGGACCATCCAAGATGTATACTATAAATCCATTATGGCAGGACCTCAAAGATGGCGGAGGATATTTTCCGGTTTTCTGAAGTCAATAACATCTGAATTTTAACAAAAGTTTGCCTTGGTCGACTTCATACTTTGACTTGTGTAATTTGGCGAGATAGGCGTCAACAGCATTGGTTTTCAATCTATCTAGGAGAAGGATATTGCTATAAAGTCCAATATGGAAGCGGACAAAACGCCTATACTTTGTGCTTACAAATTAAATTGTTGATAGGTTTGCTTCCACGTCGTGCCTTGCGTGCGTTTGGGCTTATTTGAATCTGCTTGCGGTTCTGATTATGAATTTTATAAAAGCTTGTTTTGAAAAAAAATTTTTCAACAAAAAACTTATTTATTTTTTATCTAGACGTTAATAGTCAAATCCGTTTTAATAAAACATTATGTAGGTACAGTGAACGCGAAAGTTTGAAAAGTAGATATACATTAAAATTTAAACTTTTTGCATCAGGATTAAAAAAGAACATAGCTTTCTGTTAAAAGAAACCACGCCAAAATCGGTCCATCCGTTCGGGACTTACGATGCCACAGACATACACGCAGACATATCATAACTTTTTGCGTAGAGGTTTAAAAAGTGTATTACGTAACTGTCGTTCTGAGGTTACAAATAAAATTATATTAAACTAGCTTACGCCAGCGGCTTCGCACGCGTTGCTTGTCAACAAAAATTAGCCTAATATTTGACTCCAGGTTATAATCTATCAACACACCAAATTTCAGCGAAATCGGTTCAGCCATTACGACGTGATTGAGTAACAAACATACATCCAAACTTTCGCGTTTATAGTAGTAGTGTGATAAAATTATTGGGTAGAAGGATTAACCAGCTGAAGTGGAGATGGGCTGGACATTTGGCAAGGAGGAAAGACGGAAGATGGAGGAGGGCAGCAACCGTCATTACCGTATTAAGAGAAACGTAATTAAACAAAATGTTTATAAAAAAGCCTACTATAAAATATCTGATTATTTAAATGATAGAGAAGCTTGGGATTGAAATTGCTCCAACTCGTTCAAAATGTTACAATTAATACGTAATTTATTTCGCGTATTGTTATGTATTCTAAAAGGATCATTAAAAAACAACCAACCTTGTTTCTTGCCTTTCTTTCCTTGGCTGGTCGCGAAGGAACAGGCAGTAAAATTGACGTTTCAAAGTGATCATTGTGATTTTAATGAATAAACGATTTTGACTTTGTCTTTGTCTCTGTACCGGGTGGTGGCCGCGAGAAGGGCACAGACCAGCTGGCAGACCATCAGCCAGATGGTTGGACGACATCGCGAGAGTTCCGGGAAGGCTATGGATGCGCTTGGCACTGGACCGAGTGCCGTGATAATGAGGAGGCCTATACCCAGCAGTGGGTGGATATGGTCTGAGATGATGATGAAATGAAATGAAATTACGGAACCCTAAAGCGGCTTGTGTATTGTTAAAATGTGTACGTTAAAATAATTAGTTGGTGTGTGGGAAAGTTGAGATAATACCAACATCCAATTATTTTATCGGGAGACTTCTGGAATAATTCTTGGAACATTTTTTCTTTATTTTGACCAAGTTCTTAGAACTCATGGTAATCGCAAATTCTTCTCATTGTTATTGTTCTGTTATTAGGTATATTGTTTTAAAATGACTATAAAAAAATATTGCTGGACATTTCACACAGCGCTCATTTGAGTTCTAAAATCACAAATAGTCAAAACACAGTAAAAGCCACTTGGAAAATAATCAACAGCGAGACTGGAAGAGCTACAACTAAGAACATTAAGTTTAATTTGAAAATTGGCAATTCCACGATCAATCAGGATGGTGATGTAGCTAATGCGTTCGAAGACTTTTTTGCCGATATTCCAGTCTCTACCACAAAATCCTTAAACTCCTCACCCATAGTCGCAGAGTCATTGTTAAAACAAAACTTAACGGAATGCAAAACACAATTCAAATTTGATTATGTAAATAGTGATGACATCATAAAAGCTTTCAAACTGATAAATGTTAAGAAAACCACAGATCTCTGGGGTATCTCTGTTAGCGTCGTGAAAACATTGATTAACATAATTGCTTCCGAACTAGCTTTAATATTCAACTAGTGTATTAACTGTGGTGTATTCCCTGATTTAATGAAACACAGTAAAGTAACTCCACTTTTCGAATAGGTTTCTTCTAGGCAAGCGAGTACTTACCATCGTAGACTGCATCATCAAAAATCTTGCATCATCGCTTACCATCAGGCGAGATCGTTTAATCAAACGTTAGCCTTTAATATATATAAAAAAGGGCTTTTGTGTCAAAAAAGTGTCGAGAAAACCATATAAGTAGTATTTTTGGAAGACCTATTCAACAATACCCCACATAATGCGATGCATAGAAAAACAACCCTAAAAGAATCACACTAATATTATAAATGTGAATGTTTGGATGTTTGTTTATTTATTTGTTTGTTTGTTACTCAATCACGTCGTAACGGCTGAACCGATTTCGATGAAATTTAGTATGTATGTAGATGTACCTGGATTAACACATAGGCTACTTTTCATCCAATAATCAGGTCCCAGAAGATAAAAATGGGGTGTCAAGTCAAGTTGCAACAGCGAATTTAGCTTTATTTCTAGGTTACCTTATTTCTAGGTTCATTTAGTAGTGTAACGCGTACGAAGTCGCGGGCAACAGCTAATAGTTTATATTTTTTATTTCATAACTTTCTTGGCGTCACAACAACGTATAATCATAGGAAATTTCATCTTTACAGCGCTAATAGTCTTCGAGTAAGGCGGCTGTAACTGATTGGACATATAGACAGACAGACAGACGGACATGGAGAAACTATAACAGTTCCTAGTTCGAATATGGAACATTAAAAATGACTGGTAAACTGTTTGTATTAAATTATGTTTGTGATTTTAATATCGATTTTTTCAAGGGTTAACAGCATGAAGTGCGTTTTGGAACGATAAAGATAAAGAAGTGATTGTTCTAGTTCCAGTATTGTACCTGTCACGTTTTGTACACACGGCTACACATCAAGCTATAAATTGCTAATATAAGCTGACCTCTCATTCAACGAAAAGCCTATACAATGCAAGGTCAGCTTATACTGGAAATGTATAGCTTGATGTGTAGCCGTGTGTACTAGGCTAGATGTTGCTTGCTAGCACTAGACTCACTGCCGACTGTACTTAGGACTAGAGTGTGGCGTCTGCCTAATGTGTTTTATAATTATTTCACCATCAGCCGTAGACAGTTGTCTAGACGAGTTAGACAAGTTTAAGAATTCATTATTTTTTATGCATTGTAGTTGCCGACATCCATTTACTAATATACATAGTTGTTTAAATCAAAAAATTAAATAACCACAAGTTAAAATTCCATTAGAGATACATTAATTTGAATGCGTAACAGAGTTATGAGTAATTGGTTTAGAAATTGCTAGTAAATTATATAAAATTTTAACAGATTTTTAATAGTGAATCTATACTAATACATATTATAAAGAGGAAAGATTTATTTGTTTGTATTGAATAGGCTAATAACTACTGGACCGATTAAAAAAGAAATTCACTGTTGGGAAGCTACACTATCCCCGGGTGACATAGGCTACTTTTTAACGAACTGCGCAGAAGGAGGGTAATGTTTTTATTGCAAAACTACGCGTGCGAAGCTGCGGATTGGTCAGCTAGTTAATATATAATTGGCTATCGTTGTATCTTGCCATGATTTTGATATGTCTTATAAAAGCTCTCCAAAAAATATCTGTATTTTGCGATATCTTTGTTACGAAGCACAAAATACCTAGATACAGAAGTAACATTCGAGCTGATTTTGGTTATAATGAGGGCTTTTAATTTTCTATTTAAAAAAGAAACCAGTTTCAACTAGCGTAATAGATGGCGCTGTGTGGAGATACACCGTCGAATAATATGGTTTATAAGCCAAAATCTCAAAACGCAATTTCAAAATGTGTCTAAAACAATCTCACTTCGTCAGATAAGTTAGTAAAGATAAAAAGAGAGAGAGTTACGTTTCGTATATTACTGTAGGGGCAAGAGAGAGAGGTCCGAGCAAACATTTTCTTTCTCTCTTTCTCTCATAGCCAGTTACGTTTCGTATATCTAAGACACAGTGCAGGCCTATTGTCTGTATCACACTGTAGGAGCAAGAGAGAGCAGTGCGCGCGCACATTTTCTTTCTATCTTCCTCTCATAGCTAGCGCATGAAATATATATATATATTTATATCTCAGCCAGTAGTTCGTTGGCGAGTTTGCTAGCGATACGCGAACGGTGATTTCTTGATTATTTTTCGCAATCTCATTTCGTTCTTGAACAAATTTATGAATTAATATTTTGAAAAATAAGTTTTACTTCAGTTGTGTGGTCTAAAGCACACTCGTTTTTATTTTAAATTTAAAGTTACTCGGAAAATAATGATATCACGGCCAGTGACATCGAAAATTCACTTTACTTTGAAAATCAGCGTATGACAGAGCAACGCCATCTATTAGCAGTTAAAATAACATGGCTGTGAAAACCTCTTATTAATTACGCTCGAGCGTAGCGAGCGTTATGGCCTATTACTAGTCTATGTGTGTACCTGTTATCGCTCGTTGTACTAAGCTTAAATTCTGTAGTATTCTTGCGTGTAGGTCTCAGCTTACGAAATATGAAGCTTGAAAGAACCAAGAAACAAGACAGTGATTGGAATAAGTAAGTATACAATTAGGTCTTATCAGATAGGCCTTCACGAGACTCGCAAATAGAATAATCTATAGGGTGTTAAAAGGGCATCGGCCTCTATCATTACCATTAGGTATGCTGAATCAGGGACCTATTTCGCCCTACCCAAAGCATCACATTTTTGAAGTCAAACTTCTTTATGCACGCTTGACTTGGGGAGTAAGCTGGTGAATGCGTTACGTAAAGTGCCAACGGAAGTTGAGAGGGAGATATAAGTTAGTGAAGATAGAGAGAGAGAGTTACGTTTCGTATATTACTGTAGGGGCAAGAGAGAGAGGTGCGAGCAGACATTTTCTTTCTCTCTTTCTCTCATAGCCCGTGGATTTGTCACATATCTCATATCCGAAATTAGCCTAAATTATACAAACTGCAAATATATATAAACATTATATAGATACATATAGATGGAGCTAAAGAAGTTTTACTTCAGTCGTGAGGTCTAAAGCACACTGGTTTTTTTGACGCTGACGCAATAATGATAGGTATGTTTGTTATAAGTTTGACTTTCTGTGTTTTTGAAGTAAAACTTTTTTACGCACTCTTAACTTGGGGAGTAAGCTGGTGAATGCGTTACGAAAAGTACGAACGGAAGTTGACAGGGAGATATAAGTTAATGAAGATAAATAAATAAATATAAATAAATATTTCTGGACATTTCACACAGCGCTATCTAGCCCCAAACTAAGCAGAGCTTGTACTATGGGAACCAGATAACTGATAGAATTCTTATATACTTTTTTTGTAAATATATACTTATAATACTTATAATATATAGAGAAACAACCAGACCCGGAACAAATAGATAGAAAGAGAGAGAGTTACGTTTCGTATATATTTAATTAAAATAGATAGAAAGAGAGAGAGAGTTACGTTTCGTATATTTTTAATTAAAATAGATTGAAAGAGAGAGAGTTACGTTTCGTATATTTTTAAACGTTAATGTGCGAGTGCGAGTTGCATCTGTCCAGATTGAACATAGACTGATCTACCTACAGACGTGTGGACAATTTTGTAATTGAACAATTTTATAAATTAATATTTTGAAAAAGAAGTTTTACTTCAGTCGTGTGGTCTAAAGCACACTCGTTTTTGGATATCAGTATGCTATCTTTCTTATACCACTACAGTTCGTAATAAACATGCCTAGGTACTGTACAAGTAGAGGTGCTATAAAATTGAACCGCTATACTTGCATTCCGAAGTGTCGTTGGTCTCCAGTGGTATCTGTGGAAATGACCCTCCGATCCAAAGGTCCATTTGCCGGTCGCCGCTCTTTAATAGTGATGTTCATGATTCCGTATTTCTGTACTCTCACTTGGCTCATACGGAAAAGACGACCTGGAAACAAATCACAGGTTAAATAACAGGCATATGATTTTTCATCAGTATGACCAATAGTCAATAGTCGTTTATTTCCTCTTTAGACATTTTACATGCACTAAAGCACCTCGTCCACGATAGATTAAAATAACGGAGAGCGACTCTCATAGGGCAATCTAGGACGTGTACATTTTAGCGAGACTACCCTAGCTAGAGTATCACTACAGTCTACGTAGACACGTTAGGCTACTCTCAGAAGGCGTCGTGGACGCAGGTAGGAGAGCGAGACAAGCGATAGGAATAGAGAGCTCTCGAATTATCTACATGCCTTAATCAGTCTAGCTAGGGTAAGGTCAGCGAAAAACGTGTTTTGTATTTAATGTAGAATTCTGCATTGCTTTTATCGCATCACAGTATCTCGTTTTTCAATTTTTGGCTGGTTAAGTTCTACTTACAAGAAACTGAAAATCTGAAGGCGCTACGCGAAGGTAATTTCTATAAAATATTACATCTTTTGCTTTCAATTCCTGTATTAAATTACTATATGATCCTTGTTTTGATCGATCTAGTATCCATTGTTTTACCGAGCAGCTTCGTTTAACCTTTTCCTTATTCTTCTTTTTCAATAACAAAGAAACCACAATCGCAGCAGCTAAGCGTGACCGCGACATGCTTTCAACTGAGAGCTATGGCTGAGAGTGTATATCGTGACTGAATATCTAGTCTACGAGTAGTGTGGTGTACGCAGGCCAAAATTTCACTATGATAGAGCTTACGATAAGGTAAAAAAATGAAATAGGGCGCTCTAATGATCTCTACGTGTACGTAGAAATTAGAGTATAGATTAGATTAGTATCCAAGTGGTCTAGCTCTATTCTCTCTCCGTGGACGAGGCGCTTTAGATACGTCAAACAGTTTATTGAAAAATTAAAATAATTATTTCTTAGATACTACCAATGGCGGGCGCAATGCAATGCTATGCAAGCCCAATTTTAGTTGGACGTAATCTGTGTGCTAATGTAATTGTTATAGGAAAAGGTGACCGATAAAGATGTAGGGTAGAATATGGTTCCGTCAGGTCATAAAATCATACTAATATCTATCTGTCTGTTTGTTACGTTTTCACCAGTAAACGGCTGGACTGATTTCAAAGAAATTTGATATATATATACATATAGATTATGACCGGAATTGAGACATAAGCTACTTAATACCCGGCGCAGGAGGGTAATGTTTTTTATAACAAACCTCGATTGCGAAGCCGCGGGCGGCAACTAGTAAAATAAAAACCGACTAAGTGCGAGTCAAACTCGCGCACGAAGGGTTCCATACCGTTCCGTTTCCGTTCCGTATCTATAAAAATGCCAAAAAAATCACGTTTGTTGTATGGGACCTTCCTTAAATATTTGTTTTATTTTAATTTAGTTATTTATTTTTAAATTAAATATATAACTAAATATTCTGTGAATATTTAAATCGTCTACCTGTTGCCGTTATCAATATCGAGCTAAAACGAACAAATAAATCACGTTTGTTGTGTGGGAGCCCCCATTAAATATTTATTTTATTCTATTTTTAGTATTTGCTGGTATATCGGTAACAGAAATACATAATCTGTGAAAACTTCAACTATCACGTTTCATGAGATACAGCCTGGTGACAGACGGAAAGACAGATGGACAGATAGCGGAGCCTCAGTAATAGGGTGCCCGTTTAGCCTTTGGGTACGGTACCCTAATAAAACGGTATTTTTGATGCAGGGCCTCAAAAGATCAGTCACTCTGGAAATATATTGGGGAGGCCTATGTTCATCAGTGGATGTTCTATGGCTGATATGATCCGAAAAACCAATTTTTATCCATTACATACACTTGCTGTAACATTAGGATACTGGTTATTGTTGCGATAATTGTGGTAGTAGGGTATCTTGTTCCGGATTACGAGCCGTTCCTTTAAATATGTAGACTGTTTACAAATAAATACTGTATTAGAATGCCGTATCCGTATCAAAAGATGTACGCGTAAATATATTGGTACATCACTACTCCCAGCCAAAGCACGGATTTGAGAGCACAGTGTAGTCCAACCAAGTTATGTCTGCATAACGGTAGGAATGATAGTTTAACAAAAATGAAAAATGACAGTTAAAATTTGTGTTTGTGAGATGAGAAGATTACTGTGGCAAATGTAACACGCACGAATGTATGACGATCTGTTTTTTGTTAGGCACAAAAAAGCAATAATACAGTTTATTGGATTAAAAAACATTATTTTTTTATTATTTATGGTCTCATTTCTCAAATATATATTTCGTCATTGCAACACTTTATAGGTATATAAATTATAAATTTTAAAAACGAGCGTGCTTTTGACTGAAGTAGTAAAACTTCTTTTTCAAAATATTAATTTATTAAATTGTTCAATTACAAAATTGTCCACACGTCTGTATGTCGATCAGTCTATGTTCATTCTGGGTAGACACAACTCGCACTTGCACATTAACGTTTAAAAATATACGAAACGTAACTCTCTCTCTTTCTGTCTTCACTAACTTATATCTCCCTCTCAACTTCCGTTCGCGCTTTTCGTAACGCATTCACCAGCTTACTCCCCAAGTCAAGCGTGCGTAAAGAAGTTTTACTTCAAAAACCCCCGTAGGTACCGTAAAACACACACACCTCCCTTCTTTTTGAATAAAAAAAAAGATTTTATGACGCAATTTTTTTTAGGAATGTTAAATAAATATGTATATCCTTTATATCTCTCCTGTCGTTACGCAGATTTATTTGGGCACTTCTTCGGCGGTACTTACGCAGAAATATGTCCCGCATTTAGGGCCGTGAGGAAAACGCCCTTATCGCGAGTAAAAAGTAATGCGTCCGGCTTTTATGGCAGTTTCGAGGCACGCTCTTTATTATACGGAGGGCGAGAGGGCTCGGACCCTGGTTAAGGCGGGGGGACATCACGAGAAAATAACCTTAAACACCTTAAAGTATTATAAACTTGTAGACGACGGGCAGAGCCCGCGTGGTTTGTCAATAATGAATTACCCTCTTTATGCGCAAATTTCATCAAAATCGGTCCCGCCGGTCGAAATCGGTTAGTCGTGAAAATGTTATCATAATCATTCATTTGGTAAGAATATTACACGTCATAATTTATGATGGTACCTCGTATCGGTAATTCGGTACACACTGTACACATATAGTATAGTTCGTACAATATAGATTATAACCAAAATATTAAATAATAAAGTTATTTAAAATAATAATAAACCGACATAGTACGACGGATTAGCACGTTGAAGTGGCAATGGGCAGGCCATATAGCGCGCAGAACGGATGGCCGTTGGGGCCGGAAGGTTCTCGAGTGGAGGCCACGGACCGGCAAGCGCAGCGTAGGACGTCCACCTACAAGATGGGCAGACGACTTGGTAAGAACCGCAAGTCGGCGTTGGATGCAGACCGCTTCCAACCGCAGTTCCTGGAGATCAATGAGGGAGGCCTTTGTCCAGCAGTGGACGTCCTACGGCTGATATGATGATGATGAATATAATAAAAAAAAAACAAATTTAGATAATAATAAAGAATTACACATGTTAAATAAAATATTAATAGTCAATATAAATAGTCAATATAAATAGTCAATATTAATAGTCAATATAAATAGTCAATATAAATAGTCAATATAAATAGTCAATATAAATAGTCAATATAAATAGTCAATATAAATAGTCAATATAAATAGTCAATATAAATAGTCAATATAAATAGTCAATATAAATAGTCAATATAAATAGTCAATATAAATAGTCAATATAAAAACAGTCAATATCCAATAGTCCAACAAAATTATAGTGTCTATTAATTCGTCATGTCAATAAACTCCTCATAACTGTAGAAGGTGTTACTCAGGAGCCAGCGCTTCAGTTTGAGTTTAAATGTATAGCAACTGGTTGCCTCAGTTACAGTACAGGGTAATCTGTTATATACTGCCTGTCCCAGTACATGCGTTAGCCTATCCGACTTGGCCAAGGTACGGGACACGGTAGCAAGCCTGTCAGCTCGTCGAGTGTTGTACGGATGCCTATCCCATTTCTTGCTGAACAGTTCTAGGTTAGACCGCACAAACACAGCAACCTGGAATATGCTGACGATAGACGGGTGCGTCAATAATTCCAGTTCTTGTAACAAAGAGAGACAGAGTTACAGAGTTACTTTTTAATTTATGATATTAAATAGATAGACCTAGATAACAATTTATAAAACACTTAAATTAAAAACCCTAGCAAGAACAATGCCGTCCTCCTCTCTCAAAAATATTGCTGTACCCAACAGGGTCCGTAATAAACATGTACACACGGCTACACATCAAGCTATAAATTTCCAGGATAAACTGACCTCTCATTCTACGAAAAGCTTACGACGAAAAGACAATGCGAGGTCAGCTTATCCTAGATTTGTATAGCTTGATGTGTTGCCGTGTGTACCTATCAATTACCACCTATTAGGTATTACATTGTGGAATACAATAAACAGTATTGAAAATCAAATAACACGCGACACGCGAAAATACAAGTGGCGGTCTTATCGCTAAAAGCGATCTCTTCCTTTGGATGGACTGGATTTTACGAGAACGTTATAGGACGGTAGCTTTTAATAAAATAGTTGAATATTGAATGAACCAATACAAAATATTTTGTTTGCCAAAAAATGTTAAACATTATAATTGACTGGTGGTTCCTGCACAGGCACATCACAGTTTAAATACACGGTATCTGGTAGTCAAACAGTACACTATTAAAAAAAACCCCGATCCCTGTTCCGAATCTGAAGCAGACTTAGAGTTAACTAGTGGTTCGCCCCGAACTGAGATCTCGCGAGTCTCCCAAAACACATAAGAAAATATTCTTAGGGCGACTCGCGCAACGATGCCTATACGTATTTAGTGGCTAAATATGATTTAAGGAGTGGTCAAATATAACAAATACGTAAAATTTAAACATGTTTAGTCGCTAAATACGTTTAGGGAACGTTGTGCAAGCCGGTCTTAATCTTTGACCAATAAAATAGTGCTACGAAATACTAATCCAAAGTATTTGACCTACAGTTTCATTCAAATTGCACGTAACGGGAGTTCATGTATTTGGTTAACCCTTTTTTGGGGTACAAATTGCAGTTATTCTGGATTTCAGACTTTTGCCTATATTTGTGTCACTTAAGCTACACGCATACCAAATTACAGCAATGTGGGGTCACTGGTGTACCCTGTGAATTTGGTCAAAGTTCAGTATTTATTATGGCTAATAACTCAAAAACTATAAAGAGTGTACTAAAAACAAAAAAACGGAGTCTAAATCTACTAATGAAGACCTTTCATTTGACGTCCTACTTGACCTAATAGTCTCATTTTAATTTGGTTTACCCCTCTTAAACCCCAATATCTCAACAAGACCCAAATATTTTTAGCTCATTTAATCACATCAAAATTGTACTATCATTACCTACCTATGTATCAAATTTCACGATGATCGGATCAACGCTTCGAAAGTTATCCTCGGACAAACAAACATACATACAATGCCGATTTGCCCAAGTTGATTTAGAAATCTCGCTTCGCTCGATCGAACATTTAGCTAAGAACCACCCCAATTAAACTAGCTTTCTTTTAATAGAACCGGATCAGTCCATTCGTTTGGGACGATGCAACTGACAGACTCAGATTCAGATTAGACACACGCGCAGACACAGTCGTCCAACTCATAACACTCTCTTTTTGAGTCAGGGGTTAAAATAGTAAAAAGTAAAAGGTCTCTTAGTGTATCACTTACTTTCTACTCCCCCTCACATAAAAAATGATTGCACCTTCAAATCTATCCTGAGAGGCCCTCTGCCACCCCGCCCAAACAACCACGACTTATCTAACGTCTTTTAAGCAGAGGTTTCTAACACTAGTGGTTCTGTGAGAACAGTAGACCCCGCGAGTCTTTTAACCATGCAATAACTGCAGAATATTAAAAAAATATTTCAAAATTAGGCGGGATATGCTTGGATATGCTTGTATGCGGATATGCAAATACAAGTCAAAAAGTAATTTGGGCAACAATAGTTTTCTTGGTCTTAAGAGGTCGAATCTTGTGTCTATGGGTTCGTCTCGTGAAGGCGGAGAGAACTGTTTAGTTTGATTGGTAGGTATAAATTTTCCAAAAAAGTTTAAAATTGAAATCCGTCCATATATAACGCTACAGCAAACTTCCTCCCCCTTCCCCTAGTATTATTTTCACAACATCTAGTGTAGAATGAAGTCTTTATAGTGCCTCTCAAATTTTATTGAAATGTGTCGATAAATAACGCTACAGCAAACTTCTTCCCCCTTCCCCCCTTTACCCCCAATCAAAAATCGCGACCGATTAAAAGATTTTTATAAATGAAGGAAGTTGTGTGGCAATTTTCGTCAAAATCGGTTGAAAAATTCGAACTGTAGGCGAGAACAGACAAACAGACGGTCAAAAGCATTTTTTGGCTAATCTCGAAACTGAGACGCTTCGCTCGCTCGGTCAACGAAAGCGACAAAACAAAATGAGACTATTATGGTCAAATGGGATGTCTAACGAAAGGTCTGTATTAGTACATTTCGACCCCGTTTTTAGTTTTACTGTGAATCTTGTAGTTTTTAAGTTATTAGCCTTAATAAAAAATGAACTTTGACGAAAGTCACAGGGTACACCAGTGACCCCACAGTCCAGGAATTTGGTATGAACATGAACTCCCGTTACCTGTAATTTGAATGAAACTGTATTTTGGGTTGTACATTTCATGGCACTATTTTGATGGTCAAAGATTACAGTTTTTTTTGTATCCAGCTTATGCTGTCCCACTGCTGGGCAAAAGCCTCCCCTTCATCGCCCAGATTGCATTAAAAGTTTTTTTTTGTTTTATGGGAGACTCGCGAGATCACAGTTCGGGGCGAACCACTAGTTTTATAAATTTGAAAGTAACGTAAATCGTCTGTCCCTCTGGAGGAGATCCCTTTTAGCGAGAAGACCGTCACTTGTATTTCTGCGTGTTTTTTTATTTATTTTTATATTGTTTTTTTAAGTGTGATCTATATTTATACCTCTATACTAATCTATACAAATATTATAAAAAGGAAAGATTTGTATTTTTGTGTGTATGTTTGTAAGGAATAAACTCAAAAACTACTAGTCCGATTTCAAAAATTCTTTCACCATTGGAAAGCTACATTCACCTTGAGTAACATAGGCTACTTTTTATCCAACTGCGCAAAGGAGGGTAATGTTTTTATTGAAAAACTACGCGTGCGAAGCTGCGGATTGCTCAGCTAGTGTAAAATAAAGAGTTATCTATCTACCCTCTGTGTCTCTGTCTCTATTAAGTTTTCACGATTAAACGGCGGGACCGATTTCGATGAAATTTAGCATGTAGATAGATTATGACCGGGATTAGACATAGGTTACTTTAAGTTAAGGTTTGTATTAATGTGAAAGAAGGTAATGTTTTTATTAATAGCTTGTTTTCTACATACATTACTTGGAGATGAAACAAGTATATGGCCCACCTGATGTAAGTGGTAATTTTGGTAACCATCGCCTATAACAAAGTATTGCCTCGTAGGTCACGTACTTAAGAAACGTGCCCTACGATACACTCCCCTGCGTCCTTCAACTCAAAATCAAAATGTCTTTATTTGGTATGTTAAACAGCGTACAGAAACAAAATGAAAACGGTGATACCGGCAGGAGTAAAAATACTGTGTCGCAGGCATCAACGCCCTCCTCCATAAACCTTAACAAATAAAGAGTTCAATATTTAGACTAAAAGAGAAGCTAAGTTTAAGAAAGACTAAAGTTAATTTAATGTTAAACAGACAAATTAAAAGTATCGAGATACGATTACAAATAGGTATAACAAGAATAGTAACTGTGATAAATTTTATATATAAATTATATTTTATTGTGAATTTTAAGTAATAACAGAGTAGATTGCATGTGTGTGTGTGTGTGCAGTGTGTAAGAATGTAGAGATGTGTAAGTGTGTGTAAAATTTAGTACAGGGTGTGTTATTCAGCAAAAAGCAGAAGGTTTTCAGTGTCATCGTAGGATAAGGATATAAGCCATTCTAAACATTTCAACTTAGTACGGTAATGGAAAAATGTTAAGCGATTGGTTTAATCTGTTGTACAGTGATGGACTTATGCAGTAAAAGTGGCGACTAGCTAAAGCTGTGCGGCGACGTTCGGTCACACAAACGTTGCCCGATCTTCGTTTAGAATTAGTCAACTCAGGATAATAACAAAGTTGTGAGTGTTTACGAAGGACAGTCTGCCGAATAAAAAGTTGTCGAACCGAGAGTACTTGGCATAGCGAGAAAAGATCAGAGGTCGGGAAAAGGAAGGGTTTCTTAGACAATACCTTAACGCGCCGGCGAACCCTGAGCACAACTTCAATTCGGCCGCGTCAAAAACTTCGGCCCGAATATCGCTATCCCTGTTTAGTGACGAAGTTTAGCCACGCAGAGAGACAGTGATAGCAATAAAAAGATTCTAAATTTGATTAGATTTTGACCGTGTTCCGTAATACCAAAAATGATGACTGAAAACTTGTTGTATTTTTCTCATTGTGTTGTTATTCTGTAACTAGACGATACAATCTATGTTCCCGTGACTAGGATACGTAAGATGTTGTTATTTTTAATATGAAACAATTACGTTGAAAACAGGTTTTTTATGACGTAAAAACATGCAGAATGCGATACGCTTCTATTTCATTTTAGGTAAGTATTTTGATCTAATATATGGTTGGGAACCTAGATAATTACTATTCAAATTAAAATAATACCTTATTAAGGTAGAAATATGCTGCAATTAGAAATGATCTTGGTAGTACGTGTTGTATGGGCGATTGTCACTCCGGTGTCCCCTTAAGCACAGCTCTTTGGGCTCTTTCAAGTCTAATCATTCGGGTTTTGACCGTACAGCCCCATGACGAGATGCAGTAGGAGAGAACAGACTGGGTGAGTGCAAAATATACAGTTTTTAAACTATTAAAATCCAGAACTGATCTCAATGTTTTAAACACGTATATAAGTTTTCTGACTCGTGAGATAGTCGATTCAATTTGGGGTTCCCAATACATAGAGCTGTCGATCAAAACTCCATAGTACTTGTGAGAGTATGTCCGTTCAATGGATGTACAAGTGCATGTGTCGGGAACGGAACCAGCAGGACAAACATGACGCATACTGTTCTGAAGCCTCATGTGCCTGTAATTTCACCGGCAACCATACTCTTCAAACCAAAACACAGCAATGCTGCTTGGTGGCAGAAATAGATATGGTAGTAGTACTTCTACCTCCGTGGCGTAGTGGGCGAGTTGCCGGCTGAGACGCAGGAGGTGGCGGGTTCGATTCCTGCCGCGGAACAAATGTTTACATTATCTACAGATATATGTTCCGGGTCTGGATGTTTTTCTATATATAATAAGTATGTTTTTTTTAAAAAAAAAAAGTATAGCTAAGCTTAGTTTGGGGCTAAATAGCGCTGTGTGAAATGTCCATCATTATTTATTTATTTATTTCCATGGGCGAGCCCTTTCACTAGAAACATTACTTACTACTCATAATCATACATCGAGATTCATAAAGACAGGGTTTTTGGAAATATTTTTTTCATGTAACGATCTGTTAAAACGATGAGATACACTTGAATAAACCAAATATTTGGCGATTACGCACGTAGATACATATGGAAAATAAAAAAAAAAAACAAAAAAAATTACGAACATCCAAAAATTCGGAACAATACTACACTTGTGTAAACGTACATGTTTTGTCTTGTGATTACCGAGTGGAGAACAATGAGCCTCGCGACACTGAAGCAAGATTTTAAAAATAATAGCTCTTGAAGATATAAAGTAGAAGAATAAATAATAAAAAATGCTGGTTATCTATCTAGCCCCAAACTAAGCAAAGCTTGGAGGGAACCAGATAACTGATAGAATACGTATATTACATGGTTTGTCATGTACGACATTAAATGAAAACACGGGTAGGGCTGCTGGCTACTATTGTTGTAAAATAGACTTTTTAGGGTACGGAACCCTATAAAGCCTAGTTAAAGGGTAAAACGAGACCCTATTACCAAGACTTCGCTGTCTGTCGTTCTATCACCAGGCAGTATCTCATGAACCGTGATAGATTAGATAGTTGAAATTTTCACACATGATGTATTTCTATTGCCGCTATAAAAATAAATACTAAATCTTAATAAAACCAATATTTAAGGGGGGGCTCCCATACAACAAACGTGATTTTTTGTTCGTTTTTGCTCGATATTGATAACGGCAACAGGTAGACGCTTGAAATATTCACTGAATCATTCGTTAAATATTCACTTTAAAAATATATATTAAAATTTATTACGAAAATTGTTTTTAGGAAATGTATCGATTACTGGATAAATATTCAAGCTACCGGTATTAAACTCACCTCGAAAATCAGTTAATATGATTCCGGATGTGTGTTTTAAATTAATGTCGTACGTAACAAAACAGGTTACATAAGTTTTTTTGTAAACACATACTTATAATACCCAAATCCGGCACATCTGTAGACCATGCAAACATTTGTTCCGCAACGGGAATCGAACCTACAGCCTACTGCGTCTCAACTGGCTATTTGGCAACTGCGCCAGAGAGGTCGTTATAGCATTCCCGTGACAAATTGCAAGAGTATAACCAGTGTTCGTTATTTATTACAATACATATCGTACTAACCCTTGGCCTTGGCTTTTGACGTGCCTCGAATTGTTGGTTCTAGGAAATGCTGGTTTCCTTACGTAGTTTTTCTTCATCGTTTCAAGCATCTGTATATGCGCTCATCAATGTTACTTCTTCCAAACAAATCCAAACTTTCGCATTTATTAGTGTGATTATGAATTTGATATGAATATTTTTGTTCCCTCTTAATCGAACTTTGTTGTAACAAAAGTAACAAAACTCTTGCATCAAATATTCCAGTTTCTAATCTATAAAGTTTTGATTTCTTTTAAAATTGGACTCCTATGTAGATTCGTAGAAAACTTTCAAAAATCGATTCAATATGTCGTTAGCATATCCTTTTGTATCTAACCCGTGACGCGCTGACGTGTTTTTTGTTTGTTTCGCCGTAAAACAGGGTAAGAACGGCCACGTGTCGATTTTTCGCCCCGAATAGCAGAACGCGGAAGCAAAAAATCAAGTAGCAAAAAGCGAGAGTGGCCCTAAAAGCGTTTTCTGCTAAAATAATTTATTGCGGTACATTGCAATGAAGGCAATTGTCTAGCGAATACCGACGGGGTAGTTGCGACCCAAATTTGCCACGTTTTGCGACGTCCACTGCCATTGTTAGGCATGGTAACCACGTTTTACAATATTATATATAGGCTGTTATTTCGAGGGGCTATACGACTACTGCATAACATCATCATTATCATCATCATATCAGCCGTAGGACGTCCACTGCTGGACAAAGGCCTCCCTCATTGATCTCCAGGAACTGCGGTTGGAAGCGGCCTGCATCCAACGCCGACCTGCGGTTCTTACCAAGTCGTCTGCCCATCTTGTGGGTGGACGTCCTACGCTGCGCTTGCCGGTCCGTGGCCTTCACATCACACAATAACATGCAAGACTAAAATATAATAATAAATAAAAACAATTATTGACTTAAAACACTTTCTAACAGACGTGTCATGAAGTTTCTGACATTTGAGCTAGGTACAAAAGACCTGTGTTACAGAAGTCAGTGGCCTCACCCATAATTAAGATCACTTTTTTTGAATGCATGGTGCTATGATTATTCTATCATTGTGTGTGCGTGTTTGTGTGTAGGTTTATGTTTGTGTGTGTGTCACTTCTGTACCTATGCAATAAAATATGTCTCCTAATAACATCCTAACTAATGAAACATACTTTTCTAAAGCTCACACAGTCAGTATAGATGTGGACGGAGTATTTAGGTATAACACTACTCAGAAGTACAAAGCACAAGTCCGCTCATGTATGTAGTACTGCTGCCATCTCTAGGATGGCTCGGCCAAGTATCAGCTTGAAGCCCTTGATTCGATTGAGCGACGTGCTGCTAGACTCATTGGTGATGGATGACTCCCTAGTGGAAGCCAATTTACAAAGTCTAGAGCACAGACGCCGAGTCGCCAGACTTTCGGTTTTTACAAGATATATTTTGGTGAATGTGTTCAAGATCTTCATGACCTTATCCCTCCTTCCCCCTTCCACCACCGGACAAGCAAACGTACCGAGAAGTACCACCCATACCTGATCGGCATACCACCTTGCCGTACCAAACGATTTGCTTCAACTTTTCTTGTTAGCACAAGTAAGGAGTGAAACTCACTTCCGGCGTATGTTTTTCCAAACCAGTATAATCTTGGAGTCTTCAAGTCCAGAGTGAATAGGTTATTTCTAGGCGAGCGTGCTCCATCTTCGATCTCACCTTCACTTACCATCAGGTGAGGTCAAGCGTTTGGCTATCATCAATAAAAAAAAGTACTTACATTGGATAGTTAAATTAAGCATGTATATTTGTAGGTGTATAGGTGATTAGTGTAATTATCTTTAGATATCTATTACATTAGCTACTTATATGTATGTATGAATGTATATCTTCTATATTTAGTGTGTGTGTGTGTGGTTATGGTTGTTGTGTTAGTTATCTTAAGATTTTTTTATTGTCATTCTTTATTGTTAAAATCATGGTCCTATTTAGTGAGATAAGTGATTTACATCGTTAATCTATAAGTATTTGAATTATAAAATGTAAATCCTTTATTGGCTGTAAGTTTTATCATAAGATACACCTGTATTATACTAAGAACTGTGGATTTTGTTCGAAATAAAATAATTAAAACAGTTTTATTGATTTAGCTGAATAAATAGAACCATTTTAATCTGTACTTTGTCATTTTTACTTGCTAGTTTAAGAAATAATATTCTATAAACTACTAGCTGAGCTGCCAGCGGCTTCGCACGCGTGGTTGGTCAATAAAATTATTACCCTCCATCTGCGCAGTTGGGTAAAAAGTAGCCTATGTCCCAATCCCGGTCATAATCTAGCTGTATACCGAATTAACGGTCCAGCCGTGAAAACGTAGCAAACAGACAGAGGGACACAGTTATCTTCGAATTTATAATATTAGTATGGATAAGCTTTTGAACATTTTTATTTTACCATAATGATAATAGACTAGCTGTTGCCAGCGACTTCGTACGCGTTTTACTACTAAATGTGTTAGGTAACCTAGAAAGAAAGCTAAACTCGCAGTTGCAACTTGACTTGACACACCATTTTTATCCCATGCAACCTGATTTATGAGATAAAAAGTAGCACATGTATTAATCCAGGTTCATAATCTACTCAGCCGTTACGACATGATTGAGTAACAAACAAACATCGAATCTTTCGCATTTATAATACGAGTGTGATATTACTAGACACATTTCAAATCAGAAATTAAGGATTATTTTTTTATTTTAACAGATTTTTATGCATCTGCCTGTACTTAAATGTAAAGTCAATAAACTGACCTATGAAAGTGAGACTCGTTTTTTTGTGTCCCAAAATGTGTATGACTGCTGACTAGTTCAGCTGCTACCTATAAATCAAGGATTGTCCATTCAGTAGCCAAATTGTAATTTATTCAAGCTTTTGTCTTAATTTAACGGATCTGGGTGTTTCTATGTACAAATAAGTATGTATATAAATTAACAATAAGTTTTTTGTTGAAAAATTACTTTTTCAAAACAAGCTTTTTTAAATTCATAATCAGAACCGCAAGCAGATTCAAATAAGCCTAAACGCACGGATGGCACGCCGTGGAAGCAAACCTACCAACAATTTAATTTGTAAGCACAAAGTATAGGCGTTTTGGCCGCTTCCATATTGGACTTTATAGCAATATCCTTCTCCTAGATAGATTGCAAACCAATGCTGTTGACGCCTATCTCGCCAAATTATGTATATGTCAAAGTATGAAGTCGAACAAGGCACACTTTTGTTAAATGATTTCAGTAAACCAGAAAACATCCTCCGTCATCTTAGAGGTCCCGCCATATTGAATTTATAGTATACATCTTGGATGGTCCCCATATTTTGGATTTAATGTGACGTTATATTAGTTTTCGTGTTCTCCTCAGCAAGCCCTTTCATTTGATACTGTGGTCCGCCATCTTGGATGATCCGCCATATTGGAATTAGAATGACGTCACTTAGCTAAGCATGCATTATCATCCAATATAAGCGTGTATACCAAATTTCAGTTCAATCGGTTAAAGATAACTGATTTAAAATTCAGTTGCAAGATTCCATCCGGACAGACATGTATTTACATACCTATACACTGCAAGTTAAAATTAGATGAAAGCTTGTAAAAAAATATTGAGCTAAGTACATATTTTATCAGTTATCTGGATCCCATTGCTTTTTAACTTTGTTAAAGTTGGCACAGCGCTGTGTGAAATGTTTATTAATTTAATTAAAGAAAAACGTATGTGTAATATATTAACCTCTGTTATGTAATACAATAATGTAAAATTATATTATGCTTGTATTGTACTTACATACGTTCTGATGGTCGTATTCGAATTTGCATTTACATAAGTCGGTAATTTTGTAAAAGGTAGGTTGGTTGTAATTAATATTTCTTAGGTTTTATTTCCTTTATTAGGTTGTAAATTTATCATTAGGGGGTTGTTGCCATACTCGCCACGCTTGGCAGGCGGGTTGGCGAGCGCAGTATAGGTATTGAAAACACGAAAAGACGCTGCTGCCCATCTAAAAAGCATGCCCGGCAAGCGCAGCGTAGGACGTCCACCCACAAGATGGGCAGACGACTTGGTAAGAACCGCAGGTCGGCGTTGGATGCAGGCCGCTTCCAACCGCAGTTCCTGGAGATCAATGAGGGAGGCCTTTGTCCAGCAGTGGACGTCCTACGGCTGATATGATGATGATGATGATTTCCTTTATTATACAACTGAAAACTAATTTCTAGTCGTTTATGACTAATATATAAGTAAATAAATATATATTAATGGACATTTCACACAGCGCTATATAGCCCCAAATTAAGCAGAGCTTGTACTATGGGAGCCAGATAACTGATAGAATATTGTTATACTTTTTTTTGTAAATACATACTTATAATATATAGAAAAACACCCAGACACGGAACAAATATCTGTAGAACATGCAAACATTTGTTCCGCGGCGGGAATCGAACGCCGTAACTCCTGCGTGTCAGCCGGCTATACGTCCACTGCCACGGAGGTCATCGGTCGTTCTGTCGGTAATGTAAAAAATAGTTTAATTATCATTATAATCAGCTACAGGACGTCCACTGCTGGACATAGGCCTCCCCCATAGATTTTCAGAGCGACTGATCATTTGTGACCTGCATCCAACGGCTCCCACCAACCTTTAACAGGTCGTCTTTCTATATAGTGGGGGGCCGTCTTAATACGCTTCACTTTCCAGTGGGTGGTCTCTACTAAGAACATTTCTTCCTCAACGGGCGTCAGTTCTTCGAGCTATGTGCCCTGCCCACAGCCACTTCAGCTTGCTAATCCTTTGTGCTATGTCAGTGACTTTGATTCGGTTCATCAAAATTCTTTTAATTAAGTTCAATAACTAACTCTTTAACCTTGGGAGAACGGTAGGCCTTTGGTGTGGGACGCCATGTACGTCGATACCCTTGCGCCATCTCACCTGCCTGGTACAGCAGTTGGGGCCGGTGCGGCGGCAAATTCAGCAGAAGGACTCAAGCGTCGCAAATATGGAAGTCTCGACAGAGCTTACGTATTTGAACTATCTGGGGTCGAGACCCTAGGTCCATGGGGTACCGGAGCCCATCACGTTTTCAAAATTCTTTCTGGGCGTCTGGTCGAAGCGACGTCTGATCCGAGAGCTGGCGCTTATCTGGGTCAACGCATAAGCATTGCAATTCAGCGGGGCAATGTAGCCAGTGGCTTGGGGACACTTCCGCGTGGTAGTGATCTGGAGCAGTTGAGCTATCTATAGATCGTTTGCAACGGTCTTTGAGTGATTCAACTGTTTCTCCTGTATTATAGTCTTGATTTATTACTAGCTGACCCGCTGAACTTCGAACCGCCTTGACATGCATGTGACGTGATCTGCCAATGTCACCCCGGTAGAATTGTCAATCGGCCATCATCTATGTATGAGAAAATGAATTTTCTTGATAATTTCTTTTTCCGTAAAGTTTTGCGATATTTTTATAGTTATTCTGATGTTCGGGGCAGAGACTAATCCAAACAAATCAAAGATCATCATAATCGGTCAAGCAGTTCTTGAGTTATAAACGGTCTAACTGTTAACGACATTGTTTTATATACATATATAAATTATATTCTGTTATTAAAGGCATCTTGCCGCAGTTGAATAATATTTCAATCGGTTGCGACAGAAATACTTGCTGAAGTTAACAAAAACATAACTTTCGAATAACAAAAAAGACCTAACGAAAAAATGGCAGTTAGTTGAGCATGCAAAAAGCTGTGCGGGCGCAAGTCAGAGGCACGAGACGCAGCTGCCGTGCTTCCTCTTCCGAATGTGATAAAAAATCACAAGTATTGGAACTTGAGAGCTGTCGCCAAAGAAATCAAAGCGTATTATTATTTTACCATTTTCGTAGAACACACAATACAAATCAATACAGCCTCCAGCACCGACGGTTGCCATCTCTCTACTGCAATAGAACATACTTGCTCAAGACCAAAACTACTTGCTTGTATGATGATTCCCAATGGCAACTACATATTTTAATTTGCACAAAGAACATTTGCATAATTAAAAAGTGACATATTTTTTCAAACTAAAAACTGTATAAATAGCAAATACCTCGTCTATTGTTCAGAATTCAGATGCTAAGTTCGTGGGTGTCGCAAGCCCGGTAGCAGATCTGTGTTCATTCTCAGAAGGACTTTGCACAAAACAATTACTTTGCATACAAATGAAAGTGAATGCAAATGTGTCTCTTTGTTGTAGCTTTTATTTTCGATGGTACGAAAATGAAAGTTTTTTTTTTAAAAATCTAAAAAAATGCACCCTGCAATATCCAACAAAGCAATGGTTAAAAACGTCTAACGTACTTTTGCAAACATAATTCCAGCCATCTTGTATTTTTTATACTTTGCAATATGAATAAAAGCCGATTCATTTCACGGGAGTCATTTTTAACAGGTTTGTAAAAAACGCGGCAGGTTTTAACCATAAAACGCGGGTCGCGAGGGTCTTTTTTATCCACACACCTATTACAGATTAGTTTTTGTAAAGATACCGATCTTTCTCACGTTTTTTTAGATATTTTTTTATTCGTGTATAGTGTTGATTCCGTGCGATTAGGGGGATGTTTACACACGTTAGAGTTTTTTGGTATTATGAGGCGATTATTTAATTATTTTTATTTGAGAATTTAGGAAAACATTAAACAAATTATAAATTTAAATTGAGATTGTTATTGAATTTTTTGATTGAAACAATTTTAATGAATGTAACAATTTCAACCATAACTGGGGCAGGCACGACATGGACATTCGACATAATTTTCGTCTTGTCCATGTTAATTTTAAGTCCTACCCGTTGGGAGACTCGATTGAGGCCTCCGAGCATCGTGCTGAGCTCTTCCATCGACTTTGCCATGACCAGAATATCGTCGGCAAACCGAAGGTGAGTGATGTATTCGCCGTTAATATTGATGCCCAGTCCTTTCCATTCCAGAAGCTTGAAGGCATCTTCCAATGCGGTCGTAAACAGTTTCGGAGAGATGACATCTCCCTGTCTTACGCCTCTTTTTAAGGGAACCCAGTTATGGTTGAGAACTCGGCTCTTGAAGTTGTCGACGCGTATGTATACCTAGGACAAACAGTCCAATTAGGTAGGTCCAACTTCGAGAAAGAGGTCAATCGTCGAATCCAACTCGGATGGGCAGCGTTTGGGAAACTTCACAACGTCTTTTCGTCCAACATACCTCAGTGCCTTAAGACGAAAGTCTTCAATCAGTGTGTGTTACCAGTGATGACATATGGAACCGAGACATGGTCCTTCACTATTGGCCTTATGAATAAGCTCAGAGTCGCTCAACGAGATATGGAGAGGGCTATGCTCGGGGTTTCTCTACGGGATCGAATCAGAAATGAGGAGATACGTAGGAGAACTCAAGTCACCGACATAGCTCGACGGATTAGCACGTTGAAGTGGCAATGGGCAGGCCATATAGCACGCAGAACAGATGGCCGATGGGGCCGGAAGGTTCTCGAGTAGAGGCCACGGACCGGCAAGCACAGCGTAGGACGTCCACCTACAAGATGGGCAGACGACTTGGTAAGAACCGTAGGTCGGTGTTGGATGCAGGCCGCTTCCAACCGCAGTTCCTGGAGATCAATGAGGGAAGCCTTTGTCCAGCAGTGTACGTCCTACGGCTGATATGATGATGATGATAACAATTTCGGGTCAAGCTTTTTGCCACAATAATTCAACATGTCATTGTTTCCCGTTGGGGTCAAAATGACCCATGCCAGAAAATGGAGCGTTATATTGAATTAAAAATTCAATGTAATCTATTTTAATGGTGACCTTTGTACGTTTCTATTGTAAATAGCGAGTAATTTATAATTTATGTTATCTCAATAAGCATTGTGATTGCTGTTATTATTGCGACCCGCTGGCAGTAAGACGCTAGGGTCTGTGTTGTCCACTCAGTGGGGTCAAATGGACGAGGGGTCAATGATTTAGTGCAACTTTAGAAAAAAAAGGTTCCTAAAACGTAGTATTTGTAAATAACTTAGGAAAAATTCCAAGATTTTTATTGACAAATTTGAAAATTATGCAAAATTCAGCAAATTTTTCTTACAACCATTTCTATATACAGGTTGTTTGGTAATATACTGACGTTATTCAAGTGACGGTTTCTCAAAATATAAAAAATGACTTATCTATCGAAAAAAACTACTAGTTATATTATCAAATTTTAAAGAAAATCGACTAAGTTTAGGTGAGTAATTAATTCGATATCAAACTTACTGCTTGCTCTTGCAATCGCCATACAAAATAAAGGCCTATTTGATATCTCTTTCGGAAATGGCTGCGGGTTTTGGGTTAGAAAGGGACAACAAGAGATATCTCGAGACGTCACCAATACAGTATCTGTGGTTAGATGGCAAGCATTATGCAATAGCACAACATAAGTTTAAAGTGTCTGTTTTTACATGCCAAAATAAATCATCATTTCTCAAATTTATTTATTATGCTCATCAAAATAACCCCTTTCATTTTTGTGCGCATATATACCATAAAAATAACAACTATTAAGTGTCAAAGGTTAAATTACTTAAAATCACTTGGCAGTAAGTTAAAATTATTAAAATTTATATATATAAGAATAGGTTCTTAATGTATCATCATCAGCCACAGCTTGACTTCACCCACTGCTGGGTATAGGCCTCCCCAAGTTTGTGCCATCCGCCACGATCCTGCGCTAGTCTCACCCACTGACGGCGCTCTAACGATGTCGTCCACACATCTCGCTGCTGTTCGTCCTACCCTTAATCCTATACTTAATGTATAATAAGATTTATTTAATATACGTTATATAATATAGTACATTAATATATATAAAATAAAATAGCATAGTTTAATACTCACAATTACAACCAAAATCGAATTAGTCAATATTATTACCTCAACATGGCTAAACCACTCATTTATGTGTAATGTTCGGAAGGCAGTGCCTACAGCACAAGTCTTGCTACACAATAAGCTATACATTTCCAGTATAAGCTGACCTCGCATTGTGTAGGCTTTTCGTAGAATTATAGGTCAGCTTATACTGGAACCATAGCTTGATGTGTAGCCGTGTGTACATAGTGTAGGTACTGCCCGCTGATTATGTTCACCTGTACAACCTGTACAAGCCATTATATAAGTTGTAATAAAATTAAGTTTGATATAAATATGTCCTTTTATATGTATATTTCTTGATTTGAGAAATAAATGATTCTATTTTCATATAATATAAGCCGTTACGATATGCGTTATGTTCGCGCGCAACTTATCTTGCGCAGCTCCCAGCGCAGAGTACTCTCGGCTGCATGGTAACACTTGCGGCATTAGGAGCTGACACACACATTTTTTTTACTAAACTACTTAATTTACTGATGTAATGATGAAACATGTAGCTAACTAAAATGTATTGATATTTAGGTAATGTTCTTACTAGGTTGAATTATTGGCTAGACAAAAAGGTGTTTCTGATAGACAAAGAAAAAAAAACGAGTGTACTTTACACCACACGACAGAAGTAAATCTTCTTTAGCTCCATCTATATGTATGTATATATATATGTTTATATATATATTTGCAGTTTGTATAATTTAGGCTAATTTGGGATAAGAGATAAGCGACAAATCAACTGGCTATGAGAAAAAGAGAGAAATTAAATGTGTGTTCGCACCTCTCTCTCTCTCTTGCCCCTACAGTAGTATACGATACGTAACTCTCTCTCTCTTTGTATCTTCAGTAACTTATATCTCCCTCTCAACTTCCGTTCGCACTTTTCGTAACGCATTCACCAGCTTACTCTCCAAGCCAAGCGCGCGTAAAGAAGTTTTACTTCAAAAATCTGTAAGATTTATGTGCAAGACGACCGTTAACCTATGATCTTGAGAAGTGTGCGACCTACTGACCGTTATGTCATTAATATCCCAACACAATTGAACCTATTGACCCGTAACCTAAACATCTTTTTCCCATCCCTAAGAATTAAAATTTCAAATAATTTCCAACATAAATCAAAGGTTCGAACGTTCGACATTTGAAAATATGTCAAAATCGAATGCAACGGTCGACCGGACAATAGCCACCGAGAATATACGGTTACATTTTATTTTATTTCACCAAAAATGTAACAATTGTTATCAAGGAAAAAGGGTAGTTGGTAATCTTCTTAATGGCGTGTGTGAAAAGATTATAAATTAAGTTTCTGCAACAAATAAAAGTGACCCCTGGGTATTGTCGGGGTGTCAAAATGTGTGACCGGCGCATTGTGCGTGACCCCAGCAGGCCTTAGCGCGGGCTTAGCGCCAATTTGCGATCGCTTCGGCGCGCAGCGTGATCGCCTTCTCATTCAGCATTTTAAAACTTGCACGAATTTTGTACTATTATCGAAATCTATTCAGATTTTTTTTATATTCATACATCTGCTGAACCTTACTTTAACACAAATACAGATTTAATCTCAAATCGAAATAGGTAAATGGCCTAATTTCTGCTTTTACTCAAAAATAATGAATGGGTGTTAAATTAGAGAAAATAAGTCTGCCTGACATGATGTCATTTCATTTATTTATTCATAAACAATTATATAATTGTGTTTGAAATCACATCCTAAATACAAGTTACAATATTTTAAAATTATCACATACATGTCAAAAATAATAAAATAGAACAAAACAAATGTCTACTTACCTATATATAAAGATGTCAAAAAAGTCAAGAAAAGTCAAATGGAAAATAGACATCAAAGAATATAAAATAAAAATGATTTAGAATAATATTACTAAGGAATTAATAATACAAACATGTCACAAATTAATTAAATTGACCATTAACTCAAAATCTATATAAAAAAAAAAGAAAACGACTATTCAATATTATTACAGGTCATAAAATCATTAACTTAATAGAAACACCCTTTCAACAAAATCTCCTTTAGTCTTGATTTGAATTTAAAAGGACTGTCGATAATTTTCATGTCAGTTGACAGTAGGCAGTGCGTTAAAAAGTCTTACAGCTTGATACCGCGAGCCATGTTTGGCAACATTCAGCCTTGGACAAAGAGGTGCCTCAAGATCTTTTCTCCTTGTGTCTATTCTTTTTTTCCTTTGTTCAAAAGTTTCATATTTAAGCGGATTTTTTACTACGTCCATTAAGACTACTAGAATGTATAAGCTGGGAACCGTCAGAATATTGAGGTTTTGAAAATGTTCTTTGCATGATTCCCACTGTCCCCAGGTCCTCCATCAGCTGTTAAGAAAAAAACCTTAACTGGCGCTGGAAGGCGCAGCGTAGGATGGCCCCCCACTAGATGGAAAGACGACCAGATAAAGGTTGCTGGGAGCCGTTGGGTGCAGGCCGCATGAGATCGGCCACTCTGGAAATCTAAGGGGGAGGCCTATGTTCGTCCTCTTGCTGATATGAACATGACGAAGAAAAAACGAAAGAAAAGAACTAAGCAAGGAAACTATTTTTCTCTCATCTCTAAATGTTCCGCTTTTAAACCAAGTAATGCCGTTTCAAAATTGTTGCAATAAAATGCATTCAACATTAACAGCAATGGTCGAAATCCATTGTCAAACTTGACCCCTCGGCAAAAATAATGGCCGGGGGCAGATAAATTAAAAATGGTCCAAAATACCCCTTGACATGGCGATTTATTGTCGAACTTATGTGCCAGAACATTATAAAGGCGGGCTGATGTGTCGAATAAAATAATGACAAGTCCGTTACATAGATGGTTCAACCTTTATGTAATACTATCGGTTTACAAACAAAATTGCACGGACAAAACTATATTTAAAGACTAATTCAGCAATTTCTAAACGTACAAATAATAACTTTAAATAACAGAAGTGCCTTACTGCCCACCACCTTACCTTTATCTGCCGCCAAATAGCAGTACTTGTGCTGCTGTGGTCCGGTTAGATGGTAATGGTATGTTCCTGTAATTACATAGGCATAACAGCTAAGTCCCATAGTATGGCAACGTATCCACATAGAGATCAAGACAACGTCATACCTTGTTTTTATGCGTTTTATGTGTGTTTATACTATGTGGATATCCATGAGCTGCAGTAGCCACCTAACATCTGGTGGGCTGCATGCTCGTTTGCCATATACGTTGTATAAAAAAAGAAAGAATATACATACACTTATTCACAATAAAACACAGAAGAAACAGTTGAATCATCATAAAGACCGTTGCAAACAATCTATAGATAGCTCAACTGCTCCAGATCACTAATGCGTTGACCCGGATAATCGCCAGCTCTCGGATCACACGTCGCTTCTACCAGATGCCCAAAAAGAATTTTGAAAACGCGATGGGTAGGTACCCCATGGACTCAGGGTCTCGACCCCAAATGGCTCAAATACGTAAGCTCTGTCGAGACTTTCATATTTGCGCCGCTTTAGATCTTCGGCTGAATTTGCCACACCAGCCCCAACTGCTGTACCAGGCAGATGAGATGGCGCAAGGGTATCGACGCACGTGGCGTCCCACACTAAAGGCCTACCCTTCTCCTAAGGTAAACGAGTCATACCGTCAGGCCTCTTACCATCCTCACGTATCAGACTGCTGAAGCGTTGAGAGCGGCTGGAACGTTGACGCTGCAAAAAACCCGGCGTATGATATTAGAAATCCTACCGGCAGCCCTGGAATACTATAATCCATGGCGACCAAGCTGTTCGACTGCCGAACCGCACTGGCACTGATGAGGAGCGCAGCACCGCGCACCCAATAGTTAACAAGTTGCAATCTGGAAGGTTATAGGATCCATTAAAGTTAGAATATTATGAGTATTGTGAGAAGAAAGCTTGCAGCCAAAGTCCTAACTCCCATTTGGAAAAAGCAAGGAGACGCGCGCGATCTATTCAATACTTCCTATGATAAGACAGTATTTTTTTGTACAAAAGTATTTATGAAATCTTTTCTCAGTAATCTTTAGGGAAATACTTTGTTAATGTATTTTAAAGTCAGCAAATTTCTTTGCGCAAACACACAGCAAGTAACAATTAAATCTTTTGCTGCCACAAATATGTAAGATCGATGTGATTTTTTTTACCCAGGCATTTTTTACCAAGAACAACTAGCCATTAGATATTACACCTTATTGCGTGGGTGTTTAGATCTACCTGCACATAAATGCAAACTGATTTAGCTTTTCGATTCATAGAAGTATACTTTTTAATGTCGTCTTTTGTGCTTTTTAAAGGACAAGGCGATTAGTGATGTCCATTTTGTTGGGCATTATAGTCTCAAAGTATAGGCAGTAAATGCCATAATGATCGATGCGAGTTTGCACCTGCGCGTAATCATTACCGATTACTTCGGACGAACAATGAGTTACGCATTTAACTGTGCCTGACTGAAGATTGTTGTCTATTTCGCGTTGTAAGAACTTATTTATGTCGGACAATGAATATAGTTTTATGCATTATGTCATTATTTTTGGCAACTTGGGCAAATCGGCGTTTTAGGTATGTATGTATGTTTGTTTGTCCGAGGATAACTTTCGAAGCGTTTATCCGACCATCGTAAAATTTGGTATATAGGTAGGTAGTGATGGCACAATTTTGGTGTGACTAAATGAGCTAAAAATGATGAAAAACAAAATGGGAGTATCCGATCAAATGATCTAATAAAAGGTCTTTGTAAGTACCTACATTTCGACACGATTTTTGAAGTAAAACTTCTTTATACCCGCTTGACTTGGGAAGTAAGCTGGTAAATGCGTTACGAAAAGTGCTAACGAAAGTTGAGAGGGAGATATATAAGTTAGTGAATATATAAAGAGAGAGAGTTAGGTTTCGTATATTTTTAAACGTTAATGTGCGTGTGCGAGTTGTGTCTGTCCAGACTGAACATAGACTGATCGACCTACAGACGTGTGGACAATTTTGTAATTGAACAATTTTATATATTAATATTTTGAAAAAGAAGTTTTACTTCAGTCGTGTGATCTAAAGCACACTCGATTTTTTATTTTTTATTTTAACATTGTAGTGTTTAAGTTATTAGCCATAATAAAAATGGAACTTTGACAAAATTCAGTGCTGAAATTTGGTATGCGTGTAGCTTTAGTAACACAAATATAGGGAAAAGTCTGAAATAAGAATAACTGCAATTTCTACCCCAAAAAAGAATAACCAATTAACATGAACTCACGTTATCTGTAATTTAAATGACACTGACGGTCAAGTTATTTGGAATTGCATTTCGTGGCACAATTTTGTTACCTATTTTTTTGGTTTTTATGGGAGACTCGCCAGATCTCTCAGTTCGGGGCGAACCACTAGTTTGTAGTAATTTTAAGAACATATTTTTTGCCAGCCATGTACAAAATCATCTAATTATTCATGTAAATCTGATATTTTAGAGCAATTTCAAAATAGAGGAGGTCGTTGATTCGGTGGATATTACCTATTAGGTAGGTACCTATGTTATATGGAATGCAATCCCGATCCCGATCTCGTGTAATTTTTCGGGATCAATCCCGACGCATCATAAGACGAGATCCTGTTCGAGATTGACGGGTTTGGGCGGCAGTGGTCAGCGACGCTACACACGTCCGCTCGGGGCGCAAGCGGCGCGGCCGACTGACGGCCGCGAGCGGCAGGAACGCCAAACAGCGTTAGAAAACTATTCCGACTATTTCCGAATATTAGCGACAGGTGACGACAATTATTAAGTTGGTAAGATTAAAGAATAAAGATTTTTATTTTCTTTCGAGTAATATATTCATATAATATGTATTAGTTAACCTCACTATCACAAACAAGCAGTTATTAGCTTTTTCAGTCATCCGAATTTAAAATTTTTTTATACTAGACGGGATCCCGAAAATTCCGGGATCGATATTTCTAATCCCGCGGGATCTCGAATTTGCAATCTCGAGTCGGGATTGCATTCCCTACTATGTTATCTAGACACAGATTTTATGTGTACAAACTATGAAAGTTTAACCTTCAAAATATACAAACTGTTTTATATTCTGATGAAATTCCTTTTAATAACCCAAATTCTCATTATTTTGACCTCAGACAACTTTTATTACATTATTGTTATTTTTAGCTTTTTTCTTTTATTGTTAAAATACAATAATTTTGATATAAACATACAGACCGAGGCATCATCTTTTATTCATCAAACGTTCTTTATTCTATACTAGGATGACCAATCAGTAGCTTCGCACGCGTACTTTTTCAGTAAAAACATTACCCTCCTTCTCCGCAGTTGGATAAAAAGTAGCCTGTGTCACCCGGAGATAGTGTAGCTTCCCAACAGTGAAAGAATTTTTTTAATCGGTCCAGTAGTTTCGGAGCCTATTCAATACAAACAAACAAACAAATCTTTCTTCTTTATAATATTACGAAGTTTTTTGTAGATATTGATATGGTCTTTAATATTGTGGAACAGACTTTTGTTCTATCATCAATAGTTTCCGCAGCGCATGCGACGAAAGACGAAAGACGAAGGGCACTGTTTTACACCTTGGGTTACGTTACTTAAGTTTTAGTAAGGATCCCTAATCTTTTCTAGCAATAAATATAACCTATGTCACTCAGGGTGAATGTAGCTTTCCAATGGTGAAAGAATTTTTGAAATCGGCACTGTAGTTTTTGAGTTTATTCATTACAAACATACACACAAAAATACAAATTTTTCCTCTTGATAATATTGGTATAGATGATATGCATATGACGCGGGCTGCCAATCTACGTAGCCAGCACAATTGTCAATCGGCCATCATTAGCTGCATCTATGTATGAGAAAATGATTTTTTTTTCATAATTTCTTTTTGCGTAATAGTTTAATAGTTATTCTGCTACTCGGGGCGAATACAAATCCAACTAATCAAAGATCATCAAAATCGGTCCAGCCGTTCTTGAGTTATAACTGGTGTAACTAACCCGACTTTGTTTTATATAGACACAAATAGATTACAGACAAAAATGCTTACATAAATGGCATGTACAAAGGCGAGATTAACCCTAATAAGAGTTTTCTTCCAGCAAACATATATAGAGGTTTTAGTTACATTACATGCACAAAAAGAAACATTGAAATATATAAAACGGTATGAAAATATAAAACGTTGTCTGGAAGAGATCACTTTTAGCGATAAGACCGCCCATTGTTCCATTATCTATTGTTTATTTCCATTATTACTGAATTTTTGTTTGGTGTGCAATAAAGAGTTTTTCATTCATTCATTCATTCAAAACATAAATATACAAAATTGCATCCACAGTGATCGAATTAACGAGTTTTTTTTGACTAGATTTCATTACGAGAATCAGCTTTTAGTTCTAATACAGATTAACTGAACCCTCCATATTGTAGGCCAGCTAACTTAATTTGATTTTCTATCTGAGGATCACAAAAGAGCAGATAACAAAAAAGATTTGAGAGCACAGACAACCCCTGATTCGGTCCCAACGCCACATGAATAAAACATAGGTCCGTTCTTAGGGTGGGGGTGGGCAACCCTTTCCCCGACTTCAATAAATACCCTCACCCTGCTTTTTTGCGACAGTTGACAGGGGTGATGGGTGCCAATCGATATTTTTTTGCGAGAAAGCTGCGAGAATTGGAAGCTGAAGTGGATCACTTTTCGTTCACCTTTCAAATTGAATGAAGCAACTAACTTAAACCACGGAATTGTAGAAGTGATCATTTCATAGATAGATCAAAAATCCTTTAATAATATTCTAAGTATAATATTCTACACGGTGTCCTTTAAATCACTATTTCCCCAGAACAAACGTTGTTAAGACCATGGTCTACTAAGTCTTTATATGACCTACGAGGAAAATCTCTGTTATAGGCGATGGTTACCAGTTATCATCAGGTGGGCCAAGAGCTTGTTCCATCCCCAAGTGGCATAAAATACAGTATATAGTAAAGAAAATATAAAACACTAGCCTATATGCCTAGCCTAAAACGTAGCCTATATGTTAATCCAGGTTATAATCTACCTACATACCTAATTTCACTAAAATCCATCAAGTAGTTTTTGCCTGAGAGTAACAAACATCCACACATACATCCGTACAAACTTTTGCGTTTATAATATTAGTGGGATTTGCAGAAAAAAGCAACTGTTTTAAAGGTCTACGAAATGGCTATGACGTGCTACGCGAACAAGCTATTTAAAAAGCATGTCAAGTGCGAGTCGGACTCGCGCACGAAGGGCTAACCATGGCTAAAAAAATGCAAAAAAATCACGTTTGTTGTATGGAAGCCCTCCTTAAATATTTATATATATATATATATCTAAATATTCTGTGAATATTTTAAGCGTCTACCTGTTGCCGTTAACAATATCGAGCTAAAACGAGCAAAAAATTATTTTGTTGTATAGCAGCCCCCTTAAATATTTATTTTATTCTGTTTTTAGTATTTGCTGTTATAGCGGCAACAGAAATACATCATCCGTGAAAATTTCAACTGTCTAACTATCACGGTTCATGAGATACCTACAGCCTGGTGACAGACGGACAGACAGACAGACAGCGGAGCCTTAGTAATAGGGTGCCGTTTTACCCTTTGGGTACGGAACCCTAAAAACGATAGATATAAAATGCGCCGGCAACACTTATTTTGATACCTAGGTATTTCTATGTTAAGTTATTGTAATTTCGTGTAACATTAAATAATTATCTATTCTATTTTAAAATCTAATACCTACGTATCAAATTCCACGTGACAAAGTTTTCTTATTTTATCGACTATGCCAATTTCCTGGATCTTGCACCACCTACCGGGTCCAATTGTATTTTCAAACCATCCAGGCACCCATTGAAATATACACAGAAAATTTTCATCCAAATCGGTCCAGTCGTTTAGTAGGAGTTAGGTGACAAATACACGTACAGAAAAATATATAGGTATATTAAGATACAAGTTGTTAGCCCGCGACTTCGTCCGCAATTTTCTATACCTTGACAACAGCGCCATCTCCCGGGTTTAATTATGTTTTCAAACCGCCCAGGAACCCATTGAAATATACAAACAAAATTTAATCCAAATCGGTTCAGCCGTTTAGGAGGAGTTAGGTGACAAACACACGTACAGAAGGATTATATATATATTATTAAAACTAGCTGATACCGCAAACGTTGTTAACCATATAAATTAATAAAGAAATCAAATGCAGAATGAAATGTCAAAGTGACGCGACACTACATGTAAATGACTTCAAGTCAATGAACGACGCGACGGTTTAATCCACAGAACATAAAAAACAAATCCAGTCCATCCAAAGGTTGTCTGGAAGAGATCGCTTTTAGAGATAAGACCGCCACCTGTATTTCTGCGTGTATTGTTAATTGTTTTATAATTTAAGTGTGATTTACAATAAAGCGTTTTCTATCTATCTAAATTATATGGATATTCATCATCATCATCATCATATCAGCCGTAGGACGTCCACTGCTGGACAAAGGCCTCCCTCATTGATCTCCAGGAACTGCGGTTGGAAGCGGCCTGCATCCAACGCCGACCTGCGGTTCTTACCAAGTCGTCTGCCCATCTTGTGGGTGGACGTCCTACGCTGCGCTTGCCGGTCCGTGGCCTCCACTCGAGAACCTTTCGGCCCCATCGGCCATCTGTTCTGCGCGCTATATGGCCTGCCCATTGCCACTTCAAAGTGCTAATCCGTCGGGCTATGTCGGTGACTTGAGTTCTCCTACGTATCTCCTCATTTCTGATTCGATCCCGTAGAGAAACCCCGAGCATAGCCCTCTCCATAGCTCGTTGAGCGACTCTGAGCTTATTCATAAGGCCAATAGTGAAGGACCACGTCTCGGTTCCATATGTCATCACTGGTAACACACACTGATTGTAGACTTTCGTCTTAAGGCACTGAGGTATGTTGGACGAAAAGACGTTGCGAAGTTTCCCAAACGCTGCCCATCCGAGTTGGATTCGGCGATTGACCTCTTTCTCAAAGTTGGACCTACCTAATTGGACTGTTTGTCCTAGGTATACATACGCGTCGACAACTTCAAGAGCCGAGTTCTCAACCATAACTGGGGCAGGGACGACATGGACATTTGACATGATTTTCGTCTTGTCCATGTTCATTTTAAGTCCTACCCGTTGGGAGACTCGATTGAGGCCTTCGAGCATCGTGCTGAGCTCTTCCATCGACTTTGCCATGACCACAATATCGAACAAGCCGGGTTCCGTAAAGGCTACAGTACCATAGACCACATACATACGCTGCGGCAAGTCATATGGATATTGTTCATACAAAATTACTAAAACCACGATAAAAAAATGGAGTGTGGGGGTAGGAGGGTGAAAAATACAATTCACACCACCTGCTCGACAATGGCAAATTATATGTCATGTAAATCTCACTGAAAGCAGGTGATTAAATCCCTTCAGCTGAGCCGGGAGTAAAGATCTACCTATATCTGTATTAAAATTTGAACCAAAGAGACCCACACAATAATAACTTATTCGTAAATCGAACTAACCACTGCAAAAAATTCACCAACCTAGATTTGGTTTTTATTGTCTCGCAGAAAGTGTGAAAAGTAGAGTAGGTATTCTCTTCGTGAATAAAGCTGACTGCATCTTAGGCGTGCTTGTATCCCTCTCTGAACTCAGGATTCTAGGAATTCCCTCGTTTCGCTCGTGATTTAACTCTAGGATCCTTCGTTACGTTCGGGATTCAATATAGTGATGCAGTGTTGCACCAATGAAACATTAAGATACAATTATCCTGTTTATTTAGACTTTGTACAATATCTAGTTACAACAATACTAAGAATAATAATAATACAAAGAATCCAAATAAGCCCTGAACTAAGTATCTATCCGTTTTTTCTCTGTCTTCCCTCTGTCTACCTACGCTTCCAAAACCCGAATGGCCTCAAGTCCACGACCGAACTCCTTGGACCAAACTGTTTCATTGCAAATTTCGTATAAAATACTTTTTAGATAACGACTAAACTCCTTTGACGAATTTGTTAGAAACATGATTCATTGCAAATCTAATATATAAAATTCTCGTGTCACAGTTTTCGTTGCCATACTCCTCCGAAACGGCTTGACCGATTTTGATGAAATTTTTTGTGCTTATCCGGTATCTATGAGAATCGGCCAACATCTATTTTTCATCCCCCTAAATCTTAGGGGTAGTCCACCCCTAAATTTTTTTTTTTATTGTTTAGACAAAATTTTTCTAATATATAAAATTCTCGTGTCACAGTTTTCGTTGCCATACTCCTCCGAAACGGCTTGACCGATTTTGATGAAATTTTTTGTGCTTATCCGGTATCTATGAGAATCGGCCAACATCTATTTTTCATCCCCCTAAATGTTAGGGGTAGTCCACCCCTAAATTTTTTATTTTTATTTTTTAGACAAAATTTTTAATTTCTATTTTTTTATGATACAACATACGAAAATACATACAATCCTCAATTTTCACACTTCTACGATCAACCCTTATTTTTTAATAGCAATTATTTATATGGCAAAACAACGTTTGCCGGGTCAGCTAGTGTACTATAAAATACTTTTGAGATATAAATGCAAACAAAATTATTTCACTACTTACACATTTTCGATTATAAATATCATAAATTACCTAACAATAGCGGCCGTGATGTAAGCCACTGCTTTATCCCCTCGTTTCTACTATAACGATCTATACCTACCAAATATACAAAAAAAAAACATTAAAATCGGTCAACCCGTTTCGGAGGAGTGCGACCATTAAAACCGTCACACGAGATTTGTTGTATATATATATTAGACTAGCTGATCAATCCGCGGCATCGCACGCGTGGTTTGCCAGTAAAAAGTAGCCTATGTGTTAATCCAGGTTATGATCTACGTACATACCAAATTTCATCGCAATCGGTTCAGCTGTTCCGGCGTGAAAGAGTAACAAACATCCATACATACAAACTTTCGCGTTTATAATATTAGTAGGAAGATAGATTGGTTTCACATAACGCAACCCTATTTTCACATACCTCTTGTTATATATAGTTTTAAATCGTCTACTCCCGTGATTTGGCGAAAGGGGTGAGCACAATAGCAACATTTCTAAAGCACCCTTTAGATTGTACAGTTACCAAGTGTCGTGTGAATTGCACTTCATATTATTGGGAATTTGTATTTCGTTGATAGACGATAATATTTCGGATTATTGAAATGTATTGGATGTGTTTACGAAACATAAAAAATAATATATAAAATATATGGACTTAAAGTATTTTCTATTACAAAGTAAACGTTTAAAAAATGTTACCTTCCGGTCTTTGAGACGGGATGTACCAATTTTCGACGATCATCGTAAGTAACTATTTTAAAATGCTACGGATAGAAACACTAACAGACCCACTGATCACACAAATATTATAATGTGAAAGTTTGGATGTTTGTTTTTCTATTTGTTTGTTATTAATCACGTAATAACGGCTTAACCGATTTCAATGAAATTTGGTATATACGTAGATTCTATTTTCTTCATTTGTAAATATACTCTGTGCACCGCTGCCCATTACTTCGCTCTTTACTTTCCATCCAAAGATTGCCTGGAAGAAATCGCTTTCAGCGATAAGGCCGCCCATCGGACTATATTTAACATAAATTAGTTTTTTTTTAATTATTCCCGGTGTACAATAAAGAATTATTCTAATCTATTATAAACTGAATTACCACATAAGCTACTTTTTATCCCATAATTTTTATTCCATGAGATAAAAATGGGGTGTCAGGTTAAGTTGCTAGAGTGACTTTAGCTTTATATCTAGGTTATCTACACATTTAGAAGTGTAACGAAGTCGCAGAAAACAGAAAAATAACAAAACGAGTAATATCAACGAGTAATGTGTTTGTTTTACAATTTGTTTAACCTTTTAATAACCTAAAACAGTGTTTAATTTTACTGTGGTAATGCCCTGATTGTATTGACAAATACTATTCGCATAACCAGAGCTAAACCGAAAATCACCTAATGGTAATCAAAATGATCTGTAGAGCGAAAAGCGAAAGTAAATAAAGATGAACATTTTGCAAACGTAAACAACTCTACTAAGAATGAATATCGCGAGATTTATGGACCGATATGACTTCAGTTTTCCTTTTCATATCACGAGTAGGAAACTCCATAACGATCTTACAGCAACAACTGGATATGTATAAAATCGAGGTTTTTGAGGGGTGCAAGAACCATGTTCGAAATTCAAAATTGTTCTGAAATACGAAATGTTTTTGAATTGCTCATGAGAGCATGGAATTCCTAAACTTCTTAATCGCTACAGTATTAATACTTCTTTAATGTGCAATTACAATCTAATAAAATGTTTATAGAAGGAATTTTATTTGTCCTGTTGTATGAGAATACTTTTTATCAAATTTGACTAACTTCAGCTCGTATTTTTCAAACTTTCGCGATCACTGTACATAATTATTGATTAAAACGGGTATTTATCGGGTATTTATCGGGTAGTTATCCCGACGTTTCGGCTGTGTTGCAACAGTCAGTGTTGAGTCAGCCCGAGACCATGACTGTTGCAACACAGCCGAAACGTCGGGATAACAAATAAAAAAGGTACATACGCGATAAATACCCGTTTTAATCAATAATTATTAACTTCCGCTCTTCAGATTTTTTCACCCGATACAATAAAATGATTATTATAAAGGACTGCATTGATCGGCATCAAAAAAAAAATTTACCAACTTGATTCATTTTAAGGCGCTACTCACACTTGACCAAAAAAAAATTAATGCCAAAATGTTTTTCTTCGAAAACGAGCTGACGTTTTAAAAGAAACTGCACCTGTATCTTCTCTGGTTATGGGTGCTGCGGTACTGTTACAGTAAAAAAAAACACTGTATAACATAAGGAGGCCCGTTCGTTTGTGTGCCTAAAAACCCACTGTACATACATAAATTTCAGAAACTATATGTAATTACCATTGTATAGGAATATTCGATTCGATTCCCGCCGAGGAACAAATGTTTGCATGATCTACAGATATTTGTTCCGTGTCTGGTTGTTTCTCTATATATTACTAGCTGACCAATCCGCAGCTTCGCACGCGTAGTTTTTCAATAAAAAATTACCCTCCTTCTGCGCAGTTGAGTAAAAAGTAGCCTATGTCACCCGGGGATAGTGTAGCTTCCCAACAGTGAAAGAGTTTTTTAATCGCCCAGTAGTTTCGGAGCCTATTCAATACAAACAAACAAATCTTTCCTCTTTATAATATTAGTATAGATAAGGAGGCCCGTTCGTTTGTGTGCCTAAAAACCCACTGTCATATACTTTTTTTTTTTTTTTTTTTTTTTTTTCGATTGGACTTATCTCGCTGTTGGCCTCTGAGGCCGTTGCAGCTTAACCGAGCTTTTGGCGAGCGCAGAAGGCGCTGAGCCCTATAATTTTATTTTTGATGAGGCAACTAGCGCAAGGGCACCACTTAGGTACGAACCTCGGCTTGGGCTGTTGCCGGGACGGGGATAGGAGAGAAACGCCCGGGTACGTGCTTGTACCTCGTGTAGGCGGCGACTAATGGGACTCGTCGACCTCGCCGGCGAGGTCGGTGTATTTGTGGAGTGTTTGCTCTGTCTAATGTGGATGACTCACCCGCATTAGCGGAAGTGATTTCGTCATCCGGGTCTCCGAGAACGTGTCTCGGACGACGGAGGGTTTACTGTCATACACATAGATTCCAGAAACTATATATACTTACCATTGTATAGGAATATTCGAGTCAATTCCCGCCGCGGAACAAATGTTTGCATGATCTACAGATATTTGTTCCGTGTCTGGTTGTTTCTCTATATATTATAAGTTTGTATGTATTTACAAAAAAAAGTATCAGATAGCTGGTTCTCATAATACAAGCTCTGCTTAGTTTGGAGCTAGATAGTGCTGTGTGAAATGTTCAGCAATATTTATATTTTATATTTATATTGTACAGGAAGTAGCGGTTATTGGTAATCTGACTTTCTAAATTCACGAAGTAGCGCCAACTTCTACTCTTTAAACTCTATCTAAAAGCTTTTTTTCGTTACTAGTTAAAAAAAATTAAATCTGCGGTTTCAATTATTTAAAAACATGGTATACCGTTATCCTGTGTTATTAAAAACTTTTTCTCGATGATGACGGGAAATAAAAAAACAATCTTTAATTTAGTAAAACGTGACATACCCAGTTCGCACTCTCGACTGTCCTCATATTTTAGATTCCCTCCTCCGCGGCAGAGAGGGAAGGCCGGCCAGAGGGAGAGGGAATAAAATCCATACTTATAATATTTGCAGCCTCCACTCGCACACACACGCGAGACGCGATTTAGCACTCCGTGGAGAGTTTCGGACACCATACATGGTGCTCTGTTTTTATCACATTTGTACACTTTTTTAAAAAAAGAGTGTTTTAAATCTGTTTGTCCGTGTGTCTATCTGTGGCGTACTCTTAAACTAAGGGTTTTTGTTTGAAAGCTGTTTGCGAGATGATTTTTAGCTATGGAAATTAGTGAAGGGAAAAAGGATTAAATAAAAAATTGATGCTGGACATTTCACACAGCGCTATCTAGCCCCAAACTAAGTCAAGCTTGTATTAAGGGAACCAGATAACTAATAGAATACTAATATACTTTTTTTTTGTAAGTACATACTTATTTATTTAAATATTAGGCGTATTCAATGTATACTTTTTGAATACTTAGATTCTATATTTAACGTTTGCCTTGCCTACGACTGACAGATAATATATTCATTTTCAATGGGCTCTGTGGCTCTCTTAGCCACAAAGGAGTTTCTTTAGTTTTAGTTTGATTCGAACTAGTTTTTAAATCTTGTTTAAAATTTTAGCATAATATAGCATATACCAACAGAGTAAAAGCGCAGATGATTAAAATATGTTAATAACCGACTACCTAACGTATCAATTATGTACTTATGACTAAAAATTGTTTATTTATCCATTATACTCAGTAGCATTTCAGACGTAATTTTCACAACATTTAGCCACAATATTAATAGTAGTTATTTAATTTAAATCACATAGATGATTATTTTATATCAATATTATAAAAAAAAAACTCCCTTTTAACCTAATTAAACAAGATTTATACAGTGGTGGAAAGTTTTAGCCCTAATTTGGCAAAGGACTTGCCTGGGTCAAGCTTAAAAATGAAGTAGGTTTACGCAACACCTATATCATCTTTTTAGCTTAGTAAATCTAATCCAAAGGAAATACATCTCTAAGTTATTTCAAGTCTTTTCTAGTTCTAAAGATTTTTCTAAAAAATGTCACTTCTGCAGAAAACAAATACCATGTATCGCGCCACCACATCTCCGCTCCTTCGGAAAAAATATAAGATGCCATAAAAAATCTATTTTATGTTCCATAAGAAGCCTAATCCTTAACAAAAAAATCGCTCTATCAAGCGGTAAGTTCTTTCAAGTATTCCCTATACTTCGAGCAAATTAGATGCAAAACAAACCATTCCTAACCTAAAAATCACTTGCTTGATACTAATTTTGCATGGAATTTGTATTTGTTGTCGATTCGTCATGATCCCATCATTATAAATTGGTATCAATTCTGTCAAAAAAATACACGGTATGTAAATTAATTTCATGTTAAGTGTAGACGGTTAGGTTCATGACGTTGGGAATCGAGTTATGGAGCTCAAATGGTCTTGGGCGGGACACTTGGCAAGACGTGGTGATGACAGGTGGAGCAGAGTAGCGACTGAATAGTGGCCTAGGAATAGCTGTAGAAGGGTAGGACGTCCGGTAGCGTGATGGGTGGATGACATCGTTAGAGTCGGGGACCGTCAATGGGTGAGACTAGCGTAGGATCGTGGCGGATGACACAAACTTGGGGAGGCCTATACCCAGCAGTGGGTGAATTCGGGCTGTGGATGATGATGATAGACGGTTTGCTTACAAACATGCTATATCGAGTTTGACTTAAGATTTTCCTAAAAGAATATCACTTTTGGAGAAAACAAACATCCTGTATCGATCCACCCACATCTCCGCTCCTTCGGAAAAAATGTACGATGCCATAAAAAATCACCGCCGACGCCGGCGTCCGCAATTTTTACCCGTTTTTTCCCCTCGGAGGGTCGCCGGTTGTCATGGCAACGCCTGCCCCGCCTAGAATGGACCCGTTAAAAGCTGCATCTATATTTTTATGGGAAGTGAAAGCTGAAAGTATAGCGGATATCTTATTTTTTTTGCACGATTAAAGACTGTGTTTTTCGCGCATATTGTACAAATGCAAATAACATAGGAAATAATCATAGTCAGGTACATTAATCATAATCAGGTCATTTAGATCAGTCGTGTTTCACCGTCTGAAAAATAAATGAAAATGAAAAGATTTATTTGACACGACACACGTACAAAATAAAAACACAAAAGAAAATGGTGACAAAGTTGTAATGTAGAATCTTGACTTCTGGCTCTAAGAATGTGAAGGGGTGTAAATAGAAGGATCTGAGGATATAGAAGAACGAGAATGCCAAAAGTCAAAGATTACATGTTAATCAAAAAATACAGGAATATCTCACGCAACTTCCATCGTAAATTACAAGGTCGAGTCATGCCAAAATGGCGTCAGCTCAGCATGTGCCAAGTAGGTAGGCTAGAACCTAGCTACTTAACGCTGGTATGGTCTGTTAGGTATTACTCATAATAAAAGTACCACGTGGAACCTAACTTAGTTAAAAATTTAGAGTACCTACAAAGACACATTTCTTAGGTACTCGTCTTAAAAGGGTATTTTTAACTGACTTCAAAAAAGGAGGGTGTTCTCAAATCACATGTTTTTTTGTTACCTCTGATCTCCGTCATTAATGAACCGATTTAAATATTTTATTTTTATTTTTATGGATACACTTTTAGATTGGTCCCGTAGAAATTTTATCACAATCGGTTAAAAAGTTTGTTTTTCTGAAGTCGGTTATATTTTTGTTAAGGTTCTTTTCTGTTAAAACAATCTTAATAATCGCAAACATACATACATTTTCAATCAAGTTTTTATCTTTTTATTTAAATATATTAAACTTGTAGACACACAAGCTGACGGGCCTCCTGATGTTACCTAAGTGGTCACCGCCGCCTATAAACTCCTGCAGCACTCGTGGTACTGCAGTCGCGATGCCTAGCACTTAATACCCTATTTACACCTCTCTTGAAGGCGTTCAGTTTGAAGAAACCTCCGGGGGAAGGTCATTCCACATCTTGCAGGTGCGTGGAAAAAACGAGCGGGTGAAAGGCACCGTGTGAGACTTCCACGCATCTACAATATGTGGGTGAGCCCGTTGTCGGTTGCGGGTGGTTCGATGGTAGAAGTGGGAAGCAGGGATTAAATTGAACAGTACTTCCAAACATTCGCCGTTACATATTTTATAGAAAACGCTGAGCGCTCCGATGTCACGGCGCAAACTCAGCGGCTCCAGATCCTTAGATACTACTGAATCGTCGACGATACGAACGACTCTGCGTTGCAAGGAGTCTAGGGGCTGCAGTTGGTATATCGGTGCACCGTTCCAGATGTGAGAACAGTACTCCATGTGGTTATATAGGTTACTTTTAAAACTATCATGGTTATGAACACTATATACCTAGTCAGGTCATAAATTCTGTCACATGTTTAATATAAAATAATTGAAACAAGTTTATTCATTATGTAACCATTTATACACCAAAATGAACTTAACAAAACATAGATTCTTATGACCCTAAAGTTTATTCAAAATGACCTCCGTGATTTTGAATACAAGCCTTCAATCTGCGCAGCCAGTCGTCTATCGCAGCACGAACGAGGTCCATGTCAATATCGGCGGCTGCCTTAATCAAGGATGTCTTGAGTGACTCCAAATTGGGATGAGGCTTTGAGCACGCCTTTTCCTCCAAGTGTTGCCATATCTTGTAATCTAACGGATTCAAATCTGGACTGGAGGAGGGTCAGTCTTCGTGTCGGATGAAGTCTATTTCACGCGCCGCCAGCCAGTCTTGTGTGCTCTTCGCTCTATGAGCTGGCGCCGAATCTTGTTGGAATACCCAGTGCCTGTTATTGAACATGGTATGAGAAACAGGTTCCACAAGGTTCGTCAGGACTGTATTTTGATACACAACTGCATTCGTTTTTACACCTTTCTCACAAAAATGTACCTCTGTTAAACCCTTCTGCTTAACTCCATCTGAAGGGCCAACAATTTCTGCTTACGTTTGGGATTTCTTTGAATTCGCGCCTTCACAGCTTTTATCACTGCTGGAGTCCTAACAGACCAAGGGCGACCACTTCTTGACCTGTCATCTACACTAGAGTCTTCATTGTATCGTTTGATGGTGCGATAAACGAATCTTTTGGTTATATTCAAATTTTTCAGTATGTCAAAAATTAGAATTGGCGCGTAACCGCAACGATGCAACGCAATTACTGCAACACGGTCTTATTTAAGCGTCCACTCCATATTTAAAAATGAGTAAAATTCTAAAAAGTATACAATTTTATTTTCATGAACAATTCGAAATTCGAATTCTATAAACTTTTTTGTGGCCAGCATTCTAAAAGAAAAGTTTTTACTGTGTGACAATACTTATGACCTGACTAGGTATATATATAAAAATCGGGTTAGTTAAACCATTTATAACTCAAGAAAGGCTGAACCGGTTTAGATGATCTTTGATTTCTTGGATTTGTCTCCGCCCCGAATAGCAGAATAACTATTAAAATAATGGAGAAATTCACGCAAAAAGAAATTACGAAGAAAATTAATTTTCTCATACATAATGAAGGCCGGGGACAACAATTGACAATTCTACCAGGGTGACGAGTATTGACAGCCCGCGTTATATGCATGTCAAGGCGGTACGAAGTTCGGCGGGTCAACTAGTTTATACTAAAAACAGGTTATTTAGCATTATTTGTGAGTTTTTGAGTATCCCAATATTCCGAAGAAAGACAGATTGTTATAACTCGCAAAGGTTTATGTCTACCCGTGATCATGGCGTATGCAACTGCCTCCAAATATCCCGATACTCAAAAACTCACAAATCATGGTAAATATCCCGTTTTTAGCAAGGAACACCAATGTTTTTATGAAGCCTCAGCCAGCGGCTTTGCACACGTGGTATATCAATTAAAAATAGCCTATGTGGCAATCCAGGTCATCATAATCATACTTACCAAATTTCACTTAAATTGGTCTAGCCGTTTAATCGTAAAAAGGTAACAAACAAACAGACAGAGAGACAATCAAACAGATAGAGTTATTTTAGAATTTATAATTTATTTAATATTTATCTAAGTGGTGGCCGCAAGAAGGGCGCAGACCAGTTGGCAGACCATAAGCCAGATGGTCGGACGACATCGCGAGAGTTGCGGGAAGGCAATGGATGCGCTTGGCACAGGACTGGAGAGAATGTCGTGATAACGAGGAGGCCAGTGGGTGGATGTGGATGGGCTGAGATGATGATGATGATATAATATGTATAATATACATATATAATATTTGTATATTTATTTCTGGACATTTCACACAGCGCTATCTAGCCCCAAACTAAGCAGAGCTTGTACTATGGGAACCAGATAACTGATAGAATACCTATATAGGTACCTACATTTTTTTTGTAAATACATATGTACTTATAATATAAGCAACAACCAGACCCGGATTAAATATCTGTAGATCATGCTAACATTTTTTCCGCGGCGGGAATCGAACCCGCTACCTCCTGCGTCTCAGCCGGCTATTCGACCACTGCGCCACGGAGGTCGTCGATTATGTAATAATATATTGTATGGATTATTTAATGCACATTAACATAAACAAAATAAATCCCTAGATAAGCCCCTTTTATAATGTTATCTTCTTATAGTCAGTTACCGAATAAATATCGCAAACACAGAAATATATCATTTCCGAGTATTCGAAGAAACAGCCGACGCAACTTAATATTTGGACACAGAATAGATAAAACACCAGAAGTCGCGTTCAACTGTTATTGCAAGCCGTGCTCTGTGTTCATAAAACAAAGCCCGCGTCCCGCGCCCACCTAACTCCCACCCGCGTAATGTTAGCTTTCGCTTTATAGTTGATAGCTTTCATTATATACTCGGTAAATATTTTTGGTAAGATAACTAATGTAACTATGGCACTATTTTATAAGTCAAATATTAATGTCGGTTTGCAAAACGATCCCTAAACATATTTAGCGGCTAAACATATTTAGATTTGACATATTTGTATGATAGCTTTCATTATATACTCGGTAAATATTTTTGGTAAGATAACTAATGTAACTATGGCACTATTTTATAAGTCAAATATTAATGTCGGTTTGCAAAACGATCCCTAAACATATTTAGCGGCTAAACATATTTAGATTTGACATATTTGTATGATTTGAGAACTGTTTAAATCATATTTAGCCACTAAATACGTTAAGGCATCGTTGCGCAAAACGCCTTAAAAATAATATTTTGGTTGTTTTTTGGGAGATCTCAGTTCAGGGCGAACCACTAGTATAATTTAAAACTACAACTAATAAAATATTTTAATCTCAGTACTCTAGAGTAGGGAAAATAATAACACTCGGTATTTGGCAACACCAGCAAAATGGAGGATCATTATTTACGACAACCACAAACACCTTGAACAAACACGAACAATTTGTTAAATAAACCAATAACACAACATCTAAATGCACTACTTGCGTATGAAATGTGATCCCATCTTGTTTTTTTGAGCCCAGCTGAATTTTTACACGTTGGGACGACACAAGAAGGCATAACTTAATTAAATTGAACACTGTAAAACACGTCACGCGTGACGACGTTCACAGAGTAACTAATGGCGTTCGCGTCAACATCTACTCTATATAATTATTGGTTAAAACGGGTATTTATCGCGTATGTACCTTGTTTATTTGTTATCCCGACGTTTCGGCTGTGTTGCAACAGTCATGGTCTCGGGTTGACTGATACAGTTGACTACAGTGATCGCGAAAGTTTGAAAAATGCTATCTACTCTATAGTCTATTTAGAGTAGATGTTGGCGCTTTAGTATTAGGCGCGTTTACATCTTCTGGTGTTTTATCTGTTCTGAGTATTTGTGGATATCAATTATCCGTACGCATCGCAGAGTTATAATATACTAGAGTCCGTAAACGCTTAGCCTACCTAATGCTAAATCGCTGTCAGCGATAAGGCCGCCCTATGTTTTATTTTTTTAATATCTAACCGTCTTCAAAAAATAGGAGGATATTCTCAATTAGGTAACGGTGAGCTAGTTGATGCAAGGCTCCTCAGCCTGGAGCATCGACGGAAGGTTGCTAGCCTCTCGGTTTATCGAGTACATTTCAGCGAGTGTGCGGCGGAACTTTTCAACCTGATCCCACCATCTCCATTTTATGAACGGACAACCAGACGCTCTGCGGTGCGCCACCGCTATATGATAGAAATACCTCCCATTCGCACAAAGCGGTTCTCTTCCACTGTTATTATGCGCACCGCCAAAGAGTAGAACGCCTTGCCAGGGTCTGTGTTTCCTGATAGCTACAACCTGGGTATCTTCAAGTCGCGAATGAATAGTTTTCTTCTAGGCAAGCGTGTACCATCGTAGACTGCACCAACGTTTACCATCAGGCGAGATCGTGGTCAAACGCTATAAGTACCTATAAAAATAGGTGGTTTTTTTCAGTTGGTTTTCAATGATTTACAATGTTTATCAGAATTTCGTCATTTATTCGATCAGGAACATTCTTGTTTTATTTGAAAGGATATTCTTTCAGATCGGCTCAGTAGTTTGATTAAGTCGTTTATATTTTTGTTAAAAAGTTACTTGTGTTATAACTAGTGGTTCGCCCCGAACTAAGGTATCGCGAGTCTCCGATTAAAACAAAAAAATATATTATTTCTAAACTTTGACTATCAAAATAGTGCCACAAAATAAATTCCCACACCACTTGACCTTCAATTTTATGCAAATTACAGGTAATGAGAGTTCTTGTAATATAACTATTTTGTTTGGGGTACAAATTACACTTATTCTAGATTTCAGACTTTTGCCTATATTTGTGTCACTAAAGCTACACGCATACCAAGTTTCAGCACTGTGGGGGTCACTGGTGTACCCTGTGAATTTTGGCAAAGTTCAGTTTTTGTTATGGCTAATAACTTAAAAACTACAAGGTTTAAACAAAAAATAAAAACGGGCTGGACACGTACTTACAAATACCTTTTATTAGACGTGCCACTTGCTCGGATAGTCCCATTTTGTTTTTTTACCCCTCTTGAACCCCAATATCTCAACAACCCCCCTACATTTTTAGCTCATTTATTCACACCAAAAATGTGTCAACATAACCTACCTATATACCAAATTTCACGATGATCGGATAAACGCTTCGAAAGTTATCCTCTGACAAACAAACATACATACATACATACATACAAACATACAACGCCGATTTGACCAAGTTCATTTAGAGATCTCGCTTCGATTAATTACGGTCATGACTCTGTGCGGGCAACTAATTATTGAAAAGAAAGAGGTAGAGTATGTTGTTATGTGTATGTTTGTAGGGGGCTAACTCATCAGCTACTGAACTTATCCTGAAATTATATCACTGAATTACTGCACTGTAACCTGAGTGCTATAAATTAAATTTAATTTTAATAAAAAAACCCGTGAGAAGCCGGACCGTGTCAGCTAGCCAAAAATATTCTACTGATAAGCCTTTAACCTAATATTTTTCTTCATACAAAATATAAATGTATCAAGATTTCAATTTCAATTTACATTCTAGTTTTATTAGGTTTTTTAAGTTGGTAATAATGCAACTATCTCGTAAAACATTCCTCTATATTTCGCAGCACACGCCTCCTTTGATATAAAAACTATTTACCACGATGTAGGTTACATAAAAAAGTCCCCCATCTTTTTTACCGTTTTAAAAAGTTCTCCCATTGGCTGCGTTGCCGCAATAAACAAATGCGGCCAAGTACGAGTCCAACTTCACGCCGCGGGTTTAGGTTTATTTTTTATAATGAAAATTAGCTGATGAGTAAAATAAACATTATTGTATTCCTAGAAAAACTATTCGTTTTTATAAATAACTGTTTGTAATTCAACTAGCTAAACTCTAGATGTAACACATTTCTTTGGAATATTACCTTAAGAAATAGTAATGAGAGCTATCGTAATCAATGTCCTTTTAGTTAAATTATTAATTATTGACGACCTCCGTGGTGCAGTGGGCGAATAGCCGGCTGAGACGCAGGAGGTAGGGTTCGATTCCCGCCGCGGAACAAATGTTTGCATGATCTACAGATATTTGTTACGGGTCTAGTTGTTTCTCTATATATTATAAGTATGAATTTACAAAAAAAATGTATATAAGTATTCTATCAGTTATCTGGTCCCTACCTAGTTAGGGGCTAGAAAAAAAATGCTAGTGGCCACACTTGAATAGGTATTAGAGCTTGGTGTATGTACAATGGGCGGATAATATACGAATTCACCTCTAAAGTTTATTTTGGTTCTTTAAGTAGCGATACCCTAAAAAGTTAAAGACGCGTGCTCTGACACACGTTCCTCCATTCAAATTCAAATAAGGAACGCACGCGCTACCGTATATAAGATACAGAGCGCGCTTGCAACTTATTATTAAAACAACACCATTTTAAAAAGATCGTCGTCTTCATGTTCCGAGTGTGCATCAAAAGGTCTTCGTAAGATGGCGTTTCTCTCGTAAAAATACACACACGGAAAAAATATAAAATAAACGGCAGGGAAGTATTTTAAAAATAGCATTATTCCGTTCTCCCTTCGGAAGGGGAGTGACGGCTTGATATATTGCTGGAGTTACTTGGGATTTTAATAATACACAGCGTGTGTTGGTTCACTGAGGCTGTAAGATTTGTCAATATGGCGTTCTGTGGGCGCTATTTTAGGTGAGTCGCGTGGCCTGCCCTAACGAATATCGAGTTTCTAGATATTGTAATGTTTACTCGGTGATTGTGTTGAGAGCGCTCGGGTTGCATACTGTTTCCGCTCGAAACTGAAAAATGTTGACATGTAAACGATAGGCGTGTAGAGATCCTTGGCTATCATTTTCACCTTTTGATAACCTTAAAAATGTTATATTTTAGGTAAAAGTCTGGTAAAATTTAGAAAAGTTATTAACCTACCTGCAAAAAACAGAACCAATACATAAGACTACTTACCTACACTACTTCGAACGCTTATATAACTCGCAGTGACAAGCTTTTCATAAACAGCATTTAATAAAACCTTTCTAGAATATATACTAGAACTTGTTAGAATATTTCTTTAGGCACTTACCTCTAGACTAATGAATTTAGCAAATTTAAGATATGTCTAGAAATATTGCTGAAAACAAAGGATGTGTGTAGATTATATTTTTTGCCTGTAAGTAATAATAATACATGACAAGTTGTTATGTGTTTTAGATTAGTGAATTAAATACGTCATAAAGTATACCTATTAGGCAAGTAAGTAAGTAATTAAATGCTTGCATACATATACAATATATAAACATCCAAAACAAATGCCTTTTTCAAAAACACATAGCATATAAATAGAAAAAATAAAGATCAATTTAATTATCATTACTCACACGCTCCAAAGCCGGGTTGAAACCGACAATTTATTATTATGGACCCGTATCCAATTTAAAACAACGCACGACCGAATGGAGTCATTAGGTACGAGGGGGACATTGTTTTGGATCAGGAGAACATAGAGGGGAATCCTTGTGGAATAGAAAAAACAATTTAAAAATAAAACGAAGTAATTATAAAATGGAGGGAGAACGGCGCGTGGCGTGCGCCTTATTTATTCGAATCTTCAGCTGCCGTTTGAATTTCGAACGCGCGGCCTTGTCTCTGTTGACATGTGGTTTGAAAAAAGTTCTGATACATACACCTGTCTTTGTTCATGTGAGTTGACAAGATAGCGTGATAATTCATGCCATAAAAAGACGCTGACTTTCTCGGTACCTGTGAATTATGATTATGAATGAATAAAGAAAAAAACTGCACTGACCAGATACCAAAAGCTAATATTTTATGGACTTCAAAGAATAAATAGCTATTGTAGGGAGATAATCTACAAGCCAGTTTCCGAATAATAAAAAATTAGGTAATTGAAACTATGTTGGATATCGATAGTAATCTAAGCGGGCAGTAATTTAATTTAATGATTATATTGTGTACAATTTGTAACTAAGTTCCGACTAATGCATTAACAATGGAATAAAGATTTTAGTTTTTGATAACCAACTTGACAAATTTATTTGAGAAACTCTTATTCTTTTTGTATTATCATTATTTACATAGATGTAGGTAAAGGTTAAATAAAATAACATAAAATATAACATAAAATAACTTAAAAGCAAAAAAAAACTGGAAAAGAAGTAGAATGCGCAGACTGACTGTGATCAATAAAAACGCTGTTGCCTATATCCGTCATGTGTTCTTGTGAACCGATTGATTTGAAAAGTAGGTATAGACAACATAAGAAACAAAAACAATAATTATGTGGCATACGTGGTTAATTTTTCATGTGTGTGTGGACTGAGTGACCACATGGTTGTTTGTAGTTATAATAACTAAAGGGTTCAGTAAAAGTTCTAAAACATTTGTAAAACGAATATTGGAATTTGTAAATATTTCGGTACAAAACATACCTGTAAACGATACACTTACCAAGATTTGGGTAAGAGCTGATTTAACTGATTTCTCAATTCTCTCATTTCTCAAGTGTGAGAACTGAGAGATCACACGTTAGGTAGTATAGCTTTTAATAAATTCTTTACAAATTCCAATATTCGGTTTACAAATGTTTATTAAAACCTTTTTGACGACCTCCGTGGTGCAGTGGGCGAATAGCCAGCTGAGACGCAGGAGGTAGCGGGTTCGATTCCCACCGCGGAACCAATGTTTGCATGATCTACAGATATTTGTTCCGGGTCTGGTTGTTTCCCTATATATTATAAGTATGTATTTACAAAAAAAATGTATATAAAGTATTCTATCAGTTAATCTGGTTCCCATAGTACAAGCTCTGCTTAGTTTGGTAGCGCTGTGTGAAATGTCCAGCAATATTTAATATTTATTTATTTTAGTCACTCAGTTAGTCCACTCCACACATACATGATTTTTCGATAAGGTACTTGTGTAGTTTTTTGTCAAAGTAATCACGGCATACAAAATGATCGGCCCTAGATTTCCTTTAGTGTGTAACAAAAGATTATTCACCTAAAAAATCTCTCAACGGACCAAGAGAGATTTGAACACTTTTTTTAGGAGTTACTCTTTCTAATCTTTTTAGCTTGCACTTTGTTGTTTTTACGTGCAAATCAATCTCCGTCTGTCAAAGCAGAAGGTTATTTGTTGTCAGATAGCAACTGACTGTTATCTACAATCTTGCCACCTACAATTTTTCGGAGATATTTTTCGGCCATAATTAAACCATTTAAACTGACCAAATGGACCACCCATTAGAGAGAAAATCGTTGATATTTTTGTGGTCGATACCGCAATGTACAAATAATTAAAAGGAAGTAAGAAGGTACATAAATTAAAAATAAACTTCGGATACAGAAAAAAAGTTGACGGAAATTACAGAACCGGTTAGGTTTGAAAAAAAAATCACACGAATAATGCTAATTTTGAAATAAAAGTAACGACCTACTAACAGAGTTCTTTAAAAAAGGAAACGACATAGATAACATTCAAAAAGTCTTGCACAAAAGAGTTTCGAAAGCTTTAAAAAGTCGGCGGTCTACACAAAAAGAGGCGCACTGAGAAACCGCTCTTACTCTACTGATTTTTTTTAAATTGGCACAACAATACAAGATTTTTTTAACACAGCATCTGCAACCGGACTCTAAGCGATAACGTTAGACCACAATGACTACTGCATACATAAATCTCCTTCCAGCAAATTTACAATTATTTTAGGATATTTTTTGTTTAGATTATTGATCGTCCACCCTCGCATCAGGAGCTATTGTGAAATAAAAAGAGTGTGATTTTTTCTGGTCATTTTAGGGGTCTTTGTAAAAAGTTGGCCCGATGTCCCCCTAAAGGGCAGCTGAAGCACGTTTTTGTTCGGACTTTGGAAAGTGTGGATTACACGTTGTGTGATACTGAAGAGATCTTTATTGGACACGTGGTCAAGTATCTATCTATAAGGTAATCTTCGTAACTTATTTACTGTAAAATCTGTGAGAAAGATATTAAACTAATCTAGCGTCAACGTCCTTTGCAATTTTTTTTTTATTCAGCAAAGAGGCAAACTGTTTTGAAATCCCTTAACTTTTTAAGGGATTACTTATTGAGTTATTTCAAATATTTGGGGCATATTTGAAACACGCAATGTGTAAATTTGAACTTTCGCCAAAAACTCGTCGTTTTATGACGAGGGTGCATGGTGACATACTACATCGTCTACAGACCTTCAAGTCATGCCATATTGTGCCATATGGTGGCGACCTGACAATTTTTGTAATGGATGAAACTGAAATAGGAATAATTTTTAAATTACGAACTTTGCAAGACAGAGCCCAAAAAAGATTAATAATAAATAAATAATAAATATTGCTGGACATTTCACACAGCGCTATCTAGCCCCAAACTAAGCAGAGCTTGTGTTATGGGAACCAGATAACGGATAGAATACTTAAATACTTTTTTTTGTAAATACATACTTATAATATATAGAAAAACAACCAGACCCGGAACAAATATCTGTAGATCATGCAAACATTTGTTCCGCGGCGGGAATCGAACTTGCTGACTCCTGCGTCTCAGCCGGCTGTTCGCCCACTGCGCCACGGAGGTCACCACGATTTGATACTAATTTTAAAATAAGTTATTTTGAAGTTCTTTGTTCTAATAAACAATAATTATTGTTAATACCTATTGAAAATGCGAAAGTTTGTATGTGTGGATGTTTGTTACTCTTTCACGCAAAAACTACTAAATCTAAATAGATTTTAATGAAATTTGGTATTACGTATATACCAAACTTCATTATAATCCATTTAGATAGATTTAGATTATAGCCTGGATTAACACATAGGCTACTTTTTATTGACAAAACACGCGTGCGAAGCCGCTGTCGGAAGCTAGTCTATACTAATATTAAAAAGAGGAACGATTTGTATTTTTGTGTGTATGTTTGTAATGAATAAACTCAAAAACTACATGTCCGATTTCAAAAATTCTTTCACCATTGGAAAGCTACATTCACCGTGAGTAACATAGGCTACTTTTTACCTAACTGCGCAAAGGAGGGTAATGTTTTTATTGAAAAACTACGCGTGCAAAGCTGCGGATTGGTCTTATTATAAATTTGATCTTAATGCAACAAAAGTAAATTAAAATATATACTATTTAATGTTGGTTTCTTAAAACACACCAAAATACTCGCATGTTTACGAGTATGTTACTCTTATCTAGTTAGTTTTGATTTCCCAATGTTTGCGGCGAAAGTTTCGTACATTTTTGGCTGGTATTCTTTCCATAAAAATTCGAAAGTAACTCTGTCTCTCTGTCTGTTTGTTACGTTTTTACGACTAAACGACTGGACCGATTTAGATAAAATTTTGTACAAAGTTAGATTATGACCGGGACTGTGACATAAGCTACTCTTTACCCGACTGAGCAGAAGGAGGGTAATGTTTTTATTGACAAATTACGCGCGGCGGATCAGCTAGTTTCTCTAATAGTACTGTATAATTTAAAAATTTCGACTATGACAGTTTCAATTCTAAATTCTTTCTGGGCGATGCGATGTCTGATCCGAGAGCTGCTGCTTATCTGGGTCAACGCATAAGCATTGCAGTTCGGCGAGGTAATGCAGCCAGTATCTTGGAGACACTTCCGCGTGGTAGTGATCTGGAGCAGTTGAGCTATCTATAGATCGTTTGTAATGGGATTTAGATGATTCAAGTTTCTTTTGTATTTATTAATGTAAATATTTATTGTACATACTTTATGTTATTAAAGGCGTTTAGCCCATTTTAAAAAAAAATACTACTTATTCATATGATATTTTTTTGTAATTAATGTTTAACACCATTTATTAAATTTTTTGTTTGCATGCCGAGTTTGTGAAAGTAATAAATCATAACTAGGTATATTTAATATTTTTATACAATTATGCTTCCAAAATAAATCATTTCATTTCAAATCATTTCATTTCTATAGACTAGTTCTATAGACTAGTAGACACAAGACAGACTACTCGTAGTTATAAATGAAAGCACATCACTACGTTAAAGTTTTTAAATTCGTTCCGAAATGATCCAACACTCTCAAGTGCTTCTAAATTCAAACAAATCTTATGAGTAGTTAAGTTAATAAGCGGCATATCTTTTTAAGAGTTCTAAACATCAATTCCAACTTTAAACTACCTCCGTCACATGCAATGAAGACGAACGACCCGTCTAATGAATGAGACGAGGTTCGGCAAAGACGACAATATAGAAGAGCGTTTAACTAACGTTTATAAAAATGCCTACTCGATGTTGTCCTCAGGTATGAGGTAGGTGATATAGTTCGATTGTGTTAAAAACACTGATATTCTACGACGAGATCTGCGGAAAGGAAGCTTATTTTATGCGTCGACAACTGCGGTGGTGCGGGCGCCTAACGACAAGGTGGCGAAACGCATTTTCTACTAAGTGCTCCAGGACGGCAAGCGAAAGAGTGATGGCCAGCTGCTCAGATACAAAGACGCTCAGAAGAGAAATATGAAAAAAGTGCAAGATTGAGCCCTCTCAGTAGGGATCACGAGTGAGAGTGGAGACGATTGGTTCAACAAAGTGTCTACAACTTTGAAGATGAGCGCAGGCGCGATCTAGACAGTAAACGTGATCATCTTAAAAATAAACCACCTGCCAACATACACTATATTACATAAATGGCACTCTGACATGCACATTATGTTCGCGCACATTTAAGGCCAAAATTGGCTATCATCATCAGCCGGAAGACGTCCACTGCTGAACGGTTGGTAGCCGTTTGCGCCCCACGGCTCCCCACGTGGTCTTTTACTCATGGCCTCATGACTAAGCTCAAGGTCGCTCAACGAGCTATGGAGAGGGCTATACTCGGGGTTTCTTTGCGTGACAAAATCCGCAATGAGGAAATCCGCAGAAGAACTAAAGTTGTCGACATAGCTCTCAAAATCTCATATTGTTTTTTCACAATTCCTTAGTTAATAATAAGCTCTATCTTTTGGTATAAATTTAACATGATTTCAACAAAAACCCTCTTAGTATCGGCCGTTTAAATATCAATTTAGTGTCAACTTTATGATTTTTTTTCATCGAGAAAAGTATTATTATTCGCGTTTCTATCTTCACAAAGCGGTAGATTATATGTTCAATTTTAATAAAATATATTTTTTTGTGCATATTTTACATTTCAGTACAGATACAGTTGTTAAAAAAACCTAAAAGTCGTCACCCTTAAAACTTCCCCGCCTTAAAAACATCCCTAGATGTGTCTCTTTGTTGAACGCTCAACACACTGCCACGCACCACGCTGCATGTTGCGTGAATCCTTGTTCTAACGTTGCTTATAAGTATCTCCATTTGTATAGAAAACACGCACAATCTAACACATAGAAAATGCATCCACGCGCGTTCATGCAGATCACGCGCTCAAGCGCGGAGAAACATGCATCCCCGCACGTAGTTGCGGAGCAAGACGCAAGGTATGGCACACCGAGTCCCGCAGTGCCGTGCGTGATTTTGCAAGCGCACTATTTTGGAACTGCACTAGCGAACAGCTTTGAATGAAATGAGTCGAGCCGCCATGAATCCACAAAGCGCAACTACGCGCGTGAGTGCGTAAAAAACCCGCACGATGATGCACTCCCGCAAGTACGCGCGTAGGTGCATCGACACGCAACCTTTAGCTTGGTGCGTGGCAGTGTGTCAACCGCCTAAGACAAAACATTGCTCTGGTGCATCTTTTCTTTATTTCTTCACCTTTGCTCTGTTTGTAGAGTTACCCCAGAATATGACTCCATACCTCAGTACTGAAGAACGAGCAAATTCAGAGCGATTGATATTGTGCGGCCTGCACCCAGCAACCTCTATCAGGTCGTCTTACCATCTACTGTGGGGGGCCGCAGTCCTACGCTGCGCTTTCCAGTGCGTGCTCTCCACTCTAGAAGTTTCTTCGAACTATGATGAATGATGATGTCATCCAGGCCGATTTCGGCTACGGCGACATTGTTCCTGCTTGGTTCCGTTGATGCGCTCTTTGATGACTAACATAGCCAATTTCTTACTAGATCGTCGGTCCACCTTGTGGGGGGCCGGCCTACGTTGCGTCTTCCAGTCCGTGGTCTCCACTCGAGAACCTTTCTTCCTCAACGGTTATCGGTTCTACGAGCGATGTAGCCTGCCCATTGCCACTTCAACTAGCTACTTTTGAGAGTTATGTCGGCAACTTTAGTTCTTCTGCGGATTTCCTCATTGCGGATTTTGACACGCAAAAGTACTTCTAACAAGTACTTACATACTTATTCGAATTAATTTTATCTTCGTAAAAACTTTCCAAGGAAATATTTCAGATATTTTCTTTCTTTCCTATCTGTTTATTTGTTCATCTTTGAGCCACACTTGGGTTCAGTTTATGCCGCACTTGTTACGACTGTAGCCAACTTTTTATTTTCAGATAAAAAACAATAGCCCCGTAACACGAGCCTTCCAGTATGCGGATGTTAGTTCTGCATTCTTCGGGTTGCCATTACCATTTATCATAGGCATATTTAACTACATGCGTAGTTGGTTTTTAATATACATTTACAAAAGGCGACTTGCGCATCGATGCCTAAACGTATTTAGTGGTTAAATATGATTTAGAGAGTTGTAGAGTTGTGAAATCTAACAAATACGTCAAATTTAAATATATTTAGTCGCTAAATACATTTAGGGATCGCTGTGTAAGCCAGGCTAAGTAAATAAAAAAAATTGGTTGTCTGTAAAGTTGGTTTACGGACGATAATTTTACGTGATAACGAGATACATAGATGCGTCACAAGCCGAACGCTTAGGCCGATCGTGCCTCTCTATCGCTTGTTCCGCACTCTCGCTTGCGAGAGAGAAGTTTTTCGTTTCTCGCAAGATCCGAGAAGCGATAGAAATAAGTCGTGTGCCGAGCTTTAACAGAGATAGAGGATGTGTTCTGCCGCCAGCCTGGAGGCCATGTCTTCATGATGCAAGCGACAGAAGAGTGAATGAACCTGGTAGAGACATAGTTAGTGTTGTGTGTTTGCCTGTACTTACCTATAACTGCCGAAGAGAGCAGCAGTGATGATAGATAATGATGATGACACAGCCTGTCAACACGCTGGGCCTTCATTGACCCAATCCCCACCACCCCGCCTGTCCACTCGCGCGCAGAGGGCAGCGGCGCTCAGTGCGAGGCGAGACGTTATTCGGAGCGGATCGCACTCACCCTGATGAAGGTCGAATTGAACCGAAACATTGTCGGTCGAAACACCGATAAGACGATACGTGATAAATCCCGTATTTGTAATAATGATTGAAATCAATCACGAAAGTTTTCTAAGTTGTGTCACTAAAGCTACACGAATACAAAATTTCAGCATTGTGGGGTCACTGGTGTACCTACCCTGTGAATTTTGCCAAAGTTTTGTTTGTATTATGGATATTAACTCAAAAACTACAAGGATTAAACTAAAAATATAAAAAGGGTGAAATGTACTAACGCAGATGTTTAATTTGTCGTCCTTCTTGACGTAATAGTCTCATTTTCATTTTTTTACCCCTCTTGAACCCCAGAATCTCAACAATCCCCCAACATTTTTAGCTCATTTAGTCACACCAAAATTGTGTCATCACTATCTACCTATGTATCCAATTTCACGATGATCAGATTGACGCTTCGAAAGTTATCCTCGGACAAACAAACATAAATACATACCACGTCGATTTGCCCAAGTTGATTTGGAGATCTCGCTTCGCTCGATCAATTATTTGTAAAAACCTGTATCTCCAATATATTTTATTTTAGTTCTTTATTTAGGTATCATCTTGAATGATCTGTTGGTTATATAAAGTAGGTATTCCTCTTTCAGTGTGTTTTGGATCTTGGTAGATTATTTTTGTCGGTTTTTTATAAAATAATAGAATGAAAATTAAAAAAAATATTTATTAACAGCAAAATCAAACAATTTAATTTAGTCCTACCAGTTATTACAATAAATTATTATATCCAAGACCAAATGAATAGGTGAGATTAAAAATAATTTAAGGAATATATTTATGAATTAATGTTTTGTTCACTAATATTGCTTATTTGTTAAATAATAAATCTTTTTAAATTGTTAGTATATCTTTTGTTTAGATTCGTTAAAATCTAGTAAGTATACTTACTAGATACCTACTTACCTACTAGATTTTACTTATACTTACTAGATTTTACCAATTAAGAATAAAAAAAAAACTCAGTTTAGATAATTTTGGGCACTGAAATTTATAAGGTGTAATTACTATTTTTACTAAACTCAAACAATAGCATACTTGTATTAGTCAAGTCGAAACTTTTAACCTACCTACCTATCACATCACACTTCACACTAATAGGTATTATAAATGCGAAAGTTTGGATGTTTGTTTATTTGTTTGTTACTCAATTACGTAACGACTGAACCGATTTCAATAAAATTTGGTATGTACATAGATTATAACCTGGATTAAAACATAGGCTACTTTTTATTCCCTAAATCAGGTCCCGTGGGTTAAAAATGGGGTGTCAAGTCAAGTTGCAACAACAAGTTTAGCTTTATTTCTAGGTTACCTACACATTTAGTAGTGTAACGCGTACGAAGTCGCGGGTAACAGCTAGTTTATATATATTTACTTAAAATCTATTGTCAGACAAATAAGTCCGTATCCTTCAAAACTAAAGCTATATAAAATTTAAAATTTTAACTATTTTAAGAATTTAACTTTGAAAAGGGGTGGCTTTTATTAAAAATACCAGAGGTTTTATTTTTAATTTTGTACCTACTCAGTTCTTCCCGCCTACTAAATGAATGAATATAAAACAAAAAGATACCAACTCGATTATCCCAGCCAATAAAATGAGGAATGATAACAACAAATTGATTTCTGAATTATTAAGATAAGATAAGATAACTCATTATTATATTTACTTAACGGGTTTAGCGAGATAGAATCAAATGAAGAGATTCATAGACGCACCAAAGTCACTGACAGCACAATGGATTAGCAAGCTGAAGTTGCAGTGGGCAGGGCACATAGCTCGAAGAGCTGACGACAGAAAGCTTCTCGAGTGGAGACCATGCACTTGAAAGCGCAAGTGTAAGAAGGCCCCCCTCACTAGATGTAAAGACATAAGCTAAAAACCCGTTTACCATCATCATATTGGACAAAGAACCACCACCGCTGAACATAGGCCTCTCCCATAGATTTCCAAAGCGACCGATCTGGTGCGGCCTGCACCCAACGGCTCCTAGCAACCTTTATCAGGTCGTCTAAGACATGATAAACCTGATAGTGAAAGAGCCTAATGTTACTGTGTTCCTAAATTATGTTTAGATCCATGTTGAGATCGAATGTTCCCCTAAAAACAGAACCCAGAAACTGCAAACGTTAATTTAGCATTTCTGCCTTGTTTTTTTTATAAATTCCTTAAGGGTTGCCGCAAGTTCGTTCTACCAGGAAATGATGCTCAGGAATGAGGATACGTACTCGTTAATTTGCTCCATAAATCATCGAAAATGTTCGTTTTTGGCGGGCCAGGGCGGGCATAGAGCTTTTTGTCGGAGGCAGGCTCGGGTTTCAGGATTTTTTGTGACGATGTGTGACAAAATATAGGTACAAGTGTTTAGTACGATGATATCTTACTATTTTTTACTCTTTTTAACCCTCTAAGGCGGTTTTACAAATAAAATATTTTGCCCTACAATTTTTAATTTTGTAAATGATGTTTTTATAAGTGTTTTTTGTAGTTATCTCTGAAACTATTCAAATATTTTGTCGAAAAACAAACGCTCAGAGCAAGAAAATATAACCAGTGTAATCCTGGAGTCATCAAGTCCAGAGGTAATAGGTTCTTTCTAGGCAAGCGTGCTCCATCTCCGATCACACCTTCACTTACCATCAGGCGAGGTAGTGGTCAAGCGCTTGGCTATCATCAATTAAAAAAATATTATCAACTACTTACCCACTTACGAGGCAACACTATAGGCGATGGTAGTATAAAAAAAGAATAATTTATTGATTAATAATCCTTTAATAGATAAAGTTACTTTTTAATTGATGAGATATTTTTTTATTGATGATGCAAAGCGCTTGACCACTACCTCACCTGGTGGTAAGTGATGGCGTGCTCGAAGATGGAGCACGCTTGCCTAAAAAGAACCTATTCACTCTGGACTTGAAGACTCCGAAATTATACTGGTTCGACAAAACATACGCCGATAGCCTTATTAGATAAGCAAATTGCTTTCGCGTCGCTATCGCTGGATAGGCCAACCCTTTCACACCAACAATGCGTATCTCACGTATAATCGAACAGAACAAAACCTACCGTAGTCCGAACAAAACAAAACCCTCCGTCGTCGGAGACACGTTCTCGGAGACCCGGATGACGAAATCACCTCCGCTAATGTGGAAGAGTCATCTATATTAGACAGAGCAAACACTTCACAGATACACCGACCTCGCCGGCGAGGTCGACGAGTCCCTTCAGTCGCCGCCTATACGAGGTACAAGCACGTACCCGGGTGTTTCTCTCCTATCCCCACCCTGGCAACAGCCCAAGCCGAGGTTCGTACCTAAGTGGTGCCCTTGCACTAGTTGCCTCATCAAAACTTACAGGGCTGAGCGCCTTCTGCGCTCGCCAAAAGCTCGGTTAAGCTGCAACGGCCTTAGAGGCCAACAGCGAGATAAGTCCATTCGAAAAAAAAATGTCACGTATAATATAAAGGACGGCTATCCAGCGATAGCAACGCGAAAGCAATTGGCTTACGTAATAAGGCTACGGAAGTGAGTTCCACTCCTTACTTCAGCAAGAGTCAGAATTTTGCTTGACTCAGCAAGTTTCAGAACTTACAATCTTACAGTGTTAGGCGCCATGTGAAACATTAATATTGTTTACATAACTAACCGTCGAAAACCCCAACAAACAATCCACAAGCGAACTAATTCCCCAGGATAACTTATTTTTCGTACACGGATGATATTACGATTGTTTTGGGAATATGCCAAGCTCTGACTTATTGACCCCGGGGGAGAGCCAATCCGGAACTTTGCAATACTTCCCACTATTAAAATATGACGTGATTTATCGCCTCGAACGTATAAAAAATATATTTTTCGGGTTTGTCTGCTTCTACGTCCTGCTTGATAACGAACATCCTGGATAATATTCGGTGTTAGATCTTTCACTTTAAAATTGATTATTCGTCCACGGTGGCGCGTCTACGTTTGAAGTTTACTCACAATTGGAACTGTAGTTGTTAGTTTTCAACGGTATTTAGATGATATTTAATAGTCATGTTAATAATATTTTCACTAAAAATGGGATATTTGTGAGTTTTTTAGTATCCCCATAATATCCCATTTTTTGTGAAAATAGTGTTAATAACCATTATAGTTTCAAAAGTTATATGTAAATAATAACAGATATAATATTTCCTTTAAACAAATCGTACGTTGTATAAAAAAACTCTGAGAACGTTTCAAAATGGTCTTTATGATTTTAATCAAACCTCCTGACGACCTCCGTGGCGCAGTGGGCGTATAGCCTCGCTGAGACGCAGGAGGTAGAGGGTTCGATTCCCGCCGCGGAACAAATGTTTGCATGATCTACAGATATTTGTTCCGTGTCTGGGTGTTTTCTATATATTATAAGTATGTATTTACGAAAAAAAATGTACATAAGTATTCTATCAGTTATCTTGTTCCCATAGTCGAAGCTCTGCTTAGTTTGGGGCTAGAAGTAGAGTACACTGAAGTATGTATTACCCGTGCGCGATAAGTTGGGACCTGAGCGCGGTGACGTCATATTGGCGTGTTTGTACCGCCCGCAAAAAAGCGAACATAACAAGCAGCCGCCCGCGGCTTCTTCTTTGTTTTTTTTAACCTAATTTAATATGTTACTCAGGGAGGACGCTGCTTTTTATCTAATCTTTTTTACACTATTTGAATAAAATAAAAATACAATGTTTAAGTTTATACATTTATTTTATCTATTATTTACATTATCTCATCTTCGTCACTACTTAGTGGATTTATGCCTTCTAGAGGTTGTTCTTCGTCCTCAATCTCACTATAATCACTTGACGAAGAGGTATCCGATAAATTTACAACATTTACTATAACAACAAAAACTACAACAACAAAACAATTACACAAACGAAAACTAAAAGAATTCTAGAGCGAGTCGTTACGTGACGTAGGCCAGTACGAGACTAAAAACCCTAGTAAAAAATAGTGATCCGAACGGTACAATACGGGCGCCATCGGGGAAGTGCAGGGGAAGCGGTCGGGGAGTCGCATTCCTAGCAGGTCCCAAGTTATCGCGCACGAGTAATAATTTAACTTAATGTTATCGTTTTTCTATTTGTATTTCTTTATATCACATTTTTATTTTATTTTGTTTGTTTTCTTATTTTGTACTTATAAACATAACTAGTTCGCAATAAGTAAAATGGCCTTAACGGAAGACGAGCGCTGGTTGTTGCAACCAGCACATGCTGAGTTAAGGACCATTTTGTAACTATACTTTGTGTTTAAATTAAGATTTGTTTTTTTTTGTGTATTTATGTATTAACTTTAAGTATGTTGCAAATAAAATATTATTCTATTCTATTCTAGATAGCGCTGTGTGAAATGTCCAGCAATATTTACTTATAATGAAGAAAGGCTTCGATGTAATGCAATTTTAGACTTAGACGATCTATAGGCATAAGAAAACTGGTATCCAATTGACAATTCTTAGAGCATACAGAGATTGTAGTAGGTACCACTGGTTCCCATAGATTTTCATATTTTTTTATTAAGAAAGTGGATCCTTTCTCTCTATTATAATAATTTCAGTACTTAGAACATATATACATAAATAATAAAACTATACCTTAATTTATCGTAAAACAATGACATATATTCCTTTATAATGTACTAGCTGACCAATCCGCAGCTTCGCACGCGTAGTTTTTCAATAAAAACATTACCCCCCTTCTGCGCAGTTGGGTAAAAAGTAGCCTATGTCACCCGGGGTAGCTTCCCAATAGTGAAAGAATTTATTAAATCGGTCCAGTAGTTTCGGAGCCTATTCAATACAAACAAACAAAAAAAAAATCTTCAAAATGGTTAAAAAGTCTTATGTACACACGGCTATACTTTTCCAGTATAAGCTGACCTCGCATTGTGTAGGCTTTTCGTAGAATGAGAGGTCAGCTTATACTGGAAGGTATAGGTTGATATGTAGCCGTGTGTACTAACCTAACTGTTATGACCATAATGTACATACTTGTACTTGTTTAAGCGAAAAACTTATAGTAATGGAACGAGATCAAACGATCTATTTAATTGGTCGGGGAGGAAGTCTTTTCGTATGTTGTATGCACGAAGTTGTTCTGCTGTATGTATCCAATCTTAAAACAAAGTTATAAGGAACCTCTTTTGCTTTTCAGTTTGTTCCTTTTTTAAGTTTTCTGTATGGATGTTTTAAGCTGAATGAAACCAACGTCCTTTGGTAACTTCTTTTTTTCTTGCGTTCTGTATCTGGCCAGTCCAGCTAGAACCAAATTATAACCTCTTTTGATTTTCAGTTTGTTCCTTTTTTAAGTTTTCTGTATGGATGTTTTAAGCTGAATGAAACCAACGTCCTTTGGTAACTTCTTATTTTCTTGCGTTCTGTATCTGGCCAGTCTAGCTAGAACCAAATTATAACCTCTTTTGATTTTCAGTATGTTCCTTTTTTAAGTTTTCTGTATGGATGTTTTAAGCTGAATGAAACCAACGTCCTTTGGTAACTTCTTATTTTCTTGCGTTCTGTATCTGGCCAGTCTAGCTAGAACCAAATTATAACCTCTTTTGATTTTCAGTTTGTTCCTTTTTAAGTTTTCTGTATGGATGTTTTAAGCTGAATGAAACCAACGTCCTTTGGTAACTTCTTTTTTTCTTGCGTTCTGTATCTGGCCAGTCCAGCTAGAACCAAATTATAACCTCTTTTGATTTTCAGTTTGTTCCTTTTTTAAGTTTTCTGTATGGATGTTTTAAGCTGAATGAAACCAACGTCCTTTGGTAACTTCTTATTTTCTTGCGTTCTGTATCTGGCCAGTCTAGCTAGAACCAAATTATAACCTCTTTTGATTTTCAGTTTGTTCCTTTTTAAGTTTTCTGTATGGATGTTTTAAGCTGAATGAAACCAACGTCCTTTGGTAACTTCTTATTTTCTTGCGTTCTGTATTTGGCCAGTCTAGCTAGAACCAAATTATAACCTCTTTTGATTTTCAGTCTTTTCTTTTTTCATGTTTTCAGTATGGATGTTTTATACTGAACTAGCTGACCCGCCCGCGGCTTTGTACGCGTGGTTTGTCAATAAAACATTACCCTCCTGTGCAGTCGCGTAAAGTGTATCCTATGTCACAAGTCCATTCATAATCTATCCATCGAAATCGGTCGAGCATTTACCTAAGTCGTGAAAAGGTAACAAACAGACGGTGAGACAGAATTACTTTCAAATCGGTATGTACGTAGATTATAACCTGGATTAACACATAGGCTACTTTTTATTGACAAACAACGCGTGCGAAGCCGCGGGCGGCAGCTAGTTATACATATAAACCTTCCTCTTGAATTACTCTATCTATTGTTTAAAACTGCATTAGTGCATTTAGTCACACCAAAATTGTGCCATCACTACTTACCTATGTATTAAATTTCACGATGATCGGATCAACGCTTCAAAAGTTATCCTCGGACAAACACACATACATACATACAACGCCGATTTGCCCAAGTTGATTTAGAGATCTCGCTTCGCTCAATCAATAACCTCTTTTGATTCAGTTTGTTCCGTTATCAAGTTTTCAGTATTTATATTTTATATTGAACTAGCTGACCCGCCCACGGCTTCGCACACGTTTTTTCGTAAAACATTACCCTCCTGCGCAATCTGATAATCGATCTTTTTAAGATATGCAATTCTATCTGGTAAGGTTAAGCCAGCGTTAGCGATTTAAGCGCACAAAAATATATTTATAAGCTTTTCTATATGTATTATACATATGAACCGTCCTCTTGAATCACTTTATCTATTGCTGAAAACTGCATTAAAATCCGTTGAGTTTTAAAGATCTAAGCGAACGGACAGCGGAAGCGAATGAATGAATGAATGAAAATTCTTTACTATACCTTACAAGCTAGACGCGACAGATTTAAAGAATTAACAAATAAATGTAAGCAGAATGGGCGGTCTTATCGCTTAACAAAGCGATCTCTTCCAGACAACCTTTGGATGGAGAAGATCATTGATTGATGGAAGATTAGCCGAGGTGTAAAAAGAATAAACTTAATAATAGAAAAAGAGAAATTACTGAACCCTAAATAGTTATATACATACATATTAGGTACATAAATAATTATTAATAATATTTTATTAAATAAATAAATATCATATGTAAAATAAATTTAATACTTATATAATATATAATATACTTATACTTAGCGACTTCATTTTATACTATGTTTAGAAGATAAAAATGAAACCAACATTCCTTGGTCATTTCTTTTTGAATTTTTTTGCGTTCTGTATCCTGCCAGCCTAGCACAAACTAAATTATAATCTCTTTTGATTCAGTTTGTTCCTTTTTCAAGTTTTCAGTATGGATGTTTTATGCCGAATGAAACCAATGCCCCTTGCAGTGTTCATTGGTTTTCCCTTGGTCTTTTCTAAAGTCAAAAGTCTCATTAGCATTTCAAATACATTATTCACCATACAACCATAACTCACACTCATTAAGTGCACTTTTGTCGAATGGATACCCTTAATTAGTGCACAGCAAGCCCCTAGGAAATGCCTTGAATATTTGAGTTCAGAGTTCGCGTCCGTGGGACCCCAATCATTAGTACGAGGTACGGAACCACCTGCGAAACCACGTGGACACTTCAAACTTTTTTTTACAGGATTTCACACTTTACTGAACTCTAAGTTGGGATGTTCACACTCTTGTATTTCTACTGAGAGACTTGCTAAAGGAAAACGATTCTTATTTTGTAGAGATGTTCTAATTTGTAGGAAGGTGGATCTTATTTGTGAGTGCCGAGTGGTGGTGTTCGGATGCAATTGAATAAATAAAAAGTAACACAACAGTTTCTATCGATAACTGTTAGTTATAGTAAAAATTAATCACCATCATATCAGCCTAAGGACGTCAATTTCTGAACATAGGCATCCCGCATACCTAAATTTCTAAAGCGACCGATCTTGCGCGCCAGCAAACCAACGGCGGTCTTCGTCTTTCCATTAGATCCATAGAATTTTTTTTTTCAGTAATAAATATTAAATAGACGGACTTGCTAATTAGTATTTTCTTCTTAACCTTTTGACCTTAAAAATGCGCGCTATACAAAGTGTTCATATCAATTTTTTTAATAAGTAGGTACTTGTCTAAATAAAATTAAGAAAACTGATTTAAAAAGTATAACTCTCATAAATGCTAATTTTATCAAAAAACTAATAAAGGTGAAGCCTGCTGAGTTATTCTAGTTTAAGATACTATTATGCTAAACTGTGTTTAGTTGTAATACGCTGTTAACATTTATGTTCAATAAAGACCTTTTAAAAACAAAACAGTATTTTCTTCTAGCTAACCTTCGTGTAGTGTTGATTAGCGCTTTTTAGGAAATAGATGTAGAAATATGAAACTTACAATATTAATAATAATACACAGCGTGTTTTTTTAACTGTAACAGTACGGCAGCACCCATAACCAGGAAAGATCCAGGTGCAGTTTCTTTTAAAACATCAGCTAGTTTTCGAAGAAAAACATTTTAGTATTAAATTTTTTTTGTCAAGTGTGAGTAGCGCCTTAAAATGAATCAAGTTGGTAAAATTTTTTTTCGATGCCGATCGATGCATTCCTTTGTAATGATCATTTTATTGTATCGGATAAAAAAAATCTGAACAGCGAAAGTTAGTCAAATTTGATAAAAAGTATTCTCATACAACAGGACAAACACAATTCCTTCTACAAACATTTTATTAGATTCTAATTGCACATTAAAGAAGTATTAATACTGTAGCGATTAAAAAGTTTAGGAACTCCATGTTCTCATGAGCAATTCAAAAACATTTCGTATTTCAGAACAATTTTGAATTTCGAAGATGGTTCTTGCACCTGTCGGACTTTTATATCAGTCATTGCATCATCTTATTTGTCCTATCATGGCATTGTCAAATACGCAAAAAGTAGACTTAATTGAAGCATACTTCCTTAACCGACGAAGCCCAACTAATGTGCTGAAGTGGTATCAGGAACGCTACCCAGACCGCGATTGAGGAAGTATGCTTCAATTAAGTCTAGTTTTTGCGTATTTGATATATGGGCGTGGGCGTGGGCGTGGGCGTGGGCGTGGGCGTGGGCGTGGGCGTGGGCGTGAGCGTGGGCTTGGGCGTGGGCGTGGGCGTGGGCGTGGGCGTGGGCGTGGGCGTGGGCGTGGGCGTGGGCGTGGGCGTGGGCGTGGGCGTGGGCGTGGGCGTGGGCGTGGGCGTGGGCGTGGGCGTGGGCGTGGGCGTGGGCGTGGGCGTGGGCGTGGGCGTGGGCGTGGGCGTGGGCGTGGGCGTGGGCGTGGGCGTGGTCGTGGGCGTGGGCGTGGGCGTGTGCGTGGGCGTGGGCGTGGGCGTGGGCGTGGGCGTGGGCGTGGGCGTGGGCGTGGGCGTGGGCGTGGGCGTGGGCGTGGGCGTGGGCGTGGGCGTGGGCGTGGGCGTGGGCGTGGGCGTGGGCGTGGGCGTGGGCGTGGGCGTGGGCGTGGGCGTGGGCGTGGGCGTGGGCGTGGGCGTGGGCGTGGGCGTGGGCGTGGGCGTGGGCGTGGGCGTGGGCGTGGGCGTGGGCGTGGGCGTGGGCGTGGGCGTGGGCGTGGGCGTGGGCGTGGGCGTGGGCGTGGGCGTGGGCGTGGGCGTGGGCGTGGGCGTGGGCGTGGGCGTGGGCGTGGGCGTGGGCGTGGGCGTGGGCGTGGGCGTGGGCGTGGGCGTGGGCGTGGGCGTGGGCGTGGGCGTGGGCGTGGGCGTGGGCGTGGGCGTGGGCGTGGGCGTGGGCGTGGGCGTGGGCGTGGGCGTGGGCGTGGGCGTGGGCGTGGGCGTGGGCGTGGGCGTGGGCGTGGGCGTGGGCGTGGGCGTGGGCGTGGGCGTGGGCGTGGGCGTGGGCGTGGGCGTGGGCGTGGGCGTGGGCGTGGGCGTGGGCGTGGGCGTGGGCGTGGGCGTGGGCGTGGGCGTGGGCGTGGGCGTGGGCGTGGGCGTGGGCGTGGGCGTGGGCGTGGGCGTGGGCGTGGGCGTGGGCGTGGGCGTGGGCGTGGGCGTGGGCGCCGCCCACGCCCACGCCCACCTTTCGTTGTCCTGGAAAAATGTCCTGAGCAACATTAGTTTTGGCGCTAATACTCTAAGTCTTATACTTTCCGAGATATAAGGTGGATGGGAGCGAATGGGGGACAAAAGGGGGACTTTAGGATTTATTCCCAATTCACCAAAACTCCTTCTATACGATGATACCAAACATTTTGACCCTACGAGGGGCATCTGGGAGAACAATGATGTCAATGAGTTTTATAGATCTGTAAGTATCCATACAGATCAAATCACTCGGTCGCGCTATAATTGTATGCTGTTGCCTATAGTATTATATATACGTAATTATATATAGTGCTCGTGACAAAGAGCGACACGTCCTCCCTCCAAAAGCGCTTGGCGCAGACTGCCAGTGGCCGCGTTGCGTTTCATCATTAATATGTGATTTTAAAAAAATCATATGATACTAATTAATAGATAGTACACTTCTAGTTTTTTTATATGTAAATAAAAGGTTGAACTTTGTTATAGTATGTGAATTTTAACTTATAAACTTTCTACTTTCGAATAAACAACATCTTTTGAAGCGTAAAATTGCGCGGTTTTTATTCGTTATTTTTTTTTGAAATGTTGTATTAATATATGTACTAAATTTTTTTAAACGCATTTCAAAGATGACAATATTTTTGTTGTAATGTTATTGTTGTTAAAAACTTTACGACTAGTTTTTTGGCTGAAAACAGGGTTAGATAGTTCACTCAATTGCTCATTTTACGAAAACGCGAGTTGCAAATTAATTTATTTGACGAATGTGATAGGATTAAATTTTTTTTTTCGATTTTTAAATTTTGATGAACCAAACTTTGGGTGTATTTATTTTTGTTTATGTCTCTTTATCAACCGAGCCACAGACTTGTTCGAAATATTCGCATAAAACGGGTAAAAGAAGACCCTTAAGCTTGTAGCAACATTACTTCGATTTGAAACACAAAACTTTTAAACATTACTGTTAATATCCTAATAATGTTGCATATTTAATTTTAGTACTTTCTAGTGATTACACCACGTTCAGTATACCAACATTGCAAAAATAAACACAATATACTTACTTTTTAGGATAATTATTTGAGCTCTAATGTTAAACGTTTTGAGTGAACGATTTATGGTGACGTCACCAAAACTGCTTCGCCTTTACAATAATAAAGTAAACTTACTATACTATTTCCATTTTTTTATTTTTTCGATGACAGCTCATGTGAAAACTTGAACGAGTGTCTTTTTTACATTATGTATGCATTATTTTATAAAAATGTGACGCTTACGCACGCACAAGGTTATACCAGAGTCGGAGAAACTGATAGGGATGGAGCTATCGATAAACGTAACACAATAACAGACCCGATATTTTTTTACCAAAATGTAAGAAACTGAACTCCTGCCGGATATTTTTGTACAAATTTATTAACTAATATTATATTTAATTACAAGATGTTACACGTATTAATTCTTGATTGATAATGCCAACTTCTTTAAAATTTTCGAAGCTGTTGTAAAATAAGTAGGTATGAAACGAAATAATTATAACGACAGGTATTCTTTATTTATTGGATAGGATGGAGGGAGCCAGCTTGCCTAGATAGAACGTGTTCACTCTGGACTTGAAGACTCCGACATCATAATGGTCTGACAAGATTTCTACAAGTAAAATAACTAATGGTTCGCCCCGAACTGAGATCGCGTCAGTCTTCCACAAAACAAAAAAAAAAATTATTTATAATCTTTGACTAATTGATCGAGCAAAGCGAAGTTTCTAAATCAACTTGAGCAAATTGGCGTTGTATATGTATGTTTGTTTGTCCAAGGGTAACTTTCGAAGCGTTGATCCGATCATCGTGAAATTTGATAATACCTAGTCAGGTCATAAGTATTGTCACACAGTTAAAACTTTTCTTTTAGAATGCTGGCCACAAAAAAGTTTATAGAATTCGAATTTCGAATTGTTCATGAAAATAAAAATGTATACTTTTTAGAATTTTACTCATTTTTAAATATGGAGTGGACGCTTAAAGAAGACCGTGTTGCAGTTATTGCGTTGCATCGTTGCGGTTACGCGCCAATTAAAATTTTTGACATACTGAAAAATTTGAATATAACCAAAAGATTCGTTTATCGCACCATCAAACGATACAATGAAGACTCTAGTGAAGATGACAGGTCAAGAAGTGGTCGCCCTCGGTCTGTTAGGAAGCAGAAACTGTTGGCCCTTCAGTTGGGGTTAAGCAGAACCACGGTGAAAAGGTTGTTAAATGAAGACTTAGGGCTTCGGGCATATCGAAGAAAAACAGGACATCGTTTGAATGCTCGTCTAATGGACCTGAGACTGAAGAGATGCCGCGCTTTGTTGAAGCGGGAAAAAAATATCGGGAAATTCTTTTTTCGCATGCAAAAATTTTTACCGTAGAAGAGAACAAAATGATAAGGTGTACGCACACAGTAGTGAAGAAGCGAGCAACCGTATTCCGCGTGTCCAACGAGGTCATTTTCCATCCTCGCTCATGGTATGGTTGGGAGTTTCTTATTGGGGCTTAACAGAGGTACATTTTTGTGAGAAAGGTGTAAAAACGAATGCAGTTGTGTATCAAAATACAGTCCTGACGAACTTTGTGGAACCTGTTTCTCATACCATGTTCAATAACAGGCACTGGGTATTCCAACAAGATTCGGCGCCAGCTCATAGAGCGAAGAGCACACAAGACTGGCTGGCGGCGCGTGAAATCGACTTCATCCGGCACGAAGACTGGCCCTCCTCCAGTCCAGATTTGAATCCGTTAGATTACAAGATATGGCAACACTTGGAGGAAAAGGCGTGCTCAAAGCCTCATCTCAATTTGGAGTCACTCAAGACATCCTTGATTAAGGCAGCCGCCGATATTGACATGGACCTCGTTCGTGCTGCGATAGACGACTGGCCGCGCAGATTGAAGGCCTGTATTCAAAATCACGGAAGTAGTTTTGAATAAACTTTAGTGTCATAAGAATCTATGTTTTGTTAAGTTTATTTTGGTATATAAATGGTTACATAATGAATAAAGTTGTTTCAATTATTTTATATTAAACATGTAACAGAATTTATGCCCTGACTAGGTACATATATAGGCAGGTAGTGTTTGGAAAAATCCTGGTTTGATTAAATGAGCTAAAAATTTTTGGGGGTTGTTGAGATATTGGGGTTCAAAAGCAGTGAAAACAAACAAAAATAAGACAATAAGGTCAAATAGGACGTTAAATGAAAGATCTTTATTAATACATTGAGACCCCGTTTTTATTATTAGTTTATTCGTCGTAGTTTTTTATTTACTAGTCGTAATAAAACTGATTTTTGACTAAATTCACAAGGTACACTAGTGACTCCACAGTGTTGAAATTTGGAATTCATGTAGCTTATGTGACACTAATGTAAGGAAAAATCTGAAATCTAAAATACCTGCAATATTTAACCTAAAACGAGTAGATAATCAATTAACATGAACTCCCACAATTTGTAATTTGAATGCAACTTTAGGTCAAGTAAGTTGGTTATGAATTTTGTGGCGCTGTTGTACAATAGGTTCTCCCCGAACTAAGAACTTGCAAGTCTGTTAGGTCAAATAGGACGTCTTATAAAAAAAGTTCTTCATTAGCACGTTTTGAGCCCGTTTTTATTTTTAGTTTAATCTTTGTAGTTTTTGAGTTTACTGAACTTTGACAAAATTCACAGGGTACACCAGTAACCCCACAGTGCTGAAATTTGGTATTCGTGTAGTTTAAGTGACACAACTACAGGGAAAAGTCAAAAATCCAGAATAACTGCAATGTCTACCCCTATAAAAGTAACCAATTAACATGAACTCCCATTACTTGTTATTTGAATAAAACTGTAGGTCAAGTAAGTCTGTGGTTGTTATTTCGTGGCACTATATTACAAGTCAAAAATTATGAATAATATTTTTTTTTTGTTTTTTGTGAGACTCGCGAGATGTTAGTTTAGGGCGAACCACTAATAACAGCGCCACGAAATTCATAACCAACTTACTTGACCTACAGTTGCATTTAAGTATTTACCTAAGTATGTAGGATAACATGCAGTTTGGTATAATATAAAAATTCTTAGGTAACTTACACATTACAAAACAATTTTTTATTTTGTTTTTTGTCGTATAGTTTTGGAGTGCGAACAATCACAAATTACCATGATTGATAGGAACATCAACAAAGATTACAGGAAAAATAAAACGAAGTCTCTATCTGAAACAAATTTACTTAGATAACTTTTGTGATTTATTTTCATTTTAGTTCTACTGGTGTGTAAAGTTTTACTTCAATCGGACAACTTGCTGGGGAGTTCCATGGAACAGCTCCTGACTCCATCATCAGATCAGAGCGCTTTTAGTAAATTAAAGTATTTTCATTTAAATTCTACCGGTATGCATAGTTTGACCTCAATCGCACAACTTGCTGAGGAGTTCCACGGAACAGCTCCTGTCTTCATCATCAGATCAAAACGTTTTTAGAATAGTCTGGAATTTTTATTTTAGTTCTACCGGTGTGCAAAGTTTTACATCAATTGGATAATTTGCTGAGGAGTTCCATGGAACAGCTCCCGACTCCATCATCAGATCGGAGCGTTTTTAAAGTAGTCGAAAATATTCATTTTAGTTCTACCGATGTGCAGTTTTATTTCAGTCGGACAACTTGCTGAGGAGTTCCACGGAACAGCTCCTGACTCCATCATCAGATCAGAACGTTTTTAGTATAGTGCGGAATTTTTATTTTAGTTCTAACGGTGTGCAAGGTTTTACATAAACTGGATAATTTGCTGATGAAAAAAATGTTTCAAAGTGATCCTTATAGATGTCGCATATTCATGATAATTTACTAAGAAAGTTGCCTTACGCCCCTCCAAATACTAAAAATAAATATTCGACGTTTCAAAGTGATCCTTGTAGATGTCGCATATACTTGAAAATTTACTAAGAAAATTGCCTTACGCTCCTCCAAAAACAAAAAAAAATATTCGACGTTTTAAAGTGATCCTTGTAGATGTAGCATACACTTTAAAATTTACTAAGAAAGTTGCCTTATGCCCCTCCAAAAACTAAAAAAAATATTGGACGTTTTAAAGTGATTCTTTATTCTTATTATTTATTGTACACAAATAGATTTACAGATAAAAATACCTTACAAAATGGACATGTACAAAAGCGAGCTTAACCTTAATTGGAGTTTTCTTCCAGCAAACCTTTGAAGAAAGAGATATTTGATTATAGTGGTGGGTACGTGCACAGAGAATGACATTGGAGTAGAATACTAATATATAGTATATACTATAGTAAATACAACACTTAACCATATTAAAAAAATAATAATAATCCCTTTATACTATACCTACTGTAGTTCGTGGAAGTCTTTTTAGGACACAAAAACACAGCACAGCACTTGTTTAGCGTTTATTATGTTAGTACGGACTAGCTGAGCAGTTTACGCAGAACTAGTTGTGTTTCACAAGACTTGAATGCTATCGCTTTGGTAGCGTTCAAACAGATGCTTATAGTGGTGGGTGACTTACAATGAAATAAAACACCAATCTTCAACGGTAGCTATTCTTCTATTACTTGTATCAACAAAGTATATTACAATAGTACATTATCGCATCGTCAAACACATTAGTCAGGAGAAGATTAATTAGATAAAATCAGATTACAAGATTAGAATACGTGTGAACACCAAACGTAGTATTTTGACAAGAGAGCGACTAAAGGCAGTGTTGTCAATACAGACAAAAAAAAAAAACACGGTCTCTACTCTATGATATAATTAAAGCGTACGATACACGTTTCAACACTTCCCCTTACGCTTTACATTATTACTTTTCATAATAAAGTCAATAAAAACATACTTAGAGACTTATAGACAACTACACATAACATATATCTATATGACTCTACAATATTAATCATAACTCTACAACATTGAATGACTCTATCATATTATCTCTACAATTTAGTACACACATAGTCATGTTACACAACACATACATTCATGTCCTTAATAAAATCTACATGCTTCTTAGAGCAAAGCGGTTTGGTCAGTACATCTGCTATCATCTTCTCTGTTTGTAAATACTTTACAGTTACAATATTATTTTTTATTAGATCCTTTACATAATGGTATCTGAGGTCAATGTGTTTAGTTCGTTTATGACAAAACTCTTTACATTCTAACAACTTAATTGCACTTTGATTGTCATTATAAACAACTGACTCTAGATCCAAGCAAAAGATCTCAGATATCAAACTCTTAATAAAACTTATGTCTTTACAAACATCACAAATTGAGAGATATTCCGCTTCTGTAGTAGATAAAGCAACACACCGTTGCTTACGTGAATCCCAATTTATTGTATTATTACCTAACTTCACGACATATCCAGTATAAGACTTACGATCAGTTACATCATTAGCCCAGTCTGCATCAGTATAAGCGACTAAACTCAATTTATTACTTCTTACGAATAGTAAGCCATAATCAATTGTCCCCGCTAAATAACGTAAAACACGTTTAGCAGCTTGCCAATGACTGTTATCGTGACAGTTATTAAATTGACTTAACTGGCTACAAGCATAAGCTATATCAGGCCTTGTACATACAGCTAAGTACATTAAGGAACCTAGCAATTGCCTAAAATTATCATTGCTCTCGCTTATATCTTTATTTTCAGCTTTCAGTAATTTACAATTTAATGGCATCGGTGTAGATACAGTTTTACAATTGCCCATGCCAAACCGCAACAATAATTTCTTAATATAGTCAGTCTGGTCCAATTTTAAAATACATTTTGATCTATCTCTCGTTACATTTATGCCAAGACAGCTTTTCAATGGACCAAGGTTCTTTACATTAAATTCCCTTTGTAACAGTTTTACACAATCTTTTTGAATAGCACTTCTCTCAGTATAAAATATGAAGAAATCATCTACATACAGTGCTATAATGGTTAAATCATTCTTCTCTTTCTTTATATAAACACATGGTTCACACAGACTTTGTACATAACCATTACTATTTAACAAATCATGAACCTTGCTATTCCACATTTTACTTGCTTGTTTTAGACCATAAATACTCTTATTCAATAAACAAACCTTAGAATTATCTCCATTATCAAAACCAATAGGCTGTTCCAGAAATATTGTTTCATTTAAATTTCCATTTAAGAAAGCACAAGCTACATCTATATGGTCTATACTGAGATTTAAATCATTTGCTAAAGAAAACAAAATTCTCATAGTGGAATGCCTTACCACAGGGGAGAACGTCTCATTATAATCTACCCCGTATTTTTGTGTAAACCCTCTGGCAACTAATCGCGCTTTGTACTTACTAAAGTTACCGGAAGCATCGTGTTTGCGCTTAAAAACCCATTTAGTTTTAATTACATTTTTCCCTATAGGTCTATCGACGATCTTCCAAACTTCATTCGCGATTAAAGAGTCATACTCACTCTGCATTGCAGCACGCCATTCAGTGGCATCCGAACAAGAGATAGCCTCTTCGTAACAGGATGGTTCCTCAATATTACCGACATACATCGAAACATCATAATCACAATACCTCAATGGTGGAATTGACCGAGTACTTCGTACAGGGCGGGTATTAGCCGCGGCCCGGGGTACCTCTACACGTGTCACTCCTTCCCCTCGAACAGACGCGTCCGGCGATGACGAAGTCACAGACTCGTGGCTCGCCGACGACGAGTTTGCACAGCGGGACTCAACCTCACTGCCTGTGCAATAATGCTCCTCATCTGTGGTATCTCAGATTTGCATTTCATTAGGTATCCAAATGTTTTCCTTGTGTGATCATCTGTAAATGTAACCAGATACTTTGCACCTCCCAAGCTGCTCTCACTCATTGGCCCGCAGACATCAGAATGCACCAACTCCAATGGTCGCTCGGCCCGCTTGCCCTCTCCTTTGGGAAACGGCTGTGTTGACAGCTTCCCCTCAAGGCAGGGTATGCAGTCCTTCAATCTGTTCTGGTCATCCTCACTTCCAAAGTTTACCATTAAATCTCCTACACCACTACATTTTAACTTTTCATTATTAGCTACAGCAACAGTAGTGTGTTTAGCATTACAATTAAAGTCTTTATAATTCACCAGATTTTCTTTACAGCTTGTCATATGAGATGTACAGCCGGAGTCAATGAACCAAGCATCATTTTGATGAACAAACAGAGCTGAAGCGAAGCTTGTAGAATCCTTCTGGTCACTCTTCTTCTGGTCATTCTTCATCTTGTAGCATTTAGCCTTCACATGTCCAGGCTTACTGCAGTAATGACAAATCACAGACTTTTTCTTTGAAGTGTTCTTCGCAACCATAGCTGTGTTGTTATTATTCATTGCACCATCACTCCTTCGCAACTCTTCTTGCAGAAGTCGACATCGTACAATCTCACTGGTGAGATTACTGGTTAAACATACTGTCTCCAGATTAGAAACCAAGTATTCAAATTCCTGAGGTAGACCACTTAATAAAATCTCTGCGACTTCAGCATCATCCGTCTTCCGGCCAATATCCGTGAGCTGCTGCACAAGGGTCATCACACCCTGTATGTATTCAGACATACATGAAAATTGAGTATAATCTATTCTGTGTAGTTGTCTTAAAAGCAGCACACGCCGTAGTAGGCCCTTATTTTCAAAAATATCAGCCAAGCTTTTCCATGCTTCTTTAGCCGTAGTAGCATTCCTGATATATTGATAAAGCACCGGTTTGATGCACAAAGCTATTCGCGCCAAGGCACGCTGATCTTTTACAGGATCAGACTCGGAGCCTTCGATTGTGTCCCACAAGCCATCCATGGTAAGCAGCATCTTTATTGCGAATTTCCAATTCAAATAGTTGGATACGCCTTCCAATTTTTCTATTGACGATGCGAGGCCATTGCTACCTTGCAAAGTAGAATTTCCATTGCTCGATTCTTGACGGCCAGGCGTAGCCATATCGAAGCAAGTGTCACCAAGTCACAATCCACCGCACCACGTAGCGACTCACCGAGGTTATATCCAACACGCGTTAGCGTTAGCAATTTCTTCTTGTAAAATCTCTGGGCCCATAACCTGTTAGTACGGACTAGCTGAGCAGTTTACGCAGAACTAGTTGTGTTTCACAAGACTTGAATGCTATCGCTTTGGTAGCGTTCAAACAGATGCTTATAGTGGTGGGTGACTTACAATGAAATAAAACACCAATCTTCAACGGTAGCTATTCTTCTATTACTTGTATCAACAAAGTATATTACAATAGTACATTATCGCATCGTCAAACACATTAGTCAGGAGAAGATTAATTAGATAAAATCAGATTACAAGATTAGAATACGTGTGAACACCAAACGTAGTATTTTGACAAGAGAGCGACTAAAGGCAGTGTTGTCAATACAGACAAAAAAAAAACACGGTCTCTACTCTATGATATAATTAAAGCGTACGATACACGTTTCAACATATTAGACGTAATTAGGCCAAAAATATAACAGTAGAAATGAGATTTCACAAAATATATTGCGTGGTGCGTAGCAACGCACCCGCTCGCGAAAGTCGAGGCGGACAGACTCGCCTACCCACATTGACTTTATTAAAGTATTAAAAAACTTATATAAAACTACCTACGTAAACTGAGTGCGTCGCTAACATTCCCCACCCTAGTGCTAGGCACTACTCTACGGAGATTCGAGCGACGCGGGCTGCTGGCCGCTTCCACACGCCGGTAGCTGTTTTAACCTCGACCAGTCGCACTCGGCCGTCCTTACCTGCGTGAGTCTGATGAATGACACCTCTTGGCCAGGTATTGCGGGGGTTCTCCGGGTCAACTATTAAAACTAAATCACCCACCTGCAGTGGCTTAGGCTCTTCGTTCCATTTTCGCCTTGGAAGCCGGTCCGGTAGAACCTCCTTAATCCACCTGCGCCAGTACATGTCAGCTAATTGTTGCGCCTTGCACCACTGTTTACGCAGAAACATATCTGAGTCATCGAATGATCCTATTTGGGGCAAGTTTGGCGACCCACCTAGAAGGAAAGGATTAGGTGTCAAAGTTTCCAACGTTCTGGGTTCAACTGACACGTGTGTCAGCGGACGACTATTTACCATATTTTCTACTTCCGCCATGAAGGTGCTCAGTACTTCATCTCGCGGCGCTCGTTCCTTCAGGACCACTCGGAGCACCGTTTTGACGCTTCGAATCAACCTTTTCCACGCCCCACCCCAGTGGGGGCTCATCGGGGGTATAAAAAACCATTTCATGTTGTTGTTGGCACCAACAGTTTTTAGGGCGTCCATATCGAGTCCCTGCATGGCTTTCTGCAACTCCTTATCGGCTCCGCGCAGGTTAGTAGCGTTATCTGAATATAAATGATGGGGCTATGTTCTTCGTGAGGCCATTCGACGCATTGCCATGATAAGGGAATCTGTCGTAAGTGAAGACACAATTTCCACATGAATCGCTCTTACTTTCAGGCAGGTAAACAAGACACCGTACCTTTTCTGACGCGTCCTTCCAACTGTAACTTCCATGGGACCGAAAAGATCCAGCCCACAGAACGTAAACGGTCGCTGATGGTGAGCTACTCGCGCATGAGGTAAGTCTCCCATTCTAGGCACTTCAGGCTTACATTTTCGAATGCGACAAAACATACAGCTCGAAACTACCTGTTTCACCGTCGGCCTCATTCTAATAACCCAGTATTTCTGTTTCAGGTTGTTCACCACCAGTTCCTGATTTCCATGTGCAGCTTTGATGCGTAAGTATCTAATCAGAAGTCGCGTTATCAAGTGCTTTCCATCCAAAATAATCGGTCTTTTCATTTCCAGGTTTACGTCCGTCGCAGCATCGATGCGCCCGCTGAGTTTGAGTAAGCCGTCTTCATCGAAGTACGGCGACAAGGTAAGTAATTTACTTTCTCGTGATATTAATTTACCATCTTTTATTGCAGATATTTCGTCGGGAAAGGAATTAGCCTGCACCTTCCTGAAAAGCAGAACTTCAGCACGAGCCATCACCTCGCAGTCTACTTCGCAGGCGAGTCCTTTGCATCTGCCAATGAATGCCAACATGACGGCGGTGGCGCGCAGCAGACGGAGCCAGCAGGAGAAGCGGTGCGGGCCCGGGACAGGTAAGTTAGCAACGCTGTCTCGCAGCACGGCCACACACTCTGCACCCACATCGTTCCCGGTGGTGCTCACCACGTCCGCGGGCCATGACGATTCGTTCTCGTACAAATACTGGGGACCCGTGAACCATTTACCTTCAAACAACGATCGGTCAAACACCTCGCGGGTTCCCAGATCGGCAATATTCAATTTTGTAGGTACGTATCTCCATTCGGCGACACGCGTAAGCTCGTCAATTTCTCCTAATCGATTAGCTTCGAAGGTTTTGTATGTGCGTGTGTTATTTCTTATCCACTGTAATACCGTAGTGGAATCGCTCCAGAAGTATCTCCGCTCGGGTACCATTCGGTGTTCTTTAAGAATAACATCTGCGAGGCGGGCACTCATGCCCGCAGCTTGCAATTCCGCGCGGGGAACGGTCAAAGGTCGAACTGGAACAACGCGGCATTTACTTGCAATAAATGCGACGTGTATTTGTCCGTTCTCGTTCCAGCGCCAGTATGCAACACTGCACATCGCTTTACTAGACGCATCACAAAACGTATGCTACTTGGAGATAATTATACAAAATATAAATAATATACCTAATAACCTATATATATACATAATAACCTAAAAGCTTACAAGGACAGGTAATGCTCTTTGACTCTAAGCTTAAAAGTGCTAAGTGATCCTTGTAGATGTCGCATATACTTAAAAATTTACTAAGAAAGTTGCCTTACGCCCCTCCAAAAACTAAAAAAAATATTGGACGTTTTAAAGTGATCTTTGTAGATGTGGCATAAACTTGAAATTTTACGAAGAAAGTTGCCTTATGCCCATTCAAAATCTAAAAAAAACATGGGATGTCTCAAAATGATGATGATGGATGTCGCATAAACATGAAAATTTACTAAGAAAGTTGCCTTATGCCCTTCCAAAAACTAAAAAAGGGACGTCTGAAAATGATGATGATGATGGATGTCGCATAAACTTGAAAATTTAGATATCTCATGCCCCTCCACCAATAAATAAAATACAGTAATATAAATTTCACAGTACCCACAAGCCGTTTGGCTCCCTACAAAAACAGTATGAAAGTTACGGCAAACGAAATATACGGTGTACGGTATTTGCACAAAAATATTTTGTATGGGACAATTTTTTTTTGTATGCAAGTTAATTTTTTTTTTAGATTCGTATATAAAAAAAATGTCCTGAGCAACATTAGTTTTGGCGCTAATGCTCTAAGTCTTATACTTTCCGAGAAACGAGGTGGATGAGAGCGAATGGGGGACAAAAGGGGGACTTTAGGATATCTTACCAACTCACCAAAACTCCGTCTATATGATCATACTATCTATAATAACGGCAAAAAAATCATGTCTGTTGTATGGGAGTCTCTTAACTATTTGTTTTCTTTTAATTTAAATATTTATTTTTTAAACTGAATATATAACTAAATATTCTGTGAATAAGTATTTCAAGCATCTACCTGTTGTCTTTATCAATATCGAGCAAATAAATCACGTTTGTTGATGGGAGCCCCACTTAAATATTTCTCTTTTTTTTTCTTATACTACTTATATGGCAAACGAGCATGCAGTCCACCCGATGTTAAGTGGCTACTGCAGCCCATGGATATCCACATAGAATTCAAAACAAGCTATTATGTTGTCTTGATCTCTATGTGGATAAGTTGCCGTACTATAGGGCATAGCTGTTATGCCTATGTGCCAGTAATTACAGGAACATACCATTACCATCTAACCGGAACACAGCAGCACAAGTACTGCTATTTGGCGGCAGATAAAGGTAAGGCGGTGGTCTTTTATTCTGGTTTTAGTATTTGTTGTTATAGCGGCAACAGAAATATATCATTTGTGAAAATTTCAACTGTCTAACTATCACGGTTCATGAGATACAGCCTGGTGACAGACAGACATCGGAGTCTTAGTAATAGGGTCCCGTTTCACCATTTGGGTACGGAACCCTAAAAAATGGGGAATCCTACATATTGGAGCTATTTTTTTTTGCACCAAAACATCTTGCGTATGTCGAATATGTAATACATCACCGCAATTTCTATTTGAACGAGTAGAATAACCATCAATCCTTCCATTTTCTCCTTCAATCTTTTATTTATGTAACTTTTTGCTAAGCGTCCTTTTGTGGCATCATTTGCGCAGGCGATTATTTGACAAAAGCTGTCTATTCATATTTACCTGTACAAGGTGCTCTACATTTTAAAGAGAAGGGTAAATGTACCCAGTTTTAGTTAACAATATTTTTTCCGCATTAAACACTTATTATGCAGCGAGATGGGTGGACGACATCGGAGTCGCGGGCCGTCAATGGGTGAGACTAGCGCAGGATCGTGGCGGATGGCACAAACTTGAGGAGGCCTATACCCAGCAGTGGGTGAAGTCGGGGTGTGGATGATGATGATGATGATGAAACACTTATTTGACGGGACATTTTGTAATATTTCGTTCTTCTTCTTTCGTGTCAATGGTAAGCTAAACTAGGTGAAGGAAAGAAGCCTCCTCGCAGCGCATCTCGGAAACATCTCGGCACGGTATCGCAGTCTCCTAGGCTGGCTAATTCTTTCAACACAATGGTAACCCAAACCAATATTTCGTTGTAAATATATTACACTAGCTTCCGCTAGCGGCTTCGCACGCGTAGTTAGTAAAAAAAGTAGCCTGTTTTTATCCAGGTCGTAATCTATCTAAATACCAAATTTCATCGAAATCGGTTTAGCCGTTACGACGTGATTAAGTAACAAACAAACATACGAGTACAAACTTTCGCATTTATTGACTGAGCGAAGCGAGATCTCTACATTAACTTGGGCAAATCGGCGTTGTATGTATGTATGTATGTTTGTCCGAAGATAACTTTCGAAGCGTTTATCCGATCATCGTGAAATTAGGTGTATGTAGTAATAGTAGGTATATATAGTAGGTAGGTAGTAATGACACAATTTTAGTCTGACTATATGAGCTAAAAATGTTGGGGGGTTGTTGAGATATTGGGTTTCAAGAGGGGTAAAAAAAAACAAAAATGGAACTATTCTATCGACATTTCGACCCTGTTTTTATTTTTAGTTTAACCTAGTAGTTTTTAAGTTATTAGTCATAATACAAACTGAGCTTTACAAAATTCACAGGGTACACCAGTCACCCCACAGTGCTGAAATTTGGTATGCGTGTAGTTTTAGTGACACAAATATAGGGAAAAGTTTGAAAACAAGAATAACTACATTTCTACCCCAAAAAAGTAAAACCAATTAACATGAACTCCCGTTACATGTAATTTGAATGAAACTGTAAATCAAGTATGTTGGTTATGTATTTCGTGGAACTATTTTGATATCGCGAGATCGCGAGATCTCAGTTCGGGGCGAACCACTAGTAGGTGGTAATATTGGTGTGATCATTTGTTATTTTATGTCCCATAGTTAACTATAAGACTTGTTATATCTTTATTACAAGTATTACGTTTTTATAAAAAATAATTAAAAAATGAATACTTAAAATTACCTACTTTAAAAAATGTTAATTGTGTTTAAAATATTTTTTTTCATGCGTAATTAATTTCTCATTAATTTTTCATTCATTAATTTTTTCACCTTTGTATTTTACCTGATGAAAAACCCATTCAGATAGTCAAAAGTAAGGAAATTGATCCGTTACCCTAAACTGGACGGAAGGTGTGCTTCAGACGGGTTGAGAACACAATACACAGTAAAGTATTCAGAAGACGGTAAAATTTATTAAAATTTGGACTTTATTTATTATCAAACAAATACTAAACTTGCGATTTTGGTTAAAAGGACTCAAATTATTCCTGTAGTGTTTATTTGCGAATACATCTGCTCAACAATATGAATGTGTTTAGGTGTTTAGTAACTTTACCTTTTCCAAAAGGCATAATAAACGTATATATAAAAAAAAATTGTCAAAAATGGAGGAGGTTCTCAATTCGACTGTATACATTTTTTTTTGTTAGTTCTTTTAATTAAAATTCTTTTATTATTTGAAAGGATATACTCTCAGATTGGTCCCATAAAAAATTAATCGAAACAGTTCAGTTGTTTGTTTTTTCTGTTATCTGAAGCCAGTGTATTTTTGTTAAAAAGTTATTTGTTTTTTTGCACTTTATAGATCTTTGTTTGACCACAATCTCATCTGATGGTAAGCGATGATGTGGTGTAAGATGAAGCACGAAGATCTAGAAGAAACCTATTTACTCTTACCTCAGAGAGGCCCGGATTGTTTACCAAAGTAAAGGTCGTTGTCATTATACTTAGTTATTTTTTTTTTATAAACACGTTTTGATATTCACATTAAATAACGATGTTAGTACCCATATTACTTTGTTGAGAAAAGATACCTGAGTTACCAGAAAAAAAATATTAACAGTAATTCTAACAAGTCATAAATCGACCTCCGCGGTGCAGTGGGCGAATAGCCGGCTTAGACGCAGGAGGTAGCGGGTTTGATTCCCGCTGTGGAATAAATGTTTGCATGATCTACAGATATTTGCTCCGGGTCTGGTTGTTTTTCTTTAAATTATAAGTATGTATTTACAAAAAAAAAAGTATATAAGTATTCTATCAGCTATCTGGTTCCCATAGTACAAGCTCTGCTTAGTTTGGGGCTAGATAGCGCTGTGTGAAATGTCCAGAAATATTTATTTATTTTTATTTTTATTAATCAAAAATTCTATAAAATTAGCATCTCCGTTACTGTTGTCCTTTAACTAACAGAACCCTTTCATTTTCTGTGAAAAAATTACTCTAGTTCTTGTTTTGCCAACTGTTCCTATTGTCTTTTAGAAAGTACCCCATATTTTCATTCTCACAGACGTACCTCTTTTGATAGAACAGGTAAAGTTTTTTTTATTATTCGCAAAGAAAAAATCGAGCCCTATAGACTCCCGGTGAAAGTCGTACAAAAATCCGTCCGCGAAGAAACAGACATAATGCCGCTTTTTATTTGAAGGTTTGAGAAAAAAGTTCGGACCTTTCTCCGAAATGTACAAAGGGTTTTGGATTTCACAAACAGATGTGATTTTTTTCTATTCCTATTCGCATGAAGGCTTATGAATATGTGTATAATGTATGACGTGACATCTGTCATTTTGATTTATCTGTTATTTCCATAATCAAATATGTTATACATAAGCTCAACTTGCACAAAGATCTCTAAACGTATTTGCGACTAAACATGTTTAAATTTTAGGGTTTTATATGACAACTCCTTAAATCATATGTAACCACTAAATACGTTTAGGAATCGTCGCCCTAAGAATTTATTGCTAAAATTATTAATTTATAACTCTTAAATAACCCTACCAACGATAAACAAAGTGTGCGTGTAATCCAGGTAAGATCTTCTTTGGCGTAACAGAACAATAATACCTAAAGATTTCATCCCGTATGCCACAACTCTTTGTTTATAAAAGGAATGATAAATTAATAAATATACTTATGAATTTTCACGGAAACTTGATAGACAGTTATTTAATTATTTAAGCTAACTTCATCGTGTCGCTTTTTGGCTGTTGGTGCGCGCGCGAATGAGACAGTTATCAGACTTATCAGTTAACTTCATCATGTCGCTTTTTGGCTGACGGTGTGCGCGCGAATGAGACAGTTATCAGACTTATCAGTTAACTTCATCATGTCGCTTTTTGGCTGACGGTGTGCGCGCGCATGAGACAGTTATCAGACTTATCAGTTAACTTCATCATGTCGCTTTTTGGCTGTCGGTGTGCGCGCGCATGAGACAGTTATCAGACTTATCAGTTAACTTCATCATGTCGCTTTTTGGCTGTTGGTGTGCGCGCGCATAAGATAGTTATTAGTTAACTTCATCATGTCGCTTTTTTACCGGTGTGCACGCGCATCGTAAAAATTTTATCCGCATATTTTTTCCCAAACGCGTCAAAAGAAGTATAACTTTAAAAATCATAACTATCCACATGCATAGCGTATAAATGATTGTACAAATACTTCCAGAAATAGAATTTCATGACTAAATCAAGCTACAATTCACCGTTGACACGAAAATTATTATACCTTGGTTACAATGTGATGGACAGTCACCTTTAGGCCCCTTTGTACTCTGACACGCGCGACCTTTCAGTTATTAGTAACATAAAATATTTATACAATAATCTGTTTCGATTAACTGTCAAAAACGTTAAAATTTCAGGAATGACTTTGACAGAAAATAAGTTTGAAAGGAATTAGGGGAAGGTTGCTCGATTATCGTAAAAATGTTTTCTTTGCCCTCGAATTTGCTCGGAGGCATGGATATAATATTCTACCGAGTATATGTCGTATACATAATATATCTTCTTCGTTCTACGTAGTACATATATATCGATGCTTTGATGGAAGGTATCTAGTAGTAGTACGTATAGGTAAATGCTATTCCAGGATACTAATGATATCTGTATATTAATACAAACAATAAAAATGCTTCAGGTTGAGTTTCGTAATTGGTTCGTTATTGAGCAACAAACATTCTTTGTGATATGGTCGGAATAACTTGAAAAATCGAACACGTTTCTCTTAAGTTATTGAAATTAGTTCCGTATTTCAAATTAGTAAATGAATAAATATTTACAAAAAGTATTTTTAGGGTTCCGTACCCAAAGGGTAAAACGGCACCCTATTACTAAGGCTCCGCTGTCTGTCTGTCTGTCTGTCACCAGGATGTTACTTATGTACCGTGATGGTTAGACAGTTGAAATTTTCACAGATGATGTATTTCCGTTGCTGCTATAACAACAAATACTAAAACAGAATAAAATAAATATTTAAGGGGGGCTCCCATACAACATACGTGATTTTTTTGCCGTTTTTATAGATAATGGTACGGAACTCTTCATGCGCGAGTCCGACTCGCACTTGGCCGGTTTTTTTATAGATGATAGCCAAGCGCTTGACCACTACCTCACCTGACGGTAAGTGAAGGTATGCTCGAAGATCGAGCATGCTTGCCTAGACAGAACCTATTCACTCTGGTCTTTGGTGATTATACTTGCGCAAATAACTAACTGATAAAAAGTGAAACCAAAGCAATGAATAAGCGATGTTCATCAACAACTAAGCAGACGGTGACACCTATTTTATGCTTTTATTTAGGCAAAATATTCTTCAAAAATATAAGACATTTTCAAAAAAGAAAAAGAAATACATTTACCTCCCTCCGCAGTGTAGTTGAAACCATCACCGCATTTACGCAATTCAATACACAATTAAAACATAAACAAAGTTCTTATTGTTTTATTCGTTCAAGTTAAATACTACAAAAATAACCTCTAATTAATTGGCGCATCACTTTATAACTATGGTCTCATTTCCAAGTCTTATGAGTGTGTAAGAATTAATAAATGCCCAAACAAAAATGCAAACGTTCATATTAACAAACTACTAAACATTTTTTTTAAAACTACGGTCTTAAAATAAAACAATCTACGGAATGGTAGAAAATTTTGGCCAATTATTGGACAGTGTACCATAATACAAATAACATTATAAGTGCATCTTAATACCACTTAAAAAACAAGCTGTCGTCAAGGAAGCTTTTAAGTAAGCTTTCAGGACAAGAACGCAATAATTTGCTTCCAAACGCAATAAGAATAAGTAACGTTAGTAAAACATATTCTGTTTATTTTAGGCTTCAAAATATCACGTTTGTAGCATGTATCCCGTGAAACCATACCATTTTGCCTCAAGTTAAATTAAATAAACAAAAAACTAGCCTACAGTGAGTATTTTTACTTGACGAACATTCACACAGTCCTATTTTCTAATTTCGTATACTAATAAATGCAATCTTGATACTTTACTCCTTTAACATCACATCTTGTTACTTGTAACCAAGCCATGTCGCCAAGATCAGTTGGGGGTCACAGAATGGTTAGGTTACCCTACTTAAATACATCAAACATTCTGTTCTTATTTTGAATTCCTGAACATGGATTCAGGAATACAAAATAAGAACAGAATGTTTGAATGTTTGATTCACCGTGATGAAAATCGTCATCCTCGACGATGTTCATTCCAATTTTGAATTTGAATAAAAGAAGATCCCCCGCTAATCAAACTCTTTTCTAAATCCTATCCTATTGACTTTCTTATAATCTCAAAGGAGGTCAGTCTTAGATGTAGAGGTCGAAGTCGAACGCGCCGCCGCCGCTTAGGTAGTCGTAGAGGTAGACCTCCATTTCCTCTAGAGCCTCCATGCTAGGGTCTCGAGGAGCTGCGTCGCGGGTGGAGCGCCCAGCCCGGGAGAATGATCTAGAACAAAATGTTTGGTCTTTACAAAGCGCATATGTTGTAAAATATAGGTATTAATATATCCCTTTAACCATTTTTTGGTAAGAGTTTCGCATCTTTTTCCTAAACGTGCCGTACGTAATTTTATTTTCAGTACAATCTGCTATAATTCTACTACTAAGCTTAGTGTGGGGCAAAATCCAAAAATGCTTGTTATGAAAAGAAACTGCCCTTAATGAGGCATAATTTTGCCCCCAGCCTGTATATACAATTACATACTAGGTAGTAATTCACTAGGACTGTTATTATTTTATATTTTTATAGGGTAAATATTTTTTTTTATACTAAGTACCCGAAGATCAAGCATATGGCCCTGATGTTAAGTGCTAACCATCGCCTATAGCAAAGTGTTGCCTCGTAGGATACGCACCTTAGAAACAATGCACTGCCCTGAGTCCATCAACTTGAGGCATACAATATTTTTATTTTTATAGTGTATTTTATTTTATATAGTATACACTTGAGCAGGCCAAAAAACGAAGTTTTTCTGTAGATTGAGCTAACGGCGCTTTAGTGGTAATTTGAATCATCTCACTAATTTCGACCTTGACGTGACAAGAGCCTGTAGCACAATTGGTAGTGCATCCTCGTATCAAGAGAAAGGTTGCGGGTTCGAGTCCCATCTAGGCTTGAAAATTTTTGAGATGGCTTTAACAATCTGAAGACATACAGGTGTAAGGCCTCATGGGCCTGTAAATTTACCGGAAAACATACCCTTCATACCGAAACACAGCATTCTGTTTCGAGCTCCTTTCACAAGGAGCTCTACTACACTTTTCATATCTTAATGTTTTAAAGTCGGTGTAGATATATAAAAATCTTTATGTAATGTGGGATAAGGGCAGGTTGATGATGATGGTAGATTATCTCACCCAAATTCCGGTTCAGTGTCGACGACGTACTCCTTGCTGAAGTGCTCACTGATGTCTTTCATGATACACGCCTCGAGTTTCTTATGCTGAAAACAAGGATTATATTTATAAATAACAGGGATTCCCAAAGTGGTCGACCCCTTGGGGGTCGAAATCGGTTTCCCAGGGGTCGGCATATTATTTTTTATCTTTACTTTACGATTTTAATTTTTTTTTCTAAAAATAATTACCTATTTAAGTATTTTACTTAGAACACTTTCGTGATTGATTTCAATAATTATTATAAATACGGGATTCAGGATTATTCCGGGAGCGGATCTCACTCACCCTGAATAGAATCACGAATAGAATCGAAATATTGTCAGTCGAAACACCGTTATGACGGTACTTGATAAATCCCGTATTTATTTTTACATAACTAGTATTAATAATTATTAATTACAATTGATATTTACTGAATTTTATGTCTATTTATTTGGTTAAATTTTGATAAGAAAAATGACGTCAAGTTTACTCACTTAGCCAACCGCAAAGTTTTTATATTGGTAAGCATTTTGTATCATTAACTAATTTTATTTATGTATTAATATAATTTGTATTGACGACCTCCGTGGTGCAGGGGCGAATAACTGACTGAGACGCAGGAGGTAGTGGGTTCGATACCCACCGTGGAACAAATGTTTGCATGCTCTACAGATATTTGTTCTGGTCTGTTTTTTTTCTATATATTATAAGTATGTATTTACAAATAAAAGTAAATAAGTATTCTATCAATTATCTGGTTCCCATAGTAAAAGCTCTGCTTAGTTTGGAGCTGGATAGCGCTGTGTTAACTGTCCAGCAATATTTATTATTATTATTTTTAATAGGAAACTAACTAGAAATAGGATTTTTATAGTAATTTGGTTATAGGGGTCTAAGGTATCAGTTCATAAAAGGGGTCTTTTGCCCTAAATAGTTTGGGAATCCCTGATCTATACCATACTAAAATGATGTAACAATGTTCTCCATGCCACTTTCAGTTACGCATGTATGTGTCTCTTGAATGTTTACATTGCATTGATGTGGCAAGTGTTATAAAACTTTTGTATAAACTTGTGTTTTATAAATTTATGTAACAGCTTAACTATTGTACGATTAGGCCTACAAAATATTAATACACTAATATTTTTAAGTTTCTCTTGTAAGTTAATTTACTTCAGGTTTACCTAAATTAGGTAAACTTAGCCTTAGTGGTAAACTAGTGTAACATACATAGTCATAGATATTTATTGTTTCATATTTGTTTTGCAATACCTTACAATCTGTAACCCTGCAAGCCATTCTTTTATTATCTGTTTGCCCTTCATGGGGAGTGAAGAGCTACCTCTGTACCAGTAGATGTAAAAGGTCACCTCGAGCTTCTAGGGGTTTCGCTCACGCCTACTCTCAACTTTACCTCATACATCGAGTCTAAGGCTAAAACAGGTGCCATGAAGCTGGGCATCCTCAACAAGGTCAGGAGATACTTCACACCCGGACAGCTTACAAAGCACAAGTCCGGTCTGGTATGGAGTACTGCTGCCACCGTTGGGATGGTTCGGCCAAATACCAGCTCGCTACCTTAGACTCGATAGAACGTAGGGCTTATAGGCTTATAGGCGAGGAATACATGGTGGCGACTAAGACCCAAAGTCTCGAACACCGCCGTAAAGTTGCAAGCCTCGAACTATTACAGAATACATTTCGGGGAATGTGCCCAGGAACTTTACGATCTGATTCCGCCATCTCCTTCCCATCAAAGGACAAGTAGGCGCACGGCTCAGTACCATAAGTACCTAGTTGATATACCACCCATGCGCACACACCGTTTTGGTTCTACGTTCTTGATGCGCACAGCTAAGGTATGGAACACTTTGCATAGAGCTGACATAGAGCGGTGCAGCGGCAACGTAGGGCTTTGTGTGTAGTAGGCAATATGATAGCCAGAAAGTTCTTTAAGTCATCGCCTGACGTGAAAATAACACTCTTCAGATCCTTCTGCCAGTCGTTCTACACATGTCAACTCTGGACATATTATACTAAGAAGTCGCACAGCGGTATACGAGTGGCTTACAATAACGTCTTCAGACACATGATGGGTCTGAGGCGCTATTGTAGCGCTTCGGACTACGCAGAGGCTGGGGTTGACTCTTTCAATGCGATCCAAAGAAAGAGGATTGTCTCCTTCATGTCCAGAGTCGACATGTGTAGAAACACAATCATCAAGAGTCTGGCGGACAGGCTGATGCTGACGGCAGCGTATCGACGTTGGGTGGAAATAGCCACCTAACCTAAGTACCTAATTTTTAAATATTTTTTATTGTATTTTAATTATTGTGTAATTGTTTAAATTTGCTTTTTTAAATTTTAGTTTAGTGTAGATTATAAAATATGGATCACTGTGTCTGCAATAAAGAAGAATTTATTCACTTATTTATTTGCTGTCGTCTGTTTTTCCTAAAGAATACAATTCGGGCCTGAATATGTTTCTTCTAGATCGTCGTGCTTTATCTTAGACCACATCATCGCTTACCATCAGGTGAGATTCAAACGAAGATCTATCCAGTTTAAAAAAAAACCTCGCCGTAACACAGTTTTTAACTGGCACGGGAGGTATATTCCGATACAAGTGCTTACATTATTTATATAATTTTGTTGATCGTTTCCGATACAATGCAATGCACTATGTATTCCTAAAATTATGAAATAAACTTATTCTTACCTGAATTCGAAAGTATTACTCTCTCTGTTTGTTTGCTACGTTTCCACGGCTATACGAGTATATATGTCCAGACCGATATCGATGAAAGGCACATTAGTATATTAAGATACGAGTGAGCTAAGTTGCTCATTATACACGATGCTGTGGTTTGCAGTCCGAGCCGTAGGCGAGGACATAAATCAGCCGAGAGTCTAGTGAGCTAGTTGCTCACGAGTTTCATACGCACTTTTTCAACACACTTGCGAGGAAAAAACAAATCTTCTGTACTAAAGCTTGACATTTTTACAATTATTTACTACACAGCAACAAATGCGATACAAACAAAAAAATGGGAAATGGCGCGCAAGTTTTTTTTTTGCACGCGCCAAATGTAACTTGATTGATTATGATTACATATAACCATACAGCCTACTTCAAAATTATAATTTTAGTGATAAAATGCACATATTTTATAACAAACTATTGTGAATTATAAATGATTTGTTAATAATAAATGTTTTTTTGTCTAAATTAGGGATAAATTTATTTATTCCAAAAATGTAATAGGATTTTCAGCGGCATAAAACCTCTTTGTTGTTACAAAAACTGTATTACCCGGTTAAATTGAAAATGCTCTGTTTACTAGCACATAATTTGCAGTTAGGTACTAACTTAACTTTGTAGGGATAATTCTATTAAACACTTGTGTGTAATATTATTACGCACGCGTGTGTTATAGTTCGGTTTATGGCCCTTAGAACGATGCACTAATGGCTTATTACGAGCAAGTGTATTGAAAAGATATATTATGATTTGGAATGAGACATAATATGTTACTTTTTATTGAAAACCCAGCGGAAGCTGGTATTTTATAAAACTATCGGTTGATTTATAATAAATCACCCGGACAAGCTAATTGTAACAATTTTTTTTGTATAGTTATGCAGGAAAAAAATTGGGATGCGATCATCTATAGCTATACTAATATTATAAAGAGGAAAGATTTGTTTGTTTGTATTGAATAGGCTCCGAAACTACTAGACCGATTTAAAAATTCTTTCAGGCTTGGGAAGCTACACTATCCCGGGTGACATATGCTACTTTTTACCCAACTGCGCAGAAGGAGGGTAATGTTTTTAATGAAAAATTACGCGTGCGAAGCTGCGGATTGGTCAGCTAGTGTTAAATATTTTGTCAGTATAATATTGGTCAGCTAGTTTCTTATAATCAGTATTAATCTTATAAGAATCTAGCTGCTTGTGATACATTTCATACACGTACCCTTTCGTCCACTACTACTAGGTAGGGGTAGGGGTAGTACCTACCCCTGCTGGGTAGTCTTTATTTCAATAAGTTTTTTTGTCAGTTAGTAACTTTATAAAATTCATAATCGGAACCGCAAGCAGATTCAAATGAGCCCAAACACTAGTAGCCTACTATAACCTATTCAGAAGTTCCGTTGTCAAGCATCCGTCTCCATCATGATCACCTCCATTGTACCATATTATTGCATTGTCACTGAATCCAAATTCCAGCTCAATCGGTTGAGGGGAACGGGTTTAAAATTCAGTTGCAAGATTCCGCCCGGACATTCATATATACATTGCAAGTTAATAAAAAGCTTGTGAAATAAAATGACGTCATTTTTTTTCATCGCTCCCTAATGCGTAGGTCTGTTCTTGCTTTTCCCCTGGTTTCCCAAAAGTTAGTAACGAAGTACTAATAGAAGAGTACTAACCTTGTAGCATCTAAAGAAGAAGATAGCCTTGATCTGCTCTTGAGGACGCGGCACGATGTTCCTCTTGTCGTCAGGGACGCATTGCTGCGGACAAACAAATGAAAATTAACACCCAAGCCTTTTATATTCGACTTCAAATTAAAATCACAAGCATTAAAAACACTGAAAGGTAATTTCTATAAACAAGGCTGGATATTTTTTAAATTATTATTTAACAATACATAAAAATAATTAAATTAATAAATGGGATTAGATTAGATTAGGGCTAATCCTTTATTTGATCCTTGATCTAATTATCCTTATAAAAACAGTTATTCCATTATAACTCTTTTATCATTATTTAGCATGTGGTTAGTTTACTTAGTTAATTTTATATAAAACATACTTTATATTTCTGTTGTCTGCTATGACTTTAGTTTATATATTTGGAATGTTTTTTTTTATATACAGTACTCTATATAACGACACTCAAGGGACTGAGCATATTTTGACGTTATAAAGAGTTGTCGTTAAATGGAGATAAGTAAAATCTGTATTAGAAAAAGAAAACGTTTATTTCTGATTTGTCTTGTTAAATAGTACCTACAATAAAAATCTGTTTTAATTTGAACGCTATTGCGTTTTACAGATTATGTTTACAATTTGAAAGTTTGTGAGCTACTAAGAATATTACAACGTATAGATAAAATCCATCACTTCTACTAACAACAGTCTGCAGCTACACGTGCAAGCAATCCCATTTTGTAAACAAAAGAACGGATTTCTTAGAAAGTTTGGTGTATATGATGCCAACAGTCGAGTTTATTATGGTCTAGGATAATAAAACGACAAAAGGATATACACAACTGCGCAGTTTTTACTAATATGGCAACTTAAAAAGAACTTTTTATTACAAATTGTTATCGTTATTGAGAGTGGGTGTAATGCTATACAGAGTGTACCATTGTATGCAAGACAAGCTAAACCAACCAAAGCCGAGGGATTTCGACGCTTTAGAGAGTTTGTCGTTAAAACGAGGGACGTTATATGGAGTTTACACTGTATATATATATATTATAGGCTTGCGTTTGACCACGATCTCGCCTGATGATAAGCGATGATCCAGTCTACGATGGTACACGCTTGCCTAGAAGAAACCTATTCACTCGCGACTTAAAGATACCCAGGTTGTAGCTATCAGGAAACACAGACTCTGGCAATGTTGTTTTTATTGTTTTATGTACTAGTAATAACGCTTTGGTTTTTGTAAACTGTTGTGTTATTTCTGGAGTAATAAATGAATTTGGATTTGAAAATTATTTATTGCATAAAATAAATAAGAATAATGATGTCTAGCACGAAGTTCGCCTAAGGAGGCGAACTAAATGCTAGATATCATTGTCTTCTAGTCTAGTAAAGAGAGAAACAATAAAGAAAAGTATTGTAACAGTTTTGATTGAGTTGAAGCAATATTTAGAATCCATTGAGAGAAGAGCCAAGAAGCTCATAAGCAATGATGAGCTAGTACCTAGATGCAAGGCTCGACTGCGTGGAGCATCGACGCAAGGTTGCTATAATAGCCTCTTGGTTTTTAGGATTCCGTTTCTCAAAAGGTGAAAAAGGAAGCCTTATAAGATCACTCTCTCTCATATATAAGATCACTCTTGTCTGTCTGTCCGTGTGTGACTGATTTTCTCAGGAACGGGTGGACCTAGCAAGTTGAAATGTATACCAGATACTTAGGTCTGTAGTCCCTATTTGGTGTATAAAAATCAAGGCCTTGAGTCAACACGATAAAAAGATATGGGCAAATTTAGATTTTCGCGTAAACTTGTAAGTACCAAAATGCACCTTAATTGTTAACCTTTTTTATTTTTTAGGTCAAAAGTAATGTACCCTATAGGTGTTGGCACGAAAACCTATATGGTAGTTCCCGTTGACCTAGGATCAAATAATTTGGTTCAAAAAAACAAGGTACAAAAACCACAACAACAAACAGCACAATTAATGGAAAAATTCCAAAAAATAAAAAAAAGTTGAAAATTAAAGGGTCATTCATGTCACATACATAGTTGACGCCAATGAAGATATTCCTCTGAGTTGTATGGGCGGTCATACAATTTAGAGGACTAGCTTAATCGGCACCAACCTCAAATAATGTAAATAAATAAAAATTAGCTGTTGAAATTTTTTGCCGTTTTTATAATGTAAATGTAAATGTACGGAACTCTTCGTGCGCGAGTCCGACTCGCACTTGGCTGGTTTTATTTATCAAGTATCACTGGTTTTATATACATTTCACGTCGCACGGCTCACCGAGAATTTCTGACAGAAGTTGAGTCCCTCCTGAATATCGCTCTTCAGCTCGTTTGCGACGGGCAGATTATTGATCCGCTGAGTGATCAGCTCGTAGTTCGGCTCCAGGTTGTCGTCGATGTAGCCCAGGGCTTGCATCACACAGGTTACGTTATCGTTGCTGGGACGATTTAACCCGAGACGCGTTCGGAGGTTTAGTTGGCGCTGAAAATAGATTAAGCGTTTCTATGATAATTGTTTTTTAAATTGTTTTCATATTCGTCATCATCATGATCATATCAGCCAAAGGACGTCCACTGCTGAACATAGGCCTCCCCCATGGAAGGGGGGGGGGGGGGGGGGAGGGCTTCCTACTTGTCCCATAGAAATTTACTTTCAAATTTTCAAATAAAAAAAGATTTTTCCAAATCGGTTGATAAATGACGGAGTTCAGTGAAAACAATCATTTTTTTTCCTAACCTATCTCGTCCCACTGCTGGGCAAAGGTCTCCCCCAAATCCCTCCAAGCATCCCTATCTGTTGCTATCTTCCACCATCCTCTATGGAAGGTGTCGAAATCGTCCCGCCAACGCTTTCTGGGCCGACCCCGACGTTGCCTTCCGTCTTCAGGCGTCCATGGTGTTGCAATATGGGACCATTTCTCGGCATTCGGGCAACGTGGCCCGCCCATTCCCACTTAAGCTCAGCCGATCTCTTCCCTACATCTGCAATGCCGGTAATGAAGCGCAGCATGGTGTTACGTCGGTCGACACGTTTAAAGCCGAAAACTAACATAAAAATAACACTTGAGTACCTTCCTTATTTAGAAGTCGATTGAATAAGCATTAAACTCACAGATACTCGATTACTTCCATAATACGGCTGCGGGTAGTACCCCTGTGCCTGCTGATACTGCTGAGGGTAGTACGGGTTATAGGCCGGCACCCCGGGAGGGTAGTACATCCCCCCGTAAGGGAAGGGTTGTACCGGTGCGCTGTACGGCCGCAGTTGCGGCACCCCTGGCATCATGAAGGGTGTCATTGCTGGAGACTGGAACTGACCCTGAAATTTGTTTTTATGTTTTAAACGATCGTATTTTAATAAAAGTTATATTATATAACGTACTTATAAGATTGTTTAACCACAAAATGTGTATATTTCAAGTAAATATCGATATAGGTATAAACTTTGTTCTAACTTAACGCGCCGGCGAACCCCGAGCGCAACTTCAATTCGGCCGCGTCAAAAACTTCGGCCTGAATATCGCTATCCCTGTTTAGTGACGAAGTTTAGCCACGCAGAGCGACAGTGATAGCAATAGAACGATTCTAAATTTGATTAGATTTTGACCGTGTTCCGTAATACCAAAAATGATGACTGAAAACTTGTTGTATTTTTCTCATTGCGTTGTTATTCTGTAACTAGACGATATAATCTATGTTCCCATGACTAGGATACGTAAGATGTTGTTGTTTTTAATACGAAACAATTAGGTTGAAAACAGGTATTTTATGACGTAAAAACATGCAGAATGCGATACGCTTCTATTTCATTTTAGGTAAGTATTTTGATCTAATATATGGCTGGGAACCTAGATAAATACTATTCAAATTAAAATAATACCTTATTAAGGTAGTAATATGCTCCAATTGGAAATTATCTTGGTAGTACGTGTTGTATGGGCGATTGTCCCTCCGGTGCCCCTTTAAGGCTGGTTCAAAAATAATTATAGTTATTCCACCCAGGATATTGAGCAACTAATCATAAAAACTAAATCGATATTTTAGAACTTTGTTGTATGACTTCACTAGCTTCCTCCCGCGGCTTCGCACACGTAGTTTGTCAATAAAAAGTAGCATATGCGTTAATCCAGGTTATAATCTACATATATACCAAATTCCATTAAAATCCATTCAGTAGTTTGCGTGAAAGAGTAAATAACATCCACACATATCCATACAAACTTTCGCGTTTATCATATTAGTGGGATATTAGTAGTTTCTTGTCGTAAATAAGATGTATTTTGCATCTACAACAGCAGCATTCATATTCAAAATGTAGAACAAACTTTGTTTCTGGGAGTGAGAACAATGACCCCATTTCGGGTAGGTACATACATATTTGGAGAAAAAATAAGTAAATTTTATTTTTGAATAAAACAAGCGTGCTTTAGACCACACGAATAAAATATAACTTCTTTTTTTAAAATAATAATTTATAAAATTGTTCAATTACAAAATTGTCCACACGTCTGTACTGTAGGTCGATCAGTCTATGTTCATTCTGGACACACGCAACTCGCGCTCACACATGCACGTTTAAAAATATACGAAACGTAACTCTCTCTCTTTCTATCTGATACTTATATCTCCCTCTCAACTTCCGTTCGCACTTTTCGTAACGCATTCACCAGCTTATTCCCCTAGTCAAGCGTGAGTAAAGAAGTTTTACTTCAATATACCTGCATATATATTTAGGAATGTTTTAATTGTAGTTAATGCTTTATATCACCCTTTTTTGGGTTAATATACCGTTTCTGAAGCACCGTGTACCCAAACCTAATAATAAATAAGTAGTAAACTAAAGAAATAATTACCTAATACTCGTACCTTGATTGTAATTTACCATAGTTACATATTACTAGTCATATTATTTAATGACTAATCTCCACGTACGTACAAACAGACAATTCAACTGATTAATAAATCGCGTGTCATTTGTTTGCTAATTTCGACCTCGTCTATATCGCCTCTTTAGCTCAGTGGTAGAGCACTGGTCTCGTAAACCAGGGGTCGTGAGTTCAATCCTCACAGGAGGCATTATACTTAATATGTACTTTTTGCTCTTTTTTTCTTACCCCATGTGGCCTGAATGCCAGAACACCTCCAACAGGGACTTTTTGTTGCTGCTGAGGTCCATCCTGGTTCGGCAAATCATTTTCTTGATTATTGTTGATAGCGCCATCTGACGGTCTAGTGATGGTTTGAGAGTTTGGGTCCATCGCGAATCCGGGCGGTAGCTTGCTGAGTAATATAGGCGGTACGTGCTGGTTCATCTGTTCTCTCATAGGTGGCGCTATTGAACATTTTGTGTAGGCTTCTTTTAGTTCTGCGGCGATTTGTTTCAATAGTGCTGTACCAAAACAGCTCTCATAAATCTGTATAGAATAAATATAGTTATTGATTGTATAATTTATAATTTTTGTTAAGGATTTTAAATAATAAAAATTATGTTTCTGTACTAACAAACTAATAATTTCAAACTTCCTGTCACTGGCAGGCGTGGCCGAGCGGTTAAGGCGTCTGACTAGAAATCAGATTCCCTCTGGGAGCGTAGGTTCGAATCCTACCGCCTGCGAATTTTTTGCGTTTTTACTTACTTTTAGCATAGCGTAGTCTTTTATGAATTTGTTGTCCCCACTGTCCAGTCCTTGCACAGCCGTGCACAGAAACAGCGCCAAAAGTACTATTTTCTGCATTTTGATTCTGGAAAAAAAACATCGATTTTATGCTTTAATAAAAGTTTGGTTGCCTCGAACTCATATCTGAAGTTTTTAAATTCAGATTTGTTCCTTTCAAACTGCCTCAGGTCTTCGACAGTAGTGCATGTAATTAAAAAAAAACCATGCTCCAAGCGGATTGGAGATTCAAACTCGTTACAAGATTATTTTTAGCTTCATTATTATAAATACGGGATTTATCACGTACCGTCTTATCGGTGTTTCGACCGACAATGTTTCGGTTCAATTCGTGAACCTTCATCAGGGTGAGTGCGATCCGCTCCGAATAACGTCTCGCCTCGCACTTACTTACTTATCCACTTTTTACTTACATACTTATTTACTTTTAAATTAATCACTGATTACTAAGTACCTTCCTATAATTATAAGCATTCTTATAATCTTCAGCAATACAGACTAGGTACCATCGCCTACGATATTTTTCATACAAAGTGCCTACTTACTAGGGAATGCAATCCCGACTCGAGATTGCAAATTCGAGATCCCGCGGGATTTGAAATATCAATCCCGCGGGATCCCGGAATTTTCGGGATCCCGTCTAGTTTAAAAAAAATGTTAAATTCGGATGACTGAAAAAGCTAATAACTGCTTGTTTGTGATAGTGAGGTTAACTAAAATAACATATTACTCGAAAGAAAATAAAAATCTTTATTCTTTAATCTTACCAACTAAATAATTATCGTCACCTGTCGCTAATATTCGGAAATAGTCGGAATAGTTTTCTAACGCTGTTTGGCGTTCCTGCCGCTCGCGGCCGTCAGCCAGCGCGCCGCTTGCGTCCCGAGTGGACGTGTGTAGCGTCGCTGCCCACTGCCGCCCAATCCCGTCAATCTCGAACGGGATCTCGTCATATGATGCGTCGGGATTGATCCCGAAAAATTACACGAGATCTCGTGAGATCGGGATCGGGATTGCATTCCCTACTACTTACTTTGCTAAGATCGATAATGTTGTTTAATGAATTATTTAAATGAATGAATTACATAAATTAGTAATAATAATATGTACGTATTTTTATTTGATATAGTTTAGTCTATCATATTATTACTATATATTTAAGTAAGTTTATTTATGTAGTATGTTATGCTATTTTTATTAGCCCTGTGCAAATTTTCATTAGTTCCCTTTCCTATGCACTACTTACCTACACATCTTTATTTAGAATACACAAAGGTTATCTGGAAGAGAATACTCTTTAGCATTAAGTTCGCCTTTGTATTAGTTTTATAAGTGCATTAAAGTATTTCTATCAAAGTAGGGTTCCGTAATCTAACTTACTTTTTATAGTTATCCTAAACGATAAATAAGTACAAAAAAGCGGCCAAGTGCGAGCCGGACTCGCCCATGAAGGGTTCCGTAGCAGCAAGTAACACAATATAAAAGTTCTTGTAGTTCGTTGTAACTTTTTTTTATTTGAGTTGACTGAATGAAAGGTGAATTGCGGTTTACGATTTGACATATTAAAAAAATATTCTACTAGATCTCGTTCAAACCAATTTTCGGTGGAAGTTTGCATGGTTAATGTACATCGTATATTTTTTTTAGTTTTATCGTTCTCTTATTTTAGAAACTACAAAGGGAGGGGGGGGGGGGGGAGAGGCACATTTTGAAGTCCTATCCATAGATACCCCCAACGTATGGGCTTGATGAAAAAATTTTTTTGAGTTTCAGTTCTAAGTATGGGGAACCCCCAAAAATAGTTTTTTTCTATTTTTGTGTGAAAATCTTAATGCGGTTTACAGAATACATCTACTTACCAAGTTTCAACAGTATAGTTCTTATAATTTCTTACCTACCTATAGCAGTCTTACCGCTAAATAGCGATCTTTACCAGACAACCTGTGGATGTAATGGTGTACTACATGCCCATACTATTACTAATGATATAAAAAGGAAACATAAACATACTTAGTAAATAGTACAATAGAAATAGTGCTGGCTTTATAAAAAAATGTATACTAGGTACCTATTATATAATTTGGAATTCTACGTCAGGAAACTAACACGTACTTTCAAGTCATTTATATCAAATGTATCCAGAATTAATCTACGATTTAAGTGGATGTCGGATGTGTCCGTCATTAAAGTGTGTAAGTACTTACTCAGGTACATAGAATGAACCGGTCAAGATAGCGGAGAAACAGACAGTAATATTGACGTTACAAATTAATACTTTTAAATTAAATGAGCCCTTTGTTTCGTAATATCTTGCAACTCTAATTAGTTAAAGCCTTATGACTTTCTATAGGCTTTCTAGGGGATGCCATTCCTCTAGAAAGTTTCATCATCATCATCATATCAGCCGTAGGACGTCCACTGCTGGACAAAGGCCTCCCTCATTGATCTCCAGGAACTGCGGTTGGAAGCGGCCTGCATCCAACGCCGACCTGCGGTTCTTACCAAGTCGTCTGCCCATCTTGTGGGTGGACGTCCTACGCTGCGCTTGCCGGTCCGTGGCCTCCACTCGAGAACCTTTCGGCCCCATCGGCCATCTGTTCTGCGCGCTATATGGCCTGCCCATTGCCACTTCAACGTGCTAATCCGTCGGGCTATGTCGGTGACTTGAGTTCTCCTACGTATCTCCTCATTTCTGATGAAAAATCTAGAAAGTTTATCTCATGTAAAACATGTATTTTTTGTATTTTTACTATCTACGCTAAACTAGCATTTATTTCTACTCTTCCGTCGAAAAACAAAGTAAATTAAAAATTTCCATAATATTTTAAATCAATGTATGAAGACCCCCTTCTACAACCAATGTGTCCTGACAACATTAACCTATGGTGCTGAGACATGGACGCTCACGAAGGAGACTGTGCACAGGATTGGAGTCGCACAGGGAGCCATGGAGCGCGCCATGCTCGGCATAACACTGCTAGACCGAGTCCCCAATACCGAAATTCGCAAGCGGACTAAAGTTCAAGACGTTAGCAAGTGTATATTGGGACTCAAATGGAGTTGAGCAGGACATGTGGCCAGGCGCGGTGATGACAGGCGGAGCAGGGTGCTGACTGAGTGGTGGCCCCGAGATGGAACCAGGAACGCAGCTCGTCCACCGGCAAGATGGGTCGACGACATTATAAAAATCGCAGGTCGTATGTGCGGTAGAAGAGCGCAGGACAGAGGCGAATGGCGACAACAAAGAGAGGCCTATGCCCAGCTGTGGGATGAGAAGAGCTGACGATGATGATGATGATGGTCTTTTCGCGCACAGATTTATGTCAAAATTATAATTTTGACTAACCTCGACGTTTCGGCCAAGTTACATCGGCCGTGGTTACGAGAGACTGAAAGCGGGCCGGTGTCATTGCCGGGAAGCGCGAATCACCAACTACCCGCACTTGGTTTTCTGAATCGCACGTATCACTGTTTCGACGTACAATACTAACAGAATCTGAAGTTACGCGTGGATCTGAATTGCAACTTGAACACCTAACTATAACTCAGCGGCGTAGCGTGGGTGTTGGCCGCCCGGGGCGGAAGACAATTTTGCCGCCCTCTTATTTAGGTATTTCACATACTAATATAATACAATACTTTTACATACATTAATTCTAGAGAACTTTACGGCAAGAACAGTCATCATTATTTTGCATTGTACATGTTATATTTTAAATAAAAAAGTTTAGCTTGAGTTTTACAATCACGTTTATTAATACAAAAATTATTTTACTTCAATAAATAATGAATAATTCCGTGCTCTTTTCAATTGGTGCGAATTTGTAGTTGCGATAAAAATATAAAATGTTTCAAATATTTTTTATTATTTATTGTGATATTTTGCGGCCCCCTAAAAGGTGCCGCCCGGGGCGGCCGCCCCTGCCGCCCCCACTACGCTACGCCACTGCTGTAACTGGATTCCACGATGCAGATAATATAAAGCCGTCCTCACGATTAAAATTGCGATATTTCTTTTTCTCGACTGATTCTCGAACGATTTTTGGGTAATATTGGCGTTCGGTGGAGAGAATTATGAGGTACTCTCTTTTCACGTTCCTCAAATACACATTTTATGTAATTTTGGGGCTATTTGACTGGACTACATATTTACACAACAGACAAAGAATTTCCGTCACCTCCTTTCGTTAGATTTTTTTTACATTGTTAAAAAATTGTTTCATGCGCTTAGTAAGAATACATTACTGATGCAAGTTTTTGCCACCCAGGGCATGTGTTCTGGTTTGCCCCCTAGATCCGGGGCTGCCAGACATATAGCTTTGGGATATTAGCACGTAGCAGGTTGTGGTTATTTATTTTACAGAGTTCTATAACAAGGCACACGCACAAGTATAACGTCTATAACCGTATAAAAATACCCGCAGATAATGATCAATTGCATCGGTTTATGGCTACACCATAATTTCTTAGTGGAGTAATAAAAAAACATTTTACGATAGTGTAGATTTATTTTATACGAAGTAACGTGTTTTAAAATTAGTGGATAATAATATTATAAATTCAAAAGCAGTGGTGGTTTTTAGCTTTGTTAGCTTTCCACCGAAATAGAAAGGTCTAGGCTTTGTAAAACTTAACTAGTTTTGTATGTCTTCCTATTTATTTATTACTAGCTGACCAATCCGCTGCTTAGCACGCGTAGTTTTCAATAAAAACATTACCCTCCTTCTGCGCAGTTAGGTAGCCTATGTTACTACGGGATAATGCAGCATTCTAAAGGTGAAATCATTTTTGAAATCTTACCAGTAGTTTTTGCGTTTGTTCGTTACAAAGATATACAAATACAAATCTTTCCTCTTTTTCATACTAGTGGTTCGCCCCGAACTGAGACCTCGCGAGTCTCCGATTAAAACAATAATATATTATTTGTAATCTTTGACTATCAAAATAGTGTCACAAAATATATACTTAACCAACTTACTTGACCTACAGTTTCATTCAAATTACAGGTAACGGGATTTCATGTACTGTGGTTAATTTTTTTGGAGTACTAATTGCAGTTATTCTGGATTTCAGACTTTTGCTTATATTTGTGTCACTTAAGCTACACGCACACTAAATTACAAATTATATTATTATCACTGTGGGGTCACTGGTGTACCCTGTGAATTCTGTCAAAATTTAGTTTTTATTATGGGTAATAACTCAAAATCTTTATAGAATTTACGAAAAATAAAAACAGATTCTAAATGTACCAATAAATACCTTCCATTTGACGTCCCATTTGATCAGTTAGCCTCATTTTTTTTTTTTACCCTAATATCTCAACAACCCCCCAACATTTTAGCTCATTTAGTCAAACCAAAATTGTACCTATGTATTAAATTTCACGATTATAGTATCAACGCTTCGAAAGTTATCCTCTGACAAACATACATACATACATACAACGCCGATTTGCCCAAGTTGATTTAGAGATCTCGCTTCGCTTTATCAATTAAGTATAGATTTATATAATACTTTCACAAAAAACAGGAGTGTAAAGAGGACTTATTTCTAATAGCATTATCTACCAGGCATCCTGGTCGTGCTAAAGGTGAGGCGTGACACAGGAAACAAAAGAAAGGTATTTCAACGCTTTTCATATTAGCAAACTCTAAAATTAAATGACTAATGCACATATTAGTACACATTATACATATAATAATCTCAATCCTACTAATATTATAAACGCGAAAGTTTGTATGTATGGATGTTTGTTACTCTTTCACGCCGGAACGGCTGAACCGATTGCGATGAAATTTTGTATAAATGTAGATTATAACCTGGATTAACACATAGGCTACTTTTTATTGGCAAACAACGCGAGCGAAGCCGCTGGCGGCAGCTAGTAATTATATAAAACAAATCGGGTTAGTTACACCATTTATAACTCAAGATTGGACCGATTTCTGTGAAATTTGGTATATAGAAAGACTTATAATAATAAAGCTCTTGCAAACGGACCTTTCGAAGTGAAAGTCCAACCAATCATACGTTAGGTACTGATGTGCACTTGGCTTAGGCTCGTGCAGCTCAGGTATATCCCCGGTTATAGTAGAACCGACTGAAAAAAATACAACACCAAAATACCAAGATTTTTAAAATCATCTCAAAAATTAACAACGCAATAAACAACGCGACATCTCTTGTTAATGTACTGAACTGTAACGTTTGGCATTGAGCAGGTACAAAGAACTATATAAGTTTTCCTGTAGATGGAGCTAACGGCGCTTTAGTCGTAATTCTGAATCATCTCACTAATTTCGACCTAGACGTGAATTGCCTGGTTGCACAGATGGTAGTGCGTCCTCGTATCAAGAGGAAGGTCGCAGGTTCAAGTCCCGTCTAGGCTTGAAATTTTTGAGATGATTATAAAAATCTTGGAATTTTCCGCATGTGTTCGGATAACACTATAAATAAAAATACTATTTAACACCAAAATAATAATAATAAAGAAAGAAGGGGTTATGATAGCGATCCAAGATCAGGTAATTGAAACCCGGAACTATAGTGTGACCATTAGTGCTGTGCACTCCCTGAGGTATGCGCGCGGCGAGACGGGGGGGGGGGGGGGAGAATCGGCTGCTGCGCTCTGTCAGTTCGCCTGTGTCGTCAAGTGCGTCTGACATAGACAGTCCGATACAAATAACACTACCTGCCGCCACGAGCGTTGACGGCGAACTGACAGAGCGCAGCAGCCGATTCTCCCCCCCCGTCTCGCCGCGCGCATACCTCAGGGAGTGCACAGCACTAATGGTCACACTATATCAGAAGCACATAATGAAAGTACGCAATGTGCCAACGGACTTGTGCCGCAGGTGTAATAGCTCCTCGGAAACCATACAGCACATCACAGGAGCCTGTAGAGCAATAGTCCAAACGGACTAAAAATTCAGGCATGACCAGGTAGCCAACATAATACACCAACAGTTAGCTGCTACGTACGATCTCATAGTTGCATCTGTTAGACCAATACCATACTACAAATATACGCCCGAAGTTGTACTCGAAAATGCCTACCATAAACTATACTTCGACAGAGAGAGCGATATTAACAGACAAAACTACACACTACAATATACCAGATTTAACCCTTATAGATAAAACTAACAAAACCGCACTTATTATTGATATAGCCAACCCAAATACCCATAACATGCAGTCCAAAATCGCGGAGCAGCTTTCTAAGTACATAGATTTAAAAGATGAAATCATGCGAATGTGGCGACTGCAAAAAGTATCAATAGTCCCAATAGTTTTATCCTCTACAGGCGTCATCCTAAATCAACTGTTTCAGTCCCTCTCTCTTTTGGACCTCCCAAAACATACCTTTGCCTTATTGCAGAAGGCAGTAATTTTGAATACTTGCAGGATTGTAAGAAAGTTCTTGCAGACTGCCCTATTCACCGAATTGTCACCCACACTACCATGTATTACCCATGCGCGATAAGTTGGGACCTGAGCACGGTGACGTCATATTGGCGTGTTTGTACCGCCCGCAAAAAAGCGAACATAACAAGCAGCCGCCCGCGGCTTCGTCTTTGTTTTTTTTAACCTAATTTATTATGTTACGCAGGGAGGACGCTGCTTTTTATCTAATCTTTTTTACACTATTTGAATAAAATAAAAATACAATGTTTAAGTTTATACATTTATTTTATCTATTATTTACATTATCTCATCTTCGTCACTACTTAGTGGATTAATGCCTTCTAGAGGTTGTTCTTCGTCCTCAGTCTCACTATAATCACTTGACGAAGAGGTATCCGATAAATTTACAATTAATTGCGATTCATTCGTCTCTTGTAAGAGGTCATCGTCCACATACTTTTGTCAAAGCCTGTCCACATGGTTGACTTCTTTTTTCCAGACAACAACACAATAACACAAACGAAAACTAAAAGAATTCCAGAGCGCGTCGTTACGTGACGTAGGCCAGTACGAGACTAAAAACCCTAGTAAAAAATAGTGATGTGAACGGAACAATACGGGTGCCATCGGGGAAGTGCAGGGGAAGCGGTCGGGGAGTCGCATTCCTAGCAGGTCCCAAGTTATCGCGCACGAGTAATACAACGGTTCAAAATGATACCACTCGAACCACTGAGGGGTACTTGGCTTAGGCCCGTGCACCTCTGTTATTACCCGGTTTTTCTGAGCTGAGTTGATGAAAATCATAAATAAATAATAATAATTTATTTATTCATCAACAAACTTAATTATGATTATGATTATGATCGGGATTGACATATGCTTCTATTTACCCAACTGTGCAATAAGAGGGTAATGTATTCATTGACAAACCACGTGTGTGAAGCCGCGGGCGGGTCAATAATATATACAAGTAACTTATATGTATATATAAACATATAACTTATATGTATGTATAAACAAGTTAATTAATTCTGGTTTTCTCATAACTAGTTCACAGTCCAGTGAGTTTTGTTGAACGGTTAGATACCGTGTTGTAGATTGGTATTTAAGTTTTTATGCGAGTAAGTAATTGTGAGAATATTATCAGTTTAGTAAGACTCAGTATTCTTACTCAACCGGTCCAATTTGCTTAAACCACGGGACTTATTTTAAATTGCAGTAAATTACAGGGTATGTAGCAAGTAGGTAACGTAATCTTGTAAGTTATTGTAATAAATATGTGGATATTTCACACATCTAGACTCAAACTTAGCAAAGCTTGTATTATGGGAACCAGATAACTGATAGAATACTTATACAACCTGTTTTTTATGTACGACATTAATTTAAAACACATCCGGAATCTTAACTAATTTTAGAGGTGGGTTTAATGCCGGTAGCTTGAAAATTTATCCAGAAATCGATACATTTCCAATAAACTATTTTCAACGTAAATCAGCAGCGCCTTTGCGACGATGCCGCTTATGGCGGGTTCCTATATCCGCCGGTAACCGACTACGCCTCGTATCTCCTTGAAAAACTGTCACACTATACTAGAAAAAACATAGCTTGATCTCTGGGACAGCTGTCAGTAAAATCGCGCCTATGAAGTTCTGAATTTAACAGTACGGACAAACGTACCAGTCAATGTCATACTTTATGGGCATGCTGAGCTAATTATAGTGATGAGCGATGAATCATCGTGACCACAGACTATAAACTATCGATATTTTGTATAAAACTTAATTCAAAATTAATTTATCATTTAATTTAAAAAAAAATTGAAGAATCCTTAAAAAAAATAACATTATTTACAATAGTGAGTAAATAAAATCTAAATTCTAACCTACTCGTAACATTCCTTCCGACAACTTTGGGGTTCGAGAGAAGTTTAACCGCGGCTTGTCTTCTTCCGCAAGATGGCGCCAACGCGCCGCCATCTTGTTTGACATGACCCATTCTCCTCAGTACGAGTGCTAACGCCTGGTATACGCCACGTGTTTTCCGTTCTCATCACTTTGTTTTTGTTACTATTGCTGTTAATTTGTTAAGTTTATTTATTATTGTTAGTTTCTTTGTTGTTATTGTTTGTTGGCATAATGCCAAAGAGAACGAAGAAAACTGTTTTGAACATTCAAAGTCCTGAGTTTGTGATTCGCTTGCGTGAATATTTTGAGCGAGAAAACCAAAATGGTGGACCGCTATTACCCATGCCAAAAGTTTGTGACAGAGCTGCAGATGCTCTTGGCATTGGACGTGTGACAGTAATTCGCAACAGTAAAGAAAAATATGGCGAATCTTTAACCGCAGTATTGACTGAAGACGAGGAAAAAAAGCTTTCCACGCCAAATAAAAAAAGAAGAAAGGCTGCTCCTGTCACAAAAATTGACGACTTTGACACCGCTGCGATTCGCAACCATGTATATGCTTATTATACACGGGGCGAATTACCTATATTAAAAAAACTGGCGGCGTCCCTAAAAGACGCAGACTTGTTTAAAAGAAGCTTGCCGTCACTATCGAAGATTTTGAAAAATATTGGATTTTCCTACAAAAAAAGTGCCAAAAGAAAAATTATAATGGAACGAACCGACATTGCTCTTGCTCGAATGAATTTTCTCCGGAACGTCAAAAAAATTACATATTGGGACAAAGTTGTCTTTCTAGACGAGACATGGCTAAACGCCAATCATACCGTATCCAAAGCTTGGACCGATGATACGGCACAATCGACCACCAAAGTACCCGAAGGCAAAGGTCAAAGATTAATAATAACTCATGCTGGGACGTCATCTGGTTTTGGGCCTAATTGCCTATTGGCATTCAAATCTACGAAGACCAATGAATACCATGAAGAAATGAATTTTGAAAAATTTAAAAAGTGGTTTTTAAAATTATTAGATAATTTGATGGAGCCACATTATATAATTATGGATAACGCCCCATATCACTCGGTCCAAAAGCACAAACCACCAACTTCGGCAAACAGGAAGTTAGAAATAATTACATGGCTTCAAGAAAAAGGAATAGAGGCCAATGAAACAATGCTTAAAAACGAATTATTGAGACTCGTTGGTCTGCACAAACCCAGCACACCAACGTATGTCTTAGATGACATAGCCCAAGGAAAGGGTCATAATGTCATAATACTGCCTCCATATCACTGCCAGTATAATCCGATCGAGCTTATCTGGGCCCAAGTAAAAGGTTTGTTTGCTCGAATTTCAGTTAGACAGATTCTTTATGTATTAACTCCTGTATAATTTATGATATTAAAATATGTTTTTCTTTCAAGGTTACGCTGCTAGACATAACACAACACCGCCTTTCACGCCAAATAAAATGTTGCAGTTACTAAACACTGCGGTTGAAAATGTATCTGTAGAAGATTGGAAAAAGGTAGTTACCAAATGCAGAAAGTTAATGGAAGAAGATTGGGAGCGGGACGTTTGATTTGATAATATTTGCGAACAAGAGTTCATTATAAATTTACAAGATTGCTCTAGCGATTCTGAAAGTGATTCGGATATTGATTTGGGGTGTACTGCTTTGGAATAAATAAATGTATGTATTAAAATATTCCTTTCATTTTAGTACTCAAATCATAATATAATCCAATATACATATAATTATGGCAGACAGCCTTCGTGGCGAAGCGGTAGTGAACACGACTGCTGCGCAGGAGGTCGCGGGTTCGATCCTCGCTCAGTGCAAATATTTGTATGCATGAATATGGGTTTTTGCACTGGTCTGGTCGTGCCTCGGAAAGCACGTTAAGCCGTCGGTCCCGGCTGCCATACGAATATCTAATGGCAGTCGTTACGGGTTGTTGGAGCCCTCAAAAGTCCAACAATTGGTCTTACTGCAAAGCTTCTATCGATAATTACTATCGATATTTTTTTCTGTATCATAACAACCCTAGGAATGTCAGTTTAACAAATGTCGCAGAGATCAAGCTATGTTTTTTCAAGTATAGTGTCAAACTTTTGACAGGTTTTCAAGGAGAAACGAGTCGTAGCTGGTTACCGACGGATATAGGAACTTGCCATTAGTCAGTTTAACAGGTACTTACTAACGTGACGACCTCCGTGGCACAGTGGGCAAATAGCCGGCTGAGACGCATGAGGTAGCGGGTTCGATTCCCACCGCGGAACAAATGTTTGCAATATCTATAGATATTTGTTTTGGGTCTGGATGTTTTTCTATGTATTATAAGTATGTATTTACAAAAAATAAGTATTAAGTATTCTATCAGTTACCTGGTTCCCACAGTACAAGCTCTGCTTAGTTTGGGGTTATATAGCACTGTGTGAAATATCCAGCAACATTTAATTATTAAATATTTATTTACATGATGAATGAATATGATTTGTTTATCTATGTTATACAGGCTGTTACATTGATATTTTAGGACTTGATATTAACGTAACCTTCTGCGTCTAAGCCTGCTCGCTGGCCACTGTGCCACGGCGTTCATAAAGTGTTAATTTCACCGTATTCAAATGAAATTAAAATGATGTATTGTTATGTATGACACAAGTAACTTTTGAACACTGAACACTTTTCATTTGCATACGATACATTTAACACTTTGTGAACGCCACGGCGCAGTGGCCAGCGAGCCGGCTTAGACGCAGAATGTTACGCCAAGTCTTTGTTATGTATGCATACATATAACATACTAAATATAGAACAGTCTTAAAATATCTTAGCTCTGCTGAGTTTGAGGCTAGATAGCGCTGTGTGAAATGTCCAGCAATATTTATTTATTTATCAATAAAACAGCCTGTTTAAAATAGATAAACAAATCATATTCATGAATCATGTAAGTAGGTACTGGTTATACTGTCTATGCGGCATCGGCTGATTTACGTTGAAAATAGTTTATTGGAAATGTATCGATTTCTAGATAAATTTTCAAGCTACCGGTTTTAAACCCACCTCTAAAATGAGTTAAAGTTCTAGATGTGTGTTTTAAATTAATGTCGTACGTAACAAAACAGGTTGTATAAGTATTCTATCAGTTATCTAGTTTTCTAAGTTTGAGGCTAGATAGCGCTGTGTTAAATGACCAACATTATTTATTTATTACGGTTATATTAAACAAACTACTGAACTGGTTTTGATGAAATTTCTATGAGACCAAACTGAAAGTATATTCATTCAAATAAAAAAAGAATTATCCATATCGGTTGATAAATGACGGAGTTCTGAGGTAATATAAAATTTGAGGGTTACCCTCGATTTTTTTGGGATCCCATCATCAGATCCTGACTTGGTGCCCATGGGCCCTGGGAACAAAAAAAAATATTTTGTCGAATCGGTTCGGGCGTTTTCGGGTAATCGGGGAACATACGTACAAAAAAAACTATACAGTCGAATTGAGAGCCTCCTCCTTTTTTGAAGTTGGTTAAATCATTGATTGATTGATTGATTGAAAATTCTTTATTGCGCAAATATCTGTACATAGGCGAACTTAATGCTAGCAAGCATTCTCTTCCAGTTAACCTTTGCGTTGTGTTGAAAAAATATTTTTGTAGGTAGTGCATGACATAATGTAGCAGGAAAAAAAATTTAATAAAAAAATAAGACTAAGATATCTTGAGAATACGAACGAAACATCAAATATATAACAGAGTATTAAAAGTATATAGTGTATATATAATGATGTTGAAGAAAATGAGAAGTCGTAAGCCGGATGTACCACTGCCTGGTGGAACCGGACTGTGAACAGATGATGTATTTTGTACAGTTAGTGCTATTGGCAATGCTGTTTAAATCACTGTAAATTCCTCTAACGGATTCTCTTTGTATTTGCACAGGCAAGCGGCTATAAAATAATGCTTTTAAATGAGTTCAAGTCTAGTCAAATACCTCGTTTGTATCGACCATCTATTTTTAGGGGGTTTCATGTTTATTTATAGACTAGCTGACAAATCCGCAGCTTCGCACGCATAGTTTTTTTAATAAAAACATTACCCTCCTTCTCCGCAGTTGGGTAAAAAGTAGCCTGTGTCACCCGGAGATAGTGTAGCTTCCCAACAGTGAAAGATTTTTTTAAATCGGTAATATGTTCTTTAATATTCTAGAACATACTTTTGTTCTATCATCAATAGTTTCCGCAGCGCATGCGACGATAGACGTTTTAGGGTACGTTTTTTACACCTTGAGTTACGTAACTTAAGTTTTAGTAAGGATCCCTAATCTTTTCTAGCAATAAATATAACCTATGTCCCTCAGGGTGAATGTAGCTTTCCAATGGTGAAAGAATTTTTGAATTCGGCAGAGTAGTTTTTGAGTTTATTCATTACATACATACACACAAAAATACAAATCTTTCCTCTTTATAATATTTTAACGTAAGTATAGATACATAAACCGTACCCATATCTCATCAGTTTATAGCTATAATTACCTGTTTTATGAAGAAAGTCATAAACACATTTCTGATACGTGCGCCAATTACATTCGCCAACGACGGTGAAATGATTATTAAATGATTACTATACATAACTATACTAATAGCTCTAGTAACTAGACTTCTAAAGATGTTTCGGAACATTAACTGCTTGCATAATTGCTTTTTTTAGGGTTCCGTACCGAAAGGGTAAAACGAGACCCGATAACTGAGGCTCCGCTGTCTGTCTGTCTGTCCGTTACCAGGCTGTATCTCATGAACCGTGATAGTTAGACAGTTGAAATTTTCACAGATGATGTATTTCTGTTGCCGCTATAACAACAAATACTAAAAATAGAATAAAATAAATATTTAAGGGGGGCTCTCATCAACAAACGTGATTTTTTTGCTCGTTTTTGCTATATATTGATAAAGGCAGCAGGTAGACGCTTGAAATATACACAGAATATTTACTTAAGTATATTCACTTTAAACATAAATAAATAAATTAAAATTAAACAAATATTTAAGGGGGGCTCCCACACAACAAACGTGATCTTTTTGCCGTTTTTATAGATAATGGTACGGAACCCTTCATGCGCGAGTCTGACTCGCACTTGGCCGGTTTTATTTATACTGCCTGGAGATTGAATAAGCTGGCCCATATGATGATAAGTGGTAACCATCGCCTACTACAAAGTACCTCGTAGGTCACACACCTTAGAAACGTGCCCTACGATGCACAGCCCTGCGTCCATTAACTTGAGGGATACAGGTGTAAAGCCTCATGTGCCTGTAATTTCACCGGCAACCATACCCTTCAAACCGCAACACAGCAATGCTGCTTGGCAGCATAAATAGTTATGGTGGTAATACTGACCCAGGCGTGCGCTTTCACACGGAACTCAACTACGTATAATGAAACAATGCAAAAATTCGGGAAGAGATGGCAGAACGCTCGTCATCTCCAATGTTTTATCCAAAATTTTTAAACAGTTTGTTTTTGGAAGGGACCAAAATGGTAAAAACGGTGTTACTAGTGGTACGCCCCGAACTGAGATCTCGCGAGTCTCCGATTAAAACAAAAACATAATATTTGTCATCTTTGACTATCAAAATAGTGCCACGAAATAAATAATCATCTAACTTTACCTACAGTTTCATTAAAATTACAGGTAACGGGAGTTCATGTACTGTGGTTACACTTTTTTGGAGTACTAATTGCAGTTATTCTGGATTTCAAACTTTTGCCTATATTGGTATCACTTAAGCCCCAGACCCCCACAGTGCTAAAATTTGGTATGCGTGTAGCATACCAAATTTCAGCACTATGGGGGTCACTGGAATTTTGTCAAAGTTTAGTTTTTATTATGGCTAATAACTCAAAAACTATAAAGAATTTATGAAAAATAAAAACGGAGTCTAAATGTACTACTGAATATCTTTTATTTGACGTCCCACTTGACCTAATAGCCTCATTTTCATTTTTTTACCCCTCTTGAACCCTAATATCTCAACGACTCCTCAACATTTTTCATTCATTTAGTCACACCAAAATTGTGACATCACTACTTACCTATGTATTCAATTTAACGATGATCGGATCAACGCTTCGCAAGTTATCCTCGCGAAGTTTAAATAGAAGTGAACTTCTCGAAAAGTCTCCTCGAATCTTGTTTTTATAACGTTCCTAGTAGCTGATCTTTTGACCTCATTTTGACTTTTCACCTTTCTTTATTACAAGCTTTTTATTAACTTGCAATGTATGTATGTTTGTCCGGGTGGAATCATGCAACTGAATTTTAAACCCGTTCCCCACAACCGATTGAGCTGAAATTTGGAATACATGTGTAACTTTGGTGACAATGCAATAATATGGTACCATGGAGGTGGTCTCATGATGGAGACGGATGCTAGACAACGGAACTTCTGAATGGATTATAGTAGGCTACTAATGTTTGGACTCATTTGAATCTCCTTTCGGTTCCGATTATGAATTTTATAAAAGCTTGTTTTGAAAAAAATAATTTTTCAACAAAAATTTTATATTTGTTATACAGAATGTTTGGTAATATACTGACGATATTCAAGTGACGGTTTCTCAAAACAAAAAGACTTTTTGAGAAAAAAACTACTAGTTATGTTTTAAAATTTTAAAGAAAATCGACTAAGTTTAGGTGATTAATTCGATATAAAACTTACTGCCTACTCTTGCAATTGACATCCAAAAATAAAGGCCAATTTGATATCTCTTTCGGAAATGGCTGCGGGTTTTGGGTTAGAAAGGGACAACAATAGATATCTCGAGACGTCACCAATACAGTATCTGTGGTTAGATGGCAAGCATTATGCAATAGTTTAATAAAGTGTTTGTTTTTACATGCCAAAAAAAAAATTTACATTAAAAGGTAAATATTTCACAAATTTATTTATTATGCGCATCAAAATAACCCCTTTCTTTTATGTGCGCATATTACCAAACATCCTATATATCTTCTAAGAACAGATAAGGGTTACACGATCACCGTTGGAAGAACTGGCTGTTACAGTCTGTACACATGATTATTCAGAAAAAAGTAATTGCTTTTACGTCCTGTGTAGAATATAACGGAAAATGTAGCATACACCATAGTTTTTTATGTTAAGAGTTACCGTAACGTAGATATTGCATCGACTTCAACGAACGTCTTACTAATGGTCACAAATGGTGTAATGGCTAGTTGTTGCCCGTGACGTACGCGTTACACTACTGCATGTGTAGGTAACCTAGAAATAAAGCTAAACTCGCTGTTGCAACTTGACACCCCATTTTCATCCCATGGAACCTAATCTACGTTGACATGGTAGGTCACGACCTCTCTCTCTCGAGCGTAGTTTGCGCAATTGTAGAGAGCGATAGGTCGTGGCAAGCTGTTAAGGACTTCTGCGAAAATGTAGTGCAGCAGAAGGAAGCAGCGGAGAGGGACAGGGAATCTGGGAGCACTCTCGTATGCGAGAGCATATGCAAACCTCCATCCCCCATAGCAGTGGCCTAACCATATACTGTTGTATATAGTTAGTAGAGATGACCCTAAACCCTAAAAGATGGGGTCCGCAAGAGCGGACCAACGCCACCGGGGTCGCGGAAGAATGTTCTCTGTTCCCGTGTCCCCTGTATAAAGCGAGCGGAGGAACGCAGTAGAGGTTTAGCCGGTAGGAGTCCGACGTACCGCTCCCTGGGTTCAGAGCTGTATCAATGAGGATTCCTCCACCAAAAAAAAAAGGTTTTATTCTACGTACGTACTAAATTTCATCGAAATCGGTTAAGCCGTTACGACGGTATGATTGAGTAACAAACAAACAAATATCCAAACACACATCCAAACTTTCGCATTTATAATACATATATGTAAGTGTGCACTGAAAAAAATATTTTTTTACTACAAACATTAAACTGAAAAACATTAAAAGCAAAGCGGTCTTCAGTAAGATTAACTAGTCATAAATAATAACAACTAATGTTTGAAAAACAGTAAAATACAAAACAATAACTGTAACTGTTAGAACATTACTTTTTACTGAAATCACAATAATAGAAATCAATCGCAACCATTACTTTATTAACAGTTAGTTTTAATGGTTAGAATCGTGTCTCAAAATGAACAAGACAGTAAAATGAACTATTTAACACAGTAAGATTTATTGATATAATTATCAAAAAATAAATTTAATGTAGTAGTGACAACTACTGCTTGAAACAGTATAATCAAATGATTGAAACAGTTAATTTTAATGGTGGCCTAATAGATCTTACTGACCACTATATTTCAAAAATTCATTATGTTAAAGCAGGAAACTCTAATGGTTCGAATGTTATTATCAAGTGAACGAAACAATTAGTTTAATTTACTACAAACATTAAACTGAAAAACATTAAAAGCAAAGCGGTCTTCAGTAAGACTAACTAGTCATAAATAGTAACATTTTAATGTTTGAAAAACAGTAAAATACAAAACAATAACTGTAACTGTTAGAACATTACTTTTTACTGAAATCACAATAATAGAAATCAATCGCAACCATTACTTTATTAACAGTTAGTTTTAATGGTTAGAATCGTGTCTCAAAATGAACAAGACAGTAAAATGAACTATTTAACACAGTAAGATTTATTGATATAATTATCAAAAAATAAATTTAATGTAGTAGTGACAACTACTGCTTGAAACAGTATAATCAAATGATTGAAACAGTTAATTTTAATGGTGGCCTAATAGATCTTACTGACCACTATATTTCAAAAATTCATTATGTTAAAGCAGGAAACTCTAATGGTTCGAATGTTATTATCAAGTGAACGAAACAATTAGTTTAATTTACTACAAACATTAAACTGAAAAACATTAAAAAGCAAAGCAGGTTTCAGTAAGACTAACTAGTCATAAATAGTAACAAGTAATGGTTAAAAAATAGTAAAACACATAACAGTAGGTAAGTTATACCATAAATGCTATTGGTTCGAACATCATTATCAAATAAAAACAAAAAGAAACGAAACAATTAGTTTAAATGATAGCACAGATTTATTAATTGCTTATAATAAACGAAAACCAGATATGTCACCATTTCTCTGTTAACAGTTAGATTAAATGTTAAAAAAGTAGTGCCAAATGACTGAAACAGTTAATTTTCCAATTAAGTAGTACAATACTAATAGAAAAAATAATCGGCAATTTCATATATAATAGGGGTTTAAATTTTCTATTGGAGTTGATACTGTGATCATGGCAAAGTCGATGGAAGAGCTCAGCACGATGCTCGAAGGCCTCAATCGAGTCTTCCAACGGGTAGGGCTTATAATGAACATAGACAAGACAAAAATTATGTCGAATGTCCACGTCGGGCCTACCCCAGTTATGGTTGAGAACTCGGCTCTTGAATATGTCGACGCGTATGTATATCTAGGACAAACAGTCCAATTAGGTAGGTCCAACTTCGAGAAAGAGGTCAATCGTCGAATCTAACTCGGATGGTACCTGTGTGTTACCAGTGATGACATATGGAACCGAGAGGTGGTCCTTCACTTTTGGCTTTATGAATAAAAGTCGCTCAACGAGCTATGGAGAGGGCTATGCTCGCGGTTTCTCTACGGGATCGAATCAGAAATGAGGAGATACGTAGAACTCAAGTCACCGACATAGCCCGACGGATTAGTACGTTGAAGTGGCAATGGGCAGGCCATATAGTGCGCAGAACAGATGGCCGATGGGGCCGGAAGGTTACCGTGGCTTCCACTCGAGAGTGGAGGCACGTCCCGATGACGTGGGTAGTAAAGGTCGCGGGTAGCCGATGGATGCGGGTCGCAGAACAGGACCGTTCATCGTAGACATCTTTGGTGAAGGACGTTTCTTCCGACTGGCATGATGATGATGATTATTATGGCTACATATGCCTACCACAACCACAGAATACCTAAAACCGAAAATAAAATTCTAACTATTTAGCTTACCTAGTTACTGTTTACTTAGGTTATACTTACTGCTTAAATTTGTAAATTCGTCCAAACGATTAAACTTAGCGTTTATAATAACAAAATTGGTTAAAGTTACTGCTTGAACATTAAAAATCAACAGTCGCAAACGGGGTTTTATGTTTGGGAACAGACTTGAAAGAATTCACAAAAATTGAACGAAAAAGGGAATTCCCTGATCATAGACAACTGACAAACTAGGGATGTGCTATACAAAATGATTAAAAAAATGTCGACATCGATAATTAATGATGAAATATTTACCGATGAGAATAAGATGTTAAAATCCCCGCATTTTCCCCACATAATGCCAATCCCCAATAAATCCCCAATCAACTTGAGATTCCCCGCAGTTTGGGGAATTCCCCACAGATTGGCAGTTGAAGTCGATAGAAGGGTCAAGGTGTCCAAAATGAATACCTTAAGGGAAAACGTAAAATATAAAATAGGTAATTTAAGTGCTTATGTACTGATATATTGTTAGTTTTAAGTAAAATATATTTACTTTAATAAAGTTTATATTAATATATCAAGTCGTTTTGCGGTAGGAAAAAATGTATTATTTCGATCTTCTATGGGCTCTACGTTGCTAAGGGACCCTCGATGCTTGAGTCCGACTCGCACTTGGCTGGTTTTTACATGTTAAAAAAATATATACGTACTCGTAGTTGTCTGCATTCCTAGGGTGGATGGTTGATGTGATTGTTTTCCGTGATTTATCGATACTACCTACATGCAAGTGTTGCGCTTGACCACATCTCTAATAAATTGCGCACATCGCATCGGACGAATGGCGGTTCGTCATTCACCCGCCGCGTACGCTTCAGTACGTTTCAGTCGTGTAGTGAATTCCAGTCTGAGTGGATGGTTGGACATAATGTGTGTTTAACGTGAGTTTAAAAACGTAGTGCTTACCAAGAACGTGCGTAACAAGAAATGAGTGACACAGTGGAATCACTACTTTTAAAGTGGGGATTCGAAAAATATATAGATGTGTTTAAAGGTAAGTAAGACTTCTATTAATTTCATCAAAAACATCCAAGTACTTCTAGGTAATCAGTAGAAAACCCTTGAAAACATACCTACCTTCTTATATATAGATAGCCTGTCATTTCAACTCGGCCAAGTCAGTTTATCAAAAAAACTAGCATTTTGCCAGCACCTTCGCCCGATGTTCGCCCGCGTGGTGGGAGACCGTGTCCATAAAAAGTAGTGACATAAAAAATTGCCTATGTCCTTCTCGTAACAGAGTTACTTTCCGTTTATAATATTAGTATGGATGGATGGATTACCAACTTTCATTTTTCTTTTCCATGAACTCAGTGTGACTGATGAGAATCCCTGCCTCGAGTCAGTTCTTGGTCGCTGGCTACAAAATAGGGTGAAGAGCAGCCCGCAGGTATCTGCCTAAGTATAGCTAGGAAGCTGTGTGTGTTTACTTCGTTTAACGTACCCAGTAAAGCAACCCGGGTCGATCGCGACCCATTGGCAAGATGATCGAGTCAAATAGATCCGATCGCGGGACCCGGGTCTTCGGTGAGAAAGTCATGTCGAGCTGCGCAAGCGAGCCGATCAAGATCAATCGTGATGGACTTCCAATCACCTGTCAGCACAAAAAGTGTAAAAAACTGGAGAGTGCTCTCAGGGCAAAAAATTCGCGCGCAAAAAAATAAAAAAAATTCCGCGCTGCGTTTGGACTAAGATTTTTTTCTATCAGCACCGTATAAAATATTATTTTACTAAAATCTAGATAAAATTAGGCTTTCTGATGGTATAACTTTTATGCCATTTTATTAATAAGTTGTAATAAAAATCACAGGTTGAAAACATAAAATATTATGATTTTGTTCGCAAATTTCGGATTAAAATGCTTATGATTTAGAAAATATAACAGTTATATGTGTAAATGTTGTTTGTTTTGATAGCTTAATATATTATTTATAAGGTTCAATCAAAAAAATATGCAAAGCGTTCCCAACTTATAATTACGGAACTCTAAACCATTACGTGCCGACGTCAAGCCGCAAAAAATGCGTGCCTCGTCCCTTTTTTATCCAGGTACCTGAGTTGTAATAGGCGACGATTGATGAGGATCATGTTTTTACAATGGTATAAACATTCTAGTTTCTCATAACAATGACCTCGACACTGTTTTGTTTATAAATACGAGAGTATACAAAGCATTGCTAGACGTGTTCAGACGTTTTCTGAAAGTAAGTCATTAACTCATTCATTATATTGATAAATTTTAACAGATATATAGTTAAGTTACATAATATTCTAGTCCAAAACATTATTTACGAGATTGTATAAGTAAAATAAAGAAAATGAGTAATAAATAGAAAATAAATAACTTTTAACTGCATCCGGTCCCGATTCGCGGTAAAAACGCATGACCTATGTTACCTAATTGTTATAGGTATATATGGTTTATCGTAGAGATTTTTTTATTTTTTATTTATCATTTTTATGGTTTTATTAAGCCTAATAAAATACAAATTAAGATAAGGATTAAGTAATAAATTCAACTAATTAAAATCAAAACAATGTAGCCGCGGCGAACAAACCGTCAAAAAAATAAACGAACAATAATTGTTTTAATCCAAAAACCATTATTTTTTTTTGTTGTCGCAAATACTTATTCCACAAACTAGACACGAAAACCAATAAAACAATAGCAAATGCCACCATATTAATACGTAAGATGAAAACAAAAATAAAAATGAATTTCACTAAAATAAACAAACCGTTAAAAATGGCGGGAAACGTAAAAAACTCTTTAATCTTCGTTTCCTGGAAAATTTTCTTGGAAAAAGTCGAATGAATAAAATCGATCCAGTAGTTTCGATACAACAATCGATTATAAAACCGGAAGTAAAACCGGAAACTCCGTGCCACCGGTGGGGCGCCTAGCAAGATCGACGAAATCGCGCGCACCCCACAGCTAGCAAGTTAAGAGGGCTGTCCAAGCTTTAATCAATGTTTGTGTTCTGAAAGTTCCTAGCCTACTAATCCCTCCCTCCTTTTGTATGCATGCATTGAGCTTAAGTTAGGCATGTTGAACGTGCACGTCTGTAAATAACCTAGATGTATCTTTTTGGGAGATGGTGCCTTCTATCTAATTAGGACTAACAAGACCATACCAGATCATGCTAATTTACCTATAACTACACCATTACCTACTTGACACTGTATTATTTTTATGTGCCATATAGGTTATATTAGGGCCTAACTTTGAAATAGTTCAAGCTGCGAGTGAACCAAGCAGCTCCCTCTGTGCACCCTGACTGCCTCAAGCCTTTACTCCAGCTCTGGTCAACCAAGTTGACTTTCTAACCATTCTGAGTTAAATTTATTTTTCATGTTCATTGCTGTTTTCAGAAAATGAAGTGGACATATGCGCTTTAGAATTATTGGATGATGAGCAAGTGAGGGTACTCATTCCTACAATTGGTCCACAGGCTAAATTTAAAAAAGCCTTGTCTGACTGGAAGGTAAACGTAATGAAGTCACGACTGTCGATTTCGAAAAATCATATCTAGTGGTTTACAAATCTTTATAATCTTTCTTTGCAGGTAGCACATAAGGTGTTGGAGGATCTCATATCAAAAAAAGATGAAGAATTAGAAAACTTCATTTCAAATTATGACTCTTTGAATGAATTGAGTACAAGGAGTCCCAGCACCTCGTCAAGATCAGAGTCCTCCATCTCTCTCTGTTTACAACAAACCCAGTCTGTAAGTAATAAATTATCAAGGTTTTTTTTGTTTGCGCTGGTTAAAGGGTGTCTGAACTATCTTACCCATTTTTTTCAGGATCTCGCCTTGCTCTTGCGTAACACCCCAGATGGTCAATTGCTACTTAAGCATAATCTAGAAAAGCCACTGGGAGAACAATATCGGAAAATATTAGTACGCGCCATTTCTAAAGAGATTGTGAGAAATGACCCAAAGACGCATGTCACTGCGGATATTTACTCAGCTTGGATACAAGAGATAAGTAAGTACCATCTACATAAAGTTTGTCTCGCCACTTGTAACTGATGTAGGTACCTAAGTAATATTTTAGCGAGACTGCATCGAGTGTGTTTAGTAATGCCCTTTTCCTCAGTCTGATGTTTGGCCACCAGGCGGGACTCAATTTAAACAGTTAATTTTAACTATTTAAATATATGAAATACAGGTGAATTATTTCCAGTTTGAGACTCGGGACCTCTCGGTTTTAATCTTAACGGTTCGTATTTTCACATACAGTATATAAAATCCTAGAAATTACTCACATAAAATACTCAAATCTATTTAATGTAATCTTCTATACTTATATATAAAAACAGCGGCCAAGTGCGATTCGAACTCATCCATGAAGGGTTCCGAAGCAGCAAGTAACATAATATAAAAGTTCTTGTAGTTCGTTGAAACTTTTTTATATTTGAGTTGATTGAATGAAAGGTAAATGGCGGTTTACGATTTATGACGTATTAAAAAAAACTACTTACTAGATCTCGTTCAAACCAATTTTCGGTGGAAGTTTTCATGGTACATCGTATATTTTTCTTAGTTTTATTATTCTCTTATTTTAGAAGTAACAGGGGGGGGGGGGGGGGGCACATTTTACCACTTTGGAAGTGTTTCTCGCGCAAACTATTCGGTTTAGAAAAAAATGATATTAGAAACCTCAATACCATTTTTAAAGACCTATCCATAGATACCCCACACGTATGGGTTTGATGAAAAAACATTTTCAATAAAAAAAAAATCAGGGAATCCTGCCACAGATTACATATTAGTTACCACCTTTACAATCATGTTTTTGATGATTTTTTGTTTTAGAACGGTTGTTTCCGTCAGAAAATCTTGAATGTTATTATACCAAACCGATAACAGGGGTACACCGAGCTCACGGCCGACTCTTCGACGCAGTCGTTAATTTAAAAGCTAAGTACCGAAGACACAAAGTGTACCAACCGCGAGCACGACGCTCTCTAGACAAGACCTTGACTCCAGAACCGTCGACATCTACATGTAACCAGAGCGTTGAAGAAACTACCACGCAAGAGGAAAAGGAGTGCATGGAGTGGTTACGTTGCTCTTCTGACGATTACGCTTTGTGTGCCGAAAAGTGGGAAAAACCAATAAGCTACGCAAGCAACGAGTGCACTCCAACGAAAAGGCGTCGTATCTCCAAGAGTTCCCTTGTCTGAAGCGCTCCTTTGGATACGAATTGGTAATTTTGAGGTTTTTTAGTGTTACTCAAGTCGTAAACTATTACGATTTTTCAACTACGACTTTTGTTTCCAGCTCATTGCAGATTTCGATGCCTGGTATCCCGAACATAAATACTCATTGGAAAATAAACTTCCACTACTAAAGAGCAAACTACTGTCGGCATCTGAATCCACATCAAGACGATCGCCATTTGTAGAGGAACTGAAGCAACTTGCGCAAGGTACATATTGGCAAAGAATTTTGATTATTAGGGTTCCAACCAAATTGATACAAAAAAATCCAACAGCTTAAAAATCTTTCTATGTATGTATGTAGACCAAATACGTGGGCTGATTTTGATAATCCATACATCAAATTCTTACGATTTGTCTTAATCTTGCGAGTGTCACTAATGACATGACGGTAATTAAAATTCAATATGGCGACGACCAGACGGCATATTGTAAAAAATGAAAAAAATAAAGTTGAACTACATTATGTGGGGTAGCGTTGAATAGGTATTTTAAAATCATTATTAGGTTACTTATATCATTTTTCGTTTCGATTGACCTTTTAGGATATATTACGGCTTAAAGTCCTAAAGGAGTTGGTTTAACTTCCACAGAGACTTGATCTAAAGGAATGATTTTATAATCCCTACAATATCAACTCTTTCGATGTAATTACAAGATTTTAAAATTTACCATCTTATAAGGCTAACTAATAAGTATGAAAGAAAGTAATAATAAAATCATAAAACCCGACGACAACACAATCTTTCAAAAAAACTAAAAAGAAAAATACAAGCGTAGTAGCCTGGAACACACATAATAAATTCTACTGCGGAATATAGCGAGTTCATTGGTCAGGACCCATTAAAAATCGTAATCGGCTCAAAAATTCCCAGTACCGAACACACATATGTACATACATACATAGGCTGATAAACACATTAGATTAGATTAGATAATTTCTTTATTGCACACCATTAAATACAAACATATAAAAGAAAATACAATTTCAAATCATAGGTACAATGGGCGGCCTTATCGCTAAAAGCGATCTCTTCCAGGCAACCTTTGGATGGACAGAATCTATATGAACAAATAAGGACGGCGGCATAAGATTTTTTAGAATCAGTTTTTTTTTAAAAAAACAAGCATATATTACAATTTATAAAAAATATAGTTAATATAAAATAAAATGCTTAATTATATTACCATTACCATTACCCACCTTTACGTCGCGCAGTCGGGTAAAAAGGAACCCTTATGGTGCGATTTTATGTGACTGTCTGTCCGTCTGTCACAGCTGGATATATCTGTAATCACTTTAACTATCAACTTGAAATTTGGAGCAGTAATAAATAATGCCGACCCGCTTCTACCGCATTTGAAATAAATATTAAATATCTTTTAGTTTCTTCGTAAACGGGATCCAAATTGAGGGTCAAACAAAATATTAGTGTTTTATTTGGGCATATGTCTCTCCTAACGCGCGTTACCAATTTCGATCGTCCTAAAAATATCATTTGACCATTTATCTAGATCCTAGGCCACTAATATTTCGTTCTTATTGCTTGACAGATAAAGATCCCGAAACAAGTAACCTCGCAGCTGTACTACTTATTCCGCACATGATTGGATTTTACCATACATCCAGACTCAATAAGTAAATCCAGTTTTACACCTCCTATTTTAAATTATATTGTTCTGTTCTCACACTTATTCTCAAATTGATTTGTTAAAAATAAATCGAATTATCGCTTGAACTATCGGATTGATTTTTAGTAAGTTTATTTTAGTATTTTTACTTTAGTTTATTTCGCATCAAGTTAAAATTAAGTTTAGTCCCTTCTTTCTGTCTAAAGCCAAGAACTGTCAAACTTAAATAACTAATAATTAGAGGTACTGACAGAATTGTAAGTAGTTTGCCAATGTAAGTGGTTAGTCCTTAAGTATTTTGTGGCGAATATTAAGAAACGCTTTACAAATATAATTGTAAAATTAAACATAAAACAAATTTAAACTACAAAATATTTAAATAAAATTTTATTTTTTAAGTATAATTTATGTGTCAGTGAAAACTTCACTGATGTATGTACAATAATAATTATTTAAGAATTGTTATAATGATTATATGTTTCCCAAATAGTATAAAATAAATGTAAAAAGAACTTACTATGTAAAATAAAAAAATCTAATGTACAATTTTTGTATTTATTTTAGGCTTGCTACGGATTACCATATTTTCACACCTATACAGTATCTGATACTCTGGAAACTTACTGTGGCAAGATGCACAGTTAGATGCAGGTACAATTCATTTTGCGGGCTTATTTCTCCGAAGACAACTGAACCTTCTACAAAAGTTCTATATTCTTCAGTATTGTATATTGTTGTAAGTCCAATACAGTAGCAGGTACTGCGTTGACAAGTGGTCAACAGGTCCTTTTCAATAGCTGTTACTAGTAGCACGTACTGTATGTGCACAGTTAAAGGTATTGTGAAGGACAGTACGTTTTCATGTGCATACAACTGCTCAGTAAAACTCACTGTCCTTTACAATACTCGTTACTGTGCGCATTAAACTATACAGCCATTCACAGTACCTCTTACTGTTCACTTACTGTACCAACTACTGTATTTGCACATTAAACAATACTATCATTCGCTGTACCTCTTACTGTGCTCTTACAGTACCAACCACTGTGTTTGCACATTAAACAATACTATCATTCACAGTACCTCTTACTGTGCTCTTACAGTACCAACTACTGTGTTTGCACATTAAACAATACTATCATTCAAAGTACCTCTTACTGTGCTCTTACAGTACCAACTACTGTGTTTGCACATTAAACAATACTATCATTTACAGTACCTCTTACTGTGCTCTTACAGTACCAACTACTGTGTTTGCACATTAAACAATACTATCATTCACAGTACCTCTTACTGTGCTCTTACAGTACCAACCACTGTGTTTGCACATTAAACAATACTATCATTCACAGTACCTCTTACCGTGCTCTTACGGTACCAACTACTGCGTTTGCACATTAAACAATACTATCATTCACAGTACCTCTTACTGTGCTCTTACGGTACCAACTACTGCGTTTGCACATTAAACAATACTATCATTCACAGTACCTCTTACTGTGCTCTTACAGTACTAACTACTGTGTTTGCACATTAAACAATACTATCATTCAAAGTACCTCTTACTGTGCTCTTACAGTACTAACTACTGTGTTTGCACATTAAACAATACTATCATTCACAGTACCCCTTACTGTGCTCTTACAGTACCAACTACTGTGTTTACACATTAAACAATACTATCATTCACAGTACCTCTTACTGTGCTCTTACAGTACCAACTACTATGTTTGCACATTAAAGTGTTTAAGGTTTTAAACAATAAACTACATATTTTAATGTTTTAAACATTGAACTTTTTTAATGTTTTAAACATTAAACTATTTTAATGTTTTAAACATTAAACTATTTTAATGTTTTAAACATTGAACTATTGTAATGTTTTTAAACATTAAAATAGTTTATTGTTTAAAACATTAAACTTTTGTTTCTATGTAAACCAAATTTTTATACTGTTTTGAACAGTACAAATTTTTACTGTTATAAACAGTTTAGTTTACTGTCAAAGCGGTAAGATATTTTACTGTTTTCGGACCAGTAGAAATTATTGTTTCGGTTAGTTGGCTCATATAGTATTGCGCAAAGCAGTAAACATCAACGTTTTTTCAATTTTATTTAATGTATTTTTTTTTCAGTGTGATAGACCAGAATACACCATTTCCTTACTATGCTTTATACCCAAAGAAATAGATAGTTAGGGCATTAGAAAATCACTCGCCCCGTTTATAGATATAATAAATAAATAAATATTACTGGACATTTCACACAGCGCTATCTAGCCCCTAACTATATCCAGTTGAATTGTCAATTGTTGGACCGATGAAAGCTTTTGGGAGGTCTTGAAGTCGACGCCTAAGCGCCATTATCCTGGTGATTTCAAGCATTGCAGAAGACCCTATAACCATAGCTATGTCTAGCCCGTCTGATGTGGGTATAGTTGATGGGTAAAACCTTCGTGTAGGGTCTTATTTTCAACTCACTGTCGCAAAATAAATAAATAAAAATATATAATGCTCGACATTTCACACAGCTCCATCTAGCCCCTAACTAAGCAAAGCATTATTGGAACCAGATAGTTGATAGAATTCTAGCTGAAACGCCCGCGGCTTCGCTCGCTTGAAATTTCCCGTTCCCGTGGGAACTTCAGGATAAGAACTATGTATATAAAACACTCATGTCAAAGTGACGCGACACTTCATGTAAATGACTTCACGTCAATGAACAACGATGGTTAAATTATATGGATTGTTTATACAAAAATACGAAAATCGCGATTAAAAAATGGGGGGTGGGGGTAGGAGGGTGAAAAATACTTTACGACCTATTATCATACCTATACAAAAAAACATCATTAAAATCGGTCTCTCGTTTCGGAGGAGTGCGCCCTCAAACACTGTGACACGAGATTTTCCTATATATTAGAAGATGTAGAGAAACAACCAGACCTGGAACAAATATCTGTAGATTATGCAAACATTTGTTCCGCAGCGGGAGTTGAACCCGCTACCTCCTGCGTCTCAGCCGGTCGATAAAATTTGGCATACATATTTTTATTTTGATTTTCTTTTTTAACCGACTGCGCAATAGGAGGTTAATAAATAAAACAACGCGTGCGAAGCCGCGGGCGGGTCAGCTAGTTAATCATAAATTAACAAATACTTATAAAATACAATTAAATCATTAGAAGGCTTGTCCTAAGTGTAAAATTACAATCTAGTCAAGAAGGCTAAATCTCTCAAACATTCACATAAAAGTCTGCTCTACAGTTTGAAAGATACACCATTACCCATGATTTCAAGCTCAAATGTAAATACGAGTAAACGTCCAACGTGAGAAAAGGTAGCGGTTAATAATGAACCGTTACGTTATTACTTATTATAAGTATATGAATAACATAACTGCTCCGTTGGTACACACGACTACACATCAAGTATAAGCATTTCCAGTATAAGCTGACCTCTCATTCTACTAAAGCCGTGCAATGCGATGTTAGCTTATACTGGAATTACATAGCTTGATGTGTAGCCGTGTGTACAATGGAAAAAAATATTTTTAGGGTTCCATACCTCAAAAGCTAAAAAAGGAACCCTTATAAGATCACTGTCTTGTCCGTCAGTCCGTCTGTATATCCGTGTGTCACCACCGTTTTTCTCAGGAACGGGTGGAGAAGTTGAAATTTATACCAGACTAGCAACCCGCCCCGGCTTCGCACGGATGCAATGCTGATACTATATATACAACAGAATGTCGTTATACACAACGTTCACAGCTTTTTTGTCATTAGACAATAAAAACATGTTTTCTTTATAGGTTACTCTTGAAAGAGTATTAAGAGTATTTACGACATCACATTAGAAACTTCGAAATTATCAGTGTTTCTCTACTATATTATGCATATTAACCTTCCTCTTGAATCACTCTATTTATTAAAAAAACCGCATCAAAATCCGTTGCGTAGTTTTAAAGATCTAAGCATACATAGGGACAGACAGCGGGAAGCAACTTTGTTTTATACTATGTAGTGATGATAGTGATACTGAGGTCTATTATAGTCCCTATTAAGTGATTAAAAATCAAGGTCCTGAGTCAACACGATAAGAAGATATGAGCGAAAAGATTTTCGCGAAAACTTGTGAGTACCAAAATTTTCCTTCATTTTCAACTTTTTTATTTTTCGGAATTTTCCCTTTACTTGTGCCGTAAAACCTTGCCACCAGACCTTGCTTTTAACCAAAATTAACAATTCTAGGTCAACCGGAAGTACCTTATAGGTTTTGGGTCGAAAACTTATATGGTAGTTCCCGTTGATCTAGAATCACGAAATTTGCCAAAAAGCAAGGTCTTACAGCAGAAATAAAGGAAAAATTCAAATAAATAAAATAAGTTGAAAATTAAAGGGTGTGTCCCCCCCCCCCCCCCCCCCCCATACATACATTGTTGACACCAATTAAGATAGTCCTCTGAGTTGTATGAGCGCTCATACAATTTAGAGGACTGGCTTAATCGGCACCAACCTCAAATACGGTAAATGAATAAAATTGTGTTATTGAATAAAATAAATATTTAAGTGGGGCTCCCATACAACAGACATGATTTTTTTGCCGTTTTTATAGATAATGGTAAAGAACCCTTCGTGCGCGAGTCCGACTCGCACTTGGCCGGTTTTTTTAAAGAGAATTTTTACGACTTTTAACATCATTTAAAGTAATTTAACTTGCCCATATAGAATAATTAATAAAGATGTTATACAAATTGGTCTACATAAATTAACACTATATGGTGCCTATAGCTAGACAAATAAAGGTTGCTAGGGGGTTTTATGGGTCAATTTCATACATCTAGCACTTATATTTATAACTAAGTAAAAATTAAGTACTCAATTTAGACTTTAGAGTTAAAGATAACTGGCAATAAAATACTTCCTTCCTTTTCAATATATTCTTCCTTAACGTGCCGGCGAACCCCGAGTGCAACTTCAATTCGGCAGCGTCAAAAAGTTCGGCCTGAATATCGCTATCCCTGTTTAGTGACGAAGTTTAGCCACGCAGAGCGACAGTGATAGCAATAGAACGATTCTACATTTGATTAGATTTTGACCATGTTCCGTAATACCAAAAATGATGACTGAAAACTTGTTGTATTTTTCTCATTGTGTTGTTATTCTGTAACTAGAGGATATAATCTATGTTCCCATGACTAGAATACGTAAGATGTTGTTGTTTTTAATACGAAACAATTAGGTTGAAAACAGTTCTTTTATGACATAAAAACATGCAGAATGCGATAAGCTTCTATTTTATTTTAGGTAAGTATTTTGATCTAATATATGGTTGGGAACCTAGATAAATACTATTCAAATTAAAATAATACCTTAATAAGGTAGAAATATGCTCCAATTAGAAATGATCTTGGTAGTACGTGTTGTATGGGCGATTGTCCCTCCGGTGTCCCCTATATTTTTCAGATCGTTCAAAAAGTTTGCTTATACATATGTACTTTCAAAAAAAAATCTTGTGTCAAGGCCTTAAATAGGCTGAAATTGCAGACTTAATTTCTTCATCGACAGTATTGTTTTTCCACGAAGTTCTGTTTTCAATTTTTGCAACAAATAATGATCAGAGGAAGCCAGATCTGGACTATAGGGAGGGTGGTTTAGTGTTTCGTAGCCACATTTTTGCAAGGCAGCCATTGAAACATGGCTCTTGTCTTCTTCTTTCGTGTCAATGCAAGGCAGCCATTGAAACATGGCTCTTGTCTTCTTCTTTCGTGTCAATGCAAGGCAGCCATTGAAACATGGCTCTTGTCTTCTTCTTTCATGTCAATGGTAAGCTAAACTATTTTAGAGTAGTACTTTGCCACTTTTATAGCGTTGGGCGTGGCTTTGTTGAGCTCAACCATTGTGCAGGTAGTAGGACACGAGAGACAGGAGAGGAGATAAGACATATAATGAATGGGTGCCCCGCACCATTCTAAAATGGCTCATGTGAACCGGTGCGTTGCCGTGCAAAAGCAGCACTCCTCGAGTCCATTTCCCCCGTTTTATGTGATGTGATATTCAATCCTTTTTCTTTGTGGTCTACTAAAAAAACTCCCTCTGAATCCCAAAAAACGGTTGCCATGATCTTTCCGGCCGATTGTGACACCTTGAACTTCTTATGGGGTGCTGAGCCTTTTCTCTGCCACTGCATATCCTCCTGTTTTGATTAAGGCTCATAGTGATGAACCTAAGTTTCGTCTTCAGTAACAATCCGGTTCAAAATTTCGTCCCTGTTCTCGCTACAGAGATCTAAAAACTCGCATGAACACTCGACGTGCTGTTGTTGCTGAACCGCAGAGAGCATTCTCGGCACCCATCTTTCGCTGACCTGAGACATGCCAAGATGGTCGTGGAGGATATTCAAAATGGTTGCAGACGATACTCTAACCATTTCTGCATGTGGTTTCTTCTTTAATCGAACATCTTTTAGAAGAAGTTTATCAACTTTTTCGATGATGTCTGAGGAGGTGGCCTCGATCGGCCGGTCTGGGCGGTAGTCATCTTCAATTGGCTCCCTGCCTGGCTTAAATAAACGATATCACTTGTAAATCATTGTTTTTTGCAGAGTAAACAGATGACATTTCTCCCAAAATAATTTGAGGTGATTTTTCTCGCTTGGTAAGGAACTTTATAACAGTACTAAACTCAATTTTATCCATGTTTAGCGATTGTTTACCGAACTGCTGATGTGGTGATAACTGCAATGTTAAATGACTCGATTTGTCTAAAGTTTGGTATTTATACCTGTACCACGTAAAAAAAGTTACTCCCACCCCTTCCTAACCCTTACATTCCTCGAACTTTTTGACCTCCCCTCGTATGTGTCGTACGTATTTATCGTGATTGAGTTCTTTACTAGCTGGATTAGATAGTGAGGTCGAATTATAATTACTATATAAAGAATGCTGGACATTTCACACAGCGCAAAGCTTGTACACACGGCTACACATCAAGCTATATGTACCAGTATAAGCTGACCTCACATTGTGTAGGCTTTTCGTAGAATGAGAGGTCAGCTTATACTGGAAATGTATAGCTTGATGTGTAGCCGTGTGTACGGTGGGAATCAGATGATAGAATACTGATGTAATTATTTTTTGTACGGAACAAATATCTGTAGACCATAGAAATATTTGTCTATTTATTCTATACTATACTATTTGTATATTGAATATAAATTAAGTTGTTCACATGTTATTCCAAATAAGCATGACATAGAGCATACTTACCTATTTATAAATTTAAATTATTCTTAAGTATTTGGCGTGATTGCGGTCAAGATAGTAGAAGAACACTAGAAGAACTTAAATTTAGAAATGTAACCCTAAATTACCCATAATGATACCCATGGCACGCTTCAAGAGAAATGTAAAGAGGTTTCTACAGTGTAGGGAACGCATCGACAACACCCCGGGTGTTGCCGGTGTCAATAGGCGACGGTGACCGCTTACCATCAGGTGGGCCGTAAGCCTGTTTCTCCACAAAAAAAATTAGCTTATTTAGTTTTTACTGTGAAACGGAAAAAGTTCACATTTAACGAAATTTTAGTTAGTAAACAACTTAACCACCACATATTAAACCATTTCAGGTTAACATATTCCGAATCACCTTGTATAGCGTGACGTTATAACATCAGAGATTATAATTATTCCTTCAGCTTATTTCTACTTAATTTGAATAACGGTTCATAATGATTATAATGACGCTACAGTTTAACACACAGTTAATTATACGCTTGAAAAAATGTACCTAATTACAGCGCGTAGATTACCGGTAAGTATAATTATATTAAGTACCTACTAACCGAGGATAGGTTTTGTACCTATATATAGGTAAGTATTTACGATTATATAGTCATAATCATCATTGTGGCGGCAGATGACCACCAGATCTCGATTTGTGTAGACGTAATGAAGACTTTATTTGTTACTATTTATAATCGTATAATTATTACAGTAGAAAAAATATATTGTGTTCTCAAAACGAAGGGTTATTCAGAATGACGCAATGTCTGTGTTACTCCATCCGGCGAAATGTGTTCAGTCATTGAAGTTTGAAGTGAAGTTTCTTCCAAGAAGCGGTGCTGTCAGATGTCACACGTCAAACGTCAAAATAGTGCGGCAACAATCATTACTGTTGAATATAGATTTCCATAGTTTTAAAAACATCGCAAATATTACGAGTCAGACGGGACTCAGCTTCGTTTTCTGGGTAACTGTATTAAAATTAGCCCAATGTTTTATATACCCGAATACGGCGAAGCAAAAAGTAGTGTTATGGTTCTGACTTTTTTTTTTAAACATTATAGAACTTCGTTTGACCACAATGTCACCTGATGGTAAGCGATGATGTGGTCTACAATGTAGCACGAAGATCTAGAAGAAACCTATTCACTCTTACCATAAAGAGGCCCGGATCGTATTTATTAGGTAAAACAGACGACGGTAAAGTGTTCCATACCTTAGCTGTACGCATCAAGAACGTAGAACCAAAACGGTGTGTGCGAATGGGTGGTATATCAACTAGGTACGGATGGTACTGAGCCGTGCGCCTGCTTGTCCTTTGATAGAAGGGGGATGGTGGGATTAGATCGTATAGTTGCTGGGAACATTCCCCAAAATGTATTCTGTAAAAGATCGATAGGCTTGGAACTTTACGGCGGTGTTCGAGACTTTGGGTCTCTGCCATATGTTGCTCACCTATAAGCCTAAAAGCCCTACGTTCTATCGAGTCTAAGGTAGCGAGCTGGTATTTGGCCGAACCATCCCAAAGGTGGAAGCAGTACTCCATACCAGACCGGACTTGAGCTTTGTAAAGACTAAGAAGCTGTCCTGGTGTGAAGTATCTCCTGACCTTGTTGAGGATGCCCAGCTTCATGGCAGCTGTTTTAGCCTTAGACTCGATGTATGAGCTAAAGTTGAGAGTAGGCGTGAGCGAAACCCCTAAGAGCTCGAGGTGACCTTTTACAGATAACGGTCCATCTCGGAAAATGGGAACTTGGGAAAACTGACACTTTTTCGCCGAGAAGAGACATGCTTGCGTTTTTAAAGCGTTGAATTTGACGTGATTGGCATCGCCTCGGTCAGAGACGGCCTTGAGTGTCAAATGTGTGACTGGTATGTATTAAGCCAATCCTCGATCCCTGCGTTCATCTGACACACTCCAACTCAAGACACCTGTACACTCCTCCTCCTACTTGATAAGTCTTTTACAGTGCAGGCTGTCCGGTTATGGAACGCGCTGCCGGTAGCTATCAGATGTGCCAACTCACTTGCCATTTGTAAACGTATGCTCAGAGAATTATTTGTAACTAAATATCTATGTATTTATTTATAAATTCTATGTTTCTTAAATAAGTAGTTATTATTTAGGTTCATTCGTATACGTTATTTTTGTTTTTTTTTTATATTAGAAGTATAAGTATGTATATGTAGTATGTTAGGTACACCATTACACCCCAGGTAATGTCCACACAGTCCACTCCATCCAAAGGTTGTCTGGTAGAGATCGCTATTCAGCGATAAGACCGCCAATTGTATTACATAGTTTTACGGTGTTCTTTTTAGCTGTATTGTTTTCTTGGAGTGCAATACAGAATTATTTAATATATTTATGTTCCTCATATTTTCTAAATTGCCATCCTAATTTTTATACAATATGGTATTCGAATTTAGATCGAGGATAAAACTAAACCTTTAAAATAGGTAGGTAACTGACGGCCATTGGGATAAAAAGATTTTTGAGTGGAGGATACCTACTGGAAAGCGTTGCACCCCCCACTTGATGAAGAGATAACATATTAAAGGTTGCTGGAAGCCGTTGGGTACAGGCGGCACAAGATCGGTCGCGCCGAAATACATGTTAACCAAATCTAACGCGAATATCTTACGATTTCGACGACACAACAGCCGGCTGAGACGCAGGAGGTAGTGGGTTCGATTTCCGCCGCGGAACAAATGTTTGCATTATCTACAGATCAGGTCTGGTTGTTTTTCTTAAATTATAAGTATGTATTTACAAAAAATGTAAGTATATAAGTATTCTATCAGTTATCTGGTTCCCATAGTACAAGCACTGCTTAGTTCGGGGCTAGATAGCGCTGTGTGAAATGTCCAGCAATATCTATATCTATATTTTCAAAATTATTGCAAAAATTACGAGTCGGACTACGAGGATGCGATACATGATAATAATAAGATACAAAACATGGTAAAAATCCCGTTTTAGTAGAAATAGTGTTCTGATAAACATGATAGCTAAAAAGTTGGATTGGAAGTTGTTTATTGTATTATTAATAAAATATGTACCTAGATTGAGTACTTAATTTTTACTTAGTTATAAATATAAGTGCTAGATGTACGAAATTGACCCATAAAACCCCCTAGCAACCTTTATTTGTCTAGCTAGAGGCACCATATAGTTTTAATATATGTAGACCAATTTGTAGGTATAACATCTTTATTCATCATTCTATATGGGCAAGTTAAATTACTTTATAAATGATGCAAAAAGTCGTAAAGATTCTCTTTAAAAAACAGGCCAAGTGCGAGTCGGACTCGCGCACGAACGGTTCCGTACCATCTATACTAATATTATAAAGAGGAAAGATTTGTTTGTTTGTTTGTGTTCAATAGGCTCCGTGTTTGTATTGAATAGGCTCCGAAACTACTGGACCTGAACCGAACTACTGGATTTAAAAAGTTCTTTCACTGTTGGGAAGCTACACTATCCCCGGGTGACATATGCTACTTTTTACCCAACTACGCAGAAGGAGGTTAATGTTTTTTATTGAAAAACTACGCGTGCGAAGCTGCGGATTGGTCAGCTAGTTATCTATAAAAACGGCAAAAAAATCACATTTGTTGTATGGGAGGCCCCCAGTAAATATTAATTTTAATTTAATTTAATTATTTGTTTTTAAAGTAAATATATAACTAAATATTCTGTGAACATTTCAAGCGTCTACCTATTGCTGTTATCAATATCGAGCATACACGAGCAAAAACATCACGTTTGTTGTATGGGAGCCCTCCTTAAATATTCATTTTATTCTGTGTTTAGTATTTGTTGTTATAGCGGCCACAGAAATACATCATCTTTGAAAATTTCAACTGTCTAACTATCACGGTTCATGAGATATAGCCTGGTGACAGACAGACAGACAGCGGAGTATTAGTAATAGGGTCCCGTTTTACCCTTTGGCTACGGAAACCTAAAAATCTGTACAATTTAAATGCCCACTAAGAAATTGAAGCGCTTAGAAAAAAACAATGTTTACTTATCCGGTCTTGAACTTAGGAAAATGCAAAGATTATTGACCCGAGCTTACTTAAAATGAAGTCACGTTTTCATTCAAGGTTTTTACACGTTTCAAGACGATGGTTTTTTTACGTCTATTTGATATTTTTTTCTATAAAAACGGTTCTTAGTGAAGTATTTCGATAAACAAACTGATGTGTAAAAACTCTTCGATTTACTTTGCGTGAACTTTTTTAGATTAATATATTATTCCTACAAAAAGGGATATTTACGATTTGTAAGAAGAAAGAAGAGGATGAAAGAAGAGTTCACGTGGTGGAAATTCGAATGCGAATGTTCAGATGGATGATAAGGAATACCTAATAGTTATTTGTTATACAAGGGCGCAAAGTTGCTTTTTAACCGCGTGCTCAATTTTGATGACCGAGCAAGCGAAGGATTCTAAAATTGATTAAAAAATTAGAATCCTGAGAGTTAGCGAGGGAATCAAAAGAGCACGACGCGAAAAATCTTAGCACTCGAGTGCAACACGTAACGTTCCATTCCACCTCAGCGAAGAAATGACTAAATGCAAAAAAAAGTAATACACCAAGAAGGTAAGTCTGAGTTTTTAACAAATTAAAAAAGTTTATATGATAAATTCGGCACCATGGAGGTAGAAGTAAATAGGTTTAATGTTGTTTTGAATTCATAAACTCACACGATGTTCTAAATTCAAATAATCCTCTAGCGGATAAAAACGGCTTTTGCACTCGGAAATCAAAGAGACTAAATACTCTTTCCGAGATGGGGGGATGAAAAGTATATTAGAGGAAGTTTGAAAGTAGCGCCAGTGATAGAAAAGTTGAGGAGTAAGAGGCTAGCGTGGTATGGGCATGTCATGCGGAGGAATGAAAATCATGTGACTAAAACAGTGTTAGATATGAATGTTGATGGATATAGAAGTAGAGCCGAATAAGAAATGGATTGATTGTGTGAAGAATGATATGGGTAAGAAAGAAGTGACAACAGAGTTGACGGCTGATAAAGAGGTATGAAAGAAAAATACATGTTGTGCTGACACCATGTAATGTGAGAAAGGGCAGGAAGAAGTAATATTACGATTTGTGAGTTTTGTTTGTGCAGTAAATCTCGTTTATAGTGATCCAATGTCTTGGAAAATCTCGAGATTTATGTCATTCATTATTAATAATACCGCTGAAACGGTACGTTATAAATCCCGTATTTATATTAATAAACGTTAACTGTTTGTAAATAAACAACGAAAAAAAGTTTTAAAGAGATGTCAAAGAGATGAGATGAGAATGTCAAAGTAGCCATTTTAAACTCCTGTTCATACCACAGAGTTTTATAGTCGATCCTTCACTGTAACAGCCGTACGATTGTGGAACGCTTTGCCCCTCTCTATAAGAACATCCAAGTCTATTAGTAATTTTAAAACAAAAGTGCACACCCATTATCTGTCCCTGTGTTGAAGTTGTAACTGCTTGTTAATTCATCATAACCATTTTTAAAGTTGCTTTTCTTAAATTAAATTTGTGTTATTACTAGGATTTTAGGATTATGGTATGTAGATATGTTTTCAAATTTATATAGATGCACCGCCGTCATGTGTTACATTATAATCCTGTCTATACAAGGTTGTCTGGAAGAGATCGCTTTTAGCGATAAGACCGCCCATTGTACTAAATCTATTTGTAAGAATTATGTTCTGTATTTTACTTTGGTGTACAATAAAGAGTTATCATATCTTAAACGTAGGACATAGTTAAGTAAGGTTAACTGTACCTTTGAAGGTGACATGCTCAAACTGTGTACAATCCCTCTATAATGAAATGAGATAAAAAAGCCAGGATAATCTGAACTCCAGCTAATCCAGCCTTACTAATAACGCAAGTACATGTCAAAATTGATCTTTTCGGCAATTTCGATAATAAGTAGCTGAACCACACCACGGCCACGGCCCAATTATCTCGCTAAAACGTAACATTTGCTAAATTTCAGCTTTACAGCACCAGAAGTTTACAAGAAGAACGCTTATAACCGGTCGGACAGAGATACATGGCGACACTATAAGGGTTCCTAGTTTGACAACGGAACCCTAAAAAACTGATAATAGAGATAATTCAGACGTAATCGCATTTTTGCAGGAACTTTTAATGTTTGTTAATTTCTAATAATCCAAACGTTTCATAGTTTTAACTGAGCTGAGACTGGGCCTATAGCGTATTTAAAAATTATAGAACTCATATGTACATTCTCGCATTATTTTTTTTAACTAGCCTGCATTTATCGCACACTCGCATTTATTCTACTAATATTTCAAACTTCTTTATAAAAGTTGTGTTTATCTAATACAAAACGTTAGTTTATTATTTATTGCACACCATAAAACAATACAATTAAAAACGTAAGTCTATGGATATACTTGGCGGTCTTATCGCTAAATAACGAACTCCGTGGCGCAGTAGGCGAATAGCCGCCTGAGACGCAGGAGGTAGCGGGTTCGATTCCCGCCGCGGAACAAATGTTTGCATGATCTTACAGGTATTTGTTCCGGGTCTGGGTGTTTTTCTATATATTATAAGTATGTATTTACAAAAAAAAAGTATTTAAGTATTATATCAGTTATCTGGTTCCCATAATACAAGATCTGCTTAGTTTGGGGCTAGATAGCGCTGTGTGAAATGTCCAGCAATATTTATTTATTTTATTATTTATTTAATAGCGATCTTTACCAGACAAACTTTTAATTACGTTGGTTATGCTTTTATAGAAAACTTTCGTGATTTATTTTTCGTATTTATTAATATAAATACGGTATTTACCGTACGTGATAAATCCCTTATAATAATGATTAATTATTCTTACTTTATTAATTATGTACTGTTGTAAAAGAACGCCATTTTTTCACAAAATAAAAAATATTGCATCCACAATAAATAAATAAACAATCACTCACCCGCACGTCTCTTCCACAGGCCTGATCCCCGGCGTTCTGCGGAGCACGCAAGTATGCAGCGAGGAGCAATGACTCCGCACTTGACCTTGCGAGTAGACGCGAAACCGCTCTATGTACACGTTTTATACCACCTACCACCTTACCTGGGGCACACGGCCCTTTAGCCTGACTACCATATATAAACTACAAAAATTTTCAAGCCTAGACGGCGGGACTTGAACCTGCTACCTTCCTCTTGATTCGACGATGTGCTACAGGCTCTTGTCACGTCATATTCGATGATTCAGATTAAGACTAAAGCGCCGTTAGCTCTATCTACAGGAAAACGTATAATTATTGATTTATGGCGGGTTCCTATATCAGTCGGTAACCGACTACGCCTAGTATCTCCTTGAAAAAGTGTCAAACTAGTGTCAAACTTTTGACAGGTTTTCAAGGAGAAACAAGTCGTAGCTGGTTACCGACGGATATAGGAACCCGCCATAAAACGGGTATTTATCGCGTATGTACCTTTTTTATTTGTTGTCCCGATGTTTCAGCTGTGTTGCAACAGTCATGGTCTCGGGTTGACTGGAGTACTTGGAGCTACCGTCGGGGGTGAGTGTAGTGTGTCGTAATATGAACAAGGACATTTATAATTCTGAAGACCAAGTGAGGGTAGTTGCTGCAGCTACCCACACTTGCCGACTGCAAGCACTCCAGTCAACCCGAGATCCACGTAGTGATTATATCCTCTTTGCCGAGATCATGACTGTTGCAACACAGCCGAAACGTCAGGACAACAGATAAAAAAGGTACATACGCGATAAATACCCGTTTTAATCAAAAATTATGTACAGTGATCGCGAAAGTTTGAAAAATACTAAAACTTATACAGTTTTTGACCTCGATACTAAACGTTGCAGTACATTGACAAGAGATGTGTCATTGCTTATTTCAGATAGTATTTTTACAGTCCAGTCCAGGATTGAAAATTTTTGAGATAGTTTTAAAAAATTTTGAATTTTTCGTAAGTGTTCGGATAACACTATAAAAATACTGTTTAAAATAGTGGCATAAGCGTTTTTTTTACAATATGTAAACGGAATATGCAAATAGTCCACCTGGTATTGTATCATTATCTAACAATGCATTGCTTTTGGCTTTGCGATCAAACGCAAAACACCTGTACAACCGCTAGTTAGGTTGCTAGGTCTTTGGTTTGAAAAGCAAGCTTATATAGGCGTTCTTATCTTCAATTATGAAGCGAGAAGCAAGCTCGATTATGACGCATAGGCATACACCGGAATATAGGTATATAAAAATACAGGTATTCTGTAATTCCTTGATGACTAAAGCCCCGAGGCCTCGAACATGTTTCTCGTTCATTCATCCGAACGTCAGTGAGCATTGTTCAGCTTTTTACGCATCATTGCAGGAAGGTTCAAGAGTTTAATCAAGCATTTGAATTTATTTATTTGAAAGTTTAAAAACACATAATTCAAATCAACTTTAAGATATACCAAAACTTGTAATCGTATCTAGTTTTTAAGTGGGCAAACGACGATCGCCCTGGGCAAAGATTTGGTCTACATAATTGTTTTTATCTATTCGCGGAAAAGAAGAACATTACAATTCAATATGAACAGAAAATTTGCAACAACCAGTCCCGGATCTAGGAGGGAGCCAACCGGGGCGCTTGCCCCGGTTGACAATTTCAGGGGACGCCAAATTCATGTTTGAATAAAAACTTTTTTCACAAAGCGCTTAGCTAGCATCCAGCGCACTTCGTACTATCTATTATTCATTTGATTTTAGGCCCCAAAACCCCCATCTGACTACACCCGATATCAGTGTAAATATGTAGTCCAGTCAAATAGCCCCAAAATGACATAAAATGTATCCAAGAAAATGAAACTGACATTTGACATAAAAAATGCGTGTCTCATATTATTATACCTCCCTCCCTCTCCCGTCTCTAACGCTGGAGGAGAGGGGGCGTCACATCAATTTTCTAATCCGGTGTGGAAATATCGTAGATCCGGGGTTGGCAACAACCCAGTAAAACCCAAAAAAGGTAAAGGTACACACGGCTACACATCAAGCTATACATTTCCAGTATAAGCTGATCTCGCATTGTGTAGGCTTTTCGTAGAATGAGAGATCAGCTTATACTGGAAATGTATAGCTTGATGTGTAGCCGTGTGTACAAATAAAAAAAAATATATAAAAACTAATCAATCTACTGCCCTAAGTTGCAAAAATAACCCTAACTCAGCATATTGCGGGTTCTAATACAATAAAAAATGATATGTCTTCTAGGGAATATACTGCTCCGCTCGTCCAATTTTTCGTCGGTGTGTATCAGCTACTTAGAATTACCAGTTGAGATAGCTACCGCCGGTGATTGCTCCTGGTGGAAAAAAGGGACCATCGCGCATGCCTATCAGCTTCTTGCCATTTACGCAACTGCGCGTTGCGCAAAGATAGGAGCTTTTATCTTACTTTATGATCATGGCATTAATGAAAAAGATGCTTAGATCTTTTTCGAAGTTGAACACGATCTCAAATTTATGGTGGCAACTCTGAGTGGAAGCGATGGCTCCAATTGAAATAAAATTCATGAGTGTTAACTACAACAAATGACTTTCAATTTAAAATAGGACATTCGTACCTATACCTAAAATAGGACATTAGTATACCTAAAATAGAAAATTAGTATACCTAAAATAGGACATAAGTATACCTAAAATAGGACATTAATATACCTAAAATAGGACATTAGTATACCTAAAATAGTACATTAGTATACCTAAAATAGGACATTAGTATACCTAAAATAGAACATTAGTATACCTAAAACAGGACATAAGTATACCTAAAATAGGACATTAGTATACATAAAATAGGACATGAGTATACCTAAAATAGGACATTAGTATACCTAAAATAGGACATGAGTATACCTAAAACAGGACATTAGTATACCTAAAATAGGACATTAGTATACCTAAAATAGAACATAAGTATACCTAAAATAGGACATTAGTATACCTAAAATAGGACATAAGTATACCTAAAATAGGAAAATAGTATACCTAAAATAGGACATGAGTATACCTAAAATAGGACATTAGTATACCTAAAATAGGACATAAGTATACTTAAAACAGGACATTAGTATACCTAAAATAGGACATTAGTATGCCTAAAATAGGACATGAGTATACCAAAAATAGGGCATTGGTATACATAAATAGGACATGAGTATACCTAAAATAGGACATTAGTATACCTAAAATAGGACATGAGTATACCTAAAACAGGACATTAGTATACCTAAAATAGGACATTAGTATACCTAAAATAGGACATGAGTATACCTAAAACAGGACATTAGTATACCTAAAATAGGACATTAGTATGCCTAAAATAGGACATGAGTATACCAAAAATAGGGCATTAGTATACATAAATAGAACATGAGTATACCTAAAATAGGACATTAGTATACCTAAATAGGACATTCGTATACCTAAAATAGGACATTAGTAAACCTAAAATAGGACATTTTAACTTTCGATCTAAGTTAAGCTCGCCTTTCCTATTGTTTACTTATCTAACTCACCTGGGTGCATTATGCATTCTATTCGTAAATTTTAATCACTAGTTTTAGCGGTGTAATTAAAAGTTCAGCATTGATTCACCCAGAAAACAAGTAAGTATTTTGTCTATTTAAAATGTGTTCGGGAAAGTTAGGTGCGAGAGGCATTAGTGCACCTTTCACGTGCTAGCCGACTGGGGTATTATTTAAACCAATTTATTGATTTGATTTATATACTTACTAGCTGTTGCCAGCGGCTTCGCACACGTGGTTTGCCAATAAAAAGTAGTCTATGTGTTAATCCAGGTTATGATCTACGTACATACCAAATTTCATCGCAATCGGTTCAGCCGTTTCGGCGTGAAAGAGTAACAAACATCCATACATCCATACATACAAATTCTCGCGTTTATAATATTAGTAGGATGTTCTGACTTGATTTATTTTATTACATAATATACCTACTATTTTAGAAGCGGCCTATGAAGCGGTGGCGCGATGATTCGGACGCTTTTTATAGGGACGGGCGGGATTTAGTGCAAGATCGAGAAAAGTGGAGAGTTGAGGGGGAGGCCTTTGCCCAGCAGTGGGACAGCATAGGCTAGATAAAAAAAAATACTATTTTGACATTTTCTACTATGACTACATATATATATTTTGACACAACATGACATATCTACCATGCATGACACATACTATTCTCACTTGACATCACAATACTCTGTAGGTCTAGTGGCTAAATGGAGCGGTCTCGACAGAATATCAGCGCTTACCATCACAGCGGGCATAATGCTGAGTCGAGTCCTATTTACTGCTGTACCACACAGTATCTACCAAGTTCTCCCTTGTTTTAATTATGTTATACGTTTATACTATAAATTGTTAGTTTTTTTTTGTATTTCCAGTCTTAAAATGTAACTGTATTGTTGTGTGCTAATGAAGTGAATAAATGATTGTCTATGTCTATGATTGTCTATGTTTCATCATCATCAGCATCATATCAGCCGTAGGACGTCCACTGCTGGACAAAGGCCTCCCTCATTGATCTCCAGGAACTGCGGTTGGAAGCGGCCTGCATCCAACGCCGACCTGCGGTTCTTACCAAGTCGTCTGCCCATCTTGTAGGTGGGGTGGACGTTCTACGCTGCGCTTGCCGGTCCGTGGCCTCCATTCGATAACTTTCCGGCCCCATCGGCCATCTGTTCTGCGCGCTATATGGCCTGCCCATTGCCACTTCAACGTGCTAATCCGTCTATGTTTAATAGAGAACAATCGTAAATATCCGTTTTTAGTGTAAATAGTTCATAAGCCAACTTGAGCTAATTGAAAATCAGAATTAAACACACCTCTCGAGGAGAACCTAATTCGTTAGTAAGTTATACTAATGGGTGTTGTACCATTCCGTGCTACGGCAAATTAATTATAATAAATTGCAGCCCTGAGCCCTCATCATCATCATCACCCACAGCCCGACTTCACCCACTGCTGGATATAAGCCTCCGCAAATTTGTGCCATCCGCCACGATCCTGCGCTAGTCTCACCCACTGACGGATCGCGACTTTAACGATGTCTTTCACCCATCTCGCTGCCGGATATCCTACCCATCTACAGCCATTCCTCGGCCACCATTCAGTCATGCATTATTAATTATTGAATATATTTGATCGATCAAAGCGAGATCTCTAATGCAAGTTCCAATATCCGTCGGCGTCGGTAACCGACTACGCCTCGTATCTCCTTGAAAAAGTGTCAACCTAGTGTCAAACTTTTGACAGGTTTTCAAGAAAAAACGAGTCGCAGCTGGTTACCGACGGATATAGGAACCGGCCATAAATCAACTTGGGCAAATCGGCGTTGTATGAATGTAAGTATGTTTGTCCGATGATAGCTTTCGAAGCGTTTATCCGATCATCGTAAAATTTGGTTTAAAGGTAATTATGGCCTCGTATCTCCTTGAAAAAGTGTCAAACTAGTGTTAAACTTTTGACAGGTTTTCAAGGAGAAACGAGTCGCAGCTGGTTACCGACGGATATATAGGAACCCGCCATAAATCAACTTGGGCAAATCGGCGTTGTATGTATGTAAGTATGTTTGTCCGATGATAGCTTTCGAAGCGTTTATCCGATCATCGTAAAATTTGGTTTAAAGGTAATTATGGCACAATTTTGGTGTGACTAAATGAGCTAAAAATGTGAGGGGGTTGTAGAGATATTGGGGTTCAAGAGGGGTAAAAAAACCAAAATGGGACTATTCGGTCAAATGGAACTTTTAATAAAAGAGCTTTGTGAGTACTTTTTGACTCCGTTTTCATTTTTAGTTTTAAGCTTGTAGTTTTTAAGTTATCAACCGTAATGTAAACTGAACTTTGGCAAAATTCACAGGATACATCAGTGACCCCACAGTGCTGAAATTTGGTATGCATGTAGCTTTAGTGATACAAATATAGGGAAAAGTCTGAATTAACTGCAATTTCTACCCCAAAAAAAAACAACCAAAGAACATGAACTCCCGTTGAACCTGTAATTTGATTAAAACTGTAGGTCAAGATAATTGGTTAAGTATTGCGTGACACTATTTTATTTGTCAATGATTAAGGTCGGCTTGCACAGCGATCTCTAAACGTATTTAGCGACTAAATATATTTAAATTTTACGTATTTGTATGTTTTGACAACTCCTTAAAAAATATTTAGCCACTAAATACTGCTAGGTAACGGTGCGCGAGTCGCCCTAAGAATATTTTTTTGTGTTTTGGGAGACTCGCGATATCTCAGTTCGAGCTGAACCACTAATTAATAAATAAATTAAATAAAAATAAATGTTGCTGGACATTTCACACAGTGATATCTAGCCCCAAACTAAGCAGAGCTTATACTATGGGAACCAGATAACTGATAGAACACTTATATACATTTTTTTTGTAAATACTTACTTATAATATATATAGAAAAACACCCAGACACGAAACAAATATCTGTAGATCATGCAACCATTTGTTCCGCGGCGGGAATCGAACCCGCTACCTCCTGCGTATCAGCCAGCTATACGCCCACTGCGCCACGGAGGTCGTCAACTGTACTGTGTTAACTGTACAGTTAAAAAAAGCGTTGTCTTTCAATAAATTTAATTAAAAGCCCATTAAAAAATATTTGTAATTTGTTTACTTCCTCAATATATAAACTATTCTGTAGATTAAACATCAATAATATTTGTTTGAATCTCTTGTATTTACAAAGGCTGAAAACCACCCACTGTGTGTTTAATTAATAGTTAGTACGTTTATTTTAGATGTAGGAGTTAGTTACTGCCACCCAGCCAGGACATAAACGCATTTGTAAGTCTCATAACTCAAAACCGAACACCATCTTTGCGTGCCGCGGAGTTAAGTAAAGCTTTTGCCTTAAGGGGCAGAAGTTCAATATTGCAACCTTTTATCATCATATTTACTTTTAACCAATTATCATCCTGCTTGCTGTATGGTATTGATATTTAAATACACGATACTCAAGGATATAAACAATATAACTATTGATCTAAAAATACGAATAAGCATGAAAATGTTAGTAAAACAAAATTACAAAGATACCTCTGATAATTAAGATATTCCCAAGTTAATTCTACACATTAAGGTATTAAGACACGATATTTCACATAAATATTCTTCAAATACTAAGAAAATGAACTATTGATCAAATTTTTAGAACAAGTGACTTATATGCACGTTAATTATGATTTATGATAAATATTAACCTAATATATTTACACAAAATTCTTAATTCGAATGAACTGCCGTAGTTGGCGTCCATTGACTTAAACATCAGATATACATCCCGTAACCCCGCAAACTATCGATCTTTTACATAACATTTCGGGGAATGTGCCCAGCAACTATAAGATCTGATCCCACCATCCCCATTCCATCAAAGGACAAGCAGGCGCACGGCTCAGTACCATCCGTACCTAGTTTATATGCCACCCATTCGCACACACAGTTTTGGTTCTACTAGGGTTGCCATTCGTCCCGATATGTCGGGACATGTCACCGTTATTAACAGTGGTGTTCCGGCGTCCCGACAAGCTCTAAAATGTCCCGACATACATAATCGAGCGCGCCGCGCAGGACGCGCGAGCAGCCAACATACGACTTTTTTATTTTAATGCAAAGTCTAAATATTTTTTTCTTCTTATTTGTGCTATTTGGATTAGATTTTCTATTAGGTATCATCTCCACTACACAATCTATCATCTATCTTGGGTATTTTTTTTCAGGTGTGTAGGTTCCTTACATCTAGCTAGAGATACAGATGTGTATGACATAATAATACATACCTAGAATTTTTTCCATGATTTCTGTTACACGCTGTATACAAAAAAAGGACTCCTAATTGTAAATGTCCCGACGGAGCCTTGGGGATTTATGGCAACCCTATTCTACGTTCTTGATGCGTAGTTACTAAGGTATGGAACCGTCGTCTGTTTTTCCTAATAAGTACAATCCGGGCCTCTTCAGAGTGAATAGGTTTCTTCTAGATTTCGTGCTACATCTTAGACCACATCATCGCTTACCATCAGGTGAGGTTGTGGTCAAACGAAGTTCTATCAATTTAAAAAAAACCTTTATAGTTATCCTGAAACAGAAACAATGTTTCATTTAACAATCTTCTCCCTCGAATGTGTCGTCTATATAACGAGCTGGTTACTTTATATGACGTGGATATCTATGGTACTAATACCCGTAAGTTTAAACGGTACATCTATAAATTCCTGCTCCTTTATTATAGCAAAAATATTTAATGTTGATTAATTGTCTGAATGCTTTTGTTAAATTAATTATGTCTTGTCTAAATTTGCGGTTTCTAGTTTTAGGGTTGTTTAATTTTAATGCATTTTATACTTTTTTATTGGTAATCACACATTTGATTTAAATCTAGATTTAAAATTGTATGTTTGGTTTAATTAGTGCTAAGTGGGTTGTAATCTGTTTTGTGGATTAATTAATAAAATAAAATACTGCATCGGGAATACATAACTCTAAAATTATACATGCGAAAGTTAGGATGTTTTTTTTTAATACTGCTGAACTTTTCACACAGTGCTATCTAGCCCCAAACTAAGCAGAGCTTGTACTATGGAAACCAGATAACTGATAGAATACATGTATATTATATTTTTTTGTACTAAATACATATTTATAATACATAGAAAAACACCCAGACCCACTAATAGCTGCAGATCATGCAAACATTTGTTCCGCGGCGGGAATCGAACCCGCTGCCTCCTGAGTCTCAGCCGGCTATTCGCCCACTGCGCCACGGAAGTCGTCTGATGTTTGGATGTTTGTTTATTAGTTACTCAATCACGTCGTAACGGTTGAACCGATTTCGATGAAATTTGGTATGTATGTCGACGGCCCCTACGTACATAAAGACATGTCAAAAGTGGCCATTTTTTTTTATTGCATTTATGGCTTTAGATTGTCCATATACACATACCTATATAAGATTTTTTCTTTAATATTATGTATTTTACTTAAAATACAAGTCGTATAAGAGAATAACTATCATAATTACAACAAATAAGTGTCGTAGATACGGATATCTGTAGTTATCCTTTTGTACGGTGTTTAAAAATGCGCGCCACTCGGTGCGAGTTCGGTCTTGTCTGACATAACTTCATTCACGGGAACTCCCCAATAAGTCGTGTCGATTCTTGTTCGCGTAGTGAAATAATTAGCGTTTTGATACAATATCAGATAAAGTGGTGTGTTTTTTAGTTATAAATATTCATAATACATCTACAATAGTACTATGAAACATGAATAATAGTAGATCTAAGTTATTGGTGGATATTGCAAACACCGGCAACAATGTTTTAACCGTTTCTGAAGCACAAGATTTAATTAATTACATCGATGAAGCAAATGAAGGTAAGCAGTAATTCAAATAAGATTTCATTAGACGTTTAATAATATTGAAAACTGATTGAAATATTATGTTATTATTTTTCTAACCTAGTGCGGTAGGATATCAATGTAAAAGCGGTCATCTCAGACTTATCCGCTTATACTATGTTAATCATCTGAAAACCATTATTTTACGAATAATTATTATAAGTTGCATGCTTATTTAAAATATGATTTGCTTACTATTTTTTTACAAAGAAAACAACGTTTTTATTATTATCGCGGTATATGAAGTCATGTCCTACATGTTTGTTTATACGTGTAACTATTAATTTATTCGTGGATTTGTTTTCATTTACGTTTCGGCGTTTTGTGTGTTTCATTATAGTTTAATAACTAAATATATCTATTTAAATAAATAAATAAATATAAAAATCTAAATAAATACATATATTTCTCTTTCTTTTGTTTTTTAGAGACACCAGTATGTTCCGGAAAAGATATTTCATTGGATCTTGAGGATCGGCCTTTGGACGTTTGTAACGACGAAACACAGATTACCGAAGTACCTAGCGATGAAGAACAAAATCATACATCAGCTAATATAATATTATCTCAAACTGATTTAAATTATATAATTGATACGGTAGGGGAAATTTCGAATGATGAAATTCAAGATTACTATCTTAACAATTCTATCTGTGAAAATGAAACACCACAACCAACACTTCAAAATGATATCAATGAAAGAACTGCCCGTGATGTTATTTCAACAGCTTCCGAATCTTTGGTTTCAACACCAATGCCAAGTCCATGCATGTCGTTTGGATTGTCTCCAAACGACTTGCATGGACTTGATGAATGTAACTACTTAAGCGAAAGTACGGTTATCCTATCTGATGCAACCTTAAGATCAAGCCCCCTAGGATCCAGCGAAATGTCCGGTACATCAACACCGCGTCAACGTAAAAGAAAGCGTCAGTATGTGAAAAAAGCAATTACAAAGAACAGAATTACTAATAAATCTAACTGGCTAGATGAAAAAAGGAAGGCACTTGTCAACATAGGTGAAGCTCATACATCTCGATCCGGAAAACAACAAATGGCAAAACAAATGAAGGGTCCATGTGCATCTAATTGTCGATTAAAATGTTTTGAGAAGTTTGGTGTGGTAGCTCGCCAAAAAATATTCGAAACCTTTTGGAATCTAGGTGACCATTGTCAGCAGTGGTCTTTTATAGCGTCACACGTAAAAGAAATAAGAAAAAAACAATGGACACAAGATTCTAAGAGGTTAAATGTTTACAAGTTTTTTTTGCCTCTTTTGTCTAATATTGGCCACAAGGAGAAGGTAATAGTTTGCAAAACTATGTTTAAAAATACGTTTTCTATGAGTAACACTTTTATACAATCTGCCATCGATAAGCATGATAAAAATACCGGTATTTGTACTAAAGATATGAGAGGCTTTCATCAAAATCATCCAACTATAATAACTGCGGCAATGAAAGAAAATGTAATTCAACATGTAAAATCTTTTGCACCCATAGAAAGTCATTATACGCGCAAAGACTCAAATAAACAGTACTTAGACTGTGAATTGAACTTTAAGAAGATGTACGACCTGTATATTATATGGTGTAAAGATCTGAATATAACTGAAAATATAGCTACTTCTGTAAGACAGTACAAAGATATTATCAATAAGGAATTAAATATAGCATTTTATATACCTAAAAAAGACCAATGTGACCTATGCCACGCAATGAAAAATAACACCACGCCTACCAATGATGATAAACTGATAAGGCACACATGGAAAATAAAAATCTTGCCAGGACTTTTAAAAACGCCGATAAAATTGAAGCTCAATCGAATCCTTCTGAAATTTGCACAGCGATGTTTGATTTCCAAAAAATAAATAACACTCCACACGCTGAAATTAGTGTACTGTATTACAAGAGGAAATTATCAGTATATAATTTTACAGTGTTTGATGCTGGGTTAAAGGAAGCTACATGTTACATGTGGGATGAAACAATTGCTAGACGTGGCGCCAATGAAGTGGCTAGTTGTTTGTTTTCTTTTGTTAACGACAAGGTTAAGGATGGCGTGAAAGATTTTAGATTCTGGTCAGACAACTGTGCTGGTCAGAATCGCAATCGCATTGTTTTTTTTATGTACTTGTATGTAAGCAATACATTTAAGGTAGATGTGTGCCATAGATTCTTGGAAAAAGGCCATACTCAGAACGAGGCAGATAGCGTTCACGCATTAATTGAGCGAACAGCAAAAAATAAAGTTATTTACACGCCAGATGAATGGTACACACTGGTTCGCTGGGCAAAACAGAATAGCCCACCTTATAGAGTCGTAGAAGTGAATCAAGACTTAGTTTTGGATTTCAAAGCTTGGCTACATACTAAAAACTGGATCAAAGATACAAATTCAAACAAAATTTCTTGGAATAAGATAAGAGAAGTAAAAGTACAAGGGAATAATCCAGACGTTATTGAATTTAAGTACGACTTTTCTGAAGAAAATTACAGAAGACTGAACTGTAGTAATAATTTGAAATTAACAAGAGGAAGGAAAAAGAAGGAACAAGAACTAATATTAGAGAAGTTATACAAAAATCCTATCCCTATCACTGATGTGAAATATAAAGACCTGATTAGTTTATGCGATACACTGATTATTCCAAATAAGTATCATGACTTCTATAGAAACCTTAAGCATAGCACTGAAGCACAAGATACTGATAATGAAGGTTGTTAAGTTAATATAAGTAATTTTATTTTGTTACCTGTTATTAAAACTAGTTAGTAATGTTGTTAGTGTTGTTAGTAATAAGATGAATCAGTCTGAATAAAGCTGTGATGATAATTAAATATTACAAATTAGGTAGATTAGATAAATAATTAAACTAAGGCGCATACTCAAATAAAGCTGTGATGATTATTAAAAATTACAAATTATATTTCTAGACAACTGTGATTTTTGAATGTTTGGTTCCTACTCTAATGAGACTATAAATACCAATTGTTTAGATTTAAGTAATGCTCAAATTATTATAAACCTTCTTTAATTAATAAAACAGAATCCTGAAAATTTTATTTAAGAACATGTCTTTGTTTACGTTACCAGAAATATATTCCTACCTATCCTAATAAAACCGCGTATAAAGCGATATGTCTACGTTGATGTATATTAATCTCCATGGGTAGCGATCTAAAGAAGTTTAATGTATTCATTTGAAAACAATAACATAATTATACGTTTTCATAAAACATTTAATATAAATTCTATTCTAGATACTGTTTTCTTCTTTCCTGCGTATAAAAAGCTATCTTATAGTTGTCTGACATGCTTTTGTTTTAATATCACCGTAGAAACAGTCATCTATCATTTTTTCCAGGAAAACATAAAATAAATAAATATGTATTTATACTATTATAAAGTTCCTAAATCTAATTAGACATTATAGAAATAAAATATTTATAATTGCACATAGATTTTTTTCTAAAGCGGTTTGAATACAAATTACGCTCTCCTGTAAACCTTGATTTTTGACATGTCTTTTTGTACGTAGGGGCCGTCGATGTAGATTTTAACCTGGATTAACACATAGGCTACTTTTTATTGTCAAACCATGTGTGCGAAGCCTCGGGCGGAAACTAATATCCTATATATTAATACGTGAAGAGAAAGCTTTGCACGGAGGAGTTTGAGATTTGGCATGCTTCAAGTTTATTAATTTGTGAGTTTTTGAGTGTCTTGATATTTCGGTACAGTTGTAACTTTTGAGAGAGACAATCAAAAATTTACAAATCATATTATTTTTTTTTGTAATAAAATAAAAAAAAAACATTTCTGTTGTATGGGAGCCCCACTTAGATATTTATTTTATTCAATAGCAGAATTTTATTTAAATACCTTATATGAGATTGGTGCCGATTAAGCTAGTCCTCTAAATTGTATGAGCATCCGTACAACTTAGAGGACTATCTTAATTGGCGTCAACTATGTATGTATTTTCAACTTTTTTTATTTTTTGGAAATTTTCCTTTATTTGTGCTGCTTTTTTAAGACCTTGCTTTTTGCCAATTTTCGTGATGCTAGGTCAACGGGAATATAGGTTTTCGACCCAAAACCTATAGGGTACGTCCGGTTGACCTAGAGTTTTCAATTTTGGATGAAAGCAAGCTGTTACAGCACAAGTAAAGGAACAACTCTGAAAAAAAACAGTTGAAGATTAAGGTAAATTTTGGTACTTACAAGTTTACGCGAAAATCTAAAGGTCATTGGGCATTTTGTTCGGACATATGACCCACGGCGCACAAAAACGAAACAGGGCTAGGTATGTAGTTAAATGTATATGTTACTTAATGGTATGGGTCGCATTATTGCAGGATATGGGAGAACCGCAAAAAAAATTTTTTTAATTAATATTATAGCATTTTTAAAATAATTATTATAGCATTTTTAAATTATTATTATAGCATTTTTATAATGAACTAAGTAAAAACTATTGGCCTGACTGTAAAAATACTTTGTAAAACAGTTGTTTTGAACAATTTCCAGGAATACGAAAATAAAATCCATTTTGCGGTAATAATATTTTTATTCTGCATTATCAAAATCTATAGTTAATTCATCTAAAAAGGCTGCAGGCGCGTCTATCACGTCTTGATGCCTGGCCCATGACAGAAAGTATACGACGCTTACAACATGTGCACAGCTTCCGACAGTGCGACGGCCGTGTATACACGAGCAGTAATACTGTTGGATGCTATTTCTTCCAATATGGGTAGGATCTACTAAAATATAGGTGTAGTACTGCTTTGCACGGACGTGTCGTGACTGTATTCTGCCTCTTATCAATATCTTATTTTCAATCATTTCTTGGTGCCGGTATAGTTCGATAGTGTATACACCATCCTCACGCATGTGCTCGTGGCAATACGATCTTGCGATTCTCAAGTGGTATGATCCCAACGTAAACAATATTAATTCGTCAAATGTAAGCCGAGGAAAGTCATCAAAATCCGGATCATTGCCATCGAGTCGCACAAACGCTACTCTCTGCCTGTTTAAATTATGGTTAATCACATATTCTGCCATCTCATTGGGTTCATTCATTAGTTCATTTATAATTCTTATGAATTGTTCCGCATACATATGGTCCTCATATGGATGGCGAGTAGCATTAATTATGGCCGCAGTTATTTTGAAGTCGACCATCATGTTTCTCATGGCAACGTTAAAATATACATGGCGGAAGATTTTAAAATCTTTCTTGAATCTGCCGTTAATGGTTTCCACTACCCACCGGATCATTGTTATTAATCTAGATTTATTAGCATCTAGTGTCGTCAGTTGTTCTCCTCTTACTCTTGTAGGCGGCATGTGAGGATTATACCCGCATTCCTCAATTTTATCAATCGAATCCCGAAATCCACGATCCAATATAAAAACATCATTAACTCTCAAGAACCCATGAATCGGAGAATCTTCTTGCATCAGGTCACGCATAATGCTTGCGTCCGAAGTAGTCGCAGTGTAAGGCCCCGTAACATCTACTATGTAGCCGTCGGTACATACTATAAGGAAGGGTTTTACTAAGTTCCGAAACTTATGAAGACTGTAAGTTTTGCGCTGGAAAAGGAAATTCGAACTCTTTTGTAGATAAATATATGTTCCATCACATACGAGAATGGCCGCCGGTTCATTATAGTTACCACCAAAAAAAATGGCTTGGAATTGCAAGATTCTTGGCCACCACATCTTCCCTAGTAATATGATTTAAGCCCAAATGCTGTGGAACAAAATCATTACTTAAGCATTCTCTTGCTATCGCCAACTTCCTTTCTAGGGTTCTCCTCGACATATTGAATTTAGTGGCTAATCGCTCATCTGGTTCACCGGTTCTTATTTTTGTTAAAAAAATTCCAAGAACTGTGGCAGGATGAACTGATCGATCACCCAGTGAAGGCGTTTGGTTCAAAATAACATTAAATTGATATTTTGTTAGTCCCGTCCAAAAGTGAAATTCATTGTCCTCTATTTCTTCAATATTTTCGAAATCAAGGTTGCTTCTTTGTTCGATACCCCATTTATATAAATTCATCATACCAAGAACATGAGTACTGTCAAAGTTTTCGTGGGATGTAGTGTTGAGCAAGTCTACCCAATCATTCCTCATAAAATGAGCATTGCAAACCCGAGCTAATTCTGGTATATAAAAATTGTGATTGTGTAAGAGTTGGAACTTAGCATATAGTGGAACATTATGGGCCACTACATTTCTACAGTTTGTAAAAATACAATGTCTCGCTGTATTCGATGCTCGCTTATATCCTCTAGGCGTAACAAAACTAGGCTGCAATTGTACTTGATCTTGCACTGGTTGCTCTTCAACTGGCTGATCTTGTACTGGTATATTTTGTACTTGTTCATTTTGTACGGGTTGATTCCGTAAACGACGATCTAACCTTGACCAACAAGCATGGCACATGGCCCGTGAGCCATTAAAAGTAATCTGAAACAATTGAAAAAAAATATATATATATTCCTCCATTTATCAAGAAGTAAAATGAGCCATTACATTGAGCAAAGCAACATTTGTACAATCAAGAGCACGCGACGAGTCATACACATACGATGACAGTGTAGTGTACTTACCTCACGTGGTATTATTTCTTGCAATAATAAATCTACAAGATCCCTTTGTCTTTCCAAAAAGAGAACTGTCAATATGTGTTTTCGTCGACGTAAAACAGATCGATTACACGACACGCAACTATTTTGTCTTTCCATGTTAATGTAAACCAATCGTCAAGCAAAATCAGGGGTCCATAAAACACGCTCAAGTAATCAATAAAATGCAAAAATCGGAAACACGAGTTTAAACGCACAGATCGAAACGAAGGATGACGTACGACTGCGGGGCGGTCAGAGCGGGTGGGGCGCAGGCGGCGCGTCGCACGCGCACTTCGATACCTTACTGTTATTTTCTACCTGTCGAAAGTGCGAGCGAGAGAGACATACAATCTGTTATGCGATACAAACATTTTTCTTATGCTTGTACATACATTTTCACAATGCTGACAGTAAAATCTTTAGTTTTTAGTCTAATAGAATTATAGTTAGACTCACATACATACTGTTACATAACATTTTTCCTCCAGCAGATACATAAAAAAAATTTACATATTTAGAAAAGTGGAATTGAATACTTTACTTTAAAAGTGATTTGAACACTGTGCGCGAAAAAAAAAAAGTGGGTCAAAACCGCCCAATGATCTTTGCCCATATCTTTTTATCGTGTTGACTCAGGACCTTGATTTTTACACACCTAATAGGGCATATATGTATACCTTAGTATTTGGTATACATTTCAACTTGCTAGGTTCACCCGCTCCTGAGAAAATTGGTAGTGACACACGGACAGACAGACAAACTGACAAGAGAGTGATCTTATAAGGGTTCCTTTTTTACCTTTTGATGTACGAAACCCTATAAGCTGGCTGGAACCTAGCTTTTAATTCTATGGTAAGGACTAACTCAGTGTGTCACTTTCGCTGTGACAAATGGCCTATCCACGTGTGCTACATCGTGTGTGGCCTATTCATAAACATGTAGGTACCTTAACCAGACGGACGTACCAGGCATGCGTTCGTGGAACCTGATGAATATAAGCCGTTGAATTTCACTAGTTTCCTGGCCACTTAACATCGACCAGAACATTATCGGCATCATCTTTCGGTTTCTGACATATTTCGGGACACTTGCATCATTGCTGCCATGATCACGGATAAACAGAAGTCCCACAAAATCACACTCATAAAACTCACAAATCATGGTAAATATCCCGTTTACAGTGAAACTTTTCAACCTAATCCCACCATCTCCATTCTATCAACGGACAACCATACGCTCTGCGGTGCGCCACCGCTATATGGTAGAAATATCTCCCATTCGCACAAAGCGGTTCTCTTCGACCTTTATTATGCGCACTGATGCGCACCGCCAAAGAGTGGAACGCCTTGCCAGAGTCTGTGTTTCCTGATAGCTACAACCTGGTTATCTTTAAGTCGCAAGTGAATAGGTTTCTTCTAGGCAAGCGTGTACCATCGTAGACTGCATCATCGCTTACCATCAGGCGAGATCGTGGTCAAACGCAAGCCTATATATGTATTTATAAAAAAAAACTAGTGTTCCAAGAGTAAATCTGAAAGATCTTCTCAGTAAACTTCACATCGGATTGGTAAAACGAATGTAACGGAAAAAAGTTCAATGGGCATTCATTAAATTCTTGATGGAGCTTTTAACCTATATTAATTCTTTAACAACAAGCAATACAATGGAGCCAAACGGCTAATAGGCTATTAGTCTTTGAGAAGTTAGCTTTGCTATATTCAATACCTAACGCCGCTTTTATGAAAACCTAACTGTTTTCTAGTGATTTTATAATTTCTCTGTTTTATCAGTTACAGTGGAAATTTATCTTTGTTGACTTTTGTTTCTTATTTAAAGGTCTTTATCACAATGACAACCTCCGTGGTGCAGTGGGCGAAAAGCCGGCTGAGACGCAGGATGTAGCGGGTTCGATTCCCGCCGCGGAACAAATGTTTGTATGATCTACAAATATTTGTTCCGGGTCTGGTTGTTTCTCTATCTATAGCTACTAATATTATAAAGAGGAAAGATTTGTATGTTTGTGTTCATGTTTGTAATGAATAAACTCAAAAACTACGGGTCCGATTTCAAAAATTCTTTCACCATTGGAAAGCTACATTCACCCTAAGTAACAATGGCTCCTTTTTACCCAACTGCGCAAAGGAGGGTAATGTTTTTATTGAAAAACTACGCGTGCGAAGCTGCGGATTGGTCAGCTAGTATATTATAAGTATGTATTTACAAAATAAAGTGTTCTATCAGGTATCTGGTTCCCATAATACAAGCTCTGCTTAGTTTGAGGCTAGATAGCGCTGTGTGAACTGTCCAACAAGATTTATTAATTTATTTGTTTGTGAACGACCCTGTTTACGACCTGAACGCCACATTCCCTCAATAAGTAAAGGACAAGCAGGCGTACGGCTCAGTACCATCCGTACCTAGTTGATATACCACCCATTCGCACACACCGTTTTGGTTCTACGTTCTTGATGCGTACAGCTGAGGTATGGAACGCTTTGCCGTCGTCTGTTTTTCCTGAAGTATACGATCTGGGCCTCTTTATGGTAAGAGTGAATAGGTTTCTTCTACATCTTCGTGCTTCATCTTAGACCACATCATCGCTATAACTTTTGAGACTATCATGGTTATGAACACTATTTATACTAAAAACGGGATATTTACCATGATTTGTGAGTATTTGAGTATCCCGATATTTCGGCGCAGTTGCATGCGCCATGATCACGGGTAAACTGAAGCCTTTGCGAGTAGGTAGTTATTGGGAGATACAATGATCTACCCTCTTTCTTAGTCTCTTGCTAGGAATGAATTCGCTAGTTCTATTACTACCACCGGTTTCATTCTCGATCATAACTCGATTCCGACACACAACACTCACGGTATCAGGACGCGTAATTGACACTTCACTTCTTCGGTTCTTACACATTCTCACTACAGGATTCCAGGCTCCATATAATTGAAAACCATCTTCACGATTGAAATTCTTGTGTTTGGCAATCTCCATTGCCTCTTGAACCAGTCTTGGCATGTAATGTCGCTCAGTTGAGATTACTTGTGGCTTGTGTAGCTCGAGCTAGGTTTGAGCCTGAGTCCAGCAGATGTTTCGCTATGGCAGACTTTTGTCTGAGAACATTCTTTACCGCCCTGATATGTTCCTTCACCCGACAAGCTATTGTGCGTTTGGTTTGACCAATATAAGAGCTCCCACAGCTACAGTCTATTATATACACTCCTGGTTTTAAATAGACACATCATCGCTTACCATCAGGTGAGATTGTGGTCAAACGAAGATCTATCCAGTTAAAAAAAAATAACCACGCGTGTTCCGCTACACTGCATTCAGTTTTACTATAGAAACTTTTGTAATTTTTAAGTAATTTGCATATTGTATACACTATGGCCTTCTTAACAAGGCTCGGAGTCACTCAGCATACTCTGGACACTGTTTATTATTTAAAATACCATGTCTTTTTGAAGTAAAACTTCTTTACGCACGCTGGACTTGGGGATTAAGCTGGTGAATGCGTTACGAAAAGTGCGAACGGAAGTTGAGAGGGTGATATAAGTAAGTGAAGATAGAAACAGAGAGAGTTACGTTTCGTATATTTTTAAACGCTAATGTGCGAGTGCGAGTATTGTCTGTCCAGAATGAACATAGACTGATCGACCTACAGACGTGTGGACAATTTAATTACATTCATCATCATCATCATCATATCAGCCGTAGGACGTCCACTGCTGGACAAAGGCCTCCCTCATTGATCTGCAGGAACTGCGGTTGGAAGCGGCCTGCATCCAACGCCGACCTGCGGTTCTTACCAAGTCGTCTGCCCATCTTGTGGTTGGACGTCCTACGTTGCGCTTGCCGGTCCGTGGCCTCCACTCGAGAACCTTTCGGCACCATCGGCCATCTGTTCTGCGCGCTATATGGCCTGCCCATTGCCACTTCAACGTGCTAATCCGTCGGGCTATGTCGGTGACTTGAGTTCTCCTACGTATCTCCTCATTTCTGATTCGATCCCGTAGAGAAACCCCGAGCATAGCCCTCTCCATAGCTCGTTGAGCATTAATATTATTATTAATTACATTAATATTTAGAAAAAGAAGTTTTACTTGAGTCGTGTAGTCTTAAGCACACTCGTTTTTTTAACCTTAGGTTACTTTAAACATCACTTTATATTGAAATAGACGATAAATACCTACTGTTTTAAGTTCGCTATCAAATACAGAGTTGCAAATTAAAAAGATTGCTCAAGTAAATCTTTAGAATTAATAACTGGCTGGTTCATTTCACTGACCGAAGGTATTAGTATACCTGCAGGATGATTCTGCTATTAATAGTACACGGCCGGCCGGGGTAATCAAGCGTACAAACTACTAATTGCTCAATGATCGAGCGTCTTTGAGAACTAATAAACGTTGAGAAACGTGTTTTTGAGCGCTACGCCGCGGCCGCATTCTCGGAATTTGGCGAATGTTCTGTCTCTGTCTTTCGTAACGAATGAAAAAGATAAACAACACTTAATATGCCTTTTTTAATCCAGCACATAAAATTTTAGTATTATTCAATATCCACTTCGATTTCGCATAGCTGTGCCCATACTAACAGCAATCAAAGTAATTATTGCTATTGACATAACGGAACCCGTGTGGCGTCGGGTGAGCGCGCTAGTCGAATAATAAATTGAACTACTGATTTGACTTCCGTTCTAGGTAACTACTCCACGGCAGTAAATTGATTTGATTTAACGATGAATTTAACTGTGATAAAACTATTTATATCTAATGCAGGAAATCCCTGAGAATTTATGATTCGTTTTTGTAAATCAATGTCTAACTATTGATTAAAACGGGTATTTATCGCGTATGTACCTTTTTTAGGCTTCCGTAGCCAAATAGCAAAAACGGAACCTTTATGGATTCGTCATGTCTGTCTGTCTGTCTGTCCGTCCGTATGTCACAGCCACTTTTTTCCGAAACTATAAGAACTATACTCTTGAAACTTTGTTAGTAGATGTATTCTGTGAACCGCATTAATGTTTTCACTCAAAAATACAAAAAAAAACTTACTTAGAACTGAAACTCAAAATTTGCGCGAGAGACATTTCCAAATTGGTAAGATGTGTCCCCCCCTCCACCCCTCTAACTTCTAAAATACGAGAATGATAAAACTAAAAAAAATATATGATGTACCATGCAAATTTCCACCGAAAATTGGTTTTAACGAGATCTAGTAAGTAGTTTTTTAATACGTCATAAATCGTAAACCGCAATTTACCTTTCATTCAATCAACTAGATAATGGTACGAAACCCTTCGTGAGCGAGTCCGACCCGCACTTGGCCGGTTTTTATTTGTTATCCCGACGTTTCGGCTGTGTTGCAACAGTCGTGGTCACGCTACACGTCAACCCGTGACTGTTGCCGATAAATACCCGTTTTAATCAATAATTAGGTACAGTGATCGCGAGAGTTTAAAAAATACTGATCAATATCTATATTGTAAACTAAATTGTTACTTACTTTTAATGAACAACATTTTGAGATTTTGTATGTTTGTTTGTAAGGGGTAATCTCAGAAACGCCCGAAACGATTTTGAAAATTCTTTCATTGATAGAAAGTTATATCCTTTTTTATTTTCTTAAAAAATGCGGACACGCCACAAAAAGTTTTATTGTATCACAAAAAATACAATGATAGTTTTCATTATTAGTCAATTCCGAAATATATAATTCAGACGATCAACTATGGCACAAGTCAAAATAAATAAATATAATGCATATTACTATCTAGCTATTATTTCAAAAAGAATTGGAATCGGATGATATTTATGGACATAAAAAGCTTTTTGTATGCTATGTCATTTGCACATTGTACGTTAGATGTTGGTAAGCAGCACAGTTAAGTAGGTAGGTCTGTTTTTTCTAAACCATAGAAAAACAAAACCTTTATCGCCTTATCATCATGGGTCTTCAACACTTTTTGTTTGGGAAGTGTGGGTAAGGGTCGGACTTTCGTGCTTAACCCTGGCTTCAACGTTAGAGACGACCATCTTTGAGTCACGGGGTGATGTCCGGAATGCCATCCTGGCTTGCAGTATGGCTTCTCGGACATTACGTGGCCGATGTCTTGGCGTTGGTCCTCTTGTGGTATACGCTATGGAGAGGATGGTGAGCACAGTGGCTCTCGCGGTAATGGACGCCAGGGAGCTGGAATATCAGGGGGCCGTGCGTGCAGCGGAGCGATGGCGTTGAGGTGAGCGTGGCGGCAATTGTCGGCGCGATCGTACATACGACGCGCTAACATTACCACAAAGTCCTCGACGCTGGAAATCTGCACGTCGCGGGCGATGACGTCGTTCCTGACGTAGCGTCCTGCTCCTGTGCAGACACGTAGAGCTATGCTTTGCTGGGTATCTATCCTCTTTTTATTAGTAGAGGAACATTAATCTCCTTCGTTTTAAACGTATAATTCTTGACAGTAAATGTGTCACTGTCACTGCCTCCTTGCCGTACCAAACGATTTGCTTCAACTTTTCTTGTTAGCACAAGTAAGCAAAGAGAATATAATACCTACGGAGACAAGTAAGGAGTAAAACTCACTTCCGGCGTATGTTTTTCCAAACCAGTATAATCTTGGAGTCCAGAGTGAATAGGTTCTTTCTAGGCAAGCGTACTCCATCTTCGATCACACCTTCACTTACCATCAGGTGAGGTAGTGGTCAAGCGCTATCATCAATAAAAAAAAACTATTATTCTCAAAAAAGTTTTATAAATTAATTTCCTCGTAAGCTATAACATAATCTAAGCTAAGTAATTTAACTTTAAGTTGATGTGGTAGGCTCCCAGCTCATAGTAGGAAGTACTTACAAACTTCCTACTATGAGCTGGGAGCCTGGGGTGGTCAATTTTGGAGATGGGTATTACGAGTTTTCCAGGGAGACCTTTGCCCCTTTAGAGCCAGGGATTCCCAAACTATTTTGGGCAAGATACCCCTTTTCTAAAATGAACTGATACCTCATACCCCTATAGCCAAATTACTTTAAAAATCCTATTTTTAGTTATTTTCATACTGTTACAAAATACTAACCAATTTAAAATCTTAACTTGACATCATTTTCTCTTCAAAATTTAACAAAATAAATAGAAATCAGTAAATATCAAGTGTTTTTAATTATTATTAATACATATTACGTAAAAATACTGAAGTGGGTAATTATTTTTTGCAAAAAACATTAAAATAGCAATGTAAAGATGACAAATAAATATGTCGACCTCTGGGAAACCGATATTGGCCCCAAGGGGTCGATATCGACCAATTTGGGAATCCCTGCTTTGGAATTTAAATATAATAGACTATTTACTGAGCCAAGTATTAAAGTACCTACCTACTTCTTACAATAAAATAAATAAACACAGAACAGAAGTTTCATATAAAAATTCGTTCGGCACGTAGGCCACAACACCATATCAGCCATACCTACGTCATATATGGCTCTGAATAGATAAAACTCCAGAAGAAGTGAACGCGCCTAATACTGAAATGTCAACATCTACTCCAAGTAGAGTACGCTGCCCTTAGTCAGTCTGTGACCGTCTTCACGCGTGACGTGTTTTACAGTGTTCAATTTAATTGTATTATGCCTTTTTGTGTCGTACCAACGTATAAAAATTCAGCTGGGCTCAAAAAAAAACAAAATGAGATCACATTTCATACTATTGATTAAATTGTATGGTTTGTAATTGTTCTAACTAATGATCCTGGTGCTGGTGTTGACAAATATCGAGTGTTATTATTTTCCTTATTCTGAGATTAAAAACATTTATTAGTTGTCGTTTTAAATTATACTATTGGTTTGCCCCAAAAAGAGATCTCGCATATCTCCCAAAAAACAAACAAATATTATTTATAGGGCCATTTGCGCAACGATGCCTTAACGTATTTAGTAGCTAAATATAATTTAAGGAGTTCTCCTAGTTACATAAGTTGTATCTTACCAAAAACATTTACCCCAAAACGGGTAAGTAATGACTAGGCTAGCAACATTACGCGGGTAGGGGTGAGGTGGGCGCGGGACGCAGGTTTCTTGTTATTGACACAGCGCACGGCTTGCAATCACAGCTGAATGCGTCTTCTGGTGTTTTATCAATTCTGTGTATATGACGTATACTGCTAAACACATATAACTTATGCAGCCTGCACCCAACGGCTCCCAGCATCCTTTACCTCATCTTTCCATCTAGTCGGGTCCCGTCCTAGCTTATTCGAGAGGTCGATATCCAGCAATAGACATCTCCGCTTACTTTAATGAAGATAGCATTCGTTGACACATTATTAAAAGCCAGCATGTAAGTAAGTACATTAGACTTTTTATTTTTATTATTTTCCATAAATGTTCTAGAAAAATATATAAATAAAGTACGCCCCGCAGCATACCACCTTGTCGTACTAAACGATATGCTTCAACTCTCCTTGTTAGCACAAGTTAGAAGTGAAACTCACTTCCTTATTTCATAATTCCTTTATTGTCTGTAAACCTAGGTAGGTACATAAGATGGTTGAGCTTAAATATAGAACTATACTAGGTTTCGCCATTTTAGCGTACAAACATTACATTTAATCACAATAAAACAATAAAATTAAATCAAATACATATTAAATATACAAATACATAAAAATGTCAAAGGTGTTCGATATTTGAGCACAATTGATACAATAGTAATTATGATATCAAAATTATTATAAACGCCAGAAGTCATAGTCACAATAATACATGAAATAGTCTAGAATATAATCAAATCTTAATTAATTTTAAGTTTCACATTATTCAATAATAATGAAAAATATATACATAATAATATTATAGTTACACATAAAATATATAAGTCTAGAAGAATGCAACCTATTGGATTGCTACGTTAATAGTTTTCAGAACAAATTAAAAAATATATTTAGTTCTTGCTTTAGAAAGAAAAATATTAAGGTGAACACTAGCAAACAAAATAAAATTAGATGGATCTCAAAAGGAATTAGAACGTCTAGTAAAATGAAAAGAGTATTGAATTCAATAAGCAAGAACTCTAGTCATGAATCTATAGTTGCATACCGAATCACATACTTAAAATTATACAAGAAAGTTAAAGCGCAATTAAAAAAAAACTCAGTAAAAAAGAAGTAGATATAGCAAAAAATAAGACAAAGCAAATTTGGAAATTAGTGAATAGACATAGGAATAAAAGTAATATTAGGTCTTATGACAATTATTAACTTAAAATTAATGACACAATTACTAATAACACTCAAGAAATGGCTGATATTTTTGCAAAACAATTTGATTATAGTACTACTAGTGACATTGATACTAATGAAAGAAAAGCCTCAGCAGTAAGATTTATGACAGAAAATTCGAACAGAGTTGATACTGACATGGAAATGAGGAATACAAATAGCAAGGAGATAAAACTAATCGTAAAGATGATGGAGACAAAAAGCTCTTATGGATATGACGAAATACCAATCACAATAATAAAAGAAAACATTGATCTCTTGGCTGAACCACTATCAACCTTTATTAATAATTGTATTAATTTAGGTATATTTCCTGATCAATTAAAAATTGCTAGAGTTATTCCTATCTATAAAAAGGGTAAGAAGAGTGATCCAAAGACTTATAGACCTATTTCCTTACTGCCTATTCTATCTAAAATCTATGAAAAACTAATAAAAGATAGAATAGTATCACATTTAAAGTTAAATAGAATTTTAAACGAGCGCCATTTTGGATACCAAAGGTGTCTGGGTACCGTCGATGCGGTTGATCTGCTAATCAATGAAGTTATAAGTAATTTGAATAACAAAATGAAAGTAGCAGGTCTATTTTTGGATCTGTCTTCTGCATTTGACTCGATTGATCATGAAATTCTACTTGCTAAGTTAGAGTTCTACGGAGTGCGGGGTAATGTATTTAATCTTATTAAATCGTATTTAAGCAACAGAAAACAATTTATCGAAATTAAAGATATTGTAAATGGTCAAGAAGTTTTGACGAAATCTAAGTTACTGATATAACACGCGGAGTTCCACAGGGCTCAATATTAGGACCAATTTTCTTTGTAATTTTCTTAAACGATCTTATTAATTTTATTAGTAATTCTATCCCAGATATTAAATTAGTAGTTTATGCAGATGATACAAATGCAGTCATCCCAGCCAGATGTTTGCAAGAACTTGACAGTAAGATTAGCAATGCACTTATAGCATTTAATAAATGGTTCCATGCTAACAATATAAAATTAAACATTAATAAGACTAATGCACTATTATTCCGAACGACAGCCCGTAGGCAAGATACTATTGACATAATCAGTAACGGTATAAAGTTAGAATTCAACAATAGTGTAAAATTTTTGGGAGTACATATTGATCAGTTCCTAAACTGGAAACCTGAATTGGAGTCTGTTGAGAACTCAATAAGTTCAGCCTGCTATGCTATAAGAAGCTTAAAAGATGAGGTGACGCTTGAGCAACTTAAAACAGTTTACTACGCACTGGTGGAGTCTAAGTTGAGGTATAGTGTAAAATTTTGGGGAAATAGTTACGAATATAATATTAACAGGGCATTCGTGTTACAAAAGCGTGCTATTCGTACCATGGTGCGGATACCTCCGTGGGAAACATGTAAGGATCATTTTCAGAGCCTACAAATTTTGACACTGCCTAGCCTCTACATATTAGTAGTTCTTATGGATGTTGTCCGGCATCCACATAAGTATGAGACACCGGAACAAAAAGTGCTAAGATTGAGCACAAGAAGGAAAGATCTTGATGCTCCACTATGTCCAAAATTAAATGTAGCGTAGCGATGCATGGCTCTCGGTATCAAGCAGTTATTTTATAGTTGTTCTCTCCCCATTGACGAAAATTATTGATAGTCCAATCATATTTAAGACTAGGCTAAAAAAGCTTTTGCAGGAAGGGTGTTTTTATTCAGTGGATGAGTTCAAGTCACAATGCAAATTCTAAATGATTTATTTATTCAATTAATTTATGACAAATTTCTTTTTTTTTAACTTGACTTTTTAACCTAAGTGCTGTTTTTGTTGCTTTTTAATGTGACTTGTGTTTTGAATTGTGTTGGTTAATTGATTGTTTTTGTATTTAATGATGATTATTTTTAAAATTTTAATGTATAGTTAGTATAATTTAATGTATAACGTAGTTTCAAATACAATTGGTTAATTGTTTTATGAACAAATAAATAAATAAATAGTTACATAGTTAAAAATAAAAACGAGTAAACTAGTCACACATTTTATCCTATACGTCGTCAATAGAGTAGTAGGCTTTTAATAATAGCAGATTATTGAGCTCATGCTTAAATTTGCCAAGACTACTTATTGCTCGTATGGCAGCTGGTATCTTGTTGTAAATTATTGGTTTCGGCGTCTTCAAGTCCAGAGTGAAAAGCCGAATAGGTTCTTTCTAGGCAAGCGTGCTCTATCTTCGACCATACTATCACTCACCATCAGGTGAGATTTTTTTTTTTTTTAATGTTATTTATGGGGAAACAGGCCTACGGCCCACCTGATGGTAAGTGGTCTCCGTCGCCTATTGACACCGGAAACACCCGGGGTATTGTCGATGCGTTCCCTACACTGAAGAAACCTCTTTAAATTTCTCTTGAAGCGTGCCATTCGTGCGTGCGTCGTAGTCTAATGGGAAAACCTCAGATGGTAGCTCATTCCACATCTTGCAAGTATGGGGTAGGAAAGATCGCGTGAAGCGTGTGGTGCGCGATACCCAATTGTCGATTATATGTGGATGAGCTTTATTACGTTGTCGAGAAGTGCGGTGGTAAAATCTCGACGACGGGATGAGATCAAATAGCTCCTCAGAACATTCCCCATTATACAGGCGGATAGTAGTCATGCGCTTGACTATCACAAATAAAATAATATTAGCGGACTTTGCGTAGCTTAAAACAAAGGATTACAACGCGCCTTTTCAACGTGCTGCTCAGATTTTCTTCAGAAATATAATACGTAGTCAGTTATCTAATATTCCTAAGAAAACAATTAAACATAGTTACGCTGAAAGGACTCAATCCACACTTTGGTCAATAATGAATGAGTTAAATATACCAAAATATTCCTAAAGGTCGGTCCTACCACCTCCCAAAAAGATCCGTAATCGGATGACACTAAGGTGGTTTTTTGAAAAATGAAAACCAAGCCAAGTATGGCGGGTATTTTTTTGCAAAACACTGTAATAACCCAGGCTACATGGATCATTTTTAAGAAATTCAATTTCAAAGAAGTGTATATTTAAAGTAATTTAGCAGAATTGACACAAAGCACCTGAACCATTTCAGTTAAATTTACTTTCATGGAAACTATCTATATTTTATATAGCGAAAACGACTCAATCTATGTAGGTCATTTCTGATAACTAATTTTCTAAGAAACAAGACGATGTTGCATTAAGCTAAAAAGACTCAAACTACGTGGGTCATTTCTGATAAACTAATTGACTGAAAAACAAACCCATTTAGCATTTAGCTAAAACGATTCAAACTGTGTGCGTGATTTCTGATAAATTAATTTTAAAATAAACTAGCCGATTTTACTTTCAGCTGTATATTTAATTACCCAAACTATGTGAGTCGTTTCAGTTATTACATTTTAAAGAATAAAGTATAAATTCAACAAACACTAACTGAATGAGTGAGATTTAATTATTATTTTAAAATAAAGAACATATGTAGGTTCGATATTATCAAATCGATACCGGCCGCGCACTATGAAACACAGGAATTATTTCACTATAGTGTGACCATTAGTGCTGTGCACTCCCTGAGGTATGCGCGGCGAGGTGGGAGGCAAAGAAAAAACTGCATGAGTTCACATGAGATCAATACATGTCGGACATATCTTACGATATCAGTTTGCATTTCTAAGGCAAGACTTGTGGCGGGACGATGGTCGGAGGCTATCTATCTGTAATATATTATACTTACTTAGTTGATTAAAATGTAACTTAAATATACTCATATTTTATTAAAAATATGCAGGTGATAAATAAGAACTAAACTTATAATTCAAAGGACTGGTTTTATTGAACATTTTTTATATTTACAAACAATTATATATTCAAACGAAGTTATTCTGACATAGATTCTGTTTCAACTTCATCTTCCATTACATATTACGAGATAACGCACGACCCATTTTTGAATATTTATCCCGTGTGCGTCTGACATAGACCGTCCGGTACAAAAGCTACCTACCGCCGTGAGCGTTGACGGCAGACTGATAGATCGGAGTGGCCGACACATCCCCCCCGTCTCGCCGCGCGCATACCTCAGGGAGTGCACAGCACTAATGGTCACACTATACCCCATCTTTATTTTAACGTATTATGTTGGCAGCATTGTTACTGTCATTATTTCTTTCATTTCACGTTTGGCGCCAAAAAGGTTTCCTAGTGGATTAAACTTTTATCTTATGATAAGTGTTACATTACGTGTAACTTGTACTTACTTGTACGCAATAGAGAAGGATCTACGCGTTACTAAACATAAGGCATTGAAGCAACCCTAAGAACATGTTTAAAAAAAATGTGCTCGTGTCTTCAACGTGTTGTTTTTGGAAAACCGTGTAATTTTAAGTTAATGTTCAAAACGTGCCTTTCGTGACGATTTTTTTGGCAAAAATAAGGCATTGTAAAGTTTTTTTAATGATTCTGAATGTGTTAATCTATTTCTAAAATTAAACTTGAAATAAATTGTACGTATTTTTTTTAATTTTAATTTAAATCACATTTTATTGGGTGGGCTCTATTTTGTTCTGAGTAATTTATAATGCAGGAGGATTTCTTCGGAACATCCAAAATAGAAAAGAAAATAGTTAATAGAAAAGTATTTACAACAAAAGAAAAAGTCAATTGGATAAAAACCAAAGAAATTTTGATAAAAAAAAACAATGTAAATATTCCATATTTATGAAAATAGACGGAGAAGAAAAAGAGATTGACATTAAAAAAACCCTTAATGGAAAAATAATATCCAATATTACCGAAAACTATTTGGTTTGTCTTTGGCCCGCAGGCAAAAAAATAGCCCAGGCTAAATTAGATGACCTAAAATCCATGATGCACCTGATTCCAAACGACTGCCAGGGTTTTTATAACAATTTGAAAGGGATACATTTTGTAGAGGACGTAGACGGTATCAGGTCACAGCTAGATTTTACGGTGGATCAGGGTGAGGACTTTGAGGAAGACATTTAAAATAAAAAAAAAATAAGAATATAAATAAATATATTTATTAATATATATATTTAAGAACATACTTTGTTATATTAAAGATATTTTGCGCATTATTAAAACTATTTTCATTATAAATATCACCTTGATCATAGTGTGACCGTTAGTGCTGTGCACTCCCTGAGGTATGCGCGGCGAGGTGGGAGGCAAAGAAAAAACTGCATGAGTTCACATGAGATCAATACATGTCGGACATATCTTACGATATCAGTTTGCATTTCTAAGGCAAGACTTGTGGCGGGACGATGGTCGGAGGCTATCTATCTGTAATATATTATACTTACTTAGTAGATTAAAATGTTACTTAAATATACTCATATTTTATTAAAAATATGCAGGTGATAAATAAGAACTAAACTTATAATTCAAAGGACTTGTTTTATTGAAAATTTTTTATATTTACAAACAATTATATATTCTAACGAAAGTTATTCTGACATAGATTCTGTTTCAACTTCATATCACGAGATAACGCACGACCCATCTTTGAATATTTATCTCATGTGCGTCTGACATAGACAGTCCGATACAAATAACACTACCTGCCGCCACGAGCGTTGACGGCGAACTGACAGAGCGCAGCAGCCGATTCTCCCCCCCGTCTCGCCGCGCGCATACCTCAGGGAGTGCACAGCACTAATGGTCACACTATAATACTTTTTTGTCGCTTAGGTCCTTTTAGGGAAATGAAAAAAAATACTCCGTAATTTAAAAAGCAATTTAGCAGAAACGACTCAACCCCATATTTTCATAATAACTAAAAAAGTACGATAGTCTGTGTTATAAAATTAGACACATAAAAATAATAGTATTTTTGTTAATCTGTCACAATAATTTCCGAATGCAATAACATTGTCGAATCATCGTCTAAACTTTAAACTGCCATATCTTCAAAGTGACATTTTGTGGATTGAGCCCTTTCAGCTTAACTACGTCTAATTATCAACCACGAAAAACAGAAATACAGAAAAAATCAAGTGAAGAATTTTATTAATCTAACATGGAGCAAGTTATGGAGCTACAAAGAAATAATGAAATCGGAATTATCGATTAAACTAAAAACCAAAGTGATTAATTCAAGTTTACTTCCCTGTCTCACATGCTTGCCAAACCTGGATTTTTAATGATATTGCAAAAACTAAAATATAAGTTTGCCAAAGAGCGACGGAGAGAAGTCTACTAAACATAACATTAAAACATAGACAAAGAAACACGCTTAACAGGAAAAAACAAAAGTAATTGACGCTCTCCAACACGCACAGGCAAATGGTGGTGGGTGGGCTACTTGGTACGCACAACAATCCTATGGAAGGGCCCAGTTGGCAAGAGAAGAAAAGGGAGAAGACCACAAGAAAGATGGCAGGACGAGATAGCAGGTAAGACATGGGTGAAGGAAACAGAAAACCGAAAAAAAATTGAAACTTTTGGAGGAAGCCTTTACCCGTCGAGGGGTTTCTTAATTAAAAGGTATACCTAAATGATTAAAGTGGAAAAAATTATGTAGATACTTATTAAAAATCCAATAACGGCTGTTTTATTTTTAATTTTATTTATTTAATGTAAGAGATTCTAATTATTCTAAGGCCGTCTTGCGCAACGATACCTAAATGTAATTAGGGGACTAACACGTTTAAATTTGACAGCTTCTTAAATCATATTTAGCCACTAAATACGTTTAGGCATCGTTGCGCAAGTCGCCCTAAGTATTTTCCAAAAGATTGGTTTACTAGTAATGTAGCGAAGTTTTTAGGCGATTGCTTATAGCGACATCTATGATTTTACTTGGTTACTAAGGAACAGTTTCAGTTAGAGCGACACCTATTATTAATAAGTTTATCAAACCAATGATGATATTAGTTACAGAGGCATCTATGATTTAGTTTGCAAACTACATAGTTTCGTTAAAAACCGTCCCCTGAGATTTTCGCGTTTTGATTTTTGAACGAAGTTTTGTATCAATTTTGTCACTGACAGTGACGTACGTAATTTAACAGACGTTTTCATTTTCCAATTGTGAGGTGAGGTGAGGTTAGAATTTTGTTTATGTTTTGTTTGGTTGGAGTCTTGGAGAAGTTTGTAATTTTCATTAGACATTTTAGCAGCAGAAGTAGTTAATATTTCCTTCCCGAATTATAAATAGGTACATAACGCTATGACTAGCAAGCCTAACTCGAAAAGGACGATCTATGTCGGCGGTTTGGCGGAGGAAGTAGACGAGAAAGTTTTAAACGCAGCGTTCGTGCCTTTCGGAGACTTAGTAGACGTTCAGATTCCCCTGGATTATGAGTCTGAGAAACATCGGGGTTTCGCGTTTATTGAGTTTGAAAACGCCGAAGATGCCGCCGCTGCTATAGACAACATGGTATGAACTTACATCAAAATTAAATAAAAAACTATGTTACTTTTTTAAGTTTTTAAATATGTTATCTAGGTTAAACACATATAACTAGAAGTAAGCTTTATTTGAGTTTTTATAGAGTAAAACCGCGGTAGGTACGTAAAGTACTTAAAACTTGAAATTTGTGTAAAATATAAATAATTAAATTTCAGAATGACTCTGAACTTTTTGGGCGTACAATACGGGTGAATATCGCAGCCCCGCAGCGCATCAAAGAAGGCTCCACTCGCCCTGTGTGGTCCGATGACAACTGGCTGCAGAAACACGCCGGAGAAACGCTGCAGATCAATAAGGATAATGAAGAAGACAAAGGAACTACAGAAACTACAACAACTGGTGCCAGTGTAAGTTACAATAATATTTGTTTGTATTATGACAACCTAGTGCGTAAATACCTGGGGATGCTGGAAGTTGCCAGTTTGATTCTCTATAAGCTATTTGTTTTGGCTCTAGATGCTATGTTATCCAACGTAGAGCTTTCAGGCTTATAGGTGAACAATATATAGCAGAGTAAGACCCAATCTTGAACACCGCTGTAATGTTGTAAATCTATTGATCTTTTACAGAATACATTGTAGGGAATATGCCCAGGAACCACATGATCTTATTCTGCCATCTCCTTTCCATCAAGGGACAAGCATATACCTGGCCCAGTATTATCCATATCCCATTCGCATTCACCATTTTGGTTCTACACGGTGTCTTTTAAATCACTGTTTTTCTAGAACAAATGTTGCTCAGACCAAGGTCTAATAACTGTTTATAGCATTAAATAGAAAAAAATCTAGACTTTCTCAAATAAGTCTAACTTTGTTCAAAAACTAACCGTGACATAAAGTTCATGGGTACGCTAGCCGTAGCGTACTTCTTCTTACTTACCTCTACTAAGTAGGTAACTACCGGTCAGCACGCTGACTATGTAACTTAAAAATATACTTTAAAACGTAACTTTAAAATAGACGTTTTAATTCGCAATTTTTTATATATTTCAAAGACCAATTTCGTTTTGTTTTTAATTTGATGTTATAAACTGTTAGTAGACCATGGTCTGAACAACGTTTGTTCTGAGAAAACAGTGATTTAAAGAACACCGTGTACATTCTTAATGTGTACTGCTAAAGTATGGAACACTTCATTATGGTGTTTTTGCTAAAGACTAGAATCCTTTAAGGTAAGAGTGAATAGGAGTCTTCTAGATCAGTGATTCCTAAAAGGTGGTCCGTGGAACCCTGGGGTTCCGTGGATGGGTCACAGGGGTTCCACTGTCTGTCCGAGAGTCAAAGTTGAATTGTACTTAAAGATGAATACCCGGCAATTGGTGAGAAAGCTGTCCTGGTTCTGATTAAGTTTGTGAAGACTTACCGATGCAAGATTAGTTTGCGTTCAATTGTCAGACATAAAGCCTAATTTTACGGCTATTATAAGAAATAATGTAAAAAAAAAATTCAAAGTTGTTCATTCTTCGAGTCTAACATAAATATATTCAAACTACAAGGTAAACACTTTAGTTATCAAAATAGCCAGCTAGGGTTCCGCCAAAAAAAGTATGATCAGTTAAGGTTCCATGGCAAAATAAAATTGGGAACCTCTGTTCTAGATCTTCCTGCTCCATCTTAGACCACATCACCATCAGGTGAGACTGTGCTTGAAGATATATTGGCGTTAAAAAATAAAGCAAACACTTATATGGCAGCAGAATCCTCAACCTATAGCGTCTCAGTTGAGTTATGTTCTGCTAGACCGATTTCAATGAAATTTGGTACAGATTATGATCAGCAGAAGGAGGATAATGTTTTATTGACAAACCACACGTGCGAAGCCGCGGGCGGGTCAGCTAGTAAATTATAAAAACGAATTTTCATCCTGCATTCCAGGTGATACCCGCAAAGCCCACGGAGAAGCGCAATCCGCAAGTATACTTTGACATCTCGGCGGGGAAGCAGGAGCTCGGGCGCGTTATCATGATGCTGAGGGCTGATGTGGTGCCGCGTACTGCTGAGAACTTCAGGGTGCTGTGTACGCACGAGAAGGGCTTCGGGTACCAGGCGAGCTGCTTTCATAGGATTATACCAGAATTTGTATCCTTTAAAAAAAATATTCCAATGAATTGAGCACCTCCTCCTTTTTTGAAGTCAGTTAAAAAGACCTTTAGCATAATATCTATACTATAATACTATATATGCCATATCCATATACTAACATTATAAATTCGAAAGTAACTCATTGCCTCTGTTTTTCTGTCTGTCTGTTCATTTTTTTCAATTGAATGGCTAGACAGATTTTTTATGAAATTTGGTATGTAGATACATTATGACCTGGATTGAGACATAATCTATTTATTATTGACATACCTCGCGCGTGAGAAGCCGCGGGCGAAAGCTTGTAACTAAATCAAGTAACACAATAGAAGATTAAAAGTACAATATTAGGCTTTACAGCACATTCAGTCTGCAATAAGCATAATTGTACATGTTCTGCGTTATTTACCCCCTAACCAAAAAGAGAGGTGTTATAAGAATAACGCCTATGTCTGTCTGTGGCATCGTAGCTACCAAACGGATGGACCGATTCGGATGCGGTTTTATTATAAGAAAGCTAGTTTAACTGGAATGGTCTGATTTTAACCCAATTGCAAAAAGAGTGGCTCGGGAAATATACAATTTTGTAAAAATTAACATGTTTTACTATGCGTGTTCTGTCTCACTTTCCGTTCGCAAATATCTGACAAGGAGAAAGAAACGTCCCTAGAGCCGCAAATCGCATTTAAAGAGTCGTTATCGAGTTTAAAATAACCTACTTTTAGAGCATGAGTGATGAAATGATGTTCCTTATCAAACAAATACTAGATGTGTCAAGGCGGCGACTTCACGAATCACAACGGAACAGGAGGGAAGTCGATATATGGTCGCAAGTTTGATGACGAGAACTTTACCCTCAAACACACGGGACCTGGCATACTCAGCATGGCTAATAGCGGCCCTAACAGCAACGGATCACAGTTCTTCTTGTGTACTGCAAAGTAAGTTTTATTTCTTGCCCAGTTAAGTTGAGAAACATTCACACGTTGCCTAGCATACTCAGTATGGCGATTAGCGAGCCTAACAGCAACGGATCACAGTTCTTGTGTACTGCAAAGTAAGTCTTATTCCTTGCCTAGTTACGTTGAGAAGCATTCAGCATAAAACAATATAAATAGCAAATGAGTACAAAAGAGCAATAAAAACTGTTTTTTAAAAGATTTCTATCACAAAATTAAATTATATAATACAAGTGAGAATTCACCGTTTCGTTATTACTATGTCCTTAGACAGTGTGGTTTGTTTTTTAACTGTAGTAGGTACAGCACAGACTCTAGGTGCTAGGTACAGATACTTTATAAAGGTGGGTTTACACCAAACTAGCGAATGCTCATTATATGTATCTCCGTGGCACAGTGGGCGAATAGCCGGCTGAGACGGAGGTTGTGGGTTCGATTCCCGCCGCGTAACAAATGTTTGCATGATCTACAGATATATTTTTCGGGTCTGGTTGTTTCCCTATATATTGATATTTACAAAAAAAGTACATAAGCATTCTATCAGTAATCTGGTTCCCATAGTACAAGTTTTGCTTAGTTTCGGGCTAGATGGCGCTGTGTGAAATGTTCAGCATTATTTATTTATTTAACCTGTACCTAAAAAGTTTGTTACGTACGACATTAAATGAAAACACGGGTAGGGCTAATCGCTAGTATTGTTGTAAATTTAGTATTTTTTTTTCAAATTAATTACCATAGAAAATTATAAATTTTCAAACAACCTTAATATCAAGTGCTAAAATAGCTATGAAACAGCCTGTATAAAATTAGTTAACAAACCATATTCATTCATGTAAGTAGGTACCTGTTAAACTGACTAAGCGACATCGTCGTAAAGGCGCCGCCGATTTACGTTAAAAAAAATTTATGGGAAATTTATCGATTATTGGATAAATATTCAAGCTGTTGTATTAAACCCACCTCTAAAATCAGGTAATACGATTCCGGATGTGTGTTTTAAATTAATGTCGTACATAACAAATCAGGGTGTATACCAAATTTCATCGAAATCGGCCCAGTCGTGAAAGCGTAACAAACAGACAGACAGAGAAACAGAGTTACTTACTTTAGAATTAAAAAAAAATATCAAATCATAAATGTTTTTATTTCTGGAACAGATAGTTTTTTACAAAGTATTTTATAAATTTTACAAGTACATCTTAATCATAACTTATCAGTATAATTTGTAAACGGGCTCGCTAGCTCCCACCCTAGGAAAACCTGTGTTGCGGGTAGCTAGGTACTATTTTAAGGTTGGAACCTTCTTTTATGTATAAAAACTTGTGTTAGAAGGCTCCGCTCTTCCATATCCAAGAGTATTTTTATAGATATTTATTTTGCAAGTTACATAACTTAATAATTAGACATGCATTAATATGAAATATAAAAGTGTGTGTACGTGGGTGGTGCGTATGTGTAAAAGTGTATGTGTGTGTGTGTATACGCGTGTGTTTGTTCTGAATGTATAGTGTTATTATTATTATTAAGAGCCAGTAGTGTCCCACTGCAAGGCAAAGGCCTCCCTTCCTTCTCTCCAGTCTTCTCTATTTTGGGCTATTGTGGACCAATCCTGTAAATGGACATCAATTTCGTCCCTCCATCTTCGCCGCGGTCTGCTACGAGCTCGTTTCCCGTTTAGAGGCGTCCACTCTGTGGTGACTTTAGCCCATAACGCATCCGACATGCGGCAGACGTGGCCCGCCCAATCCCACTTCAGTTTACCCGCTTGTTGCCCGACATCCGCGATTTGCGTTTTAGACCGCAGTATACTGTTACGAACGCGGTCTGCCAGTCTGACTCCCAGAATACTGCGCTCCGACAAACCCCGAGTCTGGACTTTTGCAGATCAGTCAAAGAGCAGGTCTGAGCGCCGTAGGTGAGGATGGGGAGAATGCACACGTCCATGAGCTTTTCATCCATGAGAGTTTCAGAGATAAAGGAAGTGTACCTTTCATTAGCTGTTTCATTGACCAATATCCCTTCCAAGCGTTAGTCGGTTCGTCTTGCAATTTCAATGTCTTTTCGAATTGCAGGGTAATTACCCTTTCATGTACCCAATTCAGTTCCTCTTAGGATACTTAGGTTATAATTCCCTCAAAACTAGGAGAGCGTGTGAGCAGATAACCACTGTCTGCAAAATATTTCGCAACAAAATTGATGCACCTGATCTGCTTAACGAGCTACTTCGCTTTTATGTCCCAAATCAATATATCCGGTGCAGAAGATACAGGCTTCTTGCCGTACCCTCGAGCCGTACTGTATCCCGTGCTAACTCCCCGCTGCCTCGCTCACTCACCGCCCTCAACAAACTCCTAGATGCGAACCCTGAATGCGATGTGTTTGCTGACGAATGGAAGGATTTGATGCTGGTATGTCTGAGGTATTGTGAGATTGATGTATGAAAGGTATTTAATGTAACAATTCAATTTATGATTTATGTGTGTGATTTATTGAATTTATTTATATTAATGTGTAATATTTTAATTTAATTTTATTGTTAATTTGTATACTATGCAGATTCTTATTGTAATTTAGATTTTAATTTGACAATGGTTTATGTAATTAATGTTTTAATTATTTTATATTAATTAGTGTAATTGGTTAATCCGTTCTAATTAAATAATGTCAATGTATAGTGTTAGTATAGATTTATTTTCTCGTTCCAGAACAGACTGGTTAGACAACAAGCACGTTGTGTTCGGTCACGTGATATCCGGCCTGGACGTGCTGAAGAAGATGGAGCGGTACGGCAGCAAATCCGGCACCGTGTCCGCCAAAGTTACTGTAAGCAATTGTGGAGAATTACAGTAATTTTATACAGACTTCGTTTAGTATTATTTATGCGAGATGCATTCTGACTCCGCGTTGTCATACTAGCGACTTGCAAGCGTGTTAGAGGTGATCTGACAACGTGCTCGACGCGTGACGGAAGAGTACATTTATTGATGGAGCGAAGCGAGATCTCCAAATCAACTTGGGCAAATCGGCGTTGTATGTATGTATGTTTGTTTGTCCAAGGATAACTTTCGAAGTGTTGATCCGATCATAGTGAAATTTGATATGTAGGTAGGTAGTGATGGCACAATCCTGGTGTGACTATGAACTAAACATGTTGGGGGCTTGTTGAGATGAAGGGTTCAAGAGATTAGGTCAAATGGGATGTTCGATGAAAGGTCTTTGTTAGTACATTTCGACTCCGTTTTTATTTTAAGTTTAAACCTTATAGTTTTTGAGATATTAGCCATAATAACAACTGAGCTTTGACGAAATACACAGGGTACACCAGTAACCCCACAGTGCTGAAAGTTGGTATTCGCGTAGCTTTAGTGACACAAATATAGAGAAAAGTCGGAAATCCAGAATAACTGCAATTTGAACCCCAAAAACAGTAACCAATTGAAATGAACCCCCGTTACTTGTAATTTTAATGAAACTGTAGGTCAAGTAAATTGGTTGTGAATTTATTGGCACTATTTTATTAGTCCCATTATTACTAGTGGTTCGCCCCGAACTGAGATCTCGCGAATCTCCAATAATAGCAAAAAAATATTATTCGTAATCTTCGACTATCAAAGTAGTGCCTCGAAATGCATAAGCATTTAAGTTGACTTACATTTTCATTCAAATTACAGGGGTAACGGGATTTCATGTTAGTTGGATAACCTTTTTTGGGGTAGAAATTTTAGTTATTCTGGATTTCAGACTTTTGCCTATACATATTTGTGTCACTAAGGTTACACGCATACCAAATTGCAGCAATGTGGGGCCACTAGAGTACCCTGTGAATTTTGGCAAAGTTCAGTTTTTATTGTGGCTAACAACTTAAAAACTACAAGGTTTAAACGTAAAATAAAAACGGGGTCGAAATCTACTCACAAAGACCTTTTATTAGACGTGCCACTTGACCGGATAGTCCCATTTTTTACCCCTCTTGAACCCCAATATCTCAACAACCCCCACACATTTTTAGCTGATTTAGTCACACCAAAAGTGTGCTATCACTCCCTACCTATATACCAAATTTCACGATGATCGGATAAACGCTTCGAAAGTTATCCTCGGACAAACAAACATACATACATACATACGCCGATTTGCCCAAGTTGATTTGGAGATCTCGCTTCGCTCGATCAATTATTATTATTATAAGACTGTTGTGTCCCACTGCAGGGCAAAGCCTTCCCTTCCCTCTTTCCACTCGTCTCTATTGTTCTCAAGGGCCAATACTTGAGGTAGGAGTTTAGATTATTCAAAGTCAAATATCATGAATTATATATTTTTTTGTTTTATGGGAGACTCGCGAAATCTCAGTTCGGGCGAACCACTAGTTAACATGGGGGATTTTTACTGTTATGTCCTTTTACCATAATCATTGTTAAATTTGGGTTTTGTTAATTTTTAGGGTTCCGTACCTCAAAAGGTAAAAAAAGGAACCCTTATAAGATCACTCTGTTGTCCGTCTGTCTGTCCGTGTGTCACCACTGATTTTCTCAGGAACGGGTGGACCTACCAAGTTGAAAGGTCATTGGGCATTTTGTTCGGACATATGACCCACGGCGCACAAAAACGAAACAGGGCTAGGTATGTAGTTAAATGTATATGTTACTTAATGGTATGGGTCGCATTATTGCAGGATATGGGAGAACCGCAAAAAAAATTTTTTTAATTAATATTATAGCATTTTTAAAATAATTATTATAGCATTTTTAAATTATAATTATAGCATTTTTATAATGAACTAAGTAAAAACTATTGGCCTGACTGTAAAAATACTTTGTAAAACAGTTGTTTTGAACAATTTCCAGGAATACGAAAATAAAATCCATTTTGCGGTAATAATATTTTTATTCTGCATTATCAAAATCTATAGTTAATTCATCTAAAAAGGCTGCAGGCGCGTCTATCACGTCTTGATGCCTGGCCCATGACAGAAAGTATACGACGCTTACAACATGTGCACAGCTTCCGACAGTGCGACGGCCGTGTATACACGAGCAGTAATACTGTTGGATGCTATTTCTTCCAATATGGGTAGGATCTACTAAAATATAGGTGTAGTACTGCTTTGCACGGACGTGTCGTGACTGTATTCTGCCTCTTATCAATATCTTATTTTCAATCATTTCTTGGTGCCGGTATAGTTCGATAGTGTATACACCATCCTCACGCATGTGCTCGTGGCAATACGATCTTGCGATTCTCAAGTGGTATGATCCCAACGTAAACAATATTAATTCGTCAAATGTAAGCCGAGGAAAGTCATCAAAATCCGGATCATTGCCATCGAGTCGCACAAACGCTACTCTCTGCCTGTTTAAATTATGGTTAATCACATATTCTGCCATCTCATTGGGTTCATTCATTCGTTCATTTATAATTCTTATGAATTGTTCCGCATACATATGGTCCTCATATGGATGGCGAGTAGCATTAATTATGGCCGCAGTTATTTTGAAGTCGACCATCATGTTTCTCATGGCAACGTTAAAATATACATGGCGGAAGATTTTAAAATCTTTCTTGAATCTGCCGTTAATGGTTTCCACTACCCACCGGATCATTGTTATTAATCTAGATTTATTAGCATCTAGTGTCGTCAGTTGTTCTCCTCTTACTCTTGTAGGCGGCATGTGAGGATTATACCCGCATTCCTCAATTTTATCAATCGAATCCCGAAATCCACGATCCAATATAAAAACATCATTAACTCTCAAGAACCCATGAATCGAAGAATCTTCTTGCATCAGGTCACGCATAATGCTTGCGTCCGAAGTAGTCGCAGTGTAAGGCCCCGTAACATCTACTATGTAGCCGTCGGTACATACTATAAGGAAGGGTTTTACTAAGTTCCGAAACTTATGAAGACTGTAAGTTTTGCGCTGGAAAAGGAAATTCGAACTCTTTTGTAGATAAATATATGTTCCATCACATACGAGAATGGCCGCCGGTTCATTATAGTTACCACCAAAAAAATGGCTTGGAATTGCAAGATTCTTGGCCACCACATCTTCCCTAGTAATATGATTTAAGCCCAAATGCTGTGGAACAAAATCATTACTTAAGCATTCTCTTGCTATCGCCAACTTCCTTTCTAGGGTTCTCCTCGACATATTGAATTTAGTGGCTAATCGCTCATCTGGTTCACCGGTTCTTATTTTTGTTAAAAAAATTCCAAGAACTGTGGCAGGATGAACTGATCGATCACCCAGTGAAGGCGTTTGGTTCAAAATAACATTAAATTGATATTTTGTTAGTCCCGTCCAAAAGTGAAATTCATTGTCCTCTATTTCTTCAATTTTTTCGAAATCAAGGTTGCTTCTTTGTTCGATACCCCATTTATATAAATTCATCATACCAACAACATGAGTACTGTCAAAGTTTTCGTGGGATGTAGTGTTGAGCAAGTCTACCCAATCATTCCTCATAAAATGAGCATTGCAAACCCGAGCTAATTCTGGTATATAAAAATTGTGATTGTGTAAGAGTTGGAACTTAGCATATAGTGGAACATTATGGGCCACTACATTTCTACAGTTTGTAAAAATACAATGTCTCGCTGTATTCGATGCTCGCTTATATCCTCTAGGCGTAACAAAACTAGGCTGCAATTGTACTTGATCTTGCACTGGTTGCTCTTCAACTGGCTGATCTTGTACTGGTATATTTTGTACTTGTTCATTTTGTACGGGTTGATTCCGTAAACGACGATCTAACCTTGACCAACAAGCATGGCACATGGCCCGTGAGCCATTAAAAGTAATCTGAAACAATTGAAAAAAAAAAATATATATTCCTCCATTTATCAAGAAGTAAAATGAGCCATTACATTGAGCAAAGCAACATTTGTACAATCAAGAGCACGCGACGAGTCATACACATACGATGACAGTGTAGTGTACTTACCTCACGTGGTATTATTTCTTGCAATAATAAATCTACAAGATCCCTTTGTCTTTCCAAAAAGAGAAATGTCAATATGTGTTTTCGTCGACGTAAAACAGATCGATTACACGACACGCAACTATTTTGTCTTTCCATGTTAATGTAAACCAATCGTCAAGCAAAATCAGGGGTCCATAAAACACGCTCAAGTAATCAATAAAATGCAAAAATCGGAAACACGAGTTTAAACGCACAGATCGAAACGAAGGATGACGTACGACTGCGGGGCGGTCAGAGCGGGTGGGGCGCAGGCGGCGCGTCGCACGCGCACTTCGATACCTTACTGTTATTTTCTACCTGTCGAAAGTGCGAGCGAGAGAGACATACAATCTGTTATGCGATACAAACATTTTTCTTATGCTTGTACATACATTTTCACAATGCTGACAGTAAAATCTTTAGTTTTTAGTCTAATAGAATTATAGTTAGACTCACATACATACTGTTACATAACATTTTTCCTCCAGCAGATACATAAAAAAAATTTACATATTTAGAAAAGTGGAATTGAATACTTTACTTTAAAAGTGATTTGAACACTGTGCGCGAAAAAAAAAAGTGGGTCAAAACCGCCCAATGATCTTTATATCAGATACTGAGATCTACAGTCTATTAGGTGTATAATAATCAAGGTTCTGAGTCAACACGATAAAATGATATGGGCAAATTTAGATTTTAGCGAAAACTTGTATGTAAGTACCAAAATTTACCTTAATTTTCAATTTTTTTTATTTTTCGTAATTTTCCCTTTACTATTCTGTAAGACCTTACAAAATTTAACCAAAATGTAACCAAAATTGACAATTCTAGGTCAACCGGAAGTACCCTATAGGTTTTGGGTCGAAAACCTATATGGTAGTTCCCGTTGACGAAATTTGGCAAAAAGCAAGGCAAACAGCACAAATTTAGGAAAAATTCCAAAAATATAAAAAGTTGAAAATTAAAGGGTGTCCCCATACATACATAGTTGACGCCAATTAAGATAGTCTTCTGAGTTGTATGGGCGCTCATACAATTTAGAGGACTAGCTTGATCGGCACCAACCTGAAATAAGGTAAATAAATAAAATTGTGCTATTGAATAAAATAAATATTTAAGTGCGGCTCTCATACATCAGACATAATTTTTTTTGCCGTTTTTATAGATAATGGTACGGAATACTTCGTGCGTGAGTCCGACTCGCACTTGGCCGGTTTTTTGTAAGTAAAAGATGCGGAAGAGGTAAAAATTAAGCCAAGTCATAGATAAAACTAGCTGATAGGCTGGAAAGAACTGAATTAATGTATTACCCTCGTATTTTATTAATGCGGGAAAAGAAATATTATTAATTATTGATTCGAGGTTTCCTTATTTTACAGTAAAGGGATTAGTTGTTTAGCGACATCTATTGCAGAGGTTCCCAATTTTATTTGGTCATGGAACCTTAATTGATCATACTTTTTTTGTCGGAACCCTAGCTGGCTATTTTGATAACTAAAGTGTTTACCTTGTAGTTTGAATATATGTTAGACTCGAAGAATTAACAAATTATAAATGAAAATAATTAAAATAACTAAGTATTGCTAATAACTTATTGTAACAAAGAAATAAAATGTACCTAGGTAATAATTTATTGTAAAGAATGAAAACTCTTTCACATTATTTCTTATAATAGCCGTAAAATTAGGCTTTATGTCTGACAATTGAACGCAAACCAATCTTGCATCGGTAAGTCTTCACAAACTTAATCAGAACCAGGACAGCTTTCTCAACGATTGCCAATTCATCTTTAAGTACAATTCAACTTTAACTCTCGGACAGACCGCGGAACCCACAGAACATAAAAAACAATAGAACTAGCATCATGACTTTTTACTAAGAAAACCAGTGTAGCTAAACTCACACATGTAAAAACTAGCACACTTAGAAATAAAAGTTATAATTGGTTGTAAGAGAATGTTCAAAGAGGCCTAAAACCATAAAACCAATTTAACGGATATATTTATTTATTTATTTAGAGAAACCAACGGCGATACAAATTGTTTGGTTAAATAGCTTAGAACTAAACGTAAGGCTAATAACAGGTTTCTAAGTTTGAACATTGTAAAGAAAAGATGTCGGGAACAAAAACAAAAGAAAAACAGCCTATAATAGTTAGCCTATTATAAAGTTACAATCAAAATAGTATTATTCAGTTGTACACTGCGCTTATAATAAATAGAATCTAATGTGTAATTAATTGTGTTAGAAAATAAAGACTGAGCATAGGAAAAAGAAAATATTCGTCTCTAAAAGTTGAAATATGTACCAAAAACACGTTTCAATTAACCCAAGGTTGGTAGGTATTGTAGAAAATTCAAAATAAAACGCATGCAATTTCATAGGTAGGTATTATAAAAAACATGTTAAAAAAAATTAGGCAAATCCTCCCCTCCACCGCACTAGAAAGCTCCCCTCCACCACCCCGCCTTAAGATTTACCACGTAATGCTTTTATAATCCTACCTCTATAGGTAGGCTTTGAACAATCGAATATATCAATATCTTTGAATTTCTTCTTTTGGGTTGTAACAATACGAACAAAAACAGAATTCTGTTAATAATTGGTGCGACATGTAGGTATGTGGAATAAGTAAGTGTGTCGTGTTCTATAAGATGGAGTTGAGAGTCCTATCTGGCCAACTATTGCAGGGCAATCTATCCGCGAGTGTACAATGTCATACAAAAACATCATGTCCATCACCATTCGACGATCACTAAGAGTCATAAGCTTGTGGTAGAAACAGCCATCCTCATAACTTTTAAAGTACTTCTTTGTCTTATAGTTTAGGAACCTGATAAATTTTTCTTGTACGTGCTCAAGGCGTTGGGTGTAAGTTATATAGTATGGATACCATATACAACTAGCATACTCGAGGCTACTTCTCACGTAGGCATTATATATACATTTAATGCAATCGGCATTGTTGATAGTTTGACATGTACGCTTAATGAAGCCCAGAAGTTTGTACGCCTTATCTGTAATGATATCTACATGCTCAGAGAAAGTAAGCTTAGCGTCAAGATGAATCCCTAGGTCACGCATCAATGTAACGTCTTTCAATTTGACTATTTTGAATACAGTATGAGAAATTAATGCTATGTTTTTTCCGAGATAATGTGATAGTTTTGTATTTATTAACGTTTATCTTGATTCTGTTTCTTTGGTAATAGTCATTAAGGTTGTTAAGGTCTGCCTGCAGCCTATTGCAGTCATCCAACCTGCCTACGTCAAGGAATATCTTAGTATCATCGGCATACATGAGGTACTGGGAATGCTTGAAACATGTGTAGATATCATATAGGTATATATCATAAAAAAGTGGTCCTAAATGTGAGCCTTGTGGTACCCCAGAGGATATCCCTACGAATTCAGAGCGATATCCCCCGGCCACCACAGCTTGAGAACGCCTAGACAGATAGGAGTTCACCCATCTCAGCAGATCTCCATGAATGCCTAGATGCTGAAGTTTTTTTGCCAATATGAAGTGTTCTACACGGTCGAAAGCTTTTTCGAAATCCGTGTAGATCACATATACCTGTTTACCGTTAACTATTGATTTTTGTGTGAAGTCAGTGAATATTGAAAGATTTGTTACAGTTGACCGACCTCTCAAGAACCCGTGTTGTTCGGATGGTATGGCATTGGAGACGGTATGAAGAATATGACCATAAACTAATTTTTCGAACACCTTGCTAAATATGTTGAGAATAGAGATAGGACGGTAATGCTCAACTTTTAGCTTAGAGCCTTTCTTGTGTATGGGCACAATGAGAGCCTTTTTCCATTTTTGGGGGAAAACACCCTCATTGAGTGATCTATTATAGAGTATATTTAATGGTTCAGCTAGGGCAGACGCAGCTCGGACTACAAAAAAAGACGGAATATTATCGCTGCCAGACCATTTATTTTTATCGAGAGAGTTTAATACTTTATGTACATCATCGTAAGAAAAAGAGAGACTATGTATGTAATCAGTCGAACCGGAGGCTGGTGGGGGCAGATCTATGTCGGGATATGTGGCTTTTGGTTGCATAAAAACACTAAGAAAGAAGTCATTAAAGGCTGTACAAATATCCTCGCCAGTAGAAAAATTCTGGTTACAATAGGCAACACGCTTGGGGTAGTTTGATTTCATTCCGCGCTTGGATTTAACAAAGGACCAGAATAGCTTTGGATTTTTCCTCAAGTCAACAGCGAGGCCATCGACAAAGGTATCATAGCACTTTCGTGACATGACCTCCTGCGCAGACCGCAGGTCTGCAAATGTTTCATAGTCACGTCGATTACCGAAACGCTGCCAGCGATCATGAGCTTTAGATTTGCTTATTATTACCCTAATAATAAGCAAATCTAAAGCTCATGATATAAAATCTTAGCTACTATGGAACATGGTTTAAAATTTAATAAAATAAACATTAACAAAAAAATTATGTTTACATCTTCTACTCTGCAAAAGATGGCGCTTTAGAAAATATTTTTATTTTAGTCTCTATAAATTAGAAATAAGACTGATAATGCAATGGCTGTTACTTGATTACCCACAAAACAAAGCCACTCAACAATAGATGGCGCTGTCGCTAACGATTTTTGTTATAGTCTCTAACAGCAAAGTATAAGATCGATAATGCATTGGCTGTTACTCGCATGCTCAAATAACAGTGCTACTCACTTAGTGATGTACCAATGAGCATACAAGACGAATGTATCGATATCGATTATCACCTACCTACTAAGTACGGGTAACGAAATAGGTACGTCAGGTTATATTTGTGGTGGTCGAAATAAAAAGCTTTTCTTTTCTTTCATTCTTAACATAATCACAGGTATCCAGCTCATAAATACTTTCTTAAAAAATATTATATTACTGGAATATTATATACTGAATTATTATTTGAGGGGCACACTAAAAGTTTCCGGAATCAATAAAAAATACTAATAATGGTCAAAAATGAATTTATTGTTTTTTAAAATATTCTCCCTTTGCGTCAATGCACTTTTTCATAAGATTGAACAAATTTTGAAAACATTTGTGCCACTCCTCCGGTGGTGACGTCAGATACATGTCATTCATACTCTTCGACAGCCTCTTCTGGTGATGAAAACCGTTGATTGGGTAATTGGTTCTTAATTTTTGGGAACAGAAAAAAGTCACACGGCGCCAGGTCATGACACTGTATGCTGGATGACTCATAAGTTGTACGTTTTTTTATTTTTTTTTATGTCTTGCGCCTTGGGGTAACTGAAAACAGAAGTTATTATATTATTTCACACCATAGGTCTAAAATACATTCAGAAAATCATCAATAAAACAACAAGGAATTAACGCCCTAAAACTTATACACCTTTTAATAGGGGGTAACTAATTAAAGCTATCGATAACACATTCATCAGTGGGGTCACATCCCTAATTGAGTAGCTTAAGTTGAGGTTTAAGAGAAACGCGACCTTATGAAGTATGATTCAGAGTCTATTTTGTTTGATGATTTTGCATTTTAAACAAAACTAACAAAAAAACAATAAAATAATACTAACCGGTGATAGGATAAGCCCCCTTTTGTTAAATTTTTGGTTCGGCTATGATATTTACACTCCAAAACGGCACAATATGGCATTTTAATATTTTTTTGAAGTACTTTTACCCCACAGTAATTGAAACACGACTGAAGTGAGCGAAGCTTGTAGTGCACGGAACTCCACGTACTTGGTGTTACGCGGGCCCCGCCTACTTACGACTTCTATTGTTTTTTGTGTTCTGTGGTGGAACCCCTGTGACCCATCCACGGAAACCCAGGGTTCCGCGGACCACCTTTTAGGAATCACTGATCTATTGGATTGTAGGTGCCGACGATAGTTTCTTTGTAAATAGCGCCACCTGTTGGTTGACATTGAAACTAATTCAAAGCTTTGCAATGTTGACGCTGAAGACGATTCGACGACCTAAGTCGGAACCTTAGGAGCGCCATCTATTTCAGTTTCTATTTTAGTTTGGTATTTGCTAAGCGAGATGAGTTAGGTGACATCGAAGAGGTTGCGTGTAACAAATTGTACAAGAGGGAGGAGGTTGGGAAAATAGAAAAAGCTGACCCAGAAGTAGAGGATACCGGCTGAGTGGAGTTACGGGCAGAAAATAGGCCAAAATGGAGAAGACTAGTGCAGCAAAATGTCTACACTTTTAAAGATGAACGCAGGCGCGAACTGGTCCGCTAGTAGTGGTTCGCTCCGAACTGAGATCTCGTGACTCTCCCAAAACACAAAAGAAAATATTCTTAGGGCGACTCGCGCAATGATGCCTAAACGTATTTAGTGGCTAAATATGATTTAAGGAGTTTAACTTGTTTAGTCGCTAAATAAGTTTAGGGATCGCTGTGCAAGCCGGCCTATACGGCCGGTAACGGGAGTTCATGTCATGTGGTTACTCTTTTTTGGGGTACAAATTGCAGTTATTCTGGATTTCAGACTTTTGCCTATATTTGTGTCACTTATGCTACACGCATACCAAATTACAGCACTGTGGGGTCACTGGTATACCCTGTGAATTTTGTTAAAGTTCAGTATTTATTATGGCTAAAATAACTCAAAAACTATAAGGAATTTACTAAAAACAAATACGGAGTCTAAATTTACTAATGAAGACTTTTCATTTAACGTCCCACTTGACCTAATAGTCTCATTTTCATTAGTTTAAACCCCTCTTGAACCCCAATATCTCAACAACCCCTAACATTTTTAGCTCGTTTAGTCACACCGAAATTGTGCCATCACTACCTACCTATGTATTAAATTTCACGATGATCGGATCAACGCTTCGAAAGTTATCTTTGGACAAAAAACATACATACATACAATGCCGATTTGCCCAAGTTGATTTAGAGATCTCGCTTCAAAGGCAAAGTCAAAATCTTTTATTCATTAAAATCACAAGGGTCACTTTGAAACGTCAATTTTACTGCCTGTTTCTTCGCGACCAAGCCAGGAAAGAAAGGCAAGAAACAAGGCTGGTTGTTTGTTTTAATGATCCTTTTAGAATACATAACATTTTGAATGAGTTGTAGCAATTTCAATCCCAAGCTTCTCTATCATCTAAATGATCCGATATTTTATAGTAGGCTTTTTTATAAAGAATTTGTTTAATTGCGTTTTTAAATTTGCTTATTGTCAATTTTTGTACATCACTTGGGAGTTTGTTATGAAAGCGAACACCTTGCCCTTTAAACGATTTACTAACTTTATGGAGTCTACAAGGGGCAACAGCGAGTTTATCTTTATTTCTAGTATTAAAATTGTGATTATCGCAATTTTTCTTAAACAAATTAATATTTTTAATATTTTTGTGTGTTTGTTTTTGTGCTCAATCAATAAGACGTGACCGACTTAAAAGTAAACCTACAAACATACCATACCATTATGATAACGGCGCTCTGACTTGCATTCTATCTGCAGGCACAGTTAAAACTAAGATTGGTTACCTACACAAGTCATCTTATGGCTGGTTCCTATATCCGTCGATAACCAGCTACGCCTCGTATATCCTTGAAAGAGTGTCAAACTAGTGTCAAAATTTTGACATGTTTTCAAGGAGAAACGAGTCGTAGCTGGTTACCGACGGATATAGGAACCCGCCATTAGAGCACACCAACGTAACATAGCAGAAACAATGTCGCCGTAGCCGAAATCGGCCCGGATTACATCATCATCATCACCTTCGAAAACAATCGTTTTTTTTTGCCTTAGTTCGTACATCTTTTAGACAAGAAAGCTAGCGAGATTTGTTAAGATAATCATGATTGATTTGATAATCTATCATCACCATAATTTTTTATCTGAGATATTACGTCCACTGTTACACAGACCTCCACATTGATTTTTAAAGTACCGATCTTGTGTGGGCTGCACCTAACAGCCCACAGAATACAGAATACTCCAATGCAACAGCCTCCTACAATCTTTGGCGGGGTTGCTCAGTCTGAGTTCCTCCTAAATAAAACTCCGGTTGTTTGCTTGCTACACTTATTATTGGAGCCGCAAAGGGTAATATATATATATCGATGAGGAGACAAAATTACGGGACCTTGGTCCGTCTCTCGAATGAATATGCCGACCGGCGTCATGTCATTCTCATCACTGACAGTGACATTCCGAACACGAAAACTTGTTCAGGCTCCTCAACTATTGAGCCGCATTTATATGTCACTGTCATGTGAATTATTGTAGGGATGTGCTAGCATACCCCACAAATCTTTTAGTAGGTAACTTCTCTTTCCATCGAGCGGAAGGCTGTTCTCGAGTGCGCGGCCTCCACTCCAGAATCTTTCTGCTCCAACGGCCGTCAGTTCTTTGAGCGCCTTCGACTTGTTAGAATCCTCTGAGCTATGTCGGGATCTTTTCATTTCTTTACGATCTCGCAAAGAAACCAAGCATAGCAATTAGCAGCTCTCTGCACAGTGACGTAGCGTGGGTGTCAGCCGCCCGGGGCGGAAGAAAATTTTGCCACCCTCTTGTTTAGGTATTTCAATTCAATAGACTATAATAACTTCTGTCTTTAACTAAAACTTTAATCGTCTAATTTTTTTAAGAGCTAATTCTTTTATTGCACTATCAATGTCTATAGCATCACACACTTCTTGAATCTATGCATTTTGAAAATAAGCAGAGCTTGAATTATGGGAACCAGATAACTGATAGAATACTTATATACTTTTTTTGTAAATACATACTTATAATATATAGAAAATCCTCCAGACCCGGAACAAATATGCAATATAAATGATGCAATTACAACATAAATGAGTTTCTTAGCGATAAATCCCTTGAATAATTAAATTTTTAAATTTAAATTTAAAATTTTTCTTATAGATTGGCATTCTACGTTTTTTATTTATTATTCGTGTTTTTATCATTTGACATTGTTTAACATTGCATGCTCATAATAGGCTGATTATGGAGATTCTAATTGATATTTGTCATCTGTAGGCCGATCAGCTTAACTTTTGTTGCAATAAGTTGCAATCAAAAACTAGTCGCAACTGTCACTTTTGACAGTTTTGCGATCACATAGTAGCTTCGATCGTAATAGAAAACGGATTGCAATAAAACCCATCTTTGACAATGAACGATTGCAACAAGATGTAATGTTGGTGTAATTTGCATGAAACAGCGATCACGTAAGGTTGTTTCAATCGAAATGACAGCTTACGATTACATTTAAATCCATTGCGATTTGAAACAAGTGATAAGTTGTTCCAAAGGATAGAAATTGAATAAAGTTAAATAAAGTGAGTTTCTAGTGTTTTGACAACGTTATACAAGTTACTATTTACCTACCTACAAATTAATTTCAACTGTTTATATTCATTTTAGTTGATCATGTCAACGGGATTTTTACTTGGGCTAGCGGAGGAACAGCGCCAAAAACGAAAGCTTGTTCTTGACAGAAGACTGATGCGGGATGCGAGCGATCCGCTTTCACTTCCTCACAGGGAGTTTATGTCAAACTTGTTGCTATGTAACTGTACCCATTTTCGCAATGAATAAATAAAGGAATGAAATTAAATCTGACATTTTATTATTAATTTTCTATTTTGAGGTTTGAGCTGACATGTTGAATATTGTAAATAATTTAATAATTATTTGATTTTTTCTAAGTAACTACTTGTAAGACTGACTGAAATTGCATGCGATAAACGCTGATTATGGACGAACTCAAACTGAACTAACCACGTGTTACTAACAAATATTCGCAATAAATAATTTGATTTAATTTCAAATATCTGTAGATCATGCAAACATTTGTTCCGCGGCGGGAATCGAACCCCCTACCTGCGTTTCAACTGGCTATTCGCCCACTGCGCCACAGAGGTCGTCATATAGGTATGTATGTATTCTATCAGTTATCTGGTTCCCATAGTACAAGCTCTGCTTAGTTTGGGGCAGATATGTGCCGTGGAGTGCCGGCAGTAGAATGTTACCCCTCCTCTCATGCTCGTGGATGCAGTAAGAGCCTGCTAAGGGATACCTCCGGAAGATGGGCAGCAGCGTCTTTCCGTGTATCAACATCCCAGCGTGGTGAGTATGGCAACTACCCATCATGGAGATCCATGGAGGCCTGATTCATGGAGTAGTGGACGTTTTACGGCTGAAATGCTGATGATGATAGATCATGTCCTGGATTATCTCTCACCAGAACAAAGTGTAGGAAGAGCACTACTGATTGGCTCAACAAAAAACTATTCCGAAACAGAAAATATTGTATCTATAAACTAGGAAGGTACATGCTTATTGTTAATATACACTTCTATATATATTTACACTCACACACAAACACGCACTTACACACAAATACACACGAATACAAACACATATTATACAAACTCACAACCACTTTCAAAGAACTATTCAAATATCTACCTAGCTGCCTACTTCCTATCCTATCCTAATTAATTAACATAAGTAAATGATAAATGTTGCACTACACCTAAACATAAGAATTTGTCTTCCATTACTATCACCATAGACCAGGGTTTCCCAACCTTTTTTTGCCTGGCGCCCCCCTTATATAATATAAAAATATTTTCGTGCCCCCCTTTTTTTTCATTGCTTCAACAAAACACATAATTTATTTCCACGTCATGTTTATCTCACGAAAATTAAACCACATCTTTGGTGTTACTTACTGCATGCGCCTTGTTTAGTACAATGAGTGATCGAACAAAAAGTGGTTGCTAGCTCGCCCGATATGAACTAGTTGACGCAACTAAATCTGTGTGTGTGTGTGAGAGACAGAGAGAGAGAGAGAGAGAGAGAGAGAGAGAGAGAGAGAGAGAATTCTTTATTGTTACACCAAATTAAAATAACTTAACCTAGAAAACTTAAAGACTAGTACAAGTGTTAAATAATGAACATTAATGAGTAGGTAGATTTAAACGTCCGAACATGTCCCTCTTAGGATCTCTCTACCCCCCCCCAGGGGGGCCCGCCCCACCGGTTGGGAAGTCCTGCCATATACCAATATAATTTAAATTGATATTACTAGTCTCTGCTATCACACAACATCACTTTTCCCTAATATTATTCGAAAAACTACAAAATTTAAATATAGAATGTAATCGTCTAACACATTTTGTCGCACTCTCTCCAAACGTATTTTATAACGTAATCTGCATATTTCTTTATGATGTTTACGGGAACAGCGATCGAAAGAGGCTAGCTACCCGCAACACAGGTTTTCCTAGGGTGGGAGCTAGCGAGCCCGTTTACAAATTATACTGATAAGTTATGATTAAGATGTTCTTGTAATTAAGAATATTTTTATTTCTAAGAATATTATAGGCTACATTTTATTGACAAACCTCGCGTACGAAGCCCCGGGCGGAACTTGTTACTTATATCACAGCTTATATGTAGCACAATTGTTTCCAAGTCTTATGTAATTGGGACATTTGCACTAACTTTTTAAAGAATTGGCTGATGCTGCAGAGTTAAATAATTACTGTGGACATAATGGAAAAAGTTTGTAAGTGCTACAAGTAAATGCAAGACAAGTCTTAAGGGGAATCACCCATACAACACGTACTACCAAGATCATTTCTAATTGGAGCATATTTCTTAATAAGGTATTATTTTAATTTGAATAGTATTTATCTAGGTTCACAACTATATATTAGATCAAAATACTTACCTAAAATGAAATGGAAGCGTATCGCATTCTGCATGTTTTTACGTCATAAAAGACCTGTTTTCAACCTAATTGTTTCGTATTAAAAACAACAACATCTTACGTATCCTAGTCATGGAAACATAGATTATATCGTCTAGTTACAGAATAACAACACAATTAGAAAAATACAACAAGTTTTCAGTCATCATTTTTGGTATTACGGAACACGGTCAAAATCTAATCAATTTTAGAATCGTTCTATTGCTATCACTGTCGCTCTGCGTTGCTAAACTTCGTCACTAAACAGGGATAGCGATATTCAGGCCGAAGTTTTTGACGCGGCCGAATTGAAGTTGCACTCGGGGTTCGTCGGCTTCTAATTGCTGCAGGCTTTACTTTCTTATGTTTCGTGAGTTTCGTTTGAGAAAAGGTTTTGCAAAGTCCAACATTTATGTAGGTACACACGGCTACACATCAAGTTATACGTATTCAGTATAAGCTGACCTCGCATTGTGTAGGCTTTTCGTAGAATGAGAGGTCAGCTTATACTGGATGTGTATAGCTTGATGTGTAGCCGTGTGTACTTCTCTACTTTAAGAGGATGGGTAACGCGTTTTATACAAAAAAACCGGACAAGTGAAAGTCTGACTCGGAAATCGAGGGTTCGGTAAAATTGGTTTTTATATGATATTACAAATTAACGATTTTTTTATTACCTTGTGCTGTGAGAACTTTCTTTGTGCCAAATTTCATGATTCTAGGCCAACGGGAAGTATCCATTGAGTTCCTGTGGGTTTTGATATATTTACGAATGCCAAATTTGCGGCATAAATCGCCGTATATTTTATTTATTGATAGAGCGAAGCGAGATCTCTAAATCAACTTGGGCAAATTGGCATTGTATGTATGTTTGTTTGTCCGAATATAACTTACGAAGCGTTGATCCGAACATCAAGAAATTTGGTATATAGGTAGTGATGGCACAATTTTGTTGTGACTAAATCAGCTAAAAATGTGTGGGGGTTGTTGAGATATTGGGGTTCAAGAGGGGTAAAAAAATGGGACTATCCGGTCAAGTGGCACGTCTAATAAAAGTTCTTCATTAGTACATTTAGACTTCGTTTTTATTTTTAGTAAATTCCTTATAGTTTTTGAATTATTAGCCATAATAAAAACTGAACTTTGACAAAATTCACAGGGTACCTACACCAGTGACCCGACAGTGCTGAAATTTGGTATGCGTGTAGCTTTAGTAATACAAATATAGGTAAAAGTCTGAAATCCAGAATAACTGCAATTTCTACCCAAAAAAAGTTAATTATAAACATGAACTCCCGTTACCTGTAATTTGAATGAAACTGTAGGTCAAGTAATTTGGTTATGCATTTCGTGGCACAATTTTTTTGGTCAAATATAACGCCGGCTTGCACAACGATCCCGAAACGTATTTAGCGACTAAACATGTTTAAATTGTACGTATTTGTATGATTTAGTAACTCCTTAAATCATATTTAGCCACTAAATACGTTTAGGCATCGTTGCGCGACTCGCCCTAAGAATATTTTTTTTTGTGTTCTAAGAGACTCGCGAGATCTCATTTCGGGGCGAACCACTAGTTTATGTAATAGTTTTTTGCAGAAAATACACATAAAAATGTACAAAAGGTGGGCTTAATGCTAAAAGCATTTTACGTGCCAACCTCAGAGGTACTAAAAAAGGGAATGTGCTGCGCATAATGCGCTGGTCATGTGATCGGTCAAGTGCGAGCGTGAATCCGAAGTTTTCAGTCCAAAAAGTATTTAGATGTCCTCTGCAATTTGTCAAGGTAACGAGTTCAAGACCAAATAAATACCTCTCTCACAGATGTTTCCACCAGAATACGGTATGCCTGGTTTTCACTAATTAAATGATATAACTCGGGCATTTGCAGAGGGCCCGTAAATAAATAGGCGCGCCGCAAACAGAGCGGTAAGGAGAGGTGCTTACCGCTTACCTGAATTATTGTTTCTAGTGATGTGACGTAATGACATAATTGTACGGACTGTTACGGATTATTTACTATTCAGGTATACTTTTAGAATAATGGTTTTTGAAGTAACACTTCTTTACGCACGCTTGACTTGGAGAGTAAGCTGGTGAATGCGTTACGAAAAGTGCGAACGAAAGTTGAGAGGGAGATATAAGTTAGTGAAGATAGAAAGAGAGAGAGTTCCGTTTCGTATATTACTGCAGGAGCAAGAGAGAGAGGTGCGCGCGCACATTTCCTTTCTCTCTTCCTCTCATAGCTAGTGCATGAAATATATATAGGTATGTATCTCAGTCAGTAGGTAGTTCGTTTGATTATTTTTCGTAATTTCATTTCGTTCTTGAACAATTTTATAAATTAATATTTTTAAAAAGAAAAGTTTCATTTAATTTATTGAGATAGGTCATAAAGATAACGTTATAATAAACGTTTTTAAGAAACTTACTTTTCAGAAAACTCAGCTCTTTTCGATTCTTTACTGACAAGGAGCAAGATTAAATTTGACGTTTTAGAATGATCCTTCTGATTATAATGTCATCAATTAATTTAGTCATTTCCTCGCTGAGGTGGGATGAAAAGTTACGTGTTGCACTCGAGTGCAAAGATTTTTCACCTCGTGCTCTTTTGATTACCCGCTAACGCTCAGGATTCTAATTTTTTACTCGCTGCGCTCGTGATTCAATTTTAGAATCCTTCGCTTGCTCGGTCATCAAAATTGAGCACGCGGTTAAAAAGCAACTTTGCACTCTTGTATAACATTAACTAATAATAGTCATACCAACCCCATCTCTAGTTCATTAAACACTACGCCTTCTCACTGGAAATCTCTTTATTTTCGCAGTGTAACTCCGCGCGTGACTCGTTTAGTTGAACGACACCACGAATTAGAAAAACCTTGCGCTGTTTCGTTGATTTGCCGCCTAATTTTGAGCATACGTGGCAATTTAAATTCGAACCCTTCGGGATTCTTTGTTTTATAATGAAGTTCAAAAAGAATAGCCATTTTATTTTAAAAATTGAAGATAGAAATGCGAGGCTTGTAAAAAAATTCAAACATCGAACTGAATTTAATTTGTTTCTGCGTAACGTTTACGTTCATAATCTGGTGTCGACGCATCTGCCTACATTTCTATTCGGTGCCTACGCGGCCTCTGCGCGGGTGTCTATATGGCCTTTACGCAGCGTCAACGCGGTGTCTACTCCGAATATACGCTAACGATGAGGTACGAGACTGGCCGATGAAAACCGATGCTTGTACGAGTGAGAGTGCAGTTGCTCACCATCATCATATTGGCAAAAGGACGTCCACTGCTGAACAGGCCTTCCCCATAGATTTCCAGAGTGACCGATCTTCTGCGGCTTGCCCCCAACGGCTCCAGTCTTTATCAGGCCGTCTTTCCATCTAGTGGGGGCTGTCCTACGCTGCCTTTTCCAGGGCACAGTCTCCACTCTAGAACCTTTCTACACCAACGGCTATCAGTGCTTTGAGCTATGCGCCCTGCCCACTGCCATTTCATGCTTTTCAGATTACTTATCCTTTGTGCTGGTGACTTTGATTCGTCTACGAATCTTCTCGTTCCTGATTCGATCTCGTAGAGAAACAGCAACCATAGTCTTCTCCATAGCGCGCTCAGTGACTTTTTACTAGAAAACTTTTTTTTTATTTAACTTAGAAAACTTTCGTGATTGATTTCAATCATTATTATAAATACGGGATTTATCACGTACCGTCTTATCGGTGTTTCGACCGACAATGTTTCGGTTCAATTCGTGAACCTTCATCAGGGTGAGTGCGATCCGTTCCGAATAACGTCTCGCCTCGCACTGCGCGCCGCTGCTCTCTGCGCGCGAGTGGACGGGCGGGGTGGTGGGGATTGGGTCAACGAAAGCACAGTGCGTTGATCCGCTGTGTCATCATCATTATCATCACTGCTGCTCTCTTCTGTAGTTCTTGGTACAGGCAAACACACAACACTAACTATGTCTCTACCAGGTTCACTTTTTTTTATTCTTTATTGCACATAAGAAAATACATATAAAATACAGAAATAGAGGTCTAGTACAAAGCCGAGCTTAACCCTAAGAAGAGTTTGCGTCCAGCATACCTTTGAGTATAGAGAGATAGATGATTAAAGGTACAAAAACATAAATAAATATATATACCCAAAACTAATATGAACTATACCTAAAGCATGTTATAATTATAATTATAAATAAATTATATAGAATAATAATATATAAGTACCTATAATAATATAAAATTATAGAGAAAGATAACCAGTGCTCTTTAACTTTCCGTTTGAAAATATTGATCACTTTCGTGATTGATTTCAATTATTATTGTAAATACTGGATTTATCACGTACCCGTCTTAACGCTGTTTCGACAGACATGTGTGAGGCGAGGCGAGATGTTATGCGGAAAGGATCTCACCCTGATGAAGGTTCACGAATTGAATCGAAACATTGTCGGTCGAAACACCGATAAGACGGTATAAATCCCGTATTTATAATAACGCTGAGTCAACTTGAGCCTTCTTATGAGTGGTTGTAAAGTATGAAATTCTAAGAAAGATGTTAGACTTCCTACGACGTACAAAACGCAGGCAGCGGTCTGACAACTTCTTTAGAATTTAATGCAATATATATAATCGCTGCGTGCACACTCCCGAATAACATTCCAGTTGCTGAGACCTTTATCATTTCAAAAACAAGTGCGAGTAGCGTTCAGGTTAACTACCAATTTGCATCCACTCCAGATCCTCACTTAGCTAACAATCTCATCAGCCCATGCTGAGTTCTACAGCTATATATCTATGCTTAGCAAGAAACTTAGGGCCGTACTGTAGAGATGAGCTTTAAAGAACTATTCGAGAGCTTATTGAGATAGTTTTTTAATAGAATCTGTCAAAAAAATCCAGAACTTCATTTATTCATTAAAATTACAAGAGTTTGTTTGAAACGTAATTTTTTTTCGCCTGTTTTTATCGGCTGGTTATTCTTTCTATCCTTTTACGATTTCTAGGTTAAAATGTCTGACCGTTAAACGCTCATGCAGGATTTTATAAATGAATCTAGGAGGAATTAATAATAAACCCAAAGACTAGTAGACATCACAAATTAAAAATAAACAAAAAACTGCATACATTACATAATTTAGCAATTTCAGAAGAAATTCATTAGGAACGAATATTATTCTAACAGGTGTCCTACCACAAAGTCACTTAATGCGATGTAGTTCTAAAACTTTTCAGTGCATAACTTGTATTTTGGTTTTAGTCCAGTTATATTAGGGGTTTCACCTCGGAATGAGAGATAATAAGCTGGGAACTCGTATACACCTTCATTTGGGCGCTCTAAAAGTTGTCTCAAAAGTCTCATAAAATCTCGTGTCTGCGTCGTAAGTTACGGGTATATACTGTAATGCAAGGTCAGCCGTGAATCTCGGTGAATAAGATATAATGTTAATTTTTTTGAAGTAATACTCTACTCTTTTATCTTATCTCTCATTCCGAGGTTGACCCTTTTTTTTGCTTGAAATATTTTGCAATTACGTTCAGTCATTTTGCAGCTTAGGTCTTCTACAAACAAGACTTTTGCATCTACGACGTTTTGTCATTTCAAGTTCAATCATTTTACAATCAAGACCTTGTGTATACGTACACTTTAAATCCAGACATTTTGCTCACACAGATGTTTATAATGCAAACCAGACGAACCTAACATGTGGTTTTGCCATTTTTGGGGTTCCGTAGTTCGAGTAGTCGAACTAGAAACCCTAATAGTTTCGTCATGTCCGTCTGTTTGTCTGACCAGTTATATCCGTTTAATTCGTAGACTTTTGGAGCTGTAAAGCTGAAAGGCATGATGTACGAAGAAATTACCAAACAAAAATTGCTAAGGAAGTTTTAAAACTCGCGTTAAACTGTTGCTTAACTTTTATGTGGTTACAAGATAGTTTTTAGGGTTTCGTACCCAAAGGGTAAAACGGCACCCTATTACTAAGGCTCCGCTGTCTGTCTGTCCATATGTCACCAGGCTGTATCTCATTAACCGCGATAGTAAGACAGTTGAAATTTTCACAGATAATGTATTTCTGTTGCCGCTATAATAACAAATACTAAAAACAGAATAAAATAAATATTTAAAAGGGGCCCCCATACAACAATCGTGATTTTTTTGCTCGCTTTGGCTCGATATTGATAACGACAACAGGTAGACGCTTGAAATATTCACAGAATATTTAGTTATACCTAGTCAGGTCATAAGTACACAGTAAAAACTTTTCTTTTAGAATGCTGGCCACAAAAATGTTTATAGAATTCGTATTTCGAATTGTTCATGAAAATAAAAATGTATAGAGTCTCATACACCCGCAAACTATCACCATCACTCACACTTTAACCGTTTCATACAAAAACACACTTACATTTATATCTAGATGTACCATTGCTGAACGGAAGAGAACTAATCTCCACAACACAGGTATTTACCTAGAGTGGAGGTAAGTGCACTACAAAATTTGCACCCATGTGTATATCACGTATTTTAAGTTTTATACCTTTTTTGTGTTTTTATACCTTGTTTTGTACACATGTGTTATATATGTTTTGAATAAATTATATTATCTAAAAAAATTCGCTATTAAAAAAATCCTTACCAATTTTTGTATAGAGTTTTAGAAAAAATTAAACACTACTTACGTGTTTAAAACACGCGGTAAGTAGTGTTTAATTATTTTTTTTGGTATGTCATTTCCTATGAGACAACGATGATTGTCATCCAATGGCCGTGGTCTTGTAAAAACTACATAGTTCGACCCAAATGAATGCGCTGGACGTCGGTATCGGATTCCAAGAAAGGAGCTTACTTAATTTAATATAAAGTAAAACCACGTGCAGAAGTTTTTTTTATTTATTTCCGTAATCCAACAGCGTAATACAAAATATAGTACACATTTTTTAAGTCTTATAGTAAGGCCAAAAATAGGATTACTTAATTTAACACATTTTATATAACAATAAACAACAGTGTCAAAGGAGAACGGGCATCCTGGTCTACAGTCCAATAAAAATGAGCAGCACATTTTCGAATTGGCATACAATAGTACATCAAAATATACTATTAGAACTTTCCCCAAAAGTCTGTCCGTTTTGAGTTACAGCCATGCAAACACCAGCATTTTTTGTTTTAAAGAACATAAAATAACGGTTTCACGATTACTATATCCATACATAAAGGCTCCTATACAATGCAGTAGCAAGAGCGAGAAGGGAGAAGAGCGATGTAAGGGCCGTGGGGAGAGGGATGCGTACGCGGGGGAGGGGAACGGTTGTGTACGCGCCGCGCCGGACGGCTACAATAATCAGTCGCATCGCATCAAGTGAGTGGCTACGTCACGTCTTGTTACGATAGTGCTGTGTTTGAACTTCTTTCTCTGTTTTTACTGACCCTGGCTTGCTTTTGGACCCTGTTTCTTTCCCTAATGTGTTAACTTTGGCTCGACTTATTGACTTTTGAACTGCCTACCGATAATGGAAGTTTTTCGAAACTGTGTGATGTGTCGTCGAGGACTTTACCGCGGACGGTACCAGCAGCATATCTTGGCTGATAACCTGCAAAGGGAACGACCAGAATTCGAATTCGAAGATAGTTCTTCTAAGTACTGGTTCTGCGATTTCATCATATCTTTTTGATCTAAATCTGTGATCTTTTCAATTGCTTGTTTTACTTCAGCAGTTCGTGCATTATCCTCAAGACTATCTGTAAAAGAACAATAACATTATATAAAGTAACTAAAACTAATATGTACTTATTTAAAATAAAAAAAATATCAAGACATTTTGACCGTACTAACCTAAAAAATCAGTCACAGTACGTAAACAATCCTGTTTTTCTCGCAATACGGCTTGTTTCACAAGCTTTTTCTCTTCATATTTTGAAATCATACAAAACAATAGTTTTCGCACTTCACTCTTTATAGTTTTATTCATTTTTATAGCATTAACACGGATATATCACAACAAAACTATACACAAGTCAACCACAACGAAACCTCAACAACACGCCATCTTGTTGCGTCAGAGATAGGGATACCATACACTGATTCTGATTTTACCAAATCTTTCGGAAAACAGCCGAAAATTAATTTCTTTAAAATAAAATTGCCAAGTTTTTCTTTAGTAAATAGTGTACCTAATTAATTAAGCTATTTATTAAACCAACTTAAGGCTTAGTGTTGCTCTTGAAATGATCCAACACGTACATACGATACTTATTTTCGATGAATACAATTTTAGCACACGTACGAATTTTTAAAACTCATTTTATAAAATGTTTAAAATAAGTTTGTTTTAAAAATGCCTTTTTGGAATTAATTGTTCCTAAGTACTTTCTGCTTAAAATACCCCAATTTGTAGGGTAAATATCCGATGGTAGGAACACTTTAGCGTTGTCATATAAACATTTTGCAAAAAAATCCAGTATCTACTTTCGTTAGCCAGACTCTACTTTTTAGAATTTTACTCATTTTTAAATATGGAGTGGACGCTTAAAGAAGACCGTGTTGCAGTTATTGCGTTGCATCGTTGCGGTTACGCGCCAATTCAAATTTTTGACATACTGAAAAATTTGAATATAACCAAAAGATTCGTTTATCGCACCATCAAACGATACAATGAAGACTCTAGTGTAGATGACAGGTCAAGAAGTGGTCGCCCTCGGTCTGTTAGGACTCCAGCAGTGATAAAAGCTGTGAAGGCGCGAATTCAAAGAAATCCGAAACGTAAGCAGAAACTGTTGGCCCTTCAGATGGGGTTAAGCAGAACTACGGTGAAAAGGGTGTTAAATAAAGACTTAGGGCTTCGGGCATATCGAAGAAAAACAGGACATCGTTTGAATGCTCGTCTAATGGACCTGAGACTGAAGAGATACCGCGCTTTGTTGAAGCGGTACGCGGGAAAAAAATATCGGGAAATTCTTTTTTCGGATGAAAATATTTTTACCGTAGAAGAGAGCTACAACAAACAAAATGATAAGGTGTACGCACACAGTAGTGAAGAAGCGAGCAACCGTATTTCGCGTGTCCAACGAGGTCATTTTCCATCCTTGCTCATGGTATGGTTGGAAGTTTCTTATTGGGGCTTAACAGAGGTACATTTTTGTGAGAAAGGTGTAAAAACGAATGCAGTTGTGTATCAAAATACAGTCCTGACGAACCTTGTGGAACCTGTTTCTCATACCATGTTCAATAACAGGCACTGGGTATTCCAACAAGATTCGGCGCCAGCTCATAGAGCGAAGAGCACACAAGACTGGCTGGCGGCGCGTGAAATCGACTTCATCCGGCACGAAGACTGGCCCTCCTCCAGTCCAGATTTGAATCCGTTATATTACAAGATATGGCAACACTTGGAGGAAAAGGCGTGCTCAAAGCCTCATCCCAATTTGGAGTCACTCAAGACATCCTTTATTAAGGCAGTCGCCGATATTGACATGGACCTCGTTCGTGTTGCGATAGACGACTGGCCGCGCAGATTGAAGGCCTGTATTCAAAATCACGGAGGTCATTTTGAATAAACTTTAGTGTCATAAGAATCTATGTTTTGTTAAGTTCATTTTGGTATATAAATGGTTACATAATGAATAAACTTGTTTCAATTATTGTATATTAAACATGTGAAAGAATTTATGACCTGACTAGGTATATTCACTTTAAAATAAATAACTAAATTAAATTAAAACAAATATTTAAGGGGGCCCCCATACATGAAATGTGATTTTTTTGCTTGTTTGGCTCGATATTGATAACGGCAAAAGCTAGACGCTTGAAATATTCACAGAATATTTAGTTATATATTCACTTTAAAAATAAATAACTAAATTAAAATAAAACAAATATTTAAGTGGGGCTCCCATACAACAGCCATAATTTTTTTGCCGTTTTTATAGCTAATGGTACGGAACCCTTCGTGCGCGAGTCCGACTCGCACTTGGCCGGTTTTTAAGGTTACTTACTACTTTCGCTATATGGAAGATGGGGGTGAGTTTTTGAACTGCATCGCAGTGGATCTGGGTAGGCCTACAGTTCTTTGTTCTGTATAATTCACGACTGATCAAACTAATTGACGCTTGCATATTTATGTGCACCTAGATTTTATAAGCAATCGGTGTTATTCTATCAACCATGAAGAGTAGGTACCTAGACGACACCTGATAGCTATATTAGCTTACATGGGCACTATTACCTACCTACTTACTGAGTACAATCAGATGTAGGAGTTAACTTTGACGACCTCCGTGGTGCAGTGGGCGAATAGGCTGAGACGCAGGAGGTAGCGGGTTCAATTCCCGCTGCCGATCAAATGTTTGCATGATCTACAGATATTTTTTCCGGGTCTGGTTGTTTCTCTATGTATTATAAGTATGTATTTACAAAAAATAAGTATATAAGTATTCTATCAGTTATCTGGTTCCCTTATTACAAGCTCTGCTTAGTTTGGCTATATAGCGCTGTGTGAAATGTCTAAAAATATTTATTTATTTATTTATCTAACTAGACTCGATAACGGCGACTTGCGCAACGATGCCTAAACGTATTTAGTGGCTAAATATGATTTAAGGAGTTGTCAAATCATATAAATACGTCTTATTTAAATATGTTAGTTGCTAAATACGTTTAGGGATCGTTGTACAAGCCGGCTTAATAGCGGTAGGACCTTTTATTATTACCTTCTGACATATTTGTGACATGACCTATATTTCAAGCAAATCACTCATGCTTTGAAAGTTGGTGAACTCGATGCGATTCCGTTAATGCGATTTACGGCCCTAGGGCCGTTAGTATATTTGAAAATAGAACGCGTCTCATAATAATAAAAAGCATTCCTAATAAGTTAAAATTAAATACAATCTCTATGACAAATCCTTATTTCTATTTCAAAATATAAGAGGTTACATTCATAAATGCTAAAATTAAATACAAACTTCATGAGAAATCCTTATTTCTATTTAGGAATGAAAGTGGACATTGTTTAGTAGTGAAAGTATTTTCAAAATTATTTTACTTCAATGAGACTTATCCTCGAGACCCTACATCAATAAAACTAAAATCCTAAAACTATCAATTAAAAAAATAATCATCAAAATTCGTTCACCAGTACAAGTTATGCGCAAACACATAAAAAAAAATATGCCGACGAATTGAGAACCGCGTACTTTTTGAATTAAGAGATCACTTAAAATATTATTTTACAAAAGAAGCGAAAGAAGTGTTGATAATAATGATGGTGCGTTTAACAATATTTGCAAAAACATTTGTACAAATATTTGTACATATCAGTACATATACAACCTGGTTTGTTATGTACGGCATTAATTTAAAACAGACATCTGGAATTGTATTCACTGATTTTAGAGGTGGGTTTAATACCGGTAGCTTGAATATTTATCCAATAATCGATACATTATAAATACGAAAGTTTGGATGTTTGTTTATTTGCTTGTTTGTTACTCAATCGCGTCGTAACGGCTGAACCGATTTCGATGAAATTTAGTATATAGATTATAAACTGAATTAACACATAGGCTACTTTTTATCCCATAAATCAGGTACCATGGGATATAAATGGGGTGTTAAGACAAGTTGCAACAGCGAGTTTAGCTTTTTTTCTAGGTTACCTACACATTTAGTAGTGTAATGCTTACAAAGTCGCGGGCAACAGCCAGTTTCTAATAAACAATTTTTAACGTATATTGGCGGTGACTTTGCGACGCTTAGTCAATTTAACAGGTACCTACTTACATGATCATCATCATCATATCAGCCGCAGGACGTCCACTGCTGGACAAAGGCCTCCCTCATTGATCTCTAGGAACTGCGGTTGGAAGCGGCCTGCATCCAACGCCGACCTGCGGTTCTTACCAAGTCGTCTTCCCATCTTGTAGGTGGACGTCCTACGCTGCGCTTGCCGGTCCGTGGCCTCCATTCGAGAACTTTCCGGCCCCATCGGTCATCTGTTCTGCGCGCTATATGGCCTGCAAATTGCCACTTCAACGTGCTAATCCGTCGGGCTATGTCGGTGACATGAGTTCTCCTACGTATCTCCTCATTTCTGATTCGATCCCGTAGAGAAACCCCGAGCATAGCCCTCTCCATAGCTCGTTGAGCGACTCTGAACTTATTCATAACGCCAATAGTGAATGCCAATAGTGCCAATACTTACATGATGAATGAATATGATTTGTTTACCTATTTTATACATGATATTTCATTCATATTTTAGGACTTGATATTAAGGTTGTTAGAAATATTAAAATGTCCTATTTTAATGAATTAAATAAACCTATTTGACAACAATACTAGCCACTAGCCCTACCCGTGTTTTCATTTAACGTACACACGGCTACACATCAAGCTTTACAAGTCCAGTATAAGCTGACCTCGCATTGTGTAGGTTTTTCGTAAAATGAGAGGTCAGCTTATACTGGAAGTATATAGCTTGATGTGTAGCCGTGTGTACAAAACAAAACACGTAGTATTTGGTTGTAGAAGATCACTTCCATTTTCACTTATCTCTTCGTTCTGTACCTACCTACTTAGTTAAGTACGCGGTTCAGAATCCAATTAAGCCCTAATCATTGTCAGCAAGTTATCTGTCAATTACACCGTGATAAACTTATCATGGATTACCTTGTTCAATGCTCTGGAATTGTTCGTCTAATTTAAACGCTACCTGATTATGAATAGATTACGTCAAAGATGTTTTTGCTAAGGGATGACCTTGAGTTTAGGGATGGCAATTCAAATTCGTTTATTACTCCAGAAATAACTTAACAGTTTATAAAAACCAAAGCGTTATTACTAGTACATAAAACAATAAAAACAACATAACACAATATAAAAATTAAATTTATAGCACACAACAGTAGGCATAGCACAGTAACAGCAAAGAAAGATTTAGTTATGACATGAGTCATTTTTCGGAACAAAAGAAGACACTTGTTGACCGTCTCGAGCACGGCGATTGCGAGAGTGAACTGGAAGAAACGTCGACAATTCCTCGACAACAGTCTACAACGCCGAGCACTATAGCCATCATTTTCTCTATCTTCAACTTTATTCTTAAATTGTCTAGGTCTTGCGATTCCTAGACAACACTGTCTTCTCAAGTTGTCTCTTTCGCACTCTTCTCAATCGCGCGCTTGTCAACAATTTTTGGTTAGATATTTAATTAGTTATATATACAACGTACGTTGCTATAGACAGAATATCTTTCTCTTGTCTGCAAATAAAACTTATTGAGCCTGCTCGCGGCAAAGACAATTTTGGAAGAATCGACAAAGAATGGAATAGAATAACGCTTTGTTGTACATCACACTCAAATTTAAAAATAATATAAAAAAAAACAAATAACAATGCACGCAGAAATACAAGTTGCGGTCAGAGCCATGTCGTCTCTTCGAAAAGTAGACAAGAAAATCGCTGTCCTAGCCTTGCAGAAATCAAAAGTAAGTTTTATGTAAAGTTAACTAAGTTCTTACTTAATAATGATAACAGAGCATTATTAGAATAATTGTTTAGAACAATTCGTTATGGATTAGTCCTAATCTAATCCGTCGCAGTATTTTAAGCACACTTGCGTCAACTTCGGTATAAGATCCGGCTTCACGGTACAACTGCGCACGGCAGATAGGCGAGTTTTGACGTGCCACCAGTGTCGCCAACAACGCCGTAATTACGGTAAACTGAACATAGAAATGGGCGAGGCGTGTGATTTACGACAATACTTTGTTGTAGGCGATGGTTATCACTTAACATCAGGTGGGTAATAATATGCTTGTTCGATCTCTAGGTCGAATAAAAAAAAACGAGTGTGCTTTAGACGACACGACAAAAGTATAACTTCGTTTTCAAAATATTAATTTATAAAATTGTTCAATTACAAAATTGTCCACACGTCTGTAGGACGATCAGTCTATGTTAATTCTGGACGCAACTCGCACTCGCACATTAACGTTTAAAAATATACGAAACGTAACTCTCTCTCTTCCTCTCTCCACTAAATTATATCTCCCTCTCAACTTCCGTTCGCACTTTTCGTAACGCATTCACCAGCTTACTCCCCAAGTGCGTAAAGAAGTTTTACTTCAAAAATTTGGTCCCCAGCCACCAGGTGCGAAACAAACCATCTAACCAAGCCGTCAGTTTTTATACGATATTTCCTATATTCGAGTAAACCCACAACCGTACAGAAGTCAGAAGAAGTGTGTTTTTGAAGAGGTCTACCTAAGAGGTGGAGAAGAGGGTACATGCTATTCCTTAACCAACGGGTCAATAAAACTTCAACAATAGTAGAGGGTCGTTTGTGAACGGCAGAAAATTGCCGGAAAACAGTTCAGTAAAAGGCTGAAAGCAAAATTAGAAGGTATTTTACGGTTTCGTAAAGAGAGGTTACAATCAGAGCCTTTTGTAGTGTTGCGAAAAAAACTATACTCAATTGACTGAAAAATCTAACTGAACATTTTCTGACGACCCTCGTGGTGCAGTGGGCGAATAGCCGGCTGAGACGCAGAAGGTAGCGGGATCGATTCTCGCCGCGGAACAAATGTTTGCATGATCTACAGATATTTGTTCCGGGTCTAGTAGTTTCTCTATATATTATAAGTGTGTATTTACAAAAAAAATGTATATAAGTATTATATCAGTTATCTCGTTCCCATAGTACAAGCTCTGCTTAGTTTGGGGCTAGATAGCGCTGTGTGAAATGTCCAGCAATATTTATTATTATTTCTGTACAAAATACTTCAATCGATTAGATGACGGTCCTCCACTACATAGAAAGAACAGCTGATAAAGGTTGCTGGGAGCCGTTGGGTGTAGGCGGCACAAGATCGGTCGCTCTGGAAATCTATGGGGAAGGCCTATGTTTAGCAGTGGACGTCTTTTGGCTGATATGATTCTGACAATTCTTTCAATAATAGGAAGCTACATTATCCTTGAGTGCTTTGGCTATTTTGATAAAAATCCGTGGAAAGTCGGGGTGAGTCAGCTAGTATTAAATAAGTATATCTATACTTATCTATACTAATATTATAAAGAGGAAAGATTTGCATTTTTGTATTCTTGTGTGTATGTTTGTAATGAATAAACTCAAAAACTACTTTGCCTTTTCAAAAATTCTTTCACCATTGGAAAGCTACATTCCCCCTGAGTAACATAGCCTACTTTTTACCCAACTGCGCAGAATGAGGGTAATGTTTTTATTGAAAAACTACGCGTGCAAAGCTGCGGATTGGTCAGCTAGTGTGCTATAAAGATTAAAGAAAATAAAAAACGTACTATTTCTTAGGCACGTTTTTAATATCGCACCTGCAGTACCGTTATTCTCGTTGATCGAGCGAAGTGGGAACTACAGATCTGTGGATGAATTGGCGTTTGCCATCGGTAGAGTCTGCAGGCTTTACGCGATACGCTACTATTACGAAAACGACCTCTATGTAAGTTTTTGTATCTTAAACAGATTCTAGTATAAAAATAAATTTAGGAAACCTTATAGTGTTTTCAGAAGATCTATTTAAGGCCAGGTACTTGTGAGGGTTTGTGCATAAAACCCTCCGTCGTCCAAGACACGTTCTCGGAGACCCGGATGACGAAATCACTTCCGCTAATGCGGGTGAGTCATCCACATTACACAGAGCAAACACTCCACAAATACACCGACCTCGCCGGCGAGGTCGACGAGTCCCATTAGTCGCCGCCTACACGAGGTACAAGCACGTACACGGGCGTTTCTCTCCTATCCCCGTCCCGGCAACAGCCCAAGCCGAGGTTCGTACCTAAGTGGTGCCCTTGCGCTAGTTGCCTCATCAAAAATAAAATTATAGGGCTGAGCGCCTATCCAAGAGGCAACGGCCTCAGAGGCCAACAGCGAGATAAGTCCATTCGAAAAAAAAAAAAAGGGTTTGTGCATACGGGACGCGTCTATCCAAGGATGCGCCGCGTCGTGCCGTCTCGCTCTTACAGCTCATACTATAACAGCTTATCCATTTCATAATTCACATTAAAGTAATATTAGGTACAAAAAATGCGAAAGTGCGTTTGTGCTTATATCAACAATGAAATATCTATCAATACCTATCAATAATCATCATCATTATATCAACGATAGAATGTCCACTGCTATACATAGGCTATCTGAAAGATTTGCACTCTGCAATTCAGTGTTTGTTTTCTAAGAGAATACAGTTCTTACTCCCGCGCCACATTTGGTGACTAGGTATATGTAGGTATTTGCGTAGTTGAAGCCAAGTCTGGCGGTGCGCCGCCGGCAGCATTATTACAGCGGATAGTGCGGCGGATTACAGGTACGTTCCGTCTCTCCAGCAGGCCTATCACAGAAGATTTAGACAAGGGTTTTGTCTTGCTAAGCTAAGTTGAAATCACTCCTAACCAAAAGGCAAACAAAAAGGAAACCGCACAAGTTGGGAGCGAGAGCAAAATAACAATCATCCCCCACTTTCATAAAAGAGTTGTATCCTGACAAAACAAGTTTTTGGAAATGATCACTTAGGTACTTGGCGTCACTCAAACCTATCATCATGTCAAAGTTTCAGCTTTACAGCGTTAATAGGCAGTAAATTTGACGTTTCAAAGTGATCCTTTTAATTAAACGACCTCCGTGGCGCAGTGGGCGAATAACCGGCTGAGACGCAGGAGGTAGCAGGTTCGATTCCCGTCGCGGAACAAATGTTTGCATGATCTACAGATATTTGTTCCGGGTCTGGTTGTTTCTCTATATATTATAAGTATGTATTTACAAAAAAATAATGTATATAAGTATTCTCTGCTTTGTTTGGGGCTATATAGCGCTGTGTGAAATGTCCAGCAATATTTATTATTTCCCCCCCCCCCCCCTCCCATCCTGCCCCTCTTAGCTTGTTGCACCGCCAAAACGAGAATCCGACGAACAACTGAAACTCCTTACTGATATCCAACTGTTAGCAAATTAATTGTGATAACCAGCTAAACCCAAGTTTCAAGACCTTACAATAACCATTCCACTTAGATTAAAAAATACCGAACAGTTTTCGAAATTCCTTGCAAACTTCGTAAGACTACTAAGGCGTTCTTCATCTGCCTCAAATTGCACTCCGTTACATTTCGGAATTCCGTCGTTTTCATTTGTGATGAATTTACGCCATTAACCTCCCCCCGTACCGCACTAATTTACCCCTCCGCCCCTCCTGTACCATTCTCTAATATAGTACACTAATACTAGTGAAGCTAGTGAACTAGTGTAATATAATATTGCTGAAAATTTCACACACTCTCTAACCCCAAACTAAGCAGAGCTTGTTCCTTGGTTTCCAAGGAACAAGCTAACTAATATAATACTTATACTTTTTTTTTTGTAAAAAAACATACTGTTGTTATTATGTACGAGGGACTTCAATGTATTCTCGGTATAGGCATGAAAGAATAAGCAGAAAATTCTGAATAAAATGTATTTTTCAATGTAGTCTCCTAGGATCTGAACACACTTATTTGTCCTGGAAAACAACTTTTCAATTCCCTCCAAAAAATATTTTCTCCCTGGTCTGAAAAATGATTGTTAATTGCTGCCTTTAACTTTTCATCGTCGGAAAAATGCTTGCCTCGAAGTTCTGTATTTAGATTTGGGAACAGAAAGTAATCACTAGAGGCTAGGTCCGGGCTGTAGGGTGAATGATTGATTTCTGCAATCAAAGAGGATATCAAAATGGAAAAAGCATTCAAAGAGGATATCCAAGTGGAAAAAGCAATCAAAAAGGATATCAAAGGGAAAGATGCAATCAAAAAGGATATCCAAGTAGAAAACGCGATCATAGAGGGTACCCAGGTGGATGAAGCAATCAAAGAGGTTATCTAAATGGAAGAAGCAATCAAAGGGGATATGCAAGTGGAAGCAGAAATTAAAGAGGGTATCGCAATCGGCTTTACTAAGAAAGTTGCCCCTCCAAAAACTAAAAAATAAAAAAATGGGATGTCTCAAAATGATGATGATGGATGTCGCATAAACATGACAATTTACTAAGAAAGTTGCCTTATGCCCCTCCAAAAACTAAAAAAAATGGAACGTCTCAAAACGATAATGATGGATGTCGCATAAACATGAAAATTTACTAAGGAAGTTGCCTTATGCCCCTCCAAAAATAAAACAAAAACAAATTGAACGTTTCAAAATTATGATGATGGATGTCGCATAAACTTGAAAATTTACTAAGTTATCCATGAGATAACGTGGTAAATTTATGCATGCCCCTTAACCACCAATAAATAGATTCAAGCAAGTTTTACAGTAATTTTAATTTAACAGTACCAACAATCCGTCTGGCTCCCTGCACAAAGAGAACGAAAGTTGCGGCAAACGAAATATACGGTGTACGGTATTCACAGAAAAATATTTTGTATATGACAATTTTTTTTGTATCTAAGACCATTTTTTTTTATCAATCCGGATATAAAAAAAGTCCTGAACAACATAAGTTTTGGCGCTAATACTCTCAGACTTTTACTTTCCGACATACGAGGTGGATGGAAGCTAATAGCGGGTTAAAAGGGGACTTTAGGATTTATTCCCAACTCATCGGAACTCCCTCTATACGACACCTCCAAACATTTCTACCCTACGAGGGGGCATCTGGGAGAACAAACATGTCAATGAGTCAGTCAATCAGTGGTAATCGAGCTATAATAATATAATTAGAGGTCGCGTTGTGCGCGGGCTGCTCGCAGCTAGCGTGTATATATTTTTGTGGAGGAAGCAATCAAAGAGTATATCGATGTGAAAGAAGCAACCAAAGAGGATATCTAAGAAAAATGCAATAAAAGAGGATATCGGAGTCCAGGTCCAGGGGATCCAGGTCCAGGAGTTCCAGGTCTAGGGAGTCCAGGTCCAAGGGTCTAGGCCCAGGGGTCCAGGTCCAGGGAGTCCAGGTCCAGGGGATCCAGGTCCAAGAAATCCAGGTCTACGGGGTACAGGTCCAAGGATCTAGTTCCAGGGGATCCAGGTCGAAAGAGTCCAGGTCCAGGGTATCCAGGTCCAGAGGGTCTACCTCTAGGGAGTCCAGGTCCAGGTTCAGGGGTACAGGTCAGGGGGATTCAGCAGGAACAAGTCCAGGGAGTCCAGGTCCAGGTCCAGGTCCATAAATCCAGGTCCAGGGGATCCACGTCCAGGAGTTCCAGGTTTAGGGGTCTAGGTCCAAGTGTCTAGTTCCAAAAGATCCAGGTCCAGGGAGTCCAAGTCCAGAAGGTCCAGGTCCGAGTCTAGGAGGTCCAGGTCAAGGGGGATCCAGGGGTTCCGTGTCCAGGGGGTCCAGGTCCAGGGAGTCCAGGTCCAGGGGATCAAGGTCCAGGAGCTACAGGTCTAGGGGGTCCAGGTCTAAGGGTCTTGGTCCAGGGGGTCAAGGTCCAGGGAGTCTAGGTCTAGGGCATCCAGGTCCAAGAGTTCCTGGTCTAGGGTGTACAGGTACAAGGGTCTAGTTTCAGGGGTCCAGGTCAAAAGAGTCCAGGTCCAGGGGGCCCAGGTCAGAGGGATTCAGGGGGACCAGGTCCAGGGGGTCCAGGTACAGGGGGTCCAGGTTAAACAGGATCCAGCGGTCCAGGTCCAGGGGATCCAGGTCTAGGAGTTCCGAGTCTAAGAGATCCAGATCCAAGGGTCTAGTTCCAGGGAGTCCAGATCAATGAAAAACAGGTCCCGGAGGTCCAGGTCCAGGTCCAGGGGATCCAGGTCAGTAGGAACTAGAGGGAGCAGGTCCAGGGAATCCAGGTCCAGGGAGTCCAGGTCCAGGGAGTCCAGGCCCAGGGTATCCAGGTCCAGGAATTCCAGGTCCAGGAAGTCCAGGTCCAAGTGTTTAGGTTCAGGGGCTCAAGGTCCATGGAGTCCAGGTCCAGAGAATCCAGGTCCAGGGGTCCAGGTCTAGGGAGTCCAGGTCTAGGTTCAGGGGGTACAGGTCAGGAGGATTCAGCAGGAGCAGGTCCAAGGGGTCCAAGTCCAGGTCCAGGAAATCCAGGTCCAGGGGATCCAGGTCCAGAAAATCCAGGTTTAGAGGGTCCAGGTCCAAGGGTCTAGTTCCAGGAGGTCCAGGTCCAGGGAGTCCAAGTCCAGGAGGTCTAGGTCCGGGTCCGGGAAGTCCAAGTCAAGGGGGATCCAGGGGGTCCAGGTCCAGGGAGTCCAGATCCAGGGGATCCAGAACCAGGAGTTTCAGGTCTAGGGTGTCCAGGTCCAAGGGTCTAGGTACAAAGGGTCTAGGTCCAGGGAGTCCAGGTCCAAGGAATCCAAATCCAAGAGTTCCAGGTTTAGGGGGTACAGGTACAAGGATCTAGTTTCAGCGGGTCCAGGTCGAACGATTTCAGGTCCAGGGGGTCTAGGTCAGTGGAATCCAAAGGTAGCAGGTCCAGACAGTCCAGGTCTAGGAAGTTCAGGACCAGGGAGTCCAGGTCAGGTGGATCCAGAGGGAGCAGGTCCAGGGAGTCCAAGTCCGGGGGGTCCAGGTCAAAGGGATCCAGGGGGAGCAGGTCCAAAGGGTTTAGGTCCACGTCCAGGGGGTCCAGGTCTGGAGGATTCTGAGGGACCATGTCCAGGGTGTCCAAAACTAGGAAGTCCAGGTCCAGGGGGTCCAGGTTCAGGCCCAGGGGGTTTAGGTCAGAAGGATCCAGAAGAAGCAGGCCCAGGGGTCCAGGTCCAGAGAGTCAAGGTCCTGGGGGTAAAGGTCCAGGTCCAGAGGGTCCAGATCAGGAGGATCCATGGGGACCAGGTCAAGTGGGTCCAGGTCCAGGGGTGCAGGTTAAAGGGGATCCAGCGGTCTAGATCTAGGGGATCCAGGTCCAGGAGTTCCAGGTCTAGGAGATCCAGGTTCAAGAGTCTAGTTCCAGGGAGTCCAGGTCAAGAGAAAACAGGTCCCGGAGGTCCAGGTCCAGGTCCAGGGGGTCCAGGTCAATGGGAACTAGAGGGAAAAGGTCCAGGGGGACCAGGTCCAGTGGTCCAGGTCTATAAGGTCTAGGTCAAGAAGGATCTAAGGGTCTAGTTGCAGGGGGTCCAGGTCCAGGGAGAACAGGTCCTTGGGTCCAGGTCAGGGTCCAGGGGGTCCAGGTCAGGGGGATCCAGAGGGGCAGGTCCAGGGAGTTTTGGTCCAGGGTTTCCAGGTCCAGGTTCAGAGAGTCCAGGTCCAGTGGGCTTAGGTCTAGGGAGTCCAGGTCCAAAGGATCCAGGTCCAAGAGTTTTAGGTCTTTGGGGTCTAGGTCTCAGGGATCCAGGTCCAGGGAGTCCAAGTCCAGGGAATCCAGATCCAGGGCGTCTAAATCCAGGTCCAGGAAGTCTAGGTCCATGGGGTCTAGGTCCAGGGAATCCAGGTTCAGGGAGTCTAGGTCTAGGGGATCCAGGTCCAGAAGTTTCAGGTCTAGGGTGTCCAGGTCGAAGGGTCTAAATCGAGGGGTTCTAGGTTCAGGGAGTCCAGGTCCAAGGGGTCCAGGTCCAGGTCTAGGTCCAGGGGTTCCAGGTCCGGGTCCAGGGGGTCTACTTTGAACCTGGACCCCCTGGACCTGGAGCCTCTGGATACCCCTTGACCTGGAGCCCCTGGACCTGAACTCCCTGGACCTAGACTCCTGGACCTGGACCCCTTAGACCTGGACCCCCTTGACCTAGACCCTTGGACCTGGACCCTCTAGACCTGGAACTCCTGAACCTGGATCCAGAAAGTCCAGGTCCAGGGGGTGCAGGTCCAGGTCCAGGGGGTCCAGGTAAGGAGGATTCAGAGAAACCAGGTCCAGACGGTCCAGGTCAAGGGAGTCCAGGTCCAGAGGATCCAGGTCTAGAAGTTTTAGGTCTAAGGGGTTCCAGGGGGTCCAGGTCTAGAGGGTCCAGGTCCAGGGAATCCAGGTCCAGAGGATCCAGGTCCAGGAGTTCTAGGTCTATGGGGTCCAGGTCCACGGGTCTAGGTCCAGGGAGTCCAGGTCCAGGGAGTCCGGGTCCAGGGGATCCAGGTTCAGGAGTTCCAGGTCTAGGGGGTCCAGGTCCAAGGGTCTAAATCCAGGGGGTCCAGGTCCAGGAAATTTAGGTCTAGGGTGTCCAGGTCTAGGTCCAGGGGGTCCAGGTCAGGGGGATCCACGGGAAGCAAGTCCAGGGAGTCCAGAACTGGAAGTGTCTATTACGATAGCAACTGGAAGTGTCTATTACGATAGCAACTGGAAGTGTCTTTTACGATAGCAACTGGAATTGTCTATTACGATAGCAACTAAAAGTATCTATTATGATAGCAACTGAAAGTGTCTATTACGATAGCATCTGGAAGTGTCTTTTACGATAGCAACTGTAAGTATCTATTACGATAGCAACTGGAAGTATATATTACGATAGCAACTGAAAGTATCTATTACGATAGCAACTAGAAGTATCTATTACGATAGCAACTGGAAGTATCTATAACGAAAGCAACTTGAAGTATCTATTACGATAGCAACTGTAAGTATCTATTACGATAGCAACTGGAAGTATATATTACGATAGCAACTGTAAGTATCTATTACGATAGCAACTGGAAGTAAATATTAATATAGCAACTGAAAGTATCTATTACGAAAGCAACTGTAAGTATCTAGTACGATAGCAACTGGAAGTATATATTATGATAGCAACTGGAAGTATCTATAACGATAGCAACTGGAAGTGTCTTTTACGATAGCATCTGGAAGTATCTTTTACGATAGCAACTAGAAGTGTCTTTTACGATAGTTACTGGAAATATCTATTACGATAGCAACTGGAAGTATCTTTTACGATAGCAACTGGAAGTGTCTTACGATAGCAACTGGAAGTATTTATAATGATAGCCACTGGAAGTGTTTTTTACGATAGCAACTGGAAGTATCTATTACGATAGCAACTGGAAGTGTCTTTTACGATAGCAACTGGAAGTATCTATTACGATAGCAACTGGAAGTATCTATTACGATAGCAACTAGAAGTATCTATAACGATAGCAACTGGAAGTGTCTTTTACGATATCAACTGGAAGTATCTAATACGATAGCAACTGGAAGTGTCTTTTACGATAGCAACTGGAAGTGTCTTTTACGATAGCAACTAGAAGTATCTATTACGATAGCAACTGGAAGTGTCTATTACGGTAGCAACTGGAAATGTCTATTAAGATAGCAACTGGAAGTGTCTATTACGATAGCAACTGGAAGTGTCTTTTACGATAGCAACTGGAAGTGTCTATTACGATAGCAACTGGAAGTGCCTTTTACGATATCAACTGGAAGTGTCTTGTACGATAGCAACTGGAAGTATCTATTACGATAGCAACTGGAAGTGTCCTTTACGATAGCAACTAGAAGTATCTATTACGATAGCAACTAGAATTATCTATAACGATAGCAACTGGAAGTGTCTTTTACGATAGCAACTGGAAGTGTCTTTTACGATAGCAACTGGAAGTATCTATTACGATAGCAACTGGAAGTGTCTTTTACGATAGCAACTGGAAGTATCTATTACGATAGCAACTGGAAGTATCTATAACGGCAACAACTGGCAGTATCTTATACGATAGCAACTGGAAGTGTCTTTTACGATAGCAACTGGAAGTGTCTTTTACGATAGCAACTGGAAGTGTCTTTTACGATAGCAACTGGAAGTATCTATTACGATAGAAACTGGAAGTGTCTATTACGATAGCAACTGGAAGTGTCTTTTTCGATTGAAAATAATTGAAACAAGTTTATTCATTATGTAACCATTTATATACCAAAATGAACTTAACAAAACATAGATTATTATGACACTAAAGTTTATTTAAAATTACCTCCGTGATTTTGAATTCAGGCTTTCAATCTGCGCGGCCAGTCGTCTATCGCAGCACGAACGAGGTCCATGTCAATATCGGCGGCTGCCTTAATCAATAATAAGGCGGCTGCCTTAATCATAAATATGGCAACACTTGGAGGAGAAGGCGTGCTCAAAGCCTCATCCCAATTTGGAGTCACTCAAGACATCCTTGGTCTTGAGTGACTCCAAATTGGGATGAGGCTTTGAGCACGCCATTTTTCTCCAAGTGTTGCCATATCTTGTAATCTAACGGATTCAAATCTGGACTGGAGAAGGGCCAGTATTCGTGCCGGATGAAGTCGATTTCACGCGCCGCCAGCCAGTCTTGTGTGCTCTTCGCTCTATGAGCTGGCGCCGAATCTTGTTGGAATACCCAGTGCCTGTTATTGAACATGGTATGAGAAACAGGTTCCGCAAGGTTCGTCCGGACTGTATTTTGATACACAACTGCATTCGTTTTTACACCTTTCTTACAAAAATGTACCTCTGTTAAGCCCCAATAAGAAACTCCCAACAATACCATGAGCGAGGATGGAAAATGACCTCGTTGGACACACGGAATACGGTTGCTCGCTTCTTTACTACTGTGTGCGTACACCTTATCATTTTGTTTGTTGTAGCTCTCTTCTACGGTAAAATTTTTTTCATCCGAAAAAAGAATTTCCCGATATTTTTTCCCGCGTACCGCTTCATCAAAGCGCGGCATCTCTTCAGTCTCAGGTCCATTAGACGAGCATTCAAACGATGTCCTGTTTTTCTTTGATATGCCCGAAGCCCTAAGTCTTCATTTAACACCCTTTTCACCGTGGTTCTGCTTAACCCCATCTGAAGGGTCAACAGTTTCTGCTTACGTTTGGGATTTCTTTGAATTCGCGCCTTCACAGCTTTTATCACTGCTGGAGTCCTAACAGACCGAGGGCGACCACTTCTTGACCTGTCATCTACACTAGAGTCTTCATTTTATCGTTTGATGGTGCGATAAACGAATCTTTTGGTTATATTCAAATTTTTCAGTATGTCAAAAATTTGAATTGGCGCGTAACCGCAACGTTGCAACGCAATAACTGCAACACGGTTTTCTTTAAGCGTTCACTCCATATTTAAAAATGAGTAAAATTCTAAAAAGTATACATTTTATATTTTCATGAACAATTCGAAATTCGAATTCTATAAACTTTTTTGTGGCCAGCATTCTAAAAGAAAAGTTTTTACTGTTTGACAATACTTATGACCTGACTAGGTATATTGATTATCCTTCTTCGTAAAAGTCCGGGCAGTAAGTTATAACCGACTATGTCCGAATAAATCCGTTTATCAGATAATACTAGGTACCTACTTTTCACGTGCCGTTATTAGCTAAACTATATTGTAATCTGTGCCTAAGCGAACAAGTTGCGATATGAAATCGTACAGGAAGCCAAAAAATAAAAGCTGTTTAGGAGTCTTCAGATATTACGTGACTTTTTGTCGTGTACCTTTTAAAAACAGGATTAGGTAAGTAGCGGGTTTTTTTTAATATTTCTTAAAAATGCCTTCAAAAAACCGAATAAACCGATAAAAAACATGAAAAGTTGGCTAATAAGTAAAACGATTCGCTTTGAGTTTTTTTTACAAGCTTTTGTTTAATGTATTTACGAGTATGTTGTGTGAGTATGTGACGTCATTCTAATTCCAATATGGCGGATCATCCAAGATGATACTACCACAGTATGGGTAGGTATCAAATGAAAAGGCTTGCTGAGGAGATCACGAAAACTAATACAACGTCACATTTAATACAAAATATGGGGGACGATCCAAGATGTATACTATAAACACAATATAGCGGGACCTCCAAGATGGCGGAGGATGTTTTCTGGTTTTCTGAAGTCATTAACAGCTGAATTTTAACAAAAGTATGCCTTGGTCGACTTCATACTTTGACTTGTGTAATTTGGCGAGATAGGCGTCAACAGCATTGGTTTGCAATCTATCTAGGTGAAGGATATTGCTATAAAGCCCAATATGGAAGCAGCCAAAGCGCACATACTTTGTATTTACAAATTAAATTGTTGATAGGTTTGCTTTCACGGCGTGCCATCCGTGCGTTTGGGCTTATTTGAATCTGGTTGCGGTTCTGATTATGAATTTATAGAAAGTTTGTTTTGAAAAAGTAATTTTTCAACAATAAAACTTTTTATGTTATAGTCCAAAACTTACTGTTACCCCAAAACTTCACAGTATATCTTATATACTTAATCTTGACTAGTTTATGTTGTGAGATCCCTACCTCTTCTCTAAGGATTCTAAGAGCGTAACATACTGAACTGATATAATCCATCTCAGTTTTCCAGTTCAGGAACTGGTAGATAATGAACTCCTAGAAATTTGATACGCTTTGCAAATTCAACTTCAAGCCCCTCACATGCTACGTTAACCGTTTCGTTCGTACGCGTAGTTGTTTTGAATAGGATAGCTTGTGTCTTCTTTATGTTGAGTTTTAAGTTATTGGCATGAACCTATTGATTGAAAACTACCAGCGCATTGGCAATCTTGGTTTTAAGTTCTTGTAAGCAAGAGTATGACTGCATTGGTATCATCTGAATATACACTAATTTAATATCGGGAATGGCATTGCTTACAAAATTGATAAGATCGTTAACGAAAATAACAAACAATATAATATAGAGCCCTGTGGAACGCAATGTCCGATGGTGACCACTTTCGACTTCGTTACCACTTCCTGTCCATTATTTATATTTTTTAATTCAATAAACTGCTTCCTATGCTCACATACGATTGTATGAGATGCAATGTAGCTCCTCTAACCCCATAATGTTCAAGAATAGTAAGTAGAGAAATCGTTCGATCGTCACTTTGACAAGTGTTTTATATACCTAGTTTTTATCCCGAAGTTACCACGGAAACGAGAAATTTTAAGCGTGCTAAGCCGCGAGCGGGTCAGCTAGTAATCTTTATAAACAAATTTAAAACCCCACTATCCGAACAAAACGGTCATATCAACAGAATAAGCGATCCATCAAACACATTAATTGTAAGCGATGAAAACGTGAACCTGAAAGTCCAGCATTTGTGATGCGATCCAACATCTGTTATTTCTGTTCGAGATTTTTCCCGCCAGTTTCCATCGAGAGACTGCGCGCTTCGGACGCTTGTGACGTCACCGCGAAAATTTCCCGCGCGAACTGCCTCGAATATCATACTTCGAACGCTCTTTGATTGGTGTCGTTTAAAAAAGTTTTTATGGTGATAAAAAGTTTTGAGTGACTGTTAGTGGTTTGGCGGTACGAAGTTTAATTTAGTGCAGTGGAACTTGACATTAATTGATTTTCCGCGTGGAAATGGTAAGATATTTTACTTATGTTCTTACTTTTGTAGTGAAAGGAACAAATTTTAGCTGTATTAGATATAGTAGGTTATACGTTGTACCATCAGCTAGGCAGCAACTGCTGATCATGGTACAATATTTTAGATAGACTACATAAGGGTTTTATAAAGTAAAATAATAGAATTGAATAAAAATTAATTGCAATAATACCTTATATACATTAGGATATTTTTTTCGTTTATGTAAGTATTTTAATTATGTCTTTCGTATCGAATATGTTCATTGATTACGTTCATTTTAATCGTCATTCGTGTACATTGAAAATAAAAACAATTACAGTTTATAAAATGTCTTCAGTTTTCATTTTGTCGTATCGATATTACATTTAATAAATGTTATTTAAATGGCATAACCTAGTTATTTCGAGTATCTTTAATGGCTGAATGAAACAAGTTATACTTCCGGGAAATATAAATTATCATTCCGCCGGCTGCATTAATTTATTCTTCCTTAAATTATTTATATTTTCCACTTAAAAATACATCAAATAAAAGTGCAATATATATTTCAGTTTCTCGCTAAAATATATTTTCGAGCTTTTGTATTAAATCTCTTTACAGTTCCGGCTGTAAAACACGCAGCCGCATCATTAAAATAATATAAAATAAAATGAAAGTTTCCTGTGTGTTTGAATGAGCATTCAGTTTCTGATTGATGTTTTTTCAATGGCGTCAATATACCGATATTTTCAACTCTCTTTTTGGATATTCGCTTGGTAAAAAATGTGCTGCGAATATGTTTTTTTTTATTTATTTAAAGATACACCTGTTGGTGTACACAGATGATACACATCGTTTATCTCTTTACAGCTAGTTACCAGATTTATGATGATAGTCATAAACACATTTCTGATTACACCAATTACAGGTGTATACAACATTTGCCAACGACGGTAAAATATAATTGAATTTTTATTTAGACATAACTAAAATAACAAACTAATACTAACTAATAAGTGTTCCGATGTTGTTTCGGAACACGGGTGCATCATTGCTTAATGAAATGTTACAGTTTCTGGAAGAGATGGCAGAACGCTACTGTTGTCCCTAACATGTTATTGTGATTACTTTTTTATTCGAATGGACAGATACATAACGGTGAATATATTGAGTTAGGTATTATTCTGAGACTAACAAAACTATATCTGGATGTGTTTCTATATGTTTTATGTACCTATGTATTTACAAAAAAAAGCATGTAAGTATTATATCAGTAATATGGCTCCCATAGTACAAGCTCTGCTTAGTTTGGAAGTTAAGAAACGAATAAAAAAGGATATCATTACGAGTTTTTTGTTTTTTTTCCCTCAGTACACTCACCTGTATAGACATCCTACTAAAGGCAGGTTTATACTTAATGTTTACACATAAACGTAATGTTGTGATTGTAACAGGTTGCAAACCCATCCAATGTACAACTTATTAATTACTAACTCCCGCCAAAAGCTTTCCACGCGTGGTTTGTCATTAAAAAAAAGTCTGTCTCAAACCATGACTTAATCTATCTATTTTACTTAGAAAACTTTCGTGATTGATTTCAATCATTATTATAAATACGGGATTTATCTCGTACGTGATGATGACACAGCGGGTCAACGCACTGTGCTGACGTTGACCCAATCCCCACCACCCCGCCCGTCCACTCGCGCGCAGAGAGCAGCGGCGCGCAGTGCGAGGCGAGACGTTATTCGGAGCGGATCGCACTCACCCTGATGAAGGTTCACGAGTTGAACCGAAACATTGTCGGTCGAAACACCGATAAGACGGTACGTGATAAATCCCGTATTTATAATAATGATTAATCTATCTAGTTTACCAATTTAAAAACTTAACAAACAGACAGACAGATTGATAGAGTATAAGAACTAATTTATAATATTTATCTAGTGTGGATTACTAGTTGTTTTTGCTTTTGGTTTGTTTATGTAATTTACCTGATTGGAAGTCATTGCTGTAAAGATGGAAGGCGTTGGTGTTAGTAACACAGTTTTCATACTTCTACAGGCATCATCGTTTCAAACTGGACACATGATTTTATATTTCCTCAATATATGCTTTATTTATTTATTATTTATAGTTGCTAGTGCAAAGTGGTCGAAACTAGACGGTAATTCATTTTTAGGGTTCCGTACCCAAAGGGTCAAACGGGACCCTATTACTAAGACTCCGCTGTCTGTCTATCTGTCCGTCTATTACCAGGCTGTATCCCATGAACCGTGATAGTTAGACAGTTGAAATTTTCACGGATGATGTATTTCTATTGTCGCTACAACAAGAAATACTAAAAATAGAATAAAATAAATAACTAACGGCTACAGGTAGACTTGAAATATTCACAGAATATATAGTTATATATTCACTTTAAAATTATATAATAAATGAAAATAAAGTAAATATTTAAGAGGGGCTCCCTTATAGCAAACGTGACTTTATTGGCGTTTTTATAGATAATGGTACGGAACTCTTCGTGCGCGAGTCCGACTCGTACTTGGCTGGTTTTTTTATCATAGTTTTAGATTTCCCCCTCTTTCTCTATTTATACTTTAACCATGCCAAATCTCACACTCTACGAAGCGTGCAAAGTTTTTTCTACTCGTATTTGTTTATAAATTCTGTGATTTTGAGCCACTTTTACTTAAAGACAAGATTCAAAGCGTCTCCACTTAAAATTATAGGCCATTAAGTCAAATTTTGTCTAAAAGTGATGAACCATTGAAATGATAGATTGAGGCGTCTCGCCAACTCCTATTGCATGACGTACATCGACCCTTAACATACTGTTACAAAGAAAGTCAAAGTACAAAGAAGATCTATGAAAGCGGTTTCTTTCGCCTTGCCCGAGTCTGTGTTTCCTGATAACTACAACCTAGGGGTCTTCTAGGCAAGCGTGTATCATCGTAGACTGCATCATCGCTTACCATCAGGCGAGATCGTGGCCTATAATTTATAACAAAAGTCACCTTCGATCTCTTTTTACACAATTTATAGGCGCACTGGCCAAAACCCTATCTTCATAGATACGGGTCTGAAGAATAGTGATTGATGACCCTGACTCACAGATGACGCGGGGTTCTTATTATCTGAAGAAGTCCAAATCTGGACATTGTTCGCTGAGCCTTTGCAAGAAATAGTGGATTATGTAGGTATATAATGTATGAAACTTATACAAGAATAGAAATCACTCTATTCAAATTTTATATCATTTTAAATCCATAAACCTGTTATATAAGGTTTACAGGATTGTAATTATTTTTTCTCAAACTTGCATGGAAATATTGTCATTATTTTCGAAATAGAACACGCGAAGTATCGAATTTACGGACAAAGAAAATCAAATCCATTGCACGTTTTTTGAATTTCGAACATTACAACGCTCCAGCAATGTTCTATGAAACGGCGTGCTGGGGTTATTAAATACTCTTTGATTGGATCTCTTTTATCATTCTTGGCATACCAAAGTAAGTCTCTTTGCTTAGTACAAATTACGTTCACGTGAATGTATAGCAACAAATGTGTTTGCCTTTCGGCACAGATGATATATAAAAAAATAGGCGGCAAAGCTGAAAACTCGTTTTGATTTGTTATTCACTTATTTAATAAAAGTAAATTTAATAATTAAAATGAGTTCCAACGGTTCAGACAGTGAAATGGAGATTGATTGTACTCCACCAGATTTAAGAACAGAAGCCAAATTGGCAATGGAAAACCTGCTTCCAGCGACGTCAAAAGAAAAATACCTACATAAAAGTATATGACAATTTCAGGAGTTGGAAAAACGAGAAAAAAAAGTGAATATTTTCTCCGAAACAGTATTTTTGGCGTATGAGATTGCTAAAACAAAACAGCCATCTACATTATGGCCAATTTATTCCATGCTAAAATGTACAGTTCGTGTTAAAAACGGCATTAACTTGAAAAATTATGGAAATTTAACTACTTTTAATATTAATTACGAGTAAATTAAATGTATAATATAAAAATGTATGTTTAATTTCCCTGCATTCTTTTGAGAAAAACAGTATATATGCCTCGGCGGAAATGGCAACTGCCTGTCTCGTATTAGTTAAGTCCTTGCCTACGGCTCAGCCTTCAAACTCATACTCGACCTGCAATTGCCTATTTCACGGCCTTTGCAATAATGTACACACGGCTACACGACAAGCTTAACTTTCCAATATAAGCTGACCTCGCATTGTGTAGGCTTTTCGTAGAATGAGAGGTCAGCTTATACTGGAAATGTATAGCTTGATGTGTAGCCGTGTGTTCTAATAACCGTCTTCAAAACAAGTACTTTTTAACAAAATAATAACCGACTTAACCCAACACTCAACCGATTTTGATTATTTCAATAAGACCAATCTGAAAGTATTTCCTTTCAAATAAAGAGAGGAAATTTTCCAAATCGGTTAATAAATGACGGAGTTCTGAGGATACGATCATAAAAAAAATACAACCGAATCACTTAACAAAGTAGTTTTCAGTAGATACTCCTGCCCTGTGTCCATAAAAATGTTCCAAATCTACAGGACTTCTATTTTTCAAGTTTTATTAAAGTATAGGTAGAATAGTTTTATTATTGTGCTGGAAATTCAATGATGAAAATTGCTTTTTCGTACCACTTGCTCAAACAAGTGACATTCTATGCCACAAAAAGCGAACATAACAATAGTCATTTTTAATCTGTTAAAAACAGGGAAAGAAAATTGTATTGAATTTCATTCATCCTCTAGGGGAGAATGTGATTTAAATTTGGAATACTTACCGAAATTTATACTGAACTACATCTGTGTTTACACCATTGAGTTTCTATATAAAGCATTATACGTCTTTTTGAAAAAGGAATACGCATTTATTATGCAGTTATGATTATTAAATAAAATTACGAAAACCGACGAGGCCGTATGAGCTTGATGTCTTTGCTTTACCGACAAAAAAATATTAGTCTAGGAATTTGCCATGTTTTTGTTTTCTTTAAATACTTACATAAACGTTAAGTTTATTTTAATTTATTTTTATAAATAAGTTAATGTTCTAAAAATACGTTACGATGTTAAATCAAAGCGACAGTGACAGTGAATTGTCGGATTCCATCAATGCAAATGCTGCCGCAATTGTAAATAATTTGCTTCCAACAAAATCCAAGGAAAATTATTTAAAAACTTATGAAGAATTTTCAACGTGAAGAAGTGCGAAAGGCCTATCAATTTCAGAATCAGTACTTCTTGTCTATTTTGATTATTTATCCAAGACAAAGAATCCGAATACACTTTGGTGCATATACTCAAAACTGAAAGCTACAATAAGCATCAAACACAGCATTGAAATAAATAGATTCATAAAATTACTGGCTATATTATTATTGTGTTAATTTTTTCACAAATGGTACGAAAAGTAGAGTATTTTCCTTGGTGATAAAGCTGTCTTAGTCTTGGGTGAACTTAAATCCCTCGCTACACTCAGGAATCGTCTTAAATCCCTCGCTTCGCTCGTGATTTAAGTTTTTAACACCCTCGCTACGCTCGGGAGTAAACCTCGAGTCCTTCGTTGCGCTCGCGATTTAAATCGTCACCAGCGACAGAAGACACTGCTTTATCCCCTTGGTTAATAATCTACTATTATCGTTGCTTTATTAATCTCTGATAGATAAAATGACAATAATGTCCATTAAAGTATTTTTCAACAAGAACGTCTGAAAACCTCCTTCTCAAAACCCCGATGCATAGTACCAGTTTCTATGCAAACTCCTTTTCCGTCCAAGCTGTCCGATTATGGAACGCCTTGCCGGTCTCCATCAGGAAATCCCCCTCACCTTCCGTATTTAACGCTAGACTCAAATACTTTATCTCCATGAAGAGTCGTGATTCATCTGATCTCTAATATTAATAATATAATGTATAAGTATGTAAGTACTTACATATTTATTTATTTAATATATGATACTTATTTAATTAAAATTATTTATGTACCTAATATGTATGTATATAACTATTTAGGGTTAAGTAATTTTTCTTTTTCTATTATTAAGTTTATTCTTTTTACACCTCGGCTAATCTTCCATTAAGCTATGATCCTCTCCATCCAAAGGTTGTCTAGAAGAGATTGTTTTGTTAAGCGATAAGATCGCCCATTACGCTTACTTTTATTTGTTTATTTCTTTATATCTGTTGTTTCTAGCTTGTAAGGTATAATAAAGAATTTTCATTCATTCATTCATTCTTTGAAAGCTTTTGGAATGTCCTTGAGATTACTCCTCCAACTTCCATAAAGCGCGATAACAGATGACGTGATTTTGAGTTAACAATGGAGTCTTATGAATTCCTTTTTATAACAGCTGTAAGTGACGTGCCTAAGGCGGCTTCAAAATTACAAAATCCAATGACATTGATTCCGTAATCAAAAGCGCAGTAAAATGAGTTTCATAGCATGTGCGCGCTATTTGTGTTGCTTACAATGCTAATGGTAAAAATAAATCGTTACAAATTAGTACGCTTCCTTAGCTAAATGAGTTTTTTGATAATATATTGAAGTAATAAGTGTTTTTGAGTATTATTTGCCAACGAATACAAATTACCTACATGATTTCCTCTCTAATACAAGAGCGTCATTTTCTGTGTTGCTTACAACGCTAATGGTAAAAAAAAACATTAAAAATTAGTACGCTTCCTTAGCTAAATGAGTTTTTTGATAATATATTGAAGTAATAAGTGTTTTTGAGTATTATTTGCCAACGAATACAAATTACCTACATGATTTTCTCTCTAATACAAGAGAGTCACTTTCTGTGTTGCTTACAACACTAATGGTAAAAAAAAATCATTAAAAGTTAGTAGATTTCCTTAGCATAACGAGTTTTTTGATAAAATTTTGAACTAATGAGTGTTTTTGAGTATTATTTGCCCACGAATGCAAACTACCTACATGATTTTCTCTCTAATACAAGAGCGTCATTTTCTGTGTTGCTTACAACGCTAATGGTAAAAAATCATTTAAATTTAGTAGGATTCCTTAGAATAACGAGTTTTTTGATAATATATTGAAGTAATAATTGTTTTTGAGTATTGTTTGACAACTAATACAAACTACATGGTTTTCTCTCTAATACAAGAGACGACCTTCGTGGCACAGTGGGCGAATAGCCGGCTGAGACGCAGGAAGTAGCGGAACAAGTGTTTGCATGATCTGCAAATATTATATAAACGTCTGGATGTTTTTATATATTATAAGTATGTATTTACAAAAAAAAGTATATAAGTATTCTATCAGTTATCTGGTTCCCATAGTACAAGCTCTGCTTAGTTTGGGTCTAGACAGCACTGTGTGAAATGTCCAGCAATATTTATTTATTTATTATTTTCTCAAAACTAGTTGTCATGCATATAGTGCTATTATCCTTAGCACGGCAGTTGAATGCGCAGCGTAATACGGCCCCTGTTAGATGGAAAGACGACCTGATAAAGGTTGCTGGGAGCCGTTGGGTGCAGGCAACACTAGATCGGTCGCTCTGGAAATTCATGGGAGATTCCTATGTTCGGCAGTGGACGACCTGTGCCTGATATGATGGTGATGATCTCAGTTGTAAAATTGAAGTTTATTAAGGATTTATTAGTAAGAATTTATAAAGTTGACCCAAAGGGTCAAAAGGGACCCTATTACTAAGATTCCGCTGTCTGTCTGGCACCAGGCTGTATCTCATGAACCGTGATAGGTAGACAGTTTCACATATGATGTATTTCTGTTGCCGCTATACAAAAAACAGAATAAAATAAATATTAAGGCGGGCCCCCATACAAGTAACGTGATTATTTTGCTCGTTATCGCTCGATACTGATCACGGCAACAGGTAGACGCTTGAAATATTCACAGAATATTTGGTTATATATTCACTTTAAAAATAAATAATTACATTAAAATAAAACAAATATTTAAGGGGGGCTCCCATACAACAAACGTGATTTTTTTTGCCGTTTTTATAGATAATCGTACGGAACTTTTCGTGCGCGAGTCCAACTCGCACTTCGCCGGTTTTTTTCTATTTATTTGCGTAGTGATGAATAAAGAGGCCCCCGACTCCTGACCTTTGATGATGTCATGTTGCGAGTAGGTAGGTGATGCCCGTTACAAAGCGATTCACATAAATCATCAGAATATTGGTACCGTAATTATTGATAGAGCGAAGCGAGATCTCTAAATCAACTTGGGCAAATCGGCGGTATATGTATGTATGTTTGTTTGTTTGTCCGAGGATAACTTTCGAAGTGTTTATCCGATCATCGTGAAATTTGGTATATAGCGATGGCACAACTTTGGTGTGACTAAATGAGCTAATAATGTAGGGGGAGGGGGGGATGGTTGTTGAGATATTGGGGTAAAAGAAACCCAAAATGGGACTACCCGGTCAAATAAACAGTCTTTGTGAGTACATTTCGACCCGGTTTTTATTTTTAGTTAAATCTTTGTAGTTTTTATATTTTTAGCCTTTCAAAACTGAACATTACAACATTTACTGGGTACACCAGTGACCCCCACAGTGCTGAAATTTGGTATGCGCGTAGCTTTAGTTACACAGAGATACTCGTAGGTAAAAGTTTGAAATCCAGAATAACTGCAATTTCAACGCCAAACATTTTATCATGTAACAAGAACTTCCGTTACCTGTAATTTGAATGAAACTGTAGGCCAAGTTAGTTAAGAATTTCGTGGCATTATTTTGATTACAAAATAAATAATATTTATTTGTTTTTATGGGAGACTCGCGAGATCTCAGTTCGGGGTGAACCACTAGTTTCTGTGCCTACGATAATCGTTCATTTTTAGTTGTAACATATCAAAGTTAATCGGATGTTACCTTTACTTGTGCTGTGAAACGTTGCTTGTTCCAAATTCCATGATTCTAGGTAAACGTAAAGTACTATATATTTTTGTTTGCGAGTGTCAAAATGCGACACAAATGGGTGTATTTTTGATTGCGTTGACTTGATTGGCTTAATTTTTTACAGATCCAAGGTACCGAAGATTTTATTTATTTAACAAATTCCACAGCCCTTACTATATAAGATACAAACTTATACTAAGCGTAGCATACGGTCAAAAACGGTTTTACTTTATATAAAAAATGATTTATAAACAGACCGTCGTAAATTAAATTAAAAAATAAATAAAAAAATAAATAAAATTCGTTTATTTCAGGCACAAAAATACGACCCATATCACATACAAATGAAAAATACACTAAGAAACAACAAAATTGAGAACCTCCTCATTTTTTGACGTCAGTTAAAAATACTGAATATGCCACGGAGCAGATGCTCCAGTGTAGTCATTTTTTATTTCCGTCCAGGTGGACGGAAATCCAATACTTATAAATTCCATTTTTATAAATCTGGTCAGAGACAGCCCTCAGTACGCTATTGTTGGAGCGACTCGCCTACTCCAAAACGACGCTACGCGAGCTCGGATGATAGTGAAAAAGTCGGGAACACCCGCCTCGGAGAACATTCTCGACGCACTGCAGTATTTAAATATACGAACAAAACAAATTACGTGTAAAAACACAAAATACATAGAATACATACATATATAAGTAGTTATATCATAAATTCATACACACATATATATACATATATACCATAATAACCAGTATTTTGTTGCGTTGCATGCATGTGTGTCATCCTTCATAATAACTTTGAAAAATTCACTTTTAAAAGTTCCCTTGTTGATATACCGCATTTGATATTCATTTCAACTTGATACCTCCAAAGCGTTCCTGAGAATCTTGGGGAGAAGGCTCTTGACAGATACTTGTAGGCAGACAACGAACTATAAGGGTACCTTCTTTCTTTCCTTTTGAGGTATCATAAAAATATATGCTTCTCGTGTCTGTTCCATAATATTTTAACATCCATTGAGTTTCAGTTCAAAGCTAGCGTTGAGTGTCTCACTCAACATAAGCTGAGCCGTTTTGGAACAATACCGTTAGTTGTCAGTGAGATAACTGCTACGTTGGTTAACATTTTAGGATTACACAATGGATTTTATATTTTCGTTGGATTTAGTTAAAAAGGTACAAATCAATGATATGGTTTGTTTAAAAAATAATGTATATTGTCTCATTTGCATTAAGTACCTATGTGTAGTGCAAAATGAAGAGTTTTTCTTTCTCTTCTATTTTTCAAATAATAATTCTATTCGTAATTATTAATAACTAGCTTCCACCAGCGGCTTCGCACGCATTGTTTGTCACCAAAAAGTAGCCTATCTGTTAATCCAGGTTATAATCTACGTACATTACATACCAAATTTTACCAAAATCGGTTCAGCCGTTACGACGTGATTGAGTAACAAACAACCAAACAAACATCCAAACTTTCACATTTATAATATTAGTGAGATTATTATTATATACATTTATTACTTAACTCAGGTCTAAGAAATTACCGGGGCCGAAGACAACGAGAAAGAGGCCTGTTTAAATTACAGAAAAATATTTATAAATATTGCAAGAAGGAGGTAAGACAGATGGTACTATTGCAACAAATGGATTAGTGTTCGGGCTATTAGAGTAATTCTTATGAAATGGGTTATGGGCTATGGAAAAAATGAGATACGGCACCTGCCAATTCTGTAATATGCAAACTTAAATGCCTGGAATGGCTCCAATCATTGTCTTACAATGAAACGTATTTTTTTTCGAATGGACTAATCTTGCTGTTGACCTCTGAGGCCGTTGCACCTTAACCATACTTTTGGCGAGCACAGAAGGCGCTCAGACCTGTAAGTTTTTGATGAGATAACTAGCGCAAAGGCACCACTTAGGTACGAACCTCGGCTTGGACTGTTGCCAGGATAGGGATAGGAGAGAAACGCCCGGGTACGTGCTTGTACCTCGTGTAGGCGGCGACTGAAGGGACTCGACCTCGCCGGCGAGGTCGGTGTATCTGTGAAGTGTTTGCTCTGTCTAATGTAGATGACTCAGAAATCTCTTCTGCGTGTTTTCGTCATCCGGGTCTCCGAGAACGTGTCTCGGGCGACGGAGGGTAATGAAACGGAAAAACTGATGGTTGTCTTTATGTAGCCTAGCACACAATATACACAGATACACGTAGGTATACATACACACAGGTACACATTTACACGCACCCGCTACACACTTTCGAACACACTCAGAGGCACAGCCTCATACATACATACATACACACATACACGCACCAATAGGTCCTTCTTGTTACTAACATGTATGTAAACTAATGTGCTACTTTTCTCAATATGGTCTACCCGCTAGCAGGCATTTCTCGCCTGTACAATTGAAAATCTAAAATAAGAAACTGATAACCGCCATCCCCTTTATGGTTATCAACTCCATCGGGCCTAGGGTTACTAGATAAAAAGTCCTGAGATTTTTTAGTTTGAGAATTTTTTCTCAAACGTACATAACAATTTAAAAAAGTCGTAATATACGAGTATGGTCGTTTTTATACACTACGGATCTTGCTCACGCGTTGCACATCGCACTCAAAGAGGGGTGGCAGCAGTTGCTTAAGTTTCTACTTAGATAAATAAGTATTGATATTAATTGTGCAATGATTACCAAAGGAAGATTATTTTTAGTTTAACTTTTTATTAAAGAGATATCTAAAATGTAAGCTGTATTTTATTGAAAATTCTAATAATCCTGAGATTTCATGAGTTTGCAAAATCCAGGCGCAATCCCGAGAAGAGTCCAAAAATCCTGAAATCTCAGGACAAATCCCGAGATATGGTAACCCTATTCGGACCCGACTTAAAATTCGTAAAAGCTTTTAACGTACAACACACGCTGCCCGTAACTCCCCGGCCACCGCAAAGCTAAACCTATGGAAGGAAAAATACTTACCGCCACATGACTTTATCGCGGCACAGGAACATCTTCCCCAGGAAGTTTGGAAGTCCTTGAACCAACTCCGAACTCAAGTCGGCCGGTGCAGGAAGAATATGTGTAGATGGGGAATGCGGGACTCTACTGGCTGCAACTGCAGGGAATCCATTCAAAGCATGCTTACCTTACCACAAAGGACGACTTAAGCTTAGCCACTGACAACGCAATAGAAGTGGCCAATTGTGATTGAGAAGTGAATCGTTGTCTCGAAGAAGAAAAAGACTAATGTACTTTGACTGGGACCTACTTTGATATTTTCTAGAGGAGGTCGTTGATGTCTGCGACACAGTTTAATACACTGATGTCATAGTTTTTCACATCATTTGTACCATTGTTTGAGTTCCAAATAAAAATTGTATGATTATGATTATTAAGAATGATTGATGAAATGTGAAGACAAATATTTTTTGTCTGACGACAGTAAATCTCAAATAATGTGGGATCAAAAAGATTCGTTATTTGGATGAAAAGACAAAATAATAGCTTGTATTCAAGCTTGATTATTAAGAGGCATCTTGAAATACGCATCCCTTTACAGATGGTACAGATAGACACAGAAGTCTTTTGCTTGATATTTTTATTCGTTTTGCTGGGCGCGCTAAGTGGCGGGTGTGCTACGTGGCGAGTGTGCTAATTGGCGGGTGTGCTACGTAGCGGGTGTGCTACGTGGCGGGTGTGCTACGTGGCGGGTGTGCTACGCGGCGGGTGTGCAACACTCTTCAGTCTTCACTCGGACACTTTTATGCATGTGTGTTCTTTCCACGTCGCTCGTAACGCTTCGCCCGCTGGACACTCGACACGAGTGGCCACTCAGATCCCCTTGAACTAATTTGGGCCTTGGGTTGGTGGGAACAAATACGATAACCACCAAATTAAAAAAGAAAATGTTTTTATTCATTAAAACCATAAGAATCACTTTGAAACGTCAATTTACTGCCAGTTTCTTTGCGTCCAAGCCGGGAAAGAAAGGCAAATAACAAGGCTTTGTTCTTTTTAATGATCCTTTGAGAACACTTAACAATAAAGAATTGTCTAAATTGTAACATTTATGAAGGAGTTGAAGTAATTTCAATTCCATGCTTCTATATCATCGAAATACTTCGATTTACGTTTTTGAATTTGTTGTTTGTCAATTATTGTACATTATTTGGGAGTTTGTTATAAAAATGTACACCTTTCCCTTTAAAATAGATAAGATAAAGATAAAAAAAACGTTCATTTATCACCAATACAAAACCAAAGAAATCTTAAAACTAGTCGTCGGCGAAAAAAATAAAAAATGACTTGATGAAACATTACAGACCCATTTTATCATGATCATTGACAGCATATAACGACTAGCAATAGCATTTTAGATATTGTGCTAATTTAAAAAACTTGGAGGTACACTTTTGTTGGTGCTGGTACCGAGTTGTAGACGACTTCAGAGGATTTTGATGAGTCAATCTCTCATGAGATTGACCGCTATTGAGCCTTTTTTATTCGAGTGTATCTATCGAAAGTTTTTTTCACTTATGATCAGACGGTTAGGCAGATTTAATTTAGAAATTAATTAAAATATAATCAATGACTAATGCAATTCAATATATATAATTATTGTTACGTACTGACATATTTGCGTGACAAACTCCGCATTGAGGAAATCCGCAGAAGAACTAAAGTTGCCGACATAGCTCTCAAAATTAGCAAGTTGAAGTGGCAATGGGCAGGCCACATTGCTCGTGGAACCGTTAACCGTTGGGGAAGAAAGGTTCTCGAGTGGAGACTATGGACTGGAAGACGCAGCGTAGGCTGGCCCCCCATAAGGTGGACCGACGATCTAGTAAGAATCGCGTGGAGCCGTTGGGCGCAAACGGCTACCAACCGCTCGTAGTGGTGATCTAAAGGGGAGGCCTATGTTCAGCAGTGGACTTCCGGCTGATGAAGATGATGATGATGATGACTGACATATGCAGCAATTTAGAATTCAAATTAGGTATTATAAGCAATTCTTTGACAGTGCCCCTCTACAGCGGCTATAATCCGGTACCTACAAACTAATTAATCAGTATTTAGATCCATAAATGCGGAATGTATACAAAATGCTTGTCTGTTTCTGGCACCTTCAAAATTATGGTGCGTTGACTTAGACAAAGACATGTAATTAATTATGTAATATTATTGACGTAACCAAGTGTTCTATGTGGCGCAGTGGGCGAATAGCCGGCTGAGACGCAGGAGGTAGCGGGTTCGATTCCCGCTGCGGAACAAATGTTTGCATGATCTACAGATATTTGTTCCGGGTCTGGATGTTTATCTATATATTATAAGTAAGTATTTACAAAAAAAAAGTATATAAGTATTCTATCAGTTATCTGGTTCCCATAATACAAGCTCTGCTTAGTTTGGGGCTAGATAGATAGATAGGTGAAATGTCTAGCAATATTTGTATTATTTATATTTATTGTGTCCCTACGGTTTGAATGAGTATTATGAGTATTTTCATTTTGTAACAATTTAATCATATTTGATCTAGAATAGTAGGTAGGATCTCATAATAGTGGGATAGTGGGATCACTATCTATCTAGAGGCTGCATCACTGAAAGCAAATGCTTTCAATTTATAGTACTTTCAAACTAAAGATTACTAATTATTACCACGCAAAAAAGCCAAGTTGCTTGAAGGTACGACGCCAAAAGCATGGAACGGGGGCGTGGTGGTTCTGTTTTTCAAGAAAGGTGACAACACCTTGCTTAAGAATACAGACCCATCTCACTTTTGAGCCATGTTTATAAGCTGTTTTCGAGGGTCATCGCGAACCGTCTCGAACGCAGGTTTGATGACTTCCGAACAAGCCGGGTTCCGTAAAGGCTACAGTACCATAGACCACATACATACGCTGCGGCAAGTCATACAGAAGACCGAAGAGTATAACTTGCCGCTATGTCTCGCATTTGTAGACTATGAGAAAGCCTTCGATGTCGAAACATGGGCAGTGCTTGATTCTCTCCAACGATGCCGTATTGACTATCGGTACATCGAAGTGTTGAAGTGTTTGTATAAAAACGCCACTATGTCAGTCCGAGTACACGAACAGAGCTCGAAAACGATTCCCTTAAAAAGAGGCGTAAGACAGGGAGATGTTATCTCTCCGAAACTGTTTACGACCGCATTGGAAGATGCCTTCAAGCTTCTGGAATGGAAAGGACTGGGCATCAATATTAACGGCGAATACATCACTCACCTTCGGTTTGCCGACGATATTGTGGTCATGGCAAAGTCGATGGAAGAGCTCAGCACAATGCTCGAAGGCCTCAATCGAGTCTCCCAACGGGTAGGACTTAAAATGAACATGGACAAGACGAAAATCATGTCGAATGTCCATGTCGTCCCTGCCCCAGTTATGGTTGAGAACTCGGCTCTTGAAGTTGTCGACGCTTATGTATACCTAGGACAAACAGTCCAATTAGGTAGGTCCAACTTCGAGAAAGAGGTCAATCGTCGAATCCAACTCGGATGGGCAGCGTTTGGGAAACTTCGCAACGTCTTTTCGTCCAACATACCTCAGTGCCTTAAGACGAAAGTCTTCAATCAGTGTGTGTTACCAGTGATGACATATGGAACCGAGACGTGGTCCTTCACTATTGGCCTTATGAATAAGCTCAAAGTCGCTCAACGAGCTATGGAGAGGGCTATGCTCGGGGTTTCTCTACGGGATCGAATCAGAAATGAGGAGATACGTAGGAGAACTCAAGTCACCGACATAGCCCGACGGATTAGCACGTTGAAGTGGCAATGGGCAGGCCATATAGCGCGCAGAACAGATGGCCGATGGGGCCGAAAGGTTCTCGAGTGGAGGCCACGGACCGGCAAGCGCAGCGTAGGACGTCCACCCACAAGATGGGCAGACGACTTGGTAAGAACCGCAGGTCGACGTTGGATGCAGGCCGCTTCCAACCGCAGTTTATGGAGATCAATGAGGGAGGCCTTTGTCCAGCAGTGGACGTCCTACGGCTGATATGATGATGATGATGAAAAAAGCCAACCCTCCGCCAATTTTTAAGAGTAGTCGAGTTCTTTGTGAAAGAGCTCGCCCGAGGAAGTACTACCTACAAACCTATTCCTGCCGCCAAGCAGCATTGCTGTGTTTCGGTTTGAAGGGAATGGTTGCCGGTGAAATTACAGGCACATGAGGCTTTACACCTGTATGCCTCAAGTTGATGGAAACAGGGTAGTGCATCGTAGAGCACGTTCCTAAGGAGCGTGACCTACGAGGCGATACGTTGTTATAGGCGATGGTAACCACTTAACATCAGGTGGGCTATAGGCTTGTTCCATCTCAAATTGGTATTAAAAAAAAACATTGCCCCCCGCAATGTAGGGTCTTATCGCTTTGAAGCGCTTTCCTCTAGACAACGTTTGGATGGAACAGATTAACTGCCATTTATCTTAAAACGCTGTATAAAGAAAAAAATAAAATAATAAAACCATCATAATTCAGTCTATACTAAACCAATTTTATTTCTTTAACTTTGAAAACCTAATTCTAAATACGTGAGGTTGAATAACCAGACACCCCACGTGATCGCTTATCACAATATGGACTTCAAAATAGCTTCAAGCTGGAGGTAAAAGTATGATAAACACCATCTATTTTTAGACGCATTGTAAATGAAGTGACATTTTCGTTCATCTGCCTTCATGTCAGTGGACGGGTCGACTTTGAAATTATTTGGCAATCTCATAAAGAGTTTATGAAAATATGTATCATGACATTTAGGTACAAATACGGGATTTATCACGTACCGTCTTATCGGTGTTTCGACCGACAATGTTTCGGTTCAATTCGTGAACCTTCATCAGGGTGAGTGCGATCCGCTCCGAATAACGTCTCGCCTCGCGTTTAGGGAAGGAATTGAACCGAAACATTGTCGGTCGAAACAGCGATAAGACGGTACGTGATAAATCCCGTATTTATAATAATGATTGAGATTAATCACGAAAGTTTTTTAACTAAAATATTTAGGTACATCGGTGGAATTCAAATCAAATCATTATTTCAGGAAGATTGTAGAGATATTGGGGTTCATGATAGGTAAAAAAAAACCAAAATGGGACTATCCGGTCAAATGGCACGTCTAATAAAAGGTATTTGTGAGTACATTTCGATCCCGTTTTTAATTTTAGTTTAAACTTTGCAGTTTTTAAGTTATTACTTATTAGTCGTAATAAAAACTGAACTTTGACAAAATTCACAGGGTACACCAGTGACCCCACAGTGCTGAAATGTGGTATGCATGTGTAATGACACAATTATAGGCAAAAGTCTGAAATCTAGAATAACTGCAATTTCTACCTCAAAAAAGAATAACCAAAATCCATGAACTCCCGTTACATTTTTTTTATACTAGTTACTTGTATGGCAAACGAGCATGCAGTCCACCAAATGTTAAGTGGCTACTGTGCAGCCCATGCACATCCACATATTAGGTTGGGGAAAAAGTTTCTGCGCATTTTTTAAGAACTTTCAAAACATTTTTTAATATAGTTTATTTATATTTAACTAAAGTATGTAGGTACCATTTTGTTCGGTAACTATTTGCCATCTTGTAGGTAGGGATATGATCCCATTGCTATAGAAATTTAGGGGCTTCTGATCAAAATACCGCGACAAGTAGTTTTGGCAGTTCTCTCGTGATGTTAACCTGACACTGCCTAAAGAATTCTGAAGAGACCGAAACAGGTGGAAATCTGAACGTGCAAGGTCAGGACTATACGGCGGATGCATTTACACCTCCCAGCCAAACTCTCTTAATTTTTGCTGAGTGGCTAAAGATGTGTGAGGTCTAGCGTTATCGTTATGATAAACTACACCTCTTCTGTTGATTAATTCCGACCGCTTTCTCTCAACTTCTTGCTTTAATCTCATCATTTGTTCGCAGTAGAGTTCAGAATCGATGGTCCTGCCTGGTGGTAACAGATCATAATGAATAATGCCTTCCAATCCCACCACACATACAGCATCACCTTGTCTCGAGTTAACCCGGGTTTCGCCACAGTCTTTGAACCCTGACCGGCCTTTGACCACGACCTTTTTCGCACGTTCTTGTCGTACGTGATCCACTTTTAATCACCAGTTATCAACTTCTTCAAAAATGGTTCGGTTTCATTACGTCATAATAAAGAATCACAAATGAGTACACGGTTCATTAGGTTTCGTTCAGTGAGCTCGTGGGGTACCCAAATATCGAGCTTTTTTGTGTACTCAGTTTTTTTTCAAATGCGCCAAAACTGTTTTGTGGTCAATTCCCAGTTCTTCAGCTACGTCGTAACTACAGATATGCCGATCTTGCACCACTTTTTAAAAAATTACATCAATTATATCCGTAATAGGGCGACCAGAGCGACGTGCATCTTTGACATCAAAATTTCCGGATTGAAAACGCTTAAACCAAATTTGTGCTACTCTCACAGACACTGCAATAGGTTCATAAACATCACACATTTTTTTCGCGGCTTGCGTTGCATTTTTACCTTTTTTGTAGTAAAATTTTAAAATGTATCGAATTTCTTCATTAGATTCACTCATCTTAACAGTACGAAAAACAAATAAAAATCACACATTTTCCTAATTTGAATTTGGAATTATCTTCTTTAAAATTTAAACTTTGAATGATACCAAAACCAGCCAGATACAAATAGTATAGCCAAAGAGATTTTTTACAAGTTCATACATACTATAATGCAAAAAGACTTTTTCCCCAACCTATTTTAATACAAAGCAAGCTATTATTGTTGTCTTGATCTCTATGTGGATACGTTGCCATACTATAGGACTTATCTGTTATGCCTATGTGCCAGTAATTACAGGAACATACCATTACCATCTAACCGGAACACAGCAGCACAAGTACTGCTATTTGGCGGCAGATAAAGGTAAGGCGGTGGTGTCCACTTCCTCGAGCCCGTTCACAAAAGCTCTACCACCAGTAAATGAAATTACCTGTAATTGAAATTAAACTGTAGGTAAGGTCGGCTTGCACAACGATCCCTAAACATATTTAGCGACTAAACATGTTTAAATTTAACGTATTTGTGTGATTTGAGAAGTCCTTAAATCATATTTAGCCTCTGAATACGTTTAGGCATCGTTGCACGAGTCGGTATAAGAATATATTTTTTGTGTTTTGGGATACTCGCGAGTTCTCAGTTCGGGGCGAACAACTAGTTATATAGTGCTAGTACAAAAGTTTGGTGGTTATTGACATTGCTTACAGAGACCCTTAAAAATAAGCTTGTTTTTGGGCTCAAACATTGCGACACTCCCCCCACTCCCTAGTCATACAGTAGCCACAAACAAGAACCGAACTGAAATTCGGAACTGAATTCGGAAAAATCTTTCGCGGACGTGGTATGTCAATAAAAGTAGTGTGATGTGATATCCCACTCGTAATTTCTGAAAGTCTGAGCTTGTTGGCCGTTGAACTCACCTCCAACCTGAACTTCGGCTCGCACATTGAATCTAGGGCCAAAATTGTTGCTATGAATAAATAAATAAATAAATATTGCTGGACATTTCACACAGCGCTATCTAGCCCCAAACCAAGCAGAGCTTGTACTATAGGAACCAGATAACTGATAGAATACATACATACATTTTTTTTTGTAAATACTTACTTATAATTTATATGGAAACAACCAGACCCGGCGGGAATCGAACCCGATACCTCCTCCGTCTCAGCCGGCTATTCGCCCACTGCACCACGGAGGTAGTCATATGATGCTGGGCATCCTAGCTAAGGTTCGGTGGTATTTCTCACCGGGACAGCTGCTCAGTCTCTACAAAGCACAAGTCCGCTCATGTATGGAGTACTGCTGCCATCTATGGGATGGCTCAGCCAAGTACCAGCTTGAAGCACTTGATTCGATTGAGCGACGTGCTGCTAGACTCATTGGTGATGACTCACTAGTGGAAGCCAATTTACAAAGTCTAGAACACAGACGCCGAGTAGCCAGACTTTCAGTTTTTTACAAGATACATTTTTGTGAATGTGCGCAAGATCTTCATCACCTTATCCCTCCTTCCCCCTTCCACCACCGGACAAGCTGACGGACCGAGAAGTACCACCCATACCTGGTCAGCATACCACCTTGCCGTACCAAACGATTTGCTTCAACTTTTCTTGTTAGCACAAGTGAGGAGTGGCACTCACTTCTGGTTAAGATCTGATGTTTAATGTAATGCTCATCAAAGCTTCATCATCATCATCATCATATCAGCCGTAGGACGTCCACTGCTGGACAAAGGCCTCCCTCATTGATCTCCAGGAACTGCGGTTGGAAGCGGCCTGCATCCAACGCCGACCTGCGGTTCTTACCAAGTCGTCTGCCCATCTTGTGGGTGGACGTCCTACGCTGCGCTTGCCGGTCCGTGGCCTCCACTCGAGAACCTTCGCTCAACGAGCTATGGAGAGGGCTATGCTCGGGGTTTCTCTACGGGATCGAATCAGAAATGAGGAGATACGTAGGAGAACTCAAGTCACCGACATAGCCCGACGGATTAGCATCAAAGCTTACATGTGTTTAAATGTTTATATATAAAATTCTAAAACTACAATAGTTATGTATCGTAATACGAAATAAGTACCTACTTTAGGTAAAATTTTATTGTACAAGTTTTGAGAAGCGCTTTAGTATAATTAACGTTGTAAATTATGTTTGTTAATTCTAGGATTTAATTCACACTGGAATTGTACTAGCTAAGCTTTTATAATCTAATAAAGAACTTTTAAAATTGAAAAATTAACTCACTTCCGGCGTATGTTTTTCCAAACCATGATAATCTTGGAGTCTTCAAGTCCAGAGTGAATATGTCCTTTCTAGGCAAGCGTGCTCCATCTTCGATCACACCTTCACTTACCATCAGGTGAGGTAGTTGTCAAGCCTATGTCTCAATTGAGGTCATAATCTATCTGTACTGGTACCAAATTTCATCGAAATCGGTCCAGTCAGTTAGTCGTGAAACGTAACAGACAGAGATAAACAGATAAGAGTTTTATTTTAATTTAAAACTATGGTATTAATATGGATTTTTTTTTACTTGGCCCTTTTTCTGTTACCGTGCGGTCAATGACCGGCAATTCTCATTATTTTGTTCTTCCTATGTTTTTTAAGTAATTAAATTCGTTTAAAAACATTTTTTTATACAATTATTAGTTGAAATATGTAATATTTTAATATTCATTATTACTTAAATATCTAAATAGAATAAGATGAATAGGGTGCCAAAGAAACGTTGAGTGACATACTTATGCAGATTTATTTTAGGCCGCAATTTTCTTTGGTATGTGAACATTATTTCTTCCAAGTTCAGCGATACGGGTATAATAAACATCTTGAAAACATGATTTAAAAACATAAATAACATGTTTGAATATAATGTGAAGTAGCTACAGGAAAGCTTTTGATGTTATTTTAGAAGTACATATGTCAGGATCGTAGCAAGTGGAGATCCGTGGTCTCTACCTACCCCTCCGGGATAAGGACGTCCCAGTTTTTTTTATCATTATGAATCATCAACACAGCATACATTGACAATATTCAGCGGTTACATTTACAAATGGTAGAGACGTCCACTGCTGAACATAGGCCTCCCCCTTAGATCGCCACAACGAGCGGTTGGTAGCCGTTTGCGCCCAACGACGGCTCCCCGCGATTCTTACTAGATCGTCGGTCCACCTTGTGGGGGGCCGGCCTACGCTGCGTCTTCCAGTCCGTGGTCTCCACTCGAGAACCTTTCTTCCCCATCGTATCTAATAATGTAATGTATCTATACTTATTCCTATCTAAGTATCTGGGGCCGTTCAAGTATTACGTAATCTATAATACAAATATTTACCCCCCCCCTCCTGTCAGCCAATGTAATCAAAGCTCGTACTCCCCCCACACACCCCCACACACCCCTCCCATGCTTACGTAAACATTGGTATATGCATTTTTCTTTTAATTTAAGTATTCTGTTTATTTTGATTGATTCATGAACAGCAGTTATAATTCTAGAAATAAGAAAATAAGCTTAGGATAGAGGACTTCAACGCACATAATATGCATTTAAACAAACTTTATTGACGCGGTAGTCAACATAGAGTAAGAAACAAATATTGAAATCTTAAGTAATATTACGAACAATATTACTGCTGACGTAATCACCATCTAGACCCCCATGTCATCAAAAATAAGCAAAGCAAAAACCCCTCCGTCGTATAGTGCTTCCGTAATAATTGAACGGTTCCCTACAAAAAAAAATACATGATTTAATTTAATCATTGTTATATATACTTACGTTGATTCTTATGTACCACTAAGGGTGTTACGACAATGTTTCGGTTGAATTTGTGAACCTTCTTCAAGGTGAGTGCGATCTGTTTCGCACTGCGTCTCACCTCTCACTCAAACCGAAACATTGTCGCAGCTAGGGTTACCAAGTTTTTTCTATCAAATATAGTATTTTCGAAGCTGTTACCTCTAAAAATATAGTAGAGGTCAAAAAAATGAAGAAAATTATAGTATGTGGTTACTTACTTACTGCTCTGCACCTTAATAATTATTTTTTTATTTTTAATAAAGCATGCTTGATGACAGTCAAAATTTAAATTGAAAAGCACCATTAATTCTCCTTTTATTAAGTTCAAACTGGCCTTGTTACGCTCATCTCTCCATTTCGTCTTCATGACAAAAAATATGCGCTCTGTGAATGCTGATGTTGCAAAAATGATACAAAGAAGATCTTATTGCCATTTTTCAACAGTTGATTTAGTAGAAAATTTTTGTTCAAAAAGTACAATGCCCAGAATTGTGTTCATTTGATTGATCACTGAGTACAAATTGTTAAAATAAATTTTTAGTTTCTCAGCAATTTATAATTTAGAGCGGTGCGGGCTTTAAAAAACGATTAAGGCTGCGTTTCGCTTTACGCAAAATATAGTAGTTTCGCCTACTATATATTTTTTTACAAATATAGTATTTAATATAGTAGGATACTGTATTATATAGTTGGGTTGGCAACTCTAGTCGCAACACTGATAAAACAGTACATGATAAATCTCGTATTTATAATAACGATTTAACATCTTGTTTGACAAAAATAATATTCGATGTGCGAATATTATTTTTGTCAAACAAGAAGACCCTAAAAGCAATATTGTGCCGAAATTGCGACTACCTACCCATACTTAGTAGCACGATACGAAAGTTATTACAAGTACCTACTTTAGCGTAGAATATAATACATATAGCTCTTATTTATTAGGGACTATACGAAGGCACAGTTTAAGCGGACTCAGCTTGTATACTTTTCTTGCAAATAAATAAATCAAACAGTTTAACAATCGAGCTCAACTGATCCGGATAGAAGAGTCCAAAATATGATACCACAATAAAGGTCACAGCTTACTACATCAACCCGGCACCCGACCAGCACCGCCTCGCCGCTCGGCGTTCACTCGTTGACAGCGGGTGGGCCACAGGTGGACGCCTCGTTATTACAAGTGAACGCCACGTGGTCAACAAGTGGACCTCGCGTGGTCAACCAAATTTTTCTTTCTTTATAAGTCTTTCTTTATTCATTTCGAATGCAAAAACCATACGTCTGAAACATTTCAAAGAAATGCTGGAAATGACGGGTAGGCGGGGAGCGAAGCATCGCCGCCACATTGTGCTCGCATGAATCACTCGCGGGCCGCGCGGGGTCACCGAATGGTCAACTCGTCGTCCGCGCCTGAACGGCATACGCCCGAGGCGATCCTGAAGTGATGTAATGAGTGCACGTCCATACAATTTAATTTAGAATACTAACCACTCGAGGCGAGGCGGTGCGGGTCGGGTGCCGGGTTGATGTAGTGAGCTATGCCCTTAATGCAGCAACATTATCATTTTTTCTGTGAAACTCCAATTAGTGATCCAGGTTTATGCTCCATTTCGGATCCTTGCTATCCTTTCAACTTTACTGGCTAAGGGAAGCTACATCGTCTCCAGAATATTTTCAATCCAAGATACTGTCAAATTTTGCTAATACCATCAACTATTTTGGTTCCTCTCCATAGCATGGTTGTCTATTGCTCATTTAGCTGTATTTTATAATCACACACACACACATACACACACACACACGACACACCACACAAACACACCACACAAACACTCAACACACACATACTCACACACACGCAGTATTCAACTTAAAATCATAATCATATTTATAGTGTGACCATTAGTGCTGTGCACTCCCTGAGGTATGCGCGGCGAGGTGGGAGGCAAAGAAAAAACTGCATGAGTTCACATGAGATCAATACATGTCGGACATATCTTACGATATCATTTTGCATTTCTAAGGCAAGACTTGTGGCGGGACGATGGTCGGAGGCTATCTATCTGTAATATATTATACTTACTTAGTTGATTAAATGTAACTTAAATATACTCATATTTTATTAAAAATATGCAGGTGATAAATAAGAACTAAACTTATAATTCAAAGGACTTGTTTTATTCAACATTTTTTATATTTACAAACAATTATATATTCTAACGAAAGTTATTCTGACATAGATTCTGTTTCAACTTCATCTTCCATTTCATATCACGAGATAACGCACGACCCATCTTTGAATATTTATCCCGTGTGCGTCTGACATAGACCGTCCGGTACAAAAGCTACCTACCGCCGTGAGCGTTGACGGCAGACTGATAGATCGGAGCGGCCGACACATCCCCCCCGTCTCGCCGCGCGCATACTTCAGGGAGTGCACAGCACTAATGGTCACACTATAGAATAAACATTTACTTGTATCGACTTGTTTTAAGCTGGAACGTTGTTCGGTTTGGTTTTGGAAGAGGGCGCTGACACTGCTACTCAGTTTGTTTTTAACTTTTGCAGTTGTCAACGTTTTCATTTATCTATTGTACTTTGGTTATGTTCCAAATAAATAAATTTGAATTTTTTTTTATTATCTTATTTTCTGTTCAGGCTAGTATTACATTCACTCAGATTAACATACGTACGCTGGCCCTCCAAGTCTATTTTACATTTAACAAGTTATTAATTTATTTTAATTATTGTGTGTCAAATCCTATAGTATGAGTACTACAAATCCAATAATATCCTAAACATTAATTACTAGTGGTTCCCCCGAACTGAGTTCTCCCGAATCTCCCAAACAACAAAACAAATATTATTCATAGGGCGACTTGCACAACGATGCCTTAATGTATTTAGTGGCTAAATATGATTTAAGGATTTGCCAACCTTACAAATACTTCAAATTTAAACATGTTTAGTAGTTAAATACGTTTAGTGATCTTTGTGCCCGCCGGCCATAATCTTTGACTAATAAATTAGTCCCATGAAATAAATAACCATTAACTTGACCTACAGTTTCATTCAAATTAGAGGTAACGTGGGTTAATGTAATTGGTTACTCGTTTTAAGCTAATAAATTGCAGTTATTCTGGATTTCAGACTTTTCCCTATATTTGTATCACTAAAGCTACACGAATCCCGAATTTCATCATTGTGGGGTCACTAATGTACCCTGTGAATTTGGCAATGTCTGAATCTTTCATAGTGTTGCCAGAATACTCTGGAACACTGGATAAATACTACTCACGCGTACGGAAATAATTGCTAATCACTAAACTTTTTTTTAATAACTTGTAAAACATTTTTGGGAGCCCCTTTAGGGCCATCGCAAACTGAACGCGGCGTTGTCGTTTGCATCTGGCGTGTTGTCGACGCGACTAGACGCACGCATCGGCAACCAGTCGTTACGACAGACGTCGTGCAGGAAGTGATCATAGTAGTAGAGTATTCGAGAGAGACGGCCGTGTTGTTCATCTTGTGAGTGAATATGTAGCCTCTAGTTGCACTTGCCTTGTTGCTTATTTTGCGAATGCAAAGGCGCAGAGTACGACGAATCCATCGCCGTTAGTGGGTCCGTCCAATACTAACCTCTCTATACTGATATATCTCTATATCAATACTACTAAATGAACACATCGACATCTAACGTATCCATCTTGAGATTCTTAATAAAATATACACGTTCATCTTCCTCAGCGCTCACAGCAAGACTGACGCTGCGCTGCCTGTAGCGCGGCTGTCGTCGTGTGTGCGCGTGCACAGCGCGACTAGACGCGGCAACAAGTAGCGAGCGCGCGCGACTCCCCTAGCTTGTTGTCGCGACTCCACGACTATGACGCTAAAGGTGCGGAGCTTTGAACAAAATATATGAAAATTGTCGGCCGCAGTATATTGTCGCGTCTAGTCGCCGAGCTGTCGCTGTCGTGTGTCGCCGAGTGTGCGCTTACACATAGGCGCGAAGCCGTCGGCGGTCGCCGACGTCGCCGACCCCTAAAGGTAGCATTCAGTTCTTATGAACCGCGACGCACTACATCGACCCGCGACCTCCGGGTCGCGCGACCCACTGCTTAGTATGTATTTATATGGAATACTAAACAAACCCGGCAACCACGTCGCGCGTCGGCGTGGCTAGAGAGCGGCGTGGCGACCGCGACCCGGTCGCATCGGAGGCAGTGCAGTCACGCGACGCAGGCGAGAAACACATCAAAATGGCGGCGTTTTCACAGAACGAGGATGAGAAGTTGATAGAATTAGTAAATAAAAACCCAACTTTATGTTATGTTATGATGTAAGGCTCGCATCTTATAAAGACAATATTGTGAAGGACAATATTTTAGATAGTTAATAACATAACCATAGTATCATCTTATTCATCCTCCAATAGCTGCAGAATAAGTTTTTTCCTAGCTACGGATAAATTGTCCGACATATTGTACAGCAATAGAACACAACCGCCATCCAAAAACACAGCGGGAAGAGTGGCGATGTCGCCATCGCGGTCACTGATATCGGAAGGCTAGGGGTCGCCCCGCGTTGGCATCCATGATCGCGTTGTTCATTGTTGCAGTCGCGCGTCGCGGTCGCTAAGCACCGAATGCTACCTTACGCCGCCACTGCGTCTTTATGAAGTGTAGTAGCTGTGTTTAATTTACCGTAGTCATAGGTGCGATGAGGTAGGCAATTTGTGAAGGCCCATATATTTCTGTTTAATAAAGTTGTTCGTGTTATAATGATTAACATGATATTCTGTAAATGTGTAACTTATTTTATAGAGAGCTTTATCGAGTTTGATAATTTTTGTGATAAAATAATCCCGTGTTATCATATTTTCATAACTTTATAGTGAAAACACACATTAAAATTTAGCCTAAATTACTGCAAAATGTTAAAAGTACTCACAATTTTATTACTGTCATATAGTTTATGTGTGTCCTTCACTATTGGCCTTATGAATAAGCTCAGACTCGTTCAACGAGCTATGGAGAGGGCTATGCTCGGGGTTTCTCTACGGGATCGAATCAGAAATGAGGAGATACGTAAGAGAACTCAAGTCACAGACATAGCCCGACGGATTAGCACGTCGAAGTGGCAATGGGCAGGCCATATAGCGCGCAGAACAGATGGCCGATGGGGCCGGAAAGTTCTCGAATGGAGGCCACGGACCGGCAAGCGCAGCGTAGGACGTCCACCTACAAGATGGGCAGACGACTTGGTAAGAACCGCAGGTCGGCGTTGAATGCAGGACGCTTCCAACCGCAGTTGCTGAAGATCAATGAGGGAGGTCTTTGTCCAGCAGTGGACGTCCTACGGCTGATAGGATGATGATGATGATATAGTTTATAGATTTTGGCCGACTTTCGTCGAGAACGTCTCGGTTGTAAACTCGACCACTTTAGGAACGTGCTCTACGATGCACTGCCCTGCGTCCACCAACTTGAGGCATACAGGTGTAAAGCCTCATGTGCCTGTCACCAGCAACCGTACCCTGCTTAGCAGCAGCAATGGATACGATGGTTGTACTTCCACGGACGAGCCCTTTCACAAGAAACTCTAGTACTCTTAGTTCAAAAGTATTTTGCGGGTAATTTCTTTGGTTCCCTATTTTGCTTACAATTTAACCGTGCCACATAAACCATTGCATTGTCTTTGGAATAGTTACACTGTCTTTTATTTTCTTGCATTGATGGGCACTTCCAAATACGATCGGAAGAAATAAAACACGGTGATACTATTCCAAAGATAATAGTGTGTTTCCATCAGCAGCAGTAATTTTTTTTAAAATCCTGTTTCAACACAATTGAAACTTTATTACCTAATGGTTCGCCCCGAACTGAGATCTCGCGATTCTCACATAAAAACAAAAAAACTATTATTTGTAATCCTACTACCAAAACAGTGCCATGAAATATAAACCAACTAACTTGACATACAGTTTCATTCAAATTACAGGCTACGGGAGTTTATGTATTTTGGTGAGTTTTTTTGGGGTAGAAATTGCAGTTATTCTGGATTTCTGACTTTTCCCTACATTTGTGTCACTAAAACTAAGCGCATACCAAATTTCAACACTGTAGGGTCACTGGTGTACCCTGTGAATTTTGTCAAAGTTCAGTTTTTATTATGGCTAATCACTTTAAAACTACAAGATTTAAACTAAAAATAAGAACGTAATCAAAATGTACTCACAAAGACCTTTTTTTAAACGGGTCACTTGATCAGATAGTCCCATTTTTTTTTTACCCCTCTTGAACCCCAATATCTTAGTAACCCCCCCATATTTTTAGCTCATTTAATCACACCAAAATTGTGGTATCACTACCTACCTATATACCAAATTTCACGATGATCGCATGAATGCTTTAAAAGTTATCCTCGGGCAAACAAACATACACACATACAAAGCCAATTTGCCTAAGTTGATCGCTTCGCTCGATCAATAAAAATGGATTTCTATTAGCTTTTGCGGCTTTAGTTTCAGTGCGGCCATGAGGCCTATTGTGATCGCCACATGTTTTTGTGTCTCCCCTAGGTTATGGGGGCGTTTAAAGTTCACCACTAAGCCCTGCAGCCGGTAGCGTAGCGTGGGTGTCAGCCGCCCGGGGCGAAAGAAAATTTTGCCGCCCTCTTATTTAAGTATTTTGATTTAAGGCTAGGTAGAAGGAATGAATAATTCCGTGCTCATTTCGATCGCTCCAGATAGTAGGTGCGTCAAAAAATAGTGAAATTTTGACGCCCCCTAAAGGTGCCGCCCAGGGCGGGCCGCCCCTGCCGCCCCTACTACACTACGCCACTGCCTGCAGCTGCTAAAAACTGTAGAATATGATTTGATGCTGAAAACCCCAGTTCATAGAACTAAATTCTATGATGATTCCTTTACCGTTCAAGCAACACGTCTTTGGAACACATTACCGGTCTCAATACGGCAAGCTCCATCATTAGCCACATTTAAAACAAGAGTCAAAAGATTTTATCTCTCAGCAACGTCGTAGTATCACTATAAATATATGTATGTATGTTTATGTATATATATATATATATTATTTAATTTATTTGTTGTAGGTATATTTATGTATATTGTTTTATTTTATTGTAAGTGATCAGCGCTCTCCTAAAATTTAGTTTTTGTTTTGTTAACGTAGGTACCTCCCCCTTCAATATTGTAATGGTACTAAAGTCCTCTCCATCTAAAGGTTGTCTGAAAGAAATCGCTCCTAAGCGATAAGACCGCCCATTGTACTTGTTGCTTTGTACATTTTTATTTTTACGTCTGTTTCTTGTGAAGTGTACAATAAAGTATTTTCATTCATTCAATATTCTTAGGGGTGCTAGATAACTGTTAGCTTCTCCGGACTAATCAAAAGGTAAAAATACACGATAAATATCCGTTCAATAACAATTATCCTTGAAATACTCCATGTACACGTGGTTTCAATAAAGAAATAAACTAAAACCAGAAGTAGCAAGATAAACAAATTGCCAGTTTCAGAACATATTGAATATCCGATATCTACATAGTTGAAATTTACGATATTTACACATAAACCGGTTTACTCACCGACCCTTAAAAGTGCCATAAACTATTTAATCTCTTAATGACCGACCTGGATAAACACCGTAAGTTATAATTCGGCGAAATGATAATATTGTTCCGGATAGTTTTAGTTTTACAAAGGCTTAGCTACTCAAAACGTGCGGTCTGCAGTTTAAACAACATCATCTTCAAAACGTCCTTGAATGAACATAGGTTTCAAAAGATTCAGAACTTGCGGACTGCACTCAACAGCTTTATGCGGCTTTCAGCAGCCTCTACCTCCTCCCTCTATCGGGGATGTTGCGGATGTAGATATTTTGACATCCGCGGACGCGGATGCGGACGCAAATTTTATAAGGCTCACATTCGTGGATGCGGATCTTCGAGTCAAAAAACTCGCTTAAAATCCTCACAATAACACTCAAAAACTGCAATGTTTATACGATAAGCGCAAATAAACACGTTAACACGATTTTGTTATTTTTTATTTATTCATTTATTACAGAATCAACAGCACTTGATATAAATGTAAACAAACTGTTATAGCTACTGCTTAATGCCAATAACAGATTATCATTTTATAGACCTAACTTATAAAAAATAGTCACTTAGAGAAAATGATTAAAAACATAATATATTAATTCATTTTCAAGGAATTTAGTAGATACGTATTTGAAGAATGAAAGAGAGAGAAAGGGATGCTGTGTAAATGTGTATACTTGCAGAGGTGAGGGGAAGAAGTGTAGAGTGTGTTGTGTGAGTTTATGAATATTTTATAGAACGCACTATACTTATATGATTATGAACAGATATAATTTGTTTCTTAAAAATTCTTTGCTATTAGAGAAGATGTAGACAAAATGATTTACGAGATACAAATGATAAAAAATAAAAAACGCGTCGGATCTTGTCACCGAAATCTTCGCTCCTATTGGTCAATCAGCACGTGCCCACTGCACGCGCCACTCGCAAGCCCCACCAAATTTCTTTCTTGTCGCGACCTGCACTGCAACTGAACATCCGCATCGCATGAACATCCGCATCGATTATTGTGGATGCTGATATCCAAAAAGATGCGGAGACTTCGCAATTGTGGATGCGGATGTGAATATTCGCAACATCCCTGCTCCCTATTCAGGTATATCTTGAATGTGACCTTGAGAGGATGGTGTAAAAAGTAGAAGTAAAAATTCACAAATAAAACTGACTTCCTCTAATATCTACATATTTTTTTTCAATTTGATTGCAAAAAGAGTCAAAATGGTTGGGGTTAGATTTTCAAAATAGGGTTACTAGGTTAACACGTTCCCAGCGGCACAGATTTAACTGAACTTTCCATTACTGCGTTACGGGTCGTTTTAAACCTTGTTCAAACCAGAGATTGTGGCGGCACGAGGCATATTAAACCCCACCGCCCGTAGGAGACCAAAATCCTTTTTTTGGCGCCAAATAAGACAGTGTACGGTTTTTTTTTGTGTGCGGCACTAAGAAACCCGGCATTGAGCTTGGTATACCATAGAACTAGGAATCAATAGCACATCTCAGATAGTTAGTATCAGATCAGTATCAGATATAGTTATTTCTTTCCTACACTGAAGCAGATGGAAGTTATGCCTCCCGCACGACAGAGATGTTTAAGTTTTTTCTTACCGCTATAAAGACGAGACACGGACAGGGTGTTTCAAGCCCTGTTTCGCACTTATCGTTTTAAGTGACATATCATATCAAAGATTTTGACTCGTACTTGACCGTTCTTGTTTGAATTAGGAATCTCCTTTGTTATGAAGTGGCATACAAATAACAGTAAATCTCAACCATGAAATTCGCGCTAGCCCATCACTTAAAATTTTGAAACGGAAATACTTATCTTTCTCTGTAATTTTATATTATAACTACCTGCCTCCGGCTTCGCACGCATATTTTGTCACTAAAATCATTACTCTTCTGCGCAGTTGGGTAAAAAGTAGTTTATGTTACTTAGGGGTAATGTAGCATTCTAATGGGGAAGTAATTGTTTAAATCGATTTTCAGTTTATTCGTTACAAACATACAAAAATAATTTAATATAATTTAAATAATTTTATATAATTTTGTATATATATATATGTTATAATAATATTATATTTATAATAAATAAATTATATAGAATAATATATACCTAATATAAATTTATTTTATACCTATCTATACTAATTTTTAAAGAGGAAAGATTGTATATATATATATATATATATATATTGTATATATATATTTTTGTACACTCACCTACCTTTAAAATCATCTCTCTCTCTCTAGCCCCAAAGGCTTGTTGGAAGAAAACTCTTCTTAGGGTTAAGCTCGCTTTTGTACATGTCCTCTATTTCTGTGTTTTTAAATATATTTTCTTGTATTTAATTTAGAATACAGAACCATTTCATCCTACATTTTGTGTGCCCAAGTTCATATCGCAACTCCGACGTGCTTGGATAATTTACATTAGTTAGTTAATCTGTTCTAGGTATTATTCAGTGCTTTGGTAAGAGCGATTTAAATAATCTCTTTCCTGAAACACTCAGCCCGGCTTACTCAATGATCCTTAAACTTATTAGCGACTAAACATGTTTAAATTTGACTTATTTGTAAGACAACTCCACTAAATATGTTTAGGCATCGTTGCGCACGCCGCCCTCAGTGTTGTAAAGTGCAGATTTCTCGACAGTTCTCCATTATATTTTCTTCTTACCTATTTTATAAATTGATTTGTTTCGTCGCCTTGTTTTCCGTTAGGGATTCTTTCGCTTCTTTTCTTTATTGAACGTTTTCCATTAGCGATTCATCTAATATTCGCTTTTTAAGCGAAGCAATTATTACCAACATACTGAACTCCAACATAAATATTATTATTCCAACATTAATGTCATATATAATCGAGAGAAAAACTGAAGAGAATATTACAATTAAAGGTGCAGACAGCATGCAAAGAAGTGGCCAGCGAGTAATATCAATACTTATATTATAAAGAGGAAAGATTTGATTGTTTGTTTGCATTGAATAGGCTCCGAAACTACTGGACCGATTTACCCCGGGTCATACAGGCTACTTTTTACCTAACTGCGCAGAAGGAGGGTAATGTTTTAATTGAAAAACTACGCGTGCGAAGTTGCTGGTTGGTCAGCTAGTAAATAATGAAAATAACAGAGTATTACTAATGAATTATACAATATTTAATATAAAAAAAATAAATGGACATTAAAACAAATAACTAGCAAAATAATATCTAAAAATAATAAAAAAACAAAAAAAATCTATTTCAATGGTGATTTATAAACAAAACGACCTAATTAAAGTTGCTGGGAGCCGTCGGCGTTGGGTGTAGCCACAAATTAAAGTCGGTCGCTTTAGAAATCTATGAGGGTGTATTTTAAATTGGTCTATGAAACAGGGGGGGGGGGGGGGGGGTAGTGTTGCCTATCGATAGTGGACTATCGATTTTGTCCAATACTATAGGTAGTATCAATAGTATTAAACGTCAATGGTGACGAAACTATCGATAGTATCGATATTATTGCATAAAAACTATCAATAGTATCGATAGTTGTGTGCTATCAATAGATATAGACTTGTATATAAGGATAAATACTATCGAAATATATGTTACTATCGACAGTACACAACTATCGATAGTATCGATACTATCAATAGTGTCAATTGTTTTTATGCAATACTATCGATAGTATCGATACTGTCGATAGTTTCATCACCATTGACATTTAATACTATCGATAGTATTGGACGAAATCGATACTATTGCCTCATATCACGCTATTGATAAAATCGATACTATCAATAGCGTGATATGAGGCAATAGTATAGTTTCCCTATCGATAGTTGACGTCATAAATCAGGTAGTGTAACTTATTTATGACGTCAACTATCGATAGGGAAACTATCGATATTTCGGCAACACTAGGGGGGGGGGGGGGGCTATGTTCCGACATCCTATGGCTGATATGGTGATCAATAAAAGGTAATGAACACATTTCAGAATCACTAAATCACCTGAAGGGTTAATAATGTTGGGCATTTATTTACCTGTCGTACAGGCGTTTTGTCTAGTTTAGGCATCTGCGGCTTTTCTTACTATCATCTTATTATAATCTTTATTTTTAGGGTTCCATACCCAAAGAGTAAAACGGCACCCTTTTACTGAGGCTCCGCTGTCTGTCTGTCTATCCGTCTGTCACCAGGCTGTATATCATGAACCGTGCTAGTTAGACAGTTGAAATTTTCACGGATGATGTATTGCTGTTGCCGCTATAACAACAAATACCAAAAACAGAATAAAATAAATATTTAAGGGGGGCTCCCATACAACAAACGTGATTTTTTTGCTAGGTTTAGCTCGATATTGATAACGGCAACAGGTAGATGCTTGAAATAAATCACAGAATATTAAGTTATATATTCACCTTAAAAATAAATTAATTAATTTAATAAAATATTAAGGGGGGCTCCCATACAACAAACGGTTTTTTGGCGTTTTTATAGATAATGGTACGGAACCCTTCGTACGCGAGTACGACTAGCACTTGGCCATTTTTTACATTCAATTATTATTACATATGTATGTGAAATCCTGTGTTATGTCATTTATACTAATATTATAAAAAGGAAAGATTTGTATTTTTGTGTGTATGTTTGTAATGAATAAACTCAAAAACTACTGAACCGATTTAAAAAATTCTTTCACTGTTGGGAAGCTACACTATTCTCGGGTGACACAGGCTACTTTTTACCTAACTGCGCAGAAGGAGGGTAATGTTTTTCTTGAAAACTACGCGTGCGAAGCTGCGGATTGGTCAGCTAGTAAATACATAATTTGATATATATAAAAAACGATGATGATGAATCAAACGAAGTATTGACGATATCGACAGTTAGCTCATGGAATCGACGCTAACGATCGAGTGGGGATCGGCCTAATTACTTGAGGCTTAGTACGTGACTGATGGTATAAAAGCAAACGCTAACGAAAAAACGATAAACAAACTCTCAACAGTAGATTTGCTCCGTCCTTCATTACTGAGAAGCAAAATGAATTACCGAAAGAACTCTCACTTCTACTATATCTAGCGAGTAACGAAGTCAAATGATTTTCATTAATATTTGCTACCCTCGCATTTATATTCCTTGCTGTTTATGCACTCTGCGCTGGCAAAATTGTTATTATTTTTTGCTACTCAAGCAATGTGGATGAAGTGAAAATTTGTAGTTTACTACGTAGATGAGAAATTGTCGAGTTGATTAACTTTTTCATTTCGGTACCTGTTTGGGCGACTGGGGTCGAGCTTGGAAAGTGATTCAAATAATGAAAATGAAATGATGTTTTACAAGATTGAGCATTAGGTACTACGAGACGAGACTAATTTGTGTTTAGAGGAGATATTACTACTTAGTATTGTAAAACAGATTATTTTTTTGTAAAAGTATTTTTAGAGTCAACTTTGCAGTAAACCAAATCAACTTGGGCAAATCGGCGTTGTATGTATGTATGACAATCCGGTCAAATGGCATATCTAATAAAAGGTCTTTGTAAGTACATTTCGATACCATTTTTATTTTTAGTTTAAACCTTGTAGTTTTTAAGTTATTAGCCATAATAAAAACTGAACTATCACAAAATTCACAGCGTACACCAGTGATCCCACAGTGCTGAAATTTGATATGCGTGTAGCTTTAGTGACACAAATACAGGGAAAAGTCCGAAATCCAAAATAACTGCAATTTCTACTACAAAAAAGAGTAACATTAAGAGTTTTTTGAATTATTATAATCATTATATGCTAGTTTTTTTGATCTAGTAAATTTTGTTTTAGAAACAACACTTTCGCTGTTTTTGCTGAATAATAAAATTAAATGTCCACGGCCACTAACTAAACAGGTTTTTGTAAAAACATTCTTAAATGTAGCTATTTAGCAGTGGCGTAGCGTGGGTGTCAGCCGCCCGGGGCGGAAAAAAATTATGCCACCCTCTTATTTAGGTATTTCGATTTAATAGACGATAATATATATATTTATTTTATTTTATTTATTAGGTTTACCAACGATTGTAACAATATTTCATGCTTAACTATAGAATAATTTAAGTAGGTACTAATTGCACAATTATAGGTAAACACCACATGCACTATAAATAATGTAGGTAGTAACAATAACAAAGTAACACTAGTAAATTATGACAAACAATGGAATTAGTGAAGTAAAGAAAGAAAAAAAAAACACAAAATTATAAAAATACTGATAGCAATCAATCTATTAGTTTGGCAAGTTCTTAGATAATAACTGCCGGAATTTGAAAATGTTTATATTAAAAATATCAACCTGAGTACAGTAATTGTAAAAGCCGGTGCTAATCCTGGGAATGGGCGAGTTGGAGCCGAGAACAGTGGTACGGAGTGGTGGTGCAAAGGGTAGGATTGGTTTACGGGGGATTCTGCGAGGGACTCTAAAACATATTTTTCCAACAACTGAGGACAATTAAATTTATTATTTAAAGTTTTATACAAAAAAATTTTATCCAACTGTGTTCTTCGTTTTTCAAGGGACGAAATTTTGAAATAGTCGAGCCTATCCGAATATGATTGCAGTGTTTTGGCCTTCCTAGCTGCATATGCTAATATACATACAGTGTAAACTCTATATAACGACACTCAAGGGACTGAGCATATTTTGACGTTATAGAGAGTTATCGTTAAATGGAGAGAAGTAAAATCTGTATTAGAAAAAGAAAACGTTTATTTCTGATTTGTCTTGTTAAATAGTACCTACAATAAAAATCTGTTTTAATTTTCCCTCCCGCCTCTATCGCGCGTATCATCAAAACTTTTTCGTCAATACACAGTGATTTTCTCTTACTAGCCATGTTTACAATTTGAAAGTTTGTGAGCTACTAAGAATATGATAACGTATAGATAAAATCCATCACTTCTACTAACAACAGTCTGCAGCTACACGTGCAAGCAATCCCATTTTGTAAACAAAAGAACGGATTTTTTAAAAAGTTTGGTGTGTATGATGCCGACAGTAGAGTTTATTACGGTCTAGGATAATAAAACGACAAAAGGATATACATAGCTGCGCAGTTTTTACTAATTTGGCAACTTAAAAAGAACTTTTTATTACAAATTGTTGTCGTTATTGAGAGTGGGTGTAATGCTATACAGAGTGTAGCATTGTATGCAAGACAAGCTAAACCAACCAAAGCCGAGTGATTTCGACGCTTTAGAGAGTTTGTCGTTAAAACGAGTGACGTTACATGGAGTTTACACTGTATATATATAAACATATATATATATACGATAGTAATTTTATAAAACTTTTCGGCAAAAACAGGCATCATTATTGTGTATTGTGCAGTTTACAAAACAAAATGTTTTACAATTTAATAATCACATTTATTAGAAAAAATCTTACTCGTGTGCCACTTACATTGGTATAACAGGTATATTAAACTGTGATTGCACCTTGACGATTATCAAAATTAAGTGATTAGCGAATTGATCATAAAACTAAAATTGACTTTCAATTAGAACTACGACGATACTGTTAATATTTATTTAAATTTATTAAAAATTAATATACTTGTTAGAATTGAAAACAAAACTTCTGTCTTTAACTAAAACTTTATTCGCCTACTATTTGTCTATAGCATCTCACACCTCAGTGCCTTAAGACGAAAGTCTTCAATCAGTGTGTGTTACCAGTGATGACATATGGAACCGAGACGTGGTCCTTCACTATTGGCCTTATGAATAAGCTCAGAGTCGCTCAACGAGCTATGGAGAGGGCTATGCTCGGGGTTTCTCTACGGGATCGAATCAGAAATGAGGAGATACGTAGGAGAACTCAAGTCACCGACATAGCCCGACGGATTAGCACGTTGAAGTGGCAATGGGCAGGCCATATATCGCGCAGAACAGATGGCCGATGGGGCCGAAAGGTTCTCGAGTGGAGGCCACGGACCGGCAAGCGCAGCGTAGGACGTCATGGGCAGACGACTTGGTAAGAACCGCAGGTCGGCGTTGGATGCAGGCCGCTTCCAACCGCAGTTCCTGGAGATCAATGAGGGAGGCCTTTGTCCAGCAGTGGACGTCCTACGGCTGATATGATGATGATGATGATCTCACACCTCTTGCTCAATCGACAAAATAGCCAGATTGGTTAGCCTTAAAGTACTCATTGTTAATCTTAAATAGTTTTTGTACAATTTAAATTTTTGAAAACTTATCTCATAGCAGGCATTGCTTATGCGACAAAAATATGTAATCAAATATTTACAAGATATTAGGTGCCGCCCGGGGAGGGCCGCCCCTGCCGCCCCTACTACGCTACGCCACTGCGATTTAGCTACATATATTGGATATTAGCCATCGGCTATTGCCCGTTAGTACTTATGCTATTCGCGATACAAAACTGTATAGCGCTTGTTTAAAAAAATCTTATTCAACAATTGTCAGGGTTTTTTTTACACGCGTTATACATGTGTTTAACATTTTTGAGGTAACAAGGGTAATGTCTCCCTTGTGTCTTCATTTCAGGTTATTAAAGGACTTGGGATAAGGTTGTCCTAGAATTTTGTGAAAGTTGTCGTAATTGTACTAACATTAATGAATTGTAGTTAGTTTTCAAAAAGTTATCACATGTTTAAAATAGACTAACGAATTTTATTGAACACCATTATGTGTTAAATGAGGCATAGTCAACTTTGGGGACCAATAACTCTAAAAAATACCCCCCTCCCCTAAGTACCTACCCCTAAGTATGTCTGAAATTCTTTTATTAAAGATTATGAAAAGTGGAAAGAGGGGAGACCTTATCCCATCAATGGGACTCCGCGGACTGAAAAAGTTAACATTATTATTATTTTACTTAGAGAACTGTTGTAATTTATTTCAATTAGACTAGCTTCCGCCAGCGGCTTAGCACAGATTGCTTGTCAATAAAGAGTGGCCTATGTTTCAACCCAGGTCATAATCTATCAACACACCAAATTTCATCGAAATCGGTTCAGCCGTTACAACGTGATTGAGGAACAAAGACATAAATAAACTTCCAAACTTTCACGTTTGTAATATTACTAGTTGACCCGACGAACTTCGTACCGCCTTGACATGCATATGACGCGGGCTGTCAATATACGTCACCCCGGTAGAATTGAAAATCTGCCATCATTATGTATGAGGAAATGAATTTTTTCCTAATTGCTTTTTGCGTGAATTTTTCCGATATTTTAATAGTTATTTTGCTATTCGGGGTGGAGACAAATCAAATATCATCAAAATCGGTCCAGCCGTTCTCCAGTGTTCGAACAAACCCGACTTTGTTTTATTTAAGACAAGTGGTCCCGCCGAACTTCGTATCGGCTTGACATGCATAGGTATAACGCGGGCTGTCAATATAAGTCACCCTGGTAGAATTGTCAATTGTTGTCCCCGGCCATCATTATGTATGAGAAAATGAATGACTTCCACAAATAATTCAATACCAAAATTAGCCAAATCGCTCCACCCGTTCTCGAGTTTTAGCGAGACTAACGAACAGCAATTAATTTTTATATATGTATATAGACAATATATCTCGGGATAACTCCTACCGAAGCATCTGTTTCAAAAGATATTCATTTTTTTTACATCCTCTGACGATATTTCCAGCACGCATTCTGTCAATTCTATGTCAAACGTCATAAGGTTACATTATAAAGCGCTAAGGTTAGATTATAAATAATTTTATATGGTGGTTAAGTATTCTTAAATTTTCTAATTTTGCGCGTAATTTTTTAAATTTTTTTCTTTTATAAGAACCTTCTCCTGACAATAATAAATACAACAAAAAAAGAATTGGCCTAATTGGTTCAGGCGTTGTTGAGTTATGCGCTTACCAACACATTTTGCGATTCATTTTTATATTATAGAAGATTATTTGGTATATGTTTGTATTTTGTGTAATGTAATTTTATTAAAATATTAAATTAAAATAATTGTTCGGCCACAAAATGTTAGAAATAAGTGGGTGAATGAAACAATTTTACACATAAATTTTACAATTTTTCCATTTTTCTACTGTTCCTTTAAATTATTTCATGTGTCATTTTGTGTGTGCCAAATAAATGATTATTCTATTCTTTTCTACTTAATTAACTTGTGACAGTACTATTCCTTAATTGATCAAGAAATGCGATAAACCAGACCATTCTTAAATTCACTGATTAGTTTTCCAAGAGTTTACTGTCTAATTTGTATTTCCATTTCAACGAAATTGATAATGTTGAAATTGGCTTAGAGGGTATGCACCTCTCAGTTTTATGAAACTTAATCATTTAAAGACGAACTCAGTTATTCTTTGATACAAAAAGTATAAAGTTATTGAATTTGAATAATTAATTCAATATTGAATTCTCAATAAAATTCAATACGTAGGTCACACTAAAAATTTGCGTAACGAAAAACAACATGTTTTAACCAATATATTATGTTTATTGCTTTTCAAAATACTCTCTTTTACATTTTAAACATTTTTTATGCGATCGAACCATTTATTAAAACAGGAGGACCACAGATCTGAAGGCATGTTTTCTACGTGCTGATTGAACGCTATCACTGCCTCTTCGGAGTTGGTAAAAGTGAAACCTCTCATCAAATCTTTGATTTTGGGGAAAACACAGAAATCATAGGGTGCTAGGTCGGGGTTATGTGCAGGATAGCCCCGACCTAGCACCCTGTTGACTGGTGACGAGTTGTACTTTTTCGAAAACTAAAAATGACTTTGTTTTGTTGGCCGTCTGTGAAGAAGCGTTGTCATGATGTAGGAGAACGCGGCTTTTTAGTCGTTTTCCTGTACTTTTTCTAACACCCTGGGTAAACAAATGGTAGAATACCTTTCGGTATTAACACTCTTTTGATCTTCAAGTGGAATTGTGCAGATGGGACCCGTAGCTGAGAAAAAAAACGCGATCATTTTTTTACCAACGTTTCTCGCCTGACTCACTTTTGTTGGCCTGTTCTCAATTTCAAACACCCATTCACAAGATTGCTGTTTTTTTTCGGGTTCAAAACAATAAATCCAAGTTTCGTATCCAGTGACAATGTCATAAACAGCATTAGAATGTCCGTGGTCGTACTTCAGTAGCATCTGTGAGCACCATTCCACGCGAGCCCGCTTCTGCTCCGCTGTCAGTTCATGAGGGATCCAACGACAACAAAGTTTCTGAACTTTCAATTCTTCTTGTAAAATTTTCTGAATTTGGCTCATACCGATCCCCAATAGTCCTCGAATTGTCTCATAGGTAATCCGCGGGTTTTCTTCAATTAGCGCATAACAGTAGCCACATTATTTTCGTTGACGGCAGTTGAAGGCCGGCCTTCACGAAATTCGTCATGTAAAGAAACCCGACCTCTCTCAAATTTAGCAAACCATCGCCTTACGGTGCTAAAACAAGGTGCTTCTCTCCCAAAAGAATTTTGAAGACGAGCGGCACAGTCTTGCGGAGAGAGAGAACTTTTAAAATCATAGAAAATCATCGCTCTAAAATCTTTTCGACTTAATTCCATTTTCGTTGCGGACGTAGAACTTTGATGTGTTAAAAAACAATTGATAAATGATTTCCCGCCAATTTTTTTTTACTAAGAAGGTTGCAACGTTTCAAAAAATATAACATTCGAAATTCAAATAGTTCCGATTAGTTAGAAGTGGAAAACTTTTAGTGTGCCCCATGTAATAACTAGTGGTTCGCCCCGAATCCCCGAACTGAGATCTCGCGGGTCTCCCAAAACAAAAAAAATATTCTAAGGACGACTCGCGCAACGATGCCTAAAATTATTTAGTGGATAAATTTGATTTAAGGATTGTCAAATCATACAAATACGTAAAATTTAAACATGTTTAGTCGCTAAATACGTTGAGGGATCGTTGTGCAAGCCGGCCTTAACCTTTGACTAACAAAATAGTGTCACGAAAACCATCCAATTAACTTGACCCACAGTTTCATTCAAATTACAGATTGGAGTTGGTGTTTGTTTTTTTTTATTGATGATAGCCAAGCACTTGACCACTACCTCACTTGATCGTATGTGAAGGTGTGATCGAAGATGGAGCACGCTTGCCTAGAAAGAACCTATTCACTCTGGACTTGAAGACTCCACGATTATACTGATTTGGAAAAACATACGCCGGAAGTGAGTTCCACTCCTCGCTTGTGCTTACAAGAAAAGTTGAAGCAAATCGTTTGGTACGGCAAGGTGGTATGCCGACCAGGTATGGGTGGTACTTCCCGGTTCGTCTACTTGTCCGGTGGTGTAATTTGGTTGTTCTGTTTTGGGGTATAAATTGCAGTTATTTTGGATTTCAGACTTTTGCCTATATTTGTGTTACTAAAGCTACACGCATACCAAATTTCAGCACTGTGGGGTCACCTACCCTGTGAATTTTGTCAAAGTTTAGTTTTTGTCATGGCTAATAACTCAAAAACTATAAAGAACTATATAGAACAGAGTCTAAATGTAATAATAAATACCTTTCATTGATGTCACACTTGACCTGATAGCCTCATTTTCATTTTTTTACCCCTCGTGAACCCCAATATATCAAAAAACCCCCAATATTTTTAGCTCATTTAGTCACACCAAAATTGTGGCATCACTACCTACCTATTATTATAGTATTAAACTTCACGATAATCGAATCAAAGCTTCGAAAGTTATCTTCGGACAAACATACATACATACATACAACGCCGATTTGCCCAAGTTGATTTAGAGATTTCGCTTCGCTCGATCAATGAAGAAAGCGTTGGAAGATCAAGACAGGCTTAATGAATAACAAGTTAATATTTTAATAGAATATATTATTAGATAAGCGGTTACCATTGCCTAAAACTATTGGATGGCATTGTCAAATACGCTTAAAAAGTAGACTTAATTGAAGCATTCTTCCTCAATCGCGGCGGTCTGGGTAGCGTTCCTGATACCACTTCAACGCATTAGTTGAGCTTTGTCGGTTGAGGAAGTATGCAAAGAGGATATAATCACTACGTTATAAGAGTCGGCACTTTCTTACAAGTCACTGAACGGAGTTATGAACGTACTTTGTACCAACCTGGCAACATAAAAATAATACCAACACTGTAAAAGCCAATTCGTTATTAGGGCTTGACAAATACGAATCATGCTTTTCCATCGATATCGATAAATATTCGATTTTCGTAGTTGCACCTACCTACTTTTCACCTTAGTGCTGGTCGTACGAAAATAAATATACGCCATAAAAAAACAGTTATTTATTGAACATAATATAACCTGTATGTGCAGTCAGCATCAGAAGTATGCTAATTAATTGACGCAAAATTTGACAGTTGCTCACAGTATATATTATTTGACCATCCTAGCCGCTAGCATACTTCTGATGCTGACTGTACATTCTAGTCAAGTTTTACATTTGAAACAATGTTAAGTACTGGTTTTTCAAGCTATAAAATACAGTCGGTTGACTCAGGACCTGAAAAAGAGATGTTTTATGAGATTTTCACTACTAATAAATATAGCACAAATATTATCAAAGTTAAGAACACGTACATTACTTAGCAGCTCTTCGCAGTTGAGCAATTTTCAAAACATTAGCAGACTGTTCTTCTAATTTTATTGTTTATTCATTTAGGATTTAGCAAAGATGGTATGGCATTCCTTTTCAATCTATTTCTCTTTTTATTAAAAGCAGTTTTTGCAAAATGATTGCCACTTATGAATTTATTTTCATTTAGTATTTGAATAGGTAAGTACGTCAAGTCCTCATTTTCTGTCAACTTTACCCATAAACGGCACTTATAACAAAAAAGTTTATCGATAAATTGTTCACATCACTATTTGTATTTGCGCAAAGTATGAATTTTGTGAAAATAGTTCAGTTTACGTATTTAATTAGTATTTACATGATATCCACTACAAATATGAGTAAAAACAACTAACAAATACAAGCTAAAGTAAATTGGTATTGAAATACACTAAATTTTACCTGGCCGGGTCAAGTGGGAATCGGGCTAAAAATATGCCAGAATATCTTCTTCTGACACGCCTAATGCGACAAACTTCACATTTTCTTAGGGATTTCCCTCCCATAATATCCAAATACACTCGAAAAGGAGTTTAAACACTGTAAAACACAATAATTCCACAACAACAAAATAACACACAACGTTTATCCAACCAAACCATAGATTATAATAACTCAACAGGTCTACCAACAGTAAAAAAAGGTATAATGCGTGTAAATCAAATAGACGTTAAGACACTTGCTACCCAAAAGAATTGGTACTCGTTTTAATTTAGAGGATTATTTTTATATTAAATTGTTGGTACAAAGTACGTTCATAATTCAGCTTACTATGCAGTGTCGATGGACTGGAAGTATGTTTCAATTAAGTCTACTTTTTGGGTATTTGACAATGCCATGATAGGTCAAACAAATAAGAAGATGCAATGACTGATATAAAAGTCCGACAGATGCAAGAACCATGTTCGAAATTCAAAATTGTTCTGAAATACGAAATGTTTTTGAATTGCTCATGAGAGCATGGAGTTCCAAAACTTCTTAATCGCTACAGTATTAATACTTCTTTAATGTGCAATTAGAATCAAATAAAATGTTTGTTGGAGGAATTTTGCTTTATTCTGTTGTATGAGAATACATTTTATCAAATTTGACTAACTTCCGCTGTTCAGATTTTTTTCATCCCTTACAATAAAATGATCCTTACATAAGACTGCATCGATCGGCATCAAAAAAAATTACTTACTTGATTCATTTTAAGGCGCTACTGCCCTACGTTCATCAACTTGAGGCATACAGACGTTCACCGGCAACCGTACCTTTCAAACCAGAACACAGCAATGCGAGCATCACTGCTAGGTGGCAGAAATAGATACGATGATGGTAATATTTTTCCGGTCGAATTATTTTATTTCTTCTATGATGTTTTTGACTTATCAAAACACAGACACTTATTATTATTTTTTTTACTAGCCCATACTGTCCCACTGCTGGGCAGAGGCCTCCCCCTCTTCCTTCCTCTTATCACGATCTAGAGCCATATCCCGCCAGTCTCTTTGGAAGACGTCCAAGTCATCGCTCAAGCGCTTTTTAGGCCTTCTTCGGCGTCGCTTTCCGTCTTAAGGAGTCCATAGGCTTTGGCAAACTAGGAGTTTGCCAAAGAGCGATGGAACGCAGCATTTTGGGTGTATAGCGGATCGACCGGACTCCAAACCCCTGGCTGCGCTCGAAGACCGGCATCGCTGACGTGGGCATCAAGGCTGCAAAGCTGAAATGGGACAAGGCGGGTCATGTCTCCCGTATGCAACCTGATAGGTGGGCCAAGTAGATATTAATTACGCGTTAAAAATATTAAAAATATTTTTTTTTGTATATTCACACTTTTCTTTTCCACCTTTATAAAGATTTTGAAAAGAATAAAAGAAACATAAACTAGATGCCCCATGAGATACCCAAGTATCTGTCAGATCTGCGATAAGTACTCGTAAAATACTCTGATTTAATCCAAACAAACTTCAGCAAACTTTCGCCAGTAATCTCTAATCTACGATTGATAATGTAAGATGAAACTTGTTTATATTGGTTATCTTACTCTGAATAAACTAATTGGGCCTGAATAAACTGGAGTGACCCAAATACTTTGAAAGTATAGGGTGCTTCGGAATACGTATAACCAGAGGCATTGTCCTCACGATATTTTTTATTGAACTTATACTTCTTTTGGCGCATTTGGAAAAATTGAAGGGAGTAAAACTTTTACGATGCGCGCGCTCACCGACTACCAAAAAGCGACATGATGAAGTAACCTGATAAGTGTATCATGCGCGCGCACACTGACAGCCAAAAAGCGACATGATGAAATAAGCTTATAACTGTATCATGCGCGCGCACACCGACAGCCAAAAAGCGACATGATGAAATGAGCTGATAACTGTATCATGCGCGCGCACACAGACAGCCAAAAAGCGACATGTTGAAGTTAAGTGATAACTGTCTCCATGCGTGCGCACACCGACTGCCAAAAAGCGACATGGTGAAGCTAGCTGATGTCTCTCAAGTTTCCGTGAAAACTCATAACTATATTTGTTAATTTATCATTGCTTTTACAAACAAAGAGTTGTGGCATACGGGATGAAATCTTTAGGTATTTTTGTTCTGTTACGCCAAAAGAAGTATAACTTCTTACGTGCGTAGGTACATATGTACACAAACACGTTTTTTTATTATTTTATTGATGATAGTCAAGCGATTGACCAGTAAGTACCTCACCTGGTGGTAAGTGATGGTGTGATCGAAGATGGAGCACGCTTGCCTAGAAAGAACTTATTCACTCTGGACTTGAAGATTCCGAGATTATACTGGTTCGACAAAACATTGCGATTTTAAGAAATGATATTTTTTCTATTGAAAATGTGCTTTTTCCGTGTAAAATGTTGCTTTGTGTTTGGAACAGTTGATTTAAAAGAGTGCCATTTCATTAAGAACTGTACAGTCAACAGATAAAATGATTTCGAAAATCATAGGATAGAGGACTTTAAGGAAGAAAAGGTCAGTCGTTTTATTTAAGTGGGAGTTTAAAGATGTACTTATGTAAAATGCATAAAATAAAACTTCCTAGATAGGAGTGACTTCTTAGGGTCAGATGTTACAAGTTTGAAAAGCAAACGTGCATTTGGAGTCTCGGCGCGCCGCGTTGTCGAGACTCCAAATGCACGCTTGCGGCGTCACATAATCGCTGACATTGTATGTCAACTTCAAAACCAAGGGAAGTTTATTTTTAAATTTACAATACGCATGAACATATTCATTTCCTGACTGTTTCGGGTAATTACCCCAATGGTTGGCGGTATGCCACAACACAAAATAAAATGCTGAAACCTAATGATGTTTTTGTGTGAAACTCTAAAATGTGCTTTAGTTTACTAATTACGATAAGATAAGACTGTGAATAAACGAACAGGTGATAAACGAGTTCAGAAAACAGAAAATCGGAATCGGAACCGGAACTCTAAAATGAAAAATCGGAACCGGAACTCTAAAATGAAAAATCGGAACCGGAACTCTAAAATGAAAAATGTTTCGCGAAACTTCTACATAATTTTTAGAGAACTTTCCAGCAACACACACATACTGGGATGCAAGTTAATTTATTTATCTCCACCTTAATGGAAAGTAACTTAAAGTCATCATCATCATCATCATCATATCAGCCGTAGGACGTCCACTGCTGGACAAAGGCCTCCCTCATTGATCTCCAGGAACTGCGGTTGGAAGCGGCCTGCATCCAACGCCGACCTGCGGTTCTTACCAAGTCGTCTGCCCATCTTGTGGGTGGACGTCCTACGCTGCGCTTGCCGGTCCGTGGCCTCCACTCGAGAACCTTGCGGCCCCATCGGCCATCTGTTCTGCGCGATATATGGCCTGCCTATTGCCACTTCAACGTGCTAATCCGTCGGGCTATGTCGGTGACTTGAGTTCTCCTACGTATCTCCTCATTTCTGATTCGATCCCGTAGAGAAACCCCGAGCATAGCCCTCTCCATAGCTCGTTGAGCGACTCTGAGCTTATTCATAAGGCCAATAGTGAAGGACCACGTCTCGGTTCCATATGTCATCACTGGTAACACACACTGATTGTAGACTTTCGTCTTAAGGCACTGAGGTATGTTGGACGAAAAGACGTTGCGAAGTTTCCCAAACGCTGCCCATCCGAGTTGGATTCGATGATTGACCTCTTTCTCAAAGTTGGACCTACCTAATTGGACTGTTTGTCCTAGGTATACATAACTTAAAGTAATACCTATCAATTTAAAAAAATAATCTTAAAAACTCGTTCACCCAGTAAACAGTTATGGTTGAAAAAAGACCATCCTCGTTTTTTTGAAGTCGGTAAAAATGATACGTACATACGCGATAAAAATCTAGCAAATCATAATAGTTACATACTTATTAATACTTAAAATGCAATTTTTACCATGAGATTTAAACTATTACAAAAATCGACAAATATTTATCTGTCACTAGATGTATATCCCGCGGCTTCGCACGCTTGAAATTTCCCGTTCCCGTGGGAACTTTGGGATAAAAACTATATAAAACACTCTTGTCAAAGTGACGCGACACTTCTTGTTAATGACTTCACGTCAATGAACGACGGGATACATAAAAAGTTTCCGCGCTCTTCACAAAGTCACAAAGGAATTCAATTAATTTGGTGTCAATTCAATTCACATTCACGAATTCACAAACACAAATTATAAAGGAGATATCCAAGTATTCACCAATATTTGACAACAAGCATAGTATATGTCACATTTGTCTGTGATCAAATATACAGGGCGTCCCACAGCTATGCCACATGGAGGGAAAGTACCTTGAATATTGTAGATGGACCATTTTACTGAAAGAAGACATTATTTTTATTTATAAAACAGTTTAAACTGCATTCATGGATTTTTAAATAATTACAGGGTTGAACCGGGAATCGAACCAGATACACGATAAAAAAAAATTACCCAGTAGTTTTATCATACCGCTCGAAAGGCTTCATCATAAGGATTATTTTTTGCAAAATAACATAGTGTCAGAAATAAAAGGAAGACCATGACTTTTAACATTTGATTTCAAAATTAATCAATTTAATTTATCAATTGCTCAAAATGAGTCCCATTCTGTTGAATACAAAGTCGCACTCTTTTGATTATTTCGCTCCCTGTCGAGTTTTGATCATGTTAAGGTGAATGTTTAGAATAATACGTCTAAGTTCTGCTTGTAGCTCGTGGACACCTTCATACTGGTTCTTGTAAACTAAATTTTTTACATAACCCCATAGAAAAAAATCTAACGTATTTAGATCTGGGGATCTCGGCGGCCATCTTATTTGTCTATTTGTCCTGATCCAGGAAAAAAGTGTTAATTGAGAAAGCCCCTTGTTTTGTGACTGTTATGAGCCGGAGCCCCATCTTGCTGAAAAGAAAGGTTTCGTCGTTCTGCAACCGGAAGATTATTTATCTCACTTCTTAAAATCTCAAGTATTTCTAACCTTTCCGTAATCAGATGCCCTTCATAAAAATGTACTAAGGGGACCCCGTTCTTTACAATCCCACACCAACAGTTGAACGAAAAACTCACTTGATTATTAGTCTCGCGGATACGTAAGGGATTCTCCCTGGACCAAATGCGATTATTGTGTCGGTTGTACGTACCATTATTGCTAAAGTTGGTCTCGTCTGACCAGATAATATTATGCAGAAAATACTGATCCTCTAGGATGAGACTCTCGACTTGTAGGCAGAAAATAAGTCAAAATAAGTCATTCAGCAGCACCCGGCCGTAATTTTTGTCCTAATCGCCCTTTAACGTAACTATTTAATTTATATTTTTCAGTACACGGTGTATTTTGCTTTTATAAATTCCGATTTCTTCTTCACCTTCCCACACTAAACTAAAAGATTTGCCTTAAAGTATATCAAAATGTCGAGTTCATCGTCAGTATTTGTCATTTGGTGCCGCGGTTGTGGCAAGCAATGATTGAAACGTCCGAAATTTATCAGATTATCCACCAACCGTTTCATAATAAATTGAGATGGTGTATTTCTTTCGAGGTACCATTGTAAGGCTAATGTTATGTTTTTGTGGTTCAAAAAGTATGCTTCCATTAAATCGAAATTATTTTGATACGCCGTGGTTACGTAACAAATTCATAATACAATGCAAAAATCCAAAAATGAAAATCACAGACACAAAATGGCGAAAGGATATGATTGGGCGCAACAGGACAGTACGAAATAACACCTTAGAGTTACCTAAGCCCAGACTGGAACGATTTAGGGGTAGTTTTAGATACGCAGCATCAAAAATCTGGAATGATTTACCTCCACCAACCCAAAAAATCCAGAGCTGGCAGAAGTTTAAATTGTCATGTAAAAAATGGTTGCTGGACAAACAAAAATCTTCTTGTTGTTGGACGGTACAACCAAAACAATATTAGATCAAAAACAAGAATATTAATAAAAAAAAAACTGCATTTAAACATTGATTCGGGTCATTGATTGTATTAGATTAATTGCACACCTATTTTGTAAATTAATACCTACTTAGTTGCTTATTCGGATTTTCAGTGTTTATGTATGTCTACCTACCTCTTTTTATTTGCTATTTAACTACCAAACAGTGTTAATCTCCATATCGACAAATTACTAATGGTTTAAGTTTATATATGTACTCTTGTTTTAGTTACTATCTATTGTTTATTAGAATAAATACTTAAGTGTCTGAACTGGTTAATCTACACTACACTAAGGTTAGCTGGGATAAAATGCTAATTAGCTTTAAGTTTGCCTATTTATCGTGTGTGTGGAATTTTATTTATTTTTTTCTGGTTTAAAATATTTACGCGATGGGTTTTTGGTAATTCTCTAGTTACTTCTTCAATTACTACTTGTTAATTCAGTGCATAAAACTGACAGTTCCCGAGAACCCTATCTGTGGCGGCGGCAGCTGCAGATGTTTCTGCCAAGGCGAGGCTGAAAACCAGCGTAGCTGAGCCCTCGACCTATTTACCACCACCTTCTACCTTGGTGCTACCTACAATAATGTACTAATGTTACTTAGAATTAAGCCTACTGTTGTACCTACCTAGCTTTATTTAGTAATTATTGTACCTACCTACTTCTGTTAGCTTAATAGGTGTGTGTGTAAATAAATGCCTTTTATTTAGTTATTTATTAGAATAAAATTTTTAAAATGGAACATATTTTTGAATTATTTCTTTATAATCAGCCAGCCGCATTGCTGGCTCGCAGTTGTATGTCCTTGCGGCAATGTCTCAACTTTTCATTTTTCTGAACCAAATTTAACATCAAATGTTAAAATTCATGATCTTCCTTTTATTTCTGACACTATGTTATTTAGCAAAAAATAATCCTCATGGTGAAGCCTTTCGATTGGTATGATAAAACTACACGATAGTTTTTTTCTCGTGTAGTGGGTTCGATTCCCGGTTCAACCATGTAATTATTTAAAAATCTATGAATGCAGTTTAAATTGTTAATTAAATTAAAATAATGTCTTCTTTCAGTAAAATGTTCCATCTTCAATATTCCAGGTACTTTCCCTCCATGTGGCATAGCCGTGGGATAGCCTGTATATAGTTCGTTCAGAAATTAAATAAACGAAATGACGTTTTGATAACAAATGAATTAAACGCATCCTGTTTGACAGGTGCGAACATTTTGTATGAGTAAATAAAATAGTTACTACTTTTTTACTACTGTCATTGCAATTTCCTTATATTTTCACCTTTTAAACCTTCCTTGGACTTCTACAAATATTTCAAAACCAAAATTAGGCAAATCGGTTCAGCCGTTATGGAGTTTTTGTCAAACTAACAAACGTCAATTCATTTATATATATATATATATATAGAAGATAACATCTTCTTATCCTACGAACTATTAAGTATACCTACATAACCTGCCTTGGCTGACGTTATTAATAAAACAGGTTGACGCTGGTTATCAGCATTCAGCAGTCTGCCTTCTTCCCTATTCTGAATCCTGTATCTCCCACACCAATGTTTAAATATCAAAAGAATAAGAATATTTATTTTGACGAAATATACAGATACAAAAATTCACTACTTAGTTATTAGTACGTGTAACAAAAATTAAGATGGTTATGTGACAATAATTATGTATGAGCCTCAGTTGCCTAAATCAGACTGAAAAGCCTGTATGATAGGCAGCTGTGCTCCCACTGCTTAATATCAAGTAGAATAAAAAACAATACATTAATTTTAAATAAATAAGATCAATTATTATTGTGTATAGGCAAATGAAGTACATTAATATAAATTAAATACAATTGTGCGGTATATTATGTGATGATTATTGCAATAATAGGAAAATGAATTATGTAGGTGTTATGATCCGAGTGTGTGCGAGTGTGGGCACACTCTCTGGGCCTTTGTGTGATTGTTGAGTGTTGTGTTGTGTGGGTGCTTAAGTATGAGTATGTATGATCCGTGAGAGTTAACTTACCCTAAGTTGCTAAGACGCTAACCGTAGCCGATGACCTTGAGCGAATGGGCGTAGCTATTGTTTCGGCCCCGCACCTTCCGCCACACGCATCTAACCAACCAGCAAAAAGGTGAGCGCGAGGCAGACGAGCACAACCCTCCCGTATGACAGTCAGAAAAATTGAAAATAATTAGTTGCCACGTGAAAGAACGTCGCAGCACATAATCATTTGTTCAACTTGAAGAACTTGAATAATCATTTGTCTTTGCCCACATTTAGGTGACAGAAAAATGACAAAATTTTACGTCGTTTAGAGGTTGAATCATTTTGTTATTTTTTTTTCTCATAGTAAATAAACAGGTAGAACTTTTTTGAATGTTCACTTTGCAGATAAAAGGCCAATGAATGACATATATTTTTTTGAGCACATAAAACTGATTCCTCCCTGAGGAGAAAGCCTCCAAATAAGACTAATCAGCAACTATATTCGCCTTAAAGGGCTTTACAACTGCCCATAGATTCTAATGTGTTGGTTATTGTGGGATAGAATACCCTATACCTCAGTCGAATTCCATAAGTAATATTTGCACACAAATCGCTTAGAATTTGTTAAAAACTTAACCTAAAATTTGCATTTGTGGTCGATTTCTGATTACTCTATAAATCGATATTCATAAACATCCAGGCTAAGCAAGTGATATACTAATGCTCAGTAGCGGATCACTAGAAAACTGAACAACTGAAATGTCTAAACATATCTGTATCGAATTAGTTACATATTCCTTCAAAATCAATGAAATTGCATAATATATTATTTCATTAAAGACATAATAATTCAAAAGAAAGAAGAAGAAGAACTGAGCAAGCTACGTTGGAACATCCTAGGATTGTCGGAAGTCCGAAGACAGGGTCAGGACACGATGATCCTTAACTCCGGTAACTTGCTCTTCTACCGGGAGGGAGATCAACTATCCCAGGGTGGTGTCGGGTTTCTCGTCCGCAAGTCCCTCGTTAAAAACGTGACAAAAGTCGACAGTGTGTCAAACAAGGTAGCATACCTTATACTCAGAATTACTGAAAGGTATTCGTTGAAGGTCATACAGGTATATGCGTCGACCTTGAGACACCCAGACGATGAAGTAGAAGCCATGTATGAGGAGATCTCCAAGGCCATACATACTTCCAAGACTCACTTCACGGTTGTAATGGGGGACTTCAACGCAAAGCTAGGCACAAGGAAATACGATGAGCTGTGAGTGGGGCCATTTGGATTCGGGCGGCTTAACCGAAGGGGCCAGAGACTGGCCGACTTCATGGAGAAGGAAGGCCTCTTCATGATGAACTCCTTCTATGAGAAGCGGCCAGCCAGAAAGTGGACGTGGATAAGCCCCGACGGTTTCACTAGAAATGAGATAGACTTCATTATGACGACCAAGAAGCAAATATTTGATGATGTCTCTGTGATCAGCAGGGTGAAAACCAGGAGCGATCACCGCATTGTTAGAGGCACATTGAATATCGATGTTAAGCTTGAAAGGGCACGTCTGATGAAGTCTGCGCTCCGTCCAAATCCTGCCCAAATCCAAAACCCCGAGAGCTTTCAGCTAGAACTGCACAATCGCTTCCAGTGCCTAGCCAGCTGCAATGATATTGACGAGATAAACAACGGGTTGGTGGAAACTGTCCAAGCGGTGGGATCTAAGTTCTTTAAGGCCCCCCGCCAAACTAAGCACCAGAAACTCTCAGATGAAACCATTAAGCTAATGGAGGACCGGGATGAAATGAGATTGCAGTCTTCAGCTTATATGTCGGCATACGGCGTGCTTAATAGACGAATCTCGAAATCTATGCGACACGATCTGCGTACCTTTAATACATCTCGTATTAAGGTCGCAATAGAAAGGAACAAAGGTTCAAAAGTGTTTGCAAAGCATTCGTCTATAGGGCAAAGCCAAATGACTAAGCTGAAGACCGACAGCGGCACTATCATTTCGTCGAAACCGGAGATTCTGAGAGAGGTTGAAAAGTTCTATGGACAGATGTACACCTCAACACAAAACCCCGTTGGTCAGTTGGCTCAAGACACCAGAGCCAAACTAACCCGACACTATACCGAAGACATCCCGGACATCAGCCTGTACTAGATTAGGATCGCTCTGAAACAGCTTAAAAACAACAAGGCACCAGGTGAGGATGGAGTTACGACAGAACTTCTGAGAGCGGGTGGAAAACCGGTACTTCAAGTCCTCCAGAAGTTATTTAACTCCGTTGTTCTCGAAGGAACCACGCCAAAAGCGTGGGATAAGAGCGTGGTGGTGCTTTTCTTTAAAAAAGGTGATAAAACCTTATAAAAGAACTACAGGCCCATTTCGCTCTTGAGCCACGTTTACAAGCTGTTTTCGAGAGTGATTACGAACCGTCTCTCACGCAGGTTCGATGACTTCCAGCCTCCCGAACAAGCCGGTTTCCGAAAAGGCTTTAGTACCAAAGACCACATCCACACGCTACGCCAGATTATACAGAAGACCGAGGAGTATAATCGGCCGTTATGTCTAGCGTTTGTGGACTATGAAAAAGCCTTCGATTTAATCGAGACCTGGGCGGTACTGCAGTCTCTTCAGCGATGCCAAATCGACTATAGGTATATCGAAGTGTTGAAGTATTTGTATAGTAACGCCACTATGTCAGTCCGTCTACAGGACCAGAGTACGGAACCAATCCAATTGCAGAGAGGCGTGAGACAGGGAGACGTAATTTCTCCGAAACTGTTCACGAACGCATTGGAGGACGTTTTCAAACTCTTGGTCTGGGACAGACTTGGCATCAATATCAATGGCGAATACATCACTCACCTTCGTTTTGCTGATATAGTCATTATGGCCGAATCGCTCGAGGAACTCGGTACCATGCTCAACGACCTCAGTAGGGTCTCCCAACAGGTGGGTCTTAAAATGAACATGGATAAGACGAAAATCATGTCAAATATCCATGTGGGGGGTTGCGATATTGAGGTTCAAGCGATATTGAGGGTAAAAAACCAAAATGAGACTATCCGGTCAAGTGGCACGTCTAATTAAAAGGTCTTTGTAAGTACATTTCAACCCCGTTTTTATTTTTAGTTTAAACCCTGTAGTTTTAAGTTATTAGCCATAATAAAAACTAAACTTTGACAAAATTCACAGGGTGCACCCACAGTGCTGAAATTCGGTATGCGTGTGGCTTTAGACAAATATAGGCAAAAGTCTGAAATCCGGAATAACTGCAATTTGTACCCCAAATAAATATAACCAATTTATATTTGTCTACTCCCGTTACCTGTAATTTGAATGAAACTGTAGGTCAAGTAAGTTGGATACGTATTTCGTGGCATTATTTTGATAGTCAAAGATTACGCGAGAGCTCAGTTCGGGGCGAACCACTAGTTTAACTTAGCGGGTCAGGGAGTACAGTATAAATGCAGTCGCACTGAGTCCAAGGTTGTCACAGATAGCTAGTAGTTTGTACCGTGTAACTTGAGCTGTCGTTATGCTCTATTAAAAAGCACTCCTAGCCTGCTCCACCGGTCTAAATGCGCACAAATGCATGGTCTAACGCATAATGTCGTGTGCATGTCGCGGATATGTGGGAAAATGGATATGTTTTTGTTATTTAGAATTAGTTAAGGCACTGTTAAATGGTTAAATTCGGAATACTTTTTATTTAATACTAGTGGACCCGCCGAACTTCGTACCGCCTTGACATTTATATAACGCGGACTGTCAATATACGTCACTTTGGTAGAATGGTCAATTGTTGTCCTCGGCCATCATTATGTATGAGAAAATGAATGACTTCCACAAATAATTTAATACCAAAATTAGCCAAATCGCTCCACCCGTTCTCGAGTTAGAGCGAGACTAACGAACAGCAATTCATTTTTATATATATAGACAATATCTCGGGATAACTCCGAGCGAAGCATCTGTTTCAGACGATATTCATTTTTTTTACATCCTCGTTGACGAAATTTGCAGCACGCATTCTGTCAATTCTATGTCAAACGTCATAAGGTTACATTATAAAAGCGCTAAGGTTAGATTATAAATAATTTTATATGGTGGTTAAGTATTCTTAAATTTTCTAATTTTGCGCGTAATTTTCTAATTTTTTTCTTTCATAAGAACCTTCTCCTGACAATAAGAAATAGAATAAAAAAAATAGCGAAATTGGTCCAGCCGTTCACGCGTGATGGCGTGACCAAGGGAAGTAGGGATTAATTTTTATATATAGAGATGTATAAAATGCAAGATAGAATACGCAGGTACAATTTTAACTTATTTAATACAGTTCCCACTTATTTTAAGAACGTGTTAACTTGTCGAGTGCCAACAAAGATCTGCCGGCTCCTTTCGAAATCTTCGAGTCATTGGACACACGCCGCTGTTCGTGATTGGTTCGGGTTTTTTTTCCAATCCCAACCACGCACGCGCGGTGTTGCCAGTTTACAAAAATACAAAGCTTAAACTGTCTTGTTGCCATTATGAGAAAGAACATTTTACAGTCAAATAATCAAAATCACGACAAAACTATACTAGTACGGATGCCTCACGTATTCAGCGAAGCTGGAGCTATAGAGAATTTTATTATTTCTTAGTTTTACTTATAAGTCAGTAACAGATCGAGACCTGTAATGCCATCTTTTAAGATTTGTTTAAACTAATTTTCTATTCTTAGAAGTTGGTTAAGGTTAACATAATCACACCGGTAGGTAAGATATGGCATGGTCGAAGATAAACAAATAATTTAGAACATTTTACACAGCGCTATCTAGCCCCAAACTAGCTAAGCATTTACCAGACAATATCAAGTATTTTCCATTAGTATGAGGACCAGATAACTGATAGACTTCTTATAAACATTTTTTTCTAAATATTTTCATGGGTTCTTATGTAGAAAATATTCAGACCCGGAACGAACATCTGTACATCGTACAAACATTTATTCCGCGGCGGGAATCGAACCTGCAACCACCAGCGTCTCAGCTGGCTATTCGCCCACTGTGCCACGGAGGTCATCTTAGATGAAACACGCTTGTCTAGAAAGAACCTGATCACTGATAACGTTGGAAGAACTGATCACATGCAAAGTCTGTCTGGAAGACATAGCTTCTAAGCGATGGGCGGTGTGCCCATAGTACTACTTTCTTAGTGTATTTTTCATTCCATTCATTCTCGCTAAATGCGTTTTAATAAAAACATACGGCCCATAAAAGCTATTTAAATTAATTGATTTAGGCAGTTGTAATAAACATTGCAAGACACATTTTTTTTGAGATTATTAAAGCGTTTGGCTACTACCTTACCAAATAGTGTATAAGCTAAATAGTAAGTTTGTACTCTCCCAGAGTTTGCTTTATGCCTGCAACGTACAGAATTTTCTAATAAAGGTGCTTTCAGGTGAATATTGGCTCGAACATCAGCGATATTCAATAAACGAGGACGTTGTAAACACGTCTTTAGAATTCAGCATGAATTTATTGGATAACTTTACCTACGGTATGTAAATGTGTTTACGGGGAGTTGTCGTAGGTTAGGGAACTATGTAGATTGGATCAATAAGTAGATAGGTAGACCAGAATCTCCAATTAATGCACTTGTCTCACCGCCGGCGATGAGCGATAAGCGAGTAGAATGTCTAATTACTAAAAGGGCACATGTGACATTTCTAACCAAAAATATGTTATATTCTATATCGCTTGGCAACAGCCAATTACACTGTTTTGTGTCGGAATGGCTCAAGACCGATCCAAATCCATAGAGTTACAAACCAACAAAAATACTGTTTAGTTTTAAACGGGCACTTGTCCGTGGACATGAGCCTTTTTAACAAATAATTTTTGAACGCACCCTACAAAATGTCAATGTCATTTTGATTTACAATTTGGCGCCTCCAAGCATAGTATTGTTGTTTGTTATGCTGTTTTGTAGTTTACACGCCACAACAAGTTAATGTCTACAACTTTCAGGACTGGTTCCCACAGTTTTATTATAAAACTAAATTATCAAAAACTGCACAGCGTGGAGAATTGAAGGAAAAATACATGATTTCCAAGTACCATCAATTTCAATTCAAAGCAGAAACTCCGCACTGTGTTGCAGCCAAAGAATTTATTGATGGCTTTAGGTCAGCAACATTTAAATTGCGAAAAACAAACATAAAGCCTATCACTCTACCTATCTAAAAAAAGTATACTGGTCCAGTTCCTATAGCTAAGAAAATGACAGATTTAAAACGTTAAAAGAATACATCCCTGATGAGCATATTCACTACTGGGAAACCATTTACAGTTGATCTATTGAGTAAATTTAATGATTTTAAGTGATAAATAAAAGTAATACATGCAATTTTTTTTCTTTTATTTTTTAAGTCTTGTTCATATTAGGTACTAAAGGGGCATGCCCATTTGAAATATGATTAAGTACTAAAAGAGAACAGGTCCATGGTTTTTTTATGTTAGTTCTCTTAATATATTGAAAAATATAAAAAGTTTTTGTGTTGAAATACCTTGTTACCTGATTTAGAAACATAAATTATTTAAATCAATATATATTTCCATTCCATTATATAAGTATTTTGTTTTTTTTGTCTCCTGTAAAATTTTTATTTTGTAAATTTATAGGACTTGTGCCCATTTAGTAATTATACATTTAATTCGAGCTAGAAAATAAAAGCGAGTTGGCGAGCAGCGAGAAGCGAGTGTTGTAGTTCCTATAGTTGTCTCGGTGGGCTATAGAGCGAGTGAGCGAGTGCGGCGGGCGATACTCGCGCCACTTGAGCGCGTAACACGTGCGTTTTGATGAACGTTGAAAAAACCACACTAGTAGAGAAATGACCGCTGGTTCATCTCACGGCGTGTGTTCTGACCGTCAAGCGAGCATTGCTGAACGAGTGTGGTAGTCGCTGCGACAAAATAGTGCAGAGCGAGTTCTCGCCGGCGCGGCAGTGTGAACGACCAGCGATCAACTATTAATATACGTGTCTCTTTTACTGACACGGAATCTATACCTTTTGTTCGTTTCTTGAGCGAGAAAATAGGTGATAGCTAATCGCTTACTCGCCGGCGGTGAGACAAGTGCATTATGAATGTAGGAAAGTTTAAGTTTGATCTTGACGTTTGATGTAGCAGCACTAGTAAGTTTATCTTTAAGGAAGAATAGAGTAATGATATAATCTAGCGTAGCGTGCCGCGTTACTATTTTCTAATTTCTAAATTAATTCTAATTTAATGTCGTATACCGCGTATACGACATTAAATTAAATCCTAGGGCTTGTAAAATAGTTTTATTTTACAAAATTACTAGCCTTGATTTTTTAAATTTTCAATGTACCTTAATTTCAATTCCTAACATATCAATGAAACAGCCTGTATACAATTGGTAAACAATTGTATTCATTCATCATGTAAGTAGGTACCTGTTAAACTGAGTAAGCGGCATCAGCGCAAAGGCGCCGCCGATTTACTTTAAAATTGTTTTAGTGGAAATGTATCGTGAATGCGGTCAGACTGTATAGTCATTGTATTTTAAACAGACAAGGAGTGAGACAGAGGGACAGTCACTTTCGATTTTGTAATATTTGTATACTATTAAAACGCATTGTCTAAAGACCACCTGCAAACGATCTATAGATAGCTCAACTGCTCGAGAACACTTAATGTTACTGGAATGGAATTTAGGCTACATAACGATATAGCCTAAATTCCATCAATAGATAAGAATCACAACACTCTTGCTCTAACAACCGCCGTTAGATCGAAGATACCTAAAATTTATCGAATGTGGGATAGGGAGGTTCCATTTAAATAGGAAGGCTATAATAATAGTATTAAACCCCGACGCACTTAAGGGGTGTTATTTTGACGCCTATGTGTGTCTATGTGTCTGTCTGTCTGCAGGGCCGGCACGTTGTTAAAGGCGAAATAGGCGACGGCCTAGGGCACTCTTATTGCCCCCCCCTCCCAATAAGAGTGCCCCTCCCCCTGGCAGTGGAAATCGGTGGTAACGAAATTGAAAATTTTTGTGCCAAAATAATCGCAAGAAAAAAAGGTCTTACCTAACTTTTTTTTAAAGTTTTCTCTTAAAAGGGCGCCGTTCCAGTCTCGCCCAGGACGCGGGTGCCAGGAATGCTCGGCACTGTCTGTCTGTCTGTAGGTGGCACCGTAGTTTCTAAGTTATTTTAATAGAAAGCTAGTTTATCTGGGTTTGTTCTAAGCTATGTCAGCTAAAGCCCCGGTGCAAAAAGCCGGATTGGTGGACCGGCGCGCTTTGATCTGTAAATAATATCCCAATACTGGATGTGGTCGCGTGGTAAGCCATCGCAAACCCCAGGACAGGACTAGGACAGGACTAGGACAGGACTAGGACAGGACTAGGACAGGACTAGGACAGGACTAGGACGGGACTAGGACGGGACTAGGACGGGACTAGGACGGGACTAGGACGGGACTAGGACGGGACTAGGACGGGACTAGGACGGGACTAGGACGGGACTAGGACGGGACTAGGACGGGACTAGGACGGGACTAGGACGGGACTAGGACGGGACTAGGACGGGACTAGGACGGGACTAGGACGGGACTAGGACGGGACTAGGACGGGACTAGGACGGGACTAGGACGGGACTAGGACGGGACTAGGACGGGACTAGGACGGGACTAGGACGGGACTAGGACGGGACTAGGACAGGACTAGGACAAAAAAAAATTTTTTGCGCCTACTAACGAAACATCTCTAAATTAGAGATAAAAGAAACTTACTTTGCGACTCTATTTTCAGTTTTTGTAATATTACACTAATATTATAAATGCGAAAGTTTGGATGTTTGTTTGAATGTTTTTTATTTGTTTGTTTGTTTGTTACTCAATCACGCAGTAACGGCTTAACCGATTTCGATGTAATTTGGTATATACGTAGATTATAATCTGGATCACCACATATTGTCACAGTTATTTTTATCGAATGGGTCCTACAATCTTTAACATTCGCTAACACTTAATTCTTCTGACTTGTCCTGTCGTTCAAACTGCACAGAAACAAGACGGGATAATACGTAGAACAAATTGTTCTGAGTCATTGTCATTGTCCGTTGTTCCCGACATTCTTCCTCGCTCTTGCAAATTCCCTGGCGTTCATTCCATAGATTGTAGATTCCGGTGCTAATCTTCGTTGAATTTGCATATATCTTGACAAGAAATGCTTATTAGCTAAACCGGCTTTTCAATGAGAATAGCTTGCGCGTCCCTACAATACTGGTTACAGCTCAGTTAAAGCTTATCTAGATTTGAATAGATCGACAGACGTCTGTTAAGGCTTTACCAAGAGCTCGGTTACACTAAATGTACTACGGTCTAGTCTAATTTACGTAAACGTGTTCTTAGGATCATTGATGGTTATCGCAATATTCACGGATTATTGGATTAGATTTTTAAACAAACTGTACTCTACAGTATCGGCGATAAGACTATCAGTTGGGAACTCTTATCTCGAAGTTGTTGACGAGTACGTCTACACAGGACAGACCAACTTCGAGAATCTTCTTTGAATTTGCATATATCTTGACAAGAAATTCATATCAGCTAAACCGGCTTTTCAATCAGAATCATCATCCCTACAATACGAATTACAGCACAGTTACAGCACCGTAAATGAAAAATCTTGAACTCTTTAATATTGTATTAATGAGTTCAAGATTTTTCATTTACTGTTCGTTACTTACTGATTCAATCCATCAATCTGTGAAGTTGCGACGAAGTCAAAAAAAGACAAGTAAGATGAACACAAGAAGTGAAATGCATACGAAATACATTGCTCTATCCAAAATAACAACGATACAATAACAAACCACACCCATGATACTATACGACCGATCGCTCACCCAAATTCAAACACGCTCGAGTATTACATAAACCCATCCAATTTCAGAATCGACATGACGAGAGCACGTACTCGCGACACTGAACGACATGAATGCTGAAAATTTACAGCTAAAGCCTTGATTTTCTAAAAAGCGATGCCCGTATCTACGTCTTAATAGTTGTTATCTTTGATTTTATACTTAACTTCTGTAAGTGTATTAGGACTTTCATGATATCGGGCGCTAAAAGTCAGCATCTCTGATGAGTAGAGTACGAGGTTGTCTAACAGTATCCTAAAAACGGTACCGGTATTTACCTCTCGAGATAACGAGAGTGGAAAAAACTAAAAAATAAGATACGAGTACAATACAAATATGTAACTGAAACGTACTAATACTAGCTGACCCCGCGAACTTCCTACCGCCTTAGAATCAATACATTTTGTGTTGTTAAGCTGAGTTAGGGGTTGGTAGTAGAAGGGTGAAAATTTATGGTTGTGTTTATTTATTAATGCCAAATCATAAAAAATGGGGTGGACCACTCTTATCACATGGGGATATGAAAAACAGTTTACGTCCTATTCTCATACCTACCGAATAAACACAAAAAATTTCATAAGAATCGGTCAAGCCGTTTTGGAGGAGTTTTGTTACAAACACTGTGACACGAGAATTTTATATAGACGACAGACGAGTGAAGCGAATGCTCATTCTATCCCCACTCTATCAAATTCTTTTGGTGTAAACAGACGTAGAGCATTCTTTTGTTGTTTTGTCTGCATTCTCAAAGATTCTATGGAATATTCTAAGAATGCTCGCTCACTTGATGTAAACGGTACTACAGCGTGCGAACAGTTGCTTAGAGCATTCTTGCGTGTTTGAACGTGCTCGATCCCCGGAGCGATCTCTTCAAAGTATTCTTGTGTACTTGTAAATATATACTCATGCATGAGCATTCGTTTGGCTGATCTAAGCATCTACCGTGCAAGAATTCTAGTTCTTGGTTCTCATTCTTGCTCGTTGATATTTTGGTGTAAACGCTAAGAACGATCTTTCGTTTACACTAAAAGATCGAGAATGAATGCTCTTGTTCTAGCTCCAGCTCTATGTTCATTTGGTTTAAACGCGTCTTTAGAAGAAAGATTATTAAGAGGAAATATTTGTATTTTCTGTTTGTAACGAATAAACTCAAAAACTACTACCTAGTCTGATTTCAAAAACTCTTTCACCATTAGAGTGCTACATTATCCCTGAGTAACATGTATAGTTATTACTAGAAAAAATTGATATCCCTACTAAAACTTCAATAATTGATTGATTGATTGAAAATACTTTATTGCACTTATGCACTATATAAAACTAGGACAAAGGCGAACTGCTAAAGAGCATTCTCTTCTAGATAACCTTTGTGTATTGTTGATAAAGATGAGTGCACAGGAAAAGGAACTAATGAAAATTTGCACAGGACTAATAAAAATAGCATAGGTACATACTACTTAAATACTTTATATCATAGACTAAACTATACCAGTATCAAATAAAAATATATATATAACAATGGAATATATATAGCACAATAGACATACATAACAATAGAAGAAGTATGAATAATAAAATGAAGAATAATGTAACCCAAGCTGTGAAAACTCAGCAATAAAAAAAGTATGAAAAATAAATGTCCACCTGTGTGAAGCCGGGATATATTACTAACAGCCAGTTTTTTTTTTTTTTCGAATGGACTTATCTCGCTGTTGGCCTCTGAGGCCGTTGCAGCTTAACCGAGCTTTTGGCGAGCGCAGAAGGCGCTCAGCCCTATAATTTTATTTTTTTGATGAGGCAACTAGCGCAAGGGCACCACTTAGGTACGAACCTCGGCTGTGGCTGTTGCTGGGACGGGGATAGGAGAGAAACGCCCGGGTACGTGCTTGTACCTCGTGTAGGCGGCGACTAAAGGGACTCGTCGACCTCGCCGGCGAGGTCGGTGTATTTGTGGAGTGTTTGCTCTGTCTAATGTGGATGACTCACCCGCATTAGCGGAAGTGATTTCGTCATCCGGGTCTCCGAGAACGTGTCTCGGACGACGGAGGGTGAACTGCCAGTGGCCGCGTTGCGTTTCATCATTTTATATGTGATTTTTTTTTTCGAATGGACTTATCTCGCTGTTGGCCTCTCTAAACATTTATATATATATCATATAAAATACAGTATATATGATGTGTAATCAGTGTGTAAGACTAGTGCTGTAGTTTATCCAAAGCATCCTGTTGGAGTGTACATGTCTACATTTAATTACCGTATGAAATTTGCACAATATTAGAATTACTGCGAACTGGCATAATTTTAGATCGTTCCATTGATCCAGCGTAAGATATATTACGCTATTAAATAGAGACTACTTGCTCTCGTGCAACATTCCTGTGGTTTACCTATCCTAACAGCTTGTCAGGTTAATGCGATCAAAGAACTGAACTGAAGGCAAAATGGTCACGTTCTTTGGAGACGGTTACTCTGGTTCCGTCTACATATAGTTTTATTGCGTGGGTCAAGTCTCACCAATCATTTTTACCCGATTACGTTAAATCAAAAGGAAGGGTTATGTTTCTAGCAGTCTATGTATGTAAATAAATAATAAATACATATTGGTGGACATTTCACACAGCGCTATCTAGCCCCAAACTAAGCAGAGCTTGTACTATGGGAACCAGATAACTAATAGAATACTTATGTACATTTTTTCTTTGTAAATACATACATATTTTTTTTTCATATCCTATCTCGTCCCACTCCTGGGCAAAGGTCTCCCGCAAGTCCCTCCAAGCATCCTATCTGTTGCTATCTCCCATCATCCTCTTTGGAAGGTGTCGAAATCATCCCGCCAACGCTTCCTCGGCCGATCCAGACGTCGCCTTCCGTCTTCAGGCGTCCATGGTGTTGCAATATGGGCCTATTTCTCGTAGTGCATTCGGGCAACGTGGCCCGCCCATTCCCACTTAAGTCCAGCCGATCTCTTCCCTACATCTGCAATGCCGGTAAGTGAGCGCAGCATGGTGTTACGTACTCGGTCGACATACTTATAATATATAGAAAAACATCCAGACCCGGAACAAATATTTGTATCTTATCTTTATCATGCAAACATTTGTTCCGCGGCGGGAATCGAAGCCGCTACCTCCTGCGTCTCAGCCGGCTATTCACCCACTGTGCCACGGAGGTCGTCAAAATGTATGTTTGTATATGCCTATGTTCCACCTTAGCGCCTAAACTACGTATCCGATTTGTATGGTCCGGGTGATATAGCCTACCATCGACATAGGTATTTCGTAGACGGGTTTCCGTTTTTGTATGTATGTATGTTCACCGATTTCTCCGTCAATTGTGGATTTCGATTTTCAAAATTCTTTTTTTATTTGAAAGGTCCCACTTTCAGATTAATCCTATAAAAATTTCATCGAAATCGGTTTAGTAGTATGTTTTTTCTGTTATCTGAAGTCAGTTATATTTTTATTAAAAGTTAGTTGTAACTTATTAGCGTGTTATTACCATTATCATCAATATAATATCAACTATAGGATGTCCACTGATGAACATAGGCCTTCTCCATAGATTTACAAAGCAACTGATCTTCTGTGACCAACGGCTCCCAGCCACATTTATCAGGTCGTCATTCCTGTGGGGGCCGTCCTACGCTGTGCTCTCCACTCTTCAACTTACAGTAGAACAACTTTTTTTAAAATATCATAATTAGAAAGCATACTTTTTATGTAGCAGAAGAAGAAAAAAAAATATTTATTCAGACCACCACAAATGGACACAGAAACAAATGACACAAAAAATATAATCTAACTAAAAATGTACGTATATCATTATTTGTGTTATTTTAAAGGTTAGCTTCACCATTCGCTCGTAGTTTAATTACATCATTTGATTGTTTGTAATTGTTATCGTGGGAGTTGTACCTTAATACGCTTCGTCTCAGGGAGCTCCGGGTTTTCATAAAGCGGTCACCGTCATTATTACGGCGTTATATAAATATACACGGCATTATCGGACACCCTCAAAAACTTAAGAGCTTTAGATGACCGTTTAACGAACGCGTTTCCATACAAAGAGTGATATCGATTTTTTTTACAAAGCATTAGGTTATTATAATTTCAACTGTGATATGCACTGCTGGCTAAATTCCTGATATATAGGGCTTTTTTCGGCTTTTAGGCTTAAAGGTGAGCAATATACGGCGGAGACTAAGACCCAAAGACTCGAACAGCGCCGTAAAGTTGCAAGCCTATCGATCTTTTACAGAATACATTTCGGGGATTGTGCCTAGGAACTATACGATCTGATACCATTAAATAACTAGCAGGCGCACGGCTCAGTACCATCCGTACCTGGTTGATATACCACCCATTCTACGTTCTTGATGCGCACAACTAAAGTATGGAACACTTTACCGTCGTCTGTTTTTCCTGAAGAATACAATCCGGGTCTCTTTAAGGTAAGAGTGAATAGGTTTCTTCTAGATCTTCGTGCTTTATCTTGGACTACTTGTGGTCAAACGAAGATCTATCTAGTTAAAAAAAATATATTTTTTAAAACGCTGTTGTGCTTCTGTGCTTTCCAGTGCACAGAACAGTGGTTTTCAATCGATTACCTTTCTACCTCCAACGTTTGTCAGTTCTCGGAGCGATGTGACATTGAAATTGAATATTACATTTAAATTTGAAATTGATAATTCTCTGGGTCATTTCAATTTAGATTTTAACCGGATTCATAAGAGGAGGAGGTTATCAATTCGACTGTATTTTTTATGTTTGTTACCTCAGAACTTTCGATTGGGTGAACCGATTTTGATGATTCTTTTTTATTTAAAAGCTGGTGCTTCCCAAGTAGTCCCATTTTCATTTGGTCCAGTTCTGACAGTGGCATCCATGAGAAAACTATATAACTCTTAAATTTGTTTAATTTTTATGTTATGTTATGTTTGTTAGCTCAGAACTCCGTTATATATGAACCAATTTGGAAAATTCTTTTATTGTTTGAAAATATATACATGCAGATTGGTTCTGTAGACATTTCATTGAAATCGGAAAGTAGTTTGTTTTTTCTGTTAACTGAAGTCGGTTATATTTTTGTTAAAGTTCCTTGTTCTAAAAATTTCTTCATTTCGAGCTAGATAACGCGTTTACCGCTTTATTACGACAGTCAAATTACGACCAATGTTGTTTAGAAAACTAAACCTTTGTCCCCGTATAAGTAATTATAAGCAAATCAACAATATTATTTACATAATATATAACGCGCGTAACTACTTGGGAACTAAATAACTAGATAACACTCCATTACGAGCTCCTCATTAAGGATTCCACGTGGATAGGAATACCAAATGTTTTAGCTTAGTGAGAATATTTCTACTAGTGGTTCGCCCCGAACTGTGATCTCGCGAGTCTTCCAAAACACAAAAAAAAATCTTAGAGCGACTCTCGCAACGATGCCTAAACGTTTTTAGTGGCTAAACATGATTTAGGGAGTTGTAAAATCAATTAATTTGTACAATTAATTGTACAAACAATACGTAAAATTTAAAATGTTTAGTCGCTAAATACGCTTAGAGATCATTGTGCTCATCGTGCATGGGATCTTTGACTAATAAAGTAGTGCCATGAAATAACAAACCATATTACTTGACCTACAGTTTCATTCAAATTATAGGTAACGGGAGGTCATATATTTGGTAAATCTTTTTTGTGGGTACAAATTGCAGTTATTCTAGATTTCAGACTTTTGCCTATATTTGTGTCACTAACATACCAAATTTCAGCACTGTGGGGTCACTGGTGTACCCTGTGAATTTTGACAAATTTATGTTTGTGTTATGGCTTAACAACTTAAAAACTACAAGGTTTAAACTAAAAATAAGACTGTGGTCGTAATTGTACTCACAAAGACATTTTAGTAGTCGTGTCATTTGACCGGACAGTCTAATTTTTTTACCCCTCTTGAACTCCAATATCTCAACAACCCCTCACATTTCTAGCTCATTTAGTCACACCAAAATTGTGCCAACACTACATACCTATATACCAAATCACGATGATCGGATAAACGCTTAGAAAGTTATCCACGGACAAACAAACATACATACATACAACGCCGATTTGCCCAAGTTGATTTAAAGATCTCGCTTCGCTCTATCAATTAAGTTTATAATTTTTGTTCATCATCATCATATCAGCTGCAAATCGTCCAATGCTGAACATAGGCCTATATATTTACAGAGCGGCCGATTTGGTGCGGCCTGCACCCAACGGCTCCCAGCAACCTTTATCAACTCGTTTTTCCATCTAGTAGGGCGCCGTCCTACGCTGGACTTTCCAGTGCGTCGTCTCCACTCAAGAACCTTTCGGCCCCAACGGCCGTCGGTTCTTCGAGCGTCTGGCCTTGGAAGCGAGAGAAAGATCGAAGAAGACGAAATCTGATATATTATATAAAACAGTCAGCACCGCCCATTTTTTGATCTAGACGGCGAAGCCCTACCGGCTTCAGCCTGGGAGCCTGACCTTCCCTATACATACCTGAAGTTCCCACCTGTTTCCAGTTGTTGTCGACACCTAATGGCCTAAGCTCTAAATCGCCAACCACATTTAAGAGGCTGGGACTACGCCAGCCCTCATCCCCAAGGGAAGCGCGGGAAGCGCTCCTCCAACCGGTACTGCAGACTCTCGAAACTAATCGAGTGTGCGCACCCTAGTGGACATTAAGTGCTTTCTTATACGTAACGTATTTGTAGTCATTATTAAACCACTAGTTGACACGCCGAACTTCGTACCGCCTTGACATGCATATAATGCGCGCTGTCAATATACGTCACTCTGGTAGAATTGTCAATTGTTGTCCCCGGCCATCATTTTACAACCATACTTAACCATAGACAAAATTACGTTTTGCTGCCATTTGCGTTTTGTTATTCCATGTCAGATGCGTCTTTGATAAACCACGTTTTATAGTGACTTGTATTCTCTTTGACGTTTTATGCTACGTCACACGGGAACGCGGTCGAACGGGATAAGAAGTATCCTATGTCCGTCTCCTGGTTCTAAGCTACCTTCCCACCAATTTTCAGCCAAATCGGTTAAGCTGTTCTTGAGTTATAAATAGTGTAACTAACACGACTTTTCTTTTATATATATATATATAGATTAATCATAGTAAAATCCCTTTTCTTTCAAACCGTTAGGTAGGAACTAAATTAACTTAGCTTACAGCTCTTTCCTTATACGGGAGAGAGATGTAACGCTACAGTTTTGCTCTCCAATTATTAGCAAGCTGAAGTGGCAGTAGCACTTCAGCTTGCTAATCCTTTGTGCTATGTCCGTTACTTTGGTTTGTCTACGAATCTCCTCATTTTTGATTCGGTCTCGTAGATAAACACCAAGCATAGCCCTCTCCATAGCACGCTGCGCGACCTTGAGCCTTTTTATAAGGCTCGTAGTGAAAGACCACGTTCTATTTCTCGTTCTCGTTGTTCAATTATTGTACAAAACAGAATAAAATATGTTTCTAACATTACTGATCAGATTGATATGGAGTAGCAATGATTTCAGTACTCCTAGTACTGCTCTAGTACGATATTATTGAAATGTTATCCATACTTCAGTACTAATATTATAAATTCGAATGTTACTCTGTCTGTCTGTTTGTTATGTTTTCACGGCTAAACGGCTGGATAGATTGCGATGAAAAGTGTAAAGATGAAGTGTTTGTTCACAAGCCACGCGTGTAATAGATTTTCACTATGTGTGGGCTTTTTAAAATAATATGCAAAACCCTTTATATAGATATTTATTTTATTCATTAAAGACAAACCACAATTGAACAGTAAATCAAATTATATTATCGTTAAACAAATATTTATTTCAACTTTTTAAACTACCCGCAAAATCAATATTATAAAAGCATATGGTAACTACCTCATATATAACAACAATACTAAAAGAATCCAAATCTAAAATACTTAATAATAATTACTTAGCTTTTAGCTCAGCACCCAACACGTGGTATCCCTCACTTGGGGTATGTATTTTACTTGTACAAAAAGGCAGAGCTTCGCCCACTCCGGCAGTCGATGGCAAAATACCACGAGTCTTTTTTTTTTTTTTTTTTGAATGGACTTATCTCGCTGTTGGCCTCTGAGGCCGTTGCAGCTTAACCGAGCTTTTGGCGAGCGCAGAAGGCGCTCAGCCCTATAATTTTATTTTTGATGAGGCAACTATCGCAAGGGCACCACTTAGGTACGAACCTCGGCTTGGGCTGTTGCCGGGACGGGGATAGGAGAGAAACGCCCGGGTACGTGCTTGTACCTCGTGTAGGCGGCGACTAATGGGACTCGTCGACCTCGCCGGCGAGGTCGGTGTATTTGTGGAGTGTTTGCTCTGTCTAATGTGGATGACTCACCCGCATTAGCGGAAGTGATTTCGTCATCCGGGTCTCCGAGAACGTGTCTCGGACGACGGAGATAATACCACGAGTCGAACCGAGCTCCGAACCTTTATAGCAGCGAGTAAACAAGTCCGAGAAGACACGTGTTTTTAGTAGGAAACTCAATTCTATCGTATAGTACTTTAAAAATCATACTAAAATCTAAATTATTGTTATATCTATTGAATACATACTAATAAACAAGTAGGTAACAATGTACATACCTAATTAGACAAAGAAATATGACATTTTTAACGGAAACTGAACACGAAATCATTTGCTTAACAACGAATAATAACTATATAATTCTAAAACTAATTATGTAGTAAGTATTAGACCAACATGTATTAAATTGACCTATTTTACCACATATTTTGAAAATAATCTATCACGTGCGAAGCCGCGGGCGGAAGCTTGCAAGTCATGTGGTTGAAATCGGCCTGTATGACATCATCATTATTATCATCATCATTACTGGCATGTATTTTACGTGGGATGCTATAAAATCTTAGGATATTCGTAAAATTAAAACAGCTTTTTCATCGACCCATCTCGGAAAGAGTATTTTTGCTCTTCGTTATCTGAGTGCAAAAACCGTTTTTATCCGCTAGAGGATAAAGCAAATTGAATTTAGAACATCGTGTGCACTAAGTTTGTGAATTCAAAACATCATTAAACCTTCTAACTTCTACCTCCATGGTGCTGAATTTATCATATAACCTTTTTTAATTTGTTAAAAACTCAGACTCGGAACCTTCTTGGTGTATTACTTTTTTTTTGTATTTAGTCATTTCCTCGCTGAGGTGGGATGAAAAGTTACGTGTTGCACTCGAGTGCAAAGATTTTTCACCTCGTGCTCTTTTGATTCCCTCGCTAACGCTCAGGATTCTCATCTTTGAACCCTTCGCTTGCTCGGTCATCAAAATTGAGCACGCGGTTAAAAAAGCAACTTTGCACTCATGTATAACAAATAACTATTACCTATAAAATAAGTTACATTTTTGCGTATATTACCAGGGTGTCATAAGCATCAGTGACATAGCCCTTATAATTAATTGATTAACAAACAAAATGGTTTTGTTTCTGATTTTGGCGCGGCATCATCATCTAAGTCCTGTCATAAATTACATGCAAATATTAGGTTAGACGTGTCAGCCCCATTGAGAAAACGCTTACAATCGTGTAATTGATTTGATAAGTTTGAGACGTAATTATTAAATAAATAAATAAATATAAATATTGCTGGACATTTCATACAGCGCTATCTAGCCCCAAACTAAACAGAGCTTGTACTATGGGAACCAGATAACTGATAGAATACTTATATACGTTTATTTTTGTAAATACATACTTATCATATATACAGAAACTCCAATGTCATTCTCTGTGCACGTACCCACCACTATAATCAAATATCTCTATCTTCAAAGGTTTGCTGGAAGAAAACTCTTATTAGGGTTAAGCTCGCCTTTGTACATGTCCATTTTGTAAGCTATTTTTATCTGTAAATCTATTTGTGTACAATAAAGAATAAAGAAACAACCAGACCCGGAACAAATATCTGTAAATCATGCAAACATTTGTCCCGCGGCGGGAATCGAACCCACTACCTCCTATTGGCAAACAAGATATATTAGAAAATTCGTTTGCACCATGAATATTATGCCAAAACTACCGACTCATTGGTTCCTAAAAACCCGGGAAAGATATCCAAAGTCTTGTCAATAACAGAAAAGTTTTCATTGCTTGAATAAATTAGAATTAAAATATTCGGAAGCCAATGAAAACACATTAAGCACAGCCATTGTACTTTGATGGACCTGGCAGATCGCCAGTGGGATAAGGGATGCCTCGGCCGCAGCGAGCTAAATTAAAATTCAGGAACACTTCGTAATAATGTGAGCAATTCCAGAATTCGGGGTAAACGAATATTGTATAAGCGATTGTGCAATGGAACTTCGAATTGTCGATTGGAAATCAGATAGTACGGAATCAGTTCCAGTTCAGAATCTGAGGGCAAATTTCAGAACTTTTTGAAGTAAAACTTCTTTAAGCACGCTTGACTTAGGGAATAAGCTGGTGAATGCGTTACGAAAAGTGCGAACGGAAGTTGAGAGGGAGATATACGTTAGTGAAGAAATAGAGAGAGTTATGTTTCATATAGTTTTAAACGTTAATGTGCGAGTGCGAGTTGTGTCTGTCCAGATTGAACATAGACTGATCGACCTACAGACGTGTGGTAAATTGTGTAATTGAACAGTTTTATAAATTATTATTTTGAAAAAGAAGTTTTACTTCAGTCAGTGGTCACAAAAAAGCACACTAATTTTTTTTTATAAATTATAGGCCAGCGTTTGACCACGATCTCGTCTGATGGTAAGTGATGATGCAGTCTACGAAGGTACACGCTTGCCTAGAAAAAACCTATTCCCTCGCAACTTGAAGTCCCGTAGGTTGTAGTTATCACAGACTCAGGCAAGGCGTTCCACTCTTTAGCGGTGCGCATAATAAAGATGGAAGAGTACCGCTTTGTGCGTATGGGAGGTATGTCTACCATGTAGCGGTGGCGCATCGCGGAACGTCTGGTTGTCCGATGATAGAATGGGGATGGTGGGATCAGGTTGAAAGATCGTCTTAGTATAACTGGCTTAGATTTACTGAAAAAAAATAACCAGCCAAGTGCGAGTCGGACTCGCGCTTGAAGAGTTCCATTATCTATAAGAACGGCAAAAAAAATCATGTTTGTTGTATTTAACCCCATCGTTACAATGACCGAGAACAAGATTGGAAAACAAGATGAAACACGTTTGTTGTATGGGAGCCCCCCTTAAATATGAATATTATTTTAATTTAATTAATTGTTTTTTAAGTGAATAATATAACTCAATATTCTGTGAATATTTCAAGCGTCTACCTGATGCCGTTATCAATATCGAGCAAAAACGAGCAAAAAATCACGTTTGTTTTATGGGAGCCCCCCCTAAATATTTGTTTTATTTTAATTTCATTATTTATTTTGAAAGTGAATATATAAGTAACTAAATATTCTGTGAATAGTTCAACCGTATCGAGCTAACACGAGCAAAAAAATCAAGATTGTTGTATGGGAGTAACCCATTAATATTTATTTTATTCTGTTTTTAGTATTTGTTGTTATACCGGCAACAGAAATACATCGTCTGTGAAATTTTCAACTCTTTAACTATCACGGTTCATGAGATACAGCCTGGTGACAGACGGACAGACAGACAAACAACAGAGTCTTAGTATTAGGGTACCGTTTGACCCTAGGAGCCTTATAGCTGTTAATAGCAAGTGCGAATGACAAGTGCAAGTGTTAAGGGGAGACCGGAGGGCAATCGCCCATACAACACGTACTACTCGTACCAAGATCATTTCTTATTGGAGCATATTTCTACCTTAATAAGGTATTATTTTTATTTGAATAGTATTTATCTAGGATCCCAACCATATATTAGATCAAAATACTTACCTAAAATGAAATAGAAGCGTATCGCATTCTCGATGTTTTTACGTCATAAAAGACCTGTTTTCAACCTAATTGTTTCGTATTAAAAACAACAACATCTTACGTATCCTAGTCATGGGAACATAGAGTATATCGTCTAGTTACAGAATAACAACACAATGAGAAAAATACAACAAGTTAAAATAAAAATATAACAATGTCCTATTATCTAACATCTCTGTAAGTATGTAATCGTCTTTATTACCTCACACGTATTTACTTGGCTTGGCTGCGGCCCCACTGATGCAAAGAAAATCCAGTGAAACAATAAATGAGTGAAAATATTTATACATTTATTAATATGCACCTGTTGACGACTGCACTTAGCTAATAGCATACCAACATGAAGTCATTCAGCTTTTTGTTTATTCAACATTAGTGCTAAGTAATTACACTGATTGTTTTCCTGTTTCGAGACCTCTGCAAATACATCAAACACATGTACATTATAACAGATTGATGCAACATTGAAATATGTATCTAAAGGCTTATAATCACAAGGTTATTTTCAGGGCTACCATACCTGAATCAACAGGCCGATATACATGTTCAAATCTAGTCAAAAGTTTTGATTAAATTTTGATGGCTGTCAATGCAACGCCCAGCGTTTTGTACAGTTGTCTCTATAGATCGCAATGCGACCGAAAGTTCACTGAAGTAAAATTACAAGAATTGATCTAAAACATAGTGATAAATAATACAATACCAGTGACATAGTAAACTACGAGTTTATTTAATACCAGCTGACCAATCCGCAGCTTCGCACGCGTAGTTTTTCAATATAAAATAAAACCGTCCAAGTGCGAGTGGGACTCGCGCACGAAGGGTTCGAGTTCCGTAGCATTATCTATAACCTACCTGTCTACCTAAAACGAGCAAAAAAATCACGTTTGTTGTATAGGAGTCCCCCTTAAATATTTATTTTGTTCTGTTTTCAGTATTTGTTGTTATAGTGGCAACAGAAATACATCATCTGTGAAAATTTCACCTGTCTAACTACCACGGTTCATGAGATACAGCCTGGTGACGGACGGACAGACAGACAGACAGCGAAGCCTCAGTAATGGGGTGCCGAATTACCCTTTGGGTACGGAAACCGAAAAACATTACCCTCCTTCTGCGCAGTTGGGTGAAAAGTAGCCTATGTCACCCGGGGATAGTGTAGCTTCCCAACGGTGAAAGAATTAAATTGGTCCAGTTGTTTCGGAGCCTATGCAATGCAAACAAATAAACAAATCTTTCCTCTTTATAATATTAGTATAGACAAGCTGAATCGCACAGGTTTTACACGGATTCTGGTCAAAATAAAATATAGCGTTAAACACTCAGGCATAGTGTAATTTTATTATATTTTTTTTCTAACCTATCTCGTCCCACTGCGGGGCAAAGGTCTCCCCCAAGTCCCTCCAAGCATCCCTATCTGTTGCTATTTCCCACCATCCTCTATGGAAGGTGTCGAAATCGTCCCGCCAACGCTTTCTCCGACCCCGACGTCGCCTTCCGTCTTCAGGCGTCCATGGTGTTGTAATATGGGCCCATTTCTCGGAGTGCATTCGGGCAACGTGGCCCGCCCATTCCCATATATTTCATTTAAATAATTAAAATAAATTATTTAGAATTTATCACAGTAATGCATTGTCTACTCTGGCTAATCTTTCTACCACTATGCTTCATCAAAAAAACTATAGTGAAATAATTTTTGGATTCGGCACTTAATTAATTTTGATAATACCCACCACAATCAAACATACTTGACCTCTTTATAATATCAGTATAGATAATGCTGACATTTTGTCGACTGTGTTTATTTACGGTAGGTATCAAAAATTAACCTTAAATAAGGTACTATTTGCCGTGGGGTGCCAGTAGAATGTTACCCCTTCTCTCATGCCCGTGGATGCAGTAAGAGCCTGCTAAGGGATACCTCCGGAAGATGGGCAGCAGCGTCTTTCCGTGTATTAACATCCCGTACTGCGCTTGCCAACCCGCCTGCCAAGCGTGGTGAGTATGGCAACTACCCATCATGGAGTGGAGGCCTGTGTTCAGTAGTGGACGTTTTACGGCTGAAATGATGATGATGAAGGTACTATTAAATAAAAACTTTACTAACGCGAGCTCCATATTATTTTAATCAAAGTATTCAACAAACCTAAACGCAAATAAAACAAGCTTGTACAAATATAGGTTAATTAGAAGTTTTATGTACAAACACAAATAAATAGTTCTGACCTAAAGTTTAAGGGGATGCTCATAAAATTATATGATTTGTACCAGAACTCACTGAGTCAAGCACCATGTCTCATCAATTTAAATAGTGATTTTATCTATTAAGGGATTATTATGGATATGGGTAGAAGGATCAACCAGCTGAAGTGGAGATCGGCGGGACACTTGGCAATGAGGAAAGACGGAAGATGGATGAGTGCAGCAACCGAGTGGTGGCCGCAACGAGGGCGCAGACCAGTTGGCAGGCCACCAGCCAGATGGTCGGACGACATCGCGAGAGTTGCGGGAAGGCAATGTATGCGCTTGGCACAGGACGAGGAGGCCTATACCCAGCAGTGGGTGGATATGAGTTGAGATGATGATGGATTATTAATCATCTAAAAAAAATGTCTTAGTAGTTGATAATAAATTCTTGATGTGGGTATTTGTTTTCGACGAAAGACTCGAACAGTTTTACAGAAAACTACGAAAAACTCTCATAAAAGCATAATTTTCAAATCGAACAATTACATTAATGCCTAGGAGTCGAAAAAAAATATCCTGAAAAATAATATACAGAAGTTATACATTGCTGAAACAAGTGCTCGACTCAGTAAGTTCCGATAAAAATCATAAAATTTAAGGAGCCTTAATATTTACCCATTTCTTAAAATCCCAATGGTTAGTTAATTAATTTTTGGCGTTAACATCCCAGACCTTTAAACCCTTGTGATTTCCTTTAGAAATTCAACCTCTCAAAATTACTCTTACTCCAGGAAAGGGAGACTATATTTAGAAAAGACTTGTGTTGTTTTCATAAAAGGACAGAGAAGATATCACCTATATAAATTTATTAACTAGCTCAGGTTTCGACTCGATGTTTGGTGCATTTCAAATATTAACGTAAAGGTAGCGATTTTATCTTCAGTGATTCCCGTTTTCAAACCACGTCTCTTTGACAAAAACTGTCTGATCAGAATCTAAAGGAGGTACGTAAATCACAAAGAAACCTCCATAGACAGCCCTAAATCACTTGAAGCCAAACTAGAATATTCGATTTCGAAAGTAACTCTTTCAATCGAGACGTCGACTCAATATAAGTAGAGCTTTTGACATGCTAAGATGAAAAAGGAATTCTTATATATCCTTATATATTTTTTATGTTATTTGTGGGGAAACAGGCTTACGGCCCACTTGATGGTAAGCGGTCACCGTCGCCTATTGACACCGGCAACACCCGGGGTATTGTCGATGCGTTCTCTACTCTGTAGAAACCTCTTTACATTTCTCTTGAAGCGTGCCATGACGTAACCTAATGGGAAAACCTCAGATGGTAGCTCATTCCACATCTTGCAAGTATGGGGTAGAAATATCGCGTGAAGCGTGAAGCGCATCCTATATTCAATAAGCGTGTGTATGTCGGTCGGTCATTTTGTTATGATGAAAGCTTGGCGCTTGTCTACGAGATCGTTACAGAAATGAGGAGATACGTAGAACAACCAGTCACTGACACAGCCAAGAGGATAAGCCAACTGAAATGTCAGTCAGCGGGGAACATGGCTCGACGAACTGATGACCACGCACTATAAATCGTAGCGTAGGAAGGTCATCGATTAGTTCATCTTTCTGGTTGAATTTCTGGTCTTTCTAAAAGCCGTTGGGTGCTCGCCGTACAAGATCGGTTACACGGGAAACATATGGGAGATGCCTATGTCCAGCAGTGGACATATGATAGATAGATAGATAGATAGATTATTTCGTTATTGCACACCATTAAATATAAACATATAAAAGAAAATACACTTTTAAATCATAGGTACAATGGGCGGCCTTATCGCTAAAAGCGATTTCTTCCAGGCAACCTTTGAATGGACAGTATCTATATGAAAAAATAAGGACGGCGGCGTAAGATATTATTAGGATTTTTAGAACAATTATACTACAATTTATAAAAAAATATAGATTATATAAAATAAAATGCATAATTATATAATATAAACATAACATTACATAAATATTAATATATACATAAAATATATATTGTAATACCAACTTATATAAATTAGAAAAATGTATAAATAAATAAATGGCCTAGTGAGCGATGGATGACAGACAGTGTTGTCTGACCATGTTTTTAAAGATAGGAAGAGATTTTGCATGACGAATTGAGACGGGTATAGGGCATTCCAGAGCCTGGAAACCTGCGGAGTAAACGAGGTACTATGAAATACTGAGGTATGATGGGGAGTTTTTAATTGAAGGGTTTCAGAGGAACGTAAGGATCGAGAGTTGGAAAGGTATCCATTATGATAATTGATTGATTGGTTGAAAACACTTTATTGCACTTATAAAACTACATAAAAGACGAACTTAGTGCTATATTTTAGAGATTAAAGAGCATTCTTTTAAAGATAACCTTTGATAGTGTTTCTATCTATTAAATTAATTTGGACTACCTCCGTGGCGCAGTGGGCGATTAGCCGGCTGAGACGCAGGAGGTAGCGGGTTCGATTCCCGCCGCGGTACAAATGTTTGCATGATCTACAGGTATTTGTTCCGGGTCTGGATGTTTTTCTATATATGATAAGTATGTATTTACAAATAAAAAATGTATATAAGTATTATATCAGTTATCTGGTTCCCATTGTACAAGTTCTGCTTAGTTTGGGGCTAGATAGCTCTGTGTGAAATGTCCAGCAGTATTTATTTATTTTATCTATTAAATAGTTTTTTGTTTAACATTGTTACCAAGAGGCAATCATTGGTTCGATGTATTTCGATCTAGTTTATTCCACGAGCTTATGTTTATCACAAAAATACAGAAAATCTGTTGTTATTAAACAAGTAAATCTCCGTCTGCTATAAATTGTATTATAAATGCAAACTTGGCAGCCGCACACTATCATCTCGATAGTCTCTAATGTAAACTCTACTTAAATAATAGCTAGCACTCTGCGTAAATTGACGGTACAGAGTTCAGAATTAGCGCAATATGCCCTCGGAGTGTGCTTAGGTCTTCGATACTATGGCCCAAATTCAAAAGTCTATTATATGTGACAATCTAGTGTATAATCATCTATGTACCCAACTAATTCACAATGACCTCTTTGGAGCGGAGGGCGAGAGCTAACTAAGATGCTGAAGGACGCGATGTGGTTTGCTGGAAGACGAACTTACTAGATAAATTGGTCGAGTACAGTGATCCTAATAAACTAGTATATGAACCAATGTACACACGGCTACACATCAAGCTATACCTTTACAATATAAGCTGACCTCTCATTCTACGAAAAGTCTACACAATGCGAGGTCAGCTTATACTAGTAATGTATAGCTTGATGTGTAGTCGTGTGTACCTGTATTAAAGAAAACATAGCTTTTGTTTCATTGAATTTTATGATCTGCAAATATTTCTTTGTTCCTCGTCTGGTTGTTGTAGAACCATAGACAGTAGGTACCTACACACGAGCTACACATCAAGCTATAAATTTCCAATATAAGCTGACCTCTCATTCTACGAAAAGTCTACACAATGCGAGGTCAGCTTATACTGGTAATGTATAGCTTGATGTGCAGCCGTGTGTACTTGTAGTGCTTGATAACATCGATAGTGGGAATGCTAGTGTGGGATCAAGACCTATATGTATTTTATTTTAGCCATGTAGCATACCTTTAAATAACTAATGCTGGACACTCAGCACTGTCTAGGTCCAAAGTAAGCAGAGCTGTGATTTTATATTAGTATAGGTATATATATATATATTCTATATAATTTATCACACTAATATTATATATGCGAATGTTTGGATGTTTGTTTGTTTGTTACTAAATCACGCCGTAACAGCTGAACCGATTTCAATGAAATTTGGTATATACGTAGATACCTGGATCACTACATAGGCTACCATGTTCCCATGGGATAAAAATGGGATGTCAAAGGTTATATATGTATTTTGCACCCCAGAACAACGCGGGCGAAGCCACCGGCAACAACTGGTTTACTATGATTATAATATTATTATAACATACTTAAGGTATATAAATAAATAATAAATATTTCTGGACATTTCACACAGCGCTATCTACTCGTAGTCCCAAACTAAGCAGAGCTTGTATTATGGGAACCAGATAACTGATAGAATACTCATATACATTTTTTTTTGTAAATAAATACTTATAATATATAAAGAAACAACCAGACCCGGAACAAATATCTGTAGAACATGCAAACATTTGTTCCGCAGCGGGAATCGAACCCGCTACCTCCTGCGTCTCAGCCGGCTATTCGCCCACTGCACCACGGAGGTCGTCAATATATATGTCATGTTAGTTTTGCGTATATATATTTATTTATCTTCTTGTACACTCATCTAGCTTTAAAATCGTCTATCTCTCTAGCCTCAAAGCTTTGCTGGAAGAAAACTCTTCTTAGGGTTAAGCTCGCCTTTGTACATGTATTTCTCTTTCTTTTTTTTAAATATATTTTCTTGTGTGCAATATAGAATAAAGATTAGGAAGCTTGCACTATGGGGATCAGATAACTGATATAACACATAAATACATTTTTGTAAATGCAACTACATACTATAAAAACACATCGAATACATAGAAAAACACCCAGACCTGAAACCAATTTCTGTAGATGATGGTTTGTTCTGCGGCGGGAATTGGCGGTCAGCTATTTGGTCACTGTGCCACGGAGGTCGTCTTATACTATCCCGTTAGCAAATCTTTCTAAGGTACGCATGTTACGTTACGTTACTGAAGAGCTGCCTGTGAGGCTGAAAGTTCACTGAATTACGAGTATATAAAAAGTTAAAATTAAAACCTTTATTTGACACGACACATGGACGAAATAAAACACAAAATAAGATGGTGACATGGCTCTAAGAATAAATAAAATGAGTGTAAATAAAAGGTACAAGAATGCCAGAAGTCAAAGATTGCAGTTTAATAAAAAAATACAGGAATATCTCACGCAACTTCCATCATAATTACAAAGTAGATTCATGCCAAAATGGCGTCAGCGCAGCATGTGCAAAGTAGGCTAGAACCTAGCTACTTAATGCTGGTATTCTGCTCATCCCAAATAGTGTCGTCACGGACGTCAGGAGCTCGCAATGCTCTCGGGGATTGAGTGAATGGGTATGTGTAACACCTACCTACCATATAAATAAATTGTATTGTTTGTTAGGCGTGTTTTGTTTTTAAAAGGTCTTTATTGAACATAGCCAATCAAAGTGGGTCAATTACTATTTTTGTTTGACGTGAGTCCTAAGCGAATCACTGTAATCCTCACAACACAGGCTCGCTAGAGACCTAGTGTGAGAAACAGAGCTAAGTCAGGTACTGTACTCAAATAAAATAGCCTTACATGCCATATCAAATTGTCATCTGGACATTGTAATTGTTTTTGTAATTGTTTTTAATTTAGGCTAACATTTTATGTAACTAAATACCTACTAGTACCAAACAATTTTAAGAACTAAATAAATTATTCTTATTCTTATTCTTATACATTTTTACAGCGTATTACAACTAAACACAGTTTAGCATAATAGTATCTAAAATTAGAATAACTCAGCAGGCTTCACCTTTATAAGTTTTTTGATAAAATTAGTATTTAAGAGAGTTACATTTTATAAATCAGTTTTCTTAATTTCATGTAGCCAAATTTTTTCCAGATGTACTTATTAAAAAAGTTGCCAAGAGCACTTTGTATAGCGCGCATTTTTAAGTTCGTTAGGCGTGTGGGTGAGGGAGTATGGGTACTGATTTGTTGCCTTCTGAACAATACTGTACATCATACTTAGAAAATTTTGAGTCACGGTCCTGCCCGAAATCTAGAATATTAAGTTATCTTCATTTGGGTTCTATAATGAAGCTGTAAATCCACCTTCTACATTTTAATAAATTTAACCTGTATAGTTTTTAGATCAATGATAGAATTTGACCAATGATGGACAAAGATGATATGATGGTAGCAAAGTTTATCTCTAAAGAAGAATAGAGTGAATATTGTGTTAGCGTAGAGAGATGATCGGAGTTAGCTGCTATATTGCAGGTAATTTGGACGTGCCTATCATTAAAGTAAACAATATTCATGTCTCTCAGCCGGTACTGCCCGCCATTATCGACATATCTCCATCCCCCGTTCAATCCTTTCAAGTTCCAGTAGTACATAATATTTCCGAGCAATGATTACTCGATTGCCACCATTCATCTTCTCGACTGAAAGCCAGTACGGTTTGAGATTTACCGAGTTCAAATACTGCTTCCGTCTACAAACATGAATGAATATAAAGGCTCCTTTAAACCCTTCTAATTTACACTCAGAGTATCGCTTCCTCGCCACACAAAGGTCCAATGTGCGTCAACAGTCTGCCGATTTGGGAAGTTAGCCTGAGTTTATGGCAGTGACCTTTATAGCTTGTTGCGCACTGCAACTCGTGAGAGCAATGCCAGGGAATGTACCTTTTGAAATACTATTTCTCAACACAATTCGGTATGCGGCAGACAAAGTAATCGATACTACTAGAGAGCCATGGAAATACGAACTAATATTGAAAAACGAATTGAGATTGGGGAGGCATGTATGTAACAGTAGACGTCTTACGTTAAATTATCACGATGAGGATGAAAAAGAACAAAGTTGTTACTGATTTTTACAGTGTGCTAAGGCACAGTATGCGACCTGGGAATTTAGCATAAGGTGACGATGAAGTATCTGATGGTAACATACAGAATCGCAGTGTAGCGTGGGAGCACCCTATGTACACAAGAGTGTTCGTTTCCCCTGAGATTGCATCTCTCTTTGCAAACAGACTATGTAATTGCCAACAATATTGGGATATATCTAACCCTTGGAATTGATTAAAAGGAAGGACTAATTTTGGAATATTATGAATCAATTTACTTTACTTTGATGTTAAATTAAAACAAAATAACTGCTACACCACATGACAAGCAGATATATTGAAATGATACTATTCATAACCGGTAGGTATACCCTGTCGTACCAAACGATTCGCTTTAATTTTCATTGTTAGTACGAGAAGGAGTGGACTCACTCCCGGCGTTTGTTTTATCTTTAAATCCAGAGATAGAGCAAGGCAAGCATGCTCCAACTTTAATTTTTCACACAAACAGCTCTGAACCCAGGGAGCGGTATGTTGGATTCCTACCGGCTAAACCTCCATGGGATTCCCTCTCTCGCCTTATACCGGAGACACGGGTATAGAGAACATACTGCTGCAAAAAAAAATCGCCTTGAGGCGCTAACCGTAGCCGATGACCTTGAGCGAATGGGCGTAGCTATTGTTTCGGCCCCGCACCTTCCGCCATACGCATGTAACCATCCAGAAAATAAGTGAGCGCGAGGCAGACGAGCACAACCCTCCCGTACGACAGTCAGCGGTACACTGCCGCGCGTCGCCCGCGCAACCACCTTCTAAGGATACGCTCGCTAATTATTCGGAAAAATTAAAAATAATTATTTGCCACGTGAAAGACCGTCGCAGCACAGAATCATTTGTTTAACTTGAAGGTATAGTCTTTGTTCACATTTAAGTTTAAGAAAAATTACAAAATTTTACGTCGTTTAGAGGTTGAATCAAATTGAAAGTCGAAAACAGCTACATGTTGTTATTTTTTTTTCTCATAGTAAATAAACAGGTAGAACTTTTTTGTATGTTCACTTTGCAGATAAAAGGTTAATGAATGATACATATTTTTTGAGTACATAAAACTGATTCCTCCTTGAGGAGAAAGCCTCCAAATAAGACCAATCAGCTACTGTATTCGCCTTAAAACACTCGTTTTAAAAATATGTAGGCCTTTATCAATTTACTAAGTGCTGTTTCTGTATATTTCACTTTCTGTGAGGCTGAGAGCACGTGAGAGGTCGTCAAAGAAGAGAAACATTGTACATAACTATTTTATAATCTAAATCGTCAAAAGAAAATTGAGTTGCAAATAAGCTTCATTTACTAGGGCATGGAGCCACTTACTGGACGGCCGTTCCCAGTTTTGTATTCAGATACATGAATACAAAACTGGGAACCTTCACGCATTTATATTCCGTCGTTTTACAACTCAAAGAAACTTTTATATTGGGCTTCTTGTGATGTTTTTCACGGAGTCTCGCTTCGCTCCAGCTTTTAATATTATCATAACAGGCTCGTGACCCAGTGACACCCGAGACTTACAAACTGCGATTATCGGAAACTTATCGGAAAGTAGGGCAGGCGTAAGGGTCTAGACTGACGAACTGCATCATAACTGCACGCTGCCAACAATCTGCGTAGTCCGTTTGCAGTTAGCGAACAGTTCTTACATACGGTTAATAGTTTCGATGCAGTGCAGTTATGATGCAGTCCGTCTGTCTAGACCCTAAACATACATTTTCAAAAATATGTACCAAATGAAGATTAAACCACTTATATGGATCCGGAGGCAATGGCAAATGCGACTTTGCGCCTCTGTTACAAAATTAAATTTAGAACGGCGGTTTAGTAAAAAACAAACAAAAAATATCGAATTTTTCGCATTTATAATATTAGTGAGATGTGATAGTGTGATGATGTGATACAATATAGATATATGTGATACCTTATTTATCTACACTGCTTTATAACTCGACAAAACGGCGACCGATTCTAAAGAAACCAAGCCAGTTTTATGTATCTAGAATTCCATATTTCAGCTCAGCTGCATCATCTCTCAGATGCTCAATAAAACCGAATCCCTCGTTCATGCGCCATATTTTTCTATTTCCCAATAGGATGCAAGAATATCAAATTTCTATTGCATACGTTCTGTGTTCTTGATATTGTTCTAAAATCTTATTGGCGGGTTTGCAGTTTTTGGAGTTAGAATCCTCGTAATCACTAAGATACATTTGACATTGTATCGATAGTCGGTCTCATAAAGTTTTTTCATGTCTTGAGACAAATCTCAGTCTCGAAAATTGTGTCTTGAGACATGTTTCTCCGTATTCGTCAAGTTTTGATTTTTGCCGAAATATTATGCATACATTTATTTGTTTTTAGGGTTCCGTACCTCAAAAGGTAAAAAAAGGAACCCTTATAAGATCACTCTCTTGTCCGTCTGTCTCTCCGTGTGTCACCACCAATTTTCTCAGGAACGGGTGGACCTAGCAAGTTGAAATTTATACCAGATATTGAGGTCTACAGTCCCTATTAGGTGTATAAAAATTAAGGTCTTGAGTCAACATAATAAAGAGATATGGGCAAACTTAGATTTTTGCGAAAACTTGTAGATGCCAACCTTAATTTTATATTTTTTTATTTTTCGGAATTTTTCCTTTACAGTACGACCTTTAACCAAAATTAATTATTCTAGGTCAACCGGAAGTACCCTATAGGTTTTAAATCGAAAACCGATATGGTAGAATCACAAAATTTGGCAAACAGCAGCGCAAATAAAGGAAAAAATAAAAAAAGATCAAACTTAAAGGCTGTATTAAATCTTACATACATAGTTGACGCCAATTATGACAGTCCTCTGAGTTGTGTGGGCGCTCATACAATTTAGAAGACTAGCTTAATCGCCACCAACCTCAAATAAGGTATATAAATAAAATTGTGCTACTGAATAAAATAAATATTTAAGTGCGGCTCCCATACGACAGACATGATTTTTTTTGCTATTTTTATAGATAATGGTACGGAACCCGTCGTGCGCGAGCCCAACTCGCACTTGGCCGGTTTTTTTATTCCTTTTTAAGTTTTTGTTGTGTTTAGGTATAATAAATAACTCTAATTCATTCAAATTGAATGAAACTGTAGGTCAAGTAAGTAAGTTTTGCACTATTTTATTAGTCAAAGATTAAGGCTGGCTTGCACAACGCTTTCCAAAACGTATTTAGGGATTAAACACGTTTAAATTTTACGTATTTGTATGATTTGAAAACTTTTATTACAGGTAACGGGAGTTCGTGTAGTTTGGTTTTCTTTTTGGGGTGCAAAATGTAGTAACTTTTTATTTCAGACTTGCCTATATATGTGTTACTAAAGCTACACGCATACCAAATTTTAAATCTGTGGGGTCACTGATGTACGCTGTGAATTTTGTCAAAGTTCCGTTTTTATTATGACTAATAACTCAAAAACTATTATGAGTAAGAAAAATAAAAACGGAGTCTAAATGTACTAATGTATACCTTTCATTTGACGTCCCATTTCACCAGTTACCCTCACCATCTCAACAACCCCCCCAACATTTTTACCTCATTTAGTCACACAAAAATTGTGCCATCACTACCTACCTATGTATTAAATTTCACGATGATCCGATCAACGTTTCAAACGCTATCCTCGGACAAACATACATACATACAACGCCGATTTGCCCAAGTTTATTGAGAGATCTCGCTTCGATCGATCAACAATACTTACAGAAATACAAGTTGCGGTCAGAGCCTTGTCGTCTCTTCGAAGAGTAGACAAGTAAATCGATGTGCTAGCCTTGCATTTTTTTTATCTCAAACTAGCTAACTAATCCGCAGCTTCGCACGCGTAGTTTTTTAATAAAAACATTACCCTCCTTCTCCGCAGTTGGGTAAAAAGTAGCCTGTGTCACCCGGAGATAGTGTAGCTTCCCAACAGTGAAAGATTTTTTAAATCGGTTCAGTAGTTTCGGGGCCTATTCAATACAAACAAACAAATCTTTCCTGTTTATAATATTACGAAGTTTTTTGTAGATATTAATATGTTCTTTCCTATTGTAGAACATACTTTTGTTCTATCATCAATAGTTTCCGCAGCGCATGCGACGAAAGACGTTTTAGGGCACTTTTTTACACCTTGGGTTACGTTACTCAAGTTTTAGTAAGGATCGCGAATCTTTTCTAGCAATACATATAGCCTATGCTACTCAGGGTGCATGTAGCTTTGCAATGGTGAAAGAACTTTTGAAATCGGCACAGTAGTTTTTGAGTTTATTCATTACAAACATACACAAAAAAATACAAATCTCTCTTCTTTATAATATTAGTATAGATAGTATTGATGTGTGCGTGCGTCAAATTTGTTTCCATTGTACGGAGAAGACTCTCTGGTTCATTATTATATTGTGTACAAGATTACGTGATAATTACCGTACATGTGGCAAATGTGGACATTTGCGCCACTATGTTTACGACAGCTATTAAGATCAGTCTTGGTAGATGTACACTTCCGAGCAAAAAAAAATTGGGACTTTCGAGGATATTTATTTGATGATATTACTGATATTTAATTCGGCCATAAAATACGTATTAGATAAATCTCCATTGATTATTCCTGTGTAGTTAAAACACTACTACTAGTAACACAACTATTCAATTTATTTATTGAGTTGGTTTACTGTTTATTGTCCAACAAAGTTCAACAGTAGAGTAAAAAAAAACTATAAATAAAACCGGCCAAGTGCAAGTTGAATCTGAATGCAGCACACCCAAGACGTAGACAGCAAAACAGAATAAAATAAATATTAAATGCGGGCTCCCATACAACAAACGTGATTTTTTGCTCGTTTTAGCTTGATATTGATAACGGCAACAGGTAGACGCTTGAAATATTCACAGAATATTTAGTTATACATTCACTTTAAAAATAAATAATTAAATTAAAATAAAATAAATATTTAACCCTTAAACAAACGCGAGCCCCTGGTAATGGTAATTTAAAAAAAGATGTGATTTCTAGGTAATTTGGGGTCTCTGATTAAATTTTTTTTGGAAAAAACCAAAAAAAGGGAGTGGAAAGGGGTGATTTTTCGGTGGTATGTATATTACCATTGTCCGTGTAATAATAATAATAATCCTCCTAGCCGATTTCGGCTACAGAGACTTGACTTTGTGATTATTGGCCTAGGTGTTTAGCCTGTATGTGGCTGATGTACCCTATTTTTGCGCTAAAAGTCCGGTTACAATGAACACAAGTTAAGGCGCCATTAATGTAGTTGTAATTGATATTAGCCGGCGGTCGACTTTTAAGCTGATCTCGTTTTAAGTCTAGTTCTTGCCTCCTTTCTTCTTCAAACTCGTACACTTTGTCCTGAACATGACGCCTCCATTCAGGTCGTTTTTCAGCGAGAGCCTCCCAGCGCGACGGATCGATACAACACCTCTTCATGTGCCTCTTCTGTACGTCTTTGAAACGTAGGAACTGACCTCCGCGTTTCCGCTTACCATGTTCTAGTTCACAGAAGAAAATGCGTTTCGCCCTTCGCTCATCAGACATCCGAGACAGGTGCCCGCACCAACACAGCTGACGCCGCATCAAATATGCCTCTATGCCACAGACATTAGCCCGTCGTAGAACATCGGTATTACGGACCCGATCCGACCACTTGATGTTAAGAATGTCGCGGAGGCATTTCAGATAGAATCTGTCTAACGTGCGTATGTGTCTGCGATACAGGCACCATGTCTCTGACGAGTACAAGATGTTAGGAAGTACAATAGCCATATACACCTTAATCTTGGTACTCAATTTGATGTTATGGGAGCGAAATACCTGGACTCGTAGTTTACCAAAAGCAGCCATAGCGGAGCCAAGTCTGCTGTTGATCTCCGAGTCAAGGTCGCATTTTGTTGTTATGCTGCTTCCCAGATATCTGAATGTATCGACCTGTTTTATGGGCTTTCCATCGATTTGCAGATTCAGTGGAGCTTGGTTAACAGTGTCCATGGCCATCACCTCTGTCTTTGTAATATTAATTTTGAGGCCAAATCTACAGCACGCAGCGTCAAGCCGAGTCATCAAGTCCTGGAGTCCCTCAGAAGATTCCGCAACGAAACATAGGTCATCAGCATACATCAATTCGGTAATGAGGTCATACGATACCTTTGTGTGCGCTTTTAACCTAGCCAGGTTAAAGATACTGCCATCTGTGCGAAAACGTATGCGGATCCCTTCGGTGTTGGCTTGTAAAGTCTCCCTCACGACAACGGAAAAGTACAGAGCAAAAAGAGTGGGTGCTAATACACAGCCTTGTTTTACACCACAAGTGACAGGGAATTGCTCTGTCTGCTCACCATTGACGGTTACGCAACAAGTCATGTTGTCGTGAAGAAGTCTTATCAAGCGTATAAATTTGTCGGTGCAACCAAGTTTCGAAAGCACAATCCACAAAGCTTCGCGAGGTACACTGTCAAAAGCTTTCTCCAGATCAACAAAACAGAGAAACAGAGGTTGACACTGTTCCCTGCTTTTCTCTTGCAGTTGTCTAAGAGAGAATATGGCCTCGCATGTGCCGCGATTGGGTCTAAACCCAAATTGCGTTTCAGGCAATATACTTTCAGAGAGCTCCATAAGACGATTTAAGAGTACTCTGGCAAAAGTTTTTCCTGGAGTAGACAGAAGTGATATACCCCTATAAGAGTTGCAAACAGATCGATCACCTTTATTTTTATACAAAGAGCAAATTAGTGATACGCCAAAACTAGGAGGAACGAACTCCATTTCCCACATGCGCTGGAAAAATTGCCAAATCTTGTAGTGCAACTCATCTCCGCCATATTTTAATAGTTCTCCTGGTATGTTATCGATGCCGACAGCCTTATTGTTTTTCTGCGCTTTGATGGCGATGATAACTTCCTCAAGAGAAGGAGGCTGATCCAGATCTACGGCTTGTGGTAAGGCAGGAAGTGATGCTAAATAGTTTATGTCAGCAGAACGATCCACATTGAGTAAGCTGTTATAGTGTTCTGCCCAGCGAGTAAGAACTTCTCCTTTGCTTACCAGGAGGGTACCTGAAAGTGATTTCAGTGGTACGTTTACTCGATGTGGACTTCCTACTAACTTTTTAATCTCGTTAAAGAAATCGCCGAGTCTATTCGAATCAGCAAGCCACTGAATATAGCGAACCTTGTTCAGCCACCACTCATCTTTTGCGTTTCGAGTTAGTCTCCTTATTTGGCTCGTACTCTCCTTTATTTTTTCAGAAGCAGTTGTCTGATTTCCCTTTCGAAGGAGCTGGCGGTGTTTTTCTAGGGCGACTGTCAATGTATTATCATTTTCGTCAAACCAGTCTTCACAGACACGAGGTTTTTGGCCTAAGATCTCAGTAGCCGCATTGATGGTATTTGTAGTTAACAGTTTCCAGCCCTCGTCTAACTGTTCATCTTCGGGGTGTATGCCTGCTGTAAAGGTATTGACAGCTTCCCTGTAATTTGCCAATATTTCAGCAGACTCTAGCTTTTTCAGATGAAGACAGTTAGGCTTAGCCCTGCGAGGTCTACGGCAAGGGCTAAGACGCAAAAATAGTTTTGTAACAACAAGTCGGTGATCCGACCAACAGTTTGCGCCCCTCATTACTCTCGTTACTTTGACATCCGCTATATCCCGTTGACGGACTATAGCATAATCAATAAGATGCCAATGCTTGGACCTTGGGTGCATCCAGGTAGTTTTGTATTTATTTGGGAGTCTAAACATGGTATTGGTAATACCCAGATGAAATTGGGAACAGAGGCTTAGTAACAGTTGCCCATTACTGTTCATGTTACCAATGCCATGTCGCCCTATCACCCGAGGCCAAGCTTCAAAATCACGTCCGACGCGAGCATTAAAGTCGCCAAGAAGCAAAACTTTCTCACAGCGCCGGATTTTAGTCAGCACTTCTGACACTTCCTCATAAAATTTGTCCTTGACGTCATCACTTTTGTCGAGTGTTGGCGAATATACGCTGATAACATTTAAGTATTTATTGTTTCGAAGATGGAAACGTAAGGACATGACACGATCAGAGATAGCAACTGGATGTTCTTCCAACTTAGAGGCTAAAGTAGTTTTAATAGCAAAGCCTACTCCTGACCGTCTAGGCTCAGAAGCTGGTGTGCCTTTCCAGAAGAAAGTGTACCCACCACCACGTTCAACAAGCTCACCTTCGTCAGCTAGATGTGTTTCGCTGAGAGCGGCTATGTCGACGTCATAGCGTTTGAGCTCGCGAGCCACAATGGCGGTTTTACGTTCTGGGCAGAGGTTGTTGGGTCGGTCTAAAAGAGTACGTACATTCCACGCACCAAAAGTCATATTCATCTGCATGTTTTTAGATTTATTCTTATTGCGAGGAATGAGCGTTTGTTTGGGGCACCTTTTCTAGCCCCCTCCCCGGCTGAGCGAGGAAAGCAGTGCCTCTCTAAATAAAGCTGCTTTGTCTCAAAGAGTGCTGCCGAACCACACTGTCACCCCGATGCAGTGCTAGAGCGACCACTCTCCTCTCCTTAGGCCACCCGTGTCCAGGTATTAGACCAAGCCCAGGACTTTTTTAAACTCGGAATGACAAAGCCAAGTCAGATGCGCAGGATATATTAAGTTGCATAAGTGTGCGCGCCGTACACAGATGCACCCTCTCCTCCTTACTCCCCTTGACCCAGTGGAACGGAGAACCGCTACGACTGGAAGGGAACAGGACGCAGTATCTGGCAACGATAAAAACTCCTATCGCTACCTTCAGGCCTTCTACAGTTGCCTGGTTGCCTCGCCACTTGAGGTGGATTGCGTTGACGCCGAAGCAACGAGCACTAGCACGGGGAGTGACCGTGCCGACTCGAGGGCCGAAACACGCCGTTGCTACAACAAAGTGTTTCGGCACTCGAGCCCCCCTCTACCAGCCTAGGTTCCTAAGGTGTGGCCGCTGCATGCTATAGCGGCGACCACTAACGACGATCGAATGCGTGCCGCGCGATCTGAGGAGCCTTTTATAGGCGATGTTGCCTCGACCACTAACGACGATCGAATCTTCGTATATTCAACGGGCAGCGTAACGACGCCCCAGAGACGTCCGCACTGTACGACGGCTCGAGCACGACTTTGTCCGTGTAGGACTTGTAAAATAATGTCGGTGGTGGTATCTATATTACCATTATCCATTACGGTCTGTTAATAATTTTAGACTAGTTGTTTCCCTTGACTGCAGTTGGGAGCTATGATGAGTTTGAGATTATAAAAATAAATACTTTCAATACCTATAAAATAGGCATTATCTACCTAAAACTCCTACATATTTTTGTTTGTAATTACACCGCTCGTTCTAATCTAGCTTAATTTTTTATTATACTTAAGAAATGAAAGTTTCTGAGGTAGATAAATAAAACATTTTACATATAATGACAATATTTTATTTAAAAAAAAAACATAGGCTATTCCTCTGCATTTGCCACGGAGTGGAAAAGCTTAAAGCACAATTTAGCACACAGTGGAACTTTGCACACTGTGCAACAAATTCTTGTTCTTTTTTGAACTTTTTTTGTACTACAAAACCTGCACCTCCTGGGCTCTGTTTCTTCGGGCATGTGTACGCCAACGCTGAGTAGACGAATTTTTTTAGTAGTTTAGTAGACGAACTATTTTTTTACGTTTATTTGACATGGTAAGTTACTGAAACAAAAAAATTACTAATTCAAAAATCACATTATACTTACAAAAGACTAACAGACATTTTTATGTATATAATTCGATTATGAACTTGACGTGAATGGACAATGGTCAAATAGATACCACTTATAGTGTCTACTTTGAGCAATCAAAAACTATACAAATATCGATATTTATCCCATCATTCAATGTGTAAGACCACTAAAACACAATAAAGTTTACTTTTTGTTACTCCTACAGCACTTACCATAATTTTCGCCACACAAAGATCACAAAAGTTTGAAAGTGAAACTCAAAACTGCAACCTGACAACAGAAATTGGTGCAAATATGTTTTTGACATTGACTTTCACTGCCAGGTGAAAGTGACAACTAAAATGTTGCCAGTTTATAGATAGCAAAAATATCCTAAAATACTATTACTTTGTAATTAAAGTGTTGCCAACCACAAGAAAATGTATTTTTTTGTTCTCAAACTAAGTGGTACATACATGACCCGTTTTTTTGCCGTTTTAATAGATCGTGCGTAAGTCCGACACGTACTTGGCCGGTTTTTCAATATGTTGTTTGATTTTAAATTCATTTGACTATTCATAAGTTGCCTTTTTCGCCTGAAACGGGTTTTCCTAGTTCAGCCATAGTCTAAAGTGTTACCTATAATTAGATACAAATCCGTAATGTTAATCTTAGCACTGAGACAATAATTGAAGATTTATTTATTTATTTTATACTCGCATCAGAGGCGTGCACTACCGCATTGCTCGGAAGTCTACCTTTAAGGCTATAAGTTTTGGAGCCCGTTTACATTGGGTACGGATTAAGGCTTCTTACTTGAGGCGTGGGAGTTTTGAAGGTTTATAGCTAAAAGTAGGCGGAGGTAGACACGTCAAAGAGAGGATTATTGTAAGGATCATTGGCGAATTTGGAAGTATTATAGGAAGGTCGCAAAATTATTGTTTGTGATGACCTTGACCTTGATTAGACCACGACCTCCGTGGCGCAGTGTGCGTATAGCCGGCTGGGACGCAGAAGCTAGTGGGTTCGATTCCCGCCGCGGAACAAAATGTTTGCATGATCTACAAATATTTGTTCCGGGTATTCTATCAGTTATTTGGTTCCCATAGTACAAGCTTTGCTTAATTTTGGGCTAGATAGGGATGTGTGAAATGTCCATCAATATTTATTTATTAAATGAAACACAAAAAAAAGAATAACAAATAATTTAATACTGCCTTCGTAAAAGTGCCTCCGACAAAAGTTGCATGATTTCAGAAAACGCTGTATGTAACTGAAATGGACTTGATCCAGACAAGTTGGCGTGGTGATGGTGTGGAACAAAACGCGTCCACTGAATGGTAGCTGAGGAGTGAGGATATAGAAACGAATAAGGTTCGGCAGTTTGATGGGTGGATGACGTGGTCATGGTCGCTGACGGGGATAGCTGAGACTAGCGCAGAATCATGGTGGTACAAACCTAGGGTGGCAATGGTTAATGTCGGGCTGCGGGTGATGAACATGATCTTGAACCGGATATCTTACGTAAAAATCTGTTTTATCATTATCAAAATACATCAGGAACTCTACTTCTGAACATAGGCCTGCCCTATGGATTTCCATTGTCTGATTATTAACAACGAAAAAGTTATATTTAATTAACGGCACAAAAACCGGCCAAGTGCGAGTCGGACTCGCGCACGAAGGGTTTCGAACCATTATCTATAAAAACGGCAAAAAATCATGTCTGTTGTATGGGACTGTATGCGGACTTAAATATTTATTTTATTCAATATCACAATTTTAATTATTTACCTTATTTGAGGTTGGTACCGATTAAGCTAGTCCTTTAAATTGTATGAGCGTGCCCATACAACTCAGTGGACTATTTTATTTGGCGTCAACTATGTATGTAACCTTTAATTTCAACTATATTATTTTTTGAAATTTTTCCTATAATTGTGCAGGAGTACCGGAAGTACCCTACAGGTTTTTGACCCAAAACCTATAGGGTACTTCCAGTTGACCTAGAATTGTCAATTTTGGTTAAAAGCAAGGTCTTACAGCACAATTAAAGGAAAAATTCCGAAAAATAAAAAAAGTTGAAAATTAAGGTAAATTTTGGTACACAAAAGTTTTCGCGAAATCTAAATTTGCCTATGCCTTTATCGTGTTGACTCAGCACCTTGATTTTTATATACCTTATAGGGATTATAGACTTCAGTATCTGGTATAAATTTCAACTTGCTAGGTCCACCCGTCCCTGAGAAAATCGGTGGTGACACACGGATAGACAGACGGACAGAAGGACAGACGGAACCCTAACAAACCGGAAGTGAAGTTGGACTGTAGTTATAGGAGTCGCTGCATCCGAAGAGATTTTAATTGGTCTTGTTATTTCTTTACGATACATTTGACAAAGGAATAAAATACAGAATACCGAAGGCACAAGAAAGTAAATATATAGGTATAATCATTTTATAATACCTTGTGGGTTCCAGGTACTGCAAAATATTATTTTTAACAAATAAGAGAATGATTAAATGATTGTTTATATATAATATACAAAAGAAATAGTATAATCATCTAAAGGTCGTTGCAAACGATCTGTAGATAGGTCAACTGCTCACGGATGCCGACAACAATCTTTTAGAAAACTATCATGTTTCAGGAACGTTTTGTTTCAAGCTTGTAGCAACATTACTTCGATTTTAACAACAAAACTTTTAAACATTACTGTTGTAATCCTAATGATATTGCATATAAAGTGCTTTCTAGTATTTAGACCACATTGCTAAAATAAACATGATTTCCTTGTTTACTTTAAGGATAATTTTCGCTTTATTTGAACTCTAATGTAAGACGTTTTGAGTGAACGATTTATAAAGACTAGGGAATGCAATCCCGACTCGAGATTGCAAATTCGAGATCCCGCGGGATTAGAAATATCAATCCCGCGGGATCCCGGAATTTTCGGGATCCCGTCTAGTTTAAAAAAAAATGCTAAATTCGGATGACTGAATAAGCTAATAACTGCTTGTTTGTGATAGTGAGGTTAACTAAAATAACATATTACTCGAAAGAAAATAAAAATCTTTATTCTTTAATCTAACCAACTAAATAATTATCGTCACCTGTCGCTAATATTCGGAAATAGTCGGAATAGTTATCTAACGCTGTTTGGCGTTCCTGCCGCTCGCGGCCGTCAGTCAGCGCGCCGCTTGCGCCCCGAGTGGACGTGTGTAGCGTCACTGACCACTGCCGCCCAATCCCGTCAATCTCGAACGGGATCTCGTCATATGATGCGTCGGGATTGATCCCGAAAAATTACACGAGATCTCGCGAGATCGGGATTGCATTCCCTAATAAAGACATTACCTTAAACTGCTTTGCAAAAAGTCAGGGACATGGTACGAAATGTCAGTTTAATATTATTTTAATATATTTTATTTTATAATTATGCTATAAGAGATTGAGGTTAGACTCACTACAGATGAAAGTGTGGCCATGGTACTGGCTGCATTGCCTCGCTGAATTGCAATGCATCAATGCATAGTTATTTTAAAAATCTATATATTTGATATTGTCTTGGGTATTCGCTTCATTGGTCTAACTAGTGGTTCGCCCCGAACTGAGTTCTCGCGAATCTCCCAAAAAACTAAATAAATATTATTCTTAGAGCGACTTGAACAATGATGCCTAAACGTATTTAGTGGCTAAATATGATTTAAGGATGATGATTCAAATCATACAAATACGTTGGTCGCTAAAAGCATTTAATGATCAATGTGCAAGCCGGCGCTTATCTTTGACTAATAAAATAATGTAACGAAATAAATAACCACACTACTTGACCTACAGTTTCATTAAAATTACAAGTAACGGGAGTTCATGTAAATTGGATTTTTTAAGGGTCGAAATTTGCCGTTATTCTGTATTTCAGATTTTTTCCTATGTAGTCACTAAAGCTACACGAATACCAAATTTCAGTATTGTGGGGTCACTGGTGTACGCTGTGAATTTCGTCAATGTTGTTTTTATTAAGGCAATTAACTTAAAAACCGTAAATATTATACTATAAATAAATATGATGTGAAAATGTACTAATGAAGACCTTTCATTAAACGTCCCATTTGACCAAATAGTCTCATTTTGATTTTTTTACCCCTTTTGAACCCCAATACCTGAACAACCCCCCCCCCCCCCCCACATTTGTAGCTCATTTAGACACACCAGGATTGTGGCAACACTACTTACCTATATATGAAATTTCACGATGATCGGATAAACGCTTCGAAAGTTATCCTCGGTCAAACAAACATACATACAAAGCCGATTTGCCCAAGGTGAATTGAAGATCTCGCTTCGCTTGATCAATAAAAAGTATTCGTTGGGTTTGGAGCGTCATCACACTGGCAAGTTGTAACCTGACAACTACTATAAACATACATGCATTTCACACTGGAAATTTATTTTCAAATAATTTGATTAGAAATTGCCCGTGTTAAAGCATGATTGTATTCCTGGTGTACACACGGCTACACATCAAGCTATAAATTTCCAGTATAAGCTGACCTCGCATTGTGTAGGCTTTTCGTAGAATGAGAGGTCAGCTTATACTGGAAATGTAAAGCATTGATGTGTAGCCGTGTGTACAAATACAGTTATTCTATTCCATTAAACTTTTTCAGAAAAAAAAACGAATTCGTAGCAGAGGACCAGCAGTACTAGTGTTGACTCAAAAATGAGTGTCAGACTCTCTTGCTCTAACAAAAAAACCGGCCAAGAGCGAGTCGGACTTGCGCACGAAGGGTTCCGTACCATTATCTATAAAAACGGCAAAAAATCATGTCTGTTGTATGGAAGCTCCACTTAAATATTTGTTTTATTTCAATTTAATTCGTAATTTTTAAACTGAATATATAAATAAATATCCTGTGAATATGTAAAGCGTCTACCTGATGCCGTTATCAACAATATCGTGCAGAAACGAGCAAAAATTCACGTTTGTTGTATGGAAGCCCCTCTTGAATATTTGTTTTATTCTGTTTTTAGAATTTTTTGTTATAGCGGCAACAGAGATACATCATCTGTGAAAATTTCAACTGTCTAACTATCACGGTTCATGAGATACAGCCTTGTGACAGACGGACAGACAGACAGCGGAGTCTTAGTAATAGGGCCCCGTTATACCCTTTGGGTACGGAACCCTAAAAATTACGTTTGTTGTATGGGAGCCCCCCTTAAAGATTTATTTTATTCTATTTTTAGTATTTGCTGTTATAGCGGCAACAGAAATACATCATCTGTGAGTTTTTCAACTGTCTAACTATCACCGTTCATGAGTTACAGCCTGGTGACGGACAGCCAGACAGACAGCGGAGTCTTAGTAATAGGCTCCCGTTTTACCCTTTGGGTACGGAACCTTAAATAACGCAAGTGAAGCCTTGGGCGAAATCTAGTTAAAATATATGACGCGCTGATGGAATACAAATCGAGTTTAACGCTTTACCGGCCTCGTGTAATTATTGTCCGGGCTCCAATTAACTTCCAGATTTAAACACTCACAGGACCTGTTTACATTGGCAACCAATGAATAAATAACTTGTATGTATGTTGTCTTTTCTCATTATTTTTTTATGATTTTGTGTCTCAGGATCTCCACACATTGAACTTAATTGCATAATAAATTAATAAATATTGCTAGACATATCACACAGGTATACATACGCGTCGACAACTTCAAGAGCCGAGTTCTCAACCATAACTGGGGCAAGGACAACATGGACATTCGACATAGTTTTCGTCTTGTCCATGTTCATTTTAAGTCCTACCCGTTGGGAGACTCGATTGGGGCATTCGAGCATCGTGCTGAGCTCTTCCATCGACTTTGCCATTACCACAATATCGTCGGCAAACCGAAGGTGAGTGATGTATTCGCCGTTAATATTGATGCCCAGTCCTTTCCATTCCAGAAGCTTGAAGGCATCTTCCAATGCGGTCGTAAACAGTTTCGGAGAGATGACATCTCCCTGTCTTACGCCTCTTTTTAAGGGAATCGCCTTCGAGCTCTGTTCGTGTACTCGGACTGACATAGTGGCGTTTTTATACATACACTTCAACACTTCGATGTACCGATAGTCAATACGGCATCGTTGTGTTGTCACTTTTCTTGAAGAACAGAACCACCACGCACTCATTCCATGCTTTTGGCGTCGCACCTTCAAGCAAGGCGGAATTAAAGAGCTTCTGACGGACTTTAAGTACCGGTGATCCACCCGCTTTCAGAAGCTCTGAAGTGATTCCGTACTCACCCGGCGCTTTGTCGTAATAACGACAAAGCGCCGGGTGAGCGCCGGAAGCGGCTTCAAGGCCATCCTGATCTAATACAGGCTGATGTCCGGAATATCTTCGATATAATGTTGGGTCAGTATGGTTCTTGGGTCGTTGGCCGCACTGCAAACAGGTTTAGTGACCGAATCGTAGAGCCGTCCATAGAACCTTTCGACTTGCCTTAACACTTCTGCTTTACTTGACGTTATGCTGCCATCTTCCCTCTTCAGATTCGTCATGCGGCTCTGCCCAATAGAATTATCTCTCGCGAACACTTTGGAGCCTTTATTCCGCTCTATAGTATCTTTAATACGAGATGTATTAAAGATACGAAAATCGTGCCGCAAGGACTTCCAAATCTTTCTATTGAGCTGCCTATGTGACTGAGCATTATCGGGAGACTGCAGTCGCAAAGAACGTCGTTCAGCCATGAGGTTAGGGGGGTCCTCAGAGAGTTTCTGAGGTCTTTTGGTACGGGGGGTCTTAAAGAACTGGGACCCCACCGTATGGACGGTTTCTACGAACCTGTTATTGATCTCGTCCACTGATGCATCTACTTCTAGACAGTCAAAGCGAATTTGCAAGTTCGAGTTGAAAGCTCTCGAGGTTTTGGATATGTGCGCGAGTGGGTCGGAGCGTAGACTTCATCAAACGGGACGTTTCAAATTTAACGTTCATATTCAATGTGGCTCTAACAATTCTGTGATCACTGCCGGTTTTCACCAGTCCAATTAGGTAGGTCCAACTTCGAGAAAGAGGTCAATCGTCGAATCCAACTCGGATGGGCAGCGTTTGGGAAACTTTGCAACGTCTTTTCATCCAACATACCTCAGTACCTTAAGACGAAAGTCTTTAATCAGTGTGTGTTACTAGTGATGACATATGGAACCGAGACGCGGTCCTTCACTATTGGCCTTATGAATAAGCTCAGAGTCGCTCAACGAGCTATGGAGAGGGCTATGCTCGGGGTTTCTCTACGGGATCGAATCAGAAATAAAGTGATACGTAGGAGAACGGATTAGCACGTTGTAGTGGCAATGGGCAGGCCATATAGCGTGCAGAACAAATGGGCGATGGGGCCGAAAGGTTCTCGAGTGGAGGCCACGGACCGGCAAGCGCAGCGTAGGACGTCCACCTACAAGATGGGCAGACGACTTGGTAAGAACCGCAGTTCGGCGTTGGATGCAGGCCGCTTCCAACCGCAGTTCCTGGAGATCAATGAGGGAGGCCTTTGTCCAGCAGTAGACGTTCTACGGCTGATATGATGATGATGATGATATCACACAGCGCTATCTAGCCACAAACTAAGCAGAGCTTGTACTCTGGGAACCAGATAACTGATAGAATACTTATATACATATTTTTTGTAAATACATACTTATAATATATAGAAAAACATCCGGACCCAAAGTCAAAGTTAAAATATTTTATTCATTAAAATCACAAGGATCACTTTGCAACGTCAATTTTACTGCATGTTCCTTGCGACCATTCCAGGAAAGAAAGGCAAGAAACAAGGCTGGTTGTTTTTTTTTAATTATCCTTTTAGAATAAAATACAGAAAATAAATTACGTCTATATTGTAACATTTTAAACGAGTTGGAGATATTTCAATCCCAAGCTTCTCTATCATCTACTAAATAATCCGATATTTTATGGTAGGCTTTTTTATAAAGATTTCGTTTAATTGCGATTTAAATTTGTTAATTGTCAATTTTTGTACATCACTTGAGAGTTTGTTATAAAAGCGACTACCGTGCCCTTTAAACGAATTACATATATATATATATATACAAATATCTGTAAATAATGCAAATATTGGTTTTGCGGTCGGAATGAAACCCGCTGCCTCTTGTGTCTCAGCCGGCTAATTGCCCACTGCACCACGGAGGTCGTCAAATAGGTGTCACATGTGTTAAATTGCGGATAGTATCTTGTTGGAATAATTAGATGTTCTTGTGAAAAAATATTACGTATTTTTACAGACGAATGTGATTACCCAGATAAACCTTGCACGGTTATAGCGTATTAAGGTACTGGATTTGGAAAATATAAATAAAAAAATGTGGTTACGTTTCTTTAAAAAAAGGTTCCCCGGGCCCTAGTAGTATTAGTATTAGTCATAATAAAATAATCATAGATGAATAATCATAATAAAACCGGCCAAGCACGAGTCGGACTTGCGCACGAAGGGTTTCATACCATTATCTATAAAAACGGCAAAAAAATCATGTTTTGTGTATTGGAGCCACCCATGCCCCCGTAAATATTAATTTTATTTTAATGTTATTATTTATTTTCAAAGTGGATATATAACTAAATATTCTGTGAATGTTCAAGCGTTTACCTGTTGTCGTTATCAATATCGAGTAAAACGAGCAAAAAAATCACGTTTTTTGAATGGGGCCCCCCTTTAAATATGTATTTTATTCTGTTTTTAGTATTTGTTATTATAGTGGCAACAGAAATACATCATCTGTGAAAATTTCAAGTGTCTAACTATCACAGTTCATGAGATACAGCAGCCTGGTGACAGACGGACAGACAGACTGACACAGACAGCGGAGTCTTAGTAATAGGGTCCCATTTGACCCTTTGGGTACGGAACCCTAAAAATTGGCTACGTTTTAAAAAAAAGGTTTCCCTGGCCATACTATTGGTAGTATTAGTTAGGGTGAATAATCATAAAAACGCAAAATGTATTTAGCTTACTAGGCGCAGACTGTTATGGTCTATTTTCAAAAGCGTGCTTGAAAAAAATTATCAGTGTGCTTAAATTGACCAAGTAACCAATGTGAAAGTCCCTTAGGATAAGGCCGCATGATGTGTTAATATATATAAAATTAATTTCATTTATGATGTGATATTTTAAGAGAAATCTTTAGTTAACAAGTAACTTTTTGACAAAAATATAACCGAATTCAGATAACGGTAAAAACCAAACTAATAAACCGATTTCAATGAAATTTTTATGTGGTCAATTTGAAAGTATATCCTTATATACCTGGCACCGTGTGACTTTTTTCTGTTCCCAAAAATTAAGAACCAATTACCCGATCAACGGTTTTCATCACCAGAAGAGGCTGTCGAAGATTATTGAATATCATGTATCTGACGTCACAACCGGAGAAGTGGCACAAATGTTTTCAAAATTTATTCAATCTTATGAAAAAGTGCATTGACGCAAAGGGAGAATATTTTGAGAAACAATAAATTAATTTTTGACCATTATTAGTATATTTTTATTATTGATTCCAGAAACTTTTAGTATGCCCCTCAAATAATAATTCAGTTTATAATATTCCAGTAATATAATATTTTTTTAAGTATTTATGAGTTAGATACCTGTGATAATGTTAAGAAAGAAAGAAAAAAAAGCTTTTTATCTCGACCACCATAAATTTAACCTGACGTACATACCTATTTCATTACCCGTTGTAGGTAGGTGATAATCGATATCGATACATTCGTCTTGTATCCTCATTGGTACATCACCAAAAGAGTAGCACTGTTGTTTGAGCAAGCGAGTAACATCCAATGCATTATCGATCTTATACTTTGCTGTTAGAGACTATAACAAAAATCGTTAGCGACAGCGCCATCTCTTGTTTGGTAGCTTTGTTTTGTGGGTAATCAAGTAACAGCCATTGCATTATCAGTCTTATTTCTAATTAATAGAGACTAAAATAAATTTTTTTTCTAAAGCGCCATCTTTTGCCGAGTAGAAGAAGTAAACTTTATTTTTTTGTTACTGTTTATTTTATTGAATTTTAAACCATGTTCCATATTAGCTAAGGTTTTATATCCGTTAAATTGGTTTTATGGTTTTAGGCCTCTTTGAACGTTATCTTTCAACCAATTCTAACTTTTATTTCTAAGTGTGCTAGTTTTTACATGTGTGATTACATTAGCTACACTGGTTTTCTTAGTAAAAAGTCATCATGCTAGTTCTATTGTTTTTTTATATTCTGTGTCATCTACAATACCTATCTAAATGTATGTTAGTTTTGGCGACTTACAGCACTAAATAATGCCTTAGCTGCATCTGATGTAGGGCCAGCTAAGATTTCATTGAAAATACCCACTTCGAATCTGTTCACGTTGTAAGTCGCCACCAGTGACTGTCTTCCTCGCTGAGATTACATTTCGTATTATAAATTGGATAAGTTTATTGATAATATACGCGTGCACAGCCGCGAGCGGAAGCTTGTTTGTGTATAGTGAACGGAAATGGTATGTAAATTTCTATATTATCAAAAAGGTCGGGACTGATAAGGAAATTGACAGACGCGGAATATATTATGGAATTGATAAAATAAGTTGAAGGAAATGGGTATTGTCAAAACCAGGAATGTGGTCGTAGTTTCAGGTAATATAGTTTATAGAAAGGAATTTTCGACGATTCCCGCCGCGTAATAAATGGCTATATGGTTTACAGATTCCGGGTCTGGAATCTGCAGTTCCGGGTCTGGTTATATTTCTCTATATATTTAAGTATGTAAGTAGTATATCTATTTACAAAAAAAAACGTATATTACAAGTTTCTAAGTCAACGCTATATAAAATACGGCACATTTTTTTTATACAACTTATATGGCAAACGAGCATGCAGTCCACCAGATGTTAAGTGGCTACTGCAGCCCATGGATATCCACATAGAATTCAAAACAAGCTATTATGTTGTCTTGATCTCTATGTGGATACGTTGCCATACTATAGGACTCAGCTGTTATGCCTAACTGCTAGTAATTACAGGAACATAGCATTTCCATCTAACTGGAACACAGCAGCACAAGTACTGCTATTTTGCGTCAGATAAAGGTAAGGCGGTGGTGCCTCTTCCTCGAGCCCGTTCACAAAAGCTCTACCACCAGTACATATTTTGGTACTCTCAAACAAGTACAAACCTTTATTTGCCCTTTGGGTACGGAACCCTAAAAAGCGACATGATGAAGTTAGCTAATAACTGTCACTCATGTTTCCGTGAAAACTCATAACTGTACCTATTTATTAGTTTATCGTTCCTTTTAAAAACAAAGAGTTGTGGCATACGGAATGAAATCTTTAGCTATTTTTGTTCATAAGTACACAAACACGTTTTTTTACTCTACAAGTTATGGATGTAACATCTGAAAATAAACAATTTAATTGAATTAAAGAGATCCAGACTGTAGTGTTCTGAGAAGATGGACGACGCCAGTAGAATGTACTGTATCCCACGCGTTATGCACGCAAAACTGAAACGATGACTGTGCGATTCAAACAAAGCGCAATATCTACTATACAGGAACATTAACTTTTTTTTATATATTAAAGGCTTGCGTTTGACCACGATCTCGCATGACGGTAAGCGATGATGCAGTCTACGATGGTACACGCTTGCCTAGAAGAAACCTATTCACTCGCGACTTAAAGATCCAGGTTGTAGCTATCAGGGAACACAGACTCTGGCAAGGCGTTCCACTCCATCAGCACAATAAAGGTAGAAGAGAACCGCTTTGTGCGAATGGGAGGTATTTCTACCATATGGCGGTGGCGCACCGCAGAGCGTCTGGTTGTCCGTTGATAGAATGGAGATGGTGGGATCAGGTTGAAAAGTTCCGCCGCACACTCCCCGAAATGTACTTATGAATGTACTTACTACTACCTACATTATGTGATGAGTTCCCATCGTACAGACCTTATGAGTAGTGATTTCCATATCGATTGCTGCACCATCCGTTGGGTTTTAGGGATGTTTAGACTTAATCGTCTTCTTGACATTTTGACTAGTAAAAATGGTCTGTATACTTTTGATATATTAAAAGTGTCTTAAGACGAAAGTCTTTGATCAGTGTGTTGTACCACTGAAGACGTATGGTACAGAATAAATAAAAAAATATTGATGGACATTTCACACAGCGCTATCTAGCCCCAAACTAAGAACTTGTACTATGGGAGCCAGATAACTGATAGAATACTTATATACATTGTTTTTGTTAATACACACTTATAATATATGGAGAAGAAACTAGACCCGGAATAAATATCTGTAGATCATGCAAACATTTGCTCCGCGACGGGAATTGAACCCGCTACCTCCTGCGTCTCAGCCGGCTATTCGCTCACTGCATCAAGGAGGTCGTCTAAGATGTTCTGTATACTTTTGGAATATTAAAAGTGTCTTATGACGAAAGTCTTTGATCAGTGTGTTGTACCAGTGAAGACGTACGGTACAGAATAAATAAGTAAATATTGCTGGACATTTCACACAGCGCTACCTAGCCCCAAACAAAGCAGAACTTGTACTATGGGAGTCAGATAACTGATAGAATACTTATATACATTTTTTTGTTAATACACACTTATAATATATAGAGAAGAAACCAGAACCGGAACAAATATCTGTAGATCATGCAAACATTTGTTCCGCGGCGGGAATTGAACCCGCTGCGTCTGAGCCGGCTATTCGCCCACTGCACCACGGAGGTCGTCAATACACACACAGAAACGTGGTCTTTTACCATGGGCCTCATAAGAAGGCTCTAGGTCAGCGTACTATAGAGAGGGCTATGCCTGGTGGTTCTATTAGTGATCGGATTTGATATGAGGAGATTCGTAGACGAACCAAAGTCACTGACATAGCACAAAGGGTTAGCAAGCTGAAGTGGCAGTGGGCAGGGTACATAGCTCGAAGAACTGACGCCTGTTGCGGCAGAACTGTTCTTGAGTGGAGAACACGCACTGTGAGCAGCGTATAACGGCTCCCCGCTAGATGGAAAGACAACCTGATAAAAATTGCTGGGAGCCATTGGGTGCAGGCCCCTCTGGAAATCTATGGGGGAGGCTTATGTTCAGCGGTAGTCCTCCTGTGGCTAAAATTATGATGATGATAACATTAGCTGAACTCTTGTAATCAGAAATTGTCCGGCGTTTGTTTACAATGTTCCTGCTGTTCCTGATACCAATACTAACATCACCGGTTGAGATGCGCCAATATTTGTCTTATCTATGTCATTTGTTCTGTAGCCTGTTTGTATAGCCTACACTTCTTAGCAATTACTAAAGGCAAAGATCACCAGATCAATAACAGGTGGTTAAAGGCTGATCTACTAATAATACTACTAATACTACTACTAACTAATAGTTTTCGACTTTTTTGACGTAAAACTTCTTTACACACGCTTGCCTTGGGAAGTAAGCTGGTGAAAGCGTGACGAGATCGTTACGAAAATTCTGATCAGGCGACGAGAACGGAAGTTGAGAGGCAGATATAAGTTAGTGAAGATAGAAATATAGATACATATAGATGGAGCTAAAGATGTTTTACTTCGGTCGTGTGGTCTAAAGCACACTCGTTTTTTATACAGTTCCCCAGATTCTTATTTTAACTTTATTTGTTTGTTACTCAATCACACCGTAACGGCTGAACCGATTTCTATGCTATTTGGTATATACGTAGATTATAACCGGGATCACCACATAGGATACCTTTTATCCCATAAACCAGTTTCCATGGGATAAAAATGGGGTGTCAAGTCAAGTTGCAACAGCGAGTTCAGCTTTATTTCTAGGTTACCTACACATTTAGTAGTGTAACGCGTACGAAGACGCAGGCAACAGCTAGTAAATCATTGATATTTTGGGTCTTACATAGTTCCTATACAATAAGCGGTAGGTTAGGTTTTTTTAAACGAGATAACAGTTTTTTAGCTTATTTGTGGTAACATGTGTTTTGTTTGTGGCTGTGAGTTACATTGTAAGTGCACAATTGGATCGAATGAGGTATATTGATTTGGGGTTAGGGACCTCAAACGTATATGTTATTATGAACATACTTCCGGGATTCCGGAATTTTAAAATTATATCGTGGAGCTGAGTGTAAAGTGGGAGTAGCTACTCGTAGATTGATTGAGGGTCAATGATATCAAATGTATATGTTTATATGGACATGCCTCCGGGATCTAAGATAGTTATTTCATTTGCCGGTTGATGTCTGATGTCGCCGTCTGACTATCATGATGACGCTTGGTCTGTAGGTTATTATGATGGCCAAGTATTCTTCCATGTGGCGATAGATCCCCTCAAATATGATTTTTTGAGTACTTCATAAATTGTCATTAAAGTATTTTCTGGTGGGAAACGTGTTTTATCGATAAAATACGTAGAAATCTTCACGAATTTGCACGCAGACACTTACTAAACCTTCAACTCAATCAGATCAATTTTATGGGAATGCATAGGGGGCAAACAAAAAACAGACATTCATGTTATTAATCGACAGATAATCGCAAATCTATATAAAAAAAAATTATAATCGTTTCCATTAAATTTCATAAAGAACATAAAATCAATCTACCTACTCCGATCACTGATAATAAGAGACAGAGGCAGGATCTGGTCCTGCCTACAGCAAAAAAACAGAACAGAGCAGGAATATATTAACAGGCACACACAAAATTTCAATGTAGACATGTAAAAACATACGAAAAACTCTACACTATCTTTATCATATCACAGAACGTCCACTGCTGGAGCCTCGCCCATAAATTCGCGATCGATCTTGTGCGGCCTGCACCCAACGACTCCCAGTAACCTATAACAGGTTGGTGTTCCATCTAGTAGGACGGCCGAGAACCTTTCTGCTCCAAACGGCCGTCAGTTCTTTGAGCTATGTGCCCTGCCCACTGCCCACGTCGGTGACTTTGGTTCGTCTAGGAATATCCTCATTTCTGATTCGATCTCATAGAGAAACACCAAGCATAGCCCTCTTCATAGCACCCTGAGCGACCTTGAGCCCTAACACTATAAAGAAGTCTTCGAAAAGGGCATTCAAAAAGACATTTTATTTGAGTCGTATAGATTTTCACATAATTATTGATTAAAACGGGCATTTATCGCGTATGTACCTTTTTTATTTGTTGTCCCGACGTTTCGGCTGTGTTGCAACAGTCATGGTCTCGGGTTGACACAGGTAGATTTTCACAGTTTATTAATTGGTTGCTGTCAAAAAATCAAGACTTGAGTTTTGAATCACGCTTGAGCACAAGTCTAGATTACGGACCTAAATTAGATTAGGTTTAAATCAGAATATAACTTTATTTTGGAACTAAAACATAGTACTTACAACAATACTGGAACACGATAGTATTCGCAGAAGTTATAAACTGTGTCGAGAGCACTAACCTCCCCTCCGAGCTTTTATTTCCAATTATTTTTTGATCGAGCGTAGCGTAAGTAGATCTCTAAATCAACTGTAAATCGACGTTATATGTATGTATGTCTGTTTGACCGAGGATAACTTTCGAAGCGTTTATCCGATCATCGTGAAATTTGGTATATAGGTAGGTAGTCTTGGCACAATTTCGGTGTGACTAAATGAGCTAAAAATGTGGGAGGGTTGTTGAGATATTGGAGTTCAAGAGGGGTAAAGAAAAACCCAAAATAGGACTATCCGGGCTAGTGGCATGTCTAATAAAAGGTCTTTGTGAGTACATTTCGACCCTGTTTTAATTTTCAGTTTAAACCTTGGTAGTTTTTTAAGTTATTTGCCATAACAAAAACTGAACTTTGACAAAATTCACAGGATACGTTAGGAGCAAAATTTTGAAATCCAGAATAAATGCAATTTGTACCCCAAAAACAGTAACCACATTACATAAACTCCCGTTACCTGTAATTTGAATGAAACTGTATTTCAAGTTAGGTGGTTATTAGTTTCTTGGCACTATTTTGATAGGTAAAGATTACAAATAATATTTTTATATTTTAATCGGAGTTTCACGAGATCTCAGTTTGGGGTCGAACCACTAGTTAAAAAAATTATACTATTTAAGAAGATTTTATAGATTATAATTTTTGTAAATTAAACTTCGAATATCATACATAACCGATGGTACGGTAAGCTGGTGAACTTAGCGTTACTCAACACATTGACTATTGTGTAAACTGCTAGTTTCTTAGTTACTGACAGATATTCTGGGTTGTTAGTAAATATTAGCTTGTGCCAAGTAACTTTATTGGTATCAATAAATGTTGAAGTATTTCCTTGTAAACCTATAAAAATAGGAATTCTGTTATTTCAATCTTTGTTACCTTAATTATGATAACAATAAACATATTAATAAATATAAAAACATACGATGTTAGTCTGGAAGAGATCGCTTTTACCGAAAAGACCGCCCATGGTAATAAAGCAATTTGTAAAAAATATGTTCTCTATTATATATTGGTTTCCAATAAATTCCTTTTTTCTAAAATTCAGTATTTAGGCTAAGTTCAGTTTAGAACCCGCAGAAAAAAATAGAAAGGGTTCCGTGCTATAAAAACGGCAAAAAATCATGTCTGTTGTAAGGGAGCCCCCATTAAATGTTTGTTTGATTTTAATAAATATTTATTTTAAAGTAAATATATAACTAAATTTTCTGTGAATATGTAAAGCGTCTACCTGTTGCCGTTATCAATATCGAGCAAAAACGAGCTAAAAAAACACGTTTGTTGTATGGGAGCCCCCCTTAAATATTAGTTTTATTCTGTTTTTAGTATTTGTTGTTATAGCAGCAGCAGAAATACATCATCTGTGAAAATTTCAACAGTCTAACTATCACGGTTCATGAGATACAGCCTGGTGACAGACGGATAGACTGACAGCGGAGTCTTAGTAATAGAGTCCCGTTTTACCCTTTCGGTACGGAACCCTAAAAATGACTTATCTAATTAAATATTATGTATGTTAAGCCCTAGGACCGTTTAGTAAGTTCTTCTTAGCATAGTTCTCTCATTAGAAAAAAACATTTCACGGATTGTGTTCGGAATGAGTCACAAAGACAAGATGTTAGGCTTAGGTTTGGTTATGGAGTAGGTATGAGCAATAGAATTTTAGCGGTCCTGCTTTCCGAGGAAGCGGAAACGCTGGTCAAACTGTATCTACACTGTCTGCAGATATAGTTTGACTAGCATCTAAATAGCGAAACATGTTTATTCTGGTGTCAGATTTAATTTTTTGCTACAATTGTATCATTTTTGTACGGGGGTGACATAGTCACTGTGTGACAAAACCCTTCATTAAAAAAAAAGAAAAAAACATTCTATACAAGGCCAATGGTAGGTCATGTCTGTATTACCTCCGTCGCTCAATGTCACGCACATAAATATGCCATACGTAGCACCCTACAACTGCCTTTGGAATTATGAACTAGGCATTGCGCATAAATTATATGTAAACGCAGTTCCTGGAGACCAATGAGGGAGGTCTTTGTCCAGCAGTGGACGTACTACGGCTGATATGATGATGATGATATGGAAACTGCATCTGTTAGCGATATAATATCCTATATAGCGATTCTTTAAGTCGCGAGTGAATAGGTTTCTTTTAGGCAAGCGTGTACCATCGTAGATTGCATCATCGCTTACCATCAGGCCAGATCGTGGTCAAACGCTAGTTTTTAATATATAAAAAACCATTTAACTTTTTAATATAACAATTTACCAGTGCACAGTGGCAATTTCCCGTTCCCGTTAGAACCTCGGGATAAAAGCAATACAAAACGCTATTGTCGAAGTGACGCGGACACTTCGTGTATATGACTTCACGTCAATGAACGACGGTTAAATTATTTATTTATTTATGTTATTTTAATACTTCATTGCACAAAATATAAATTACATGTATAAAAGGTGGGCTAAATGCTAATAGCATTTTCTACCTGCCAACCTCAGAGGTAACAAAAAAGGTTGGCGTGCTAGCTTATAACAATATTACTGTTAATTAACAAAACAAAACAAAATAAATGTCAAATAAAATCAATTGATCAAATTCAGATGTCAGGCAATATTAATTATACATTATATGAGAAACAACCAGACCCAGAACAAATATCTGTAGATCATGCAAACATTTGTTCCGCGGCGGGAATTGAACCCGCTACCTCCTGCGTCGCAGCCGGCTATTCGCCCACTGCACCACGGAGGTCGTCATATATTAGAGAAGAAAATAAAATATTTATTTTTACTTATTATTATGACGACAACGTGGCGCAGTGGACGTTTAGCCGGCTGAGACGCAAGAGGTAGCGGGTTCGATTCCCGCCGCGGAACAAATGTTTGCATGATCATAGATATTTGTTCCGGATCTGGATGTTTTTCTATATATTATAAGTATGTATTTACAAAAATAAAAGTATATAAGTATGGTATCGGTTATCTGGTTGCCATAGTACAAGCTCTGTTTAGTTTGGGGCTAGATAGCGCTGTTGGAAAAGTCCAGCAATATTTATTTATGAATTTACTAGAGGTTCGCCCCGAACTGAGATCTCGCGAGTCTTCCAAAATACAAAAAAATCTTAGGGCGACTCTCGCAACGATGCCTAAATGTATTTAGTGGCTAAATATAATTTAAGGAGTTGTCGAAGCATATCAATACGTAAAATTTAAACATGTTTAGTCACTAAAGACGTTTAGGGATCGTTGTGCAAGCCGTCCTTAATCTTTGACTAATAAAATATTGCCACGAAATAAGAATCCAAATTACTTGACCTACAGTTTCATTCAAATTACAGGAAACGGGAGTTCATGTAATTGGCTATTTTTTTTGGGGTACCAATTGCAGTTATTCTGGATTTCAGACTTTTGCCTGTATTTGTGTCGCTAAAGTTACACGCATACCAAATTTCAGCACTGTGGGATCACTGTTGTACCCTGTAAATTTTGTCAAAGTTCAGTTTTTGTTTTGGCTAATAACTTAAAAACTACAAGGTTTAAACTTAAAATAGAAAAGGGGTCGAATATACAATATCTGAACGACCTCCCCACATTTTTAGCTCATTTAGTCACACCAAAATTGTGCCATCACTACCTATCTATATACCAAATTTCACGATGATCGGATAAACGCTTTGAAAGCTATCCTCGGACAAACAAACATACATACATACAACGCCGATTTGTCCAAGTTGATTTAGAGATCTCGCTTCGGTCGATCATTTATTATTTATGTAGTGGGAGGTCGTCCTACGCTGCGCTTTTTAGTGCATGGTCTCAAGTTGAGAACCTTTCTGCCCTAATCACGGCCAACAACAGTCCCCGTCTGGGAGTCGTTGGGTGCAAGCCGCACAAGTTCGGTCGCTCTGGACATCTATGGAGGAGGCCTATTTCAGCAGTGGATGTCCTTTGGCAATGATGATGATGACGATTGTTGTTTTTATTTTGAAATTAATCTTCTTTTGGCACGTTAGGAGAAACAGAAATTGCGCGCGACGTTGGAACACACCATTAAGTTAGTTTTTACCAAGAAGTTATCCAAATGATACGCAAATGACATAATATACTATTTATTCACGCCAAGGAAATATAACTTCTTACGTACATGCAGACAATTTGTTAATTTAGATGTTTAATGGTTTGGTAGATTATATTTTGTAATTATGCATGATAGATAGTTATTGTAGCATACTTAATATAAGAACAGAAATATATTTACTGTGGCCATAAAAGTAACATATATATATAAGTTGCGTCTCTGTTTCCCAAAAAAGCGTACGCTGTGGACTAGAAAACAGTTCTCTCCTGACTGACATGATATGAATATTACAGTCATGAAAACGAAATAACAAACAATCACAGAAATGTGATGTCGGATATGCGAATGCATCAGTGTGTGAGTGAGTGTATGTGTGGGCGTGTAAGTGTTTGTGTGAGGGTGTGTGTGTGTGCATCTTCAAGTTTATTTAAGTAAGTCTTTTATATCAGCATAATCACTCCTTCACGGTCCGTTATGACTTTGCTAATATCGTTCTACTCAAAACTTGCCTGGCCGAGATCGCTCCTCCAACCTCCAAGTGGTAAGGCCGTACTGCCGTATCGGTCTAGTTTAGTATTTGTCTTGTAATTTATTTACATACATTTTATATCCATATATTTCAATCAACCATGTTCTACTGTTAAACAACTCTAGAATTGAAATACTACATCAAAATGTGAATTCATCAGTTTCTCATTAACAGCAACATACTGTTCGAACAGGGGCAGAAGTGTTGAATTTACAGTTTCCACTCGTCGACCTGTCATTACAAATCATTTTTGGTATGCTCAATGAAACTGAATGAAACTGTCAGTGTTTAAATTACAGCCATACTGCCTTTACATTTCGGAGTCATATTTACCTACTACGAGCTCATGGCCACAGTGTTTTAGGATTCCAAGGGAATCTTATTAATTGAGTACACAAAAAAAGTTGAGAGTATTACTGGCGCAACTTACGCTAACACCCTGCGCAACTTAAAGGAGCCAATATAAGAAAAAAGACGAGGAAAATTGACCGCAGGTGTATTGCTTCTGCACGACAATGCGCCTGTTCACAAGGCGCGCATTGCCAATGCTGCTTGCTGGATGCAATGCTGGATTTGAAGAAATCAATCATCCACCCTACAGCCCGGACCTAGCCCCTAGTGATTACTTTCTGTTCCCAAATCTCAAAAAAGAACTTCGAGGCAAGCATTTTTCCGACGATGAAGAGTTAAAGGCAACAATTAACGAAAATTTTTTAGATCAGGAAGAAAAATATTATTGGAGGGAATTGAAAAATTATTTTCCAGGACAAATAAGCGTGTTCGGATCCTAGGGGACTACATTGAAAAATAAATTTTATTCAGTATTTTCTGCTTATTCTTTCATGCCTATACCGAGAATAGATTGAACTTCCCTCGTATATGTTATAAAGAACTAGCCATAAAATAAAACGAGAGACTCCGGTTCTATTTTAATAATCCGACCAAAGGGGACAAACAAGTATATGCCCACTTGATGGTTAGCGGTTATTAACGGAAGTTTGTTGGCGACCCTTTAAAAAAATAAAGCGCCCTATTTTGAAGGACCTGATACTCTGACTTTATTCGAAATTAATTATGATTCTAAGAGTAGTGGAGTTCCTAGTGAAAGGGCTCGCTCAGGGAAATACTACCACCATACCTATTTCTGCCGCCAAGCAGCATTGCTGTGTTTTGGTTTGAAGGGTATGGTTGCCGTTGAAATTACCTACAGGCACATGAGGCTATACACCTGTATGCCTTAAGTTACTGCACTCAGGGCTGTGCATCGTAGGGAACGTTCTCGTGCGTGGCCTACGAGGTAATCTTTGTTATAGGCGATGGTTACCACTTAACATCAGGTGGATCATGTGCTTGTCATTCAAGGTAAAAAAGAGTTATATTCGATTTTAGAGTTGCACATTATTTAAAGCAACGTTGAAAGAATAATTATAACAATAAGCAATCTTATCGACCATAGTAACATTTGTCACTATACGTGATCTCTTTCAGAAAACCTTCGGAAAGACAGTATAACAAATGAGGTTATGTGCGGTTTTTTTAGAAAATTTTAATTATCTGTACGTAATATCATTAATAAAACCGGCCAAAGTGCGTGTCCAACTCGCGCACGAAGGGTTCCGTATCATTATCTATAAAACATCAAAAAAATCACTTTTGCTGTATGGGAGCCCCCTTAAATATTTGTTTTATTTTTTTATTATTTATTTTTAATATGAATATATTCCAAACTCCTGGCTGCGCTCGAAGACCGGTATCGCTGACGTGGGAATCAAGGCTGCAAAGCTGAAATGGGACTGGGCGGGTCATGTCTCCCGTATGCAACCCGATAGGTGGGCCAAGAAGGCAACTCCTAAAGACTCCTAAAGACGGAAAGCGACGTCGAGGATGGCCTAAAAAGCGCTGGAGCGATGACTTGGACGCCTTCCAAAGAGACTGGCGGGATTTGGCTCTAGACCGTGATAAGTGGAAGGAAGAGGGGGAGGCCTTTGCCCAGCAGTGGGACAGTATGGGCTAGAAAAAAAATATAACTAAATATTCTGTGAATATTTCAAGCGTCTACCTGTTGCCGTTATCAATATAAAGATAAAACGAGCAAAAAAAACCACGTTTGTTGTATGGGTGCCCCCTTAAATATTTATTTTATTCTGTTTTTAGTATTTGTTCTCATAGCGGTAACAGAAATACATCATCTGTGAAAATGTCAACAGTCTAACTATCACGGGTCATGAGATACAGCCTGGTGACAGACGGACAGACAGACAGCGGAGCCTCAGTAATAGGGTGCCGTTTTACTCTTTGGGTACGGAACTCTAAAAATATACACAATAAGCAAATTAGGTTGCTCAATTTCTTCTTGGTGTCGATATGGTTCATAGTTATTATTTTGAACATCAAATGTTGTTTTGCCAATACTTGGGCACTGCAACAGCGTTATCTGTGTCGTTACAAGTATCCCTCAGGGTGCAAGAATAAGGGCACAATAATCAGCTCAGCAAGTGTGCCATAGTCTGAGGGTCTGTACCGCATGGGCTTCTATAGTCTTTCCATTTCTTTATTTTCTCGATGACAGTTCTAATTTGATAGTTGTAGTGTTGTGACCTCATGGGTAGAGCTCATCGAGTGACAGTGACGATTCATCAGATTTTGATTAAAATAAATAAATAAAGATTACCTGTCGTTATAATTATTTCGTTTCATTGTCGGGTACCTACCTATACCTACTTAATTACAACAGCTTTGACAATTTTAAAGAAGTTGGCATTATCAATAAAGAATTAATACGTGTAAAATCTTGTAATGAAATAGTTAATTAGTTAATTATTGTGTACAAAAGTATCCGGCAGTAGTTTAGTTTCTTACATTTTGTAAAAAAATATCGGGTCTGTTATCGTGTTACGTTTATCGATAGTTCCATCCCTATCAGTTTTTCCGACTCAGGTATAACCTTGTACGTGCGGAAGCGTCATATTTTTATAGAATAATGCATACATAATGTAAACAAGACGCTTGTTCAAGTGTTCACAGGAGCTGTCATCGAGAAAATAAAGAAATGGAAAGACTATAGTCAAAAATACATTAAATGCAAAATATACATTCGTATTCCATATCGTTCGTATTCCAACCGAGAGACCCGCAAGCGTTATCTATTCGCACTTAATACTTGTAAAACGAACGCAGATAAGCGAGCGCCACTCAATAGAATTCCTAAGTTATATAACGATAATTTCTTGGAAAATGAATTTTTTGGAAACTCACCCGCCTTGTTTAAGACAGCAATCAATCAGACAACCCTGTCTGATTGTCTAATTTCAATTTAAAGCGACTAAGTTACTCATTACTAAATATGAACCTGTATTATGTAGGTACGTAGGTACCTAGACACTTGCTTGCCTGTTTAATATAGGTTTATCTATATATTTATATTTTTTGTATGTATTTAATATTGTATACACTCATGCCCACCATCTGTCTAACGTAATCTGTGGACAACGGAGCTGGTTATGCCTGTAAGACATCTTCTAATAATTATTAAGTCTAGTAATATTAAGGCATAATTGTTTGTCTCAAATAAATAAAATTAAAAAAATAATCCCGGACTCTCCAATGTAGCCCCATTTACTCACAAGTTGCACAACTAAATATAGATTTACCCTCATCAAAAATTATTCAGATAAATCTTGATTTGGTAATCGAATAAATCCAATACTTATCTCTTTCTATAAAAAGAATAACCTTTGAAAAAGTTTTCGTCTTGATTATCTACGTGCGAGGAATAATGAACTCAAACAAATTAGATTTAACGTTAAGTTTTGAGTGACACCTTTTTGTTATTATGAGGTGTCTCAACTTAACGTACGTTCCTTCGTTGTCTAATTAGTAGGGATCGGCATAGGTAGTGCTATTTTGGGTCAATGAACCTGAATGATAACTTAATATTGATATGCACCGGGATTAATTCCCCGATTCCCGGGAATATTTTTCTGAATGTCGATGTAAATGAAGTTAAACTGTTTAAGATACAATGAGTACGCACGGCGACATATCAGACTACTCATTTCTGGTTAAGACTAGTCCCGCACAGTGCTGTTTGCCATAATACTTACTGGTCCATAGGCGGGATCTGATTATACTCGAAACGGGTGGTTTGATGTGTCGTCCTGTGTACAACTAGAATGACTTTATAAAATAAAAATATATTTCCCGGGATTTAGAAGGCATATCCATGTTAAGCTAACGGTCACTAATTCCCGTGAATAATACTACCTTCGCCGATCACTAGTAATTAGCATACCTCCCTTTATGATCACAATGTGTAAATTAGAATTGAGTGGTTCATTGGTGAAACTGATGAAATTATGTGAAAAAATGTATTTATCCTGAAACTAATTTTACATGGAGCTCAATCTCACAACTTTGTATAAACTGTACGTCTGCCGTAAACATGGTTTATTTTAAATTTCACCGACAAACTCGAATGTTGGAAGAAAATTTATGTACCAGCTGTATTATTACTAGTAAAAAACATAATAGGTCAGCAGCTAACCAACTGACTTCGAATGGGCGTATCTGTTTGCACGTTGCAAAATATAGGCATATGGAATTGTTTCTACTAAAGAACTTACCTACGGTCTTATACTAAACACTATCACCCATAAAACACATATTAAAGAGTATTTTAAATAGTCCCCTATTTATTGTTAGATCTTTAATCTGAATGAAATATTGAAGAATATTCTCACGACTCCACGCACTCAGTGAGAAAGCATGCTAACAAATTTTAATAGTCTTTTTTTTTGTTACAGATGCGCTCAAAATGATCCAGTGATGCGCAGTCATGATGCCTCGCGAGGTGACATAGCACCTCCCCAATGGAATGACCCCGGACATGTCGAACTTCACCTACCTGCAGTCATCCCTCCAAGACTTACATTGCCGACTAGTCCCTGGCCAAGGATGCGGAGATATATTCTTCGGACTAGACTGTGGCGAAGAAAAATACTCGGAATTCAACTGCGAACTAAACATAGACATACAGAATGAAACCTCTTACACCTGTTTCTCATGCCTCAATAACAGCATGGACTTTATTAGCAACGGTACTTCGTGTGGCGTTGGATTCAAGCTGAACATGGTAACTTATATGTTCGAAAGTGCGCTCAAAAACTTGTGGCTTCGGCTACCGTACAATTGCGAAGATAATCTTCTGTGTTACGGCAATATAAACCGGACGTTGTACACTGACGATTTGGACAACAGTTCTTTAAGTAGTGTAATGGATACTTTTCAATGTAACTGGGACGTCGGTGATGCGCCGACCGGCAAGGGGTACGACTGGAGTTTCCTATTTGTGATATTATTTATAATAGCTGGTGGAGTGGGTAATATATTGGTGTGCCTGGCGGTGTGCTTGGACAAGCGGCTTCAGAATGTGACGAACTACTTCCTGCTGTCACTGGCGATCGCGGATTTGCTGGTCAGTCTGTTTGTCATGCCGATGGGAGCAATACCAGGCTTTTTAGGTAAGTTCCATTCATATTAATTACTTCAGAAATTACAATAGCGATTCCTAATTGAGATCCATTTCAATATAGTATACATATGTTAAATTATATTAGGTACGAAAAAATTCAATAACGTATAGCTATATTTGACAATAAAAATATATGTTTATGCTCTAAATAATTTGACATCATAGAGATGAAACGCACAAAGAAAGGAATTTCAATATAAAGAATCCTTGATTGCGAGCAACTAGTGATTCGTTAAATAAACCTTTTATTTGATTTCTCTTGTATGGCGCAAGGCATTGCTAATTCTTTACTGTGGGTAAGAGAAATGCTGTTTTTGCAATTTGCATAACAATGTATTTGAATAGTAGCTTAAAACCACGTAAAGCTTCTGTATAACATTGTTATGTAGGAATTTGTACTACTTTGTCTTTCGGTCGGAGTTTTCAGTTTTACACAATTTTCTCGTGATTGTATTCGTGCTAAAGTTTAAATGAGCAATTTTGTAGTTACGTTCAGCTGTTTTAAATATACGTAGCAAGTAGCTCTTAAGCCCTTCTGTAAGTTGATTGCCATTACAATTTAAGAGCTAAGTCTTCGCCTGAAGGTTGTTCTTATCATGTGATTGCATTTATTTTAATGACTTACCTATTTAGTTTAGAATTTATAGCATCCAGAAATAAAAAATCCCGGCTATTTGGTGGGTTTTAAAGTATGACCCGACCACTCAAATATGTTTTGTCTATGCGTAAAAATGTATACATTCGATAAATTGAATATACCTAGTCAGGTCATAAGTATTGTCACACAGTAAAAACTTTTCTTTTAGAATGTTGGCCACAAAAAAGTTTATAGAATTCGAATTTCAAATTGTTCATGAAAATAAAAATGTACGCTTTTTAGAATTTTACTCATTTTTAAATATGGAGTGGACGCTTAAAGAAGATCGTGTTGCAGTTATTGCGTTGCATCGTTGCGGTTATGCGCCAATTCAAATTTTTGACATACTGAAAAATTTTAATATAACCAAAAGATTCGTTTATCGCACCATCAAACGATACAATGAAGACTCTAGTGTAGATGACAGGTCAAGAAGTGGTCGCCCTCGGTCTGTTAGGACTCCAGCAGTGATAAAAGCTGTGAAGGCGCGAATTCAAAGAAATCCCAAACGTAAGCAGAAACTGTTGGCCCTTCAGATGGGGTTTAGCAGAACCACGGTGAAAAGGGTGTTAAATGAAGACTTAGGGCTTCGGGCATATCGAAGAAAAACAGGACATCGTTTGAATGCTCGTCTAATGGGCCTGAGACTAAAGAGAAGCCGCGCTTTGTTGAAGCGGTACGCGGGAAAAAAATATCGGGAAATTCTTTTTTCGGATGAACAAATTTTTACCGTAGAAAAGAGCTACAACAAACAAAATGATAAGGTGTACGCACACAGTAGTGAAGAAGCGAGCAACCGTATTCCGCGTGTCCAACGAGGTCATTTTCCATCCTTGCTCACGGTATGGTTGGGAGTTTCTTATTGGGGCCTAACAGAGGTACATTTTTGTGAGAAAGGTGTAAAAACGAATGCAGTTGTGTATCAAAAAACAGTCTTGACGAACCTTGTGGAACCTGTTTCTCATACCATGTTCAATAACAAGCACTGGGTATTCCAACAAGATTCGGCGCCAGCTCATAGAGCGAAGAGCACACAAGACTGGCTGGCGGCGCGTGAAATCGACTTCATCCGGCACGAAGACTGGCCCTCCTCCAGTCCAGATTTGAATCCGTTAGATTACAAGATATGGCAACACTTGAAGGAAAAGGCGTGCTCATAGCCTAATCCCAATTTGAAGTCACTCAAGACATCCTTGATTAAGGCAGCCGCCGATATTGACATGGACCTCGTTCGTGCTGCGATAGACGACTAGCCGCGCAGATTGAAGGCCTGTATTCAAAATCACGGAGGTCATTTTGAATAAACTTTAGTGTCATAAGAATTTATGTTTTGTTAAGTTCATTTTGGTATATAAATGGTTACATAATGAATAAACTTGTTTCAATTATTTTATATTAAACATGTGACAGAATTTAGGACCTGACTAGGTATATGCCATCAACGTGGTCTTCAGATTTATTTATTTAATAAGATGAGATGACGAAATAAGCTTATGACGCACCAGATGATGGTTACTGTAATACTAAGCGCAAGTTCGGCCGCACGTAGAATACTGTTCCCATGTTTGGCACGGAGCTCCAAAGTACCAATTGCTTTGTTTTGACTCTCTTCAGAGAAGAGCCATTATAATCATCAGTGATCCCAAACTCGCCGACAGGTTGGAACCGCTGAGTCAACGCCGTGACATCGGATCGCTTAGTGTATTCTACCGCCTGTATAATGGGGAATGTTATGAGGAGCTATTTGTTCTCATCCCGTCGTCGAGATTTTACCACCGCACTTTTCGACAACGTAACAAAGCTCATCCACATATCATCGACAATTGGGTATCACGCACCACACGCTTCACGCGATTTTTTCTACCCCATACTTGCAAGATGTGGAATGAGCTACCATCTGAGGTTTTCCCATTAAGCTACGACATGGCACGCTTCAAGAGAAATGTAAAGAGGTTTATACAGTGTAGGGAACGCATCGACAATACCCCGGGTGTTGCCGGTGTCAATAGGCGACGGTGACCGCTTACCATCAGGTGGGCCGTAAGCCTGTTTCCCCACAAAAAACATAATATATATATATATATATAATAGACCTACCTAATTTTTGTAGCTACAAATTATTTACAAATGAGGTTGCCTTATTTTTAATTCTCGCGCAGTGCTGGGATAAAATACTGGAGGATAAAAAATTAACTTGCAACCACTAGCACTGCAACCAAATTAACTTTCAGGGGTTAGGATCCGGTAGCTAAAAGTCTAAACGCGACATCAAATTGTTTAAAAATCATCGAATCAAGTTCGCAGCAAGTCAATTAAGTAATCGGTTTATAAAGCAACACGTCTTAAAATCATTTATAAAATGAATTAACTCTTAGTAGGTTAAATAGCAGAGGGCTTAGCAAAGTTCCATTCGATTAGCGACTAGAAAATGTATGGGATTGATACATGCTATGGAAATATCACGTGATATATCGACAACAAACCCATGCAGAAAACGAATCGATTATGCAAATGTAACTTGGCTAAGCCCTCATATCGCCAAAGAACCAGCTCGTCTATATACACTTTGCTTAACGATGAAATCGCCTATGAAGCAGTTCATCTGCAATATTTCTTAATATCACATCTAATATGACAGCACTGACCTTGAGACTAAGCCAGTCTGAAGTCTTGCGCGGTCTAAGTAGTTGTCCGCAATATTTTTTTTTTATGTTAGGTACCTACAGATATAGTAAGTGTACTCTAGTTTTAAAACAATCTAGCCAAGTAGGCTAATGAGCAATGTTATGCTAACTTAGTTTTAAAATAGAGTTATGTCCGTTGGCACTTTTCTTGCAGTCTCTATTTAAGGGGAAGACACTTTGTTCTTGTATTCTTTATGAATAGCACTAACACTGACACTATATTACACTATTGTACACTATAATAACTCAAAAGGTGTTGTCCTTTTCAGTCTTCTCACTATATCCGTGTTGTCGAGGAGCTGGATTGCCTCGATGTTCACATGGTGGTGAAGTCTTTGTTCGTGAGCTTCTGCATATTTTCTGTCTGAAGTCTGAAGTCTAGCGCAGGCTAAGCAGTTGTCCGAAATATGACGTTTTATTAAAAACAGCGCACTAGGCGGCTTAACACATTCATATTTGGACTAACCCAAATTGTTTACCTGATTCATCTTTGAAGTGTTACGCCGAGACTGTTACAGATTAAGTAATAGTCGGTATCTCGAAGTTATATATACCTACTATGTCACAGAATAGGAAATACTAGGTGTGATAGTTATCTTCACTTGCACAGAATAATAAATAGTAGACATGTGGAATGCCTTTCTAGTTGCTATCGGAATGTCTACTATTTATTATTCTGTGCAAGTGTAGATAAGAACGTTAGTAGGTAACTATCACACCTAGTATTTCATATTTTGTGACATAGTAGGTATAAAAAGCTTCGAAATACCGACTATTACTTATTCTGTAACAGCCTCGGCGTAACTCTATTTGGAACTTATTACAACGTTCGAGAACGTTCCGATAGCAACTAGAAAGGCATTCCAAATGTCTACTATTTATTATTCTGTGCAAGTGTAGATAAGAAAGTTAGTAGGTAACTATCACACCTAGTATTGCCTATTCTGTGACATAGTAGGTATAAATCACCGACTATTACTTATTCTGTAACAGCCTCGGCGTAGCAGAAGCTTTATAATTGCTTGATTCATGTTTCTGTTTTTAGGTTACTGGCCGCTGGGAGTGGCGTGGTGTAACGTCTATGTGACATGCGATGTGCTGGCTTGCTCTGCCAGCATCATGCACATGTGTTTTATCAGCATCGGCAGGTAAGTGTCATCTGTTCACGTAACACCGATCTATCTGACAGTACTTAAAGTAAACTAAACGTGTCAGGCACAGAGCTGTTGTACTATCAATGTTTTTGGCACTCCGCCGCTATTCTCTAACTCAAGTGTGAATCGAGAATCAAGCTTCGATTATTTTAAAATTTTTCAATCTAATTCTAATTTTGACGACCTCCGTGGTGCAGTGGGCGAATAGCCGACTGAGATGCAGGAGGTAGTGGGTTCGATTCCCGCCGCGGAACAAATGTTTGCATGATCTACAGATATTTGTTCTGGGTCAGGTTGTTTCTCTATATATTATAAGTATGTATTTCTAAAAAAAAATGTATTTATGTATTCTATTAGTTATCTGGTTCACATAGTACAAGCTCTGCTTAGTTTGGGGCTAGGTAGCGCTGTGTGAAATGTCCAGCAATAATTATTTTTTATTTTATTTTTTAATATTTATATTTATATATAACAAAAAATATTTATATGTGAGTTTATTTTTGGAACACTTCAATTTTAGATCTACGTAAAATTCTTTGACTTCAAGTCGGCTGCACTGATTTTTACCAAATCTATAAGGATCAGAATATACTTATTTTCAAAACCATGCGAGCCGTGCGCCTAAGCTCTGTTTTATCAAAGCTTTTATTGATTAAACTCTTATTAAATGATCAATCAGATCAGATTATATATTAATATCTAGCCAAACTGATTTGATATTGTTATCACAGTAATGAGTGGAGTGAGTAAGCTTCCGTCAAAAAATGGTGGCCTTGTGGGGGGAGTGAATAATGGCTTAATTAGAGTTTCAGCTCAGCTCACAATGAAACGACCTAATTTGTTTTAGGTATAATTGAAATAGAGTAAATGAGAAAGCTAACACTAAGGCTGAATTCAATTGAGTTTTTTTTTTAAATTAAATAATCTTTGTTCGATCACAATGTCACCTGATGGTAAGCGATGATGTGGTCTAAGTTGAAGCACGAAGATCTACAAGAAACCTATTCACTCTTACCATAAAGAAGCCCGGATTGTATTCTTTAGGAAAAACAGACGACGGCAAAGCGTTCCATACCTCAGCTGTACGCATCAAGAACGTAGAACCAAAACGGTGTGTGCGAATGGGTGGTATATCAGTTGATATACCACCCATTCGCACACACCGTACCATCCGTACCTAGTTAGGTACGGATGGTACTGAGCCGTCCGCCTGCTTGTCCTTTGATGGAAAGGAGATGGCGGAATCAGATCGTAAAGTTCCTGGGCACATTCCCCGAAATGTATTCTGTAAAAGATCGATAGGCTTGCAACTTTACGGCGGTGTTCGAGACTTTGGGTCTTAGCCTCCGCCATATATTGCTCACCTATTAGCCTAAAAGCCGTACGTTCTATCAAGTCTAAGGTAGCGAGCTGGTATTTGGCCGAACCATCCCAAAGGTGGCAGCAGTACTCCATACCAGACCGGACTAGTACTTTTGTATAGACTAAGAAGCTGTCCTGGTGTGAAGTATCTCCTGACCTTGTTAAGGATGCCCAGCTTCATGGCAGCTGTTTTAGCCTTAGACTCAATGTGTGAGCTAAAATTGAGAGTAGGCGTGAGCTAAACCCCTAGAAGCTCGAGGTGACCTTTTACGGCTACCGGTACATCTCGGAAAATGGGAACTTGGAGAAACTGACTCTTTTTCGCTGAGAAGAGACATGCTTGCGTTTTTGAAGCATTGCATTTAACGAGATTGGCATCACCCCAGTCAGAGACGGCCTTGAGTGTTAAATTCAAACGCTGCAGCATCTCATTTCTCTGCTTCTGAATTTCAGCCAATTTCAGCCCTGCTGAGTTTAACTGGTGTAGTAAATACCTAGACAAAAATAAATTGTAAAACTGACGTTTATCAATTTGCACTTTCAAAACTGTCAATATGAAAATTTATGAATACTTTCACGCCATTTACCTTGACAATCATATTATACACTTAAAACTTAGAATTCATATAAATATGTTCGGTTTGGAGTGAAAATAATGACCCTAAAATGGTAAAATAGTAATAATGGCTGAATTTTAAATACACTTTTGTACAACTATGAATTTTCTGACGCCTTAAGCAACGATCACTTCTTAGAAGTATTTTTATCGATCATTTTGTTAATTTCTTGTCAACCCTCATCTTGCAGCATTTTGTCCAGCCTGAATACCAAGCGGTGTAAGGCTAATCCCCAACCATAAGTTGACGAATCTCATTAAAAAACCTACATTAAAAAAACCCTTGTTCTATCAACATTTTGATTGCTTTCAAATGCCACACAATTGAATTCAGTATTGTGTCAAGACCCAAAACCCTTTTCCGTCACCAAATTACTTTGTTTTTGTCGGATGAATCTTGTCCACTACAAGTCAGTTTCGTCTTGTGTGGTATAAAAGATGATATAACGTTTATTGCTTTAGCTAATATTATTTCAACTGCATCACTCTATAATATTTATGTTAGTTTTAGGGTTCCGTACTTCAAAAGGTAAAAAAAGAAACCCTTATAAGATCACTCTCTTGCTCGTCTGTCCGTCTGTCAGTCCGTATGTCACCGCCGATTTTCTCAGGAACGGGTGTATTTATCAAGTTGAAATTTATACTAAATACTGAGATCTATAGTCTCTATTAGGTGTATAAAAATCAAGGTCCTGAGTTAACACCATAAAAAGATATGGGCAAGCATAGATTTTCGCGAAAACTTGTAAGTACCAAAATTTACCAAAATGTTCATCTTTTTTTATTTTACGGAATTTTCCCTTTACTTGTGCTGTAAGAACTTGATTTTAACCAAACTTGACAGTTCCAGGTCATCCGAAAGTACCCTATAGGTCTTGGATCGAAAACCTATATGGTAGTTCCCGTTCACGAAATCACGCAATTTAGCAAAAAGCAAGGTACCAGCACAAACAAAGAAAACATTTCAAAAAATAAAAACAGTTTAAAATTAAAGGGTGTCCTCATACATACACTTGACGCCAATTAAGATCCTCTGAGTTGTATGGGCGCTCATACAATTTAGAGGACTAGCTTAATCGGCACCAACCTCAAATAAGGTAAATAAATAAAATTGTGCTTTTGAATAAAATAAATATTTAAGTGGGGCTCCCATACAACAGACATGATTTTTTGCCGTTTTTATAGATAATGGTACGGAGCTCTCCGTTTTTTTACTAGTCAGGATTAATAAGTGGGATAGCACCATTAATTGAATATGTTTTTTTTCATAATCATCACCGGATATTAGGAGTAAATTAAATCCTCGTAAGTAATCCAAGAATCGTAAGTAACAAAGTATCCTGAGGAAAATTCTACCCGCGGTAAACCAAACAACATTAAGTTAAGTTTGTTCTTTTTTGTTGTTACCGGAGCCATCTAAATTACCACTAAGAAAAACCCACATGATAAATCGTAATCATAAAGTTTTTATTAATATAGCTAACTCAAATACTGCTCAAGCATAAATTGAACCAACTATTCTTGTATAGACTGTATGGCGTCAATACTTTGTGAAGAAAAAACCAGTCAAGTGCAAGTTGGACTCGCGCACGAAGGGTTCCGTACCATTATCTATAAAAACGGCAAAAAAATCATGTATGTTGTACGTGATTCTACTCAAAACCTATAGTGTACTTCCGATTGACCTAGAATTGTCAATTTTGGTTAAAAGCAAGGTCTTACAGCACAAGCAAAGGGAAAATTAAAAAAAAAAAATAAGTTGAAAATTATGGAAAAGTTTGGTTCTTACAAGTTTTCGCAAAAATCTAAATTTGCACATATCTGTTATCGTGTTGACTCAGAACCTTGATTTATATACACTTAAAAGGGACTATTAATTTCAGTATCTGGTCTAAATTTCAACTTGCTAGGTCCACCCGTTCCTGAGAAAATCGGTGGTGACACACGGGCAGACAGACGGACCGACGGACAAGAGAGTGAGGGTTCTTTTTTTACCTTTGAGATACGGAACCATAGAAAGGGCAATAACAATCGGAAAGGAAAACTGTCAAATACCCATGTTTTGATGAATCCTTTCGATGTTCAGAGGGAACGGATCTGAAAAATGGCAACATCTACCTTAATAATGATGGAGAGCTTGTATGAAAACAACATGGTTTTTGGATTAAGGATAATGGATGACACTGGAATGTCCTACAACGAAAAATGAGATCCGGTACATCGAAAATGAGATGTAGAATATATGTATCGTAGGTCCCTTCTAAAGGAAGTATAATATTAAAACGCGTATTCATACTCTGATTGACTTATTTCACATTGTTTTGTTATGTATTTTATTGACTTATGTTTTATTTTTAATATTTTAAGTTGACATTCTTTGTTAAAATAACTTAATTAGTCCCGATACCTGTCTGTTTGAACTACTGTTTTCTTAATTTTATTCATATGTTCTAAATATTCAACTTCGAGAAAGAGGTCAATCGTCGAATCCAACTCGGATGGGCAGCGTTTGGGAAACTTCGCAACGTCTTTTCGTCCAACATACCTCAGTGCCTTAAGACGAAAGTCTACAATCAGTGTGTGTTACCAGTGATGACATATGGAACCGAGACGTGGTCCTTCACTATTGGCCTTATGAATAAGCTCAGAGTCGCTCAACGAGCTATGGAGAGGGCTATGCTCGGGGTTTTTCTACGGGATCGAATCAGAAATGAGGAGATACGTAGGAGAACTCGAGTCACCGACATAGCCCGACGGATTAGCACGTTGAAGTGGCAATGGGCAGGCCATATAGCGCGCAGAACAGATGGCCGATGGGGCCGAAAGGTTCTCGAGTGGAGGCCACGGACCGGCAAGCGCAGCGTAGGACGTCCACCCACAAGATGGGCAGACGACTTGGTAAGAACTGCAGGTCGGCGTTGGATGCAGGCCGCTTCCAACCGCAGTTCCTGGATATCAATGAGGGAGGCCTTTGTCCAGCAGTGGACGTCCTACGGCTGATATGATGATGATGATGATGATTCTAAATATGACGTAACTTAGTGTTCTTTAATGTACCAACAGTGGAAAACAATTGAAGAAAAACTCTTTACGCACGCTTGACTTGGGGAGTAAGCTGGCGAATGCGTAACGAAAAGTGCGAACGGAAGTTGAGAGGGAGATATAAGTTAGTGAAGATAGAAAGAGAGAGAGTTACGTTTCGTGTTACTGTAGAAGCAAGAGAGAGAGGTGCGATCACACATCTTCTTTCTCTCTTTCTCTCATTGCCAGTTGATTTGTCGCATATCTCCTATCCCAAATTAGCCTAAATTAGACAAACTGCAAAAACAAAACACTGATTCATGCTGTATGAAAGAGTTAAATTTGCTATAGATCAAAAAAAGTATTAACGGCAACAAAAAAAGTTTCGTATTTTGAATCTACCAGCTTTATATAACTTATCTACTTATTGTATGCGCCTCGAAATAAGGTTGACATTTCCTTAAAACAATTTATATGCATACATATAGATGGACCTAAAGAAGTTTTACTTCAGTCGTGTGGTCTAAAGCACACTCGTTTTTTTTCTTTGGTTAGTTTTCGGACGCATTAGTATCTGTTGAGGCAGCACTACCTTTAAGTTATGTCACAGATTGCTTTCACAGGTACTATGAATAAATTAAAATTTAATTTGACTATACCGATTAATTTACGTCTGAATTTACCGGCAAAGGATCTATCTTAATAAAAACTACAATTAAATTAAATAACTAAAACTAAATTTTAATAAACCTGTTAATAAAAAACTGCATTTAAGTCTCCATCTGCAGGTAAGGTGCCCAAAAAACTGGCAACATTACCTCTTTGAATAGCTAGGCTGATCCGTTGACCGAGGTAAGTTCCAGCTCTTTGGTCACCTGTGGTGTCTATCAGACGTCTGGACAGCTCTTTAATTTAATTTCGGGCACTCGAGCCTCAAGGACTCATAGTTTCGACCCCAAACGGAAGAAATATGTATTGATATCCCAGGAAATCATATTTCCTCCGTTTGAGGTTCTCCGCAGCCTCTGCTGCCGCACCAGTCACCCGGGAAGTACTATGAAGGTGAGAGGGCGCCAATAATTTGAATGGACATTATAGATGTTCCTATTTCATTAATATCTTATTGAATACGTTAAGTGGAAACACACACCGAATTCAAGTCTAATATAACCAGGAAGAAATCGTTCGGGGCCATACAATACAATACTTTGTTTATTTTATTAACTCCATAGTTACAAGTCATTAAAAATCACAATAAGTTACATAATTTAATTGTAACAAAATCCTTTCCATTCCGTTAATTTATGTTACCTAGTCCTGGTGTGACATTCCACAGTGTAGGTAGTTCATAAAACTCATCTACACTATAGAATATCCCACTCAACAACCACTTTTTAAGCCTACTCTTAAATATAGGCACGGACGCTGCTATCCTTATCGATTCTGGCAATCTATTGAAAACCGATGGGCCCATGATGTATGCGGACCTCTCGGATTTGGTCAATTTGTGTGGCGGAGTTACAAGATGATGCTGGAATTTGTCACTGCGTAGGGCACGGGATTTGTTAACGCTCCGACGCTGAAACAAGTCCAAATTTGTGAAGGTACACAAGGCCACTTGAAATAGAAGCTCACAGGGCAGAGGTAGGATTTTTAATTCCTTAAAAATTTCCCTACATGAGACATCGTCTAGGACACCCACGATAGTGCGCACCGCCTGCTTCTGCATCACAAAAGCGCGCTGGGTGTCAGCGGCGCGCGCCCACAGCTCGGCTCCGTAGGTGACGGCGCTGTGGACGGTGGCAAAATAGCAGGAGCGCACCACGTCGTGGGACGCGGTGCTCGCCAGCCTCCGTAAATAAAGCCGTGCATAAAACCTTTAGAACTAGGTTAAGCTGCTGTGTGCATTTTACAGAAATTTTAGCACATAATTTTTAGAGACGAGGTTTCCATCTTTATGAAAATTCCATCTGATCAATTCAAACAGCTCAAAATTTCAATAACCTGCGAACAAAACGTAAAGTGCGATTATGTATTCAAGACACGATTCCACAAGCACTAAAAGGTACATACTAACAGGTACTAAAAGGTACGTCACTCAAACTACTCCCGAGGGATTTGTCCCAGTTTTTGACAGCAAAAGATTAACGCCCGCGGCTCTCAATCTCTGAATTGGTTGGTTACTAATGTTATTGAGAGCCTCAAAAATTGTACTAAAATGTTGTATTTCTATTCTGGACATTCTTAGCCCTCTTACTGTGACAGACGGAGAGAGAGACGAACGAACAGACAGATGGACAAAGTCGCATTATGGATTGTTTCGATTTTACCATTTTGTACGGAAAACAAAAAAAAACGATATTTGTTTTTAAAAATTAAATATAGATTTTCTTGGTGACTTAAAAAACACTGACAAATATGTTCACGCCTGCATGCAGGTTAAATACACTGACATATGATGATGCGCAAAATGATTACCTTTATGAAGGTAAAGTTAATAGTTCTTGCACATCGTAAGCGCCATTAACTTTACCTACCTACTATGGGGGTTTGGACCTAACCTACCACGCTGGTCCAGTTCGGGTTGGTGGGTGTTTCGCCAGAGCCTTGGTAGTTAATCAGTAGAGGGTACACCACGAGCAGCTTAAGAGGCTTTAGAATTCGCAAAAAATTAAGAAAAAGTTCTCATGGCGTGACAAAACTTGATTCAAACATCGGAAAAGGTTTCTGGGGTTCTAAGCAATGACCGTGCCATTAATTTATCATTCATTAATCATTGTGTTCGCCCGACCCTCTCGTATTTTTTTTGTGCACAGAATTGAAAATTACAGGAAATACTTGCAGGTTTTTGAAAGTAACGGGTGATACAACTTAACGGTTCGTCGACTGAATCTAAATCTGATGTTGATGGTAGAGTACTATAGAACACTTATTTTAATTAATTTTTTTTGAATAACAAACAGTTACACTATGTACGTTAGGTAAGATACAGTATTCATGTGATAGAAGTATTAATAATTTAACCCACTACGTTATCCTTATATTGGTAAGACAGAGTCATAAAGCAGACGTAACTGGAGGGCCAGAAGGTTACCTTATATATTAAGGTAGTGTCAGCAATATAGAAACTTATAATGTACTAGATAGATAGATAGATATATACATTTATTTCGACACAAGTTACAAACACACAGAAACTACATTCAGTGGATAATTATAGACAGACAATCAAAAACACGTTAACATAACAATAAAATGAAAGTAAAACAAAAGAGACGTACCCAGTCACTATGAGCCCTGTGCCGAAAAAGGAGAATGGCTCATCATACTAGCGACCCGCCCCGGCTTCGCACGGGTGCAATGCTGATACTAAATACACTACAGCATGTTTTTATATACAACGTTCACAGCTTTTTTGTCATTAGACGATAAAAAAATGTTTTCTTTAGATTTTACTCTTGAAAGAGTATTTAATTAAAATATTATTTTGAATGCCGTGGGGTGCCAGTAGTAAAATTTTACCCCTCCTCTCATGCCTGTGGATGCAGTAAGAGCCTGCTAAAGGATACCTCCGGAAGATGGGCAGCAGCGTCTTTCCGTGTATCAACATCCCGTACTGCGCTCGCCAACCCGCCTGCCAAGCGTGGTGAGTATGGAAACTACCCATCATGAAGATCCATGGAGGCCTGTGTTCAGTAGTGGACGTTTTACGGCTGAAATGATGATGATGATTATTATTTTGAAACAATGATGACATCAAATTAGAAATCTCTAAAATTATCATTGTTTCTTTACTATATTATGCATGTATTCTATACGTAAACCTTCCTCTTGAATCACTCTATCTATTAAAAAAACCGCATCAAAATCCGTTCATTAGTATTAAAAACTAAGCATACATAAGGACAGACAGACAGCGGGAAGCGACTTTGTTTTCAAGTCTACCTGTTGACCAATCCAGCTGTCATCTCTCTCGTCACGCAACTGACAAATGCCAACTTCGACTCGATACATTATTATTGATCTTGTTTTTGGGTTAAATATTTGCTTAATTATGTCGAAAAGAGGAAAAACGTTACGCAGCTCTGTGAGGCAAATAATATTTAATGTGATACAGTTTTGTCAACGCGAAAAAGCGTCAAAAAGCCCAATCATAGACCTGAACAAAGCTACGGAACGAGTAGCTGCAATGACTGGTATGTAATAGCTTTCTTGTAGTATTTCTGGACTGTACTTCTTAGACGAAATAAACAGCGTATTTCGTATTTTATGTGTGATTAGCGTAAACGGAAATACTATATTAGGTAAAAATCACTCAAATCAAACTGACCTATTTTTGTAGTACGACTAACACATATTGATACTTTTCGTTTTAAGATATTAAACTGATTATGTACATTTTATGTTGCAGGTTTTAGTAGAGTCACTGTGTCTACAATTAAAAAATAAAGGTCCTATAAATAGAGGTTTGTGGTGCACGCCAGGGAAAGGGCCGGTCCAAGACAATAATTCTGGAGGATTTTGAAAAATGTGCCATACGGAGCCAAATTTGACAATTTTATACTGTTCGAAAAGAGGTATCGACTCTAAGGAAGCTGCTTAAAGTACTAAAAAAAGACATACATTTCGGTGGTGGAATTTCTAATCTATAGAGTTTTTTGAAAGAAATGGAATATCAATATAAAATATTTCAGTCAAAACGAAAAATACTTAAAGAGCGGCATCATATTGTGGCTTGACGTGCCAAATATTTGCAGACCATGAACCGTTTGAGAGAAACAGAAAAACCAATTGTTTATGTAGATGAGACATACATCCATACTGCGCATGAAGTCAACAGGTACTGGCAAGAACAGGTTTGAGGTACTATGTAGTGATTACAAGGTAAATTAAACAGTTTATAAGAAAAAGAAATAAAGTTAAAAGAACAGCACAGAACGGAAATGAGTTAAGACAGAAGCGACAGAAGATCGTGTTTTGAAAGTATTATAGTATTAATCATGAAAATAAATGAGGTTTTTTCCATGAAATTAAGTCAAACTAAAAAAATCAACAATTTTAACAACGTAGAACATAAATCATTTTGGTGGGGGCATTGACACCTTTAACAGGTTATAGGTAAGAGTCATCATTACACTTAAGAACCTATACTATCATGTGCAACTCTGTCACTCCATGCGAGGTAACCAATGCGAGGCGCGAGAGAGAAAATCAAATAAAAATGTATAATAATAATGATATATAAGAAATCTATTAATTAATGAGAACAGAGCTGGGCAAAATACATTCATTGATTCCTTCATCCACAGCCTGACTTCACCCATTCTTAGCTATAGGCATCTCCAAGTTTGTGCCAAACACCACGATCCTGCGCTAATCTCCAAAATATATGCTTTGCGTTAATTAAAATACAAATTACAAAATACTATATTACACGTATTTAAAATACAAATTACAAAATACTGTATTACACGTATTTAAAATACAAATTACAAAATACTATATTACACGTATTTAAAATACAAATTACAAAATACTATATTACACGTATTTAAAATACAAATTACAAAATACTATATTACACGTATTTAAAATATGAACTACAAAATATTTTTCAATCGTGTATTTTAAATATCATATAAAATACAGTATTTTAACTATTTTCATTTAAAATACAAATAACAGGGCAACTCAAGTGGCACTTCTTCGTTAATTTAAATCTATCTTCTATAATATAAAAATGAATCGCAAAATGTGTTGGTAAGCGCATAACTCAACAACGCCTGGACCAATTTGGCCAATTTTTTTTTGTTGTATTTCTTATTGTCAGGAGAAGGTTCTTATTAAGAAAATTGCGCGCAAAATTAGAAAATTTAAGAATACTTAACCACCATATAAAACTATTTATAATCTAACCTTAGCGCTTTTATAATGTAACCTTATGACATTTGACATAGAATTGACAGAATGCATGCTGCAAATATCGTCAAAAAAGATGTAAAAAAATGAATATCATTTGAAACAGATGCTTCGGTAGGAGTTATCCCGAGATATATTGTCTATATATACAAACTTATCTATTTATATATTATCGTTCTAACAAAAATCAAACTGAACAAAATACCCAAATAGATTAAGAAACATATTTTGTGCCGTTTTATTGCGCTATCGAATCTGCGACCGAATTCCATAGTGCGATTTACAAAGCATTTCGACAGTTTTTCACCCCATTGCCCTTCGGAACAATAAAATTGTGACGTACTACCGGATTCGTAGCACGTCATGCGTAGAGGGTCTACGAAACCATAGAGGGTCTACGAAAACGGAGAGCTATTGCTTCTGGACGAACAGATGTATCCCGGAACTTAACTGAGTTTTATTAGAAGAGATTACCTATAGTGAGATTACCTATAGTGAGATTATCTATAGTGAGATTATCTATAGTGAGATTATCTATAGTGAGATTATCTTTATTAAAATTATTTGTTAGTTATTTGGCTTTCGTAGTAATGCTACGAGCTATATATTTCTTTAAGTAGCATTTTTCATTTTGTATTGATTATACTTTCGTTATTGTAATTTATTTTGAAACTATACTTCTTTTAGCGGGTTTGGAAAAAAAATTATGCGAGTATTTTTTTTACGATGCGCGCGCACACCGTCAGCCAAATAGCGACACGATGAAGTAAGCTGATAACTGATGCGCGCGCACACCAACAGCCAAAATGCGACATGATGAAGTAAGCTGATAACTATTTAAGTCGCGCGCACTCCGGCAGTCAAAAAGCGACACGATGACTTGGATAACTGTTTCATGCGCGCGCACACCAACAGCCAAAAAGCGGCATGATGATGATAACTTTCTCTCATGTTTCCGTGGAAACTCATAACTATACCTATTTATTAGTTTATCATTCCTTTTACAAACAAGGAGTTGTGGCATATGGAATGAAATTTTTAACTGTTATTGTTAAACAGAGAACCAACATCATAGACATAGCTCAGAGGGTCAGCAAACTGAAGTGGCCGGTATTATCTGCCGCAGAACCGATAATCGCTGGGGTAAACGTGTTCTGGAGTAGAGACCACGTCTAGGCAAGCGAAGTGTAGCTCCCGCCGGCTAGTTAGGATGTGAGTGACAATTTGCGCGCTGTGGCTGGCAAGGATTGGATGAGAAGAGCTGAGGATCAGGGTAAATGGCGCACCCTGAGATACCTACGTCCAGCAGTGGACTGTTATAGGTTGATGATGATGATGATAAAATATTGTACAAGATGTTATTTAAATTTTTTAGAATAGAATAGAATAATAATTTATTTGGTACACACAAAATGACACATGAAACAATTATAAGGAACAGTAGATACAATTGAATCAATTTTTATACTTGTCTTGTAAAAAAATAGTAAGTGAATTCTGACCTGAGGTAGAAACAGTTCGTTCCAGAATGATTCATTTACAAAAAGTCCTACCACAATAATTTGAGTGAATAACACGTCTTTATCTGTGTTCCGACACGCATGAAGCATTCCCATGTCGCTGTACAGTCAGTCACATAAGTAATGAGTTTCACCATCTCGTTTCACCTAGCAGGTCTAGGTCTAGCAGATGTACTGTAAAGTATAAAGAAGAAATACTTCTAGGCAAGCGTGTACCATCGTAGACTGCTTCATCGCTTACCATCAGGCGAGATTGTGGTCAAACGCACGCCAATAATATATAAAAATAAAACCGGCCAAGTGCGAAGCAGACACGCGCACGAAGGGTTCCGTACTATTATCTATAAAAATGGCAAAATATCATGACTGTTGTATGGGAGCCCTACTTAAATATTTATTTATTCAAAATTTTATTTGCAGTTTTATTTTTTTATTTTTAATTATTTATGGGGTGCAAGAGGGCAGCCTAACATCATAATGCCCCAATAGTCAACCTGACATGCACGTGGTGCGTCCTGCCGACTAGCGGACGAGGCTTTGGCGACCGGTTGGTGGCGGTATAGCCCTCCCTAAACTGGCACAATTAAATTAAATCTCCTAGCCGCTGACGGGCAGCAGCGTCAACGGCGCGATAAGTTGTGCCCTGCGATCGCCAACCCGCATGCCCAGCGTGGCGATTATGGGCAAAACCCTCCCAATGACAATTACAACAGCACAACGGCCCCCAGTTCCCGGCCGCTCCGCTATTCCTGGCCAAGGTGGTGGTCATGGTAACGGCGGGGCAGGGAGTGCTAGGAATCCCCGGGCTACGGTAGGCTACCAAAAACAAAAACAACTGACCTTAGCGACGTACAACGGTAGGACACTGAAACTCGACGAACACTTGGTGCAATTGGAGGCAGAATTGAGGAACATAAGATGGGATATACTTGGGTTATGTGAAGTCCGAAGAGAGGGGGAGACAAACTTTCCCAAGGTGGCGTGGGGTTCCTTGTTAATAAGGTCCTAGCCGATAACGTTGAAAAAAATTCTAGTGTCTCGAACAGGGTTGTGTACCTGATACTTAGAATATCCAAACGATACAGTCTGAAAGTTATACAGGTTTACGCACCTACCGGGACACATGCGACTGAAGAGGTGGAGGAAATGTACGAAGACATATCCAAAGCCCTTCATAACACCACCAAGGCTCACTTCAACGTTGTCATGGGGGACTTCAACGCTAGAGTGGGAGTACAAACTTGCAGCGAATCGAGGCTAGGACCTCACGATGTCGTTAGTAGGAACGGCAGGGGGCAAATGCTCGTCAACTTTCTAGAACAGGAGCGGCTTTTCTTAATGAAATCGTTCTACAAGAAGAAGCCCCATAGAAAGTGGACGTGGCGAAGCCCAGACTCAGCCACTAAAAACGAGATCGACTTTGTCATGACGGACAAAAGACATATATTTAGGGATGTTTCAGTGGTCAATAGGTTTAATACCGGAAGCGATCACAGAATGGTCCGAGGCATCCTAAATATCGATGTCCAGCTGGAGAGACGCTGCATGATAAAGTCCACGCTCCGACCTTACCTGCTTCAAATCAGTGCTGGATCTGAAGATTTCCAGGAGTAACTGGAAGATCGCTTCGCTGAAACCACAGAAGACGTAAACGAGGAACTGCAAAGCATATTAAAAGTCGTGAGGGAAGAGGGTGAAAAATTCTGCACATTGAGGCGTTAGGGCAGGAGATCTGATCTTTCACGTACGTACGGGGTAAACGAGTTCTTCAGTGGAGACCGCGTCTTGGAAAACGTAGTGTGGGGCGTCCCCCGGCTAGGTGGAGCGATGACATAAAAAAGGTGGCGGAAAGAAATTGGATGAGAAGAGCTGAAGACCGGGCTCAGTGGCGCGTATTGGGAGAGGCCTATGTCCAGCAGTGGACTAATGTGGACTGATGATGATGATGACGATGAAAATTTTATTTATTTACCTTATTTGAGGTTAAAAACCTATAGGGTACTTCCAGTTGACCTAGAATTGTTAATTTTGGTTAAAAGCAAGCAAGTCTTACAGCAAAAGTAAAGGGAAAATTCCGAAAAATAATAAGTGGAAAATTAAGGCAAATTTTGGTACTTACAAGTTTTTGCAAAAATATCTAAATTTGCCCGTATATTTTTATGGTGTTGACTCAGGGCCTTGATTTTTATACACCTAATATAAATTTCAACTTTCTAGGTTCACCCGTTCCTGAGAAAATCGGTGGTGACACACGGACTTACAGACGAACAGACGGTCAGACGGACAAGAGAGTGATCTTATAAGGGTTCCTTGTTTACCTTTTGAGATACGGAACCCTAAAAATTAAACGTACTTGGTCAGTATACCACGTAGCGGTACCAAACGATCCGATAATTTAAAAACATTACTTTCATTCTGTTTATAAAGGAATATTGTGAGTTTCACTAAATATATGGTACGAGATAAAATAAAACTTGAATGAACTCTAAGTTTTATCAAAAATAAACACTTTTAAGCAGTTTTTTTAGTATCATTTGAGATCTCACACTATGCTCTTTGATGCCTTAGCTATTCAGTATTATTTATTCACTAATGCATACTAATGGTATGTCAAAAATATGTTACAAACTAGCTTCCGCCAGCGGCATCGCACAAAAAACGAAATCCGTTCAGCCATTACGACGTGATTGAGTAACAAATAAACAAACAAACTTCCGTAGTATTATGCTGAGCTAAGTGCCAATTCATCTCCATACAGAGCTTTTAAGTTTGTTAGTGCTTAGATTAGTTTTTTTTGTTGCTGTATTTTATTAGTTTCTTTATTACTGTGTGGTTTTTGAATAAAATGTTTTGTTTCTTTTATCCAAACTTTCACATTTTTTTATATGAGTGTGATGTCAGATAATAATTATTGCCGTAGCTTGTATTTTTTTATATTTTCTATATATTTACGGTTCTATAAATAAATTTTAACAAACTTTTGCCGCTGATTGCATCATATCTTATGCCTACGCCACATATTCCTCGACATAACGTCAGATGAAGCCTCATTGTGATAATCTGGATCGTTGCCCGCGTCTCGTGGAGTGAGGTCGCGTCAAATTACCGTCGGCGTCCTTGACAGTTCAGAAAATCTCACTTTATAAATGAAGGAGAAATTCGTTCGGTCATAGCTCAGTATTGTGCACGCAAGGAGTTAATTATCTTTGAAGAACTCAGTGCCGCAGTGGACGAATAGCCGGCTGAGACGCAGGAGGTTGGCGGGTTTGAATCTCGCCGCTGAACAAATATTTGCATTATCTACAGATATGCTAAGAAGTCAGGGTGCTTCTCTATACGATGTGATTTATATGTAAAACATTAAATGAAAACACGGGTAGGGCATTAGCCCTTAGGCCATTAGCCATTAGCCATATTGTTGTAAAATTGTTTTTTTTCAAAATTCATTATCATAAAAAAAAAATTCTAACAACCTTTATATCAAGTCTTGAAATATCAATATGAAATATAATATTATTCATCATGTAAGTAGGTACCTGTTAAACTGACTAAGCGGCGCCGGCGCAAAGTAAAAAAGTTTAAAAAGTAAGGTAAAAATATATTTTTTGACATAATTAAGTAGTGTGACGTCCTCCATAGACTGAATACACCTGATAAATTTTAGATCGTCGGCATACAGAAAAGGTGTTCTTAAAACAGTCAGTAATATCATTGATAAAGATATTGAAGAGAACAGGCCCTACATGAGAGCCCTGAGGCACACCTGACAAAATATGCATCAACCCAGATTCAAAACCTCCCAACACAACACAGAACAAGCGCTTAATTAGTTAAGTATGACATAGTAAATTTGAATCCATAGGCTCCCGAACTGGTATAAAACTTAGAAAACTTTCGTGATTGATTTCAATCATTATTATAAATACGGGATTTATCACGTACCGTCTTATCGGTGTTTCGACCGACAATGTTTCGGTTCAATTCGTGAACCTTCATCAGGGTGAGTGCGATCCGCTCCGAATAAGGTGCGAGGCGAGACGTTATTCGGAGCGGATCACACTCACCCTGATGAAGGTTCACGAATTGAACCGAAACATTGTCGGTCGAAACACCGATAAGACCGTCTTATCGGTGTTTCGACCGACAATGTTTCGGTTCAATTCGTGAAACTTCATCAGGGTGAATGCAATCCGCTCCGAATAACGTCTCGCGGACGAGGAGTGCGAGGCGAGACGTTATTCGGAGCGGATCGCACTCACCCTGATGAAGTTTCACGAATTGAACCGAAACATTGTCGGTCGAAACACCGATAAGACGGTACGTGATAAATCCCGTATTTATAATAATGATTGAAATCAATCGCGAAGGTTTTCTAAGTAAAACATAGTCATTATATTCTGTATCTACCTATAGTGTACCCTAGTGATGCAAAAATAAACGTTTTTTGCTCTACTTACTAATCTTACTAACGTGATAAATCCCGTATTTATAATAATGATTGAAATCAATCGCGAAGGTTTTCTAAGTAAAACATAGTCATTATATTCTGTATCTACCTATAGTGTACCCTAGTGATGCAAAAATAAACGTTTTTTGCTCTACTTACTAATCTTACTAACGTGATAAATCCCGTATTTATAATAATGATGGTAAAAAACTGTGTTTCAGGTGCCAGTGGTTTCTCTCATCATATGAATATTTTTAATTTGTAATTATGTTATGCAAAAATAGGTTAGTTAAGTTTAAGCATTCATTAAATAAAGAATAAATCATCTATATAACAAAGTAAGTATTTAGAATAAAACACGTAAGCTCTCTCAAATTCAAGTCTGTTACATAGTAGGTACACACGGCTACACATCAAGCTATACACTTCCAGTATAAGCTGACCTCGCTCTGTGTAGGCTTTTCGTAGAATGAGAGGTCAGCTTATACTGGTAAAATATAGTTTGATGTGCAGCCGTGTGTACTCATGTGCTATGCATGTGCATGTGCAAAGGCGTCGCCGATTTACGTTAAAAAATATATTTTAAATATATCGATTACTGGATAAATATTCAAGCTACCAGAATTAAACCCATGTCTAAAATCAGTGAATACAATTCCGGATGTTTGCTTTAAATAAATGTCGTACTTATCAAAACAGGTAGCATATTGTAAGCATGTACACACGGCTACACATCAAGTTATAAAATTCCAGTATAAGTAGACCTCGCATTGTGTAGGCTTTTCGTAGAATGAGAGGTCAGCTTATTTTGGAAGTGTATAGCTTGATGTGTAGCCGTGTGTACAAAACATTATCTAGTTATTGAAATAGACATAAATATAGACAATCATTTATTTGCCAAATAGCACACGTAATACAAAGTCAAAAATAAATATTTACATATATAATATATAATATATGTATATAATATATTAACATAAAAAAAACCAATAAATAGTACCTACATGCAAAACAGACACAAACAAACAATATAATTAAACTACCAACTTTAAACATGAGGTAGGTATGTTGTGTGCTATAGCAGCAAAAAGGCCTCGACTCAGCATTACCTGGTACCCATTGTACACACGGCTACACATCAAGCTATACATTTCCATTATAAGCTGACCTCGCATTGTGTGGGCTTTTCATAGAATGAGAGGTCAGCTTATACTAGAAACTTATAGCTTGATGTGTAGCCGTGTGTACAAGCTATGCATAGTTTGATGAGATAGCGTGAATTGTCCAGCATTCCTTGCTCATTCTACTCCTTTATCATAATACTTTTAGCCATTCGTTTCCCGTCGAAAATAAACTTATATATCTGCGTTTTAAAGTTTTAACAATCCCGGTGTTTATATCTCTAGCAAACGAGACTGGTCATTTTGCTACCGCTATTTGCACCGTAAACCGGCCAAGAGTCAATCCAAGTTTAAGCTAAGTTTTACGCAGTTGTTTGCCATTTTCGTGGTAAAGATCGGTCAAATGCGAGTGGGACTTACGCGCTGAGAGTTTTTTTTAAATAATAATTTTATCGTTGCCATTAATTATTTCCTGTTTTTAAATCCTGTGGTATTTTTTTTTCTAGGTTTCTACCTTCTAGGTACCTTCTTTATTTAGCTGTCATTCTTATTCTCGTTATATTTTCTTCGTGAGCTTTCCTCTTATCTTCTCGATATCTTACAGCAGTATTTGTGATAAGTATTGTGGTTATTTACATTTCTAAATTCCATTTAACTATTAAAATGTCCAATTGTTAATATTTACATTACATTACAAATTAATTATTACATTACATTAAAAGTTAATTAGGTAACTTAGCAATACTTATTAAAATAATTAATTAATAAATCATAGAGATTGTTCACATTATTATTTAAATTGTATTACACCGCGCTGAGAGTTCCGTACCTACCTAGATTTTAACTGATTTAGCAGCACCATCCAGTTCTTTTTATTCCTGCCCTTTTCCCCCATTACGCGGAGTCGGCACAACATGTATTCCTCCTCCACATCTCTCTATCAGCCGTCATCTCTGTTGTCAATTCCTTCCTACACATATAACTTCACACAATCAATAAATAAATATTAGTGGACATTTCACACAGCGCTATCTAGCACCAAACTAAGCAGAGTTTGTACTATGGGAACCAGATAACTGATAGAATACTATAATATATATAGAAAAACATTCAGACCCGGAACAAATATTTGAAAATCATGCAAACATTTGTTCAGCGGCGGGAATCGAACCCGCTATCTCCTGCGTCTCAGCCGGTTTTACGCCCACTGCGCCACGGAGGTCGCCATCCATTTCTTCTTCGGCCTTCCTCTACTTCTATATCCATCCCCACTCTTTTAGTCACATGATATCCTTCCCTACGCGTGACATGCCCATACCATGCTAGTCTCTTACTCCTCAACTTTTCTATCACTGAACCTACTTTTAAACTTCCTCTAATATACTCATTCATTATCTTATCTATTCTCGTTACCCCACACATCCATCTCAACATTCGCATTTCCGCCACATGCACTCTTCTTTCATCCGTCCCTTTCATGGCCCAACACTCACAACCATACATTACTCCAGGTCTTATGATCATCTTGTAAATTTTTCTCTTAATGTAAATTATAAGTTTAAGGGGCATTCGAGGATAGCAGGTTGTTTCAGTAAACTGTCGCCATTTCATGCATCCCGCATTTATTATATTTTAACGTCCCGGTCTATGTCGTCCTCGTTTTGGAACAATGTCCCAAGGTACCAAAAGTCGGATCTGACTGGTAGGGATACAGCAACCAAAACAATGAAGGCAAAACTAAAGTTACAGTACAAATGCTCGGTTTTTGTTCTGCTGATCTTCAATCCAACACTCACATCAGTTTTCCCTGCCATTTGCCAGCCTGCTCTGGACCTCGAGTGCATTTTCACCGACAAGAACAATATCGTCGGTGAACAGCATGCACCAGGGTGCCTCCTCTTGTATGTCTGATATCAAGGCATCCTTTACCAAGACGAAGAAATATTGGCTTAGTACCGATCCCTGGTGCAAGCCTACAGCTACATTGAAATTGTCAGTTACTCCAGCTTCGAACCGAACGTGTACGCCATCTAGTTATCTGTGCGATTAACCAACAAAACGTTTAGGATTACTAAAATATCTTTTCTTTTTTTTCTTATCTATTCTGTTCTATTTTTCTGTTGCTTCGCATATATTTCTACCAATTTAACTAGTGATTCGCCCCGAACTGAGATCCCGCGAGTCTCCGATTAAAACAAATAAATATTATTTGTAATCAATGACTATTAAAATAGTGTCACGAAATTAATAACCAAACCTTGACCTACAGTTTCATTCAAATTACCGGTAACGGGAGTTCATGAATGAATGAATGAAAGCACTTTATTGTACACAGTGTAAACATAAAAAAATAAAAACAAAATAGAAAATATAAAGCAAATAGTACAATGGGCGGTCTTATCGCTTAGAAGCGATCTCTTCCAGACAACCTCTGGATGGAGAGGATGTGGTTCATGTATTGTGGTTTCTTTTTTTGGGGTACAAATGGCAGTTATTTTGTATTTCAGACTTTTGAGTATATTTGTGTCACTTAAGTTACACGCATACTAAATTACAGCACTGTGGGGTCACCCTGTGAATTTTAATATAATAGGTAATAAAAGGCATTTATTTACACACATACCTATTAAGTTAACAGAAGTAGGTAGGTACAATAAGTACTAAATAAATCTAGGTAGGTATAACAGTAGGCTTAATTCTAAGTAACATTAGTACATTATTGTAGGTAGCACCAAAGTAGAAGGTGGTGGTAAATAGGTCGAGGGCTCAGCCAATGTTTACTTTTTATTATGGCTAATAACTCAAAAACTTAAAAGAATTTACTAAAAATAAAAACAGATTCTAAATGTAATAATAAATACCTTTTATTTGACGTCCAACTTGACCAGTTACCCTCATTTTAATTTTTTTACCCCTCTTGAACTCCAATATCTCAACAACCCTCCAACATTTTTAGCTCATTTAGTCACACTTAAATTTTGTCATCACTACCTACCTAAATTTCATATTTCACGATGATCGGATCAACGCTTCGAAAGTTATCCTCGGACAAACATACATACCTACATACAACGCCGAATTGCCCAAGTTGATTTAGGGATCTCGCTTCGCTCGATCAACTAATTTCTGATTATTCGCTGTGTAAACTTCAGTAGTAAGGGTATTATTTTCGATATCGATTATTGAAATGTATATTGCAGACTTGGCGTACATCCATTTTGTCTTGGCGTGTCTAGAATATACAAAGCTGTTTTTCAGAAATAAAAATTGCCATTTTACTTCAGTACACTCTGAGGCAAGTTGAATAATTGTTGCCTTAAACTACTCATTTCGCTTCGGTGCGTGTTTTGTAGCTTGTTACTTTTGTACTGGAACAGGCATGTGCCTTTAGATTCAGGAAATAGTTGCGAGTTCCTTCACAGTGACATATGCCATACTAACCGACCCGCCTCGGCAACGCGCAGAGTTGGTATCTTATTATTTTATTGTATTTAATAATACTTAGATTTACAGTAACATTACCTTTTATTATACATTTATTAACAAAGTATTGAACTTAAACTAAATTGAACTTACATTATGTAATACTAAAATTTTATAAATTTGACGCGGCAAAGTTAACTTTAACATACCTAATAATACTAAATTTTCACAAAAAATAAAAAATAATACAAGAAATAGTTTACAACAAAAAAAGTAAGTAATACAAATTTTTTGTAAATTTAAATTAATGAAAAAGTGCCCCTTGAGCTGCAATGTTTGCTTGATCGCATTTGGAGTGTGTGTGCGTGTGTGTGTTTATGTGTGTACAGAGTACCTAGTGTGTATCAATATAAATAATGAAGCTTTTTATGAGTGAAATAATTAACAGAATCCGTTCACAAGTTTTTGATATTACCTCTACACGGTACAAATATACAAACTGACAAACTGTACATTTTTATAATATTAGTATAACCAGAATAGATTGGTAAAGATGGATGCAAAAGGCAAGACGCGCTTTAGGCTACTACTGTAATAATAGATTATTAAACGAGCGGATAAAGCAGTGTTTTGCATCGCTGGCGCTATAATGAATAGCGAACGTAACGAAGGGTTCTAGATATATACTTATAAGCCCACCCAAGATGCAGACAGTTTTAACGACGGGGAGAATACTCTACTTTTAACACTTTCTGCGAGACAGTAAAAACCAAATCTAGGTTGGTACATTCGGTACTGAGGCTCAGCCATAGGGATTTAATCATCTGCTTTCGGCGAAGTTAACATGACATATTTTTGCACATTGTCGACAAAACAGGCTCTTTATGAGCTGTGTGTCAATCCATAGCCAGCCAATTTATGTACATACGGCTACACATCAAGCTATATATTTCCATTATAAGCTGACCTCTCATTCTACAAAAAGCTTACACAATGCGAGGTTAGCTTATACTGGAAAGGTATAGCTTGATGTGTAGCCGTGTGTACTCCACTAGCAACAAATTTATTCTTAGACTTTTGCGGTAAACAGAGTTCGATGCTACTTTTTGATTCTCGTTTTGTCATATGGTCTATCCATTGCAAACGATATTTTATCATCTATAATATAAAAATGAATCGCAAAATGTGTTGGTAAGCGCATAACTCAACAACGCCGGGACCAATTTGGCCAATTCTTTTTTGTTGTATTTCTTATTGTCAGGAGAAGGGTCTTATGAAAGAAAAAAAATAAGAATTGCGCGCAAAATTAGAAAATTTAAGAATACTTAACCAACATATAAAATTATTTATAATCTAACCTTAGCGCATTTATAATGTAACCTTATGACGTTTGACATAGAATTGACAGAATGCGTGCTGCAAATATCGTCAAAGAGGATGTAAAAAAAATGAATATCGTTTGAAACAGATGCTTCGATAGGAGTTATTCCGAGATATATTGTCTATATATATAAAAATTTATTGTAGTTCGTAAGTTTCGCTAAAACTCGAGAACGGGTGGAGCGATTTGGATAATTTTGGTATTGAATTATTTGTGGAAGTCATTCATTTTCTCATACATAATGATGGCCGGGGACAACAATTGACAATTCTACCAGGGTGACTTATATTGACAGCCCGCGTTATACCTATGCATGTCAAGCCGATACGAAGTTCGGCGGGACCACTAGTTATATAATATAACTAGCTGACCAATCTCCAACTTCGCACGCGTAGTTTTACAATAAAAACATTACCCTCCTTTGCACAGTTACGTAAAAGTTAGCCTATGTTACTCAGGGTGAATGTAGCTTTCTAATAATGTAAGAATTTTTGAAATCGAACACGTAGTTTTTGAGTTTATTCGTTAAAAACATACATACAAAAATGCAAATCTTTCCTCTTTATAATATAAAGTATAGATAGCATCTTCATAGTGTGTAACGCGCTTAAGAGCAGTAGTAACTTAACAAGGCACGTATTACAAACGCTATTAATTGCCACATATATATGACATAAGGTGAATGTGAAGTAACTCACGATTTTTCAGAATCGCAGTGCTGTAGTGAGTAAGGCGTTCTATAACTTTGTTACCCGAATGCCTCAAAACTTGAACAGATATATTGTTACAAAGTCAAGTTGAAAACACGATGTGTTCTTATATAAAGGGTGGCATTTGACATTCATATTGCATGCAAAAAAATGTAACAAATACCTCGTTTTTATTTTTTTTTGACTATATTCAACTTTTGATACGATCTTTCATCTTTCAGTTACATCATACGTTGCATTAATTGATTGAAGACCTCCGTGCAAATCTATGCCTCCGCAGTGGCTGTGGCAAATAGCTGGCGGACACGCAGCAGGTAGCGGGTTCGATTCCCGCCGCGGAACGAATGGTTGCATGATCTACTGATATGTTTTCCGGGTCTAGGTGTTTCTCTACATTTATACAATATTTATTTGTTATAATATTAAATGTTTATTCAGAATACATTATTTACAAAAAAAATATATAAGTATTGAATCAGTTAACTGGTTCTCATAGTACAAGCTTTGCTTAGTTTGAGGCTAAATAGTGATGTGTGAAATGTTCAGCATTTGTTTAAAATACTGAACATTTCACACAGCGCATTTAACGGTAAAATTTGCCTATTAATGATTGACTGTTTTGTTTCAATAGTGTTTTTTTTACCAAGAAATATAGTTTTAAACCGACTTCAAAAAAGGAGGAGGTTCTCAATTCGACTGTATTTTTTTATGTTTGTTACCTCAAAACTTTCTACTTGGTGAACAGATTTTGATGGTTCTTTTTTTATTTGAAAACTGGTGCTTTCCTTGTGGCCCCATTTGGTCCAGTTCTGACAATGACATCCATGAGAAAACCATAGAAGTCTTAAATTTGTTTAATTTTTATGTTATGTTATGTTTGTTAGCTCAGAACTCCGGTATATATCAACCGATTTGGATTTTTCTTTTATTATTTAAAAGGATATAAATTCAGATTGATCCTGTAAAAAATTCTTCAAAATTGGTTTATTAGTTTGTTTTCTCTATTATCTGAAGTTGGTTTTTTTTTGTTAAAAAGTTACTTGTCTTATTATTATTGTTTCGTTCGCATAGTTATCGTCAGTAAACGTGTGTCTTATGTATTGGTATTAAGGTTATTTTTCCTGTGCGATGTGTGTTTCACAACAAGTCAACCCTCACTAAAATTGAGCTGACCCACAACGGTCCGATGAATCATTAATTCGGCTGCCTCACCTCGAACGAGTGACAGCGCAACGCATATCATTACCAAAACAACCCATCCAAAATCGGTCAAAAGCATTCCAAATTCGTGTATCGTGTGTGGATTTATTCAAACTATCTTTGTGCAAATATATTAACAAACAATCAAGTTCCACCGGCCGGTGTGCGTGTGATAAGTGCCGGCAGCATTGCCCAGCAGACAGACAGCAAGCAAGCGCGAGTTGAGGAAGGTGATCTTCTGTTGGTGTTCTAGGTATGTGCGCATTATATTGTTACCTGGAGGATACTTTTTATCATACATAAGGCTACACGGCGATTGCTATCTACATATCAAAGGTAATCGACCCAGTGTGATCCAGGCCATGCCTGTACGTCACAATTATAGTCACATTTTTTAATGCTATTTGTTCATATTCATTTATTTGGATTATTTTATGCCGATTGTGCTTATCAATTTATATCAACCAATTGCCAGTGCACAAAGGTCGAATTTCGACCGTAATTCATAATGTTTTTTTGCTTAATTTTAGTTGTATCCCCTCTTTCTCCATATAAACTTTACCTATGTCAAATCTCATTTCTCCGTGCACGCAATAGTTCTCTCTTCACGTATTGATTTACAGTTAAGTAGGTATCTATTCTTTTTATTGCTTTTATGTAAGTACCACAAAGTTTTTTCTACTCTATGTCTATGACTACTGCTTGAAGTAAAGTAGATAACTTCGTATAAACTTCTTTTCCTGTTTCGTAATTTCTTCATAACTTTGCTAGTGAAGACGCTACTGGTTTACTAAACGAAATATGTTTTGTTAGGAACTAAAAGGCTGATAACAGGGTAGTTTTTTTATACTTCTAGAACGCAAACCTTTGACGAAAGGTGACAAGCCTCTCGGTTTTTTATCGAGTACATTTCGGGGAGTGTGCGGCGGAACTTTTCAACCTGATCCCACCATCTCCATTCATAGAGTACTTTTGGTTGACCTAGAATTATTAATTTTGGTTAAAAGCAAGGTCTTACAGCACAAGTAAAGGGAATATTCCCAAAAATAAAACAAGTTGAAAGTTAAAGTAAACTTTGGTACTCACAAGTTTTTGCGAAAATCTAAATTTGCCCATATCTTTTTATCGTGTTAACTCAGGATCTTGATTTTTATACACCTAATAGGGACTATAAACCTTAGTATCTAGTATAACTTTAAACTTGCTAGGACCAATCGTTCTTGAGAAAATCGTTAGTGATCCAGGGACACACGGACAAACGGACAAATGGACGTGTCTCAGATGGAGCGATCTTACAAGGGTTCCTTTTTATACCTTTTGGGATACGGAACCCTAAAAAGTAGTATAAAAAAGCGCCTTTTGTCTGTTTTCTTGTGCTTTTAATTCTATGATTCACGGTTTATAAAACCGGCTCTTTCTAGACGTTTTTTTAAGTAACATATACATCGCATTGACCTACCTTTAATAAAAGAAACAATATACCTATACTTGTCATTATTGACATACCTCTATAAAACATCTAAAAGGAGCAGTTGAAATATCTAAAGACGTCGCAATCGATCTATACATAGTTCAGTAACTCTAGATTGCTACCAGCGGAAGTATTCTCAAGACACTGGCTGCATTGCTCCGCTGAATTGCAATGCGTATGTGTTGACCGAGGCCAGCTCTGGCCAGCTCGTTTCGACTAGATGTCCAGAAACTATTTTGCAAAAGCGAAAGGGCCCGATATCCCTAAACCCTCGAACCCAGGCTTGTGTAATACAAAAGAGCTTTACGTAAGCTCTTGAGATTTTCATAATATTTGATCCGCCACCGCCGAGATCCACCGCTTGAGATCTTCGCGTAATTATACATTACCAGATAGTTTGCTCAATTCCAAACCACGCGACGAAGATGCTGTAATATTATGAGTTGCGATATCTTAAGTTAGTATCTGTACTATCATTAATATATATATATATATATATATAAATTTATTGTTATAGTAATATAGTTATATATTTTTCTGGTATTAAATAATTAAATATATCTATACTAATATTTTAAAGAGGAAAAATTTGTTTGTATTAAATAGGCTCCGAAACTACAGGTCCGATTTAAAAAAATTTTTTAACTGTTGGGAAGCTACACTATCCCTGAGTGACATAGTTCACTTTTTACTCAATTGCGCAGAAGGAGGGTAATGTTTTTTATTGAAAAACTACGCGTGCGAAGCTACGGTTTTGTCAGCTAGTCTATACTACACATATTTTTGTGTGTATGTTTGTAATGAATAAACTCAAAAAATACTGGTCCGATTTCAAGGAAAGTTACATTCACCCTGAGTAACCTATGCTACTTTTTACCCAACTACGAAAAAGAGGGTAATGTTTTTATTGAAAAACTACGCGTGCGAAGCTGCGGATTGGTCAGCTAGTATATTATAAATGTGAAAGTTTGTTTGTTTATTTGTTTGTTTGTTACTCAATCACATCGTAACGGCTGAATCCATTTTGATGAAATTTGGTATATACGTAGACTATAACCTGGATTACCACATAGGCTACCTTTTATCCTCTAAATCAGTTCCCATGGGATAAAAATGGGGTGTCAAGTCCATTTGTTGCAAGTTGCAACAGCGAATTTTGCATTATTCCTAGGTTACCTACACATTTAGTAGTATAACGCGTACCCATTCGCGGGCAATCGCTAGTCATTAATATAGTATCTGAAAGAATCACACACGAGTAAGGTATGATAATATATTCTTTAATAACAGAAAGAATATACAATTATTTACAATAAAAATACAGATGAAACAGTTGAATCATCTAAAGACCGTTGCAAACGATCTATAGATAGCTCAACTGCTCCAGATCACTACCCGGCGGAAGTGTCCCCAAGACACTGGCTGCATTGCCCCGCTGAATTGCAAAGCTTATGCGTTGACCCAGATAAGCGCCAGCTCTCGGATCACACGTCGCTTCGACCAGACCCCAGAAAGAATTTAAAAAACGTGATGGGCCTCGTTACCTCTTGGACCCAGGGTCTCGACTCCAAATGGCTCAAATACGTAAGCTTTGTCGAGACTTCATTATTTTCGCCGCTTGAGATCTTCGGCTGAATTTGCCGCTGCACCGGCCCCAACTGCTGTACCAGACAGATGAGATGGCGCAAGGGTATCGACGCACGTGGCGTCCCATACCAAAGACCTACCGTTCTCCCAAGGTATAAGAGTCATACCGTCAGGCCTCTTACCATCGTCACGTTTCAGACCGTTCAGTTCGAGAACGGCTGGAACGTTGACGCTGCTAAAAGCTCGGCCGATGATATACTCGTAATTAAGGCTAGTGTTACGGGAAATCCTACCGACGGCTCTGGTACACGATAATCCATGGTGACCAAGCTAATAATATAACAAATCCTTGTATTCTCATGAAAGTTTTATTTTACAAACACACACCCACCCTATTGCATACACACACATAGATGAAAACACACACGCATACACACACACAAACACACCCACTAACATACATACACACGCGTTCATACACATTCTACCCATATACATTCACCGTATGTGGTCGCTACTGTTGGATAACCTATTCCATGTAAAAATCTGTAACCTACATAAATAAATTGTATGGCTATTGAAGAGCGGGGTCTTCTGACACAAGTATTATATACTTAAAAGAAGATCCCAACAACTTTGTTAAAGTTCTATACTTTACAGAAATAAAAACATTTTGTTTTTGTTGAAAGTTTTTAACAAACCTCTGTATGAATCTTTTCTATCTTACAATATATAAAATATCCATATCGCTCGGTATCTCGAGATACTGTAAGATGAAAATATATATTATGTTCGCCGTAGGTGATGGTCTATGGCGAGCGATTTTTTTATTTATACTACTTATATGGCAAACGAGCATGCAGTCCACCAGATGTTAAGTGGCTACTGCCATCCATGGATATCCACATAGAATTCAAAACAAGCTATTATGTTGTCTTGATCTCTATGTGGATACGTTGCCATACTATAGGACTTAGCTCTTATGCCTATATGCCAGTAATTACAGGAACATACCATTACCATCTAACCGGAACACAGCAGCACAAGTACTGCTATTTGGCAGCAGATAAATATAAGGCAGTGGTGCCCACTTCCTCGAGCCCGTTCACAAAAGCTCTACCACCAGTAAAAGCGAGCGATATTTGATCTATACTATATAGGTATAAGATATAGCATCTTGATCGTGTGTGATGCACTTAATCTATAAATAAAGCTTTGATAGCAAGGCTATGTTAGTTTATCAACATGTCTATTTGTCACGTTTTAGTTTATATACGTTCCATTTCCTGGAAACCGACAAACTCGTCTAAAACCAAATCGCGTGTCTAGTAAAACCATAAACACAAGCACTTTTATAAAACTCGTCATAAAGCTGCCAGAACGAGCGCCTGAAACTGTGCTCTAACATTAAAGCTGCTGCCAAATTTGAAATTGCATTACGTTTTCTCCATTTGAAGTTTTTAAGAAGCGATGATCGGAGGTATAACTAATTTTGAAAGTCCTATCAAATATATAACGTACGTATTTTGACAAGAAGTTAACGAAAATTGTTTTAAAAGAAGTTTAGAGATAACACATCAAAACCATTATATCAACATCGGCTTATCGTTGTGCAGTTATGACGTAGTTGTGTAGTGAGCGACTAAAAACTAATTAAGTTTATTGAAGAAAAAATAAAAAAAAAAAAAAAATCCTGCTACATTATGTCATGCACCTACAAAAATATTTTTTCAACACTACGCAAAGATTAACTGGCAGAGAATGCTTGTTAGCATTAAGTTCGCCTATATACCTACAGATTTATGTAGTTTGTGCAATAAAGAATTTTCAATCAATCAATCAATCAAGTGTGCATGCACTACCTCACTCTGATGAACGAAGCCTACAAAATGAGTGGTGTCCTGTAGATGCTGTCAGTTATCCACTCTGTTATCTTTATGTCATATGAGTTTATTTAGTTTTATTGTAACTACCTATTTATTAGTTTATCTATTATTTTTCAACGAGTGTTTATTGAGATGTAATATTTGAAAGTACGTTTATTGAAAATACTCTATAAATATTTGATGTTTTGTTCGTATTCTCAATATATCTTAGTCTTATTTTTTTATAATTATTTCCTGCTACATTATGTCATGCACTACTTACAAAAATATTTTATCAACACTACGCAAAGGTTAACTGGAAGAGAATGCTTTCTAGCATTAAGTTCGCCTGTGTACAGATTTATGTATTTTGTTCAATAAAGAATTTTCAATCAATCAATCAATCAACAATGACGTCCTCCTTTCTCCTTTTTATTATTGTACCCCACAGGATCCTTATGGCATTCTTAGAGGATCTAATCTAATTTTTATTATTGTACCCCACAGGATCCTTATGGCATTCTTAGAGGATCTAATCTAATTTTTATTATTGTACCCCACAGGATCCTTACGGCATTCTTAGAGGATCTAATCTAATTTTTATTATTGTACCCCACAGGATCCTTATGGCATTCTTAGGGGATCTAATCTATTTTTTTATTGCACTGCGGATTATAATAAATGATTATGTATTGAATACCTATATATTTGGATTTAAAAATAAATTCTGTATTATAATATATTATATAAAACCAACTCGGGTTAGTAACACCATTTATAACTCAAGAACGGCTGGATCGATTTTGATGATCTCTGATTCGTTGGATTTGTGTCCGCCTCGAATAGCAGAATAACTATTAAAATATCGGAAAAAAATTACGCAAAAGGAAATAATGAAGAAAATATATTTTAACATGCATAGACGCAGCTAATAATGGCCGACAACCTGAGGTATGCGCGCCGCGAGACGGGGGGGAGAATCGGCTGCTGCGCTCTGTCAGTTCGCCGTCAACGCTCGTGGCGGCAGGTAGTGTTATTTGTATCGGACTGTCTATGTCAGACGCACATGAGATAAATATTCAAAGATGGGTCGTGCGTTATATCGTGATATGAAATGGAAGATGAAGTTGAAACAGAATCTATGTCAGAATAACTTTCGTTAGAATATATTATTGTTTGTAAATATAAAAAATGTTCAATAAAACAAGTCCTTTGAATTATAAGTTTAGTTCTTATTTATCACCTGCATATTTTTAATAAAATATGAGTATATTTAAGTTACATTTTAATCAACTAAGTATGTATAATATATTACAGATAGATAGCCTCCGACCATCGTCCCGCCACAAGTCTTGCCTTAGAAATGCAAACTGATATCGTAAGATATGTCCGACATTATTGATCTCATGTGAACTCATGCAGTTTTTTCTTTGCCTCCCACCTCGCCGCGCATACCTCAGCACTAATGGTCACACTATAGTTTAACATAGATCACTGTAAAACTCTAGAGGGTTGACTCGGTGCTTAGAGATACTCGAGCCACTACACAATTATTTAGATACTTAATAAACCCGTCAATTTTAATTTAACAACTAGCAATAACAAGGAAATAAGATCAGCTATTGCAAGAAAAACAGGCTGCTACCGCTTTTTTAGAATCCATACACAAGAATGATGAGGCAGACATCTTATTAATATGCAGTTGACGTCGACAAATCAATCTTTAAACCCCCTAAATGAGGAAAAATGGCGAGTGAAAAATTCAAGGTGTATTTATGACACGTACTTCGAAATGAACTTCCGACCTACATTTTCTGATAAGGGCCTACGAGGATAGCGTTTTTTAGAGTTGTTAGCATGGTTGCTTGGTTTTTTAAATACATTTGATACCTTTGCACTGAAATAATATATTACATACCCTTTTACCATTTTGAGTTGATTATCGAGTGTTTAAAAGTACCTATTGTTGAAAACAATCTGCTATTTTGGAAGTTGGTTAATAAGTAAAAATTTTGTTGACGCATAATAAAATAAAACCGGCCAAGTGCGAGTCAGACTCGCGCTCGAATAGTTCCGTACCATTATCTATAAAAACGGCAAAGACATCACGTTTGTTGTATGGGAGCCCCCCTAAACTTATAATTGTATTTTAAATTAAATATTTATTTTAAAGGTGAATAATATAACTCAATATTCTGTGAATATTTCAAACGTCTACCTGTTGCCGTTATCAATATCGAGCAAAAACGAGCAAAAAAATCACGTTTGTTGTATGGAAGCCCCCCTTAAATATTTATTTTATTGTTTTTAGTATTTGTTATTATGGTGGCACCAGAAATACATCATCTGTGAAAAAATTCAACTGTCTACTATCACGGTTCATGATACAGCCTGGTGACAGACGGACAGACAGACAGCAGAGCATCAGTAATAGGGTGCCGTTTTACCCTTTGGGTACGGAACCCTAAAAAAACTATTTTACAACAATACTAGCCATTAGCCCTACCCGTGTTTTCATATAATGTCGCTTATAACAAAACACTTAGTATTTTTTTTTATATATATTATAGGCTTGCGTTTGACCACGATCTCGCCTGATGGTAAGCGATGATGCAGTCTACGATGGTACACGCTTGCCTAGCAGAAACCTATTCACTCGCGACTTAAAGATACCCAGGTTGTATATAAACACAAGAATCAGAGGCATAAGGAGTAGTTAACAACTAAGAACTTTTCCGTTCCGTATCCATTTCAACGTTGAACCAACTTGGAATCATTTATATTCCGCACCACCGTATCCGATTCTATCTCGAAAGTAACCTAGGTGAATGAAGACGAACGATTTTTGTAGCTAGTAAATCTGAGTATTATTTTTGCAGGCGACAGATAAAGATAAATTTATTCGCTTGAACATAATGTGTAAAGGTCTTAATATCTATCTAGGTATGTTTCAATTATATTCTGCCTTATATTCTAGCATGTTTTCAAAAATACAATATAATATCTAAAATTTAAACTTATTAATTTAATGTATTATCATCAAAAAAGGTATGTATTACAATAATGAATAAAAAAAATTAAATTTAAATTAGGTGTAAAAATTAAATGTCAAAGATAACCCTAAAATTAAAATATTATGTCCTCAAGAAATTCCTGAATATTATTACATTTCATAACTAATCATCATCATCATCATATCAGCCGTAGGACGTCCACTGCTGGACAAAGGCCTCCCTCATTGATCTCCAGGAACTGCGGTTGGAAGCGGTCTGCATCCAACGCCGACCTGCGGTTCTTACCAAGTCGTCTGCCCATCTTGTAGGTGGACGTTCTACGCTGCGCTTGCCTGTCCGTGGCCTCCATTCGATAACTTTATAACTAATAATTGCCTAAATTTAGATTTAAATAAATGATCACTGAGCATTTTATATGCAATATTGTATATACGTATCGCCATACGGACTACACTTTTAAATTATAATGCTGTTTTGTAGCTAAGTGTAAATAGCCTGTTACCATCTCGTCTGTTTCGTTCTACAATATCGGCCATACGTGGAAATAGATGACGATTTTTTCTTACAAACATTCGATTCGCCACAGCCGATTTTCTAAAATCTATGGCGGTGAGTTACGATAAAACCTATTGGCAATGCTATTAGTACATTAGGTCATATATGTATATGTAAGTTTAAGAATCAAATATATATCCTTCACTATAACTATAGTAAATAAACTACTGAGTCAGGCCGTTTCCGTAATTGATAGAACGAAGCGAGATCTCTAAATCAACTTGGGCAAATCGGTATGTATATATGTTTGTTTGTCCGAGGATAACTTTTGAAGCGTTCGTCCGATCATCGTGAAATTTAATACATAGGTAGTGATTGCACAATTTTGGTGTCAATAAAAGGGCTAAAAATGTTTGGGGGTTGTTGAAGTATTTGGGTTTAAGTGGGGTATAAAAAAATGAATATGAGGTTATTAGAATAGAATACTCTTATGCACACCAACAAAATTAAAAATACGAAGTAATAAACAAAAATAAAGGTAAATACAATGGGCGGTCTTATTGCTAAAAGCGATCAAGACAACCTTTGGATAGAAAGGACAAAACAAAATAAAAAAGACGGCGGTGTATCTATGTTCATAAACCTACGTAAACTACCCATACCTACTTACTCCTACTTACTAATAAACTAAAAATGGGTCAAATGGGACGTCAAATGAAAGGTATGCATTAGTACGATTAAATTACGTTTTTTTAGAAATCCTTTATAGGTTTTTAGTTATTACTTATTAGCCATAATAAAAACTAAACTTTGACAAAATTCACAGGGTAAACCAGTGACCCCACAGTGCTGTAATTTGGTATGCGTGTAGCTTAAATGACACAAATATAGGCAAACGTCTGAAATCTAGAATAGCTGCAATTTGCACCCCAAAAAAGCATAACCACAGTACATGAATCTGTGTTTCCAGATAGCTACAACCTGGGTATCTTTAAGTCGCGAGTGAATAGGTTTCTTCTATGCAAGCGTGTACCATCGTAGACTGCATCATCGCTTACCATCAGGCGAGATCGTGGTCAAACGCAAGCCTATAATATATATATATATATATATAAAAAACATGAACTCCCGTTACCTGTAATTTGAATGAAACTTTAGGTCAAGATAATTGGTTTTTATTTCGTGGCACTATTTTGATAGTCAAAGACTACAAACAATATTTTTTTGTTTAAATCGTAGACTCGCTAGATCTCAGTTCGGGGTAAACAACTAGTTTATTTTTGTTTTTACTTTTTTATACTAAATACTCATCGTCTACTCTTGCCAACTATTGCCGGAGCGATAATCGATAGTCTGCGATTGCCCTTAAACTCATCAATCCTGGGCGCTACGAAATGAGATGTTTTCCGCAAGATTTACGGCGAGTGCACGCTGCAGTGCGATCGTGAGCCGTGCAGGGAATAACATCTTCCAAAATATTAAGGGTATTTTAAAAGTAACTCTACTAAAAAAAAACTTTTGATATTACCATCACTATTGAATAAAATATGGAACTGTCATACATTTCCAGAGCGGCCAATCATGTTTCGTTTGCACCCAACTGCCAACAACCATCTAGTCATCAGTCTTTCCATCTAGTGGGCTCGTCCTATACTGCAATTTTCAGTTCATGGTCTCCACTCGAAAATTATCCGAGCTCCGCCCATTGCCACTTTAACTAGAAACAAAACGTTCGTTATTTTATAAAATCATAGAAGTGAAAGAACACAAGAAAATACATTTATTTGACAGACACAGGACAGACTAGCCCGGCTTGCACAACGATAAATAAACGTATTTAGCAACTAAACATGTTTGAATTTGTCGTATTTGTATAACATTTAGCAACTAAAGACGTTTAGGCATAGTTGCGCAAGTCGCCCTAAGTATATAGAGATAATACTGCACTGCGTCTCGTCTCGCACTGCAGTCCTCTCCAAGGCTGTTTGAACGAAATCGCTTTAAGCGATAAGACCGTCAATTTTGCATTTCGGATTTTATAGTTTATAGGGTCCCGTACTCAAAGCGTAAAACGGCAACATATTACTGAGGCTCCGCTGTCTATCTGTCTGTCCGTCTGTCACCAGGTTGTCTCATGAACCGTGATAGTTAGACAGTTGAAATTTTGACAGATGATGTATTTCTGTTGCTGCTATAACAGCAAATACTAAAAACAGAATACAATAAATATTTTAGGGGGGCTTCCATACAATAAACGTGATTTTTTTGCTGGTTTTAGCTCGATATTCATAACGGCAACAGGGAGCTTATATTTTTATTATATTATTTTAAACAAATATTTTAGGGGGGCTCCCATACAACAAACGTGACTTTTTTGCAGTTTTTATAGATAATGGCACGGAACCCTTCGTGCGCGAGTTCGACTCGCTATTGACCGGTTTTTTTAAGTATCTTGTATTTTATTCAGTTATTGATGTTAAGAGTATGTAGAATAACGAGTTAATCTATCTACACAGTTTTGTGTGTGAGTCATCGCGCGCGTGGTATGTGATAACTCCCGTAGGTATATAAAATAATGGTTAAAGGTTTCTAAACTGTACAAAGGATTCTTCCTGATCATGATTCTGTTTGTTCTTATATTATTACTAGTTAACCCGCCGAACTTCGTACCGCCTTGACATGCATATAACGTGGGCTGTCAACATACGCCACCCTGGTAGAATTGTCAATTATTGTCCCCGGCCATTATTACTAACCCGATTTTTTTATACATAGATATTTACAACCATACTTAACCATAGACAAAATTACTTTTAGCTGTCATTTGCGTTTTGTTATTCCATGTTAGATGCGTTTTTGTTATACCGCGTTTTATAGTGACTTGTATTCTCTTTGACGTTTTGTGTCACGTCACACGGGAACGCGGTCGAACGGGATAAAAAGTATCCTATCAATCAAAAGTCAATCAAAAGTTTTTATTTAAGACGGTTTACAGCCCATTTTGTTAGTACAACTTATGCATAATTGGTTAGTAAAAGACAAGACATGACAAAATAATACAGACAATAATAAAAAGAACACATCAAACAATCAACTACTTAATTAATAAATCATTTTTTTTACGAAATGCTTCCAAATAGGAGAGGTGCATCTCTCAGCAACAGTTTTTAGGATGCTGTTGTGACTATCCCGTAATCTGCTCATCAGAGATGCTGTCTTTTTACGGATGATGGCATGAAAGCCATCAGTCCTGTGTTGGGCAAACATCTCCGACGCACTGCAAAAACGCGGCAGCCTCAACAGCATCCTAAAAATATTATTATATTGGATGCGTAGGACATCCAGTGATCTTTTGGCATATGCTACTCATAGATTACCCGTGTAGAAGCTCTGACAGAAGGCCTTAAAAAGCGATATTTTAACTTCATCTGTACAACGGGCAAACCTACGGGCCAACATATTACCACGGACCGCCATCGCCCTACGCTCCCTCTCAATATCTACAATGTCTTTAAGGTCGTCGGTGAGGAAATGCCCAAGGTATTTAAATTCAAAAACCCCTACGTATTTTTATACCATTTAAGGTAATATTCGGTATATTTTCTGGGCACTTACCGGCGGCCTTAAATACCATATATTCACATTTTTTAACATTGTGTATAAGTCCATGTGATATGGCATACCGCTCACAGACTCGCAGCATTTTACTAATAGATCCCACAGTTGGTCCCAGCAGCACCATGTCGTCCGCATAACTTAAATTATTAATACTAATGCCGTCTATACGACATCCGACACGCATGCTGCTGAGCTCAACTATGAGATCATCAACATAAATGTTAAACAGCTTGGGAGAGCTCAACCCCCCCTGCCTCACCCCACACTCCAACCGATATGACTCTGAAAATGTGTTAGACCATCTAACATGGTTAATCTGGTTTGCATACCAGTATTGAAAAATTTTCAGGATTTCCGCCGGTACATTCCTGTCCCTTAGCTTCCTCCAAAGCACATCATATGATACGAGATCAAATGCTTTGGAGAGGTCCAAAAAACAGGCATACACCGGCGTTTTACGGCCTGTGTAGTATTGGACAGTATGCTTAAGCCCCACAATAGCACTTTCAGTAGACTTTCAGTAGTCCAGGCTGAAATCCGAACTGGGCGTCATGTAGTTTTGTATATTTTTGTAGGCAATTATTAAGCAAACCGTCCAACACCTTAGCAATAATCGTGGCCAGGGAGATCGGGCGATAGTTTCCCTTGTCCGAGATATCTCCTGTCCTGTTCTTAACTATGGGTATAACTATCGTGTTCATTAAACCTGCTGGTAAGTACGAATGACTGAGACATAGCGCAAAGAACATGGACAGGACTCTTGGTAAGTGGACTCCAGCATACCTTAAATGTTCAATACTGAGTCCGTCATGTCCGGGAGATTTGCCCCTGCTCATACCCTTTATAACAGCTTTCACTTGTTTCGCTGAGAAACGCAGAAGGGGCTCATCATCCAGATCGCCGAACTCAGTACCGACCATCGCAGCTGACTGTCCTAGGGGTGAATGTACTTTAAAATGATCCATAAACAATTTTGCAATCTCACCTGGTTCACTTTTCCCCTCAACAATCACAGGGAGGCTAGGCTTGATATTCAATTTACCTGTAGACTTTCAGAATTTACTAAAATCTTTGGTGGCTCGGTGTTTAGCTATTATGTCCATTTTGATCTGTTCTTGGTTATTCTGGCACCACCTTAGTCGACTTTTAAAAATTCTGCGAGTCTCATACATTAATTCATAAATCGGACCAGAGGTGGGCCGATTATAAAATACCCAGTTACTGTAAGCAATCCTAGCCTCCCCGTGAGCAGTGCGTACATGCTTGTTCCAACCACACACTGCTCTCCTACGCCTGATACTAACCTCTTGTTTAGTATTCACAGCCGATTCACAAAGAGTGTTCACAATTGTACTGTAAAGCTTATCTATAATAGGTTTATGGTCATCCCGACTGCAACGACCATACCCGCATTCCACAAATTCATGAGGGAAATCAATTTCTTTTAGTCTGTTATTACATAAGTCATGGTACCTATCAATTTGACTTATGTTTCTTTCACCCCATATCACAGAGTTAGGAGGTACATGTTGAGCTCCTGACTTCGGTCTTACTACTTCCAGGTTACATTCTAGGTATATAGGTAGATGGTCCGACACATAGACACCCTCTTTTATTCCTACATTAAGTACAGTGTGCCATGCCGAGAGAGAGACAACACAGTGGTCTAACCATCTTCTACTGCCGTGAGCATCACTAGTAAAAGTATAGCTATTTGAATTTATCCCTAGCTTTTCCACATCAGCACACCGCCATGACTGGTCCACACAGAAATTTTGCAATTCTTTGTAGAACAACTCATGAGGGTGAGCGTTAAAATCGCCTAATATAAATATACTTTCAACATCGCTACTCGCCTCAATAGCGTTAATTTCACTTAAAATTTCTGTAAAAATAGGTAGGTTATCAGAGAGGTTAAATGGCATGTACACAGATAACACAATAACAGAACGTTGCCTTGATAGCCGTGAGACGAGTACTCATGCAATGTATCACACTGACAGACTCAAAAATACCCTTTCTCCAGAGAATGGCAACTCCCCCATACGGCCTATGTCCGTCTCCTGGTCCTAAGCTACCTCCCCATTAATTTTCAGCCAAATGGGTTCAGATGTTCTTGAGTTATAAATAGTGTTACTAACACGGCTTTCTTTTATATATATAATAGATTTGTTATTTTCCCAAATAGCTTCGGGGTAGGGACGTTAGTAAATACGATTGGAACGTTTTTTATCACATTACTTTTTAAAATGAGAACGTTTGGATCGAGCAATAGAGTATGAATGGTTTAGACATTTGTAACTCTTTTCCTCCATAATTGGACAATTTGAACTAAATTTGGGGTAATATGAAACTCATAACCTGAAAAAAAAACATCGCACTTAAGATTTTATCCAAAATCCATGTGAATAAAGCTGCAAGAGGAAATTGATATTTATATATTTGAAGCACACTCCAATACTTTTGTAATGTACGTACATCTTTTGTAATGTACATGTATCGAATACTGAGCTTGTTATATGAGAATACAATTTGTAAGAATACGGATTGTAGACGCTTAAGATCTTGAAAGAAATAGAGGTTTAAATCATTATTATATATATATGGGATTTATCACGTACCATCTTATCGGTGTTTAGATCATATTATGATCATGTATGGAGTACTGCTGCCATCTCGGGGATGGCTCAGCCAAGTACCAGCTTGAAGTCCTTGATTCGATTGAGCGACGTGCTGCTAGACTCATTGGTGATGACTAACTAGTTTTAGTTGGCTAAAAATGTGTGGAGTTGTTGAGATATTGGGGTTCAAGAGGGGTAAAAAAAAACAAAATGAGACTATTTGGTCGTCGTAAAAGGCAAGTCTTATAAAAGGTCTTTATGAGTACATTTCATTTTAGAAGGCTCCTTTCACAATAGCTCCACGGTTCCAGGGCATTCCTCTCCCCGACTCGGCAAGTATAGAGATTCTGGGAGTCAAAATTTCTAATGAGGTCCAGTATGGGAGTCACTTAGAAGCAAAAGGTGTGCTCACCTCCAAAAAACTTGGAGTCCTTAACCGTGCCAAATAATATTTTACGGCACAACAACGGCTATTGCTGTACAAAGCGTAAGTTCGGCCGCACGTGGAATACTGTTCCCATCTTTGGCACGGAGCTCCAAAGTACCAATTGCTTCGTTTTGACTCCCTTCAGAGAAGAGCCATTAGAATCATCGGTGATCCCAAACTCGCCGACAGGCTGGAACCGCTGAGTCAACGCCGTGACATCGGATCGCTCAGTGTATTCTACCGCCTGTATAATGGGGAATGTTCTGAGGAGCTATTTGATCTCATCCCGTCGTCAAGATTTTACCACGCACTTCTCGAGAACGTAATAAAGCTCATCCACATATAATCAACAATTGGGTATCGCGCACCACACGCTTCTCGCGATCTTTTCTACCCCATACTTGTAAGATGTGGAATGAGCTACCATCTGAGATTTTCCCATTAGACTACGACATGGCACGCTTCAAGAGAAATGTAAAGAGGTTTCTTCAGTGTAGGGAACGCATCGACAATACCCCGGGTGTTGCCGGTGTCAATAGGCGACGGTGACCACTTACCATCAGGTGGGCCGTAAGCCTGTTTCCCCACAAATAACATTAAAAAAAAATTCAACTCCGTTTTTGTTTTTAGTGCAAACCTTGTAGTTTTTAAGTTATTATAGAAACGCCATAATAAAAACTGAACTTTGGCAAAATTCACAGGATACCTACACCAGTGACCCCTCAGTGCTGTAATTTAGTATGCGTGTAGCTTAAGTGTCACAAACATTAACAAATTATAACTTATTAACAGTTATTATTTACTTATTAACAAATTCTATTGTAATTTAAACGATTTTTTTGAAAATAAGTTAATTTATTTAAGGTTTTTTTTTACCTATGATAATTTTTATGCTAATTGTTTACCTTGCCACGCCCTTACAGGGTACACACATCTAGATTACTTATAAGAAACCTGTAATGTATGTTGCATTGAAATAAATAAATACTAAATATAGGCAAAAGACTGAATTCAGAATAACTGCAACTTGTATCCCATAAAATAAAACCAATTAACATAAACTCCGTTACCTGTAATTTGAATGAAACTGTAGGTCAAGTAAATGGTTATACTCGTATATGTCGTTGCATTATGTTGATAGTCAAAGATTACGAATAATATATTTTAGTTTTTATGGGAGACTCCCGAGATTTCAGTTCGGGCCGAACCACTAGAAATGGGCTACTTTCTGTACGTAGATTTTGTGTCTAGAATTTTTTAGACAATTAGCTGCCGGTGTATTCTTGCCGGTGGATTACACCTAAATAGAAAAGTGGCAATATTGTTGTTAATAATTATGTATTTATAAAAACTGTTTGCCCTCTCACAAATCGGTTATCAACCTTTTTCCTAAACGGTACCGGTAATGCTTCAAAGAATATCAGTCACTCGAAAAACGCTTGTCAGTCTCCAATACTTTTTATTTTTCAATCGTTCTGAGCTTTTATACTCGGGTGCAACGCACGAGTAATCTTCAGGGGAGCAAAGTATAGTACATCTAAGTATCAGCTTGTCCTAAATAAAAATCATGATAGGTACGTATAATTATCGTTAGAAAGCATACAACCTAATTTGTTATGTACGACATTAATATTAGGTCTTTACATATGAAATTGCCGTTTTGTATGGAATATGTGAAAGTACTTATTAATTTAAACTTTTTTATTTCTGTTATTCAAAGTAATCCAACCCATGAAATCGACGCATCTTTGCCAACACATTGGCAGTTTATTGATGCTCTTCTTGTAAAAATCAGCTGGACGGGAGACAACAAACTCTTCAAAGGCATTTTGTACTGCCTCTCAGCAATTGAATTTTTTACTCACTAAAAGTTTTGGAAAAAGTAATAGTTGGTAGGTGCAAGGTCTGGTGAGTATGGCGGATGAGGGAAAGCTTCCAACCCCAGCTATTGCAGCTTGGAGACTGTCTGTTGTGCAGTATGGGGTCGCGCGTTGTCGTGAAGGAGCAGTGGGGACGACCGATTGACCAAAGCTGGTTGCCGATGTGCAAGATTCTCCATCATTGTCTCCAGTTCTTCACAGTACACTTCTGCAGTAATGCTCATGCCGTTTTGTAAAAAGCTGTGGTAAATCACACCCGCACTAGACCACCAAACAGTGACCATCACCTTTTTAGGGGTCATTTTTGGTTTAGAGCATTGCTTTGGTGCTGAACCAGGATCTAACCAACTTGCTGAGCGCTTTCAATTGTCGAACAGAATCCATTTTTCATCGCACGTAACAATTCGGTTCAAAATTCCTTCATTTCTTTGCTTATTGAGCAGCGCGAGGCAGGTCTCGACGCGTACGTTGCGCTGGCGATCGTTAAGTTCGTTAAGTCCTTTCACTTTCAAGTCGAGACTTAAACAGCTATTGTTGAAGGGGTGTTTCTATACAATTGATGATTTTAAGACATATAATAATTAAATAGTATTTTTCTGACGCTGTTTCGATGTTTTAATGAATCTGTGACATAATTGTAATAATTTTATGTAATTTTATTGTATTTTTTTGACATTTATTATTTTTCTTTAGACTTTTCCTTATATTTAGGGTATGTTCGTTTTGTTTTAGTTTTAATAATTTGAATTATATGACATTTGTAAATATTGATGTAATTTGTAATTTCAAATAAAATTGTTATTGTTCTTGAATAAATGAAATGAAAATGAAATGTTCGTGGGGTACCCATCTATCAAGTTTTTTTACCTTGCCTAATTGTCGCAAATAGATCAAAATTGTTTTAATGCTAACATCAAAAGCTGCTGCTAGCTCAGCTGTAGATTGAGTTTCGTCAGCTTCCACAATCGCCTTTAATTCATCATTGTTGACCAAAGTCTTCGGACGACCACGAGCTTCATTTTTTAAGTCAAAATTTCCAGAACGGAACCGGAAAAACCAATAACGGGTTATGCGTTCGTTTGTACAGTTCTCTCCGTAAACGTTTTTGATTTTATGTGCCGTTTGTGTCGCGTTGGTGCCACGACGGAACTCATATTCCATAATTACACGAATTTTTATGGTATCCATTATGACGAAAAATGTTGAAATGTAATGAAAATACAACGCTAATCAATAAACAAAACACTAAGTTTGTCTGACTGACTGAGTTGAAAAAGAATGTCATGTTTTTAAAACAAAATTAATTTGAATTTAGAATACAAAGCCATTCCAAACTTTTTTTCTATTTAAAATGACCAGTACTGAAGAACGGCAATTTCATAGATAAAGACCTATTATACAAGCTATTCGCCCCGAACCGAGATCTAGCGAGTCTCCAATTAAAACAAAAAAATATTATTTGTAATCTTTGACTATCAAAATAGTGTCACGAAATAAAAACCAACCTACTTGACCTACAGTTTCATTCAAATTACAGGTAACGGGAGTTTATGTACTGTGGTTACTATTTTTTGGGGTACACATTACAGTTATTCTAAATTTCAGACTTTTGCCTATATTTGTGTCACTTAACCTACACGCGTACTAAATTACAATACTGTGGTCTAGTACTGGGTCACTGGTGTACCCTGTGGAATTTGGCAAAGTTTAGTTTTTAATATGGCTAATAACTCAATAACTATAGAGAATTTACGAAAAATAAAAACGGAATCTAAATGTACTAATAAATACGTTTTATTTGATCTCCCATTTGACCAGTTTCAGAGTCATTTTCATTTTTTTACTCCTCTTGAACCCCAATATCTCAACAACCCCCACAACATTTTTAGCTTATTTAGTCACACCAAACTTTTGCCATCACTACCTACCTGTGTATTAAATTTCACGATGATCAGATCAACGCTTCGAAAGTTATCCTCGGACAAACATACATACATACAACGCCGATTTGCCTAAGTTGATTTAGAAATCTCGCTTCGCTCTATCAAAAATATACATCTGAAATCATTTTAACTGATTTTAGTGGTAGGTTTAATAACGGTAGCTTGAATATTTATATTTAATAAACATTCATACAACACATTTCTAACAAACAATTTTTAACGTAAATCGGCGGCGCCTTTGTGACGATGCCGCTTAGACAGTATAAATGTTTAATTGAAATTTGTTTACTTATTTATATCAAGCTGTTTCATTAGACGGGTCCACACCGGACGATCCGTCGCGCTCCGATCGCATGCGGCAGGAGCGCGATCCAAATGTGCAGGCGGTGTGGACGTGCCGCACGCGATCCATGCGCTCGTAATGGAGCGCGCGCTCCTTGCTGCGCCCGATCCGTACGTTGTCGGTTTTTTGCCAGCCTCAAAGGTGCCTCAGTTACGTGGCGCGCGCGGTGTGGACGGTTGTGTGTTGTTCGCGCGATCCACCACACCATGGACATCTCGCAAAGTCGCCGTCTAATATCGCTTTATAAGGAATTTAAATGTTTATGAGACCCAAAGGATGTTAATTATACCAATAGAGGTGTAAGAGAAGATGTGTGGCATCAGATTTCTCGCGAAATGGAGAACAAACCAATAGAAGACCTAAAGAAAAAAATGTGGTCTAATAAAATAAAGGTTGCTGCTGCCACGGCAATTCGACGCCGCCGCTGTACGTGTGACTCCATCTCCAGCAAGAGTTCGACTGAATCACGGATCGCCTATGGATCGCTTGGAGCGTAGTTTAGGATCGCAAAACAAACTGGATCGGCCTAGTACAATCCACGCTCCACGTATCACGATTTTGGATCGCGGATCACGGGATTGCAGATCCATTTTGGATCGTCTGGTGTGGACCCAATTTTTGAAATTCTAGGACTTGATATTATTTTGCTTGAAAATTTTATATATTAATGAATTTGAGACAAACCTATTTTGCAATAATATTAACGTTTTACCCGTGTTTTCATTTAATGTAAAATATAATAAAATCATCATATTTAGAATAAATCTTTACGTGCATCGACTTGTTTTAAGCTGGAACGTTGTTCGGTTTGGTTTTGAAAGAGGGCGCTGACACTGCTACTCAGTTTTTTAACTTTTGCAGTTGTCAACGTTTTAATTTGTCTATTGTAGTTTCTTTATGTTACAAATAAATAATTTTGTACATGTAATTTTTTGTATGTCGTACATGATAAAACACGTATATCATCACGCAACCGGATCAAACTGCTTACCGTACCGAGCAACGTTTGAACTAATTTCCTTACTAGAGGTATTCCAAGCTAAAGATTCACACCAAGCCGTCTATTTAAAATTATTGCAGAAGAGAGCTCTTCGTGCAATTTATATAATGGGCCCCAGAGAATATATATATTTTTTATTTTTGAAGTAAATCTTCTTTACGCACGCTTGACATGGGGAGTAAGCTGGTGAATTCGTTAGGAAAAGTGCGAACGGAAGTTGAAAGGGACATATAAATTAATGAAGATAGAAGAGAGAGAGAGAGAGAGTTACGTTTCGTATATTTTAAACGTTAGTGTGCGAGTACGAGTTGCGTCTGTCCAGAATGAACATAGACCTACAGACGTGTGGACAATTTTGTAATTGAACAATTTTATAAATTAATATTTTGAAAAAGAAGTTTTACTTCGTGTGGTCTAAAGCATACTAGTTTTCAGGGTTCCGTACCCAAAGAGTAAAACGGCACGCTATTAATTAAGCTCCGCTGTCTGTCTGTCTGTCTGTCCGTCTATCACCAGACTGTATCTCATGAACTGTGATAGTTAGACAGTTGAAGTTTTCACAGATGATGTATTTCTGTTGCCGCTATAACAAGAAATACAGAATATAATAAATATTTATGGGGGGCTCCCATACACGTGATTTTTTTCCGTTTTTATAGATAATGGTACGGAAAGCATCGTGCGCGAGTCCGAGTCGCACTTGGCCGGTTTTTTTATGTATGTTCCACTTTTCCTCCGACATCAAGAACATAGACTTTATCAACCTGACATTTGGTTTAACTTTATTTGTGTTTTAATAATTTGAAGTGCATCGGATCCCAAATTGATTTCTATGGTTGTAATTACTAGGGTGCTATAGTTTACCTAATGATATATAATACATACTAATGTATTTTCTACTATTTACAAGGTTAGTTACTTAGTTACTCCTTCATTACATTATAACTATTTTTCTAAATTGTCTTGAATTTAGAACTGTGTGGATGATAAGAATAATTCATATTATTTAGATGATAGAGAAGCTTGCAATTGAAATTGCTCCAACTCGTTCATAATGCTACAATTTAGACGTAATTTATTTTCATTAGTGTTAAGTATTCTTAAAGAATAATTAAAAAGAAGAATCAGCCTTGCTTCTTACTTTCCCAGATTGGTCGCGAAGGAACAGCCAGTAAAATTGACGTATCAAACTGATTCTTCTTATTTTAATGAATAAAAAGATTTTATTTTGATTGAAAATAAGGTCTATAAGGAAATAAGTATGTATTTACAAAAAAATGTACAGGTATATATAAGTATTCCATCAGTTGTCTGGATCCCATTACACAAGCTCTGCTTGTTTGGGGCTAGATAGCGCTGTGTGAAATATCCAGCAACATTTATTTATTTATTATTTATTTTTTAAAATAAACGCGCACAGGCATAAAAATATTAACCCAGATCAAAGAAAAGGCAATTTATTAAGCACACACTTGACAGACTTTTTTCACCTCTGGCTCCGTTTGCAACTATTAATCTCTTTGTGCAAGCTCACAGTTAAATACGCTCAGGAAAAGCTTACCTGTGCACTTTTTGTAACCCTCCAAAATAACTACGTAAAGTTTCGTTATAATTTATAAGAATTTGACTTTCGAGCCTTTTTTAGGGCGCATACAGGTTGCCCCAAAAATATGTCCTCACCATCATATCAAGATATCCTGAACATAGATTTCTAGAGTGATCGATATTGTGCTACCTGCACCCAACGGCATCCAGCAACCTTTCTCAGCTTGGTTTTTACCACATACTTATGGATATTGTGGTCAGAAATACCAGATCCTAATTTAATTTAATTTAATTTATTCTCAATACGTAATTAATATGAAATAACAACGGCTTTGGTAAGTAGGGTCAAGTACACACGGCTACACATCATGCTATACATTTCCAGTACAAGCTGACCTCGCATTGTGTAGGCTTTTCGTAGAATGAGAGGTCAGCTTATATTGGAAATCTTAGATTGATGTGTAGCCGTGTGTACACAGTGGCGATAGCAGACACAGTGGTTCAGAGACAATACGCGAGAACAAACAGAGATATATACCGGTCTCATTCGCTGATCGGCAGCGCTTGAGACGCGAACAAATCTTAACCAGTCAGTAACAGCACGCCGCGCGAGGTTTTTGTGTGGAAGGAGATTTTTTTGTTTACACATAAAAAAATCTCTGTAGAACTTGTAAATATTGGTTCCGTGGTGAAAATCGAACCCACAACCTTGCTGATTTCTCATTTATCGTTACGCTACTCTTGGTTTTTATTTCACCCTTCTATTATAAACCTATATGTACCTACTTATAGTATTTTATATAATATACCTTTTTATTATTATTATGAAATATTTATGTACCTACTATGCTGTAGTATTATGTACCTAATTTATTTATTTATATATTTGTTTGTAATTATTTATTTTGCTTATGTATGTACACTGTTCATTCAATATTCAATTATTTTTTATTAATAGCTACCGTCCTATAGCGTTCTCGTGAAGTCCAGTCCATCCTAAAGTCTGGAAGAGATCGCTTTTAGCGATAAGACCGCCAATTGTACTATCGCGTGTCTAGTTATTTGTTTTTTTATTTTAAGTGTGATTTACAGCGTTTTCTATCCATCTATCTATCTAACCTTCTGCGTCTCAGCTGGCTTTTCAGCCACTGCGCCACGGGCGTCGTCAATTGAATGGAACAGCAGATTTTTTCAGTCTTCCATTTGTGTCATTGTTGCTCCAAAACGGATAACCTGATTTCAATGCGGTTTAAATTTGAAAGCTGAAAGCTTACCTAGATAGTTTTTTGGCTAAGTTTGGTGTAAAAAAGTGCAGCTGGCTTCGAATAAGTCATTTTTTAAACATAAATACCGATTAACCTAAGATTATTGATTGATTATTGACCTGTATCACAGGTTTATTTATAAACCTTCCTCAGGCACCAGTCTCTCACAAAACAGGTTATGAACTGGGTGTGGTTTATCCTAAGTCCTATAATTCTTATCCTGGTTATTTTGTTTTAACTTATATATTGTATTATCTTTAAGAACACCTAGTTCATAAATACCTTTTTGTGAGACAGAAATAAACGTCTTTATGAATTATGAAATATTAAAATCAACTCAATAACGAGTTTACAATAAGGAGTTCTTCTCGATTGATATTTGTCATAACAACAAGGGAACTTTTAAAAGTGAAACTTTAAAATTAATAATGGAGGATGACACATATGCATGATAACAACGCAACAAAATACTGGTTATTATGGTATATATATATATATTTATGAATTTATGATGTAACTACTTATATATGTGTATTCAATGTATTTTATCAACCTTTTTGTGTTCTTACACGTAATTTGTTTTGTTCGTATTTTTAGTTTAATTAGACTGTCTATTTATAAATTATTTTTTATATAAAGTAAATCCGTTTTTGGCCGTATGCTACGCTTAGTATAAGTTTGTATCTGACATAATAAGGGCTGTGGATTTTGTGAAATAAATAAAATAAAAAATAAAATTAAACTCAAAAAATTCGAACCAGATTTTGAAATTACTTTCAAAATCTTAAAGTTCTACCGCAAGACGATAACACTTTAACATCAAATAAAAACGAGTAACTTTTTCGTACTTACGTATCTATTTTGATAATTTTCTTACCCAAGTACGATTTGCAGGTTCCTTGGTATTCGGAACCCGCTGAAGAGTCGACATCACTCCACGAAGCGGGTGGTGGCCATCAAGATCGCGTTGGTCTGGCTGCTGAGCATGTTCGTCTCTAGTTCCATCACTGTTCTGGGTGAGTTAAATAGATAAGATTAGAAAATTCTTCTTAGCGTATCAATAGATCTACTTATATTGTGTTAGATAGGTACCTACTTGGCTACATTGATGGCGTTAGGAGAAGCCATTTTTAAGTCAACCATTGTACAGGTGTTCGGGCTCAAAGGGCACATTATCGACTGTGCAGGGTCACCACAGTCGCATTGCGTTTGTCTGGGATCCCTGAAACCCCATTTGCACATATTGACTTTGCAGCGACCAACCTGTGTGCGAAACCTATTTAAGGATTTCCACACTAGCCACGGCAGGTCGTGCCCTGGTGGCAGCTGTTCTTGAGGGGGAATGAAGTCAGGTGGTGGGGGGTTACTATCTATCCACAGTGCGCGTCTAGCAACAGATGGGTCGTCGCTGGTGGCCTGCGTGTAACGCTGAAAACTCTTACGACTTTTCAGGTGGAATTGTGGAATTTGATGGATATATAAAGGATGTCGACTGTCATACTCCTGCTTATATTTTTCTATGGAGCAGGCCACATCACGACGCACTCCGGGGGGTAGTATGCCTGCCAACGGGTAAATGCAGTTTTATTGCACTAATAAAATAATACATGAATATATAAAAAATTAATAAATAAAAAAGCCTTTATTTATACTGCATATTTTTACATTGCTTACTTAATCAAATTTATTTACATACTAGTGGTCCCGCCGAACTGCGTATCGGCTTGACATGCATAGGTATAACGCGGGCTGTCAATATAAGTCACCCTGGTAGAATTGTCAATTGTTGTCCCCGGCCATCATTATGTATGAGAAAATGAATGACTTCCACAAATAATTCAATACCAAAATTAGCCAAATCGCTCCACCCGTTCTCGAGTTTTAGCGAGACTAACGAACAGCAATTAATTTTTATATATATAGACAATATATCTCGGGATAACTCCTACCGAAGCATCTGTTTCAAACGATATTCATTTTTTTACATTCTCTTTGACGATATTTGCAGCACGAATTCTGTCAATTCTATGTCAAACGTCATAAGGTTACATTATAAAAGCGCTAAGGTTAGATAATAAATAATTTTATATGGTGGTTAAGTATTCTTAAATTTTGTAATTTTGCGCGCATTTTTCTTATTTTTTTCTTTCATAAGAACCTTCTCCTGACAATAAGAAATACAACAAAAAAAGAATTGGTCCAATTGGTCCAGGCGTTGTTGAGTTATGCGCTTACCAACACATTTTGCGATTCATTTTTATATTATACATTAATTATACTAGCACTTGCACTAAGTGCTTCACACCGGGACAGTTGATCAACTTTGTACTAAGCACAAGTCCGATCGTGTTTGGAGTACTGTTCTCACCTCTAGGACGGATCAGCGAAGTACCAACTTGAAACTCTGGAATCAGTTGAGAGACGAGCCTAAAAGCTCATAGGCAACGATGAGCTAGTTGATGCAAGGCTCCTCAGCCTGGAGCATTGACGAAAGTTTGCTAGCCTCTCGGTTTATCGAGTACATTTCAGCGAGTGTGCGGCGGAACTTTTCAACCTAATCCCACCATCTCCATTCTATCAACGGACAACCAGACGCTCTGCAGTGCGCCACCGCTATATGGTAGAAATACCTCTTATTCGCACAAAGCGGTTCTCTTCCTTGGAACGCCTTGCCAGAGTCTGCGTTTCCTGATAGCTACAACCTGGGTATCTTTAAGTCGCGAGTGAATAGGTTTCTTTTAGGCAAGCGTGTACCATCGTATATTGCATCATCGCTTACCATCAGGCGAGGTCGTGGTCAAACGCAAGCCTATAATGTATAAAAAAACACTATTTTGATTTTATTTATCTATTTCTTCCACAATAGTCGCCTCCAAGGCGTAGGCCTCCCTAAAATTTCTCCATACCATTAGCTCTCTGTGTCCCACTGCTGGGCAAAGGCCTCCCTACATCCTTTCCAGTCACTTCTTTCCAGCGGCAAGATGGTCCAACCTGCTCAGAAGTTAGTGAGCTCGAATAATAAATAATAAAGCTTTATTTAATGCAAGAATAAGAATAATTTATTATTAATATTATAGTCATAGTTAAACCAAAAAGTTTTTATTCGCTAAACTAATACAAAATAAAAAAACTAAAAAATTAGCGGTATTTTCAGTAGATATTGCTTAATCAACACCCAAATGCTTTTTATGTTTCTCTATCGTCGACAAAACCTTCGTCTACGATGGTCAAGTTTAGTTAGCCAGAGTTTAGTAAATAGGTTAATTAACCAAAACTTTCAGAGTTTTAGAGCAACCGACACCAAAGCTCATTGCAGGTAATGTAGTTACAAACTCAAAGTAATTTAAACTTCTAAATTCTTTCTTCTAAATATTTCCAGACCAGTTTTGCATAATTTTGAAGCCCGAAATTGTAAATAAGCAGTTACTGAATGCATTTGTATATAAAGGAGGTTTTCTGCCGTTTTTGGGCTCAATATACAATTTAAATTGAATGAATCATCTCACTAATTTCGACCTTGACGTGAGTTGCCTGGTTGCACAGATGGTAGTGCGTTCTCGTATCGAGAGAAAGGTCGCGGGTTCAAGTCCCGTCTAGGCTTGAGATTTTTGAGATGATTTTAAAAATCTTGGAATTTTCCGCATGTGTTCGGATAACACTATAAATAAAAATACTATTTGAAATAAGCAACGCAACATCTCTTGTCAATGTACTGAACTGCAACGTTTGGCATTGGGCAGGTACAAAGAACTATATAAGTTTTCCTGTAGATGGAGCTAACGGCGCTTTAGTCGTAATTCTGAATCATCTCACTAATTTCGACCTAGACGTGAGTTGCCTGGTTGCACAGATGGTAGTGCGTTCTCGTATCAAGACAAAGGTCGCGGGTTCAAGTCCCGTCTAGGCTTAAGATTTTTGAGATGATTTTAAAAATCTTTGAATGAAATCTAATTTTAATAGCTTTTAGAAGGATTGCAGATTAATGGCGGGTTCCTATATCCATCGGTCGGTAACCAGCTACGACTTGTTTCTCTTTGAAAACCCGTCAAAAGCTTTACACTAGTTTGCCACTTTGTAAAGGAGATACGATGCGTAGTCGGTTACCGACGGATATAGGAACCCGCCATTATATGACAACTTTACTCATAATATTCTTCTCCAACGATTAGTCTTTCTTTATTAGTCGCTTTATCCTCACACACCCTATAATACTTAATTATCTATGACAGCAAATGCCAAAGTGACAGTTCTCGTCAATTTTGACCGAAATTTCAGAACTCTCAGTAGTGAGAGAAAATGCAACATCCTGCTTTCTATGTAAATAAAGCCTTATCTGTTTGTTGGAGTGTATCCAAGTATTGGCACGTCGAGTCCCAACGAAAAGCAAATTGATTTTCATTAAACCCTGATTTACCTATAAATCAGAAATTTTGCAGAATTATTAGATAAGTAAGTATAGGGTAAATCCATGACAACAAATAACTGAAACTTAGACATTCTTGGGTGAACAACTTCTCTATTAGTTTAAAAGCTTCGTGTTAAGTTATGAGAGCCATGTCCGCTTCTTAAAATTAATAAAACTTTATTAAGTGGCGTCGGTTCTGTTGCTATGTTTTTTGAAGCCTAAACTAATTAAGCGACAAGACCGCCCATTGTACTAAATCTATTTGTAAGAATTATGTTCTGTATTTTACTTTGGTGTAAAATAAAGAGTTATCTTATCTTATCTAAGGTATTAGTACAGCTTCTTCTCGTCCGGGGAAGTAAGTACTACCACCGTACCTATTTCTGCCGCCAAGCATTGCATTGCTGTTTGAGTTTGAAGGGTGACGGCAAAATAAGGTGTCAATCTTGTTTGCCGTCACGGCTTTTTAATCTGTTTTACTGCCAAGGCACGCCAATAGATGTTTCAAATCAAAAAGTAAAATCTAAAACTTATTTATTATTCACTAGCTGACCAATCCGCAGTTATGCACGCGTAGTTTTTCAATAAAAACATTAACCTTCTTGTGGGCAGTTAGGTAAAAAGTAGCCTTTGTCACCCGGGGATAGTGTAGCTTCCTAACAGTGAAAGAATTTTTTAAATTGATTTAGTAGTTTCGGAGCCTATTCAATACAAACAAACAAATCTTTCCTCTTTATAATATTACTAGCTGACCAATCCGCAGCTTCGCACGCGTAGTTTTTCAATAAAAACATCACCCTCCTTTGCGCAGTTGAGTAAAAAGTAGCCTATGTCACCCGGGGATAGTGTAGCTTCCTAACAGTGAAAGGATTTTTTTAAATCGGTCAAGTTGTTTCGGAGCATTACAAACATACACACAAAAATACAAATCTTTCCTCATTATAATATTATTAGTATAGACCTATTTTTTTATTTTTTCGAAAAATAGGTAACATAACAATTTACAGGGTTGTTTACTGAGTAGTAGTAGACATTATAAAACTTTAAGAACTGTATATCGAATGAAAACTCTTTGGGTTTTAGTACACCCTGCAGACAAAGTTGGTAAGTATAACGGACAACGAGCGAGGCCACCCAAGGTCAAGGTCACCGTTTTACCGAGCAAACATTGTACACACGGCTACACATCAAGCTACACAGTTCCAGTATAAGCTGACCTCTCATTCTACAAAAAGCCCACACAATGCGAGGTCAGCTTATACTGGAAAATATAGTTTGATGTGTAGCCGTGTGTACTACATAATTCCATATACGTTTATCTTTGTAATTACCAGCGAGTTTGACTACAGTATTCAGTATACTGTAGTCAAGCTCGTTGGTAGTTAAAATTTGTATACTCCGTGTCACTGCACTTACGACATTATTTTAAATCACGGGTAGGACTGAGGGCTAGTATTGTTGTTAAACAGTTTTTTTTTTGAATTCCTTACCTTGTATTTTTAGGGTTCCGTATCCAAAAGGTAAAACGGGACCCTATTACTAAGACTCCGCTGTCTGTCTGTCCGTCTGTCTGTCCGTCTGTCACCAGGCTGTAATATCTCATGAACCGTGATAGTTAGACAGTTGAAATTTTCACAGATGATATATTTCTGTTGCCGCTGTAACAACAAATACTTAAAACAGAATAAAATAAATATTTAAGGGCGGCTTCCATACAACAAAAGTGATTTTTTGCTCGTTTTTACTCGATATTGATAACAGCAACAGCTAGACGCTTGAAATATTCACAAAATATTTATTTATACATTCACTTTAAATAAGAATAGTTAAATTAAAATAAAACAAAAATTTATAAGGGCTCCCATACAACAAACTTGATTTTCTTTGCTTGTTTTTATAGATAATGGTACGGAACCCTTCGTGTGCAACCGGTACGCAACCCTTCGTGTCCGACTCGCACTTGGCCGGTTTTATTATAATTTTCAATCTACCTTAATTTCAAGTCCTAAAATATCAATGAAACAGCCTGAATACAATAGATAAACAAATCATATTCATTCAACATGTAAGTAGGTACCTGTTAAACTGACTAAGCGACATCGGCTCAAAGGCGCCGCCGATTTACGTTAAAAATTGTTTATTGGAAATGTACCGATTACTTGATAAATATTCAAGTTACCGGTATTAAAATCGGTTAATACGATTCTGCGTGTGTTTTAAATTAATATCGTGAATGTAGTGACATACTGTATAGAAAATAAAACTAGTTATTTAAACTACATCACACTTAGTTAAGCATCATCTCTCAAACTGTAGCTTTAGGACAAATAAAATCACATTGAAATTGGTCCATCCGTTACGACGCCAACAACATCAACACAAACAGACGAATGGATAGACAGAGGGTATAATATTATCAAAAGGTTTCTAGCCCCAGTGTTCACAGAACCCAAACCATTTCGAACCTTGGATTTCACATTTGAAATCCATTGTAGTTTATTTTAATTTTCTTAAGAAGTAAGATGAAGACAGTGCTCAATTGGAACGGAAAGTCACAAATTGATAGCAATTTTGCGAGTTATCCAACAATTTTCTGCTGTGCTCGCCTTTTGATATGTTCAAATAGGAGGTATTCGGTTCAAAATTTTTGATATACGAAGTACTAAGTAAATTTAACTTCTCTTTATCGCATAAAAACAGTACTTATGGGCAAACCCCTTCTATGTTGATAGATTAAAATTTAAAAGAGAGAAAAACTGTTTTACCATAATACAGATTTCATCTAGCATGTTAAGTTTGATATATGTATATGGAAAATAAATATCATTCTTATTAATATTTTAATCTTTGAACTTCAGGGGATACCAACTTACGCCGCCAGATCGTGTTTTGAGTTAGATAATATCACTTATATAAAATATTGTTACGGCACCCTCGGTGTGCAAGCTAGACTTGCACTTGTCCTGTTTTATACCACTAAGATAACAAGCGTGATGGTAAGCGATTACCGTTACCTATGGACGTTGCAACACCAAAAGTGTGTTGCAAAAATATAAAAACGCCCTCTAAGATGAACCACTTCAAAATGGTTGTTTAAAATGGTATACTGTCTGTGGTATTTAGGAGAAACCTCGGCCAGGAGACAATTCCACAACAAATAAACTAGTGTTTCGCCCCGAACTGAGATCTCGCGAGTCTCCCATAAAAACAATAATATTATTATTCGTTATCTTTGACCATCAAAATAAAAATAACAAACCTACAGTTTCATTCAAATTACAGGTAACTGGAGTTCATGTAAATTGGTTACACTTTTTTGACGTACAAAGTGCAGTTATTCTGGATTTTAGACTTTTGCCTATATTTGTGTCACTAAAGCTACACAAATACTAAATTTCAGCATTGTAGGGTCATTGGTGTACCCTGTGAATTTTGTCAAAGTTTTGTTTTTATTATGGCTAATAAATCAAAAACTACCAGGATTAAACTTAAAATAAAAACAGGGTTGAAGTATACTAATAAAGACCTTTTATTTGACGTTCCACTTGACCAAATAGCCTCATTTTTTTTACCCCTCTTGAAACCCCAACATCTCAACAATCCCCCAACATTTTTAGCTCATTTAGTCACACCAAAATTGTGCGGTCACTAACTACGTATATACTAAATTTTGCGATGATCGGATCAACGCTTCGAAAGTTATCCTCGGACAAACATACAAAGCCGATTTGCCTAAGTTGACTTAGAGATTTCGCTTCGCTCGATCAATTAAGAAATAATATCAAATGAATAAAATATCCTCTAAACACGGCTACAATATTGGCACATTATTATATCAAACATCTTCTTCGCAGGACTAATAAACCGGCAGAACATAATGCCGACTCCTGACCTGTGCGTGATCAACAACCGCTTCTTCTGGATCTTCGGCTCGCTGGTGGCGTTCTACATACCTATGCTGACGATGGTGGTGTCATTCGCGCTGACAGTCCAACTCCTGAAGAGCCAAGCGAGGTTGGCAGCCGCGCCTGTACCTGGAGGCACACAAAGAAGGTAAGATGACCAGTTATAAATAAACCCCAACTAAGAACTAGTCAACCATTTCAATCCCCGAGCTATTTCAGCGTGCAACTATGTATTACGTTGGCCGATGCTATTTTTTATCCAGCTAGTATTTTTTCAGATGTTTGCAAAATACTGGCAGGCTTTGTAAAAAAGTGTCAAGGAAAAAAGTGTATCAACAAAAACAAAAGAACACCGGCGCGCGCCTTTTATTTTGTTTGTCAATACGATCCAATACTCTGTAGTGCGATTCTAGTAGACTGCTGTGACTAACATCACGTGAATTTATGTCATTCATGAGTAACGCACTCCAACTCTCCTATCAGATAATGTTCAAGTACACATAAACGAACTTGACTGATACAAGTATCTTTTTCACAAAAATATATTCGACTTAACCAAATAACAGAACTGATCATTATTACAAATACGGGATTTATCACGAACCGTCTTATCGGTGTTTCGGTCTTATCGGTGAGCGCGAGGCGAGACGTTATTCGAAGAGACGTTATATGAAGGTTCACGAGTTGAACCGAAATATTGTCGGTCGAAACACCGGTAAGACGGTACGTGATAAATCCCGTATTTATAATAATGATTGAAATCAATCACGAAAGTTTTCTAAGTAATATTACAGAACTGATGTTGATGACATTTCTATAAGACCGATATGAAAGTATATCCTTTCAAATAAAAAGAGAATTTTCCAAAACGGTTGATAAATGACGGAGTTCTGAGGTAAAAAGATAAAACCAATTTGTGTCCCTATAAAGTTTGAGCAACCCTCAAACTTTATAGGGGCACAAATTGGTTTGTTCACGATTTTTTTGGGATCCAATCATCAGATTCCGACTTGGAGCCAATGGGACCACCTGGGAAGTTATACTCTTTAAAACAAAAAAATAATTTCTTCAATCGGTCCAGGCACCTTCGAGTAATCGAGGAAAATAAAAATAAAAAAAGGATTCCGACGAACTGAGAACTTCCTCTTTTTTTTAAGTCGTTTAAAAAGTGCTTATCTATGATTTTACCCGGAGACTACAAGATGTAGTATGAGACTTCAAAACGAGCGTTTTAATTTTTGTTTTAAAGAGTTGATTGATTGATTGAAAAATTCTTTATTGCACAAAAAACATAAATCTGTACTTAGGCGAACTTAATGCTAGCAAGTATTTTTTTCCAGTTAACCTTTGCGTGGTATTGAAAAAATATTTTTGCAGGTAGTGCATGATATAATGTAGTAGGAAAAATTTTATAATAAAAAAATATGACTAAGTTAAATTGAGAATACGAACGAAACATCAAATATATATATATATACTCCGACTCTTAATTTCGGCTCCTACATTTTTCGTAGGAGTCGAAAGCCCAGTTGGCTGCTAAAAAGCTTGGTATACTCGCAAAGGTGAGGCACTACTTCACACCGGGACAGTTGCTCAACTTGTACCAAGCACAAGTCCGTTCGTGTTTGGAGTACTGTTCTCACCTCTGGGACGGATCAGCGAAGTACCAACTTGAAGCTCTAGAATCAACTGAGAGAAGAGCCAAGAAACTCATAGGCAACGATGAGCTAGTTGATGCAAGGCTCCTCAGCCTGGAGGATCGACGAAAGGTTGCTAGCCTCTCGGTTTTTTATCGAGTACATTTCGGGGAGTGTGCGGCGGAACTTTTTAACCTGATCCCACCATCTCCTTTCTATCAACGGACAACCAGACGCTCTGCGGTGCGCCACCGCTATATGGTAGAAATCCCTCCCATTCGCACTAAGCGGTTCTCTTCGATCTTTATTATGCGCACCGCCAAAGAGTGGAACGACTTGCCAGAGTCTGTGTTTCCAGATAGCTACAACCTGGGTATCTTTAAGTCGCGAGTGAATAAGTTTATTCTAGGCAAGCGTGTACCATCGTAGACTGCATCATCGCTTACCATCAGGCGAGATCGTGGTCAAACGCAAGCTTATAACATATAAAAAAAAATATATAGAGTATTTTCCATAAACGTACATTCAAATATTATACATCAATAAACACTAGTTTATAAATAATAGATAAACTAATAAATAGGTAGTTACAATAAAACTAAATAAACTCATATGACATATAGATAACAGAGTGGATAACTGACAGAGCATCTACAGGACACCACTCATTTTGTAGGCTTCGTTCATCAGAGTGAGGTAGTGCTTGCACACTTTGGATCTGAAAAGCTCAATAGAGGAAACATGCCAAATCTCAAGCGGAATACTATTCCATAGTCGGATAGCAGTAATGGTAAAAGAGTCAGAATAGCAGGTTGTTTTGTGTTGAGGAGTCATTAACTGGAGAAGTTGTGTGGAACGTACAAGACGGTCTGCAGCATACAGGGTAGAAAACCGCTGTTTGAGGTAGTTAGGTGATTTGGGGTCATGTAGGATGTTATAAAGTAGACATAGTATATGTACATCCCGACGCTCTCTGACCTCGAGCCACTGTAACTGAGCGCAATTTAGAGATTTTAAGAGTTCGCAATTTTTGCCTTTTAAGTTACAAATATTTATTTAATACAATAACCGCTTACACATCATGTGGGCCGTATACTTGATATAGTAAAAAACGAAGAACATTGCGAATAAACTAACTTACGAATAAATTGACACAAGCCATCAAAGACACCGAACCTTCGCGAAAGTAAAAATTGCTAAACACCTGAATAAAACTACATTAGTACACGTGAACTAATTCACAGCAACTATGCATATCACCTAGAGGTTTTGTAAAAGGAAAAACAGTTTTTTTAATTTTTTTCTGGACAATACTACTTCACGAATGGTAAGGGATAGTGTTTTTAAAGATGAAATACATTTGCTTTAAAAAAACCTTTTCACGACTGAAATATAATGATATTTCTCAAAATTTAGAGATCATTGTACCTAACTACTGATTTAAACAGGTATTTATACCATGGGCGACCACAGCTGTTGCTACACACTCGAAACGTCTGGATAATAAATTAAAATGGTGTATATATGCGATAAACACCCATTTAAATCGGTAATTATAAAATATTGTAGTAATTATGAAAGAATATTGAAATATTGAAATATGGTTCGAAAAAACAGACGATTGTACAAAAATTATACGTTTGGTCATAACATTTTGATATGTCAAGACTAAAAGTGCAGTTTAACGTGGTTTTACCAAGTTTTACTATCCTTACGTAGTGTGCTGACTCCGGATTTAATACTTATAATTTCACAATAGAATAAATAAACTTATTTTCACTACTGTGTTTTCGACAAAATAAATATTTTGAACGGTACGTAACAAATAGGAGCACTTATGGTTCGCCCCGAACTGAGATCTTGCGTAATCTTTGACTAAAAATAATGCCACAACATGCATAACCTAATAACTTGACCTGCAGTTCATTCAAATTACAGGTTACGGAAGTTCACATAAATTGGTTATTCTTTTTTGGGATAGAAATTGCAGTTATTCTAGATTTCAGACTTTTGCCTACATTTGTGTTACTAAAGCTACACGCATACCAAATTTCAGCACTGTGTGGTCACTGGTGTACCTTGTGATTTTTGTCTATGTTTTGTTTGTATTATGGCTAATAACTTAAAAACTACAAGGTTTAAACTAAAAATAAAAACGGGATCAAATTGTCCTTACAAACCTTTTGTTAAACGTACCACTTGACGGGATAATATCATTTTTTAACCCCCCTTGAACCCCAATATCTCAACAACCCCCCCCCCCCTTATTTTTAGTTCATTTAGTCATTAGTCAAACTGAAACTGTGCTATCACTATCTACCTATTTACCGATTTCACGATGATCGGATAAACGCTTCGAAAGTTGTCCTCGGTCAAACAAACATACGTACAACGCCGATTTGCCCAAGTTTATTTGGAGATATCGCTTCGCTCAATAAATATTTTTTTTAAGATGTTGCGCTAACAAGTTGCGCTAAACCAGTTATTATTTATGCGTGCTATGGAGATAGCTATGCTTGAGTTTTCTTTCCGAGATAGAATCAGAAATGAGGAGATCCGCAGACAAACTCAATTCACTGACGCAGCCCAAAGGATTGCCCCAGCGGGCGGGCACATAGCTCGAAGTACGTATGATAATTGGAGCGGAGAGGTTCTCGAGTGGAGACCACTGAGTACTAGAAAACGCAGTGTTAGAAGGCTTCCCCCCTCTGGCTGGGTGGGGACCATCCTAAGGTACCTACTTTCCAAGCGACGGAAGCTGCGGACTCTCAACTGCCAACTGCAAGCGACTGAACGCAGTCAGCCGCACTGGTACTACTTGTTTGTATGTATATCTGGTTGTAGTTTTCCCAGAACAAACGTTGTTCAGACCATGGTCTAATAACAGTTTATAAGATCAAATTAAAAAACAAAACAAAATCGGTCTTTGAAAAATATAAAAAGTTGCGAACTTAAAACGTCTATTTCAACGTTACGCCCTACAACATAGTCAGCGCGCTGACCGGTAGCTACTAGGTACTTATCTAACTAAGGAGTAATTAATACGCTACGGCTAGCACATCCATGAACTTTATGCCACGGTTACTTTTTGAAAAAAGTTAGACTTATTTGAGAAGGTCTAGATTTTATTTATTTATTCTCTTATTTGATGCTATAAACAGTTATTAGACCATGGCCTGAGCAACGTTTGTTCTGAGAAAACAGTGATTTAAAGAAAACCACCGTGTATATAGTACCTTAACGCTGCGCTTTCCAGCCCACTGCCATTGTCACTTCAGCTTTCTATCAGTATGTTAGTGACTTTATAACCACCTGCCGGAGTAAGGAGAAGGATAAAAAAATTGCTCATAGAAAAAGTGTTATAGTGTTGACGAATATTTAGATGACGATTTTGAATGATAAGTTCCGAGTTTAAGATTTCATTGCATTTGTTTAATTTAATTGAGTTCGTTGACGTTTTATTTTTATTTGTTAAAGTTTTTAATCCATTGACATTTTTAATAATTGAATATAATAATTATATTATGTATACTAAATATTTTTTTATATCATTTGTGGGGAAACAGGCTTACGGCCCACCTGATGGTAAGCGGTCACCGTCGCCTATTGACACCGGCAACACCCGGGGTATTGTCGATGCGTTCCCTACACTCTACTCTCTAGAAACCTCTATACATTTCTCTTGAAGCGTGCCGTGTCATAACCTAATGGAAAAACCTCATATGGTAGCTCATTCCACATCTTGCAAGTATGGGGTGGAAAAGATCGCGTGAAGCATGTGGTACGCGATACCCAATTGTCGATGATATGTGGATGAGCTTTATAACGTTGTCGAGAAGTGCGGTGGTAAAATCTCAACGACGGCATGAGATCAAATAGCTCCTCAGAACACTCCCCATTATACAGGCGGTAGAAAACACTGAGCGATCCGATGTCACGGCGTTGACTCAGCGGTTCCAGCCTGTCGGCGAGTTTGGGATCACCGATGATTCTAGTGGCTCTTCTCTGAAGGGAAATAATGTTAATATTGGATGCTTATTACCCGATTATGGAGGATCTGAACCTTATGTTTATTTTATTATCTGCTGCTATGTATCTAATACCCATTTTTGCACTGAATAAATGAATTGAATTGATTTGAATAGTTTGCCTACAGATATACACATTTCGAACTATGGAGCTATGGAGAGGGCTATGCTCGGGGTCTCTTTGCGTGACAAAATCCGCAATGAGGAAATCTGCAGAAGAACTAAAATTGCTGATATAGCTCTCAAAATTAGCAAATTGAAGTGGCTATGGGCAGGCCACATCGCTCGCAGAACCGATGACCGTTGGGGAAGAAAGGTTCTCGAGTGGAGACCACGGACTGGAAGACGCAGCGTAGGCCGGCCCCCCACAAGGTGACGATCTAGTAAGAATTGCGGGGAGCCGTTGGGCGCAAACGGCTATCAACCGTTGTGGCGATCTAAGGGGGAGGCCTATGTTCAGTAGTGGACGTCTTCCGGCTGATCCACATTTCTGTTTTAACCAAAACACGCTAAGTATATTCCTCTCCATAGCTCGCTGATGTTATCTACAAAATTTGTTAAATTTACAGAACTCTTACTTACATTGGGATAGATAAATTAAGCATGTGTGTTTGTACCTGTATTGGTGATTAATGTAATTATTATTAGATATCTATTGCATTAACTACTTATATGTATGTATGAATGTATATCTTTAATATTTATTGTGCGTGTGTGGTTATGGTTATTGTGTAAATTATATTTAGGATTTTTTTTTATTGTAATTCTTTATATTTAAAATCATGGTCCTATTTAGTGCGATAATTGTTTTACGTCGTTAATCTATAAATATTTAAATTATACAATGTAAATCCTTTATTGTTATAGCCCGTTGTAATAGTGGGAAATGTTTATCTTGAACATATTCTATCGTTTGGTAAATAACATCAGCAGAAGCAGATCTCTAAACGGATCCAATTGGGATGGGCTGCATTCGGCAAGTTAGACGACAACCTTAGGTCGCCTAAATTTCCACAGTGCCTGAATACCCGCTTATTAAACCAATGTGTTCTGCCCATCATGACCTACGGTGCCGAGACGTGGACGCTCACGCAGGAGGCTGTGTACAGATTAAAAGTTACACAAAGGGCCATGGAGCGCACCATGCTTGGCATCAGACTGTTAGATCGAGTTCCAAATGTCGAGATCCGTAGACGAACAAAGGTTCAGGACGTTGGGATTCGAGTTATGGAGCTCAAATGGTCTTGGGCGGGACACTTGGCATGACGTGGTGATGACAGATGGAGCAGGACAGCGACTGAATGGTGGCCGAGGAGCAGTTATAGAAGGGTAGGACGACCAGCAGCGAGATGGGTGGACGACATCGTAAAGGTCGTGGGCCGTCAGTGGGTGAGACTAGCGCAGGATCGTGGTGGATGGCACAAACTTAGGGAGGCCTATACCCAACGATGGGTGAAGTCAGGCTGTGGATGATGATGATGAAATCCTTTATTGGCTGTAAGTTTTATCATAAGATACACCTGTATTATGCTGGAGCTGTGTTCGAAATAAAATAAAAAATGAAAATAAAATAAACTGTATTATTTCGTGTCTCGAATAGATATGAAATAATAAGCCGTTCTTGATCCGAACGTGCTTGCATACGAAAAGCTTGGTAAAATTTTAAACTTGCATTTCAGCTAAAGCGTATATTTTTAAGTAGGAGAGTAGAGTTTCCGCGATTTGATGTAGCACATTGTACGCCAGCTCTAAATTCTGATAGATTCATTATTATTTTCGAACGAGGATACGTCATGACATCATGTCAAAGAACGTCTTTATAATGCATTCTGACTGTACATATTAGTTTATAATGATAAAAAAGAATTTTAATTAATAACTAGTGGTTCGCCCCGAACTGAGATCTCGAGAGTCTTCGATTAAAACATAAAAATATTATTAGTAATCTTTGACTATCAAAATAGAGTCACGAAATAAATAACCAAAGTGCTTGACCTACAGTTTCATTCAAGTTACAGGTATTGGGAGTTCATGTAATATGGTTAAATTTTTTGGGGTACAAATTGCAGTTATTCTGGATTTCAGACTTTTGCCTATATTTGTATCACTTATGCTACACACATACTAAATTACAGCACTGTGGGCTCACTGGTGTACCCTGTGAATTTTATCAAAGTTTCGTTTTTATTATGGCTAATAACTCAAAAACTATAAAAAAATACGAAAAATAAAAACGGTGTCTAAATGTACTAATGAATACCTTTCATTTGACGTCACATTTGACCAGTTAGCGTCATTTTATTTTTTTTACCCCTCTTGAACCCCAATATTTCAACAACCCCCCAACATTTTTAGCTCATTTAGTCACACTAAAATTGTGCCATCACACCTATGTATTAAATTTCACGATGATCGAATCAACGCTTCGAAAGTTATCCTCGGACAAACATCCATACATACATACAAAGCCGATTTGCCTAAGTTGATTTAGAGATCGCGCTTCGCTCGATCAATAATTATTCCGTACTGTTTTACCAAGATAAAAACTTCTCAGTGTATCCCATCTTTTTCTACCCTTATCCTAGGCATTGAATGAAATAATGAATAACATTTTTTTATTATACCTTGTAAACTAGACACAAAAACAGTTAAAAAGGAAAAAACAAATAAGTGTAATGTTGTTAGGCGGTATTGCTTAACAAAGCAATAAGACCGATAAAAGATCTATTCCAGACAACCTTTGAATAGAGCATTGGTCAAGTAGTACTCGAATAATAAATAAAAATAATAGTGCTGGAAGTATTACTCGTGCGCGATAACTTGGGACCTGCTAGGAATGCGACTCCCTGACCGCTTCCCCTGCACTTCCCCGATGGCGCCCGTATTGTACCGTTTGCATCCCTATTTTTTACTAGGGTTTTTAGTCTCGTACTGGCCTACGTCACGTAACGACGCGCTCTGGAATTCTTTTAGTTTTTGTTTGTGTTATTGTTTTGTTGTCTGGAAAACAGAAGTCAACCATGTGGACAGGCTTCGACAAAAGTATTGGGACGATGACCTCTTACAAGAGACGAATGAATCGCAATTAATTGAAAATTTATCGGATACCTCTTCGTCAAGTGATTATAGTGAGACTGAGGACGAAGAACAACCTCTAGAAGGCATAAATCCACTAAGTAGTGACGAAGATGAGATAATGTAAATACATAGGCTGCTATTTAAGAATCCGGAACTGGCCACTGCATAAATAATATTTAAAAAGAAATTATCACGTTTGAAAATGGAACTCTTTAGCTGTAGAATGCAGGTTATTTCGTCCATCTGTCAATTGTTTTCATTGTGTGGCGCGATTTCAAAAATTGCGTGTCATTATCACAATGGATTTATCTCGAGAAAATTTTCGTGCGATGATTTGTATGATTTTCGACGTGGTCTAACTCAACAGCAGTGTATCGATCAACTCAGTTCGACTTTTGGGGATAAAGCACCATCGAAGACTACTGTGTATCACTGGTTTAGTGAGTTTAATCGTGGACGTCGTATGCTCACGGACGAAATTAAAGATGGTCGACCTAAATCATTTGTTGTGCCACGAAACATCAACGCAGTGCGTAAACTAATAATGAAAGATCGTCATGTGACATATCGAGAGATAGAGGCGATCTTGGGCATTAGTATGACGAATATACATAAGATATTACACGAACACTTGGCTGCAAAAAAAGTTTGTTCGCGTTGGATACCGCACAACTTGACAATAGATCAAAAACAGGCTCGTGTCGATTGGTGCAAAAAAATGATAAAAAAATACAATCGTGGTGCATCAAAAGCTGTATATAATATCTACACAGGTGATGAATTCTGGATTTATGCATATGACCCCGAAACTAAGCAACAGTCAACAGTTTGGGTCTTCCAACATGAGCCGAACCCAACAAAAGTTGCTCGTGCGAAAAGCACTTTGAAGCAAATGGTCGCCTGTTTTTTTGGTATAGATGGACACGTGGCTACTGTACCCCTAGAATATTGTAAATCTGTTAATTCAGAGTGGTACACGACCATTTGTTTGCCAGAAGTCTTTGCAGAAATCAGGAAGAATAATCCACAACGCAGAATCATTCTCCATCACGACAATGCAAGCTGTCACACTTCGGGTGAAACGACCCGATATTTGGAGGGTGAAACGGTGGAATTAACGGGTCATCCGCCATATAGCCCTGATTTGGCACCCAACGACTTCTTTTTATACCCAACCGTGAAGAATAAATTACGTGGTCAACGATTTTCAACCCGAGAAGAAGCCGTTGAGGCATTCAAAAATCATGTTTTGGAGATACCGTCTTCCGATTGGAAAAAGTGCTATGAAAACTGGTTTCACCGAATGCAAAAGTGCATTGATCATCATGGCGAATATTTTGAAAAGCAATAAAACCATATTTAACAGTCAATGATAGTTATTTTATTTTATTCCGGATACATAAATAGCAGCCCTCGTAATAGATAAAATAAATGTATAAACTTAAACATTGTATTTTTATTTTATTCAAATAGTGTTAAAAAGATTAGATAAAAAGCAGCGTCCTCCCTGAGTAACATAATAAATTAGGTTAAAAAAAACAAAGACGAAGCCGCGGGCGGCTGCTTGTTATGTTCGCTTTTTTGCGGGCGGTACAAACACGCCAATATGACGTCACCGCGCTCAGGTCCCAACTTATCGCGCACGGGTAATAGATATAACATATTTGTAGTTGTTAAGATAGAGTTATTGCCACAGAAAGACCGAGAGACTGTAAAACTATTATTTATTCTGTAGAGCCCGAAATGCCCCAAAACAAAACTACGCCCTGTACAAAAGCTGCATGTTATTTCGAATGGATCCTCGCAGAAATGCTAATGTTGCCTCTCCAGCGAATAATATCTGGACGTGAAAGCTTGAGTTTTTGTTTTTGTATAGTAGGTACTAATGGCATATATGTTTTTTTATTGAGCAAAGCGATATCTCCAAATAAACTTGGGCAAATTGGCGTTGTATGTATGTATGTTTGTTTGCCCGAGGATAACTTTCGAAGCGATGATCCGATCATCGTGAAATGAGACTTTTAGGTTAATTAGGACGTCATATTAAAGGTCATTAGTACATTTCGACTCCGTTTTTATTTTTAGTAAAGTCTTTGTAGTTTTTGAGTTATTAGCCATACTAAAACTGAATTTTGATGAAAAAAAATATGGTAAGTACACCAGTGACCCCACAGTACTGTAATTTGGTATGCGTGCAGCATAAGTGTCACAAATATAAGTAAAATTCTGAAATCCAGAATAACTGCAATTTATACCCCAAAAAACGATTTCGGGGCACTATTTTGATAGTCAAAGATTACGAATAATATATTTTTGTTTTTATGAGAGACTCATGAGGTCTCAGTTCGGGCCGAACCACTTGTTTACATATATGTTAGACTTTATGCCAAAAAACCATCCCATACATGACTATAGCCTTCCTTATTCAGGCATACATAGTGATGGTGAAATTACAGACATCCGAGACTTTTCACGTATGCCTTAGGCTGACGGGCGCAATGCATGATATGATAAGAACACAAGAATACAAGAATTTATTAAGAAAAATAATATTTAACACGTCATTTGTCAAATTTCGTAAGTTATACTACGTTATAATTTACGAATTATTTATATCATTGAATTATTTTTTATGATTCATCTACTGAAACATTGCTACATTATGTATTTTCTGATTAGTTGGTGGTGGGGGGATCTTCTGCAGTTCGGGTTATTTGAAGAACTCACCCATTCTATAGAAAACCCTCCCCAACAACCGTAAAACGTCGTTTTTAAACGACCCTTAAACGCTGCGATGGAGGCTGCGTTTCGTATACTATCTGGTAGCCTGTGCAGCCTGTTTGTTGGCGTCATCAGCCTGTGCTGGTGTTTATTGCTGCGGGGAGCGTGTACTGCGTTAACCCCTCGGCGCTGGAACAGGTGCAAATTTAGATACGTGAACAAAGCCACTTGGTATATAATGTTCACAGTGAAGACTCATGATGCCCAGTTTTTTGAAATGTTCTCTGCATGACTTATCGTTCGAGATGCCCACTATGGCTCGGACGGCCCTCTTCTGAGATAACGTCTCTTTTATGATAACGTTTATTTGCTAGAACATAGTAAATACATCAGTAGGTCTTAGCACATTTATGTTCTACCTTAATTAAGTCATGTAGGTGTGTAGTTTATTGTTATAGGCAGTGGTAACGCAATATCAGGTCCGCTTGAGCTTAGTATTTGTGTTGTATTTTGAATTATTCCCCGAAGTAAGTTAAACACTCCATCGACTGAAGAAAATGGAGCCATTATTTCTAGTACCGCAGACTCACGATGATTATTTCCATAAATCAAGTGTAACAATTGAATCTTATTTCAGGTAGTCTTATCTTTTAATAGGCTGTAACTTGGAAGTATTCTAAAACTAATGCAGATATTATTTAAGTTATTTATATTACAACTCAGGCCTTTTGTCTTGGACCTTTAACATAAGCTAAACATAACTTTATCTAAGCAGCTGGAGCCGCTGAGTCTGCGCCGTGACGTCGGAGCGCTCAGCGCGGTTATTGTTCTGAAGAGCTGTTCAATTTAATCCCTGCTTCTCACTTCTACCATCGAACCTTCCGCAATCGGCAACGAGCTCACCCGCATATTGTAGATGCGTGTAAGTCGCACAGGGTGCGTTACACCCGCTCGTATCTTCCACGCATCTCCAAGATGTAGAATTATTACCTTCCTCCGGAGGTTTTCCGGTGGCCTTCAAACTGAACGTCTTCAAGAGAGGTGTACAAAGTATACTATTAAGTGCCATACAACGCGAATGCAGTGCCACGAGGAGTTTATAGGCGGCGGTGACCACTTAACATCAGAAGGTTCGTCAGCTTGTGTGTCTACAAGTTCAATATAAAAAACGAGTGTGCTTTAGACCACACGACTGAAGTATAACTTCTTTTTCAAAATATTAATTTATAAACTTGTTCAAGAACAAAATGAAATTACGGATAATAATCAAGAAATCACCGTTCGCGTAACGCTAGCAAACTCGCAAACGAACTACTGAAGGAGATATATATATATATACTTTATGCACTGGCTATGCGCGCGCACTGCTCTCTCTTGTTCCTATAGTATGATGCAGACAATAGGTCTGCACTGTGTCTTAGATTTACAAAACGTAACTGGCTATGAGAGAAAGAGAAAAAGAAAATGTGTGCTCGCACCTCTCTCTCTCTTGTCCCTACAGTAATAGACGAAACTTAACTCTCTCTCTCTTTCTATCTTCACTAACTTATATCTCCCTCTCCACTTCCGTTTGCCGCGCCCGATCACTCTTTTCGTAACGCTCTCGTCATGCATTCATCAGCTTATTCCCCAAGTCAAGCGTGCGTAAAGAAGTTTTACTTTAAAAAAACATTACTGGTGCCGAAGCAAACGAGATTAAGGTGGTTCGATTCCTATACAAATAACCATTGCACATTCACTAAATAATTAAAAAGTAAGAATTTCTTAACATATACGTATAAAATTAATTACGTCTTATTATTGTCGACATATCAATAAAATTGCAATAAACACTTTTATTCATAATATTCATATCTAAGTATTCATCATTTTCAGTTTTTTTTTCGAGTTATTTTTACTGTACTTTTATCATTAATTTATACTGTTCAGTTATTTAGTGAATACTGATTGATTGTATAGCAATCGGACCACCTTAAGTATTAAATTCACTATGAATATTGGACAGATTGTAAAAATGGTTTAAAGTCCAGCCTGTTGCAAAAGTGAATCCATTTTATCCATTCTGGGTCAAAGGAAAGATGCGGTACGGCACCTACAAATTCTGCAATATCAAGAAAAAAAGAAGCAGGTAGTGACCGGCTGTTCACTAAACCGGCCCCCATAGCGCTGTCAATAAGAGGCAGCGTGAGAGGCAACATTCGTATGGGTGGTGAAAGGGTTTTGAGATATGTGCTACAGATTCACTGAGCGCTACTCCTGGCTTTCAGCCTCACTCACAACTCTTGGAACATAGGTTCCGATCTTACGCCTCCACCCTCGAGCGACCGACAGCTATGTCGAATCCAGGGAGTAATGAGACTCCGCAAAGTCGTCACGCCTAAAATTATTTTTCTTATTATTGTTAGCTGACCACCAAGTGGGGCCTGAAATACTCTAAAGAGAACACGAACGAGATCGCGCGACGAGTTTACTAAGTTCCCAGCAGATTTGACCATTCTGGCATATAAAAGAAGACTGCAAAGAATGTAGTGACAGCAGCGGGACATTGAGGGCTGAAAATAATAGTGTGCTAACACACATTGGTTTGCAAAGATTTAAAATTTACACATGTCATGGAATCTAAGCACTACGCGCTCTTTGAAATAAAATCCTCAGTGTAATAGTCGGGGGCGATCATTCATACATAAAGCACGGACCACCCCTCTCACTTCTTTTCAATAACTCTAGCTAACTATCCGTGACAGATGCAATTGTTATGCACCATTCGATCTATTGTTTCCTTAATCTGTATTATCGCACGCATGGCCAATGTGGCATCGTTCATGCCACGCTAAAGAAGTAAACACTGCACGAGACCAGTAGAATAATAACCGGATGTCTAAAGCCAACCCCGTTACATAAGCCCTTTAGCGGGTATAGCACCACCTGACATCCAGCGAGACATTGTCTGTGCTACAGAAAAGACAAAACAGGAATGTGATGTCCGACATTGTTTGTATGGCGTTACTCCACCAAAAAAAACGGCTACGTAGTCGCAGGGGTTTTTTGCGATCCACTGATGCCAATATAGCAAACAAATAATGCAATCGATGCCCGTGTTACCCTGTGGAAACTAAATAAAGCCCCCCACCTGACTATGTTACACTTGCACAGGAACTACCCTCTGGTCAACACTTACCTTGACCAGTGTGGAGGGCCCTCAACAGATTGCGAACCCAAGTCGGTACGGTATGGGGTATTATAGACGAATCGGCGACGCAATGCCAATGTGGTGCCCAGCTCCAAACAATGGCATACGTCATTGCATGCCCATCCTACCCTAGCTGCGCGATGGGGCAACTGACGACCTGCTCTGACGCTGCCATGAAAGTGGCGACGTACTGCTCAAAATGGCTATAGTCTTGAGACATCGACACGAAAGAAGAAGAAGAAATCGCATGCAACGCAGATTTTTGAGTAGTTTTGAATATGGTTTTGGGGATCTTGGAAGAAAATATGTTCTGTGGACTTAGTTATATATTATATTTTGCAGCACCTGGTGGCAAACTGTAGCATAAGCCTAATAAAGAATGTAAACTGAAATGGTAGTGGGCTCAGCCAATAGCTCAATGAACTGACAGCCGTTGGGGCAGTAAGGTTCTCAAGTGGATACCACGCACTGGAAAGCGCAGCAAAGGACGGCTTCCCAGTAGATAGATATAAAGAAGACCTGGTAAAAGTTGCTGGGAGCCGTTGGGTGCAAGCCGCAAGGGATTGTTCGCTCTTGAACTTTGGGCAGCAGTGGACGTCCTTTGGCAAATATGATGATGATGAAACTTGCCCATCATCTTTACCGATCGTCAAGTAACAGAGATTCCTTTGTACCTGTGCTGGAAGACTTTTTAACATTTTAGCTAAGCAAAGTCCACGTTTTTAGGATTCCGTACTGAAAGGGTAAAATGGGACCCTATTACTAAGACTTTGCGGTCTGTCTGTCCGTCTGTCACCCGGCTGTATCTCATGAACCGTGATAGTTAGACTATTGAAATTTTCACTGATGATGTACTTCTGTTGCCTTTATAACAACAAATACTAAAAACAGTTTAAAATAAATATTTAACATCCCCATACAACATACGTATTTTTTTGCTCGTTTTAGCTCGATATTGATAACGGCAACAGTTAGACGCTTGAAATATTCACAGAATATTTAGTTATATATTCACTTTAAAAATAAATAATTATTTTGAAATAAAACAAATATTTAAAGGTGGCTCCCATACAACGAATGTGATTTTTTGTCGTTTTTTTAAGATAATGGTACGGAATCTTTCGTGCGCGAGTCCGACTCGCACTTGGCCGGTTTTTGTATTTGTAATATCTTCGTATCTTTTCTCCAGGCGATCCATTCGACTGTCCAGTACAGAGGCGCGCAATCGTGCATGTAACTCTCTCCGTCTCGACATCACGAATAAATCGGTATTTTCTCTTCCCCTGGCGCCGTCTAACGCTGTGTATTTTCAATTAATTTTGCAGGTGGAGTGGATTACATACCAGTTTTAGTATAATTAAGCTTTATTGAACGTCCTGTGATGAAAAACGTGCTGATTTTATATCAGGCGGTATATATTTATTATTCTTATTACAGTGCTTAGCTTAAACAATGTGGGACACAGCACCATCTAGCGCCGAATAAAGCAGTTTGTAAGCAGTTAACTGCTGAAGATAGGCCTTCCCCATGGACATCCAGAGCGACCAATCTTGCGCGGCTGCACCCAACGGCTCCTAGCAACCTTTATCAGGTCGTTTCGAAAAATCATGAATGATAAAGATATATCACAGTTTCAGTCCTAATATTTTTGTATTTTAGCTATAAATCACTTCCTGTCCTGTCTTCAATTAGGGGAGTAGAGGGTACAATAGAGGAAGTCGTCCCATCATTAGGGCTATTGTCGAAAACCCCTCAAAATGTATCATTCAATTTCACGATAAATTAATGAATGAAAATTCTTTTTTATACCTAACTAAATACATACAACAAAAGAAAATGAAAATAGTAGGTATAAAGGGCGGTTGTTCGATTATGAACACCTTTGGCTCAGCCAGCAGTTTTGACTATGCCAAATGCCAAATTTACTGCTGGTAGAGCTTTTGTAATTCCTGGTGGAAGAGCTTTTGTGACCGGGCTCGAGGAAGTGGGCACCACCGCCTTACCTTTATCTGCCGCCAAATAGCAGTCCGGTTAGATGGTAATGGTATGTTCCTGTAATTACTGGCACATAGGCATAACAGCTAAGTCCTAGCTAAGTATGGCAACGTATCCTCATAGAGATCCATGGGCTGCAGTAGCCACTTAACAGGTTAGCTGTCCGATGAGGCACATGTGCCTCATGGGTGATTGCACTGGTACGTCCATGAGGCATATGTGCCTCATGGCCAATGATGTAGATAATGCAATCGATCTATCGATAATTTTTTTTAATAATTATATTATTTGTAGCATTAGTAAATTATACTACAACCAAATTCTACCAATCAATTTATTATTGAACTTAAACAAAAAATAAATTTCACTTAAAAATTAACATTAACCTTATTCAAACACAAAATTATTCTTTCACCGATGTTACTATTATTGTGAGACCCTTTGAACAAGGGTTGCCAACAAAAATTAGGAAACTAGCCTATTATCATCAAAACCGAAATGGCGATTGTAGACCTGCGATTATATTCCCTCATGTATGTTTTTCTTTAAAACATAGCATACAATATGAAATGTTACATATTGTACACTCAGTTGATACCATTTTAGCCTTTTTTCCAGCATCTTTGGATGGTAAATTTTCATTGAGATCGGTAATTTTTCCATCAATACAAGCCGTCCAGACAATAACGAAGCCAGCAAAGGAAATTAGCCTAATCGTAGGACCTTTCTCAAGTGAGGAACCGTCATAGATTTGATTTCTTTAAATTTTTTTCTTGTTTGGAAACTGGTGGCCGAAAGGGTACCTAATTGAATGGTGCAATTCAATAACAGATGATTGTTTTCAAAAAGATATTTTTCAGATGTCTAAAGTGTTACGAACATAAACGTACATTTTATCATTAAACGTAAATAATTAATTTCTTATCATACTCATCTAACATTAGCAATTATCGATATAATTAATTTCAATCACTAGGACACATAAAGTATCATGAAATACTTGAAGAGAATGACGTAACTTAATACGAAACTTCAGGAGCGTTAGCTGTCATTATTTACTACGACGAGGACGTGTACAAAGAAGATCGAAACTTGCTTCGGGACAGCTAACCTGTTAACATCTGGTGGACTGCATGTTCGTTTGCCATATAAGTAGTATAAACAAAAAAAAAGCCGCCTTTGTGAGGCGACGCGCGACTTACCCAGTCATTGCACAATCAGCTAGTGGTCGAGCCACTCATAATCATTAGCATCATCGGTTGTAAAGTTAAGCACAATAAAATCATCTAAAAAGCATCTGTCTCTCTTATCATTCCATGACTAAGCCGCGCTTATCTCCTACAGCGGTCTTATCGCTAAAATATAAATAGATAGCTAATATTTTGGTCTCCATAGTTTATCACGTATATCTTGTTTTTAAAAACTAAATATTGTTAGCAAATCTGAATCTAGACAACGGAGTCACCTACCGAGTCCAATTGTGTTATCTATCATGTTTTCGAACCATTTAGGAACTCATTGAAATATACACACAAAATTTCATCCATGTTTTTATTGTTTGTATGTAAATTGAATTGTAGTTAATGAATTAGTGTAAAATTGTATTTAACTAAATTCAAACCGGTCTAGTATATTATGATTTATAGCAAGAATATTAAGGGTAAAACAATGTTAATACAGAAAAACATTAAGAAAATGGCCTTGAAAACTAGCCTCTTTTATTCAAGTCTGATTGAAAAACAAATTCTCAGCCAAAGCTTTCATTATGATTGATGATGTGATCCAATCCGTCAAGTAACGTTTATACAGACTGTCCGATTTTATCTCCGATGTCTTGTTCAAGAGCTTGTAGCTTTATGATATCACTATTTTCACTAAAACGGTATATTTACCATAATTTAAATAGTGTTGGACCGTGATAGCTTCAAAAGTTTTATGATGAAGTTTTATAAGCGCGCACCCATAACGCGCCAGCGAACACTGAGCGCAACTTCAATTCGGCCATGTCAAAAACTTCGGCCTGAATATCGCTATCCCTGTTTAGTGACGAAGTTTAAGCGACAGTGATAGCAATAGAACGATTCTAAATTTGATTAGATTTTGACCGTGTTCTGTAATACCAAAAATGATGACTGAAAACTTGTTGTATTTTTCTCATTGTGTTGTTATTCTGTAACTAGACGATATAATCTATGTTCCCATGACTAGGATACGTAAGATGTTGTTGTTTTTAATACGAAACAATTAGGTTGAAAACAGGTCTTTTATGACGTAAAAACATGCAGAATTCGATACGCTTCTATTTTATTTTGGGTAAGTATTTTGATCTTATATACGGTTGGGAACCTAAATAAATACTATTGAAATTAAAATATTACCTTATTAAGGTAGAAATATGCTCCAATTAGAAATGATCTTGATAGTACGTGTTGTATGGGCGATTGTCCCTCCGGTGCCCCCTTAAACAAAATCATGAAACAACATAATGATCTCTTTACTGGTATCGAACTGTTTGCAACCTCACCCGGCTCTTTCAGAATGAGTGTATCTGATGTTATAATGTCGGATACACTATTTCTGTCTGACCTAAAGTATAAATTAAAATTTTGTTCTTGTATGTAATGTAACCTACATATAGGTATATTGTTTTTCTTCTTTCATAAGCATGCACTTTATGCCCTTATAATTTGTCAACTTAATCTGTGGACACCGGGGCTGATTATACAAGAACCTTATTTATTATTAGCATTAAATAACCTGATTGTATAATTGTTTGTTGTCCTTAATAAAGAAAACTAAAATATATAAAATGATGTCCTTCATTTTCAGATAAAACAGTCTAGAAAAATCTTAGATGAGTTTAAGTAATGTTGGCGTCGTTTTTAAGTTTAGCAGCCTTTGTATCCACCCAAAAAAGTGGTAAACTCATTAGTCTGTAACCGATCCAAAAAATACATTATCATCACCATCATCATATCAGCCGTAGGACGTCCACTGCTGAACAAAGGCCTCCCTCATTGATCTCCAGGAACTGCGGTTGGAAGCGGCCTGCATCCAACGCCGACCTGCGGTTCTTACTAAGTCGTCTGCCCATTTTGTGGGTGGACGTCCTACGCTGCGCTTGCCGGTCCGTGGCCTCCACTCGAGAACCTTTCGGCCCCATCGGCCATCCGTTCTGCGCGCTATATGGCCTGCCCATTGCCACTTCAACGTGCTAATCCGTCGGGCTATGTCGGTGACTTGAGTTCTCCTACGTATCTCCTCATTTCTGATTCGATCCCGTAGAGAAACCCCGAGCATAGCCCTCTCCATAGCTCGTTGAGCGACTCTGAGCTTATTCATAAGGCCAATAGTGAAGGACCATGTCTCGGTTCCATATGTCATCACTGGTAACACACAAAAAATACGTTTCCCCATAATTAAGTTAATTAAACCCATTATAAGACACGTAAAATACCTAATTTAAAAAGAAGTCAATTAAGCCCATCCTCTGTCTCCAAAGTTTTTACAGTTTTCGCAGTGGGAGGACGCGTGCTTGAAATAATAAAATCTACTTAGGGCTAGCTACTAGATCAGGCATTTTAGTTAAATATTACATCAAACCAAACTCTTTGAATAATTTTACCTGGACGTTGTTGTATTAACAAATAATTGATATTAGACGTTGCCTACGCTTTCAATAGGTTTACAATTATTGAAAAAAATCACGAATATTTTCTAGGTTCACAGTTTTTAAAGACTTTCAGAAATCGTAATAGTACTGGTATATATCTTGAAATGAAGCTTACTCATATAATATCAATCAAACTTCACTTGCAAGTTCGTTTGATAGTATATTATCTAAGAGTTGTAGAAATATACAGATCGTAAGCGAGTCACCAACACGCCGAAAAGAACGGTTGAAATAGACCGGAACCGCAATCAAGACGTTTGTAAAGACGTCGCTCCCAACCTGATGATGACAACCTGATCGGATCTGTAATTACATGAGATCGGACTGTCAGTAGACGCTTGCAGCTTGGCAAGAAGCCAGATCGTATTACTCTCGCTTACAAGGTTTAAACTCAAATTGCAACTAAACTACCCAAATGAGACTTACTAGATGCGACTGCCAAGAAGATAAAGGACAATGCCAGATCCTGCCCCACCCTTTCATAATTTACATAAATGTTAATCAATCAAAATTATGCAATGAAATAAGGACCCTTGGTTACATAACTGTTATTCTGTTACACTTGCGGATAAAAAGTTAAAGATAAAAGGTATTTAAAAACCCAAGTCCTATTTCCTGTTTTTATCGCGGCCATCTGCGTTACATCTGCGTACGCATACACGCGGAACAAAACGATTCATTAAATAAGAAAAAATGACATCTATTAATATATTATGTACGGATTTTAATATGTATTTGATTGAAATATACACAATTGATGAAAATATTGTTTTAATATATATTATTATGAATGTATATTCTAATCATTACTTATTTTGCATTTGAGCGTTAGTGATTAGGTGATAGGGTAACGAAACGTCTCTGACGCGACGCGCTAATATTATAGTTACATATGTCTAAAAGTAATTCATTCATTCACTGACATTCGCTCTGTTCTGTTTGCATTGCTGTTTATTTTTTACGCTCCATAATCTCTCTTTGATTATATTACTGTTATATTATCACGACGATTTTTGCTTTTGGTCACGGACTTGATCTCGCCTACTCGCCAACTGTGCTACTTGCTACGGATTCTGATCATCAACTTAAGTTACCTAACCTACATGTAGCAATTGTTCTTAGATTTAAACAGAAACCGCAAGTTCTAAAGGCATTTAAACATGTTTTTAATTATCACTTATTAGTGATTTGAGCAGCAATAGAATGCTACATTTAGCTTGCTTGTAAACCAACTTTTATTTGATGAGTCAAAGCTCTATAGAGTTTCTGGAATTGTCATTTCAAGTCACGTCGGTACACCACTTGAAAAGTCCTGTGAGAACAGACGCCTTATTGATCCCACACGTCAAAAATTTCTTTGCGCAAGTCTTGCACATGCAGATGCCTAGAAGTTTAAACAAATTCTTCCGATAGAGGCTTGCGTAAGCCTTGTGGCGTTATATTATGGTATTTGACAAATTATTAAATTTAATTTTATCATGTCACTCAACATTTTTTTGGTTTATTCTTGAAATCCCCACCACTATGTCCCCACCAATGCGTAGAAGCCTTGTAACTGGACAATTAGTTAAACATACATGCACAGGCAATTTGTTTTTAAATATTTTAATAATAAATTGCCCGTGTTAACGTATGTTTGTAGTCATATTTCAGTTACGATGCCTCTACGCACTGGTGGGGACGTAGCGGTTGGGATTTTGGTAATAAACCCATTTTATTTCTATGGCAGAGCAGTTCTGCACTTCCGCAGACTGATCGTAATAAATTGTCGGTCATGTACGTGTCGGACTATACACAGAAAAGGGTTCCGTAGTCAGTCAAAGTCAAGTTAAAATCACCAGAATCATTTTGAAACGTCAATTGTACTAGCTGTTCCTTCGCGACCAAGCCAGGAAAGAAAGGCAAGACAACAAGGCTGGTTGTTTTTTTTAATGATCCTTTTAGAATACATATAAATAAAATAAAATTATGTCTAAATTGTAAAATTTTTGAACGAGTTCGAGCAATTTCAGTCCCAAGCTTCTCTATCGTCTAAATAATCCGATATTGTATAGTAGGGTTTTTCAAAAAGATTTTGTTAAATTACTTTTTTAAATTTGTTAATTGTCAGTTTTTGTACTTCAGTTTGTTATAAAAGCGTACACCTTGTCCGTTAAACGATTTACTAACTTTATGGAGTCTACAAGTGGCAAGTACGGCTGTATCTCGGTTATTTAATAATACAACTGATTCATTTTGTTTGAATATTATAATTACGAACTGCTTACAAACCCAACTACAGGTATAAGTTGGTCTAATACTGCTCTTAAACTAATACAGTGGCTTGCACAAGTAAACAAGCTTGCTAGTTTTAATAATCGCAGACGGGTACTAATTATAAGCAACATGAAATGTTTTAATATAGTAGGTATGTGTGTATCTAAGTGATATATTACGTTTTATAGTACTGTGTCATAAGTCATCATAAGTCCTTACGTATCTGATGGATACGTTTGGATAACTCGAATAAAATTGAACTGAACTGAACTGAACGTGAACTGTAGATCGAGTAAGATGGTTATAAATTTCGTGGCACTATTTTGATAATCAAAGATTACAAATAATATTTGATTGTTTTTATGGGAAACTCTCGAAATCTGCGTTCGAGGCGAACCACTAGTCTTTGTTTTGTAGCATAATTATCCGCCATTTTTACCGAGTATTTTTTTTCTACGTAAATTGCGACATGCATTGTTCTCAGTTAGTAAAAAAACCCTCTCATGTAATTCATAGTTTTGAACAGAATCGCAATAAAAAAGTCGTGGTAAGCCTACTGGGCTTTATTTCTTTCAGAAATATTGTTTACAAATAAAATGGACTTGAATATCAACAGATCTAAGTAGCAGATTTATTCATAAAAGATACATAAAAGTCTGAATACAGTAATGTAGGAATCGAGAATACTTGCAAACAATGGAACTCCGCGAACTAAGATTAGCGAACAAAGAAACAACTTTTTCACTTCATACTGCTTACTTACGCTTATGTAAATGTGATCTTTGCCTTTTTAGCAATGAATTTTCTTAAAATAAAGTTAACAAACAATGTCGATTATTACAGTATTATTACAGAATGTTTGATGAAAAGTTTAGTTTTGTTTTCTGTATTGAACATTAAGACTTAGAAGATAAATTTATTAGTTATTAGCTGTATCTTGCGACTTCGTACGCGTTACACTACTAAATGTGTAGGTAACCTAGAAATAAAGCTAAACTCGCTGTTGTAACTTTACTTGACTGGGGTGTCAAGTCATGTCAATAAATTTCATCGAAAATGGTTCATTCTTTACGACGTCATTGAGTAACAAACAAACAAACATCCAAACTTTCGCATCACACTAATATTATAAGTGCGGAAGTTTGGATGTTTATTTGTTACTCAATCACGCCGTAACGGCTGAACCGATATAACAACATATGTATTTTGCAGCCCAGAACAACGCGGGCGAAGCCGCTGGCAGGAACTAGTTTATAACATTAGTGTGAATACGTGTGATTGTTCCGTCGGATGCATTGACTGCATCATTCATGTATCGGATGATGTTTTCATGGGAATACTTACTGCTTGAAAGTATGGTCAACAATATTTAGGAAACGCTCATCAATATTCCTTAGAACATAAGAATATCGTGTCACCAATTTTAATGATTTTTTATATTTGGTAGGTATGAGAGTAGGTCGTTAGGTATTTTTAAATCTCGATTTTAATATTTTTATACGTAGGTCACACTAAAAGTTTTGCGTAACTTAGAAAAACAACATGTTATAACCGAAATATTATGTTTAGATAGATAATTCTTTATTATTACACCAAATTAAAATAACTAATTTAATTGTATGTTTATTGCTTTTCAAAATACTCTCCTTTACATTTTAAATATTTTTTCACGCGATCGAACCATTTTTTTAAACAGGAGGACACAGATCTGAAGAAATGTTTTCTACGTGCTGATTGAACGCTATCACTGCCTCTACGGAGTTGGTAAAAGTGAAACCTCTCAACAAATCTTTGATTTTGGGGAAAATACAGAAATCACAGGGTGCTAGGTCGGGGCTATGTGCAGGATGGGTGACGATTTGTACTTTTTCGGAAGCTAAAAATGACTTTGTTTTGTTGGCCGTGTGTTAAGAAGCGTTGTCATGATGTAGGAAAACGCGACTTTTTGGTCGTCTTTCGTGAACTTTTTCTAACACCCTGGGCAAAATGGTAGAATACCACTCGGCATTAACACTATTTTGATATTCAAGTTGAATTGTGCAGATGGGATCGGTATCTGAGAAAAAAAACGCAATCATTTTTTTACCAACGTTTCTCGCCTGCCTCACTGTTGTTGGCCTGTTCTCATTTTCAAACACCCATTTACAAGATTGCTGTTTTTCGAGTTTAAAACAACAAATCCAAGTTTCGTCTCTTGTGACAATGTCATAAACAGCATTAGAATGTCCGTGGTCGTTTTTCAGTTGCATTTCAGCGTATTTCAGCACCATTCCACGCGAGCCCGCTTCTGCTCCGCTGTCAGTTCATGAGGGATCCAACGACAACAAAGTTTCCGAACTTTCAATTCTTCTTGTAAAATTTTCTGAATTTTGCTCATACCAATCTCCAATAATCATCGAATTGTCTCATAGGTAATCCGCGGGTTTTCTTCAATTAGCCGCTTAATAGTAGCCACATTATTTTCGTTCACGGCAGTTGAAGGCCGCCCTTCACGAAGTTGGTCACGTAAAGAAATCCAACCTCTCTCAAATTCAGCAAACCATCGCCTTACAGTGCTCAAACAAGGTGCTTCTCTCCCAAAAGCATTTTGAAGACGAGCGGCACAGTCTAGCGGAGAGAGTGAACTTTTAAAATCATAAAAAATCATCGCTCCAAAATCTTCCATTAATTAATTCCATTTTCGTTGCGTACGTAGAGCTCTGATGTGTGATAAAAAATAATTGACAAATGCTTTCCCGCCATTTTTTTTAATGTTAAGACGGTTGCAACGTTTTAAAAAATATAACATTTGAAATTCAAATAGTTCCGATTGGCTAGAAGTGTAAAACTTTTAGTGTTCCCCATGTATGAACAATATCAATACATGAAGGGTCGCTTCACTTTGACATGATTGTTCTATATAGTTTTATCCCGAACTTCCCACGGGAACGGAAAATTTCAAGTGTTTAAAGCCGCGGGGAGGTCAGCTAGTAATTAATATGAACTGTTACAATGTATACAAGCGACATTCCCCCGCCAATGCATTGCCATCAACAACGCACAACTACTAGTTCTTAGACCTCGCTTGTGTAAAACAAAATTAATTATATTTATTACCATGACATAAAATCATCGCTGGAAATTAATTCGATGATTTAGCAACATATCCCACGAGACAGTTAATGAATTGGAATGCATTCAGTTACTTAAAAGTTATAACATTATAAGTCACGTGTGGATAGAGTTGTGTTTATTCCCGAGTCATTATGTATCATCATCATCCACAGCCCATAAGTACCCATTGCTGGCTGTAGGCCTCCCTTTGTAAACGTCACCCTTCCCGGTCCTGTGCTGCGCGCATCCAGGAGTTGCCCGCGACTTCTTTATGTCGTCGACCCACCGCGCCGACGGACGTCCTGGACTTCTTAGGTCTGTTCTTGGCCACCATTCAGTCAAAGATTTACTCCATCTGCCATCACCTCGTCAGCCAAGTGTCCTGCCCAGTTCCACTTGAGTTCCACCACCGTTGTTCCGACGTCTTGGACTTTCGTCTACCGTCGGATTTCGGTATTAGGAACTCGATCCAGCAGGTTGATGCCAAGCATGGCGCGCTCCATGGCTCTCTGTGCGACTCAAACTCTGTACACAGTTTCCTTAGTGGCAGGACACATTGGTGTATAATGTACAATGTAAATACATTATGTTTAACGTATAATTATTGACTCGGGAATAAACGTTAATTTTCAAACAGCATCAAGTATTTTACTCTGCGTACCAACTAGAGAAAGCAGGGCCTGTGTACTAGTAGTCTAAGTACGCAAACGTCAATAGTTTTCGCTTCCTTCCAAACGTTTTACTTACAGCGCCACTAAGCGATCTATAGGTTTATTGATTAATAGATTATAGATATATTACACCTATAGATCGTTTGCAATGTTCATTAGATTATTCAACTGTTTCTCCTGTATTAAAGTTTTGTAAATAATTTTTTGTTCGTTCTGTTATTAAAGGCATTATAAATAAAAATAATTTTTTTCAAGCTATTGACTCATAGGTACACGTTACAAATAGAAATGGAAATTAACTTAAATTACCTAAATCAAATCAAATTTAATCAAATTAAATTAAATCAAAACGAATTAAATTAAAATGATTAAAAGTAACAACACACACACATACATACATACACGTATGCGGACACGAGGGACTATCAGTGACTAGGGCAACGTCCCATATAGGGTTGCATAGAGGCTTAACCAGTGCCCTAGAAACGTAGAGTGCCACCTGTTCGCCAATGTGCTCAGAATGATGTTGGGACACGCAGGCATTTCGAGAATGACGCACACCGATTTCTTATAATCGCGTGGAAGCTATCCGTGTGCGCCTCACTGAACATACCTGATGCACTGCAGAGATTTGATATTTGCCCCGTTTAAATATTTTATAGATTGTTGTACTTATAAAAATAGTTCAAAGGCGAACAGAGCATTTTTTTCCGAGGATAAAGACTAGACTATGAGCTCGTTCCAACTTGTCGGGTGTCGGATCCGTGTATTAATCGGATGACGGCGCCTCTGTTCACACTTTCGGTTATTAATCAAAATGGCTGGTGTCAGTTTTTAACACAATACGCGAAGCGACTCTGCACGATAGACGTGAACGAAGATATTGTTGTGAGTTTAAGAAAAAAACGAATAAAGACAACTAAGGAAGTAAAATATTTGGTGCGCCCAATCCTGAGGGAAAGATTTGGTATGGGAACATTTCAGAACTTAATAACAGAATTGAGAAGTGACGAAATTAAGTTTTTCAATTATTTTAGGATAAAACTATTTTATGCACTATTCAAACGATCAAACTAACACTTATTTAACGCCGTCCTGTACATTAATCCCACCGTGCAACCGCGTTGCATCTGTTCCGGGTGCTGGGACGACGTTCTCCATCGGCAGGATCACCATTTTGAGTACGAAACGATTTTTTTCCGGGCGTAGAGGGCTGGCAAAAGACTCGATATTTCTTGTCGGCGTCTACACAAAATCGGTTTCCGACAAGTGTGAATAGCTTCATAAAAAATGTTCTGCCACTGGAACATCCGATTAAAATCCAGGCCCGACACCCGACAAGTGAGAACGAGCTCTAACTTCATTGGTTCCATTCAGACAATTACACACGGGCAATATATTTAGTTTCTGTACGTTCCTCACTTGTGTCGAAATATATTTTTATATCTTCTATACCAATATATGATCTTATCCAAACTACTCATATTCACTATGATCCAATATCAATAAAAGTATAGTTCAATAAAATATTAAAGTTATGCCCAGAAGCCGTAGCGTCAGCAATAAACTCCTTAAAATAACATCCCAATCAATCTTGAAGTTTATGACCACGTATCAAGTCATAAATTGGCCCGACAAACAAAGCAGATCTAATAATCAAACATTTGCGATTATCGCCGATGATTTCTCAAGCCATCGGAAAATCTCTACAATTTTCAACTATACAGCTTTGAACTTAAGTGTCTACATCTAGATTTGTGTCTATCTCAATTATGTACATTATGGATCTTCAAGTCACGAGTGAATATGTTTCTTATAGGCAAGCGTATACCAAGAAAAAGAATCCAACTCGGCTGGGCAGCGTTCGGGAAACTTCGCGATATCTTCTCGTCCAAAATTCCCCAGAGCCTGAAGACTAAAGTTTTCAACCAGTGTGTGTTGCCAGTGATGACCTATGGCACTGAAACGTGGTCCTTTACTCATGGCCTCATGACCAAGCTCAAGGTCGCTCAACGAGCTATGGAGAGGGCTATGCTCGGGGTTTCTTTGCGTGACAAAATCCGCAGAAGAACTAAAGTTGCCGACATAGCTCTCAAAATTAGCAAGTTGAAGTGGCAATGGGCAGGCCACATCGCTCGTAGAACCGATAACCGTTGGGGAAGAAAGGTTCTCGAGTGGAGACCACGGACTGGAAGACGCAGCGTAGGCCGGCCCCCCACAAGGTGGACCGACGATCTGGTAAGGATCGCGGGGAGCCGTTGGGCGCAAACGGCTACCAACCGCTCGTTGTGGCGATCTAAGGGAGAGGCCTATGTTCAGCAGTGGACGTCTTGCGGCTGATGATGATGATGATGATGAAGCGTATACCATTGTAGACTGCATCATCGCTTACCATCAGGCAAGATCGTTGTCAAACGCTAGCCAATAATTTTGTTAAAAAATAATGTAGATTTTGATGATTTGCATTAACTTGATACAGCCTCTATTATTTTTTTCTCGTTAATCTATCACTTTAAGTTCTTATTACAGGTATCATACTTACATATTAATGCGTAAGTGACTTGTATTTTATTTTTTAAGCTTTCACGACGTAACGGCTTACAGTTTTTGATGAATGTTGGTATATACATATATATATATATATATATACTTACTTCAAAAGTAAAACAGGAACCCTTATAAGATCACTTGATTATCCGCCTGTCTGTCTGTCAAGACCCTTTTTCTCAGGAACGCGTAGTTCAAATTAATATCACATGTTTAGGTCTACAATTCCTTGGAGATGTAAAAAAATCAAGCTTTTTCGTTAGAGCAATCACAAAATACGGCCATTTAATTCACATATTTTGACACTTGCAAATACATTAATCTTCCCGTTGATATAGCATCATGAAATTTGACCAGAAGCAAGGTCTCACAGCACACGTTAAGCGAAAATCCGTATATTGTTATTTTGTAGCTATAACATAGGTATATATATAACCTACTAGCTGACAAATCCGCAGCTTCAAACGTTTCATTTTACAATAAAAATATGACCCTCCTTCTGTTGGGTAAAAACTAGCCTATGTCACCCGGGGATAGTGTAGCTTTTCAACAGTGAAATATTTTTTATATCGGTCTATTAGTTTCGGAGCCTATTCAATACAAACAAACAAATCTTTTCTGTTTTTAATATTAGTATAGATACCAAAATATTTCTAGGGAACCTCGCACTTGTCCGGTTTTTAACTACCTACCTGCCCATATATTTTGTTACCCATATCACTAATCATGGTGAGCTAAGGCGGGATAATGAACTTCTCATACAAAGATATTTTATAGCTTTACCGTTGAATTTTACGGCATGGGCGCGCAGCTGATGCTATTATTTGTTCCACTCAATGTACACCCGGCTACACATCAAGCTATACATTTTCAGTATAGGCTGACCTCTCATTCAACGAAAAGCCTACACAATGCGAGGTCAGCTTATACTGGAAATATTAGCTTGATGTGTAGCCGTGAGTACCTACGTAAGCCTACGTCAATACGAAATATATTTACAGATCAGTGTATCTACGCTTTGAATAGAATGCGAAGAATAGAAAAAATTCAACTCTCTATTACCATAGATAATTTTAGTATATACTTAACTACTTTAAACATTTTTGAAGTGAAAACTTCTTTAGGCGCGTTGTGCATTTTTGAGATGAGAAAAAACCATTGAACTCGCTCCACTGTTACCGACACCTCAGTATATAATAAAAATATTTCAGTTTGTGGAGAGGCATAAGACAATTTTCTTAGTAATTTTACATGTGTATGCGACATTCATCATGATCATTTTGAAATATCCGAATTTTTTGAAGTGAAAGCTTCTTTAGGTGCGTTGGGCATTATTTGAGATGGGAAAAAACCGTTAAACTCGTGACGCTGTCACCGTTACTGACACCTCTGTATATAAGTATATAAAGTGTAGTCTGCTTTTAAATTTGGAATACCCGAACATTGAGAGCTAAATTTTTCACTTCTGTCGTCACTCCCGGAATGACACTTTTTTTTCACCAATAACATTACTTATTAGTCATTACTTAGTTGGATAGTATTAGTTTCTTTAAGTATCTCATTGTCATCATCATAACAGCCAAGGACGCCCAGTCTGAACATAGGCCTCCCCCATAGATTTCCAGAGCGACCGATCTTGTGCGGCTTGCACCCAATGGCTCCCAACAGCCTTTATATTTGTGGGCTGCGCTTTCCAGAACCTTTCTGCCCCAGCGGCCGTCTATTCTTAGAACGATGTGCCCCGCCCACTGCTACTTCAGTTTGTTAATTCTCTTGACAATATCTGTGACCTTGGTCTTTCTACGGACCCATTTAGGATTAAAGGTACATGTAGTTTTTAGGGTGCCGTACCCAATGGGTAACACGGAACCCTATTACTAAGACTCCGCTGTCGGTCAGTCCGTCTGTCACCAGGCTGTATCTCATGAATCGTGATAGTTAGATAGTTGAAATTTTCACAGATGATGTATTACTGTTGCGGGTACAACAACAACTACTAAAATAAAATAAATAAAATATTATATAAGGGGGGCTCCCATAAAACAAACGTGATTTTTTTGCTCGTTTTTGCTCGATATTGATATCGGCAACAGGTAGACGCTTAAATTTAAAATGTTAATAATAAAATAATAAAATAATAATTTAATATAAAATATTCACAGAATATTTAGTTATATATTCACTTTAAAAATAAAAAAAATTATTAAAAAAAACAAATATTTAAAGAGGGCTCCCGTACAACAAACGTGATTTTTTTCGATATTGATAACGGCAACAGGTAAACGCTTGAAATATTCACAAAATATTGAGTTATATTGTTCACTTTAAAAATAAATAATTAAATAAAATAAAAAAATTAAATTAAAATAAATTTTATATTTACGGGGGGGGCTTCCGTACAACGAACGTGATTTTTTTGTCGTTTTTATAGATAATGGTACGGAACCCTTCGCGCGCGAGTTCGACTCGCACTTGGCCAGTTTTTTATTTATTGTTATTTTTATTAAAATACATTTATAGTTTTACTCTGGGCATCGCCGTTCATTCGTTGATAAGACTCGTGTTCGATTCTGCAAGCTCTGACAAAAATCTTACAATTTTGGCTTCCTCCCCATAAACTCGACATATTCTTGATAACATTGCGCTTGTGTAAGTACAAAAAAATTGTGTCTCCTGAGAGTTCTTCTTGAAGATATTAGATATTACGTCCAGGATCCTCGATAACCCAATAGATACGGACAAGTGCGACTGGCTGTGTTACCAGGGTTCAGTGCCTTTATCTATACGATACTATTTCCATTTCTTTATTTTCTCGATGACAGCTCCTGTGAAAACTTGAACGAGCGATTTTTTTACATTATGTATGCATTATTTAATAAAAAATATGACGCTTACGCACGTACAAGGTTAAACCAGAGTCGGAGAAACTGATAGGGATGGAGCTATCGATAAACGTAACACGATAAGACCTGATATTTTTTTACAAAATGTAAGAACTTTTGATATTTGACAGTTGGGCAATCAACACGGAGGAACACAAAATACACAACGTAACGTATGGATAATGTGAAAAAACTCAGCGAACAGAAATGTAGTGACTAGCACGACCGTCTTGTTGCGAGTGACAGATTAAAACAAACACAAAATAGCGGTGGGCCATTGAGTGTTCCTTCCTTGAAAAAATATATTTGAATGTTTTTGTTGTATTTGTCTTTGTTCAAATATAATACATATATGCGATCGATATCATTACTTATTTTGTCACAACACTACAATCAAATTAGAATTGTCATCGAGAAAAAAAAAATGGAATTAGTAAACTATTATAAGAGAAAAGATTTGATTGTTTGTTTGTTTGTATTGAATAGGCTCTGAAACTACTTGACCGCTTTAAAAAATTCTTTCACTGTTGGGAAGCTACACTATCTCCGCGTAATATAGGCTACTTTTTACCCAACTGCGCAGAAGGAGGGTAATGTTTTTATTGAAAAACTACGCGTGCGAAGGGATTGGTCAGGGATTGGTCAGCTAGTTTTGGAGATAACGTAATCATGCTACTTTGTAGAAAACACTTTATTTCTACTTATGCCCCGAACTTAGATCACGTGAGTGGAAATCCCAATCAATAGTAAAGTTAATTTCGCTAATATTATTCGAGAATTCATATAATACTAGCTGACCCGCCTGCGGCTTCGCACGCTTGAAATTTCCCATTCCCGTGGGAACTTCGGAATAAACACTATATAAAACACGCTTGTCAAAGTGACCCGACACTTCATGTAAATGACTTCACGTCAATGAACGACGGTTAAATTGAACGGTGAGTTTGAATTCGTATGTTATCCCGGAAGGGGGTATTGTTCATACAGAAATACAAAAAACGCGATTAAAAAATGGGTGGGTGGGGATAGGAGGGTGAAAATACTTTACGACCTATTCTTATACCTACCAAAGAAACAAAAAAAAAATCATTAAAATCGATCAACACGTTTCGGACGAGTGCGACCACTAAAACCGTGACACGAGATTTTTATATACTAGATAGATTAGCTAATTATGAGGGAAGCGAGGTCTCTAAATCAACTTGGGCAAATCGGCGTTGTATGTGTGTATGTATGTATGTTTATTTGTCCGAGGATAACTTTTGAAGCGTTTATCCGATCATAGTGAAATTTTGAAAATAGGTAGGTAGTGTTGGCACAATTTTAGTATGACTAAATGAGCTAAAAATGAGCTGAGGTTCAAGTGGGGTAAAAATAAACAAAATGGGACTATGTGGTCAAGTGATACGTCTACTAAAAGGTATTTGTGAGTACATTTTGACCCCGTTTTATTTTTAATTTAAACCTTGAAGTTTTAAGTTGAAGCTATAACAAAAGCTGAACTTTGACAAAATTCACAGGGTACATCAGTAACCCCACATTGCTGAAATTAGGTATACCTGTAGCTTTAGTGACACAAATATAGGCAAAAGTCTGAAATCCAGAATAACTGCATTTTATACCCTAAAATATCAAACCAAAATAAACGAACTCCCGTTACTTGCAATTAGAATGAAACTGTAGGTCAAGTAATTTGGTTTTTCATTTCGTGGCACTATTTTATTAGTCAAAGATTAAGACCGGCTTGCACTATAATCCCTAAACGTATTTAGTGACTAAACATGTTTAAATTTTACGTATTTATATGATTTGACAATTTCCTAAATCATATTTAGCCACTAGTTATACATATAGTTTAGAAGGAATAGTATATCAACCCTGTAAGAAAACTGCAAATGAGTTCGATTCCTACTATCTCTGATAATATCTAACGTATTCCTTAAACCTAGAAAATAGAGGGGAAAATTATATTCATTCACACTATTTCAGGTAACACTTCTTGATCAATTGCCCAAAAAATTAGAATTCTTATACGCTTGAAATGAAATTACTTTAGAAATGATACCCCACACGATATATTTATTTATAGATATCTTATTTTAGACGAAAGTTATGTCGAATGTCCTTGTCGTGCCTGCCCCAGTTAAGGTTGAGAACTCGGCTCTTGAAGTTGTCGACGCGTATGTATACCTAGGACAAACAGTCCAATTAGTCCAACTTCGAGAAAGAGGTCAATCGTCGAATCCAACTCGGATGAGCAGCGTTTGGGAAACTTCGCAACGTCTTTTCGTCCAACATACCTCAGTGCCTTAAGACGAAAGTCTTCAATCAGTGTGTGTTACCAGTGATGACATATGGAACCGAGACGTAGTCCTTCACTATTGGCCTTATGAATAAGCTCAGAGTCGCTCACCGAGCTATGGAGAAGGCTATGCTCGGGGTTTCTCTACGGGATCGAATCAGTAATGAGGAGATACGTAGGAGAACTCAGGTCACCGACATAGCCCGACGGATTAGCACGTTGAAGTGGCAATGGGCAGGCCATATAGTGCGCAGAACAGATGGCCGATGGGGCCGGAAAGTTCTCGAATGGAGGTCACGGGCCGACAAGCGCAGCGTAGAACGTCCACCTACAAGATGGGAAAACGACTTAGTAAGAACCGCAGGTCGGCGTTGGATGCTGGCCGCTTCCAACCGCAGTTCCTGGAGATCAATGAGGGAGGCCTTTGTCCAGCAGTGGACGTCCTACGGCTGATATGATGATGATGATGATATTATTTTATTACATATTCAGATGTATATATTCATATTTATACATATTTAGCTCAAATGGTCTTGGGCGGGACACTTGGCTAGACGTGGTGATGACAGATGGAGCAGGACAGTGACTGAATGATGGCCGAGGAGCGGGTATAGAAGGGTAGGACGACCAGCAGCGAGATAGGTGGACGACATCGTAAAGGTCGCGGGCCGTCAGTGGGTGAGACTAGCGCAGGATCGTGGTGGATAGCACAAACTTGGGGAGGCCTATACCCAACAATGGGTTAAGTCAGGCTGTGTATGATGATGATGATGATGACATATTCAGAGTTATTTAGGGTTGAAAATACCCAAGCAACTGCCATTATTTATTAATTTCAATGCAAAAATAAACGTACAAAGCCATTCCTAAATAAGGTTAGACATACTGACCGATGAACAACAAAATGGTCACAATAGAACCCTAAAAATAGCAAGAATATATCCAGAATTCGTAAAAGATTGAGCCACTGCAGGAGATTATCATCCCTCAGGATTCTGTGATACCATATACTCGTATTTTTAAATCTGCTTGAGATAAAGGGCCTTTGTAAGCTTAATCCTATGGGAGTGAGATTGGATCTATTGAATGACTCTTACCTGTAGGCTACGGCCTTGAGCTTTATAAATATCTTTGGGTCGCAATTTTAATAGTGTTCCAATTATGATAAAAGATTATTTTTTGTGAATTTTGTTGTCAGGTAATGGACATATAAGGCATTGCTTTCGTTGATGGTTTTTTAGACTCAATCTGAAAACTCAAATACTCTGTAGAAATGCTATTACAGCCTGAGTATTCGAGATACTTAACTCATTCAAATCAAATCAAATGTATTTATTGCTTGAAATATATCATGTTACAAAGATGTCAGAACTAAATATTGGAATCAATACATTTATGCCTTTCCGGCATGCAATATTAAAACTACAAAGTCTTAAATAATAATAACACCTGAACAAAATCAATTATAATATTTATATAAAATAAAATAAAACTAGTAATAATATAAAAATGAAATTGGTATAATCATAAGTTATTGCGCGCGGGCTCTGAATGATCTAGTCGGATACCTAGTTGCTAATATTTAAATACGGACACAGTGACTGAAAAGGTGGGATTAAATCAGGACCAACCTTAGTTTGCAGAAACTTGGTCGAATATCGCCAATCCTTTTCTTCCAGTAGTTCACTTTCTTCACCTCGCGAGGCACACAACATTCCACTTTTCTGGTCTTATTTCACAGCAGTTACTTTATTACTTATTTAGGCACAGAGCACTTTCGACACAGGTATCGTTTTTAAACACCCATTTATGACTGTGTTGGTAATTAGGGGGAGTGAGATATCAGGTAGGGAGAGAAAAGGACAGAAAGTCACTGTGGTTCTACCCACATATTATTATTTAATTATGGCGTAAACAATAACTAATATTTTTCATTGAGATGTATGGTATAGTAACATTGGGATTAATCATAACTAAGGGGGTTTAGCCATAAAACGCCGTGCTGGCCAGTGCGTAGACGAACGACGATTCGAGTTATAGAGCTCAAATAGGCTTCGGCGGGACACTTGGCTAGACGTGGCGATGACAGATGGAGCAGGACAGTGACTGAATGGTGGCCGAGGAGGGGGTATAGAAGGGTAGAACGACCAGCAGCGAGATGGGTGGACGACATCGTAAAGGTCGCGGGCCGTCAGTGGTTAAGACTAGCGCAGGATCGTGGTGGATGGCACACACTTGGGGAGGCCTATACCCAACAATGAGTGAAGTCAGGTTGTGGATGATGATGATGATAGTAACCTTTATTTAACAGTGTAATTTTTAACTTTCTTCGAAACATTGAACAAGGTTCAGTGACCCTCTCAGTGACTCCGGAAGCTTGTCGTATATGAATGGAGCCATACAGAAGATGCTTTTGCGCATTAAGGCGGTCTTAGAGTTGCGAACGCATACTTTACTTTTATCGCGACGATTCCGCACAACGATATCAGAAAGCCGACAAAATAGATGTGGGTTCATTTTAACAAACATAGCCGTTTTAAAGATATACAGTAAGGGGATTGTTAAAATATTATGCTCAGTAAAATATGGCTGACACAAATCTGTAACATTTAGTGTGAACATGGCGCGTAGACATCGTTTTGGACACATAAAGACCTTGTCAACGTCAGTAGTTTTTCCCCGGAAAATTATTCCATATCTGACAATCTATCAAGCCATGATAGGCATTTTAAAGAATTAGAAAAACGAGCCATTATCTAACATACGTTTAATATACCTGTATTAGGCTTGGACTATATGGCACCCGGGCTTGTCAGGGACCGTTTTAATGGTCCCTGACCAATCCGTTGCACAACCAAACATTTGAATTTTTCCTGCATCGACTACACACGATCCGAGGCCATCCGACTCTGATGTTTAGCTGGTAGCAACCGGGATATGCTCAGGATTCGCAGGATCGGGAAGACTCGGATGTCATATAGTCCGACCGAGCCTTAGTAGGAGTTTTAAGTGCCTTAAAACTAAAAAAAAATAACAATTTAAAGACTTTTCGTTATAACATGTCCTGTCAAACATATAACATGTCAAAGGTTTTTTTTTATTTAAATCTATTATAAGGATCTTTATAAACGATGTCGGTCCTATCGTATATACACATGTTTGGAGGATTAAGATTTATTAAGCGATAAAACTGCCTATTATGCATATACTTGCAAGGTATAATGTCAATTAAAAGGTAAGAATAATTCATTTACTCAACAGCAAGTACGAGGGAGGGTTTCTACGGATTCATTACAAACCTCTCGACTTTGTTTTTCGCTTTACCACTATATTCATAACTAGCTGACCAATCCGCAGCTTCGCACGCGTAGTTTTTCAATAAAAACATTACACTCCTTTGCGCAGTTGGGTAAAAAGTAGCCTATGTTATTCAGGGTGAATGTAGCTTTTCAATGGTGAAAGAGTTTTCGAAATCGGGCCAGTCGTTTTTGAGTTTATTCATTACAAACATACACACAAATCTTTCCTCTTTATAATATTTATTCATAAAAGATACCCCTTCCAGACAATGCGGAGGCTTCGACAACGGTCCTGTCCAAGGAGCCCGAAGAGTTGGAGCGAGGAGTTCACCGGATCTGTCTCCGAGCAGGTCGATGAGCAGACAGCTCACTTGGAGAGTCACTAGTGCTGCCAGGTAAAAGGAGTACCAGTAAGGCGGATGAGAGTGCGCAGAAAGTAAGGTTTGAAAAAAAATATATTGTGTGTGATTGGTAGAGTGAGTTGTACTGTCGAGGGCATACAATTATGTGACTGAATCATTGATTTGCATGCCGTATGGAGTACTCCGACATCACGATCATGGCGTTTTAGTATAGATCCAATAATCGATTACATAGTAATTACTCATATTGGATCTATACTAAAACGCCATGATAATAGCTATCGACTAACTAGATGCAAACTGCTGCTCTGATGCAGCTTCGGAGAGTATAAGGCGAGTTGCGGCGACAACAATCAATAAAAACTTACATGTATATTATTGTTTTTATATATTAAGCTAGTTCGGTTTTAATATAAGTACTTGTTTATTTTTATATCTTTGTATGTATTAACAGACTTCCGTGTATTCACAAAAGTTCCAACGGAAGACCAGCGCTATGTTACCTTGCTGTGACATAGCAAAATGCTGAGTTGGAACCTTTTGTGGCGGGAATTAATAACTAATATCAATGTTATCTTTTGTTGTACTGTATTTTGTTATTGTGTTGTTAATTATTGTTTTTAGTGGTTGGCATAATAAACGATATATTCTTTCTTTCTTTCAAAAACTATTGGGTATAAAAAGTATCATTTTGACCTACAAGACCTTGTCTGAGTATTTATTATTAATATCAAAAGATGAATGCAAGACTGAAATATCTGAAATATCGCGTCCCGCCTTTATTCGGCTCTACCTAAAGTTTAACAGCTATATCTTTTAACTACAGACAACAGCGCAATAAAATCGGCATGAGCGTATCCCACCCTCAACTGAGCTATATGAACGGATGTGGATCGAACACGGGCTCTTCTGGGATGAAACGAAGCAGAGACGTCGCCACGCAGACCCCGCCGAGCATAGTTGCGGAGACAAGGAGAGCCAGACTCAGGCCCCTCAAGCTGATGACGGCCCCTAACGCGCTTACTTTGAGGTGAGCTAAAACTCAGAGTTCGTCTCTAGCCTACTTCTTAGCCCCTAGAATAGAATAACTTACACATAGAAACAAAGTATGCGCGCGAAAACTAGGACCTTAAATTGGAGCCATATATGTCATGAAACGACGTCCGCGCTGTGAGTTTTTCATAAATACACACAAACTCATACACACATACGCACACTTAATAACGCATGCTTATATTGTATAATTAAAAAAATAATTGGAAATAATAAACTCGGAAAGGGCGTTAGTGTTCGCGACACAGTTTATAACTTCTGCGAATACTATCGTGTTCTAGTATTATTGTACCATGTTTTTGTTCCAAAATAAATTTATTATTATTATTAAAGTTTTATGAACCAGGTCTACTGGTCCTTTTCGTCTTGGTGTTGTACATCAGCCGGTATACCGCAGGGTGGCGTCTTATCTCCTCTTCTTTTTGCACTTTTTATAAATTCTATTTCTCGTCAACTCACTTCATCCTACCACCTTTATGCAGACGACCTCCAAATTTACACCCAGACTCCACTTAATGAGTTGCCTGATGCGATCACCGTCACCAATAATAACCTGCTTTATATAGGTGAATGGAGCAAGGCTTATGGATTAGGAGTTAATCCTAATAAAACACAGACCATCATACTGGGAAGTTCACGCACCTTATCGAAAATCAACTACACAACACTCCCTCAAATTAAGTTTGATAATGTAACTGTTCCCTACTCAAAGGTTGTGAAAAATTTGGGCATCTTCATGGATAGCTGTATGTCGTGGGGTCCTCAGCTCGAATCTGTGAGTCGGAAGCTATTTGCCTCTGCTGGTTCGCTCAGGAGACTGCGAAACTTTCTTCCGATAGCTACTAAAATTGCGCTTGCACAATCTTTTCTTCTCCAAATTTTAGTTTACGCTGATTCCTGCTATCTTGACCTCACGGAGGAGCTGCTCAATAAGCTTGAGAGTCTTCAAAACTTTTGCATAAGGTTTATTTTCGGACTCCGGAAATACGACCACATCGCCGAATTTCGTAATAAACTCAAATGGCTCCCCATTCGACTTCGCCGGAATACTCACATCCTATACCTCCTATTCAACATCCTTCGTAATCCTTCCACGCCTTGTTATCTGAAGGAGCGCTTTGAATTCCTTTTTTGCACAAATTCCCAAACACTCCGATCCTCTGAAAACCTCCTTCTCAAAACCCCGATACATAGAACCAGTTTTTATGCAAACTCCTTTTCCGTCCAAGCTGTCCGATTATAGACCGCCTTGCCGGTCTCCATTAAGAAATCCCCCTCACCTTCCGTATTTAAAGCTAGACTCAAAAACTTTTATCTCCATGAAGAGTCATGATTCATCTGATCTCTAATATTTGTATTGTAAGTATAAGTATGTAAGTACATATTTATTTATTTTATATATGATATTTATTTATTTTAAGTTATTTATGTACCTTATATGTATGTATATAACTAATTTCTTTTTCTATTATTAAGTTTATTCTTTTTACACCTCGGCCAATCTTCCATTAAGCAATGATCCTCTCCATCCAACGGTTGTCTGGAAGAGATCGCTTTGTTAAGCGATAAGACCGCCCATTATGCTTACTTTTATTTGTTTTTTCTTTAAATCTGTTGTGTCTAGCTTGTAAGGTATAATAAAGAATTTTCATTCATTCATACTGGTCTGAAGTGCGGCTCTCGGACTAAAACATATGATGATTTGTGCGGTGAAAATATCCATCTGTTTGCTGCCATTACTCGTACGTTTAATGCGTATTGGCACATTCTTGCACACATTCGTTGTTTTGTGGCCTACACTTTGAATGGAAATGTCTTTGAAACTTTCTATGTATCATATTCTATGAACATTCATAGAATATGTATTATAATAATATGTATTCTTTTATCTTGTTCTCTGTACAGTTATTCTAAGCTCCTAGAACTGTTTGGGGCATAGTTAAAATTTCATTTAACATGCATTCATTCAACATTTAGGCAATCAGACAATAAAAAAGACGTCACTACAACTCCACTGAGTATAATACTTAGAGCCGATTGCATTAATTCCTATGTTACAAGATACATGGATAAAACAATTCTGTGTCAAATAAAATTACTAATAGAACGTAATAGTAGAAACTAACTAAAAACATAACTCTAAATCAGTGAGATGCTATAAATTAAAATTAAAACCACGATATAAGATTAGAGGTTATATTTATTCGCAAAGTAGACAACTCTTTTGTTCCTGAAACAATAGTCGAACTGAATACCACAATAGTAAACTCTATGATTTTACTTCTAAGACGAGTTTGAACATGAAACAAATAGCTATCTCTGATGGCTAGAATCAATCGTATTCCTTAGAGACCATTCAGTTTATGATCTATCTGACCCTTTAGATGTATCTATTTCTGTGTAGCCACTGAAATAAAATGGGAATTCAATTGGTGTTTTGACGCAAGAGTTGTAAAATTTTATATTACTTCACTTAAATTGGAATTGGTATTCTAGTGTACTGACCTTCGAGTTTGGACAGGAATATATTCTATTTGTAGTTCTGAGATTATAGAGTTAGATGTTACGGGTGAATAAAAATGTATGTATCCGCGATCACTGTCCATAATTACTGATTAAAACGGATATTTAACGCCTTTTACCTAGAGAATGGTTCGTGAAGCGATTGAAAACATGAAATTTTCAAATTTAAATCGGGAAGATGGCTATAGACTCTCACCTGGAACCCGGTGATTAGGTGTGCGCGTCGTGATCGGTTGTCTCAGTGCGTGTGTCGTAATATGAACGAGGACATTTCTAATTCTGAAGACCAAGTGAGGGTAGTTTAAGATGTCAGATTTCAGATTTATTTATTTCACCTTAATTATAACATTGTTTGTTACAGGCATGTAAATTTATACTTATTAAATTAAAATAATAAAATTCAAAATCATGTCAACTAAAAATTATAATGATAATACCTATAATTATAAATAATGTCATAACAAAATATTAAAAACAAAACAGATAGGTAGGTAGGTCGATTTACAGATACCTACATATAACAAAATTAAAGGTTCCTAACTAAAACGGTATGTCAACAACTAACTTATAATAAAAGAAAATACAATGGTGGAATATGTCAAATAATTGCGTCAAATAGAAGATTTTAATAAATTAAAATTCATAAATTCATTTAAGCAATAAAAAGCATGTCTTTCAAAAAAAAAACATTTTTTTGAAATGTTTTTTTGTTTAAAATCTGAAATTTATACTAAAAACGGGATATTTACCATGATTTGTGAGTATTTGAGTATCCCGATATTTCGGCGCAGTTGCATGCGCCATGATCACGGGTAAACTGAATATTATTTATTATAATTTAAAATTTAATATTAATTAATTATAATTATATTAATTTAATATTATTTAATTTAATTTGAATATTATTATTGACTTTTTAGTATAAATAGTGTTCATAACCATGATAGTTTCAAAAGTTAATCTGAAATTTATTCTAAATTTACAATTTTTGTTGGCAGTTTATTGTACATTTGTAATTTATTATATTCTCCCTGCTTTTGCACTTTAGGTAATCTTACTTTTGGTTCATATAATTTCTCCTTATTCCTTAAATTATAGTTGTGTGTGTCTTTTTGCTAAATATACTCTGTATTCTTGTTTTGGAGAATTTCGAGGAGACTTTTAAAAATGTACGGGGATATTACAGTCAGTTGACGACCTCCGTGGTGCAGTGGGCGAATAGCCGGCTGAGACGCAGGAGGTAGCGGGTTCGATTCCCGCCGCGGAACAAATGTTTGCATGATCTACAGATATTTGTTCCGGGTCTGGTTGTTTCTCTATATATTATAAGTATGTATATACAAAAAAAAAGTATATAACTATTCTATCAGTTATCTGGTTCCCATAGTACAAGGTCTGCTTAGTTTGGGGCTAGATAGCGCTGTGTGAAATGTCCAGAAATATTTATTTATTTCATTTATTTATTTTATGTTGTTGTTTTATGTTTCTGCAGCTGCCTGTATTCTTGTTTTGGAGAATTTCGAGGAGACTTTTAAAAATGTACGGGGATATTACAGTCAGTTGACGACCTCCGTGGTGCAGTGGGCGAATAGCCGGCTGAGACGCAGGAGGTAGCGGGTTCGATTCCCGCCGCGGAACAAATGTTTGCATGATCTACAGATATTTGTTCCGGGTCTGGTTGTTTCTCTATATATTATAAGTATGTATATACAAAAAAAAAGTATATAACTATTCTATCAGTTATCTGGTTCCCATAGTACAAGGTCTGCTTAGTTTGGGGCTAGATAGCGCTGTGTGAAATGTCCAGAAATATTTATTTATTTCATTTATTTATTTTATGTTGTTGTTTTATGTTTCTGCAGCTGCCATCACTTTTCGATGGTAGCTCCAAGTACTACAGTTCACGGCTGTTGCAATACAGTCGAAACGTCAAGTAAATAAATAAAAAAGGTACATACGCGATAGATACCCATTTTAATCAGTAATTATGGATACTTTATGTGTCAAATTTTATCGAGCAATATAAATCAGTTTGTATTGAAGCAAACTTAATGCTGGAAAGCATTCTCTTTCAGCTAACGATTATGTTATACAGAAAAAGGCCTCTTTGTAATTGAATGTTATTTTATCATAGCCCTTTCATTCTTAGGAGGTCACTTAAAGGCTGACACTTTCAATTACCTTGAGCGATTGCAATTTTTAGCCACGCCCTTTAATTAGTCTACTATGGTAGCGTGAGGCAAAGGGGTAAAGGTACCCGCCCCGCTCTTTCAAAGATACGTTATGTCTGAGGGCCTAAACAACAGAATTCAGAGTTCGATAATAAGTCATAATGAACTTTTAAACTTATTGTTATCTAAGTACCTAGTTATACAAATAATTAATCAATTCCTACCTTCACTACTAATCTAAGTCTCCCACGTTAGATACCTTAATTGGCAGTTGTCGCGAAAACATAACGAAGTTAATCCCAACATGACTGAAATTCGGACCCTATTTGGGCATTGAAAAGGTTTACAAACGGGACAATTTCCCACATCCCTACAAATTAGGTCTGTTGAGAAAACCCGAGTAGTACTGGCATTTTTATGCCCCAGAAACTGGCCAGAAATACGAGTTCCTAAAGAAATTCCATTAAACTTTACTTTCGCGTGATAAAAAACAAATTACGCAATATTTAAACAGTGTCCACTTTGAGGGTAAAGTTGAGGGCGAACTGAACTTGGATCAAAGTGGTACATCAATGAACGTAGAAATTACGTGTTGAAACTCTTTTGAACAGCAATCAGACAGTTGGGAACTCGCCATGAATTAAACAAGACATTTCCTGTTTGATCCCGTTCGATCACTGAGAGAAAGGGGTGCGGTAAAGTGGAGTAGGTACGTGCCTATTTCCTTTTAAGTTTTTTTTTATTTAACATCGATGTGGAACAAGCAGATGGCAGCATTTCCTGAGATTTTTTACCCTGATATGGGCACTGATATTGATTCCAAGAATCACGCATGCCGCAAGGCAATTTCCTAATTCATATTTTTTATATTAAACTTATACACACAAGCTGACGGGCCTCCTGATGTCTTGGCGCACATTTAGGTGAAACAAAAATTACAGAATTTTACGTTGTTTAGAGGTTGAATCAAATTGAAAGTCAAAAACATTTTGTTATTATTTTTCTCATAGTAAATAAACAGGTAGAACTTTTTTGTATGTTCACTTTGCAGATAAAAGGTTCATAAATGACATATATTTTTTTGAGTACATGAAACTTATTCCTCCTTGAGGAGAAAGCCTACAAATAAGACCAATCAGCTACTATATTCGCCTTAAGTGGTCAACGTCGCAGTCGCGTTGCCTAACACTTATTGCTTAATTTAAACCTCTCTTGAAGGCGTTCATGTTGAAACCCACCCGAAAAACCTCCGGGAAGATCATTCTACATTTTGCAGGCGCGTGGAAGAAACGAGCGGGTCTAAACTAGACAAATTCAAGTATCAATTGATGTTGTAAGTTCACAAAGATACAAGTTCAATGGTCAGTTTTATAGCCTTAAAACTATTTCATCCAAAACAAATAATGATCATTGTTTTAATCATTATTTTAAATACGAGATTTATCACGTACCGTCTTAAGGGTGCATCGGCCAACAATGTATCGGTTCAATTCGTGAACCTTCATCAGAGTGAGTGCGATCCGCTCCGAATAACGTCTCCCCTCGCACTGCGCGCTGCAGCCCTCTGCGCGCGTGTCGACGGGCGCGGTGGTGGGGATTGCGTCAAAGACGGCCCAGCCTGCTGACAGGCTGCGTCATTATCATCACCATCACTGCTGCTCTCTTCGGTAGCTCTCGGTACAGGCAAACACACAATACTAACTATGTCTCTACCAGGTTCACTCACTCTTTTGTCGCTTGCATCATGAAGACATGGCCTCCAGGCTGGCAGTAGAACACATCCTCTATCTCTGTCAAAGTTCGGCACACGACTTATGTCTATCGCCTCGCGGATAAACGGGTACGTTATAAATCCCGTATTTATAATAATGATTGAAATCAATCACGAAAGTTTTCTAAGTAAGATTGTTTTGTTTCAGATTCCTAGCCAATCGTAAGAAGGGGCGATCTCTCTCAGCAAACGCTGTCGCTAACGAGCAGAAAGCCACTAAGGTTCTTGGCCTGGTCTTCTTCACTTTTGTTCTTTGCTGGGCTCCATTCTTCTTGCTCAATATACTCTTCGCTTCATGTCCGGCTTGTATAGTGCCAGGTAAGTTTTTAAATATGCACTTTATAAACTGGTGTTGGGCAAGTTTCAGCTGAAACTTAGCGATAGCTTATCATTAAAACGCTATTTTGGTAGCGAATTATTAACATAAATTCTAGGGTAGGTGAGTTAAAATTATAATTTTGATATAAATCTGTGCGCGAAAAGACCCGTTTTGTCTTAAAACCATGAGTATAGTTCGCGAAAGTTTTAAAAGTTCTAGACCGTTAATTGCATCACATAGATTTACGCTGTTCTTTATAAATAAATAAATAAATATTGCTGGACATTTCACACAGCGCTATCTAGCCCCAAACTAAGCAAAGCTTGTATTATGGGAACCATATAACTGATATAATACTTATATACATTTTTTTTTGTAAATACATACTTATAATATATAGAGAAACAACCAGACCCCGAACAAATATGTGTAGATCATACAAACATTTGTTCCGTGGTGGGAATCGAACCCGCTACCTCCTGCGTCTCAGCCGGCTATTCGCCCACTGCGCTACGGAGGTCGTCAATTATAATTGTATTGTTTTACGATGTGCAAATAATTATCTATCTACTAACTACTAATTAGTCTCTACTTCTTGTCTTCTTTAACGTGTTGTCACACCACTTATCACTATTTTACCTATATCGTAATCAGAAAAGAAATGAATTTTACATCCATTCTTAGAATCTAATAGTAATATATCAACTTTTTATTGCAGGAAAATACATCGAAATTAGAAGTTTCAACTATAGTAAATAGCTCCTCAGTATCGCCGTGTCCAATTAAAATTCTTATTTAGCCCAAAGGACAGGTTGCGTAAATAGTTTTAAACCAATTTGGTAACCGCAACGTGGTTTTAGGAAGGAGCCTCTGTCGCACCTTTATTAAAAGCCTGTATTGGCAACTGAGGGTCAATGTTGGCTTAACGCGGTAAAGGGAGGTTATTGCATAATATTGCTGTGATCATTTTTCAAAGAGTTTATCATAGCTTTACCTGCAGCATGAAATCAAACTTTTTTATTTTCTTTGTGTTGTCGAGTGTTTTGCGAAAGCACTCACAGCTTATTTTTGACTCTAATCTTAAAACCACAAAACGTCGCTCCGACAAAATTTGAAAAATTGAAACTCGTAGGACCACTGTGGCCGAGCCGCAATTACACTTTTTAAGTCCTTCGCTATATAATAAAGTTAACAGACTTCTTGATATCTATCCCCTTACACATTAACACTACAAAATTATATGTAAGAAATGGCTCTTATCCCTCTCCTACGAAGAAACAGAAGACTTTTTGTTATCTAACTGAAACTCCCTAAACAATCGGTAGCTCAGCATTTCTAGCCCCCCACGCACACGCATAAACACACACACACACACACACTTTTAACACACTCGCCCACACACACACGCTCACTCACAAACACACACACACACCCTCACACTATACATACATACACCCCCTCACACTCGCGCACTCACATACACAAACTCACCCATGCATCAAAATTATAAGTATCTCTTTATAAGTATCTGTATCTATATTGTTTCTATAACTTTCATTTTGTCTTTACTTTTATTTATCTATCTTAGTTTTAAACCTAAATTATTCTTATTGTTCTTATTGTTGAATGAACGATATATCTTGCTTCTTTGTCTGAGGAGGTGGGCGTTGAAGCTGCTCCACAATTTTTATAATTTTTGCAGCTTCATCGTGCTATCAGTAATATGTTTATACTATTAGTTCTAAATAAATGAATTTGACAAACAAATTGAAAAATTGGACAAACAGTCCAATTAGGTAGGTCCAACTTCGAGAAAGAGGTCAATCGTCGAATCCAACTCGGATGGGCAGCGTTTGGGAAACTTCGCAACGTCTTTTCGTCCAACATACCTCAGTGCCTTAAGACGAAAGTCTACAATCAGTGTGTGTTACCAGTGATGACATATGGAACCGAGACGTGGTCCTTCACTATTGGCCTTATGAATAAGCTCAGAGTCGCTCAACGAGCTATGGAGAGGGCTATGCTCGGGGTTTCTCTACGGGATCGAATCAGAAATGAGGAGATACGTAGAACTCAAGTCACCGACATAGCCCGACGGATTAGCACGTTGAAGTGGCAATGGGCAGGCCATATATCGCGCAGAACAGATGGCCGATGGGGCCGAAAGGTTCTCGAGTGGAGGCCACGGACCGGCAAGCGCAGCGTAGGACGTCCACCCACAAGATGGGCAGACGACTTGGTAAGAACCGCAGGTCGGCGTTGGATGCAGGCCGCTTCCAACCGCAGTTCCTGGAGATCAATGAGGGAGGCCTTTGTCCAGCAGTGGACGTCCTACGGCTGATATGATGATGATGATGATGAAATGAATTTGTATTTGAACTATAGTTTGACCGAAACCGCTGTAGCGGTCCTGAGGTATGCGCGCGGCGAGACGGGGGGGAATTGTCGGCCGCTCCAATCTATCAGTCTGCCGTCAACGCTCACGGCGGTAGGTAGATTTTGTACCGGACGGTCTATGTCAGACGCACACGAGATAAATATCCAAAGATGGGTCGAGCGCTATCTCGTGATGTCAAGACCGTCATTTTTAAAGTGGCCGAATATTTTAAGAAACAAAAAGCAGACAGAGAAAGCTATTAAGAAAATTTTATTTTATTTTATTATTAAGAATCATAAACACAGCATACGCTGACAATATCCAGTGGTTACAATTATAAATGTTAGAACTTAGTGCTACTATAATCACAGATGATAGACTGCATGCAATAATATTTTATGCCGAGCGAGTAAATTAATCGTATTTGAAATCTGAATATCTGTCGATAATTTAGTCATAAAAAAATATAAATATATCGTTATATAAAATAACCATATCGTTTACGATATCCTAAGATATATCCAACAATATCGATCTCATGTGTACTCTGCTCTTTTTTCCTCGGCCCCCACCTCGCCGCACTTTCCTAAGGAGCGGTATAGCGCTTTTGGTCAAACTATAGAAATCTCCCAGTCTTAAATTTCAGGCGTCTTCTCCGTGTTTACTTGAAGTTTACTCACAGTAGTTTATAATGCTCCTTAAGATTGCAATTAATATTTCATTGCGCAGCTGCTAGGCTCAACCAGTAGTGCTTTTTTTTCTCCCGTGACACTACTACGAGGTCGGTTGATTCGATAAAAGTCGATTTTAGATGAAATTGTTAGTATCGAGAAACGACAGACTCGGGCAGATACATGGTTAAGTCCTTGTTAGGTTTCATCAACGTGGTGCACGATAACCTCCATGGTGCAGTGGGCAAATAGCTGGCTGAGACGCAGGAGGTAGCGGGTTCAATTCCCGCCGCGGAACAAATGTTTGTATGAACTACAGATATTTGTTCCGTGTCTGGATGTTTTTCTATATATTATAAGTAGGTTTTTACAAAAAAAATGTACATAAGTATTCTATCAGATATCTGGTTTCCATAGTACAAGCTCTGCTTAATTTGGGGCTAGATTTAATCCCTGCTTCCCACTTCTACCATCAAACCTCCCGCAACCGGCAACGAGCTCACCCACATATTGTAGATGCGTGGAAGTCGCACACGGTGCATTTCACCAGCTCGTATCTTCCACGCACCTGCAAGATGTGGAATGACCTTTCTCCGGAGGTTTTTCCGGTGGGCTTCAAAATGAACGCTTTCAGGAGAGCTGTAAATAGGGTATTAAGTGCTAGGCAACGCGACTGCAGTACCACGAGTGCTGCAGGAGTTTATAGGCGGCGGTGACCACTTAACATCAGGAGGCCCGTCAGCTTGTGTGTCTACAAGTTTAATATAAATAAAAAAAAAAGATCGCACTCTGGTAATTGTCCAGCAATATTTATTTATTATTTATCAAGATCAGTTAATTAGTCGTGGAAACGTAACAAACAAACAAACAGACGCACAGAGAGACAGACATATTTACTTTAAAATTTATAAATTAGTATGGAAGTATGGATTAATCCAGTCTGTTTTGTTGCGTGCTTAGTATTTCTCTAGTTTAAAAATGACTTTGTTTTCTCAGAACACGTGGTGGATATCTGTTTATGGCTGGGCTACGTTTCATCTACGATCAACCCCATCATCTATACCGTCTTCAATAGGACCTTCCGTGCTGCATTCCTGAGACTGTTGCGGTGTCATTGTACCAGGTAAATAATTTATACTTTTTATTAAATGTTTATCTTATTTATATCGACAATGCCTGGAAGATCTACTGGTCCATGAAGACATTCATGAAAGGAGATCTTCCATTATCACTAAAACGTCAACTCATCGACATGTGTATTCTGCCTGTCCTAACCTACGGTGCCTAATCTTGGTTACTGATTGAATCTCAAAAGTCCAGGCTCGGAGTTTGCCAAAGAGCGATGGAGCGCAGCATTTTCGGTGTCAAGAGAATAGACAGGATTCGAAACACCTCGCTGTGCTCAAGGACCGGCATCGCTGACGTCGGTATCAAGGCTGCCAAGTTGAAGTGGGATTGGGCGGGTCATGTCTCTCGCATGCAACCAAGTAGGTGGGCTAAGCTCGTAACTGGATCGATCCCTGTGGATGGAAAGCGACACCGTGGAAGGCCTAAGAAGCGGTGGCGCGATGATTTGGACGCTTTTTATGGGGACTGGCGGGATTTGGTACAAGATCGAGAGAAGTGGAGAGATGAGTGGGAGGCCTTTGCCCAGCAGTGGGACAGCATAAGTTAGATATATATAATTTTTTTTTAAATTATTTTTATTTAATACAAGCTTCGGCACGCGGCATTGTACGCGTGGTTTGTACATAAAACATTACCCTCCTTTCGAGAAGTCTTGCAATTAGTAGCCTATGTCTCAATTCCAGTCTTAATCTATGTATATACCAAATTTTATCGATATCGGTCCAGCCGTATATTCGTGAGAAAAGTAACAAACAGACAGACAGAGAGACATAGTTCCTTTTGAATTAACTGGTGGGTCGCCCTGAAATGAGATCTCGCAAGTCTCCAATAAAAACAAAAAAATATGTAATGTAATCTTTGACTATCAAAATAGTGCCACGAAATGCATAACCAATTAACTTGACCTATAGTTTCGTTCAAGTTACAGGTATCGGAAGTTTATGTATTTGGTTATACTTTTTTGGTGTAGAAGTTACAGTTATTCTGGATTTCAGACTTTTGTATATATTTGTGTCACTAAAGCTACACGCATACCAAATTTCAGTACTGTGAGGTCACTGGTGTACCCTGTGAATTTTGTCAAAGTTCAGTTTTTATTATTGATAATAACTTAAAAACTACAACGTTTAAACTTAAAATAAAATCGGGGTCGAAATGTACTCATAAAGACCTTTTATTAGTGCCACTTGATCGGATAGTATCATTTTGGTCTTTACCCCTCTTGAACCCCTATATCTCAACAACCCCCCTACATTCTTAGCTGATTTAGTAACACCAAAATTGTGCTATAACTACCTACCTATATACCAAATTTCACGATGCGATGATCGGATAAACGCTTCGAAAGTTAACCTCGCAAAAACAAACATACATACATACTTACATGGAGATCTCGCTTCGCTTGATCAATAATTTAGTATGGATAAACATCTCCACAAACTTACCTATGAATGATTTTATCGGTAACTTTAGAATTAAAAATGATACAAATAAAGATCAGCGCTCATAGTGGAGCTTCAATAGTCTTTTTTAACAGAGCGGTCGCTACTTGCGATATAATTATATTATTCGATATAATATATATTATCGATTAGTTATTCACGTGTATTATTTGACTTTTTTTAATAAGAATATAAGTGTTTTTCTGGTGTTTTTTTAATGACAAGCGATCACGCCAAGTCAAGCTTTTGGTGACAACCTCTCATTTGATCATCGCACGCAAGAATGGAGCATTTTTAGGAGTCGTTTTATCCAGTACTGTACGGCGAACGACATTGGAGACGACACCGATAAGTCTGGAGTGAAAAGACGAGCTCTTTTGTTCACTGCGCTTGTGGAAGATACCTTCCGCGTCGCTAAAGATTTGGTTTTTCCTGACAGCTTGGACAATGTGGAGTATAATAGTCTTTTAGGAAAGTTGGTTGTCAGCCATTAAACGAGTACAAGTGATTTGCAGTATTTCCTTGCGTTATTCCCTAAAATGCTGAACATTTGGCTATCGAAAATAAATGCTGCAGAAACTTTGAATACTGTCATGTTAAACATTATTGTAATAACTAGAAGTTTATCTTACATAAATATGTTTATTTTATTGTAACTAGTCCATGAAACTCGTAGAAATAAATAAATATCTTACTTCGGAGGGGACTTTAAGATATCAGTTTTGGCTATAAAACTCATTAAGTCATGGAGGCCGTCATCATCATCCATACCATCATACCAGCCGTTGGAGGTCCACTGAACATAAGCTTCCCACATAGATATCCAGTGTGACTGGTTTTGTGCGGCCTGCACTGAACGACTCCCAGCAAACCTTATTATGTCTGTGTGAATCCACAATCTCCACCATATTTTTTTTTATTCTAACTTAAAATGTCCTCGTGTGCAATTATTGCATAAAAATAATTTAATGAATTTAAAGTATGATTACAGAATTTAAATATCTATCCAATCTATGCCATACAAAAAAAAAATACAAAAAAACCAGACACGTGCGAGTCGGGCTCGTACACGAAGGGTTCCGTACCATTATCTATAAAAATGGCAAAAAAATAATGTCTGTTATATGGGAGCCCCACTTAAATATTTATTTTATTCAATAGAACAATTTTATTTATTTATTTTATTTGAGGTTGGTGCCGATTAATCTAGTCCTCTAAATTGTATGAGCGCCCATACTACTCAGAGGACTATGTATATATGGGGACACCCTTTTATTTTCAATTTTTTTTATTTATTGGAATTTTTCATTTATTTGCATTACCTTGCTTTTTGTCAAATTTCGTGATTCTAGGTCAACGGGAACTACCATATACGTTTTCGACCCTAAACTTATAGGGTACTGCCGGTTGACCTAGAATGGTCAATTTTGGTTAAAATTATGGTCTTACAGCAGAAATAAAGGGATAATTTCGAAAAATAAATAAGTTGTAAATTATGGTAAATTTTGGTACTTACATACAAGTTTTCGCGAAAATCTAAATTTGCCCATATCTTTTTATCGTGTTAACTCAGTACCTTGATTTTTATACACCTTATAGGGACTATAGACTTCAGTATGTGGTATAAATTTCAACTTGCTATAGGTCTACCCGTTCCTGAGAAAGTCTGTCTATCCGTCTGTGCGTGTGTCACAATACACGGACAGACGGATAGACGGACATGAGAGTGATCTTATAAGGGTTCATTTTTTACCTTTTCAGGTACGGAACCCTAAAAAAAACAATTTTCGTACCAATATACAACCTGTTTTGTTATGTACGACATTAGTTTAAAACTCGGAATCGTATTAACAGATTTTAGAGGTGGATTTAATACCGGTACCTCGAATATTTATCTAGTAATCGCTACGTTTCCAATAAACAATATTTAACGTAAATCAGCGTCGCCTTTGCGACGATTCCGCTTAAGGCGAGTACACACGCTTAGTAGCGTTAGTAGCGTACATACAGCGCGCTTAGCACTGCGTTTAACGAGCAATACTAAGGTGTCCATTCTACTGGCTCAGTTTGGAAATGGACGTCGAAGTGATTGCTTGTGTGTGGCTCCTGTACCGTCGCTATAAAAGACAACGGCAGAGGCGAAGAGAATTTTCGGTGCATCCAATATTCCAAATTGTTTTCACAATCACTGAAAATTTCAACTGTCTCCTCCCAATTACTTTTTTGAATATATTATTTTTGTAATCAGAACTTTCCATGTCCCATATAGCTGGATGCTTTTGAATTTCATCGATAAATAAATTTATATCAAAGTGCTCCTTCTCTATTTTGATGCGTCCATCCGACACGAAAGCGCGCGATCAAATGTACGGCAAAATGGCGGTGCATGTATCTACAAGCGCGCAGCTGTCGGCCCTGTCGCCCGCGCAACGCGCGTTCGAACGAAATTCTGTCAGCGCGCGTCTGACGCGCGCTTGCATGTGTACACCTCAACCGACCTCTTTATTGTTAAAACGCGCGTTACCAAAGCGCGCCTTTCAAAACGCCTAATGTGAACTCGCTCTCAGCGGCAAACAGATGAATGAATAAGATTTGTTTACCTATTTTATATAGGCTGTTCATTGATAGGACTTGATATTAAGATTGTTTGAAATTTTTAAATTTTCCATGTTTATGAGTTGGAAAAAACTCTATTTTACAACAATACTAGTCATTAGCCCTACCTGTGTTTTCATTTAATGTCGTCCATAACAAGACACGTTGCTTAATAAATTGTTTAGGATTTTTATTTCGGACTTGACTTACGATAAATGAATGAGTCATGTTCCGTGTCAACCGTCGGAAACGTTGCTTGCCATACAGTTTTGTGGCTTGGCTCCACTCCAGGCATTAAAATGTAAATTGGAAAATGCAATAAGAAACACAAATGACATATGCACCAGGAAATGTGTCTACTGTGTTGCAGGCGGTTGTTACTGCCCGTTTTGTATAGCGTTTTAACTGGAACAAAATGACTTAAGTAGTTTTAGTATTTTTCAAACTTTCACGATCACTGTACATAATTACTGATTAAAACGGGTATTTACTGCGTATGTACCTTTTTATTTGTTATCCTGTCGCTTCAACTGTGTTGCAACAGCCGTGGTATAAAAAAGGTACATACCCTGTATAATAGAGAATGTTCTGAGCTATTCCATACCATCCCGTCGTCGAGATTTTACCACAGCACTTCACGACAACGCGCATCACAAGCTTCACGCGATCTTTTCTACCCCATACTTGCAAAATGTAGAATGAGCTACCATCTGAGATTTTCCCGTTAGGCTACGAATGGCACGCTTCAAGAGAAATGTAAAGAGATTTCTACAGGGTAGGGAACGCATCGACAATACCCCGGGTGTTGCCAGGTGTCAGTTTTCTAAATATACATTCAGTTACACGTTTTGAAAAAAAATTATCTCACTTGGTTTTTCTTTAAAATTGAGCACACGGTTCTTTTAAGCATTTTACTCTTTTACCTATACATTAGTATAATATACTGAAGTTATAGACTAACTCCTTCCTGGCTAGATAAAATAAAAATCTCATTCTGTACAAAATAAATGATAATACGTATTGTTACGCCGAGGCTGTTACAGAATAAGTAATAGTAAAGTAATAGTCAGTTTCTCGAAGTTATACCTACTGTGTCACAGAATAGGTAATACTTGGTGTAGAATATACCTACATACCACGTTTTTACCTACAGTCGCACAGAATAAGAAATAGTAGTAAGTCGAAATACCTACACTTTTCTAGTTACTAGTGGAAACTTCGAGAAGGTTCTAGAAATAATGCGCGGTATAAATAGTGTGTTGAGACGTCCGCAAAGTCAGTCTTGATTTGGCGATACGTGCGAATATTTCGGTGACTTTTAGTGGTTTATTGTGCAGCAGTGGTGTGATTTAGTGTGTTGTGATTATTTGTGATTAATATAGTGTATTTATCATTTTAGTGTTGAATAAAAGTGTTATTTTGGTTAGATTCATTTTAATTATTTTATCCCGAACCCTCAGCTCGTAACAGTTTTGTAAACGCACACGTACAAATGAATAAGTTATAAAAATTGTACGTTTGCTAAATGAAAATATCTTTATGTTGGGTCATCATCATTGTCATTTAGTCTTTAAATTCACAGGGCAAAGGCTTCCTTTCCCTTTTTCTACACGATCTTGAGATTTTGCTAGCCATGATACCCAAAATGCATCATGTTCATCGCGCCACTTCCGCCTGGGCTGACCACGTGGCTGCGGTCGCTGTGGGACCTAGTCTGTAATTTAAGATCGACTCCCTCGCTTATTAATTAACCAAGTTTGGCCTCTAATATCTATAAGAGCGTATATATCAAGCGATGTAAATGGTGAGGTTAGTAAGAACCTAGATTTACTACGCATAAAAAAAAGAAATTCTTTAATATGGCCAGATATATATTCTTTTATATGTCTATCATTTCATATCCCGTAATAACTTTATATCAACGTCTACACAATAAATCGAAAAACCAATCGGGTGATTCCAAATAATTATGACAATGAGTATAACTGATGGAGCGAAGCAAGATCTCCAAATCATCTTGGACGAATCCGCGTTGTATGTATGTTTGTTTGTCCGAGGATAACTTTCGAAGCGTTGATCCGCCCCTTATTACGAAAGCCAAATTGCTGTCTTGTCGCTATCGCTAGTCAGGCCATCCCTTTCACACGTACAGTACGTACCTCACGTGTGAAGTGAAGGCCCTTCCTTTCCTTCGCTATCGCTAGTGGCGATAGCGACACGACAGCAATTTGGCTTAGGTAATAAGAGGGCCGATCACCGTGAAATCAGGTGTATAGGTAACACAATTCTGGTGCGACTAAATGAGCTAAAAATAACTACTGAACTTTGACAAAATTTACAGGGTAGGTACACCAGTGACCCCACAGTGCTGAAATTTTGTATGCGTGTGGTTTTAGAGCCATACATATATTGAGAAAGGTCTGAAATCCCGAATAACTGCAATTTCTACCCGAAATAAGTAATACCAATTTACATGAACCCCCGTGACCTGTAATTTGAATGAAACTGTAGGTTAAGTTTTTTGGTTATGCATTTCGTAGCAATATTTTGATGGTCAAAGATTACAAATAATATTTTTCTTTTGTTTTTATGTGAGACTCGCGACATCTCAGTTCGAGGCTAACCACTAGTTAATAAGAGGCATTCCACGAAACGCCACGATTTAAGAGCACTTATTTTATAAGCACCGTTTGTATTCCACGGAGATCACCGATTTATAGTTTGGCTTGGTGCTTTTTGTGAAATACTAAAAATTATTTCAAATGTTTCCACGAAGAGCACATACAATGTAATAGCTTTTACTGATGAGTTATTTTATATTTTTTGTATCAATAATTATGATGGATTGTATAAAAAAAAAAATGTTATTTTTGTTAGTATCACAATGAGTTTGGGTTAATCAAACTTAAATCAGCCGTATCTCGGGTTCTAGGCTAGCGGTGTCTTAAGACAAATGGCGGGTATCAATTAGATCTGCATTTCTGATGACAGCTGTCAAACTTCAATCAGTTTTATCTTGGGAACTAGACGTTCAAGGCTAATGATGTCTTGGAACAAATGGTAGGTATCAATGAGATAGTGATGATCTAGCGTTGGGGTATTTTATATGTTACTTATCAATTATTGCGTTATACTTTATCAATTACTAGCTGACCAATCCGCAGCTTCGCACGCGTAGTTTTTCAATAAAAACACTACCATCCTTCTGCGCAGTTGGGTAAAAAGTAGCCTGTGCCACCTGGGGATAGTGTAGCTTCCCAACAGTGAAAGATTATATTAAATCGGTCCAGTAGTTTCGGAGCCGGAGAATTTTTTTTTTTTTTTTCGAATGGACTTATCTCGCTGTTGGCCTCTGAGGCCGTTGCAGCTTAACCGAGCTTTTGGCGAGCGCAGATGGCGCTCAGCCCTTTAATTTTATTTTTGGTGAGGCAACTAGCGCAAGGGCACCACTTAGGTACGAACCTCGGCTTGGGCTGTTGCCGGGACGGGGATAGGAGAGAAACGCCCGGGTACGTGCTTGTACCTCGTATAGGCGGCGACTGAAGGGACTCGTCGACCTCGCCGGCGAGGTCGGTGTATTTGTGGAGTGTTTGCTCTGTCTAATGTGGATGACTCACCCGCATTAGCGGAAGTGATTTCGTCATCCGGGTCTCCGAGAACGTGTCTCGGTCGACGGAGGGTTTTTCGGTGCTCGGACGGTTCAGTCGAATAGTCCGGAATGGTATGTACCAAAGGATTCGGATGATGAGTGGCGAGTTCATAATGTCGCTTGGAAGCGAGCTTGATGAATTTAGCTATTGACTCTAATTTTAAATCACGATGCAGATCGTTATTGCGAAAATACCAAGGCGAGCCTGTGGCTTTTCGCAAGAAACGATTTTGTACTAATTGAATGGCAGCAATTTGACGAGAGTGGGCGAATACTACTGAGGAGTATGTCATGATGGGGCGAATGCAGGCTTTGTAAAGGGTCACCTTATTTCTAAGAGACATTTTACTTTTTCTGCTTAGGAGCGAGGACAGTCGTCCCAAGGTGTACTTAGCTTGGTTGCACCTCTTAGTGATGTGCAACCTAAAGGAAAGACGTCTATCAAGGATGACACCCAAGTATTTGGCAGAGGGGGCCCAGCGGATGGGCACACCGAAAAGCGAAATCGGTTTTGGGGTGAGATTTCTCCGTGTGAAGTACACTGCTGTGCTTTTCGACGGGTTAACCTCAATCCGCCACTTGCGAAACCAAGCGGCAAGAGCGTGAAGGGCAGCTTGCAGCCTTATACCCACCCGATCGGGATTCCGATTGGATGTGTATAAGGCCGTGTCGTCTGCATATAGGGCTATTTCCACTTGAGGAGTGCGAGGGATATCGCTGGTGTACAGCGTGAACAGGAGGGGGCCGAGAACGGAGCCTTGTGGGACTCCGGCTCTAACTGGCCTGGGGTTTGAGAGAGTGCCTTCCACGGTGTACCGAAAGCTACGACCTTGGAGATAGTCTCGTATGATGAGCACGAGTCTGTCTGGCACTCCGAGTTTGGAAAGCTTGTAAACCAAGCAATTGTGCCAGACCTTGTCAAAAGCTTTCGCTACATCGAGGAAGACGGCACCAGTATCTGCAGGCCAGGTACTTTGCCAATTGGAAAGGACATGCTCCGTTATGCGGAGCACCTGTTGTGGACATGAGTGTTGGGCACGGAAGCCGAACTGCTCATCGGGAAGGAGTTTGAATTCATTGACATGGGACCAGAGACGCTTCATAAGAAGACGCTCATATATTTTACCTAAGCCATTAAGCAGGCTAATGGGACGATAACTAGTTGGATCGTTTGCAGGTTTCTTGGGTTTACGGAAACCAATGACATTGGCTTCCTTCCAAGCATCAGGGCAGGTGCAGAGTTCCATAGCCGCATTGAAGATGCTGACTAGAATGTAGATAAGGGGAACAGAGAACTGCTTGAGTACTCTGTTGGAGATGCAGTCGGGGCCGGATGCTTTCTTTGGGTGTAAAGCCTTGATAATATCAAAGACTTCAGAGGCCTCAATTGGATTAAGTGGGGAGGTAGGAGGTAAGGAGGCTATACGGTCGACCTCGTTGTTCACCATGTCAAGGTGTGCAGGATCAACGGGTTCGAGACTGGGAGAGCATTGAGCTTCAAGGGTTTCAGCCAGGTAGTCGGCTTTTTCCTCATCTTCGAATGCTAGGGTCTGGTTGGGTCGGATAAGAGGAGGCATCGGAGCGAGAGCGTCCGCTTTCATGGAGCGAGCTAGCCTCCAGTAGGCCAGATGGCTAGGCTCGATCCCCGAGAGCAGGCTCTCCCACTCACGATTGCGGTGTTCTTTGACGCGCTCTCTCACCTCTCTGTGCAGAGAGCGCATTAAGAGACGATTGTCTTCGGTGGGGCAGCGACTATGAAGTCTAACTGCAGCGTTCGCTTCAGTCATAAGTCGTCTTATATCGTTAGGCAAGGGCCCGCGGTGGTCATCCACTACGGGAACCTGCTTCGAAGCGTCTCTAACAGAGTCAGTTACATGTTTGGTCAGTGAGTCAACTGCTACCGTAATGTCATCAGATGTTAAAATAACAGAAGGGATTCTATCCAGGACAGGCGAGTGCGTAGACTTGAGAGCTTTCTCAAGCTTATGCCACTCTACCACAGTCTTGGTAGCAGGGGTCTGGTCAGTGGGGGGGCCAAGTAGTAGTAAAACAGGGCGGTGGTCGGAGTCAAGCTCGTGGATAACTTCGATCGAGCGTAGCCGAAGGGCTACGTTTTTGAGAAGCGCTATGTCCAGGAGGTCGGGGGGAGTGGCAGTAGGGAAGCGAGTCATACCCCTAGGGGCAATGATATCGAAGTTAAGGGGTTCAACTAGTCTTTCTAATTGTCTACCTTTGCAGTTGGTCTTAGTGCTATTCCACATGACGTTTTTGGAGTTGAAATCACCTGCCAGAATGACGGAGCTTCCTAAGCTGAAAAGAGCTTGCAGATCACTCTCGAATTGAGGTGAGCAAGTTTTACTAGGAGAAACATAGCAGAATGCAACAATGACCGAGGAGTGACCGGTCATTGCTATTCGGCAGACAGAGGCTTCTATGTAGGTCATAGGAGAGGGATCTAAGGGCATGCAGTGAAGAGACTTCTTGTAGTAAATGGCAGTGCCGCCTCTCGGGGCTGGCAGTCTGTCGTTGCGCAAAATCTGAAAGTTGGGGATTTTTGGATCCCGATGACCGGGCTTTAAATTAGTCTCTTGGACTAGCAAGAGGTCAAGTTGGTGCCTATTGACGAAATCTTGAACAACAGAACGTTGTCTAGACAGACCATCAGCGTTGAAAAACGCTAATGATAGTGAACGGGGTTTCTTCCGTTCCCTTTGTACAACCATTATGGTGGTTAAAAGGGGTATGATGATGGCGAAGCTGCCTTAACGGCAGCGAGGAGAGCTGAGTGCGCCTCAAGGGCAATCAGCTTCTCTAATGTAGAATTAGATTGCCTGAGCTTCTGTGCTAGCACGCGAACCTCGGCAAGATCGATTGAGGCAAACTCCATGATGAGCGCTAGGTCGGAAGCAAAATCCGACTTGCTCATCTTGGTAGATGGGACTGGCTCGGAAGAGCGCGGAGGGGGGGCCGTCGCCTTGGGGGCTAGGCTGGAATAGGGCAAAGGCTTGGCCCAGGCTGAGACTTTCGGAGGTTGAGACTCCACCATGGTCAGCTTGGGAGTTGACTTGGTGGGTTGTGGGAGAGCGCGAGGCTGACTCCTGCGGGCCGCCACTCTGTTGGCTTTGGGTGCTGAAGGACAACCACGATAATTCGCGGTGTGTCCCACAGCACCGCATAGCACGCAGCTTGGCGGCTCGATGGTGTCGCGTGTGCGCTGACAGTCAGAGGTGCCATGATCTCCTAGGCACTTGACGCAACGGGGGCGGGCGTGGCAGTTCTTCGCCGAATATCCATAGAGTTGACATCTATGGCATTGGCTGGGGGTGCCGTTTCGGTGGGGGGGGTTCCACCCTGAGGCCGGAGAGGCTGTTGACCGTCTTCAGGTTGAAAATGGCCTTGCCTTCCGGAGAGAGCTCTAGTACTACAAGTACCAGGTTGTATAGGGTCTTACCGTTGTGCATCCGGTGGACCTCTTTGACTGGGAAGGACTGAGCTATCAAATCAGACTTGATAGAATCAGTCGAGTGCTCCGCAGGGAGGCCGCGGATCACGACGCGAAGGAGGCGTTCGTCCTCAAGAGCATAGGTATGGTAACCTATGCCCTCTTGGCGAAGAAGCGCAGTGAGACGACGATGATCTTGGGAGGTGGGGATTTGGACTTTAATAGCGTCCTTAGTGTTTCGGGCGTTGGTGAACGAGATCTTATGCTCGTTGCACAGAAATGAGACCCTGTCCCATTTGCCTTTCTCTCGGATGAAGAGAGGCGGGGGTGGTCTTTCCCTCCTTACGGCAGTGGAAGCCGCGGAGGGCGAAACGGGACGGGCGGGCTGCGAGGCCGAAGGGAGGGTTGCCTTTTTGGCTGGGGGAGACACGGAAGAACCCTTCTTCGATGAAGCGGCCTTCTTCGAAGAGGTCTTCTTCCGTTTCTTCCCCATAACGGTAATAAATTCCTCAGAGTCTGAGGATGACGAGGCGGCAGATGCCTCTGATTCCGATGCGGAACGTAGGAGGTCAATCTCCATATCGTCCTCTGGAGAGGGAGGGTCGGGGGACTCCGGGGAGTCAACGAAGACTCTGCGAGGTGATGCCTCGCGAGAAACGGATTTGGAAGCCTGAGGGGCTGGCTGAGGCTTCCGGGCCTCTTTAGTGGCCTGAGGGGCCAAGGCAGGCATGCGAGCCGCCGTGGGAGCCTGAGGGGCACAAGGAGGCATCCGAGCCTCGTTAGTGGCCTGAGGGGCCAGGGCAGGCTTGCGAGCCGCCGTGGGAGCCTGAGGGGCTTTAAGAGGCATGGAGCCGGAGAACAAACAAATCTTTCCTTTTTATAATAATATATAGCGCCCCCCATTAGTGCGGCCCTTTACACCGCTCATGGCCCTTTGCCTCCCAGTACTGTGCCATTGTGCCGGTCTTCTCGTCCCTGTATGCGGCGCCGACCGCCTTTCAGTGAGTGACAGTCTATCGAGGCAAGAGGCTGCGCACGCGCCGGCCCATGTATTAGTGGGCCTTAACTGCTCAATCATAGCGAAAATATTTGTAATTGTGTAGAAGATATTGTAATATTAGTTTGCTGAATAAATCTAATAATAAGAAAGTCGTGTTAGTTACACTATTTATAACTCAAGAACGGATGAACCGATTTGGCTGAAAATTGGAGGGGAGATAGTTTATAACCAGGAGATGGACAAGGGATACTTTTTATCCTGTTTGACCGCGTTCCCGTGTGATGTGACATAAAACGTCAAAGAGAATATAAGTCACTATAAAACGTGGTATAACAAAAACGCATCTGACATGGAATAATAAAACGCAAATGACAGCTAAACGTAATTTTGTCTAGGGTTAAGTATGGCTGTAAAATGATGGCCGGGGACAACAGTTGACAATTCTACCAGGGTGACGTATATTGACAGCCCGCTTTATATGCATGTCAAGGCGGTACGGAGTTAGGCGGGTCAACTAGTATCTCTATAAATATAATATAGTAAACACAATTTGGATGGCAAATTGTAAATCATTAGTATATATGTAGTTAGTAGTAGTTTGGTTTCGCTGTTCGTTGGAAGTACTTTAACACCTTACAAATCCGGCCTATTTGATATACTTAAAATAAACATGCGTTTCTTTGTTTACGGCACGTAGCCGTGAAGTAACTTGGCGAGCTGAACGCTTACAATCTCCGTCCTAAACAAAGAAAAACATGCACTGAAGCACATAAACACACATTCTCCTCAACACCCAGCTGCCGAGCTCACGTCACGTCTATTTACAGTTTGCCTAGGACAATAAAGTTTACCTGAACTGACTGTTTTTTACTCCAAAAAAAACAGTGTTATTTTTTTTTTGAAGCTCCATACCTAGAGTCTTAGGGAGACTTACTGCCAAAATGATTTTTTCGACCTGAACTGTGGCTTATTACTGGATACACACCCTTTTTAGGGTTCTGAACCAAAACGGAGCTATTATAGTGCGACTTTATTCGTCTGTGCGTCTATTAATATCAGCTATCGACTTGTTTGGAATAGTTATGAATATTACTTAACCACCTCTTTTAAAATATATCACTAAAAACGAGTATGCTTTAGACCACACGACTGAAGTGAAAAATCTTTTTCAAAATATTAATTTATTAAATTATTCAAGAACGAAATTAAATTAAGAAAAATAATCAAACGAACTACTGACTGAGCTATATATATATATAGGTATATCTCTTCCTCACATAGCCTCTCATAGCATGAGAGGAAGAGAGAAAGAAAAGGCGCGCGCACCTCTCTCTTGCTCCTACAGTAATATACGAAACGTAACTCTCTCTCTTTCTATTTTCACTAACTTATATCTCCCTCTCAACTTCCGTTCGCACTTTTCGTAACGCATTCATCAGCTTACTCCTCAAGTCAAGCGTGCGTAAAGAAGTTTTACTTCAATAATTTTTTTGGCAACTGAGTCTCCACGCCAAAAGCTCGCCTCAAGCGGGTTTTATGTTATTTTTGGCACAAATTCAATTAGTTGAATTATCCTGAACCATTTTAAGCAGACAGTAAATAAACCTCCTTGAGTTTAACAGAATGGTTTAAATCAATCAACTTCAGAAGGGATCTTGTTACATGCTGACCGAGATTCCAGAAAATTCCAGTATTTTCTAAAATGTATGTACATAAAGTTTAGATGATACGCAGTAAAACTGATTTAAAGTCTGTGTCTAGTGAGTTTAACGCTAACCACGAACAAATACAAACGGCATTGTGTTATATTTATTTAGTTTTAATTCTTATCTGTAAAAAGTTTATTGTTTCAGTCTGTCTATAGGTATTATTGAATAATTAATTTATTTCGGCGTCTGTCGCCAAAGAACGCATAATAAACAAACAATGTCATGATAAAAAATGTAACGATGACCTCCGTGGCACAGTGGGTGAATAGCCGGCTGAGACGCTGGAGTATGGAGTCGTTCCCGCCGCGGAACAAATGTTTGCATGATCTACAGATATTTGTTCCGGGTCTGGTTATTTCTCTGTATATTATAAGTATTTATTCACAAAAATAAAGTATATAAAAATATTAAATACTATAAATATATAAAGCTACCGTTTTTTAACGTTCTCGTTAAATCCATTCCATCCAAAGGTTGTGGAAGAGATCGATTTTAGCGATAAGACCGACAATTGTACTATCGCGTGTCTAGTTTTAATGATTTTAAATTTAAGTGTGGTATACAATAAAGCGTTTTCTATTCTATTCTATTCTATAAGTATTCTATCAGTTATCTAGTTCCCATGATACAAGCTCTGCTTAGTTTGGGGCTAGAGGGCGCTGTATTACATGCCCAGCACCATTTATTATTTATATATTAAATAAATTCACCTGTCAGTCCTTTGAATTCAAAATTGGTCTGAAATGCTGACCTCTAGCGTGATAAAGCCATTTCTTCAAATGGATAGTACAGTCAGATGTAAGCTGCTGGTGACATGGAAGGAATAACAATTCTAACTAACCTACATTGAAATTCAAATTCGTTTATTTACACTTAAATATAATTTTACAGAATTAATCTAAAACGCTATATCTTAAAACTACCACAAGAAAAAATACAAATTATAATATTTTAATACAAATTATAATACATTCATTTTAAAAATTACATATTTAAGTTCAAAAACGTACACAAAAACACAACAAAAACAAATACAATAGGGGACTAAACATAACTAACATAACATACAAAAATACATAACAATACATAACTAATTAAATACTCTCACAATATCTGAGACAGACTCGCTCAATCGTCTTCCAGTCATCCGCAAACACGTCAAAATGAGGATGGATTTTAATAAACTCATTAAGGCTGCGCTGCGCATGGGAGATGGGTGACTGTTGGCAGTGCAACGTACGTGCTCGCAGTGGTTCCAACAAACGCACTCGGCCTGATCGAAATCTGGCACGTTGTTCGGGCACGCAAAGCCGGCTGGCTGTGGCTTCAGTGAGAAGAGTGGGACAATCAGTAACACCTTTCAACAGACTGCACAGAGTTATGATTTGGACATAGAGCCGCCTTGTTTCTAGGGAGTTATATCCCAAGGTACCTTGCAAAAACCTTGTAGGGTACATAAACGGATAGTATCCGTAAAGCTTTTTATATATAAAACGCAAAAATCTTTTTTGAACCTTTTCTAACATAAGTGAGTATGTGACTTCATACGGGTTCCAAATGCATGCACCAGATTCAACTTTGGATCGGATTAAAGAAGTGTAGAGAAGTTTAATGGAATTAGCATTGGTAAAGTTTTTTTTAATTTGGTGTATAAATTTGAGTTTGTTTTTTTAAGCCACTTAAGTAACTTTATCTCACTAAGGCAATTATCTCTCGTGCGAGTGACCCGAGACTTGTAATTACTTAACGTGGACCGTAAGATTATTGTAAGAACACACGTTCCACATTTCAAAACATAGCGTCGAAACTACAATCACTGGGAATAGTAACTCTAGGAACTGAGTTGTAGAGTAAGAGTTACTTATCAAACGGGCTCGCCCGGGAAAGTACTAAGTATAACCACACCTAATTCCGCCGCCGTTCTCTTTTGTTCACACAGATCCTGTCCATCCAAAAGTTGCCTGGAAGAGATCGCTTTTAGCGATAAGGCCGCCCATTGTACCTTTGATTTAATTTTGTATTCTCTTTTGTTTGTTTTATTTTTAATGGTGTGCAATAAAGAAATTATCTATCTATCTATCTAATTCTGCCGCCAAGCAGCATTGCTGTGTGACACAGTGCATCGTAGAGCGCGCTTCTAAGGTGCGTAACCTACGAGGCAATACTTCCTTATGGGCGCACTATACCTGGGGAGACGTTAAATCGTTTATTGAGAAACAATGTTTTGTTCAACAAATAGTGTGCTTTCAATCTGTAATTCATATATGTTATAGTTAAGGATACGTGCTAGAATGCCTGTGTTGTGAAAACACGATTCCGTAAAATTTTCTCGATAGAAAAAAAATCCAAAAATGACTCCAAATTTATCTTAAAACCGTTCTTATGCGATGAATTAAATCTTATTAGATCCAATTTAGATCTTGAAACTTTACACAGTAATTCTATCTTAATTTTTAAGTAATTTGATAGTCGTGCTCGAGCCGTCGTACAGTGCGGACGTCTCTGGGGCGTCGTTACGCTGCCCGTTGAATATACGAAGATTCGATCGTCGTTAGTGGTCGAGGCAACATCGCCTATAAAAGGCTCCTCAGATCGCGCGGCACGCATTCGATCGTCGTTAGTGGTCGCCGCTATAGCATGCAGCGGCCACACCTTAGGAACCTAGGCTGGTAGAGGGGGGCTCGAGTGCCGAAACACTTTGTTGTAGCAACGGCGTGTTTCGGCCCTCGAGTCGGCACGGTCACTCCCCGTGCTAGTGCTCGTTGCTTCGGCGTCAACGCAATCCACCTCAAGTGGCGAGGCAACCAGGCAACTGTAGAAGGCCTGAAGGTAGCGATAGGAGTTTTTATCGTTGCCAGATACTGCGTCCTGTTCCCTTCCAGTCGTAGCGGTTCTCCGTTCCACTGGGTCAGGGGGAGTGGGGAGGAGAGGGTGCATCTGTGTACGGCGCGCGCACTTATGCAACTTAATATATCCTGCGCATCTGACTTGGCTTTGTCATTCCGAGTTTAAAAAAGTCCTGGGCTTGGTCTAATACCTGGACACGGGTGGCCTAAGGAGAGGAGAGTGGTCGCTCTAGCACTGCATCGGGGTGACAGTGTGGTTCGGCAGCACTCTTTGAGACAAAGCAGCTTTATTTAGAGAGGCACTGCTTTCCTCGCTCAGCCGGGGAGGGGGCTAGAAAAGGTGCCCCAAACAAACGCTCATTCCTCGCAATAAGAATAAATCTAAAAACATGCAGATGAATATGACTTTTGGTGCGTGGAATGTACGTACTCTTTTAGACCGACCCAACAACCTCTGCCCAGAACGTAAAACCGCCATTGTGGCTCGCGAGCTCAAACGCTATGACGTCGACATAGCCGCTCTCAGCGAAACACATCTAGCTGACGAAGGTGAGCTTGTTGAACGTGGTGGTGGGTACACTTTCTTCTGGAAAGGCACACCAGCTTCTGAGCCTAGACGGTCAGGAGTAGGCTTTGCTATTAAAACTACTTTAGCCTCTAAGTTGGAAGAACATCCAGTTGCTATCTCTGATCGTGTCATGTCCTTACGTTTCCATCTTCGAAACAATAAATACTTAAATGTTATCAGCGTATATTCGCCAACACTCGACAAAAGTGATGACGTCAAGGACAAATTTTATGAGGAAGTGTCAGAAGTGCTGACTAAAATCCGGCGCTGTGAGAAAGTTTTGCTTCTTGGCGACTTTAATGCTCGCGTCGGACGTGATTTTGAAGCTTGGCCTCGGGTGATAGGGCGACATGGCATTGGTAACATGAACAGTAATGGGCAACTGTTACTAAGCCTCTGTTCCCAATTTCATCTGGGTATTACCAATACCATGTTTAGACTCCCAAATAAATACAAAACTACCTGGATGCACCCAAGGTCCAAGCATTGGCATCTTATTGATTATGCTATAGTCCGTCAACGGGATATAGCGGATGTCAAAGTAACGAGAGTAATGAGGGGCGCAAACTGTTGGTCGGATCACCGACTTGTTGTTACAAAACTATTTTTGCGTCTTAGCCCTTGCCGTAGACCTCGCAGGGCTAAGCCTAACTGTCTCCATCTGAAAAAGCTAGAGTCTGCTGAAATATTGGCAAATTACAGGGAAGCTGTCAATACCTTTACAGCAGGCATACACCCCGAAGATGAACAGTTAGACGAGGGCTGGAAACTGTTAACTACAAATACCATCAATGCGGCTACTGAGATCTTAGGCCAAAAACCTCGTGTCTGTGAAGACTGGTTTGACGAAAATGATAATACATTGACAGTCGCCCTAGAAAAACACCGCCAGCTCCTTCGAAAGGGAAATCAGACAACTGCTTCTGAAAAAATAAAGGAGAGTACGAGCCAAATAAGGAGACTAACTCGAAACGCAAAAGATGAGTGGTGGCTGAACAAGGTTCGCTATATTCAGTGGCTTGCTGATTCGAATAGACTCGGCGATTTCTTTAACGAGATTAAAAAGTTAGTAGGAAGTCCACATCGAGTAAACGTACCACTGAAATCACTTTCAGGTACCCTCCTGGTAAGCAAAGGAGAAGTTCTTACTCGCTGGGCAGAACACTATAACAGCTTACTCAATGTGGATCGTTCTGCTGACATAAACTATTTAGCATCACTTCCTGCCTTACCACAAGCCGTAGATCTGGATCAGCCTCCTTCTCTTGAGGAAGTTATCATCGCCATCAAAGCGCAGAAAAACAATAAGGCTGTCGGCATCGATAACATACCAGGAGAACTATTAAAATATGGCGGAGATGAGTTGCACTACAAGATTTGGCAATTTTTCCAGCGCATGTGGGAAATGGAGTTCGTTCCTCCTAGTTTTGGCGTATCACTAATTTGCTCTTTGTATAAAAATAAAGGTGATCGATCTGTTTGCAACTCTTATAGGGGTATATCACTTCTGTCTACTCCAGGAAAAACTTTTGCCAGAGTACTCTTAAATCGTCTTATGGAGCTCTCTGAAAGTATATTGCCTGAAACGCAATTTGGGTTTAGACCCAATCGCGGCACATGCGAGGCCATATTCTCTCTTAGACAACTGCAAGAGAAAAGCAGGGAACAGTGTCAACCTCTGTTTCTCTGTTTTGTTGATCTGGAGAAAGCTTTTGACAGTGTACCTCGCGAAGCTTTGTGGATTGTGCTTTCGAAACTTGGTTGCACCGACAAATTTATACGCTTGATAAGACTTCTTCACGACAACATGACTTGTTGCGTAACCGTCAATGGTGAGCAGACAGAGCAATTCCCTGTCACTTGTGGTGTAAAACAAGGCTGTGTATTAGCACCCACTCTTTTTGCTCTGTACTTTTCCGTTGTCGTGAGGGAGACTTTACAAGCCAACACCGAAGGGATCCGCATACGTTTTCGCACAGATGGCAGTATCTTTAACCTGGCTAGGTTAAAAGCGCACACAAAGGTATCGTATGACCTCATTACCGAATTGATGTATGCTGATGACCTATGTTTCGTTGCGGAATCTTCTGAGGGACTCCAGGACTTGATGACTCGGCTTGACGCTGCGTGCTGTAGATTTGGCCTCAAAATTAATATTACAAAGACAGAGGTGATGGCCATGGACACTGTTAACCAAGCTCCACTGAATCTGCAAATCGATGGAAAGCCCATAAAACAGGTCGATACATTCAGATATCTGGGAAGCAGCATAACAACAAAATGCGACCTTGACTCGGAGATCAACAGCAGACTTGGCTCCGCTATGGCTGCTTTTGGTAAACTACGAGTCCAGGTATTTCGCTCCCATAACATCAAATTGAGTACCAAGATTAAGGTGTATATGGCTATTGTACTTCCTAACATCTTGTACTCGTCAGAGACATGGTGCCTGTATCGCAGACACATACGCACGTTAGACAGATTCCATCTGAAATGCCTCCGCGACATTCTTAACATCAAGTGGTCGGATCGGGTCCGTAATACCGATGTTCTACGACGGGCTAATGTCTGTGGCATAGAGGCATATTTGATGCGGCGTCAGCTGCGTTGGTGCGGGCACCTGTCTCGGATGTCTGATGAGCGAAGGGCGAAACGCATTTTCTTCTGTGAACTAGAACATGGTAAGCGGAAACGCGGAGGTCAGTTCCTACGTTTCAAAGACGTACAGAAGAGGCACATGAAGAGGTGTTGTATCGATCCGTCGCGCTGGGAGGCTCTCGCTGAAAAACGACCTGAATGGAGGCGTCATGTTCAGGACAAAGTGTACGAGTTTGAAGAAGAAAGGAGGCAAGAACTAGACTTAAAACGAGATCAGCTTAAAAGTCGACCGCCGGCTAATATCAATTACAACTACATTAATGGCGCCTTAACTTGTGTTCATTGTAACCGGACTTTTAGCGCAAAAATAGGGTACATCAGCCACATACAGGCTAAACACCTAGGCCAATAATCACAAAGTCAAGTCTCTGTAGCCGAAATCGGCTAGGAGGATTATTATTATTATTAGTAATTCTACACAACATAAATAAGGGCACCTGTGTTTTAAATTTTCAAAATACCTTTTGATTTTACCATAAAATGAAAATATCTAAGTTTTGCACTAATGAAACCATTCGCTCCGGACGCTTGTAACGCCCGTTCCACGATTCAGTCTGGCCTCGGCTTTCAGACGGGATACCCGTGACGCTTGTCGCTCCAAACGAACACGTAATTCTTAGGTAGAATTTATATTTAGTTGGTTTTTGTAAAGACGCAGTAATGAGAAATAAACACAACAAGATAACGAAAGGACTGAATGATAAAAAACCGGCAAACATATGAAATATGAACCACGGTGAGATAGGACGTACAGCGGTGCGCGGAGAAGCGGGGGTGAAACTCGAGTTTGGGACGAGGTATAGTCAACTCTTAAAGGATCGACTTATAAGCTACCTTAACATCACATGCAGGCCTTATGAGATTTGATTGAAACCAGACTTTGGCTAAGATTTATCACAAGACATGCGATATATTATACTTATCTGGTTGTTTCGCATTCTCTTACGAGCTGTTTACCAGCGACTTTATTTGCATGACGTCACGGCCGATTTTTAGTAAAATTTTATCAAGATTGGTCCAGTCATGAAAACGTTACAAACAGACCGACAGATAGACAGACAGAGTTACTTTCGAATTTATTATACTGGTGTGAATTATATTTTACGTTTTTTTTAACAGGCGTGGTCGTTGCACCCGGTATCGCTCAGTTGGCTCCACTCGCGGCGCGTCTCAGCTCTGCGCCAGATCAGCTCTTCCCCTCGCTATATCACTCCGACCTTCCGGTATGCTACAGGGCACGCAGTCACCAGCACCAGGGGAGATGACGGAGACGGTGCTCATTGAAGCACCTTTGGAGGACTATAATAGTATGAGATACTGAACTACCCATTCCATGTTTTCGTACCTATTTATAGTTGTAGAAAGGTGGGTCAGAGACCTTGGTGAGGGTTGCCATGTCTTCTGGGATGCTGTAAGGTAGCCGTTATAAATTGTATTAGGCTACAGAATCCTCTCTAAATATTTTAGTTTCCAACATGGGAACTACCTTAGAATACATGCCATCATCGCTTAGGTGAAATTGTGGTTTAATGAAAATCTATTCATGATAAAATCACCTTTTATTGATTAATAAAACTGTTTATAAGTTGGCTACAAGTGAAACTTTTAACCTATTCTGTCTTATACCGGCTTTCACAACGATCCCTAAACAATTTAGCGACTACACATGTTTAAATTTGTCGTAGATATTTGAACGATTTGTCAACTCATAAGCACTATTTAGGCACTAAATACAATTTATTATTAAAATATTATGTTCTGACTTTATTTATTTTATTACATAATATACTGTTTTGACATTTTCTTCTATGTATTTTTACCTATATTTTGACACAACATGACATACCTACCATGACGCATAATATTCTCTCTTGACAACACAATACTCTCAAGCTGTATACTGCACTAATACGTAATACGCTACGTAACGTAGTCGGTTACGCGTATCCTGGAACGTCATGCCCATGCCTTGCAGCTACGCGTATACTCTTGGGGAACGCGTGCCGCCGTCAGTGGGTTTCTGGTCGCGAGTCAAAGGGGACGCGCACGCCCGGGTACGCTATATTTGGACTGCAAAATGGATAGACGATGTTTCTCGGACTCATGGCAGATGACTGGAGCTTGCGTAGCGCTATGGATCAATTGACCTCGCGTTTAGGTTCGCAGCGGTCTATACAGGAGCTGTACGCGTGGACAGCGTATCCCGACTACGCGTAACACAGGAACCATACGCAGCTTCACAGGGTGTAGTGGCTAAATGAAGCGGTCTCGACAGAATATCAGCGCTTACCATCACAGCGGGCATAATGCTGAGTCGAGTCCCATTTACTGCTGTAGCACATAGTATCTACCAAATTCTCCCTTGTTTTAATTATGTTATACGTTTATACTATAAAATTATTTCTTTTTTTGTCTTTTAATGTAACTGTATTGTTTATTGTGTGCTAATGTAGTGAATAAATAATTGTCTATGTCTATTAAGGCATCGTTGGGCAAGTCACCCTTAGTTATTTATGATTGATTATTACGGTAACTTCTACTTCCTTTTATTTAATAAATTGACTTTTTTAGGCATTCTACCCTATCTTTCGACTTATAAAAAGCTTTACTGAGGTATTTATTAAATACGTTTATAGCAATAACAAGTGCAATTCGGTAACGTTTTGTAGGTTTGTAATGTTAGTATTTGTGTCAAAGATATTGATGTCACTATAGTTGTGTACTTATTTTTTTGTAAAACAATCAGTTTAAAGCGGAGGTTATATTAAACGCCTTATAAAAAGGCATATATTGTCGACTAAGACACAGGAGGTTGCGGCTTCGATCCCTGCTGCAGAACTAAATGTTTGTGTGATTTATAAATAATTATTCCGAGTCTGGGTGTTACTCTTATATTGTAAGTACGTAGTAAAAAAAAAGTGTACTTGAGTATTCTATTAGTTATCTGGATCCCACAGCTGTGCATGATTTGGGGCTAGATAGCGCAGTGTGAAATGTTCAGCATTGTTTATTTATTTAATTTATTATTTGATCTCAATGATTTTTAAGAATATTATTTCAACTGTAAAAAATTAGGCTTCCATTTTTTTTTTGCAAAATTCAAACTAGATTCAATGTTACATGTTTTTTTATTGTGTCTGTAACTGTTTATAGGTAAGTACATTAAGTTCATTTATCTATCTTAAATCCCGATTTAAAAAGCGTGTTGAAAGACCTTTAGCCTAGTATCAAGTATTAACATACCAAATAAATGATTGAGGTCGGATAATTACTTAGGAGTGGGAAAATTCTGCCTTTGTGCAGAGTATGTATTTAGAGGCGTACGGTAGACCAATCTCCTAATATTTAATGTTGCGATAACGTCTTTAATAATATTAACTCTTGGTATTTGAATTAACCACGGAAAAGCAAAAACAGTTTTTTCTGTTCCGTGGAATAACCAGACTGGAAATGCTGCCAAATCAATATCGTATAAGTATATAAAAATGTATAATATTTATGGAGCTCAAATGGTCTTGGGCGGGACACTTGGCTAGACGTGGTGATGACAGATGGAGTAAGACAGTGACTGAATGGTGGCTGAGGAGCGGGTATAGTAGGTACGATGACCAGCAGCGAGATGGGTAGACGACGTCGTAAAGGTCGCGGGCCGTCAGTGGGTGAGACTAGCGCAGGATCGTGGTGGATGGTACAAACTTGAGGAGGCCTATACCCAACAATGGGTGAAGTCAGGCTGTGGATGATGATGATGATGATTTAAAAATGTGAATAAATTTACCAATGAAGGATATTTCATTATTTCTTGACGTCAGAGTAATAGATAACATTTTCAATAGGTTTCATAATTTTTTACGACATATAGAGGTGTCATTTTTTTTTAGGTTGTCAAAAAAAATAAGGGGTTGGTTTTACACATTATATTTCGGTCGGCATTTATCAGCATATACCGTAAAAGAAGTTCCCAAGAGTCGGCATTCTCAGCTCTTAAAAATACAGTACACTATGTTAAATGCCGGGTAATGACTACCTAACTATGTGTATACCATGCTAAACATTCATTTTGTTATTCATTAAATAAACCGGCCAACTACGAGTCAGACTCACGCACGTAGGGTTCCGTACCATTATCTATAAAAACGGTAAAAAATCACGTTTGTTGTATGGAAGCCCCCCTTTTTATTTGTTTTATATTAATATAACTATTTATTTTAAAAGTTAATATATAAATAAATATTCTGTGAATATTTCAAGCGTCTACCTGCTGTCGTTATTAAAATCGAGCAAAAACGAGTAAAAAAATCACGTTTGTTGTATAGGAGCCCTCCTTAAATATTTATGATATTCTGTTTTTAGTATTTATTGTTAAAGCGGCCATAGAAACACATCATTAGTGAAAATTTCAACTGTCTAACTATCACAGCCTGGTGACAAACGGACAGAGACAGACATACAGCGGAGTCTTAGTAATACTCTATATATAATATATATACATATATATATATAATAATCTTAGTAATAGGTCAAACGGGACCCCGTTTAACCCTTTGGGTACGGAACCCTAATACTGTTGAAAAAGTCATGTTTCAAATCTATATTTAATTTTTTCATGCAGGAAAAAAACGGAAAATATCTTCACCCTTACACCTCTCATCCCGAAAATAAGCGGTATTGTATTTTAAGATATAAATAAGATATCAAAATGTTTTAATGTAGAGCCTCAATGAATTTATATTGTTAATAGAATTTTATGAAATTAAGATTCCTTATGTACCTTCTATTCATTGTGTGTAATAAGATGAATGTGTCTTTGTAGAATAAATATTATTTTGAACACTGTCGTTTAAATTTTTAGAGTAAGTGCCTATTTTACCATCTGGATAAATATATATGTCTATTGTTTTCCCTAAGCCTGGACGCTAACCCTGAAGGAGGAGAATTAGCTTTTAGTAGCAGAGAGAAAAGTTCTCCGTAAAATCTTAGGCCCAGTAAGAAGAGAAGATGGTAGCCTGAGGGTCCTTAAAAACGTGGCCGAGCCTAACATCATAGGAGAATACAAGTCACGCCGACTCCGCTGGCTCGGCCATCTACTGCGAATGGGTGAAGATCGAAGCGTAAAGAGAGCATACTTGAGCCGACCGACTGGCCGCCGACCGGTTGGTCGTCCCAAGTATCGCTGGAACGACAGGATGGAGGCAGACCTGCGTGACCTGGGAGCCGACAACTGGCATGAGATGGCAATGGACAGAGGAAGGTGGAGAGTTCTCATATCGGCGGCCAAGACTCACTTTGGGTTCCTGCGCCAATGGAGTAAGTAAGTATTGTTTTCACTTGAAAACAAATATAGAGTGAACGATTTTTATCCGTCACTTAAAGTTACTCAGAGGTCTTGAAATAGGTACAACTTAAAGTATAAAGTAATATGAATACCGTTCCTATTTCATCCTTAAAGTGGTAATGTTTTTTTTATTCCAATTTATTATATGAACCTTTAGAAAGATACATGTCGGTCTTATCGTATGTACAGTTAATTAGATCAAATGTACAAAGCGAATAAAATAAAGTTAAACAAACAAATATTACGAACAACAACTCATTTAAATCGGTCCGGAACCAGAACCATACCAAAATGTATAAGTGTGATCCTTGACGGGATCACTTAAAATAAAATAAGATATTTAGACACGAGTAAATTATAATACCTATCTATATGTATGTCACTTGTGGCGACTTGCATTATTTAGTGCTGTACACTAAATAATGCCATGGCTGCATCCCACGACGAATCTGTTAAAGATGTAAGTCGCCACCAGTGACTGTATTTCTCGCTGGAAGAGGACACATTCTACCAATAAATGGTGCACATCCTCCACCACTCCACATGTGTCACAATTAGGTGTGTCAGCCTTCCGCATTAAGAACGCAAACATTTTTAATGGCATATGACCTGTTCTCAACTTGTGTGCTGTACAATAAGCCTGCGTGAAAGGTTTGTACGGCCGAACCAAGGTATGTGAGGAGGCTCACATTGGATACATTTGTACCAAATACCTTTTTCTAAGGACTTTTCGATAAAATATTCTTTCCAAAAATTGTAACAGCTTTTTTTATATTTTGGTAAAAAACTCTGAATAGTTAGGTAGTATGTTGTACTCAAAGCCTTCTGAAATCGCCTGCTTCCCTAATATGTCAGCCGTCTCATTACCTTTTAGTCCTATGTGCGATGGAACCCATTATAGTTTACCAAGCTGCAGAGGTTCCAGAGACACGCATGCTTTGCAATATCAGGCTGCATGAGAACGACACCAACAGCCGCCCTTGAGATTATCTTAAGGCTGGCTCCTCTAGATCTTTATATACAACAAGAAGCGATGATGGCCGCTATAAGACTTAAACACCAGGGACTGTGGAGAAACACAAGGAGTCAGCACGCATCTATGTTAGAGCGAGCGATAGCCTACGAACCACTACTCGCCGCCCCGTGCGACAAGATCCCAAGACAACAGATATTTCAAAAACACTAACATACAACTCTACGAGCAACCGAGAGATCAATCAGGAATCAGTAAAGTAACCTTTATAGCGCGATCAGAAAAGTCTATTAGCTGCGATAACACTTTATATGCAATCGAAACCAGAAGAGCACAGACTGATATGTTGAAGGGCACTCATACTGTCACTACATATAACTAATTGTTTTCGATGAAGACTGTCAGGATAATGTAAGCGCTTGAGATAAGCAATGAGCTCCACAGACATTATTGAAAGTATACTATTAATTTACTAGTGGTAGAAGTTTTGTCAACGGGCTTGAGGAAGTGGGCACCACCGTCTTACCTTTATCTGCCGCCAAATAGCAGTACTTGTGCTGCTGTGTTCCGGTTAGATGGTAATGGCATGTTCCTGTAATTACTGGCACATAAGCATAACAGCTAAGTCCTATAGTATGGCAACGTATCCACATAGAGATTAAGGCAACATAATAGCTTGTTTTGAGTTCTATGTGGATATCCACGATCTGCAGTAGCCACTTAACATCTGGTGGACTGAATGCTCGTTTGCCATATAAGTTGTATAAAAAAAAATTAAAACAACTGTTTTGCCTATAACCATTACTTGAATTAAAATCATAACATGCTGCTCCCCGTCCATTATCGCTTTTTGATCCGTCCGTAAATATAACATACCAATCAAAATATTTATTGTGAAATTCCTTTATGGTTTCGTTTTTTAGTGTATTAACTACGTGACATTTTTTTGGGTTTTTCATACGTTCTAAATTTTAACTATACAATCGGTATTTATATTTGTGGCCCATGTATTTACACTAAACATGTCAAGTGAAGCAGAAGAATATATCCGCATTGTTGTTTGAGACTTCGCCGTATGTCTGTGGGTGACAATGCGCGAGTAGTGCCTTTGGTGTTACCGCGTTCATAGACTAATATAAAGTAATTGTTTACCATGAGCCGCTTTCTACTAAACCAAACGTTTCACTATAAAAAAAATTAACTATGACAATGGTATCGTCGCGAAATGGCTACTATAGATACCGTTTGGTATTCCACTAACAAATTTTAATTTTTCAACAAGTAGGCCCGCCGAACTTCGTACCGCCTTGACATGCATATAACGCGGGCTGTCATTAAACGTCACCCTGCTAGAATTGTCAATTGTTGTCCCCGGCCATCATTATACAACCATACTTAACCATAGACAAAATTACGTTTAGCTGTCATTTGCTGTCATAGCTGTTTTGTTATTCCATGTCAGATGCGTTTTTGTTATACGACGTTTTATAGTGACTTGTATTCTTTGACGTTTTATGTCACGTCCCACCGGAACGACGGGAACAGGATAAAAAGTATCCTATGCCCTTCTCCTAGTTCTTAGCTATCTCCCTACCAATTTAAAGCCAAATCGGTACAGCCGTTCTTGAGTTATAAATAGTGTAACTAACACGACTTTCTTATGTATATATGTAGATGACTGGTGTTGCTATGGCAACACCATTGAACATGTAGCAGCTCATGACAGGAACAACGATCATATTCGTTAGAAATTGGTATACATAGTTCCATAATAGTTTTTTTTTTAAATTTGCAGAATTTGGCACCAGGGGGCCGTATGCTTACTTATTAATTACTTATTTAAACGGGTATTTATCGTGATTTTTTTTATATGACTTATATGGCAAACGAGCATGCAGTCCACCAGATGTTAAGTGGCTACTGCAGCCCATGGATATCCACATAGAATTCAAAATAAGCTATAATGTTGTCTTGATCTCTATGTGGATACGTTGTCATACTAAAGGACTTAGCTGTTATGCCTATGTGCCAGTAATTACAGGAACATACCATTACCATCTAACCGTAACACAGCAGCACAAGTACTGCTATTTGGCGGAAGATAAAGGTAAGGCGGTGGTTCCCACTTCCTCAAACCCGTTCACAAAAGCTCTACCACCAGTCATGCGAATGTACCTTTTTATTTATCATCCCGAAGTTTCGACTGTATTGCAACACCTGTGGTCACGAGGAGACGTCTGGGTCAGCTTGTATCCAAGTGACACTTAACACACAAGGAAAATACGCGATAAACACCCGTCTAAATCAGTTATTTTTTTATGTAGTAATCGACAAAGTTTGAAAAATAATATGACCAATAGGAACTACCGGATTAAAAATATATCAAATCAAATGGTATTTATTCCGTAATATGGGTAATAACACGGTGTTGTACAGTTTTTGTGTAGGCACAGCCATGTTCAGCACTTAACGCATGCAATGTTAAAGCTTTACACATTCATTTTATTATAACGTTTTTGCTTCTAAGCACAATGGTAGGTTTATTTATTTACAATAATAATACAAAAAATATTCTTTACAGCTCTTACCGCATATGAAATTTAAAACAATTAAAGAAAGAAAGAAAGAAAGAAAGAAAGAAAGAAAGAAAATATAATTTATTATGCCAACCACTAATAACAATAATACACAACACTAAAACAAAATGCATTACAACAAAAGATAACATTGCTATTACCTATTAGTAGCCGCCACAAAAAGGTTCTAACACAGCATTTTGCTATGTCACAGAAAGGTAACATAGCGCTGGTCTTCCGTTGGAACCATTGTGAGTACACGGAAGTCTGCTAACACATACAAAAATAAACAAGTACTTATATTAAAACCCAACTAGCATAATACAAACTTTCGCGATCACTGTATATAATTATTGATTAAAACGGGTATTTATCGCGGATGTACCTTTTTTATTTGTTATCCCGACGTTTCGGCTGTGTTGCAACAGTCATGGTCTCGGGCTGACACCTCGCGTATGTACCTTTTTTATTTGTTATCCCGACGTTTCGGCTGTGTTGCAACAGTCATGGTCTCGGGCTGACAATAATGGTATCAGCCCGAGACCTTGACTGTTGCAACACAGCCGAAACGTCGGGATAACAAATAAAAAAGGTACATACGCGATAAATACCCGTTTTAATCAATAATTAGCATAATACATACAAACAAAAATATGCAAGTAACATTATTAAAATTAATTAGTGCGCTTAGTGCCAAAACTTACTATAAGACCCTAACATATTGCTAACAAGGAGTTATAGGATGGCAGGACATTCAGATCACTCAGTCAATCAACTGCATCACGTAAACGGGTGCCGGCGCCATAGTTCTCAGTGCGACTGCGCCGCGCGCTTTATAAATAGAAGCATTTTATAATAGAAGAAGTGCAAACGGAAAGAAAAAACAAATAACATACAAAAAATATTAATCATCATCATATCAGCCCGTAGGACGTCCACTGCTGGACAAAGGCCTCCCTCATTGATCTCCAGGAACTGCGGTTGGAAGCGGCCTGCATCCAACGCCGACCTGCGGTTCTTACCAAGTCGTCTGCCCATCTTGTGGGTGGACGTCCTACGCTGCGCTTGCCGGTCCGTGGCCTCCACTCGAGAACCTTTCGGCCCCATCGGCCATCTGTTCTGCGCGCTATATGGCCTGCCCATTGCCACTTCAACGTGCTAATCCGTCGGGCTATGTCGGTGACTAGAGTTCTCCTACGTATCTCCTCATTTCTGATTCGATCCCGTAGAGAAACCCCGAGCATAGCCCTCTCCATAGCTCGTTGAGCGACTCTGAGCTTATTCATAAGGCCAATAGTGAAGGACCACGTCTCGGTTCCATATGTCATCACTGGTAACACACACTGATTGTAGACTTTCGTCTTAAGGCACTGAGGTATGTTGGACGAAAAGACGTTGCGAAGTTTCCCAAACGCTGCCCATCCGAGTTGGATTCGACGATTGACCTCTTTCTCGAAGTTGGACCTACCTAATTGGACTGTTTGTCCTAGGTATACATACGCGTCGACAACTTCAAGAGCCGAGTACTCAACCATAACTGGGGCAGGGACGACATGGACATTCGACATGATTTTCGTCTTGTCCATGTTCATTTTAAGTCCTACCCGTTGGGAGACTCGATTAAGGCCTTCGAGCATCGTGCTGAGCTCTTCCATCGACTTTGCCATGACCACAATATCGTCGGCAAACCGAAGGTGAGTGATGTATTCGCCGTTAATATTGATGCCCAGTCCTTTCCATTCCAGAAGCTTGAAGGCATCTTCCAATGCGGTCGTAAACAGTTTCGGAGAGATGACATCTCCCTGTCTTACGCCTCTATTTAAGGGAATCGCCTTCGAGCTCTGTTCGTGTACTCGGACTGACATAGTGGCGTTTTTATACAAACACTTCAACACTTCGATGTACCGATAGTCAATACGGCATCGTTGGAGAGACTCAAGCACTGCCCATGTTTCGATCGAATCAAAGGCTTTCTCATAGTCCACAAACGCGAGACAAAGCGGCAAGTTATACTCTTCGGTCTTCTGTATGACTTGCCGCAGCGTACATATGTATGTGGTCTATGGTACTGTAGCCTTTACGGAACCCGGCTTGTTCGGGAGGCTGGAAGTCATCAAACCTGCGTTCGAGACGGTTCGCGATGACCCTCGAAAACAGCTTATAAACATGGCTCAAAAGCGAGATGGGTCTGTAATTCTTAAGCAAAGTGTTGTCACCTTTCTTAAAGAACAGAACCACCACGCCCCCGTTCCATGCTTTTGGCGTCGTACCTTCAAGCAAGGCGGAATTAAAAAGCTTCTGAAGGACTTTAAGTACCGGTGATCCACCCGCTTTCAGAAACTCTGAAGTGATTCTGTCCTCACCCGGCGACTTGTCGTTCTTAAGCTGCTTCAAGGCCATCCTGATCTCATACAGGCTGATGTCCGGAATATCTTCGGTATAATGTCGAGTCAGTTTGGCTCTTGGGTCGTTGGCCGCACTGCAAACAGGTTTAGTGACCGAATCGTAGAGCCGTCCATAGAACCTTTCGACTTCCCTTAACACTTCCCCTTTACTTGACGTTATGCTGTCATCTTCCCTCTTCAGCTTCGTCATGCGGCTCTGCCCAATAGAATTATCTCTCGCGAACACTTTGAAGCCTTTATTCCGCTCTATCGTATCTTTAATACGAGAAGTATTAATGGTACGAATATCGTGCCGCAAGGATTTCCAAATCTTTCTATTTTGGCTGCCTATGTGACTGAGCATCATCGGGAGACTGCAGCTGCAAAGAACGTCGTTCAGCCATGATGTTAAGGGTGTCATCAGAGAGTTTCTGAGGTCTATTGGTACGGGGGGTCTTAAAGAACTGGGACCCCACCGTATGGACGGTTTCTACGAACCTGTTATTGATCTCGTCCACTGATGCATCTACTTCTAGACAGTCAAAGCGATTTGCAAGTTCGAGTTGAAAGCTCTCAAGGTTTTGGATATGTGCGCGAGTGGGTCGGAGCGTAGATTTCATCAAACGGGACCTTTCAAGTTTAACGTTCATATTCAATGTGGCTCTAACAATTCGGTGATCACTGCCGGTTTTCACCCTGTGAATCACAGAGACATCATTGAATATCCGTTTCTTGTTGGTCAAGATGAAATCAATCTCGTTTCTCGTGGAACCGTTGGGACTCATCCAGGTCCATTTCCTGTGAGGCAGCTTCTGGAAAAAAGAATTCATCATAAAGAGTCCTTCTTTCTCCAGAAAATCGGCCAGCCTCTGTCCCCTGGGGTTCCGTTGCCCATATCCGAATTGCCCCACTCTCAACTCATCATTGCTTCTCATGCCTAGCTTCGCATTGAAGTCCCCCATAACAACAATAAAGTGAGTTTTGTTCGTATGTATGGCTCTACTGATGCCCTCATACATAGACTCTCTTCATCTGGAAGTGAAGAGGTCGGCGCATATACCTGAACAACCTTCAGCGAATATCGCTTAGATATTCTGATTGTCAGGTACGCGACCCTGCTCGACACACTGTCGATGGTGATAATGTTGTTGATGAGTGACTTGTGAACGAGAAACCCAACACCACCTTGGGACTGTTGGTCACCCTCCCGGTAGTATAGTAGGTTACCAGACTTAAGGGATATCGTGTCCGCGCCCTCTCTACGGACTTCTGATAACCCCAAAATGTCCCAGTGTAATCTACTAATTTCTTCTTTCAGCTCAACAATCTTTTCGTCTGTCCTCAAAGTGCGGATGTTCTGTGTTACCAGGGCCAGTGGCCGTCGTAGGGTTTGGTAGCCGATCGTCTCCCGGGGATTCTTAGCACCCCTGGCCCCGCCGTTACCGTGACTGCTACCGTAGCCAAGATTAGCGGGGCCGCCGGGGACTCGGGGCCTTGTTTTATGTTGTAAATCCATGAGGGGGTTGTTGCCATACTCGCCACGCTTGGCAGGCGGGTTGGCGAGCGCAGTATAGGTATTGAAAACACGAAAAGACGCTGCTGCCCATCTTTCGGAGGTATCCCTTAGCAGACTCCTACTGCATCCACGGGCAAGAGCGGAGGGGCAACATTCTATTGCCGGCGCCCCACGGCACTATAAAATATTAATAATATTAGTTAATATTAATTTATAAAATAAAATTATAATTAGTAAAAAAATTACAAAGGTACATTCGCGATAAATACCTGTTTAAATCATCACTTAGTTTAATTATTGATTATTGTGTAGTGTGTCTTAATATGAACGAGGACATTTTTAATTCTGAAGACTAAGTGAGGGTACCCACTTGCTGCAGCTACCCACACTTACCGACGGTAGCTCCAAGTCAACCCGTGACCACGGCTGTCGCAACACAGCCGAAACGTCGGGATAAAAAATAAATAAAAACCGGCCAAGTGCGAATCGGACTCGCGCACGAAGTGTTCCGTACCATTATCTATAAAAACAGCAAAAAAATTACGTTTATTGTCTGGGAGCCTCACTTACATATTTGTTTGATATTGAATTTATTATTTAGTTTTAAAGTGAATATATAACGAAATATTCTGTGAAAACTTCAAGCGTCTACCTGTTGCCGTTATCAATATCGAGCAAAAACGAGCAAAAAAATTACGTTTGTTGTATGGGAGCCCCCTTAATATTCATTTTATTCTGTTTTTAGTATTTGCTATTATAGCGGCAACATAAATATATCATCTCTCAAAATATCAACTATCTAACTATCACGGTTCGTGAGTTACAGCCTGGTGACAGACGGACAGACAGACAAACAGACAGCAGAGCCTCAGTAATAGGGTGCCGTTTTACCCTTTGGGTACGGAACCCTAAAAAGGTACATACGCGATAAATACCCGTTTTAATCAATAATAAGTATATCTAATGTAAGCGGAATACTAATTATCTCCGTGTAATTAACATTTTATTGCTGCGGTATCAAAAGGTGATAGCGGTGTCTTATTAATCTTAATATAGTCTACGCTCTCCGTGTGTTTGTTTGTCCGTCTGTCATACGGTTATATTTCGGTAATTATAGCCAGTTGAAATTGACACAGATGGTTATATTGTTGTGACCTAAATGTTGGCTGTAAGAAAATCCATCTTGGCTTATCTGTCCTGTATCTTGGATTATAAGTATTTCTTTCATTTGTAAATATACTCTGTGCACCGCTGCCCATTACTGCTTCGCTCTTTACTTTCCATCCAAAGGTTGCCTGGAAGAAATCACTTTCACCGATAAGGCCGCCTATTGTACTATATTTAACATAAATTAGTTTTTTTAAGTATTCAACGAAAGCGGATACGGGATTTCTGCAACTCGTTTGATCTCCGTGACAGCGAGTTTCAAGCGCTTTGGCGCATATCTAAGCCAATGGCTTTGTATGTAATAGAGAAACTGCGAGTGAACCTCGAGCCTCGTAGTGGCGACGCTATGCCTGTAAAAATTGTCATTTTGTCTCGAGAGGCTGGTGAGAGACTGTGAGATATTTCTCTGTCTTGACACGTATGTTACCGCTAACGAGTAAATCTCAAATCGACAAATTTTTCTCATCTCGTCTCGATTTTATCTCGTGCCTGCCATGTTAGCCATGCTGGTGTACAATAAAGAATTCTTCTATTCTATTCTTCGCAAATCAATAAAACATTTCAGTAACAATAAAACAAATATTTAATGGCCACAGATTAAAGGAAGAGGCCTTGATGCCAAGGCACCACAACGTTAGCGACTTCTATGTCGCTACACAAGGTTTTATTCATGGACCAAAACAAATAATAAACAATCACTTACAGCTCAACTTACAAGAAGTCGTCGGCAAAACAGGTTTATCGTACTTTTATATCTCTAAGTTACGAAGAGTATGAAGCAAATAATGTTATTCTGCTGAGTTTATACTTGGGAAGGACTGAGGCAGAGATGTACTAAGGACAAAGCAGGCATGTTTTGTTGCCTCTGTTCTATTACACATATAATTGTTTACAAATCTATTTATTTTCATTATCTAATAGAACCGCTCATAAAATCGCTACCGCCTATCACTTTGTTCCCAGGCCTTAGTCAACATTATTTGTTTCGCGCTCAACGATAAGCGACTGCACCGCATACTGTGGAACTACCCTCTTAATAATTTAATGTGATATTCCTAAGTTTTTGTTTATATATTCTAAATTTTATTGTTATTTTGTCTTTGTAGCATCAGTAAATGTATATTTAGTATAAGTTTATCTCAGTAAGTGAATTGTAAATTCTTATTAGGTAATAAAGCATTTTAAACACCTATGTTTACACATCCGTGCTCGTCACTCGATCTTTGAAATGTTCGCTTGGAGGAGCCAACGTGAGCGACCGTTATTGCTGCGTACACATTCTACATATTAGTATCTAAGTAAACTATTTACTATGCGCTTTAATGTCTTATCACTTACCTCCTTCGAACATGTAAAACGTATTTTTTTTTATATTAAACTTGTAGACACACAAGCTGACGGGCCTCCTGATGTTAAGTGGTCACCGCCGCCTATAAACTCCTGCAGCATTCGTGGTACTGCAGTCGCGTTTTTTTTATCGTTGATATTAATTATGCAACGTTTTAACCTGTTTGTAAATCCAATAAGCATTTTTTTTTCTAGGTACCTGCAGTCGCGTTGCCTAGCACTTAATATCCTATTCACACCTCTCTTGAAGATGTTTAGTTCAAAGCCCACCGGAAAAACCTCCGGAGGAAGGTCATTCCACATCTTGCAGGTGCGTGGAAGAAACGAGCGGGTGAAACACACCGTGTGAGACTTCCACGCATCTACAATATGTGGGTGAGCACGTTGCCGGTTGCGGGAGGTTCGATGGTAGTAGTGGGAAGGAGGGATTACGTATAATTAAATATACGTATAATTGATTGATAACAAAAATAATATATTGCATATCTCTATAAATATACAAACGAAACTGTCCTCAACTGCAGAGCCCGCTGAATTGCAATGCATATGTATTGATCCAGATAAGCGCCAGCATTCAGATTTTCGACCAGATACCCAGAAAAAAATTAATGATTATTGAAGCCAGCGCAGCGGTATGTTGATCCATGGCTTAGTTGATCGGAGCTTTGATGGCTAGACGCGAAGAAGCTTGAATTAACTGGAATGATTTTTTACAGTTTCATTTTATTATGAACAAAGTGACGAAGCGAAGGTAATTTGACACTACAACTTTCCATCCCCGGTCGAAGATCTAGAGGTAGACCCAAGACAAGGTGAAGAGATGTAGTGTCAAAAGGCATGATCCCTTCCTGTTTTTAAAAACATGGTTAATTAACATTATCTGTCGTCCATCGCTCACTAAGACTTCGCAACTTTAAATTTTGTATATAATTTTTTTTTTCTAATTACCTATGTATTTAGAAGTAGATTATTTAATATTATAAAATTATTTATATTTATTTATATGTATATTTTAGTTTAGTCATTTATGTACTTATTCTGTTAGTTATTATTTGATTAACGCCGCCGTTCTCATTTGTTCACACAGATCCTGCCCATCCAAAGGTTGCCTGGAAGGGATCGCTTTTAGCGATAAGGCCGCCCATTGTACCTTTGATTTAATTTTGTATTCTCTTTTGTTTGTTTTATTTTTAATGGTGTTCAATAAATAAATTATCTATCTATCTATCTATGATTGAGTGCCCAGTTTCTGATGACGACGTCGAGGATAGAGCGAAGTGGAGAAGAACGACCAGGAAAGCTGACCCCACCACCATGTGGTAGACACATGGTGGTAAAGAGAGAGTAAGGTTTTAATATGAACAAACAGTTCGTCCAGAAATATTTCCTCGTGATGCAGGTGCCAAAGTAAGTACATATTTCAGTATTTCAGACACTAATGACACTAATGCTCAAAATCACACCATACGCAGCACAATTTCATCTATTTTATTGCGGGAAATGATACTAGACTGAGGTGTCAAATATAAAAATTTCAATATTTTTCGTGAGCTTGAGACGCTTCAAGGACAACTTTTCACCCTAAACGCATACACTTTCTCCGTTCCGTCGTGGCTAAAAACGCTCACTAAAACTATTAGCTAAGATTTTTAAAACCATTTTAAATACTTTCAAGCAGAACGGGGCTTGACCCGCTAAGAAAAGTCTCAGAATTTTCCGTGTCGATAACACCATAAACAATAATATACTAAAACTATTGCCATTTGCGTATCGGTCCTGAGACTCTGCGTTGAATATATTTCGGCCGAAGTTCGCTATATTCAGTCGAGAAGTGTTTACATGAAATTACGATTGCACGTACACCTAATAGCCCAAATATGTAAAATTTACATATTTGAGCACTGTAAATAATCGACCAACGTAACCGAGCTACTGCTTTATCCAAATTCTAATACATTGTGGATCTTTGGATGATCTTTGTGGTAAAAGCAGCTGTTGAGAGATTTTATAGTATTTGCGTCACGAAAACAACGAGCTCAAGCATTATCTTATTTCAACACTGTAAGATTACTGATAAGACCCTAGGAATTTCAGTTATATTTTTGTCATATTAAAACACCTATAAATGAATAAAATATTAAATACTACTGGACATTTCACACAGCGCCATCTAGCCCCAAACTAAGCAAAGCTTCATTATTATAAATACGGGATTTATCACGTACCGTCTTATCTGTGTATCGACCGACAATATTTCGGTTCAATTCGTAAACCTTCATCAGGGTGAGTGCGATCCGATCCGAATAACGTCTCGCCTCGCACTGCGCGCCGCTGCCCTTTGTGCGCGAGTCGACGGGCGCGGTGGTGGGGATTGCGTCAAAAACGGTCCAGCGTGCTGACAGGCCGCGTCCTCATCATCATCATCATTGCTGCTCTCTTCGGTAGCTCTCAGAACAGGCAAACACACAACACTAACTATGTCTCTGCCAGGTTCACTCACTCTTCTGTCGCTTGCATCATTAAGACATGGCCTCCAGGCTGGTGGAAGGACCCATCTCCTATCTCTGTTAAAGTTCGGCACACGACTTATTTCTATCGCCTCTCTGATCTTGCAAGGAACGAAGAACTTCTCTCTCGCTAAGACCCTAAGCCAAGCTTGTACTATGGGAATCAGTTAACTGTTATGATACGTATATACGTCTTTTTTGTAAATCGTTGTAATATACATGAAAGAAACAACCAGAACCGAAACCAATATCTGTAGATCATGCAATCACTGCCGTGGGGCGCCGGCAATAGGATGTTGCCCCTCCGCTCTTGCCCGTGGATGCAGTAGGAGTCTGCTAAAGGATACCTCCGAAAGATGGGCAGCAGCGTCTTTTCGTATTTTCAATACCTATACTGCGCTCGCCAACCTGCCTTCCAAACGTGGCGAGTATGGCAACAACCCCCTTATAGATATAGTGCAACATAAAACCAGGCCCCGAGTCCCCGGCGGCCCCGCTAATCCTGGATGATACGTATATACGTCTTTTTTGTAAATCGTTGTAATTGTATGTAGATGAAAGAAACAACCAGAACCGAAACAAATATCTGTAGATCATGCAATCAATGCCGTGGGGCGCCGGCAATAGAATGTTGCCCCTCCGCTCTTGCCCGTGGATGCAGTAGGAGTCTGCTAAGGGATACCTCCGAAAGATGGGCAGCAGCGTCTTTTCGTATTTTCAATACCTATACTGCGCTCGCCAACCCGCCTGCCAAGCGTGGCGAGTATAGCAACCACCCCCTCATGATATTGCAACATAAAACCAAGCCCCGAGTCCCCGGTGGCCCTGCTAATCCTGGCTACAGTAGCAGTCACGGTAATGGCGGGGCCAGGGGTGCTAAGAATCCCCGGGAGACGATCGGCTACCAAACCCTACGACGGCCACTGGCCCTGGTAACACACAACATCCGCACTTTGAGGACAGACGAAAAGATTGTTGAGCTGAAAGAAGAAATTAGTAGATTACACTGGGACATTTTGGGGTTATCAGAAGTCCGTAGAGAGGGCGCGGACACGATATTCCTTAAGTCTGGTAACCTACTATACTACCGGGAGGGCGACCAACAGTCCCAAGGTGGTGTTGGGTTTCTCGTTCACAAGTCACTCATCAACAACATTATCACCATCGACAGTGTGTCGAGCAGGGTCGCGTACCTGACACTCAGAATATCTAAGCGATATTCGCTGAAGGTCGTTCAGGTATATGCGCCGACCTCTTCACACCCAGATGAAGAAGTAGAGTCTATGTATGAGGACATCAGTAGAGCCATACATACGCACAAAACTCACTTTATTGTTGTTATGGGGGACTTCAATGCAAAGCTAGGCATGAGAAGCGATGATCAGTTGAGAGTGGGGCAATTCGGATATGGGCAACGGAACCCCAGGGTACAGAGGCTGGCCGATTTTCTGGATAAAGAAGGACTCTTTATGATGAATTCTTTTTTTCAGAAGCCGCCTCACAGGAAATGGACCTGGATGAGTCCCAACGGTTCCACGAGAAATGAGATTGATTTCATCTTGACCAACAAGAAACGGATATTCAATGATGTCTCTGTGATTCACAGGGTGAAAACCGGCAGTGATCACCGAATTGTTAGAGCCACATTGAATATGAACGTTAAACTTGAAAGGTCCCGTTTGATGAAATCTATGCTCCGACCCACTCGCGCACATATCCAAAACCTCGAGAGCTTTCAACTCGAACTTGCAAATCGCTTAGACTGTCTAGAAGTAGATGCATCAGTGGACGAGATCAATAACAGGTTCGTAGAAACCGTCCATACGGTGGGGTCCCAGTTCTTTAAGACCCCCCGTACGAATAGACTTCAGAAACTCTCTGATGACACACTTAACCTCATGGCTGAACGACGTTCTTTGCAACTGCAGTCTCCCGATGTTGCTCAATCACATAGGCAGCTCAATAGAAAGATTTGGAAATCCTTGCGGCACGATATTCGTACCTTTAATACATGTCATATTAAAGATACGATAGAGCGGAATAAAGGCTCCAAAGTGTTTGCAAGAGATAATTCTATTGGGCAGAGCCGCAAGACGAAGCTGAAGAGGGAAGATGACAGCATAACGTCAAGTAAAGCGGAAGTGTTAAGTGAAGTCGAAAGGTTCTATGGAAGGATTTACGATTCGGTCACTAAACCTGTTTGCAGTGCGGCCAACGACCCAAGAGCCAAACTGACCCGACATTATACCGAAGATATTCCGGACATCAGCCTGTATGAGATCAGGATGGTCTTGAAGCAGCTTAAGAACGACAAGGCGCCGGGTGAGGACGGAATCACTTCAGAGTTTCTGAAAGCGGGTGGATCACCGGTACTTAAAGACCGGTACTTAAAGGTGACAACACGTTGCTTAAGAATTACAGACCCATCTCGCTTTTGAGCCATGTTTATAAGCTGTTTTCGAGGGTCATCGCGAACCGTCTCGAACGCAGGTTTGATGACTTCCAGCCTCCCGAACAAGCCGGGTTCCGTAAAGGCTACAGTACCATAGACCACATACATACGCTGCGGCAAGTCATACAGAAGACCGAAGAGTATAACTTGCCGCTATGTCTCGCGTTTGTGGACTATGAGAAAGCCTTCGATTCGATCAAAACATGGGCAGTGCTTGAGTCTCTCCAACGATGCCGTATTGACTATCGGTACATCGAAGTGTTGAATTGTTTGTATAAAAACGCCACTATGTCAGTCCGAGTACACGAACAGAGCTCGAAGGCGATTCCCTTATAAAGAGGCGTAAGACAGGGAGATGTCATCTCTCCGAAACTGTTTACGACCGCATTGGAAGATGCCTTCAAGCTTCTGGAATGGAAAGGACATCAATATTAACGGCGAATACATCACTCACCTTCGGTTTGCCGACAATATTGTGGTCATGGCAAAGTCGATGGAAGAGCTCAGCACGATGCTCGAAGGCCTCAATCGAGTCTCCCAACGGGTAGGACTTAAAATGAACATGGACAAGACGAAAATCATGTCGAATGTCCATGTCGTCCCTGCCCCAGTTATGGTTGAGAACTCGGCTCTTGAAGTTGTCGACGCGTATGTATACCTAGGACAAACAGTTCAATTAGGTAGGTCCAACTTCGAGAAAGAGGTCAATCGTCGAATCCAACTCGGATGGGCAGCGTTTGGGAAACTTCGCAACGTCTTTTCGTCCAACATACCTCAGTGCCTTAAGACGAAAGTCTACAATCAGTGTGTGTTACCAGTGATGACATATGGAACCGAGACGTGGTCCTTCACTATTGGCCTTATGAATAAGCTCAGAGTCGCTCAACGAGCTATGGAGAGGGCTATGCTCGGGGTTTCTCTACGGGATCGAATCAGAAATGAGGAGATACGTAGGAGAACTCAAGTCACCGACATAGCCCGACGGATTAGCACGTTGAAGTGGCAATGGGCAGGCCATATAGCGCGCAGAACAGATGGCCGATGGGGCCGAAAGGTTCTCGAGTGGAGGCCATGGACCGGCAAGCGCAGCGTAGGACGTCCACTCACAAGATGGGCGGACGACTTGGTAAGAACCGCAGGTTGGCGTTGGATGCAGGCCGCTTCCAACCGCAGTTCCTGGAGATCAATGAGGAAGGCCTTTGTCCAGCAGTGGACGTCCTTTGGCTGATATGATATGATGATGCAATCACTTGTTCTTTTTCTTATACTACTTACCTAGTCAGGTCATAAATTCTGTCACATGTTTAATATAAAATAATTAAAACAAGTTTATTCATTATGTAAACATTTATATACCAAAATGAACTTAACAAAACATAGATTCTTATGACACTAAAGTTTATTCAAAATGACCTCCGTGATTTTGAATACAGGCCTTCAATCTGCGCGGCCAGTCGTCTATCGCAGCACGAACGAGGTCTATGTCAATATCGGCGGCTGCCTTAATCAAGGATGTCTTGAGTGACTCCAAATTGGGATGAGGCTTTGAGCACGCCTTTTCCTCCAAGTGTTGCCATATCTTGTAATCTAACGGATTCAAATCTGGACTGGAGGAGGGCCAGTCTTCGTGCCGGATGAAGTCGATTTCACGCGCCGCCAGCCAGTCTTGTGTGCTCTTCGCTCTATGAGCTGGCGCCGAATCTTGTTGGAATACCCAGTGCCTGTTATTGAACATGGTATGAGAAACAGGTTCCACAAGGTTCAACAGGACTGTATTTTGATACACAACTGCATTCGTTTTTACACCTTTCTCACAAAAATGTACCTCTGTTAAGCCCCAATAAGAAACTCCCAACCATACCATGAGCGAGGATGGAAAATGACCTCGTTGGACACGCGGAATACGGTTGCTCGCTGCTTCACTACTGTGTGCGTACACCTTATCATTTCGTTTGTTGTAGCTCTCTTCTACGGTAAAATTTTTTTCATCCGATAAAAGAATTTCCCGATATTTTTTTCCCGCGTACCGCTTCAACAAAGCGCGGCGTCTCTTCAGTCTCAGGTCCATTAGACGAGCATTCAAACAATGTCCTGTTTTTCTTCGATATGCGCGAAGCCCTAACTCTTCATTTAACACCAGTTTCACCGTGGTTTTGCTTAACCCCATCTGAAGGGCCAACAGTTTCTGCTTACGTTTGGGATTTCTTTGAATACGCGCCTTCACAGCTTTTATCACTGCTGGAGTCCTAACAGACCGAGGGCGACCACTTCTTGACCTGTCATCTACACCAGAGTCTTCATTGTATCGTTTGATGGTGCGATAAACGAATCTTTTGGTTATATTGACGACCTCCGTGGCGCTGTGGGTGAATAGCCGGCTGAGACGCAGGAGGTAGCGGGTTCGATTCCCGCTGCGGAACAAATGTTTGCATGATCTACAGATATTTGTTCCGGGTCTGGTTGTTTTTCTATATATTATAAGTATGTATTTACAAAAAAAAAGTATATAAGTATTCTATCAGTTATCTGGTTCCCATAATACAAGCTCTGCTTAGTTTGGGGCTAGATAGCGTTGTGTGAATTGTCCAGCAATATTTATATTTATTTATATTCAAATTTTTCAGTATGTCAAAAATTTTAATTGGCACGTAACCGCAACGATGCAACGCAATAACTGCAACACCGTCTTTTTTAAGCGTCCACTCCATATTTAAAAATGAGTTAAATTCTAAAAAGTATACATTTTTATTTTCATGAACAGTTCGAAATTCGAATTCTATAAACTTTTTTGTGGCCAGCATTCTAAAAGAAAAGTTTTTACAGTGTGACAATACTTATGACCTGACTAGGTATATGGCAAACGAGCATGCAGTCCACCAGATGTTAAGTAACTACTGCAGCCCTTTGATAGCCACATAGAATTCAAAACAAGCTATTATGTTGTCTTGATCTCTATGTGAATACGTTGCTATACTATAGGACTTAGCTGTTAAGTCTATGTGCCAGTAATTACAGGAACATACCATTATCATCTAACCGGAACACAGCAGCACAAGGACTGCTATTTGGCGGCAGATAAAGGTAAGGCGGTGGTGCCCACTTCCTCGAGCCCGTTCACAAAAGCTCTATCACCAGTTCTGCGGCGGGAATAGAACTCGCAACTTCTTGCGTCTCAGCACCTGCGCCAGGGAGGTCGTCGATTGTTGAATGTGCGTTATTCATCTTTATCATACCAGTCATGGAATGTTCACAGCTAAACCGGCTTTCCTCAAGATTTCCGAAGCGAAATGATCTTGTGAGGCCTACACTAACAGCTTCCAAAACCCTTGTATGGTCTTATTTATGCATATAGTGGGGAGATCGTATCTAATATAATAAACCTCAGTTCCTACCTGTGTCAAAGTAATGTCTCAAGCGTCGGTAATGTATTTGGGAAAAGTTATTCACACATTTTGAATCTGTAAATCCACGGGTAGAGGTGACGAATGGGTGATTTTTGTGAGTTGTGACTATTTGTGACCCATGACGACTGATGAAAGAGGATGAAACGAACTATAACGGTGCCGAAATATGAGGGTAGAACAAAGTTATTCAATTTTGTTGGTTTTTCAGTGTTGGTTGTAGGTTTGATTGGTTCATTCGAGGCAAAACTGCATTTACCAACACGTTTCTATTTTTTACCGACCATCAAAAAAGAAGAGGTACTCAATTCGTGAGATTTTAGGTAGGTATCTTTACATAGTATAAAATGAAGTCGCTTCCGCTGTCTGTTACCTCAGATCTTTTAAACTACTCAACGGATTTCAATGTAGTTTTCAGCAATAGATAGAGTGATTCAAGTGGAAGTAGAAAAAAGGAAGATAAAGATAGATGAGGAAGGAGAATGACACTGTTTGTTTGTTTGTTCGTTTGTTACCTTTACACGACTAAACGGCTGAACGGATCGTAATGAAGTTTAGCAAGGAGATATATTATATCCTGGGAAAGGGCATAGGCTACTTTTGAGCAAACTGCACAAAATGATGGTAATTTTTATTGAAAAATCACCCGTGCGAAGCCGCCGGCGGTACAGCTAGTCTATTAAATAAAAATGGAAAGAATAACTCAAAGTGACTGACGACCTCCGTGGCGCTGTGGGCGATTCGATTCCGGGTTCGATTCCTGCCGCGGAACAAATGTTTTCATGATCTACAGATCTTTTCATAGAGTATATAAGTTATCTGGTTCCTATAGTACAAGCTCTGCTTAGTTTGGGGCTTGATAGCGCTGTGGTAAGTGGCCAGCAATATTTATTAAACAAAACAAACAATATTAAAAAAGTTATTGCATCATTTTGAATTACCATTCACCGGGAAGAATCAGGTAATAAACCAGGCTTGTTTACAGATGGTTGTTACTAATTTTCCTAGTGTCTATATTGGCCTGTTTTAATGTCAGTCTATGCGACTGCCCTTAAATATAAAGCACAAAGATTTTATTTTAAATACGGCATTTATCACGAATCGTTTTATCGGTGTTTCGACAGACTTTACTTTGGTTCTATTCGTGAACCATCATCAGAGTGAGTGCGATCCGCTCTCACCAACTAATAATACATAATAATAATGATTGAAATCAATCACGAAAGTTTTCTAAGTAAAAACAGCACAACGCTACTTCAGATTACGTCCAACTGAGACTTGACTTTCATGCCATTGTGTCGCACCCGTCTCCCAGACACAAACAGATGATTTTTTTTGTTTATTATTTATTTAAAAATGGAGATGATAAAATCATATGGACCACCTGATTTTAAGTGGTAACCATCGCCTATAGCAAAATATTGACTCACGTCACCCACCTTAGAAACGTGCTCTGCGATGCACTGCCCCGTGTCCATCAACTTGTGGCATAATACAGGTATAAAGCCTCATGTGTCTGCATTTTAACCGGCACTCATACCCACTTACCTTTTCAACAAGCCACTGCGCAAATGTGACGCGAATTTGCAAACTTTCGGGTCGGCAGTATTTTGACCCAGTATTAGAACATTCAATTTAGTTTCTAAAACAAAACGTACTCGAAAACTGAATGGGCGAAGTTACACAAAGGCCCGCTTCATTCTGTATGTGAAGGCTTCTCTTTGCACCTTTCAGATTAGCTTGCTATACGTTAACAACTGTTTTTTGACAGGTGGTTCTATGAAATATTATAGCGTGTATGAGATTTATGATTACAAGCTTCCGCCTGCGGCTTCGTACGCGTGCTTTCTCAATTAAAAGTAGCCTGTGCTTCAATCCAGGTCATAATCTATCTGTATACCAAATTTTATCGACATCAGTCCAGCCGGTTAGACGTGAAGACGTAACAAAGAGACAGAAAGACTGAGTAACTTTTAAATGTATAAATACTAGTGGTTCGCTACTAACTGATATCTCGCGGGGCTCCTATGAAAACTATAAAAAATATTATTTTTAATTTTATGCAAACATTACAGCGTAATGTATCCACAAAATGCACAACTTACTAACTTGACCTGCAATTTTATTCAAATTACAAGCAACGGGAGTTTAAGTAAGGTGGTTATTTTTTTGGGGTAGAAATTGCAGTTATTTTGGATTTCACACTTCCCTATTTTTGTGTGTTCTTTTAGCTAAATCGGCGTGATTGCGAGGTAATCAATTGTGTGAACTATCTTACTCGCAAACCCGCCAATGTAAATAACGAATTTGGTCTTCAACGTGAACTAAATAAGATGGCATTTTATGAAATTTTAGTTAGTAAACTACCGAATCGCAGCCAATGACAACTCTGTTGGCACAAACTTGACTAAATTTACGTTTGACTGCACAATAATGACAACTGTCACTCTTTGTCCGTATCCTTGGTCCATATAAAACAAATTGACGGTCCAAAAGTTTGTTTGTGCCAACAGAATGAGCTTCGTCGACTTGACATTGGCATATTAGTGGCAACACCATAGCCACAGAAGCGATATAGTGATAGTGATAGAATGAACTTCAATGCTACCATTGTAATTACTTAAGTGAAAGGTGATTGAAACTAATGCTTTTTAGGGTACTGTACCCAAAGCGTAAAACGGCACCCTATTACTAAGGATCCGTTGTCTGTCCATTTGTCTGTGTGTGTCCGTCTGTCTGTCGGTCTGTTACTAGGCTGTATATCATGAACCGTGATGGTTAGACGGTTGAAATTTTCACAAATTATTTATTTATGTTGCAACTATAACAGCAAATACTGAAAACAGAATAAAATAAATATTTAAGTGGTGCTCCTACACAACAAACGTAATGTTTTTGCTCGTTTTAGCTCGATATTGATAACGGCAACAGGTAGACGCTTGAAATATTCACAGAAAAATTAGGTATAAGTTCAATTTAAAAATATTTTATTAAATTAAAATAAAACAAATATTTAATAGGGGCTTCCATACAACAAACGTGATTTTTTGTCGTTTTCATAGATAATGGTACGGAACCCTTCGTGCGCGAGTCCGACTCGCACTTGGCCAGTTTTTTAATGATGATAGCCACGCGCTGAACTACTACCTCCCCCAATGGTAAGTGATGGTGTGATCGAAGATGGAGCACGCTTGCCTGGAAAGAACCTATTCACTCTGGACTTGAAGGCTCCAAGATTATTCTGGTTCGGAAAAACATATGCTGGAAGTGAGTTCCTCCTTACTTGTGCTGCCTCTGTAGTTCGTAACAAAATAAAATAAAATACATTTATATCAAGCAATTATATAGCTCATATAGGAAAGCGCACAACACAATAGATAAGCTGAGGTTTATACAGGGTATTTGAGAGCATGCCTGTGACAGCAATGTCTGGTGTACGGGCAGTCTACTCTGCCGGCTATCATTGCCAAGACGGCGTTGGCGCTGGCCCGCAGCCTGTGCACCAGGGTCGCGGCTCGCTTGCGCATGACGGTATGGAAGCAGTCGACCATCAAAAGAATGTCATCAAAAGATAAACCGTAGTCAAAATTACGAGAATCGTTGCTCGAGACTCATATTTTCGACCCTTCACTTCGTAAGACAACAGGGCCCGTTTATTCGGGGTAGTTATACCTTATCTATGGCACATTAGTTTTATGATCGGAGATAATAATTTAATCATACGTTCGTCATACGTTTATCATTTCTTATACGAACTAACGATCGCAGTTGGCCCTGCTAAGTTATTAATTATTAGCTGACCAATCCGCAGCTTCGCACGCGTAGTTTTTCAGTAATAACATTAGCCTCCTTCTGCGCAGTTGGATAAAAAGTAGCCTATATCACCCGGGGATAGTGTAGCTTCCCAACAGTGAAATATTTTTTAAATCGGTCTAGTAGTTTCGGAGCCCATTCAATACAAACAAACAAACAAATCTTTCCTCTTTATAATCTATACTAATATTATAAAGAGGAAAGATTTGTATTTTTGTATGTATGTTTGTAATCAATAAACTCAAAAACTACTTGACCAATTTAAAACTACTTTCACCATTGGAAAGCTATTTTCACATAGGCTACTTTTTACCATACTGCGCAGAAGGATGGTAATGTTTTTATTTAAAAACTACGCGTGCGAAGCTGCGGTTTGGTCCTCCAGTATTAATATTGACTAGCAAGTTATCCGCGACTTTGCACGCGTAGTTTTTTCAATAAAAACATAACCATCCTTCCGCGCAGTGGGGTAAAAAGTAGCATATGTTACTCAAGGTTAAAGTAGCATTCTAATGGTGAAAGAATTTTTGAAATCGGACCCGTTGTTTTTGTGTTTATTCGATACAAACCTACAAAAATACAAATCTTTCCTTTTTATAATATTAGTATATATTGGCATTAGGTAATTTGGTATGAAGAATATGTTTTATTCGTCAGTTACGGGAAAATAACATATTTTTTAAGACGAAATCGTAGAATGTAAAAGTTTATCGTTACATTAATTAGTGTATTTTTTAAATGGCACTCTTTTGTGATTTATCGTTTTCCATTTATGAGTCAGTTCTACCCTAATTTTCCTTACCTTAGATAATAAACTTAATTTTATTTTGCAAATTTTTGTCGTGAATATACGTTACAAAAATACCCATTTTAAAATCGATTGAAAACTATCGACGCTAACGAGCAGCTACTAAACACCATTTGTTTACACATTGCCAGTTTGAACGATCAGATCGCGTGTTAGCTTGCTAATACTGTCCAGTGTAAGTAGAGCTTTAAATTGTTAAAAACAATAGATTTTTAGGGTTCCGATTTACAACATTGTTCACTTAGTATGTCTGTGTTACTATCTTGTGTTATAATACCAACATAGGATATTATAACATAGTCAAATTCATGGTCAAGATCTTATTATACACGGTAAATTTAAATTAAAATTTAACGGTCTAAGCCAATAAGGCTTTAAAAAAAAATATTTAATAAAATGTTTGTATTACCGTTACTCCCCTAATCATATTCGAAATAATACTACAGTATTGCTACCGCGGTGAATGATCTTTTTGTCACAGAAATATACATACTATAGAGTGTGTTTGTTGTTTGTTTGTGTTTTGTACGCACAAAAATGAAAGAGGTTATTTTGATGAGCATAATAAATAAATTTATTAAATATTTACCATAGAAATGTGAAATTTATTTTGGCATGTAAAAACTAACACTGGATTAAACTTATGTTGTGCTATTGCATAATGCTTGTCATCTAACCACAGATACTGCATTGGTGACATCACGACACGAGATATATCTTGATGTCCCTTTTTAACCCAAATCCCGCAGCCATTTCCGAAAGAGATATAAAATCGGCCTTTATTTTTGGATGTCGACAGCAAGAGTAGGCAGTAAGTTTTAAATCGAATGAATCACCAAAACCTAGTCGATTTTCTTTATAATTTGATATTCTGGTTGTATTTTTTTTTCGTGAAGTTTTTTTTATGTTTTGAGAAACCGTCACTTGAAAATCGTCAGTAGGTATATTACCAAAAACCGTGTATTTAGAGAAAGCCTAGTTAAGTTTTTTTAATAACGTATTTGATGTTATTTAACTGTAGTAGACCATGGTCCAAACAACCTTTGTTCTGGAAAAACAGTGATTAAATTTCAACGTGTAGAAAATACACAGAGAATTTTTTAAAAATCTATATTGTCCCACTGCTGGGCAAAAGTTTCACTATCTCCCCTCTTTTCATCACGGGCCACAGCCAAATCTAACCAATCTGGTTTAAATGCATCCAGGTCGTCTCTTCATCTTTTTCTAGGCCTACCACGGCTGCGTCGTCCGTTCAGTATCCAGTGGATGACTAGATTCGCCCATCGTTCTGGATGTATTCGAACCACATGGCCTGCCCTATCCCATTTTAATCGGGTGAAATTTAATCATCGTTTTTATCACCCTATATTTGTTATATATATATATTTTATTTTATTTTATTTTATAAGGCACACGTACCTAAATATACTATCAACCGACTTGGAAGCCCACGACGCTTGATGTGGATTTGAAGAAACATTTGGACGCAAGACAATACAAAAGTTACTACTCTATGCTAAGGTGTAATCTTACTCCATTCTTTCGCTGAGAGAAACTTATCCAGTGCAGTCATGTAAGCCTGGCAGTAACAAGGATGTCATACCATGCACGACCAAAGAATACAGAATGTTAATAGTTAATATTGACACTAAACAAATATTTACAAAATGTGTGCCCAGGTTTTCTGTGTCATATGCCTTATAATTAGTACAAACGGCTACACATCAAGCTATACATTTTCAGTATAAGCTGACCTCGCACTGTGTAGACTTTTCGTAAAATGAGAGGTCAGCTTATACTGGAAAAATAACATGATGTGTAGCCGTGTGTAAATGAAAGCAATTAAGCTTGGTCTGATTTGTTACAAAGGAACACCTGTTTCGTTATTTTTTAACGACTTTGAGATGGGACTAGCAGGCCCACCTGATGTTAATCATCGCCTATAACAAAGAATTGGTTCGTAGGTCACGCACTTTTTAAACGTGCCCTACCACGAATGATGGAAGTCATGTCTGTGTGCCCTACCATGAACTTCCATTAACCTACGCTCCTCCTACTCTGTGATTTCTAGTGCATAGTCTTCTTGAGAACCACCATAATGGCGTCATTTTTAGGGTTCCGTACCCAAAGGGTAAAACAGGACCTTATTACTAAAACTCCGCTGTCTGTCTGTCACCAGGCTGTATCTCATAAAACGTGATAGTTAGACAATTGAAATTTTCACAGGTGATGTATTTCTGTTGCCGCTATAACAACAAATACTAAAAACAGAATAAAATAAATATTTAAGGGGGCCTCCTATACAACAAACGTGATGTTTTTGATCGTTTTTGCTTGATATTAATAACGGGAACAGGTAGACGCATAACATTTTCATAGAATATTTATTTATATTATTCACTTAAAAAATAATTAAATTTAAATAACACACATATATAAGGGGTCTCCCATACAACAAACATGATTTTTTTGCTCGTTTATATAGATAACGGTACATAAAGAGTCCGACTCGCACTTGGTCGGTTATTTATGAACTAACACAATACACATACTATAACTATGTTTGCAACAAAGGTAGTTTACATCAATTTTATTGTTTATTTTCACCAATTTGGATTATTCAAAACAAAGCAATATTTCACACAGAGTTCTCTATAAAATGGTTTCTATACCTAGTAAATTAAAATTACTCGTAACCACACAAAACAAATTTAATCAATCCAACACAGTGACATTTAAAACACATTATTTCTTACAGTTAACCTAACACAGTTTCAGAATGGAGTAATCATTAAAATGAAGAAAACATTTGTTGTGAGGAATATTTTAGGGCCGAATAAACTTATCTTGCCCAAGCAGCCTAATCACGATGTAAGTACATAATCGCGTGTGTACTCCTAGCTATTTAGATGAAAGATCACCTGGCTGTATGTGATGGAAAGCCATGAACATTATGCTACGTAAAATAAATATCGTGGTCTATATGGGCGCACTATACCTGGAGAGACGATGAATCGCTTATTGAGAAACAATGTTATGTTCAACAAATTTTGTGCTTTCAATTTTTAACTCATATATATGTTATGGTTAAGGATACGTGCTAGAACGCCTGTATTCTAAAAACACGATTCCGTAAAATTTTCTCGATAGAAAAAATCCAAAGATAAATAAATAAGTATTACTGGACATTTCACACAGCGCTATCCAGCCCCAAACTAAGCAGAGCTTGTACTATAGAAACCATAACTGATAGAATACTTATATACTTTTTTTTTTGTAAATACATACTTATAATATATAGAAAAACAACCAGACCCGGAACAAATATCTGTAGATCATGCGAACATTTGTTCCGCGGCGGGAATCGAACCCACTACCTCCTGCGTCTCAGCCGGCTGTTTGCCCACTGCACCACGGAGGTCGTCAACTCCATAGATGACTATAAATTTATCTTAAAACCGTTCATAAGCGATGAATACTTCAATTTAGATCTTGAAACTTTATACAGTAATTCTACACAACATAAATAAGTTCACCTGTGTTTTAAATTTTCGAAATACTTTTTAATTTTACCATAAAAATAAAATAACTAACTTTTGCACTAATGAAACCATTCGCTTCGGACGCCCGGTTTGCGATTCAGTCTGGCCTCGGCTTTCAAACGGGGTATCCGTGACGCTTGTCGCTCCAAACGAAATTCACGTAATCACGTAATTCTTAGGTAGAATTTATATTATGTTGGTTTTTGTAAAGACGCAGTAATGAGAAATAAGCACAATAAGAAAACGAAGGGATTGAATGATAAAAAAACCGGCAAACATATGAACCACGCCGAGATAGGACGTGCAGCGGCGCGCGGAGAAGCGGAGGTGAAATCCGAGTTTGGGCTGAGGTATACTCAACTCTTAATGGGGTTAATAATATTGGTCTATTTAGGAATACTCTGAAGTCTTTAAATTGGTCTTGCATATCTAAATAGGTGCCTAATTGGTTGTAACTGAGTTATAAGTAGGTATTGTTCTTCGATGGAAATATCTGCGGAATGGAAGCTTATTTTATGCGCCGACAACTGCGGTGGTGCGGGCACCTAACGCGCATGTCCAACGACATGGTGGCAAAACGCACTTTCTACTCAGAGCTCCAGGACGGCAAGCGAAAGAGTGGTGGCCAGCTACTCAGATACAAAGACGCTCAGAAGAGAAATATGAAAAAGTGCAAGATTGAGCCTTCTCAGTAGGAATCACTGGCAGAAAATCGGCCAGAGTGGAGACGATTGGTTCAACAAAGTGTCTACAACTTTGAAGATGAGCGCAGATGTGATTAAGACAATAAACGTGATCACCTTAAAAATAAACCACCCGCCAACATACATACACTATAATTACATAAATGGCGATCTAACATGCACATTAAAGGCCAAAATTGGCTATGCTAGTCATCAGAGAGCGCATCAACGGAACCAAGCAGGAACAATGTCGCCGTAGCCGAAATCGACCTGGATGACATCATCATCATAAGTAGGTATCTAAATAATGTGTAGCGGCTCGAATGTCTCTAAGCACCGAGAAATGCCTCTAGAAGTTTACATTGCATAATGTTATAAGTAAATACTGTTAGCGTACAACGTGTTACAACATGTAACGTATCATCATCATCATCAGCCGGAAGACGTCCACTGCTGAACATAGGCCTCCCCCTTAGATCGCCACAACGAGCGGTTGGTAGCCGTTTGCGCCCAACGGCTCCCCGCGATTCTTACTAGATCGTCGGTCCACCTTGTGGGGGGCCGGCCTACGCTGCGTCTTCCAGTCCGTGGTCTCCACTCGAGAACCTTTCTTCCCCAACGGTTATCGGTTCTACGAGCGATGTGGCCTGCCCATTGCCACTTCAACTTGCTAATTTTGAAAGCTATGTCGGCAACTTTAGTTCTTCTGCGGATTTCCTCATTGCGGATTTTGTCACGCAAAGAAACCCCGAGCATAGCCCTCTCCATAGCTCGTTGAGCGACCTTGAGCTTGGTCATGAGGCCATGAGTAAAGGACCACGTTTCAGTGCCATAGGTCATCACTGGCAACACACACTGGTTGAAGACTTTAGTCTTCAGGCTCTGGGGAATTTACGTGTGTACAACATTAAATTAAAACACGGGTAGGGTTAACGGCCGTTGTAAATTAAGGTTTTCGGTGTTTAGAATGGTTTATTATCTCATAAGAATTAACAATTCACTTACTGAGATAAACTTATACTAAATATACATTTATTGATGCCACAAAGCGTAGTGATACAAAATAACAATATTAAAGTTAGACAATATAAACAAAAACTTACGAAAATCACAATAAATTATTAAGAGGGTAGTTGCACAGTAAGCGGTGCAGTCGCTTATCGTTGAGCGCGAAACAAAGAATGTTGACTAAGTTACTTTTACTTTTTATTAATTTATTACCTTAGAAGATTATAAAATTTCAAACAACCTTGTTAGTCAATACAAAAATAAAATATCAATGAAACAGCCTGTTTAAAATAGGTAAATAAGTCATCAACATTTATCATGTAAGTTGGTACCTGTTAAGGCGCTATCCGTAGCTGATGATCTTGAGCGAGTGGGCGTAGCTATTGTTTCGGTCCCGCACCTTCCGCCACACGCATCTAACCGACCAGAAAATAGGTGAGCGCGAGGCAGACGAACACAACCCTCCCGTACGACAGTCAGCGGTACACTGCTGCCCTTCACCTGCGCAACCACCTTCTAAGGATACGCCCGCTAATTATTCCGAAAAGTTGAAAATAATTAATTGCCACGTGAAAGACAGTCGCAGCACAGCATCATATGTTCAACTTGAAGGTATAGTCTTTTCCCACATTTAGGTAAAAGAAAAATTACAAAATTGTATGTCGTTTAGAGGTTGAATCAAATTTGAAGTCGAAAACAGCTACATTATTGATTTTATATATTTGACGTTTATTTTTTTTCTCATAGTAAATAAACAGGTAGAATTTTTTTGTATGTTCACTTTGCAGATAAAAGGTCAATGAATGAAATATATTTTTTTGAGTACATGAAACTGATTCCTCCCTGAGGAGAAAGCCTCAAAATAAGACCAATCAGCTACTATATTCGCCAAGCGGAATCGTCGCAAAGGCGTCGCCCATTTATGTTAAAAAATGTTAATTGGAAATGTGTCGACTACTGGATAAATATTCACGCTACTGGTATTAAACTCACCTCTAAAATCAGTTACTACGATCCTGGATGTGTGTTTTAAATTAATGTCGTACATACCAAAACAGGTTATATAACTTTTTGTAGAATAAAAAAGATAAGAAGGTATTCTGATTCTCAGGTTAATTCAGATAGTAGTTCTACACGTGTTCTTTCGTTTTACAAAATGTATAATTATTTTAATTTTCATTGCCTGTAATGTACTGATGACTTAAATTTTAGGAGTACCTCCAAGTGATGAACAAAGTGTTCCTTTACTCCTCATTCTTCGGCATCATCGGGTCGAAAAGGCTGATTGTAAGGGTATGGAGTGCTCTGGTTCTGGCTGTTCTAGTGGGTGTAGTGATCCTGGCTGTATGGAAGGTGATCAAGGCTTTGGCGGGATGGGCAAGTGATACGGCAGGACACAGTAAGTTATTATTTTAACGAGCTGGCGGTTCTGGATCTTAAAAGCGTAAAAATCGCTGGAGTGACGACTTAGATGCCTTCCGGAGGGACATGCAGGATTTGGCTCTGGAAGTAAATAAGTGAATACGTGGAAGGAAGAGGGGGAGGCCTTTGCCCAGCAGTGGGACAGTACGGGCTAGTAAAATAAAAGCATTTATTAAATACTTACATCACAATAACTCAAACTTAAACTCACAACTATCATACTTATATTATGAATGCGAAGTTTGGATGTTTGTTTGTTTGTTACTCAATCACGCCGTAACGGCTGAACCGATATCGATGAAATTTCGTATATACGTAAATTATAACCTGGATCACCACATAGGCTACCACTTATTCCATAAATCAGTTCCCATTGGATAATAATGGGGTGTCAAGTCAAGTTGCAACAGCTAGTTTAGCTTTATTTCTAGGTTACCTACACATTTAGTAGTTTAACGCGTATGAAGTCACGGGCAACAGCTAGTGCACAATAAAACACGTTCTGCAGCTAAAAAGTCGCAACTATTCACTACAAGTGCAATTAAGTAGTGTAGTATTACCTCCTGCCCATACAAAGGTTGTCTGGAAGCGATAAGACCGCCCATTGTACTAAATCTATTTGTAAGATATATGTATGTTCTGTATTTGACTTTGGTGTAGAATTAAAATTTATCTTATCTATATCTTATCTTATCTATATCTTATTACTGGTATTATCTCGGAGATTTCAAGTCCAGAGGGAACAGGTTCTTTCTAGGCAAGCGCGCTCTATCTTCGACCACACCATCACTTACCATCAGGTGAGGTAGTACTCATGAGTATCACTATAAACAAAAACAATACACTGTTTTTGTTTTATAGTGTTAAATAGTACAACAACTTTAGTACAAGAAAGTATTACTCGTGCGCGATAACTTGGGACCTGCTAGGAATGCGACTCCCCGACCGCTTCCCCTGCACATCCCCGATGGCGCCCGTATTGTACCGTTCGCATCACTATTTTTTACTAGGGTATTTAGTCTTGTACTGGCCTACGTCACGTAACGACGCGCTCTGGAATTCTTTTAGTTTTCGTTTGTGTTATTGTTTTGTTGTCTGCAAAAAAGAAGTTAACCATGTGGACAGGCTTCGACAAAAGTATTGGGACGATGACCTCTTACAAGATACGAATGAATCGCAATTAATTGTAAATTTATCGGATACCTCTTCGTCAAGTGATTATAGTGAGACTGAGGACGAAGAACAACCTCTAGAAGGCATAAATCCACTAAGTAGTGACGAAGATGAGTTAATGTAAATAATTGATAAAATAAATGTATAAACTTAAACATTGTATTTTTATTTTATTCAAATAGTGTAAAAAAGATTAGATAAAAAGCAGCGTCCTCCCTGAGTAACATAATAAATTAGGTTAAAAAAAACAAAGACGAAGCCGCGGGCGGCTGCTTGTTATGTTCGTTTTTTTGCGGGCGGTACAAACACACCAATATGACGTCACCGCGCTCAGGTCCCAACTTATCGCGCAAGGGTAATATAGTTATATTGTCTATATGTCGGTTATCTACTCTTCCAATAATACTAGGGGTTCACCCCGAACTGAGATCTCACGAGTCTCCCATAAAAACAAAAATATTGGTAATCCTATCAAAATAGTGTCACGAAATAATGACCACCTTACTTTACCTACAGTTTCATTCAAATTACAGGTAACGGGAGTTTATGTCAATTGGTTATTTTTTTGGGGGTACAAAATACAGTTACTCTGGATTTCAGCCTATATTTGTGCCACTAATGCTACACGAATACCCAATTTCAGCACTGTGTGGTCACTAGTGTACCCTGTGGATTTTGTCAAAGTTCAGTTTTTATTATGGCTAATAACTTAAAAACTACAAAGTTAAAACTAAAAATAAAAAAGGCGTCGAAATAAACACACAAATACCTTTTGTGAAACATGCCATTTGACCGTATCATTCCATTTTTTTTTTACCCCTCTGGAACTTCAATATCTCAACAAGCCCCGAACATTTTAAGCTAATTTAGTTACACCAAAACTGTGCCATCACTACCTACATATGCATCAATTTTCACGTTGATCGGACCAACGCTTTGAAAGTTATCCTCGGGCAAATAAACATACACACATACATACAACGCCGATTTGCCCAAGTTGATTTGGAGATCTCGCTTCGGTCGATCAATAAGTACATTTTTTGATTGGATTTTATGAAGAAATAACCATTTTGCCAGGTTTGACTGTTGGGAAAAGTATTACTTTCTTTGGTTAAGCAATATTTACAACTAGACTTGTTACAATAAAAAAAAACCGGCCAAGTGCGAGTCGGACTCGCGTACGAAGGGTTCCGTACCCTTATCTATAAAAACGGCAAAAAAATCACGCTTGTTGTATGGGAGCCTCCCTTAAATATTTGTTTTAATTTTATTTTTTTTTATTATTAAAGTGAATATATAACTAAATATTCTGTGAATATTTCAAGCGTTTACCTGTTGCCGTTATCAATATCGAGCTAAAACGAGCAAAAAAATTACGTCTGTTGTATGGGAGCCCCCTTAAATATTTGTTTTATTCTGTTTTAAGTATTATAATCTGTGAAAATTTCAACAGTTTTACTGTCACGGTTCATGAGATACAGCCTGGTGACAGACGGACAGACAGACAGCGGAGCCTCAGTAATAGGGTGCCGTTTTACCCTTTTGGTACGGAACCCTAATAAAAGGACGTCGTATTACTGATATGATGATGCCAATTTGCTATGTCGTTGTGCAATTCAATGCAGTGTATATTCCAGCGAGGTTGACTCAGCTGTATCGTCTAACACTACATTAATATTCAGGTTATTGCCAATAGTTTAACGATATATGTATTTAGATAGAACATAACGGTTATGTAATTATAGCTAGCGCCATAATACTAACCCGTTTATCTTGAGAACTGATACATTTATATTTTATGGAGACTAAATTATATTTTTGGTCCCGATGGCTCATAATTGTTTGTTTTGTTCGTATGTTTAGTTTAATTTAGACTGTCTATTTATAAATTCTTTTTTATATAAAGTAAATACATTTTTGGCCGTATGCTACGCTTAGTATAAGTTTGTATCTTACAAAATAAGAGCTGTGGATATTGTTAAATAAATAAAATAAAATAAATTCTAAGGCATGTACGAGTAAAGGAGACTTATGTTTTTTAAAACTTGCTTCTAGGAAGCGTTACAGCCCGCATGTCTGGCACTATTTTCTATACTATTGCCACTGTATCTCTCATCCTCGGCTCAAGGGTAGCTATGTCCTGGCCCAAACTGTCAAAGTACTGGGCGAATGCGGAAAAGATGATGGTGGTTGACGTGGCTGATGATGAGGGGCTGAAGAAACGAATTGTCGGGGTGACCTGTTTTATGGCGGGATTTTGTGTTTGTGAGTATGATAAGGTTTTTAGCTTGTTAACAAGCCAAATAACATTAAATTGCACTAGATGAAAAGATTAAATCAATATGATGGTAATAGATCACTTTACGCGCCGGCGAACACTGAGTGCAACTTCAATTCGGCCACGTCAAAAAAATCGGCCTGAATATCGCTATCCCTGTTTAGTGACGAAGTTTAGCCACACAGAGCGACAGTGATATCAATAGAACGATTCTAAATTTGATTAGATTTTGACCGTGTTCCGTAATACCAAAAATGATGACTGAAAACTTGTTGTATTTTTATCATTGTGTTGTTATTCCGTAACTAGACGATATAATCTATGTTCCCATGACTAGGATACGTAAGATGTTGTTGTTTTTAATACGAAACAATTAGGTTGAAAACAGGTCTTTTATGACATAAAACATGCAGAATTCAATACGCTTCTATTTTATTTTAGGTAAGTATTTTGATCTAATATATGGTTGGGAACCTAGATAAATACTATTAAAATTAAAATAATACCTTATTAAGGAAGAAATATGCTCCAATTAGAAATGATCTTGGTAGTACGTGTTGTATGGGCGATTGTCCCTCCGGTGCTCCCTTAAGACATAATAAAGAAGTGTACACAGCATGGTAATGCGAATCAAAAATGTCTGTTACTTTTGCACAGAAATGTACAGAAAATTGTGATTGTGCATTAATGCATCTGCATTCGGATTTAGAAAATAGAGCAATATTTCATTTAATTAAGCAAGTATTGTCAAAAAAGTAATTTTATTTATTGAATTAATTTTATTTTAGTTGAATAATATTACGACATCTCTTCTATCTGGTAAAGACAGTGCAAAATTCAACCAAAGATTCACTTCGAAATATCGCTCAAGACATACTATTTGCTGTCTCACATTCGTCAACTTGCGAATCGTTTGTAGATACCTATAAAATAAGGGCTGTGTATTATGTAAAAAAAATAAAATTTAAATATCTGAAGTGTCGCAAACATAGAGGTCCCGTCAGAGCTTACATATTTGAGCTATATAGGGTCGAGACCCTGGTTAATTAAGTACCGAGGCCCATCGCGTTTCGAGGGCTGGCGCTTATTAGGGTCATCACATTGCGATTCAGTGGGGCAATGCAGCCAGTGTCTTTGAGAAATGGTAGTGACGCCTGGTCCTTGATGACTGGTGTCCCTGGTGACCTGGAGCAGTTGAGCTATCTATAGATCGTTTGCAATGGTCTTTAGATGATTCAACCGTTTCTATAATTTTATATTATTTCTGTTCATAACTTTATTTATTTTAGTTGAACATTGGATAAGTATGATATCTCTTGTGGGATTAGATTGTCCGCCAAAACTCATCCTGAAGAAGTACACTTTGAAGTCACATGGATTCCTGCTTCTTTCGAGTAAGTATTTTACAGTATGATTCCTATGGCCTTATCACATTGGCGAGTGTGTCGCGAACTCGCGCAAAACACTTTCGCAAATCGCCTCGTTAGAAACACGATCACGTCATTACACTGGCGGATTCGCCAGTGTAATGACGCTATTATTTGATAACTAGCTGACAAATCCGCAGCTTCGCACGCGTAGTTTTTCAATGAAAACATTACCCTCCTTTGCGCAGTTAGGTAAAAAGTAACCTATGTTACTAAAGGTGAATGTAACTTTCCAATGGTGAAAGAATTTTAAAAATCGGACCAGTAGTTTTTGAGTTTACTCATTACAAACGTATACACAAAAATACAAATCTTTCCTCTTTATAATATTAGTATAGATAGTATAGATTCAGTACAGTTCAGCTTATTAGATCGCATTGCGCAACGATGCCTAAATGTATTTAGTGGCTAAATACGGTTTATTGAGTTGTAAAATCATAATACAAATACGTCAAATTTAAACATTTTAACTCGCTAAATTTCATTTATTTCATTTCATTTATTTGTTTATAAAACAATTAACCAATTGTATTTGAAACTACATTATACAAACTATACTAACTATACAATAAAATTTTAAAAATAAGCATCATTAAATACAAAAATAATCAATAAAACCGACACAATTCAAAACACAAGCCATAATAAAAACAGCACTTAGGTTAAAATGTTAGAGAATAAAAAAAATGTCACAAATTAATTGAATAAATAAATCATTTTGAATTGCATTGTAACTTGAACTCATCCACTGAATAAAAACACCCTTCCAGCAAAAGCTTTTTTAGCCTAGTCTTAAATATAATTGGACTATCAATAATTTTCATGTCAATAGGGAGAGAGTTGTATAAAATAACTGCTTGATACCGAGAGCCATGCTTCGCTACATTTAATTTTGGACATAGTGGAGCATCAAGATCTTTCCTTCTTTTGCTCAATCTTAGCACTTTTTGTCCCGGTATCTCATACTTATAGGGATGCCGGACAACATCCATAAGAACTACTAATATGTAAAGGCTAGGAAGTGTCAAAATTTGTAGGCTCTGAAAATGATCCTTACATGTTTCCCACGGAGGTATCCGCACCATGGTACGAATAGCACGCTTTTGTAACACTAATAGTATTATATTCTTAACTATTTTTCCAAAATTTTACACTATATCTCAACTTAGACTTCACCAGTGCGTAGTAAACTATTTTAAGTTGCTCAAGCGTCACCTCAAATACGTAAAGGAATCGATGTGCAAGCCGGCCATAAAGAAACAAAGAGAGAGATACTAAATTATATTTTCCCTGATCAAGCAAGTCTATTCAGGGCTACCATTACTTATAGAGGGTCGCCTAAATGATCTTATCCAAGATGTCTGAGATACAACCTTTGACCGAACCACTATTAAAGTGGCAAGCATTTGACCGACCTAATGGTAAACGGTTATCGTAGTCATGTTTCTTCTCTTAAACCATTTCGAAATTTTCAGATGATTATTCAGATTGGGTAGCTGTACCTCTCCTCATCATCAGCGCCATAGCAACAGCACTCTGGAGCTTCCAAGACGTGCTTATAATTCTCCTGAGTATGGGCCTCTCGTCCCGGTACCACAGACTCAACGGCTGCGTTGCGAGGATCAGCGACATCGAGAAGAAACAGATAAATTGGGATGAAGTAAGGTTTGGTTATAATATTTGGTAATATGGGCAATCTCCTTCAACATTAACTTTATATGCCTGCAACTGTTTTTGGGGATAACGTAAGTGTTCTTTTTCATTGTAATGTTTAATAATGAATATTTCGTTTTACTTTTTACGAGCCCGTACTGTCCCACTGCTGGGCAAAGGCCTCCCCCTCGCCAGATCCCGTCAGTCTCTCTAGGAGACATCTAAGTCATCGCTTCAGCGCTTTTTAGGCTTTGCTCGGCGTCGCTTTCCGTCTTTAGGAGTCCATATGCTTGTCTTCTTGGCCCACCCATCGGGTTGCATACGGGAGACATGACCTGCCCAGTCCCATTTCAGCTTTGCAGCCTTGATGCCCACTAAGAGCCTTCTGAGAGATAAAGATAAATGGTCAAGTGCGTGTGACCACGTACAGTGACGGGTTTTGTTAGTCAGTAAGGCTGTATATTAGTCATTTTAGAAAACGAAGCTAATTTTGCTGTTGTTTTTGGTGAATAGTCTATCCTAACGTCTTTGAAATTAGTTTAAAACTGAACTACTTACCTACAAAACAAGGCTACCTTATTTTAAAAAGTTTTTATTTTACCGGGTGTTGCCGGTGTCAATAGGCGACGGTGACCGCTTACCATCAGGTGGGCCGTAAGCCTGTTTACCCACAAATAACTAAAAAAAAAATCTTGACATGATAGTATGTGGTCAAATGTTTTAACTGAACTTTATACCAGTTTTCTCAACTTATTGATCTAAACCTTGGAATACATGTATAACTTGGGTGGCCACAATAAAATAGTATGTAAGTGGTCTCACTATATAGACGGATGCTAGTGTTAGGGCTAATTTGAATCTTCGGTTCCGATAAAAATTTAGATAAAAGCTGCTCTTGATAATGTAGTTTTTAAACAAAAACGTATTTTTATTCCTACAAAGTAAGATCTGTATCTATTTTCTCTTCGTACAGAAAACAGAAGCTCTCAAGATAAACACGTGGCGAAAGATAAGGGAAGCGTACGTGAGACAAGCAGATCTAGTGAGGAAAGTGGATGAATCTATCGGAGGCATGATTTTACTGTCCTGCTCATGCAACTTTTACTTTATATGCCTGCAATTGTTTTTGGGGATAACGTAAGTGCCCTTTTTCATTGTGAAGTTTAATAAACTAGTGATTCGCCCCGAACTGAGATCTTGCGAGTCTCCCATAAAATCAAAAAAAAATATTATTTGTAATCTTTATCTATCAAAACATATGAAAGACCAAATTTCTTGACCTACAGTTACATTCAAATTAGAGGTAACAGGAGTTCATGTATGTGGTTTTTTTTGGGTAGAAATGGCTAAATATGAAAATGGAAAAGTTATTCTTGATTTTAGATTTTACTCTATATTTGTGTCACTACACACATACCAAATATCAGAATTGTGGGGTCACTGGTGTACCCTGTGAATTTTGTCAAATTTCAGTTTTTTATATGGCTAATAACTTAAAAACTACAAGGTTTTAACTAAAAATAAAAACAGGATCGAAATGTACTCCCAAAGACCTTTTATTAAACGTGTCACTTGACCGAATAGTCTCATTTTTTTTATTTACCCCTCTTGAACCCAAATATTTCAAAAACCCCCGCAGGTTTTTAGCTCATTTAGTCACACCAAAATTGTGCCATCGTTATCCTCGGACAAACAAACACACATACATACATACAACTTGGGCCGATTTGTCCAAGTTGATTTAAAAATCTCGCTTGGCACGATCAATATTATTATTAAATAAAAACAAAATCTACAATAAGTTTGTAACAAACTTTTATGATTTTAATGCGCGTTAAATTATTTTGTTGCTAATATTTTAACGTTTGGTAATGATAAAGAATTACAATTGGGAACGGACAAGTGATCTTGAGTTATTTAATTATGAATGTTAAAAGTACAGATTTGGGAAAATAGTATTTCTAAATACGTTTAAAGGTTGAGATTTGCGTCTTCCTGATTTTCGAATAAAACATTTGAATAAAAGAAAGACAATGCTTTTAACAGTCTCACAATGAATTAGTATTTTTTCAATGGTCAATAAATTTTAGCTGAAATGATGTTGTAATAAGTGGGCGACTCTTTTTTCCTAGAAATTGTACCACTTAAAAGGCCCTTACTTTTTTTTATGTCTGTACAAATGTGGGAAAGAACATGTCTTAGTTGTATGTTTTATAGTATTGAATATTTATTGGTTGATTGTAGAAATAGTAGGCCACACCTAGATAGAAGTAGGAATTCGCAACAAAACTAAAATGTAGGAAGGACTCGAGGCAGACGAGAAGACAGAAGAAAGATGACCAGCATGGCTAACATGGCAGGCACGAGATTTTTGTCGTCGTATCTCTACATCTCGACTGTCGTCAACATAGAGTTAATTTATATCATGTCGTTCTGTCAAACGAAGACTTCGTGACAAATTTCTCTAAAATCGTAAAATACGCGTCATATTCTCCCATGACTAGTCGACTTTTGACATCTAGACTTGACTAATTTATCGTCGTTCATTCTGTTCGATGAGAGAGACAGCAGCGATATTTTCTAAAAAATAAATCGAAAACGGTTCAATTTGCTAAAAAAAATTTTGCCGTATTATAACTATATTGTAACAATTTATGAAGAGAGATGATTCAACAGAAAATTCAACGAAAGCGGATACGGGATATCTTCAACCCGTTTGATCTCCGTGACAGTGAGTTTCAAGCGCTTTGGCGCATATCTAAGCCGATGGCTTTGTGTGTAATAGAGAAACTGCGAGTGAACCTCGAGCCTCGGAGTGACGACGTTATGCCTGTAAAAATTGACCTTTGGTCTCGAGAGACTTGTGAGAGACTGTGAGATATTTTTCTGTCTTGACACGTATGTTACCGCTAACGAGTAAATCTCGAAATCGACAAATTTTTCTCATCTCGTCTCGATTTTATCTCGTGCCTGCCATGTTAGCCATGCAGAGAGGAGACGGAATTAGAGAGTAGAGTCTCAGAACGCGAGTCAACTGGTATTGCGAGTTTTGTGAGGTTTTATGATTCTCGTAGAATCAGTCTTCATAGTCGTATTAGTTAATTAGCTTGATAGTTCAGTTTCAAATTAGTTAGTTAATTCAGTTCTAAGACTAGGCTTGTGCCTGACCCGTCTCAACCCGTACGCTCGATCTCTGTCATGGATGTTTGCTTTTCATCATCATCATCATATCAGCCACAGGACGTCCACTGCTGGACAAAGGCCTCCCTCATTGATCTCCAGGAACTGCGGTTCAAAGCGTCCTGCATCCAACGCCGACCTGCGGTTCTTACCAAGTCGTCTGCCCATCTTGTAGGTGGACGTCCTACGCTGCGCTTGCCGGTCCGTGGCCTCCACTCGAGTACCTTCCGGCCCCATCGGCCATCTGTTCTGCGCGCTATATGGCCTGCCCATTGCCACTTCAACGTGCTAATCCGTCGGGCTATGTCGGTGACTTGAGTTCTACGTATCTCCTCATTTCTGATTCGATCCCGTAGAGAAATCCCGAGCATAGCCCTCTCCATAGCTCGTTGAGCGACTCTGAGCTTATTCATAAGGCCAATAGTGAAGGACCACGTCTCGGTTCCATATGTCATCACTGGTAACACACACTGATTGAAGACTTTCGCCTTAAGGCACTGAGGTATGTTGGACAAAAAGACGTTGCGAAGTTTCCCAAACACTGACCATCCGAGTTGGATTCGACGATTGATCTCTTTCTCGAAGTTGGACCTACCTAATTGGACCGTTTGACCTAGGTATACATACGCGTCGACAACTTCAAGAGCCGAGTTCTCAACCATAACTGGGGCAGGCACGACATGGACATTCGACATAATTTTCGTCTTGTCCATGTTAATTTTAAGTCCTACGCGTTGGGAGACTCGATTGAAGCCTTCGAGCATCGTGCTGAGCTCTTCCATCGACTTTGCCATGACCACAATATCGTCGGCAAACCGGAGAGGGATGAGGGATCGGTGAGGGATGTCTTCGCCGTTAATATTGATGCCCAGTCCTTTCCATTCCAAAAGCTTGAAGGCATCTTCCAATACGGTCGAAAACAGTTTCGGAGAGATGACATTTCCCTGTCTTACGCCTCTTTTAAAGGAATCGCCTTCGAGCTCTGTTCGCGTACTCGGACTGACATAGTGGCATTTTTATACAAACACTTCAACACTTCGATGTACCAATAGTCAATACGGCATCGTTGGAGAGACTCAAGCACTGCCCATGTTTCGATCGAATCGAAGGCTTTCTCATAGTCCACAAACGCGAGACATAGCGGCAAGTTATACTCTTCGGTCTTCTGTATGTAGTCTATGGTACTGTAGCCTTTACGGAACCCGGCTTGTTTGCTCTTACTTATTATTAAATCACGTAGCTTAGCTAGTTTAGTTATCATGGGGTAGCTTAGATAGCTAATGAATTTATTGTAATACTCTAGGTTTATCTTGAATCTTTAATGAATTAATATGAATGTAATATGTCTGTGTTAGAAATATGCCTGAAAGTAATAGGATTTCAAACATATTGGGGTTTGTGTGTAAATAGGCGCCTTTCCCTTTCTTTCCCTTCCTCTCCTGTTTGGCAAGTCTGGGAGTTTTCCCCATCTCTAAATTCTCTTCAAGAACAAGACATTCCTAGCCGTGCATCGAATGTTGTATGTGTGTGAGTAGGGAGAGGCTTGTCACAAAAACAAATCACGATATCATAATTTATGTACTGAACTAACATAAAACTTTTGTTTTTTTTCCAGCCACTTTGAGACCTTATTCCCAGGGCTTTTAACTTTAAGATATTAAGAATAGCATTAATTTAGATTTATTAATCAACTGCAGTCTTGTCATATCAATTTCATTCTAATCCATTTCATTCTAGACCAGATTTTCCCAATCTTTTTACCTGGCGCCCCACTGGGATTATACACCATATTTTCTGCCCCTCCTCTTATTTTTGCCATGTTTCAGTAAAAAACACATTTTTTTTCACAACCTTGATTTCTCAGGTAAATTAAATCACATATTTGGTGGTACTTAGGGTCTAGACAGACGGACTGCATCATAACTGCACTGCATCGAAACTACCAACCGTAGTAAGAACTGTTTGCCAACTAGGTACAACAAACAAACGGACTACGCAGTTATGATGCTTTAAGTACTGTATGTAAGGCGAGGCACGCATTATTTAGTACAATAAGTGATCGAACAGATAGTGGTACAGTAGTTAGTTCAACCGTTTGGAACTAGGTGGCGCGACTAAAGAACAGAACACATTATGCCCCCTTTAGGATCACTCTACGCCTCCCCAGGGGGGCGCGCCCCACCGGTTGGAAAGTCCTGTTCTAGACGACTATAAACACTCTTGTGATATTTAGATTTAATTCACTAGGTACATTTAATTCGTGTTATTTTATTTGTCTCGTTTATTAAAAACTTATAACAGTGTTACTACTTCATTCACTTTTCCAAATTATTAACACAACGTAGAATAAATATTAATTTTTGATTTTATAGAATTATTTAGTTTCAGAATAGTTACAGCTTTACGCTCAGGTTAGGACTTCTTATGGAAGGGTAGGATTAGATACAGGTTCATAAAATAAGTACAGCAAATTAGTTCCAACTTCCACCAAAATTGCACTTGCACAGACATTGTTGCATCCCATTCTCGATTACGCTGATGCCAGCTATCTTCATTTAACTGAAGACCAACTCAATAAGCTTAAGCGTCTCCAAAATTTTTCTATTAGATTTATATTTGGCTTGCGCAAGTACGATCATATTTCCGAGTATCGCCACAGACTTAAGTGGTTACCTATCCGCCTTCGCCGGAATGCGTACATTATTTCCCTCCTTTACAGCATCCTTTTCATCCCTTCTACTCTATCCTACCTCAAAGAACGCTTTGACTTTCTTCACCTTTTAACTCTCGATCCTGACGTTCCTCTGAAGCTCTTCAAATAAAAACACCCCATTATACCTCAGTATTTTATAGTACCTCTTTTACTCTGCAGGCTACCAGGCTATGGAATGCCCTGCCTGTCTCAATTCGTCACACTAAATCTCTCCCTATCTTTAAAAACACGGTCAGACAACACTATCTGTGAAACATCGCTCACTAGGCCATTTTATAATTTATATATGTAGGTGTATATATTTTATGTAGTATAATAACGCCGCTGTCCTTATTTGTTCACATAGACCCTGTCCAATGGTCTATCCAAAGGTTGCCTGGAAAAGGTCGCTTTTAGCGAGAAGGCCGCCCTTTGTACCTATGATTTAAATATGTAATTTATTTTGTATGTTGATATTTAATGGTGTGCAATAAAGAAATTATCAAATATAAATATGTTTTGTGAGACTAGTGCCTGAGATAGGAGATATTTTTATTGTCATTTTTCATCATAACTCAAAACTGTACAGTAAATAAAAATTAAATAGCTTTGGAATTAAATCAATCTCTATGATATGATTTCCCACTTGAACTAGTAACACTAATTTAAAATTTTGACAACCACCATTTTGGCTCTTTTGGTCATCAAAGTAAACATATTTTAAATAGTTTTACTTGCCATGGAGAAAGGTTAAAACTTTTGTTAACTATTCCAAAATTCAAGCCAGTCCGATCAGTTGTTGCTGAGATAATCAGTTGTGATAGACATGACAAGGCCCGCTTTTATATAATTCTTATTTTTGTCAAAATTAACAACATTTTGATATTTTTAGAACCGGTGGATCGATTTCTATAATACGCCGAGTGTACTTCGTTGTATCACTCGCCTGGCTGTGCCTCAGAGTTGCCAGTGTGGTACTGACCGCGTCAGATATCAACGTCCATTCAAAGACTGCTCTAAACTACATCTATGAATGCGAACCTCATTGTTACAATGTTGAAGTAAGTATACCACTAAACATCAGGAGGCCCATCAGCTTGTGTGTCTACAAGTGTAATATATAAAAAAGAAAAAAATATCCAGGGTATATATTTGGATGTTGCCATGGTTGGATTGATTGATTCTTCATTATCATCATCCACAGCCCATAAGTACCCACTGCTGGATGTAAGCCTCCCTTTGTAAACGCCACCCTTCCCCGTCCTGTACTGCGCGCATCCAGGAGTTTCCCGGACTTTCTGTATGTCGTAGACCTACCGCGCCGACGGACGTCCTGGACTTTATAAGTCTGTTCTTGGCCATCATTTGGTCAAAGATTTACTCCATCTGCCATCACCTCGTCTAGCCAAGTGTCCTGCCCAGTTCCACTTGAGTTCCACCACCGTTGTTCCGACGTCTTGGACTTTCGTCTGCCGTCGGATTTCGGTATTAGGAACTCGGTCCAACAGGTTGATGCCAAAAAAAGTGATTTAGTTATTATTATTTTTTTCTATAAAAGCAAAGTTATAATTTCATGGTTTTTCTAGATGGACCGACTCAGAAACCAGCTGGCGAAAGACTACGTAGCGCTCAGTGGACTCAGGTTTTTTTATCTGAGCAGAACGCTTCTTTTGCGGGTAAAATTATTATCAATATTTTTTACCAATTTGGTAAATAAATTATTACTTTTTGTAAGTTACTTTGATTAAAAACTAAAAACACCTAGCCCGGTTTGCACAACGATCCCCGTATTTAGCGTATTTTAAATTTAACTTCAAAAACGGAGGAGGTTCTCAACTCGAGGAGCGACGACCTCCGTGGTGCAGTGGGCGAATAGCCGGCTGAGACGCAGGAGGTTGCGGGTTCGGTTCCAGCCGCGGTACAAATGTTTGAATGATCTACAGATATTTGTTCCAGGTCTGGTTGTTTCTGTGTATATTGCAAGTATGTATTTACAAAAAAATGTATTTATGTATTTTATTTTTTCCTGTTCTGTATATGTATACCTACGGTAGTATGTAAGTAGGTTGGTAAATCTATGTTGGTACCCCAATCCACCCAATAAATTTGATTGTGATTATATTTTATGCATATTAAATTAGATTTCGGTCTTGCACTAGCCTAGTGTCGCAACGACATATTTGAAAGTGACCTACTATTTCGCAAGGACAAGTTCTTTAACATTAACGTCAGTGCTTATCTTGGGTGTGCTTATATCCTGAGTGCACAGAATTCTAGTAACTCCCTCGCTCCGCTAGTGAGTTAACTCTAGAATCCTTTGTTACGTTCGGGATTCATTACAGCGCCCGTGACGCAAGACACTGCTATTCCCCTCGTCATGAAAACATTGGTTCTGTAGCAGTCAAACCTTTAGCATCTCACTTCACGTCACTCACTACTAGAAAGTGAAGTGATACCACATATAAGAAATATGTGGTATCACTTCACTCTCTAGTATCGGCCTACCTTATCACAGAAGTCACCAAAGTAACGTATTTTATTTACAGATGGTTGGAGCAATAGTAACTTACGAATTGGTTTTGATACAGTTCGATGTTGGCGGCGATGCAACTCTGGATGCTAACGACACTGTAGTTTTCAATTCAACTGGAAGCTAGACATATTTTCGTAAGGTTTAGCAATTAATCCCAATAAAAAAAAATACTTTACCTTCTATTATACGAGTGGTGAATCGTAGGTATTACTAGTTACCACTTAGTAAATATATGTTCAGCTGTGTACCTATCCTTTTGGTTTCATTGAAGTTATTATGCATTTTTGAATAGAACTTTGCTATATAAATTATAAAATAAACGAAAATTTTAAATATGTCTAACATTTTTATGTGTATTTAGAATAAAAACGTACCTACATGAATTAAAATTGAGGTTGATAACCAGGATAAAAAAAACTCAATCCGTTTATTCATTAAAATCACAAGGTTAACTTTGAAAAGCATTGTCAAATTTAAAAAATCGACTAAGTTTAGGTGATTAATTCGTTATAAAACTTACTGCCTACTCTTGCAATCGACACCCAAAACTAAAGGACGTAATCAACAAAAGCATAGATTTGATACTAGTACCTACCTACTACCGTAGGATCTAGGCAGGCATGTATTTTTGAGATTTCTTTCGGAAATAGCTGCTGGAATATGGTTTTGGGTTAGAAAGGGACAACAAGAAATATCTCGAGACGTCACCAATACAGTATCTGTGGTTAGATGGCAAGCGTTATGCAATAGCACAACATAAGTTTAATAAAGTGTTTTTTTTAAATGCCAAAATAAATTTCACATTTCTATGGTAAACATTTCATAAATGTGTTTACTAGTCTCATCAAAATAACCCTGTTCATTTATGTGCGTATATTATCAAACACCCTATATACCTTGCCGTACCAAACGATTTGCTTCAACTTTTCTTGTGAGCACAAAGAAGGAGTGGAACTCGCTTCCGGCGTATTTTTCCGAACCAGTATAATCTTGGAGTCTTCAAGTCCAGAGTGAATAGGTTATTTCTATACAAGCGTGCTCCATCTTCGATCACACATTCACTTACCATCAGGTGAGGTTGGTCAAGAGTTGGCTATCATCAATGAAAAAATACCCCATTGTTTGAACTGCATATGCAGCGTAGCTAATTGACAGGTAAATTCTATGTGAGGTCTTTTATCTGTGGACCCCAATAAAAGAAAAAACAAAAAAAAATACATTTATTGGACAGTTTTGACACACACCCATCATGGCTAACATGGCAGGCACGAGATAAAATCGAGACGAGATGAGAAAAATTTGTCGATTTCGAGATTTACTCGTTAGCGGTAACATACGTGTCAAGATAGAGAAATATCTCACAGTCTCTCACAAGTCTCTCGAGACAAAATATCAATTTTTACAGACATAGCGTCGCCACTACGAGGGTCGAGGCCCACTCGCAGTTTGTCTATTAGGTACATACAAAGCCATTGGCTTAGATATGCGCCAAAGCGCTTGAAACTCGCTGTCACGGAGATCAAACGGGTTGCAGATATCCCGTATCCGCTTTCGTTGAATTTTCCTTTGCCATCTCTCTTCATAAATTGTTGCAATATAGTTATAATACGGCACTGCCATCTTTTCAGCAAATTGAACCGATTTCAATTTATTTTTTTGTAAAATATCGCTGCTGTCTCTCAATCTCATCGAACAGAATGATCGACGACAAATTAGTCAAGTCTAGATGTCAAAAGTCGACTAGTCATGAGAAAATATGACGCGTATGTTACGGTTTTAGAGAAATTTGTCACGAAGTTTTCGTTTGACAGAACGACATGATATAAGTGAACTCTATGTTACCGACAGTCGAGATGTAGGGATACGACGATAAAATGGCGTGACAAAATTATCTCGTGCCTGCCATGTTAGCCATGCAGGACAGACAGTAAAATACCTACTTAACGATTATAAACTAGTGGTTCGCCCTGAACTGAGATCTCGCGAGTCTCCGATTAAAACGCAAAAAAATTATTTGTAATCTTAGACTATAAAATAGTACCACGAAAAAATAACCAAATTACTTAACCTACAGTTTTATTCAAATTACAGGTAACGAGAGTTAATGATCTGTGGTTAAAAATTTTTTGGGGTAAAATTAGCAGTTATTCTGGATTTCAGACTTTTACCTATGTTTGTGTCACTTAAGTTACACGCTAAGCTATACCAAATTATAGCACTCTGGGGTCACTGGTGTACCCTGTGAATTTTGACAAAGTTTAGTTTTTATCATGGCTAATAATTAAAAAATATATAAAGAATTTACGAAAAATAAAAACGTAGTCTTAATATACTAATAAGTACCTTTCCTTTGACGTCACACTTGGTCTGATAGCTTCATTTTTTTTACTCCTCTTAAACCCCAAATATCTCAACAACCCCCCAACATTTTTAGCTCATTTAGTCACACCAAAATTGTGCAATTACTACCTACCTATGTATTAAATTTCACGGTGATCGGATCAACGTCACGAAAGTTATCTTTAGACAAACATACATACATACAACGCCGATTTGCCCGACTTGATTAAGAGATCTCGCTTCGATTGATTAATTATAAAAAATTAAACACAGGGATAACACAAAATAAATATTGATAACTAGCTGACCAATCCGCAGCTTCCCACATAAAAACAATAAAAACATTACCCTCCTTCTGCACAGTTGGGTAAAAAGTAGCCTATGTCACCCGGGGATAGTGTAGCTTCGCAACAGTGCAATTTTTTTTTAAATCGGTCACGTAGTTTCGGAGCCTATTAAATACAAACAAACAAATATTTCCTCTTTATAATATTATTAGTATAGATATCAGGAGGCTTGTCAGCTTGTTTGTCTGCAAGTTTAATATATTAAAAAAAATTACATAGGTAGTCCATTTAGATAATATGGTCTTCCGTGCTGTGTGGGTCAAACAGGACTCGTCTCAGCGTATGTTGCCAACCATCTGAGGACGGTAAGCGGCGCTGGTTTACTGGCGGGAGTCATGTAGTGCAGTCTCATGAAAGCATAAATAGGCAAACAAGCACGTAGACGATACGTTTACGTAAATAATAAACAAACTTGGTACATACATACATCATACTAATAATATAAATGCGAAAGTTTAGATTTTTTTTTGTTTGTTTGTTACTCAATCACGCCGTAACGCCTGAACCGATTTCGATGAAATTTGGTATTTACGTAGATAACTGGATTACCATAAAGGCTGCCATTTATCCCATAAATCAGTTCCCATGGGCCAAAAATGGGATGTCAAAGTTTATTGATTGAGCGAAGCGAGATCTCTAAATCAACTGGGGCAAATCGGCATTGTATGTATGTATGTATGTTTGTTTGTCCAAGGATAACTATCGAAGCGTTGATCCGATCATCTTGAAATTCGATAAATAGGTAGGTAGTGATGCCACAATTTTGGTGTGACTAAATGAGATAAAAATGTTTGGGGGTTGTTGAGATATTGGGGTTCTAGTGGGGTAAAACAAATAAAACTGAGACTGGGGTCAAATGGGACGTCAAATGAAAGGTCTTTATCAGTACATTTTGACTCTATTTTTGTTTTTAGTAAATTCTATATAGTTTTTGAGTTTTTAGCCATAATAAATACTGAACTTTGACAAAATTCACAGGGTACACCAGTGATCCCACAATGCTGAAATTTGTTATGCATGTTTTTGTATTGTTATGCAGCTTAATTGACACAAATATGGGCAAAAGTCTGAAACCCAGAATAACTGCAATTTGAACCCCAAAAAGAATAACTTAAATGAAGAGTAATTTGAATGAAACTGTATGTCAAATAAGTTGGTTAATTACTTCGTGCCACTATTTTATTGGTCAAAGATAAATACACAACGATCCCTAAACGTATTTAGCGACTAAACTTATTTATATTTCACGTATTTGTATGATTTGCCAACTCCGTAAATCATATCTAGTCACTAAATACGTTTAGGCATCGTTGCGCGAGTCGCCCTAAGAATATTTTCTTTTTTGTTTTGGAAGACTCGCGAGATCTCAGTTCGGGGCGAACCACTAGTATATGTATTTTGAACCCCAGATAACGCGGGCGCAGCTGCTGGCAACCAATAGTAAATAATAAGAGTAAGGTGGAGCCTTCAGTGGAGCCAATTTATGTAGTCTGTGGTGGATGACAAATGGAGAACACTTGTCAATGACATTTTTTTGCTGAAAAAATTCTGTTATTTGTTCATCAGACTTTACGCGTGACGCGCGTACGTCTAACAATTTTTTTACTAGTGGCTCTGTGAGAACAGTAGACCTCGCGTAACAATACCAAAATGTAATTTGATCAAAAAAAATTAACGAAATAATTAGGAAGATGAAAATAATTAAATAAGGAGGGTTCCATTTTAAATCGAATTTTAGGTGCTTGATTTTTCCAATAGGCTAGTAGACTTTTGAGCAAAATATTGGTATAAGTTTTAGTGATAACTCGTGTTACCTTGCTTTCAGAAGGTCTCTGGTGTCTACGGGTTCGTCACGTGAAGGCAAAGAGGACTGCATAGTTTGATAGGTATGCACTTTCCGAAAACATTTCAAAAAATGAAATCCGTCCATATAATTATAACGTTACAGCAAACTCCCCTCCCCTTTCCCCCCTCCACTCTGCCTGTAGAAATTTATAGAATGGAAATTTTGTACCTACCTATAACGCAACATCTTGTGTAGAATGGAGTCCTTAGTGTGCCTCCCAAATATGATTAAATCCGTCGATAAAGAACGCTACAGCAAACTTCCTCCTTTTTCCCCTCATTTTCCGCCCAATCAAAAATCGCGATTGATTAACAAATTTTAACAAATCAAACAACTTGTGTGCCAATTTTCGTCAAAATCAGTTGAAAAATGCCACCTGCAGGCGAAAACAGACATCCAGACAGAGAACCGCCGCTATAACAGGACAAAAGCATTTTTGGCTAATCTCGAAACTGAGACACTTTGCTCGCTTGGTCAATAACTAAAACGTTTTATAAATGTAGATAAAGTGATATGATGTTTCGATAAAACATTAAACCTAGACACGTAAATAAATTTGGAAAAATCGTGGAAAAAACACTTAGACCTCAATTATCAAAGTTCAGGTCACAAATTGTAGATCATAATAACATGTCATTTCTATAATCCGTTCTAATGGTATTCAGTAAATAAATACTATTTTTTTTCAATGCGTCAAAACATTCTGAACTCTACTTCCCTATAATAAAGTTAAAATCATAGGCAGTAGTGTTTATGCTGTAAAAGTTTCAATAACATGTTCGGTAGTAAATTGTTTTAGAACATGCAATTCTTATTGGTACACCTACATTTTGTGACAAAAACAAAGTTTGATGTCGTCGCGATCCACTAATCAGTGGATTTAGAAGCGAGTTGGAAACCACACACTTTGAAGTTACTTTAGTGAAAGGAATTCATGTTGTGTTTGAAAAAACATCTTTACACGTAGTTTCAATGATAAACCTCTAAATGCCTGTCTCAATCACAACAAATAAACATCTATAGGTAAGTCAATAAGATGATATACTATGAATTACGTAGTACAAAAACAATTAAAAATGTAAAGAATCCCCTTTCTTGTCTTGGGGGTTTACAAATTGACATATCTATGAACAAACCTAGATAAACTAGCTTTCTATAAAAAAATCGCGTCAGAATCGGTCCGTACGTTTGAGGACTACAATGCTGATAGACAGACACATAGCCACACATTTGCGTCGGATGTTAATTAATTACATTTCGAAAGAGCGACGTCATATTTTTCCGAAATAAGTTTTTTACATACGGCGCTGAAACATGTCCGCTCACGAACTAACTTGTTCACAAAATTAGAGTCGCTCAGAGAGCAATGGAGCGTGCCATGCTAGGCATCTCGCTGTTGGGCCATATACCCAACATCGAAATACGACGCAGAACCAAAGTCGTGGATGTAGGTAGAAGGATCAACCAGCTGAAGTGGAGATGGGCTGGACACTTGGCAAGGAGGAAAGACGGAAGATGGACGAGGGCAGCAACCGAGTGGTGGCCGCAAGAAGGGCGTAGACCGGTTGGCAGACCACCAGCCAGATGGTCGGACGACATCGCGAGAGTTGCGGATAGGCAATGGATGCGCTTGGCACAGGACCGGAGAGAATTGCGTGATAACGAGGAGTCCTATACCCAGCAGTGGGTGGGTGTGGGCTGAGATGATGATGATGATGACGTTTTCCAGTCTAAATGCATATGCTTTTAAAAGGGAAAAGCTATGTCTTGTTGTATTGAAAACCTTACCCTACAGATTTGTATATATAGTAAATTCGTTTGAGCTACTAACTAACTCTGGTGTTGAGTTTATATGCTACCTCAAGACCTCCATCGTCTTCAAGGCAACGTCTATTTTCCAGATCCCAGATATAAAAATACCTATAGAAATTTTAACATGCCCTCTTAATCAAGACAACGCTCGTTAATAAAAGTCTTTTTAATTTTGACGACCTCCGTGGCGCAGTGGGCGTATAGCCGGCTGAGACGCAGGAGGTAGGGGGTTCGATTCCCGCCGCGGTACAAATGATTGCATGATCTATAAATATTTGTTCTGGGTCAGGATATTTTTAAAACGTGTTAAAAACGTATATAAGTATTCTATCAGTTTTCTGGTTTCCATAGTACAAGCTCTGCTTAGTTTGGGGGCTAGATAGCGCTGTGTGAAATGTCCATTAATATAAAAAAATGAGCAACAAATAAAATAAATAATAAATATTGCTGGACATTTCACACAGCGCTATCTAGCCCCAAACTAAGCAGAGCTTGTATTATGGGAACCAGATCACTGATAGAATACTTATATACATTTTTTTGTAAATACATACTTATAATTTATAGAGAAACAACCAGACCCGGAACAAATATCTGTAGATCATGCAAACATTTGTTCCGCAGAGGGAATCGAACCCCCTACCTCCTGCGTCTCAGCCGGCTATTCGCCCACTGCGCCACGGAGGTCGTCAAAGAAATACTTGCATTGTAAATTCAATCCACTTATACTGCAAACAACAACTTTTTTCTACATTTTGTTTGTTGTATTTCATAACAACCTTAATTATGTATGTAATTAAAACTTCCTTATTCACCAGTTCTGCCGGCGAAATGAGGAGTGTTTTGTTCAAACATGAAATTATTTTTCCGGGGAAATGACGCTACATTTCAAAACGATGTAAGGTGTTTTCAGTTTTTTATAACTTGTACCGTTGCAATAAATGTATGTGTGTATTTATGTGTGTGTTTTTAACACTACGCGCACATTTTTAATACTAAGTGCTGGAAGGAAGAAAGGAATGTATGTCTGTGGAAGGATTGTCTGGAAGGAATGCTAAAGTCCACTGTCTGTGTGTACACTTGTATTGCACACACACGATCTGTGTTTTAGTTAGAACGAGATGTCATGGTGCATATCTTTTATATCTCCTTTGTATTTAATTAAAACCCACATATGCCGTTAATCTGATTGAATTAGAATATTTTTTTTAATTTACTTCAATACAAATATTATTAAATTTTATGCCCAGCTACGATTAGACGATTAGTAAGATATGTTAGTTATTACAGACACATGTAGTATCGCATAGGTAACAGCACCACTCTGCACTTCGCTGAGAATTACTTTATTTATATAATAGGTTGGGGAAAAAGTCTTTTCGCATTATAGTATGTTTGAACTTGTAATAAAATCTCTTTGGCTATACTATTTGTATCTGGCTGGTTTTGGTATCATTCAAAGTTTAAATTTTAAAGATGATAATTCCAAATTCAAATTAGAAAAATGTGTGATTTCTATTTGTTTTTCGTACTAAAAAGATGAGTGAATCTAATGTAGAAATTCAATACATTTTAAAATTTAACTACAAAAAAAGTAAAAATGCAACGCAAGCCGCGAAAAATTTGCGATGTTTATAGACCTAGTGCAGTGTCTGTGAGAGTAGCACACATTTGGTTTAAGCGTTTTCAATCCGGAAATTTTGATGTCAAAGATGCACGTCGCTCTGGTCCGCCCTATTACGGATAAAATTCATGCCATTTTTGAAAAAGTGGAGCAAGATCGGCATATCAGTAGTTACGATGTAGCTGAAGAACTGGGAATTGACCACAAAACAGTTTTGGCGCACTTGAAAAAAACTGGGTACACAAAAAAGCTCGATATTTGGGTACCCCACGAGCTCACTGAAAGAAACCTAATGAACTGTGTACTCATTTGTGATTCTTTATTACGACGTAATGAAACCGAACCATTTTTGAAGAGGCTGATAACTGGTGATGAAAAGTGGATCACGTACGACAAGAACGTGCGAAAAAGGTCGTGGTCAAAGGCCGGTCACGCTTCACAGACTGTGGCGAAACCCGGGTTATTTCGCAACAAGGTGATGCTGTGTGTGTGGTGGGATTGGAAGGGCTTTATTCATTATGAGCTGTTACCACTAGGCAGGACAATCGATTCTGAACTCTACTGCGAATAACTGATGAGATTAAAGCAAGAAGTTGAGTGAAAGCGGCCGGAATTAATCAACAGAGGGGGTGTGTTTTTTCATCATGATAACGCTAGACCTCACACATATTTAGCCACTCAGCAAAAATTAAGAGAGTTTGACTGGGAGGTGTTAATGCATCCGCCGTATAGTCTTGACCTTGCACCTTCAGATTTCCACCTGTTTCGGTCTCTTCAGAATTCTTTAGGCAGTGTCAGGTTTAACATCACGAGAGGACTGCCAAAACTACTTGTCGCGGTATTTTGATCAGAAGCTCCAAAATTTCTATAGCAATAAAATCATGTCCCTACCTACAAGATGGCAAAAAGTTATCGAACAAAATTTACCTACATACTTTAGTTAAATGCAAATAAACTATATTAAAAAGTGTTTTGAATTTTCTTAAAAAATGCGAAGAAACTTTTTCCCCAACCTAATATAATATTATGTATATACGTAGGTCACACTAAAAGTTTAGCGTAACTTAGAAAAACAACATGTTATAACCGAAATATTATGTTTAATGCTTTTCAAAATACTCTCCTTTACATTTTAAACATTTTTTCATGCGATCGAACAATTATTTAAAACAGGAGGACCACAGATCTGAAGGCATGTTATCTACGTGCTGATTGAACAATATCACTGCCTCTTCGGAGTTGGTAAAAGTGAAACCTCTAATCAAATCTTTGATTTTGTGGAAAATACAGAAATCACAGGGTGCTAGGTCAGGTTATGTGCAGGATGGGTGACGAGTTGTACTTTTTCGGAAGCTAAAAATGACTTTGTTTTGTTGACCGTGTGTGAAGAAGCGTTGTCATGATGTAGGAGAACGCAGCTTTTTGATCGTCTGGGAAAAAAAATGGTAAAATACCATTCGGCATTAACACTCTTTTGATCTTCAAGTAGAATTGTGGAGATGGGACCCGAAGCTGAGAAAAAAAACACGATCATTTTTTGCCAACGTTTCTCGCCTGCCTCACTTTTGTTGGCCTGTTCTCATTTTCAAACTTTCTTTCACAAGATTGCTGGTTTTTTCGGGTTCAAAACAATAAATCCAAGTTCCGTCTCCTGTGACAATATCATTAACAGCATTAGAATGTCCGTGGTCGTACTTCAGTAGCATCTGTGAGCACCATTCCACGCGAGCCCACTTCTGCTCCGCTGTCAGTTCATGAGGGATCCAACGACAACAAAGTTTCGAACTTTCAATTCTTCTTGTAAAATTTTCTGAATTTGGCTATACCAATCCCCAATAGTCCTCAAATGGTCTCTTAGGTAATCCGCGGGTTTTCTTCAATTAGCCGCATAACAGTAGCCACATTATTTTTGTTGACGGCAATTAAAGGCCGTCCTTCACGAAATTCGTCATGTAAAGAAACCCGATCTCTCTCAAATTCAGCAAACTATCGCTTTACGGTGCTCAAACAAGGTGCTTCTCTCCCAAAAGCATTTTGAAGACGAGCGGCACAATATTGCGGAGAGAGAGAACTTTTAAAATCATAAAAAAATCATCGCTGTAAAATATTTTTGCCTTAATTCCATTTTCGTTGCGTACGTAGAACTTTGATTTGTGATAAAAACAATTGACAAAGAAAGTTGAAACGTTTCAAAAAATATATTATTTGAAACTCAAATAGTTCCGATTAGCTAGAAGTGCAAAACTTTTAGTGTGCCCCATGTATGTATTTTTTGGTGGGGACTTTCCATTGCCTTACTGCGCCTACCCATCGTTTCTGACAATCATTCGCAAGTGCTTAACCACTGAACATTTTCTACTCGTGTTTTCGTGTTTATCGCACAGTGTTTGCTAAAAGCATAAATTGCACAAGTGACTGTATTGTGGCATGTAAGTGTATTAGTCAGAATATTATTATCATGGTTATATTAATGACTACTGCCTTGAAACTGAGAGTCTGTTAATCATACTATCATAAGTTATGTATGAAAAGTCAATATACAACAAACTCACCCATTTATTTGTACACACAAACTGATACCCTCACACACACTCACACCGCACACCCACTTTCACACACTCACACCACACACTCTTTACACACAAACACTCACCACACATCCTCGCATACACATGGACAAACACTTACAAATACACACGCACACACACACACGGAAATCACGCAACAAACACACTCCCACACTAACACATACCTTCACTGAAGATTCCATTATGACCATAGTCCGGAGGGAGGTATAGGTATGCCATCATACAGGTCCATCCTAGTTTGGGTACGTATGTTTTCCATCCTGAATTGTATTATACCTAGTAAACCATTGTAATTTTTGTTTGTGAAATACTGAAGTTTGTTGCTGAATAAATAAATTATTATTTATTTAATGAAAACTTATTTTATTTTCCGATATAAGAAACTGCTAATATATTTTTCAGGAATTTCTTTCAACAATAAATACAGTGTTCTCAATCGCCCGCTACATCGGAATCTCAAACCTCAGATCAAATGGATTCTTTGCGTGGACTGTCATTGTGTTAATTTTACTGGCTGCTATAGAGGCGGCAGCTTTATGGAAAGTGGCTAGGTTGCTGGCTGGATGGGCAGCCAATACTTCTGATGGACGTAAGTTTCATATTAGTTTATTTTTCTGCACCGCTCTACGTTATGCGCATGACTAAGCGTGGGGGTGGCCAATTTTAGATAAGGTAAAATTGGGATATTTTTTAAAAGTCTGTACTTGATGGTGAATTATATGACTAATGGCGACTTCTGCAACGATGCCTAAACGTATTAAGTGGCTAAATATGATTTAAGAAGTTGTCAAATTATACAATTACGTCAAATTTAAACGAAATTAGTCGCTAAAAACGTTTGCGTTGTGGAAGCTGTGGTGGCGGTTCGCGTCGCCACAAAGACAGCAGACAGAGACAAGAGACTGAGACGGGAGACCGCGACCGTTACTTGACTTTAAGCAATGTATAGGTATAAGCATCAGTTAGCGAGCGAGATAGAGACAGGAGACAGAGACGCGAGACCGGAGACTGCGCGACGGTTGCTGCCCCTGACCAGTAGTGTCTCGTGTCGCGCTCGAAAAGTACGTGTGTTTATCGTAAAAAAAGGACTACTTTCTGACGAAGACTGTGAAAAGCTGATTGAACTGATCAGACAACACCATGTTATATACGATGCACAACTAGACTCCCACAGAGATGAAAATTTCCATCGACAGACACTCCGATACTGAATGAATTTTAGCTTTGGTTGCGGTCTCCGTCTCCAACCACAGTACATGCAGAAGAGACCGATACACTTGTTGCAGTTTCCCGTCTCAGTCTCCTGTCTCGGTCTCCTGTATTTGTCGCGACGCGAACCGCCACCAATCAATCTCTATATATGAAACCGTGTTCCGAATAGTAAACTAATAATTCGTCAAATGTTACAACCGCAACCTCTCTTAGAAGAAATCCGTAAGCCCAACCCTTTCTAAAACTTCGCGATGTCTTCTCGTCTAAAACTCCCCAGAGCCTGAAGACTAAAGTCTTCAACCAGTGTGTGTTGCCGGTGATGACCTATGGCACTGAAACGTGGTCCTTTACTCATGGCCTCATGACCAAGCTCAAGGTCGCTCAACGAGCTATGGAGAGGGCTATGCTCGGGGTTACTTGCGTGACAAAATCCGCAATGAGAAAATCCGCAGAACAACTAAAGTTGCCGACATAGCTCTCAAAATTGGTGGACCGACGATCTAGTAAGAATCGCGGGGAGCCGTTGGGCGCATACGGCTACCAACCGCTCGTTGTGGCGATCTAAGGGGGAAGCCTATGTTCAGCAGTGGACGTCTCCGGCTGATGATGATTATGAAACCTTTCTAATAAAAGAAGCACTGAGTAGATTAAAATTAAGAAATAGGATTTTATCAAGGAAATATCTGTTATCTTATAACCAGACAGGCTAGACATAAAACTTGAACCAGACATAAACCACTCAAAGTGGTTTATTGAAACAGATCACAAGGTTATGTGAATTTACATAAAAGGCAAAGCTACTTATATAAGTTTTTGCATTACTTATCCAAGTAAAGTGGAGCGGAAAAGTTATTGGTACAAGAAAGGGTTAAAACCAATGTAAAGGACTCGGAAAATCGGGCAGACGGAAAACTAGCAAGATTGGAAAAATGGATAAGAAGTTCCAAGTTCTTACAGTTTTTTTTTTCAGAACTTAGGAAGAAATTCGCAAGAACTTTAGCAAAGCACTACATTTAAATTTAAATTTAACCTGAAGTTTTTAGAGTCGTAATAAAATGCACTTTTCTATTTGAATAATAGCTTCTTGTCTGGAAGGATTGTACTTTAACTTTTCATCTGGATTTTATGTCTCTATTATTTTAAGATTTGAATTTTATCTGTTTTTACCCAATAAGTTTTTATATTACCACATTTGCATGACCGCGTGACGAAGCGAGTTGAGCAGAATAGAGCGCCAACATGTCAATGTCATCATCATATCACTCATAGATAGTCCACTGCTGAATATGGGCTTCCCAATAGTTAGTTCGATTTATAGTTAATAAGTAATTAATTTCATGTAAAGCAATGTAATGTCAAGAGATTACTCAGATTTTTGGGCATTTGATTTCAAGTCCAAATTATCTACTGTTACCTATTTGATTTGGTAGTTTCTGGTTTGATTTTGTATACATGTTTTAAACTATTAAGGCTAAGGAGTCACGAAGCAGTTTACATCCGCGCCCGTCGTGGTGGCGAAATGGAGTTTTATTTTCAAAACTCACGAGACCGGAGTTTTGTGCGGTTACGCAGCCGTCGCGGTTGCGATTATCGTTCGCAAACTTGGCGGTTGATTATCGCAAGACGGGCGGTGAAACGATCAGTTGCGTCACTACGCAACGAGTAATAACAACTGCAAAATGGCGTCGGATTTCTATACCCCCCCCCCCCTCCTCCCCCGCTCCTCGCTGCCCATTACGGTCGCCCGACAACCGATCGCAGAGCGCACGGGTGCAACCCACCGCGGCTGCGGGACCGCAACCCACGCCCGCCGGTACAAGATGACCGCCGGTGCAGCGGGACCCGCAAACAATCGCACATGCCGCGGGCGTAAAACGCGTCGTGAAATGTGCTTTAATTTTTTACATAAATATCTGTATTCTACAAAGGCTGCGGGCCCGCAACCACGGCGGGTGCGGGTGAAAACCGCTTCGTGAGTCCTTAGCCTAAGGCGCTAACCGTAGTCGATGACCTTGAGCGAATGGGCGTAGCTATTGTTTCGGCCCCGCACCAACTGCACCTTCCGCCACACGCATCTAACACTAAATAAAGCGTCCATGCGCGAATAACTTATAATTATAATATTAAATAAGGCGTCCACTAAATAAATCGTCTCTGTGCGAATAACATAAAATATCAATAAACCGACCAGCAAAAAGATGAGCGTGAGGCAGACGAGCACAACCCTCCCGTACGACAGTCAGCAGTACACTGCCGCCCGTCCCCCGCGCAACCACCTTCTAAGGGTACGCCTGCTAATTATTCGGAAAATTTTTAAATAATTAATTGCTACGTGAAAGATCGTCGCAGCACAGCATCATTTGTTCAACTTGAAGGTAAAGTCTTTGCACACATTTAAGTGAAAGAAAAATTTCACCAATTTATGTCGTTTAGAGGTTGCATCAAATTGAAAGTAGAAAACAGCTACATTTTGTTATTTTTTTTATGAAAGTAAATAATTAGGTTGAACTTTTTTGTATGTTCACTTTGCAGATAAAAGGTCAATGAATGACATATGTTTTTATGAGCTCACAAAAATGATTCTACTCTGAGAAGAAAGCCTCCAAATAAGACTAATCAGCTACTATATTCACCTTAAGTATTAAACACTCACTTTTGCAATGGTCGATCTAGCGGCCCTGCTGCTACACACTGCGGTGCCACTGAAAACCAGCGCTGCAGGATCACATAATTTCTGTTTGGTTGTTTCTTTTTATTCTGTTGTGTGTATACTTAAGTGTCATAAATAAGTTTTTTTGTTGAAAAATTACTTTTTCAAAACAAGATTTTATAAAATTCATAATCAGAACCGCAAGCAGATACAAATCAGAGGCGGTGAGCCGTGCCAGTGCTGCGCGCGTTCACATCCCGTGCCTCTCGCTCAGCGCGGTCTCGCAGGCGCTCGCTAAGGTCAAACCAAAGCGCTCCGCGGGCCCGGATGGTTTTCCCGCTTTTGTATTCAGGGACTGCCGAAGTGCACTGGCTGAGCCATTGGCACATATTTACAATATTTGTTTGCAGGATTCTTGTTTTCCTCAATGGTGGAAAGTTACCCGAGTCATCCCGATACCTAAAGGTGGAGCCGGGTCGGATGTTAGTGCCTTCAGACCCGTGGCTATCCTTTCGACACCGGCGAAGGTGTTCGAATCGGCGGTACAACGAAGCTTACAGGAACAGGTGGCTGCCCAATTGTCGGATGCGCAGCATGGATTCCGTCCGGCATGCAGTACGGCCAGCTACCTTTTAGACGCCATGGCCTACACGGTCCCTCACGTGGATGCAGGAGTGCAAGTCGACGTCGCCTACTTTGATTTCAAGAAAGCATTCGACTTGGTCGATAACGATATTTTGCTGACAAAGCTGGCGACCGTTGGCTGCACTACCAGGTTGCTTCGTTTCTTCGCAAGCTACATGAGAGATAGGCAACAGTTTGTGGAGTACGCAGGGTGCAAATCTCAGCCATATTTCACCAGAACAGTGAGCCAAGGAAGTAACTTCAGGCCTTTGAAATTTATCATTATGATAAACGATTTGCCAGAAGTGGTCAAGGAAGCTAAATGCCTACTTTTGGCAGACGATCTTAAGTTGCTTTTACCCATACAAGATGAAAGGGACTGCAAACGCCTTCAAGAAAACGTAGATAGAGTGGTTGAGTGGAGCCATAGGAACAAACTTCAGTTTAATGTGTAAAAATGCTCGATTTTAACGTTTAGCAGAGCCACAACACCTCTCCATTACAACTATGAAGTAGACCAGGTGCGGTTGAAGCGCGTCGACTCAGTGAAGGATCTGGGAGTTCGAATGGACATGGAGCTGAGATTGCGAGAGCAGGCTCTAGGTGTTTGCAAAAAGGCGTTTAGGAGTCTGGGGTTCATACTTCGTCGTGCAAATGCCTTTACAAATATGAGGGCGCTAACAGTTTTGTACGATGCTTTGGTCAGGAGCCAATTAGAGTTCATTGTTGCTGCATGGGCTCCTCATGAAACTAAGCACAGTCTCATGATGGAGCGCATACAGAACAAATTCACGCGGTACTTGTACTGGAAGCGATACGGAGTCTATCCCTTCTATCCATTGATGTATCCAATTTGTTCGTTCTGGGCATGGTTGGATACAACAAGTTGGAAACACGGAGGGATCTGGCGCTGGCTTTGTACGTGATTTAGGTGCTCCGGGGTAACATTACCAACCCGGCCAAATTAGGGAGAGTTGGTATGTGCGTGCCCAATGAATACGTACATCGGCGCAGGCAACCACGTCTGTTCGAGGTGCCCCGAGGCAGAACCAACTTAATGGACAAAGTGCCTCTGACGCGCACCCTGCACACGCTTAATATAGTTGCGGAGAACATAGATGTGTTCCATGTTTCTCTGAATGAATTCGCAAAGGCCGCATTGTTTATTTTATGTTTGTAAATAGATTAATTAATTGAAACTGAGTAGCATAGGTTACACAATTAATATTACAATATAAATTAAGTTGACTACATCATTGTATTAGGTTTAGACCTGTAATGATAGATGTTAGTAGAAATAAATAAATAAGCCCAAACACATGCACGGCACGACGTGGAAGCAAACCTATCAACAATTTGATTTGTAAGCACAAAGGATAGGCGTTTTGGCCACTTCCATATTGGGCTTTATAGCAATATCCTTCTCCTAGATAGATTGAAAACCAATGCTCTTAACGCAATTCTCGCCAAATTACACAAGTCAAAGTATGAAGTCGACCAAGGCATAGTTTTGTTAAAATTCAGCTGTTAATGACTTCAGGAAACCAGAAAACATCCTCCGCCGTTTTGGAGGTTCCGCCATATTGTATTTATAGTATACATTTTGGATGGTCCCCATATTTTGGATTTAATGTGTCATTGTATTAGTTTTCGTGTTCTCCTCAGCAAGCCCTTTCATTTGATACCTGTACTGTGGTAGTGCAGAAAAAATAACTAGTTCGAGAGCTTGGATGATCCGCCTTTTTGAAACTATAATAACGTCACATAGTTAAGCATGCATTGTCATCCAAAATAAGCGTGTATACCAAATTTCAACTGGATCGGTTAAAGATAACTGATTTAAAATTCAGTTTCAAGATTCCACCCGGAAAAACGTACATACATTGCAAGTTAAATAAAAGTTTGTACAAAATATTTTCAATTTCTATATCCATATATCTCTAGAGTAATCTAGTGCAGCCTGTACCCAACGACTCCCGGCTACCTTATTAATAACCATATCGTTTACTTGTTACTCAAAAAACATGATACGAAATCAGCATTTTTGTGTGAATTAAGTTTAAGACATAGACAGACATTTATTTGCTACCATAGCACACACAAACTCACACAATACAATCAAACGGTATAACATCAAAAAGAAAGCACAAGTAAGAGAAAACAGAAAATTACATATTAGGTTGGGGAAAAAGTTTCTTTGCATTTTTTAAGAAAATTCAAAACATTTTTAATATAGTTTATTTACATTTAACTAAAATATGTAGGTACCATTTTGTTCGATAACCGTTTGCCATCTTGTAGGTAGGAACATGATCCCATTGCTATATAAATTTTGGGGCTTCTGATCAAAATACCGCCACAAGTAGTTTTGGCAGTCCTCTTGTAATGTTAACCTGACACTGCCTAAAGAATTCTGAAGAGACCGAAACCGAAACAGGTGGAAATCTGAAGGTGCAAGGTCAGGACTATACGGCGGATGCATTAACACCTCCCAGCCAAACTCTCTTAATTTTTGCTGAGTGGCTAAAGATGTGTGAGGTCTAGCGTTATCATGATGAAAAACCACACCCCTTCTGTTGATTAATTCCGGCCGCTTTCTCTCAACTTCTTGCTTTAATCTCAGCAGTTGTTCGCAGTAGAGTTCAGAATCGATGGTCCTGCCTGGTGGTAACAGCTCATAATGAATAATGCCCTTCCAATCCCACCACACACACAGCATCACCTTGTTGCGAGTTAATCCGGGTTTCGCCACAGTCTGTGAAGCCTGATCGGCCTTTGACCACGACCTTTTTCACACGTTTTTGTCGTACGTGATCCACTTTTCATCACCAGTTATCAGTTTCTGCAAAAATGGTTCGGTTTCATTACGTTGTAATAAAGAACCACAAATGAGTACACGGTTCATTAGGTTTGTTTCAGTGAGCTCGTGGGGTACCCAAATATCGAGCTTTTTTGTGTAACCAGTTTTTTTTCAAATGCGCCTAAACTGTTTGTGGTCAATTCCCAGTTGAAGAAATTACGTCGTAACTACTGATATGCCGATCTTGCTCCACTTTTTCAAAAATGGCATCAATTTTATCCGTAATAGAGCGTCCAAAGCGACGTGCATCTTTGACATCAAAATTTCGGGATTGAAAACGCTAAAACCAAATTTGTGCTACTCTCACTGACACAGCACTAGGTACATTAGCATCGCAAATTTTTCGCGCGGCTTGCGTTGTATTTTTACCTATTTTGTAGTAAAATTTTAAAATGTATCGAATTTCTTCATTAGATTCACTCATTTTTACACTACGAAAAACTTATAAAATCACACATTTTCCTAATTTGAATTTTGAATTATCATTAAAATTTAAACTTTGAATGATACCAAAACCAGCCAGATACAAATAGTATAGCCAAAGAGATTTTATTACACTTTTTCCCCAACCTATTATAACGTTTATTTTAGGCAACAATGTTCACATACAAAATATCTATAAATACCTTTAAAACTAAAGCCTTTTTACCTGGCACGGTTGACTGGTAAAAATGCTTATAGCTTTAAGTCCTCCATTAGTACACACGGCTACACATCAAGTTATATTTCCAGTATAAGCTGACCTCTCATTCTACGAAAAGTCTACACAATGCGAGGTCAGCTTATACTGGAATTTATAGCTTGATGTGTAGCCGTGTGTATATGTTTCTGTTTATGCAATAAAGAATTAAACAAACAAACAAATGTACATAAAACAATAATCGTAAAACTAACAGTTTGATTTATTTTAAGAATTTTGGTTCGTAGCTGCTTCTCTCTAGCGTCTGTTAAAAGTACTATTGTTTTATTTGATCTTCCAGGAGGCCTCGTAGGAAGATTATCAGGGTCAATATTCTATGGAAACGCGTTACTCTCCCTGATCTTTATGCTAAAGTTCATATCCTCATGGACAAAGCTGTCCTACTTATGGTTCACAGCGGACTCGACAACGGGACTAAATCTACCACCTGACATGAAAATACGGAGGAGAACAATCGGTGTCAGTAGTTTTGTGGCTACTTGCGCTATCAGTAAGTGTTTTTATTTGTTCTTGAAATTGTAAACTACTCAAAACAAAATAGGGCCCACCCAATAAAATATGATTTAAATTAAAATAAAAAAAAATACGTACAATTTATTTCAAGTTTAATTTTAGAAATAGGTTAACACATTCAGAATCATTAAAAAAACATTACAATGCCTTATTTTTGCCAAAAAAATCGTCAAAAAATGCACGTTTTACACATTAACTTAAAATTACACGGTTTTCCAAAACAACACGTTAAAGACACGAGTACATTTTTTTTAAACATGTTCTTAGGGTTGCTTCAATGCCTTATGTTTAGTAACGCGTAGGTCCTCCTTTATTGCGCACACACTCTCTGAGTCGGTTCGGAACACTCTCTATAAGGTGGATGACGTTTTCATCTGGAATTTGCTCCCAACACACTTTTAAAGCAGTTATCAACTCCTGTCGGCTATGAATTTCAGTGTGGTTGTGTTTAAGGCTTCTTTTCAACTGGTCCCAGATATGCTCGATCGGATTCAGGTCCGGACTCATGGCAGGCCAGGGTAGAACTGCGATACCAGCTTCGGAGATTGCACTTTGGGTCACTCTGGCAGTATGAGGGCGAGCGTTGTCTTGCATCAGAATAAAGTTAGGGCCTACTCGCTGTGAATATGGGATCACATGAGGTCGGATGACATGCTGAACATAGCTGGCGGCCGTCACATTGCCCTCATCCAAAATCACTAGTTCGGTTTTGCCCATTATGCTAATCCCACCCCATACCATAATACTGGGTCCACCAAAGCGGTCAGTTTTACGAATACATGGTTCTGTAAAACGTTCTCCAGGTCGTCGCCAAACTCGTACGCGTCTGTCATCATTAAAAATTTTTACTTTTGATTCATTTGTAAAAAGCACTGTCCTCCAATTATTCATGGTCCATTCGAGGTGATCACGTGCAAACCTTAATTGCGCTGCACGGTGGGCTCTGGTCAATTTGAGCCGAACAACTGGCATTCTGGAGCATTGTTGGTCTTCATGAAGTCTGTTGCGAACAGTTTGGTCACTCACTCGCGTTCCAGTGGCGTCACGTAAGCGGTTTTTCTATATCCGTGCAGTTACAGTTCGCTCGCGACGTGCAGAGAGTCGGATGTATTGGTCTTCTTGGGAGGTTGTCGCTCGGGTTCTACCTGAACCGCGCCTCCTACTCACACTACCTGTCTCTTGAAAGCGTTCCCACACATTTCGAATAGCTCGTCTTGACACACCTAAGCTTGAAGCTACCGATCTTTGCGAATTCGCAATTCAGCAGGAAAATTTCCCTGCTGAAGCAAAACAATGGCTCTAGTCGCGGATTCCGTGTTCATGTGATGTCGAGAACCAGGCATTGTTTATGCAAACAGTAATGTAATCGATAATTAAAGGTAAGGTTACGATAACTTCTTCGTTAGACACAACACACCCCACTGAGCAACAATGTAATGGCACTCACAGATTCTGCGGTATATCGTAAGATTTTGTTTCTTGTCTACCCACTTAAGAACTACCCTTAACTTGGCGTTTAAGTGTTAATTTATGATCAATAAATATGCCTACTTAACATTTCCATACATCAGTATGCCAACAACTCGCAAAAAAAATGTGTCAGGCAAAATATCGAAATATTTCAAGTGGGCCCTATTTTGTTTTGAGTAGTTTAGATAAAGACAGAAACCGCTTTATTGTGCATAATACTAAAATTAACATTTAATATTGAAGTAACTAGACACGTTGACATACAAGTGGCGGGCTTATTGTTAAAAATAATCTCACCTACACAACCTTACACAACGTTATAGGAAGATTTGGTACAATTTTTTTCTGTTTTTTTTTAGTAGAACACCTTTTAAGTATGATGTCGGCAACCGGGCTTGACTGTCCTATAGAAGAATATTTCGAAAAATACATTTTGAGCTCCCATGGCTTTCTCTTCCAAACTTGTAAGTATTTGTTAAATTACTCCATATATTTTCATTTGAACTATTGAAATGTTTAACTGCTTTGTACATTTTCTTACGATAAGATCTCTGTTTAACTCCATCCCAAACAGAGATCTTCATCATCATCATCATCTCAGCCCACATCCACCCACTGCTGGGTATGGGCCTCCTGGTTATCACGCCATTCGCTCCAGTCCTGTGCCAAGCGCATCCATTGCCTTCCCACAACTCTCGCGATGTCGTCCGACCATCTAGCTTATGGTCTGCTAACTGGTCTGCGCCCTTCTTGCGGCCACCACTCGGTTGCTGCCCTCCTCCATCTTCCGTCTTTCCTCTTTGCCAAGTGTCCAGCTCATCTCTACTTCAGCTGGTTGATCCTTCTACCCACATTCACGACTTTGGTTCTGCGTCGTATTTCGATGTTGGGTATATGGTCCAACAGCGAGATGCTTAACGTGTCACGCTCCAATGCTCTCTGAGTAACTCTAATTTTGTAAACAATTTTGTTCGTGAGCGGCCATGTTTCAGCACCGTTCAAAATGTTCAAACAGAGATCATATCGTAAAAAAATCTACGTGTTATAAGAATGAAGCATTTGTTTGTGTGTGCCTGCAGAATTTATCTATATCATTGCGTTTTTTTATTTTTTTTAAGTAGTTTTTTGCAAGATAGTTTTTAACTAAGTTTGGTAGAAATTAGTGCAGCCATTTGCAAGACAATTAGTTTTTGAAGTCAACTAAATTATTGAAATAAAACTTATTTACGCACGCTTGACTTGGGGAGAAAGCTGGTGAATGCGTTACGAAAAGTGCGAACAGAAATTGAGAGGGAGATAGAAGTTAGTGAAGATAGAAAGAGGGAGAGTTACGTTTCATATATTACTGTAGGAGCAAGAGAGAGAGAGAAAGCTGCGCGCAAATTTTCTCACTCTCTTTCTTTAATAGCCAGTGCATGAAATATATTAGGTATATGAAATTGGCGTTTTGTACGGGAGGAATATAAAGTCATTTATTTTGTAAAATACATTTAATTAGTCAAAGTATGCACCGTTGTTATCTATGCACTTTTGCCATCTCATAGGTAGTTCAATGATCTCTTTACTAAAAAAACCACGGGGGCGAGAATCAATAAACACTATGAAGGCGGTTTGGACTGCCGCATCGGAGTTGAATTTTTTTCCTTGTAAGAAGTTGTCCAAATTCCGGATAAAATAATAATCTGTTGGAGCAAGGTCTAAGGAGTACGGTGAATGTTGCAGACATTCCAATTGTAGCTCATCTAACTTAGTGGTTGTTTGTTGTGCAGTGTGTGGTCTTGCGTTGTCGTGGAACAGCATTGGCCTAGAGCGATGGACCAATCTCGGTTGTTTAGCAGCTAGTTCTTTCTTTATAGTTTACAGTTGCTGACAATAGATATCTGCCGTAATCGTTTAGCCAGATTTTAGAAAGCTGTAGTGAACGACACCGGTGCTAGTCCACCAAACACTCACAAGTAACTTTTTCTGAGTCAATTTTCGTTTAGGGCAGGATTCGGCTGGGTCCCCAGGGTTCAGCTATTGCGACGAGCACATCCGATTATAGTACAGTATCCACTTTTCATCACAAGTAATGATTCGATTTAAAATCCCTTCATTATTGTGTCGGTTGAGCAAAGTAACACAGCAGTCGACGCGTGTTTGCAAGTTCGATTCACTCAATTCATGAGGTACCCATCATTCAATTTTTTTTACTTTCCCGATTTGCTTCAAGTGCATTAATACAGTTTTATCACTTACCCCGAAGCCTTTAGCTATATCTGGAGTGCTTTGTGATGGATCCGCTTCCACAATAGCCTTTAATTCTTCATTGTCCACTTTGGTCTCCGGCCGTCCACTGGGTTGGTTCTGAAGGTCGAAATTTACAAAACGAAAACGTTGAAACCAAAAACGTACCATGCTTTCTTTTGCGACACTAGCGTTGTCCTCATCATTAATTATTCGAGCTGTTTCTATAGCACCGGTGCCACGGTAGAACTCGTACTCGTAAATATACCGATATTTCATGTTTTCCATTGTGCGGTAATAAGCGACGCCAAAGAAAAAAATAATGAGGAAAAAACAAATAAATGACTGTTTTCAAAATTCAAATGTACCAGCTAAATGAATTTATAAATTGGAATTTGGAATTCTTAACCAAAGAGGAGATATTTCAGATCAAAGTGGTGAGTACGACAAAACGCTAATTTTATATGTAAGAACCTAATATACCTATATATATCTCAGTCAGTAATGTGTTTGATTATTTTTCATAATTTCATTTCGTTCTTGAATAATTGTATGTATTCATATTTTGAAAAAGAAGTTATATTTCAGTCGTATGGTCTAAAGCACACTCGTTTTTATTTGTTAATTTACTGATGGGTTTCAGATGAGTACAGCTTATGGCTAGCAATCCCAATATTCATTATAAGCAAAGTTGCAACTATTCTATGGAATTTTCAAGATCTAGTGATAATTTTGATCAGCATGGGACTGACTTCGAGATACGATAGACTGAACGTCTATGTCACGCAGGTGATCAGGTGTGAGAAGAGACATAGATGTGTTAAAAAGGTATGTACCTAAAGATTTGCTACTAGTAAATACGATCTTTTGAATTAAGAAACCGTGGTTTATTACAATCATTAATATGATACATTTTTTATATTATGCTTGTAGACATACAAGCTGAGTGGCCTCCTGATGGTAAGTGGTCACCGCCGCCTATAAACTCCTGCAGCACTCGTGGTACTTAATACCCAATTTACACTTCTCTTGAAGATGTTAAGTTCGAAGCTCACCGGAAAAACCTCCGGAGGAAGGTCATTCCACATCTTGCAGGTGCGTGGAAGAAACGAGCGGGTGAAACGCATCGTGTGAGACTTCCACGCATCTACAATATGTGGGTGAGCTCATTGCCGGTTGCGAGAGTTTCGAGGGTAGAAGTGGGAAGCAGGGATTAAATTGAACAGCTTCAGAGTATTCGCCGTTATATATTTTATAGAAAACGCTGAGCGCTCCGATGTCACGGCGCAGACTCAGCGGCTCCAGATCCTTAGATACTAATAGGTCGTCGACAATACGAACGGCTCTGCGTTGTAAGGAGTCTAGGGGCTGCAGTTGGTATTTCGGTGCACCGTTCCAGATGTGAGAACAGTACTCCATGTGGCGCCGGATTTGCGCTTTGTAGAGAACAAAACGCTGCCCCACCGTGAAGTACTGTTTTGATAGGTTATTGCTCGGGTTATAGGCCTGGATCTTTTCAAAAGGATTACCGGGACCAAAGCCAACGAGTAAGAGGCCTGTTTAGATCTTATAAAAATCACTATGACAAGATGGAGGTCTATTGTTAGAGTAATGGATACGACACCTGCCAATTCCTCAATATCCAGCATGATTAAGGCAGGTGGTGACTGGCCCCCCACTAAATGGGCCCCCATAAGTACCGCCAATACAAGGCAGCGTAAGGGGCAACGTTGGTGTGGGCAGGTAAAGGGTTTTGAGAGCTGCAGTTTCACTGAGCGCCGTTACTCCCGGCTTCATGCCATTAACACTTCAACCCTTGGAACATAGGTATAAGCTGGCCAACTAAGGCAAACCTAAGACCAACAAGGGTCAGGGATTTCTGTTAATCCCAGGGAGTAATGAGGCTCCGCGGTGTCGTCACGCACCGAACGCTCGCCACAAGCGTGAACTGCGCGGTTATTGTTATTATATGTACTTATATATACAAGATTTATAATGTACCATTGTTTGGCAAATTTTAATAGATAGGGAGTGGGTTCTGTCTCGGCCCTTGTCTTCATGATGTGTGGACAGGAGTGTGTCAACCTGGTATACATAGTAAGCGTTGCGTGTTTGTCTGTGCCGAGAACTACCGATGAGGACATCAGTGATGATGATGATGATGCTGCCTTGCAACATGATGGGCCACCGTTGATGCAAAAAATCTAACACAACCCCCTCACCACCGCGCCTGTCAACTCACGCGCAGATGCATAGTGCGAGGCGAGCCGCGATGCGGAGCGGATCGCACTCACCCTGATGAAGATCCACGAATTAAACCGGAACATTGTCGTTCGTAAAACCGATAACAGGATACGTCACGAACCGTATTTATACTAACTAGTGCTTCGCGCTGAATCTCGCAAGTCTCCCTTAAAACAAAAATATTATTATTCGTAATCTTGACTATCAAAACTGTGCAACGAAATATTTAACCACATTCACCACTTGACCCACAGTTTCATCCAAATTATAAATAATGAGAGTTCATGTAAAACGGTTATCCATTTTTGGGGTACAAAATGCAGTTTTTCTGGATTTCTGACTTTTCCCTATATTTGTGTCACTAAAGCTACAAAAATACCAAATTTCAGCAATGTGGGGTCACTGATGCACCCTGTAAATTTTGTCAAAGTTTTGTTTTTATTATGGCTAATAATTCAAACCCTAAAAGGATTAAACTAAAAATAAAAACAGTATTAAAATGTACTAATGAAGACACATTTGACGTCCTATTTGACCTAATAGTTTCATATTTATTTTTTTACCCCTCTTGAACCCCAATATCTCAACAACCCCACCAAATTTTTAGTTCATTTAGTTTCACCACAATTGGGTCATCATTACCTACCTATATACTAAATATCAAGTTGATCGGATAAAAACTTCGAAAGTTATCCTCGGTCAAACAAACATACATGCATACAACGCCGACTTGCCCATGTTGTTTTATGGCGGGTTTCTATATCCGTCGGTAACTAGCCACGACTCGTTTCTACTTGAAAAAGTGTCAAACTACTGTCAAAATTTTCATTTTTTAGAGATCTCGCTTCGATCGATCAGTGATAATGGTATTAAGGTCCTAACGTTCTCAAACTTATTCACGTATCATCATTCTCTAGTAGGTAATAAAGATACACTGATGTTTTTCACGTTTAAATTAAATTAAACATCGCAAGGGTACCCCGACATCCAATAAAATGAACGTGGCGTTTTTAATAAATTGCACACAATTATGTACTGCGTTTCTCTAAAACACGTGTGAGCAGTACTAGACACGTCTAACTTGGATACTGAATCGGAAATATAAAAGCTTCATCCAGGCTTGTACCAAACTGAAAATACAAAATAAAGTTGTTAGACTGTATATACCCCTATTTTAAGGCTACTAACGTCAGTGCTACCATCGAATACTAAATATTATACATACGTGTTTACCGGCACATACGTTATACCTAGTATCTCTTATGCAATATACCCCTTGATCGATGCTTAACTATCCCTAAGACTCGATATTGCGATGTAATTCAAATGCGTTTATTTACGCTCTATCTAAAACTACTACAAAAAAAGTACAATTTATAATAGACATTCATTTTCAAACTTACATATTTTAGGTTAAAAAGTTACACAAACAACAGATATACAAATACAATAGGGACTTAACAAATTAACTTAACATCATCATCTCAGCCCGTTTGCACCCACTGTTGGGTTTAGGCCTCCTCTTTATTACACCATTCTTTCCGGTCCCTTGCGAGTCTCATCCATTGACACCCAGCTACGCTTTCAATATCATTCGACCATCGGGCGGGTAGTCTGCCTCTTGGTCTACGAGCATCCCTTGGCCACCACTCTGTAATCGCCTTCGTCCATCGGCCGTCATCCCTCCTAGCCAAGTGTCCAGCCTATCTCCACTTCAGCCCTGCGATCCTCATACTCACGTCCACAACCTTTGTGCGACGTCGGATTTCTACATTGGGTATGTGGTCCAAGAGTGATATACCGAGCATAGCACGCTTCATTGCCCGTTGAGCTACTCTAATCTTATTGTGTGTATTGCATGTATTCCTTTGTGAGCGGCCATGTCTCGGAACCGTAAGTAAGAATGGGCAGGACACATTGGTTAAACACCCTGGTCTTGAGGCATTGAAGGATTTTAGACTTAAGGATGTCTTCAAACTTACTATAGGCGGCCCATCCTAGCTGGGCCTCCTAACTTAACATAGGTATACCTAATTAAATACTCTCACAATAACTGAAACACACTCGTTCGGATATAAACCTCCTCCTTTAAACAAGGGTTTATTAGTTCGAAAGATGTAAGTCTTAAAAATATAAGACTTGTAGTTTTAGCTTTAAGGTTTGATCCAGCCAATTATGTAAAATTGCAAGTTTTTCCTCAGTGTGGAACAGACACCTACGTCCAGATTCAAACATGGCGAAAAGTGAGGGAGGCCTACGTCCGTCAAGCCGCTCTGGTCCGCAAAGTAGACCGCAAACTTGGAGCCCTAATACTGCTGTCTAACGTCAACAACCTTTACTTCATCTGCCTACAGCTTTTCTTGGGACTTGGGTAAGATAATGGTTGGCTGAGAATGGTTTAGTAATAGCTTTTCTCGATCGGTTCAGGTTCGGTCTTGTGGTAGGCTCCGTCATGTTGTACTTATGGTATGCTAGCTTCCGCCAGCGTCTTTACACGCGTGGTCTGTCAATAAAAAGTAGCCTTTGTTTGAAACCAGGTCTTGTTCTATCAAAATACCAAATTTTATCGAAATCGGTTTAACCGTTACGACGTGATTGAGTAACAAACAAACAAAGAAAAACAAGAAATATCCAAACTTTCACATACCACTTAATATTATAAACGTGAAAGTTTGTATAGATGTATGTGTGGATGTTTGTTACTCTTTCACGCAAAAAATACAGATTGGATTTAATGAAATTTTGTATGTATGTAGACTATAACCTTGATTAACACATTGGCTACTTTTTATTGACAAACCACGCGTGCAAAGCCGCGGACGGAAGCTAGTTTATAATATCAGTGTGATAATCTAAGCGGGGTAGAGTAACTGTAAGAATTTTAAATATTAAAACTTGCCATGTAGTAAGTAAGTAATTAAAATAATGAAAAATAAAAAATTCACGCCCCTTGAAATTCCATAACGAAGGTGCTAGAGCCACATTTAATTCTCGATTAATATTACTTTGGGTTTATTAAAGCTTTGTCAAAACACCAAGAGTTACCACTCCTATGCAAACAAAAGCTAGTACAGTGAAAGGAGATCACAAATGATTGCGAATACAACTAAGACCAGACATTTTCATTTCATGTTCCTAGTACCACTGTGCCTAGAAAATAACGGAAATAAAATAAAAGACGTAGCCTTTGATCGAAAGATGTAGTCAAACTTCGATACACAATAGAGGAGAAGCCATCAGTCATTCACACTTTCAACCTTAAATAAATACATTGTCACAAAAAGCTTCAATGAACTATTTTATTCATTGATTATTAACAGCACGTTTCGATGCTAGTAATATTTTCACTCGTTGAATTCATATTTTTTTATTAGAATAATACCGAATTTATGATTGATATGTATACAGTTGAATTCTAATACTTAAAACAACACATATTTTTTTATAAATACTATTATTTGTAAAATAAATGTGCCTTTTAAAAGTACCGACCCGCCTGCGGCTTCGTACGCGTGGTTTGTCAATAAAACATTTCCCTCCTGTGCAGTCACGTAAAGTGTATCCTATGTCTCAAGTCCATTCATAATCTATCTAGGTATATAGGTACCAAATTTCATCGAAATAGCTCAAGCATTTAAGTAGTGAAAAGGTTACAAACAGACAGAGAGACAGAGTTACTTTCAAATCGGTATGTACGTAGATTATAACTTGGATTAACACATAGGCTACTTTTTGTTGACAAACAACGCGTGCAAAGCCGCTGGCGGGAGCTAATTATACATATAAACCTTTCTCTTGAATCACTTTTTCTGTAACTGAAAACTGCATTAAAATCCGTTGAGTAGTTTAAAAGATCTAAGGTAACAGACAGCGGAAGCGACTTCATTGTATACTATCTAAAGAAACTTAATAAGTATATTTAATTTTATAGCTTTGAGTAGTATGGCATATGCGCACCTCGACGAATATTCTTTTTCCTGATTGTGCGTGATAAAATACGAAGCATTCTTATTTAAAGTAGCCTATAAACTTCTACGACCGTGACATGCTCACGAATCGTAAAATAGTAGATTATTAACCAAGGGGATAAAGCAGTGTTTTCTGTCGCAGGTGACGATTTAAATCGCGAGCGTAACGAACGACTCAAGGTTTACTCCCGAGCGTAGCGAGGGTGTTAAAAATTTAAGGATTTAAGACGAGTCCTGAGTGTAGCTAGGGATTTAAGTTCACCCAAGACTAAGACAGCTTTATCACCGAGGAAAATACTCTACTTTTCGTACCATTTGCGAAAAAATTAATACAATAATATTATGAGATAAGCATTTATTAAAAATAATGACAATTAGAAGTAAAAGTTAACATTCGAAACATTGGTCCAATTATTGATAGAGAGAGTTACATTTTTGTTTGGTACATTTATTGTTAATGAGTTGATTTGAGTATTTGATTTAACATCGTGACGTATTTTTAGAACATTAACTTATTTATAAAAATAAATTAAAATAAACTTAACGTTCATGTATTTGAAGTAAACAAAAACGCCACAAATTCCTAGACTAATATTTTTTTGTCGGAAAAGCAAAGGCATCAAGCTCATACGGCCTCGTCGGTTTTCGTAATTTTATTTAATAATCATAACTGCATAATAAATGCGTATTCCTTTTTCAAAAAGATGTATAACGCTTTATATACAAACTCAATGGTGCAAACACAGATGTAGTTCTGTATAAATTTCGGTAAGTATTCCAAATTTAAATCACATTCTCCCCCTAGAGGATGAATGAAATTCAGTTTAATTTTCTTTCCCTGTTTTTAACAGATTAAAAATGACTATTGTTATGTTCGCTTTTTGTGGCATAGAATGTCACTTTTTTTGAGCAAGTGGTACGAAAAATTACATATATGGCCAAAAAATTACAAATGCATCAGTAAAAATCGTCATATCGCCTTGTAAAATGTATTAGTTTTTAATTCGTATATATATAGTTGTTTAAGACGAATTGTTAATGACAAATGTTTAGGGTGACTAGCGCAACGATGCCTAAACGTGTTTAGGGGCTAAATATGATTTTAGATGTCATTATACCAATACGTCAACGCTAAACATATTTAGTCACTAAATACGTTTAGGGATCATTACGCAAGTGGGTGTTAGAGTGAATGTGAACGTCTATTAATCTTTGGTTTATGAGACGGGTGTGTGCACTAGTCAGGGAAATCCGATGAAAATAGATCCAGCCAGTAAAATGTTGTATTTGTTTTTCAGTAAAATAAGTGGGACCTTTATAAATAAGGCATACTACTTTTTGTCTCTGGGTTGGCTTCTCTTCCGGGCGTGCAGTGTCGCCCTAGCAGCGTCTGATATCAACAACCATTCAACGAAGGCTTTGTCTAGCTTGTACACGTGCCCGGGATCTCGGTATAATGTTGAGGTATGTTTGTTTTACTCCTAACACAAAGAGGTTGCCTGGAAGAGATCGCTTTAGCTATAAGACAGCCACTTGTATTTCCTCGTGTCTTGCTATAGACATATACATAGATAGTCATTAATTTGCTACCATTGCACATACAAATTAGCACAATTTATTAAAAAGGAATACCATCAAAGATAAGCACAAGTAAGAGAAAACCAAAATTACATACAACACGACTGAGTCTTCTTTAGCTCCATCTAGTGTCCTACAACATATTTTGTGTCACCGCACTGGCTGAGTAGCGGTAAAAATAATGTTTTAAGAAAATTTCAACCTTATTTCTAGACGCATACAATAAATACATAAGTCATTTTCTGCTGCTGCCTGCCATCTGTTCTAGAATAGCTGAACTTTTTGGAAAATCGAAGTTAGTAGAATGAAAATACGTCAATAGCAAAATGAACTCTATTATACAGAATGAAGGAGTGTTTTGTTTTTTGCAGTTTGTATAATTTAGTCTAATTTGGGATTGAGATGAAAGAGAGGAAGAAAATGTGTGCTTGCAACTCTCTTGCCCCTACAGTAATATACGAAACGTAATGCTCTCTCGTTCTATCTTCACTAACTTTCACTAATATTTTCACCAGCTTACTCCCCAAGTCAAGCGTGCGTTAAGAAATTTTAATTCAATAATATCCATACAATGTAAGCAGGGAAAAATTGAAAAGAAATAAATGGGTATATATATGGTAATGCGGCGACAGGGTTTCAGCTCAGCATTATGCCTCGGTACCGATCGATAGCTCAGCGCTGTTATTCTGCCGAAATTTTTATCGGTCAAGTCATTCTTTCAAACTAAATCTTTATTAGGAACAATAATAATAATTTAAACTCGCTGTTGCCACTTATAGACTCCATAAAGTTAGGAAATCGTATAAAGGGCAAGATTTTGACTTTGACTTCGAAATAAACAGAAAATTAATTACAAAAATGCCATGATGTTACCAGTACAAGTAATAATACTGTGTCGCAGATAGTCAGTAGATCTTGTTAATTATAGGCACTATTTAGTGTTTGCATACAATAATGATAATTAATTAGATAATTAGGATAGGAGAAGTAAAAAATATACAATGTAAGTAATAATGATAAGAAGGTTAGACAAAAAAATATATACGAATACATATTATTTTTTATTGTACAGTGTTATCGGAACACTTACCGAAAATTCCAAGATTTTAAAACCATCTCAAAAATGTTCAAGCCTTGACGCGACGAAACGAATACAAACAAATATAAATAGACTAGGAACTTCTCCCAGTCAGTATTTTAATTTATAGTGTTATCCGAACACATGCGAAAAATTCCAAGATTTTTAAAATCATCTAAAAAATTTCAAGCCTAGACGGGACTTGAACCCGCGACCTTTCTCTTGATACGAGAACGCACTACCATCTGTGCAACCAGGCAATTCACGTCTAGGTCGAAATTAGTGAGATGATTCAGAATTACGACTAAAGCGCCGTTAGCTCCATCTACAGGAAAACTTATATAGTTCTTTGTAGTTCTTATATAGGCATTGGGCAGGTACAAATGTCGCGGGTTCAAGTCCCGTCTAGGCTTGAAATTTTTGAGATGATTTTAAAAATCTTGGAATTCTCCCAGTTATTTGTTTTATATATTGTTTTTTAATTTAAGTGTGATGTACAATAAAACGTTATCTATCCTTACGACCTCCTTGGCGCAGTGGGCGGCTAAGACGCAGGAAGTAGCGGGTTCGATTCCCGCTGCGGAACAAATGATTGCATTATTTACAGATATTTGTTCCGGGTCTGGACGTTTATCTTTATACTATAAGTATGTATTTACAAAAAAAAGTATATAAGTATTCTATCAGTTATCTGGTTCCCATAGTGCAAGCTCTGCTTTGTTTGGGGCTAGATAGCGCTGTGTGAAATGTCCAGCAATAATTATTTTTTATTAATTTATTTATCTTTCCCTAAATCAAATAAACCTACTATTATCCAGATAGTAATTCTCTGGGCCAACACATAATTACTGCGTTAAGGTTTGGTATTGTGAAAAAGAAAATTGTCAAAATTACGAGCGTAGAGGGTCTACGCCTGCGTAGAACGTCTACGCCGTAGCGGTTTTGGAATAAATTGCAATGATGTCCACTACTCGTAGAATCAATTCCCTAAAGTACTGTCTATTTTATTTTATTTATATAACAAAATCCACAGCCTTTATTATATAAATACAAATTATTACTAAGCTAGGTTAAGTGTTAGTAAAGTAAGTTAATAGTAAGTTAATCAAAGAAAATCATTAATATTTCAGATAAAACGACTAATCAACCAGTTGACCAACGATGATGTAGGACTAACTGGGATGGGGATGTTCAGCCTAAACCGAAGGCTGATGCTTCAGGTAAGATAAATGCAATTGATGTTTTAATCATCTAAAATCATGATTGCATATCATCACGACCGAACATACAAATTAACTTTCATTCAGTTTTTTTGATAACAGTAAACTTTAATCAATTCTGCATAATTTTCAGAAATTTAAATGAAAATAAATATCTGGAGACAACGTTTTTTATGTATTAAAGCAAAACGCTACTTAACTGTCCAAAGTAACTATCTAGAATTGACAAAAAAACACCGTTACCAACTCTCATTGATTGAATTTTAGGGTATAAAGGGGCTGGTTTTTTTACTATAACATATCTGATTTTATATGGTAATAAAACCCTAAAACACACAAAGATTAGTAGAGTTCTTTGTGAAAGGGCTTGCCCTGGCCTCAAGAAGAAGTACTAACACCATGCCTATTTCTGCCGCCAAGCAGCGTTGCTGTATTTTGGTTTGAAGGGTATAGTAGGCTTTACACCTGTGTGCCTCAGTGGATAGTTGCATGGCAGTACATCGTGATCTACGAACTAATGCTTTGTTATATGCTGTTAAAATATTTATTTGTCAATAATCTACAGAGCATAGTTACCCCTTCAGGTCATGTCATATGCTTGTTATATCACTACGGCGCCAACCACAATCTATTAGAAAACCATCATGTTTCAGGCACGTTTTGTTTCAAGCTTGTAGCAACGTTACTTCGATTTGAACCACAAAACTTTTGAACATTACTGTTGTAATCCTAATAATTTTTTATATTTAGTGCTTTTGCACCACGAAATAAACATAAATAACTTACTTTTTAGGATAATTTAAAGCTTTATTTGAGCTCTAATGTAATAAATTTTGAGTGAACGATTTATGGTGACGTCACCGAAACTGCTCCGCCTATACAATTATAAAGTAAGCTTACTAATTGAGGATCATGGGTACGAAATATCAATGTAATATTATTTCAATATTGCTTTATGAGATGCCCCCAGGTGGTCACATACCGTCTTATAGATGTTACATTCGAAACACTGATAAGACGGTACGTGATAAATCCCGTATCTATATAATATATTAAAGAAAGTCGTGTTAGTTACACTATTTATAACTCAAGAACGGCTGAACGGATTTAACTGAAAATTGGTGGAGAGGTAGCTTAGAACTAGGAGACGGATAAAGAATACTTTTTATCCCGTTCGACTGCATTCACGTGTGACGTGACATAAAACGTCAAAGAGAATACAAATCACTATATAACGTGGTATAACAAAAACGCATCTGACATGGAATAACAAAACGCAAATGACATCTATACGTAATTTTGTCTATGGTTAAGTATGGTTGTAAATATATATAAAAAAATTAGGTTAGTTACACCATTTATAACTAAGGAAGGCTGGACCGATTTTGATAATCTTTGATTTCTTGGATTTGTTTCCGCCCCAAATAGCAGAGTGACGTTTATTGACAGCCCGCGTTATATGCATGTCCAGGTGGTACGAAGATCGGAATGTCAGCTAGTTTATAATAATGATTAAAATATAATCGACTTCAGATATTAGAACATTGTTAGAGTTGCTCTCGATTATTCTGGGGTTCCACCATTAGATCCTGACTTCGTGCCAATGGGAGCTCCTTGAAAGTATACCATTTTAAACAAAAAACAAATTTCTCGAATCGGTCTAGGCGTCTTCGAGTAATTGGGGATCATAGATAAAAAAAAATTCAAATTGAGAACCTGCTCCTTTTATGAAGTCGGTTCAAAATACCCCCCCCCCCCCCTGATATTTGTAATCTGCTTTTAAATCAAGAGACCAAAGCTCTCGTCGTTTGACCCCAAACCGATTTCACTATTTGGAGTGCCCATCCGCTGGGCCCCCTCTGCCAAATACTTGGGTGTCATCCTTGATAAACGCCTTTCCTTTAGGTTGCACATCACTAAGAGGTGCAACCAAGCTAAGTACACCTTAGGACGATTGTTCTCACTCCTAAGCAGGAAAAGTAAAATGTCTCTTAGAAATAAGGTGACCCTTTACAAAGCTTGCATTCGCCCCATCATGACATACTCCTCAGTAGTATTCGCCCACTCTCGTCAAGTTGCTGCCATTCAATTAGTACAAAATCGTTTCTTGCGAAAAGCCACAGGCTCGCCTTGGTATTTTCGCAATAACGATTTGCATTGTGATTTGAAATTAGAGTCAATAGCTAAGTTCATCAAGCTCGCTTCCAAGCGACATTATGAACTTGCCACTCATCATCCGAATCCTTTGGTACATACCATTCCGGACTATTCGATTGAACCGTCCGAACATAGAAAAACCCTCCGTCGTCCGAGACACGTTCTCGGAGACCCGGATGACGAAATCACTTCCGCTAATGCGGGTGAGTCATCCACATTAGACAGAGCAAACACTCCACAAATACACCGACCTCGCCAGCGAGGTCGACGAGTCCCTTTAGTCACCGCCTACACGAGGTACAAGCACGTACCCGGGCGTTTCTCTCCTATCCCCGTCCCGGCAACAGCCTAAGCCGAGGTTCGTACCTAAGTGGTGCCCTTGCGCTAGTTGCCTCATCAAAAATAAAATTATAGGGCTGAGCGCTTTCTGCGTTCGCCAAAAGCTCGGTTAAGCTGCAACGGCCTCAGAGGTCAACAGCGAGATAAGTCCAATCGAAAAAAAAAATCTCGTCGTTTGACTTTAGATTGTGCACCAGTGCTGATATCCTTGACGTCATTAAGAACCTCCGTGACGCTGTAAGCGAGTAGCCTGAGACGCATTAGGTATCGACACGGGTTCGTTTCAACAAACTTTTGTATGATCTACAGATATTTGTTCCGGGTCTGGATGTTTTTCTATATATTATAAGTATGTATTTACAAAACAAAATGTGTATCAGTATTCTATTAGTTATCTGGTTCCCTTATTACAAGCTGTACTTAGCTTTAGGCTATTTATATATTTTATATTATATATTTATTTATTTAATAACAAATTAACTGATTTTTACCTTTTTTTGATAAAAAACAGTGAAATATGAAAAGTTGCACAACAACTGTGTTGTATGTGCGAGTGACCACACTAACCGACTTTGGGATTCATATTAATGATAATATATGTAATAATAAAAAATATTGCAATATATTAGATTAGATTAGAAAATTCTTTATTGCATTAATAAAATAATACATATGTTAACTTTATGCCAATGAGCGTTTTGTTCCAGCTATAGTGTGACCATTAGAGCTGTGCACTCCCTGAGGTATGTGCGCGGCGAGACGGGGGGGATGTGTCGCCCGCTCCGATCTATCAGTCTGCCGTCAACGCTCACGGCAGTAGGTAGCTTTTGTACCGGACGGTCTATGTCAGACGCACACGGGATGAATATTCAAAGATGGGTCGTGCGTTATCTCGTGATATGAAATGGAAGATGAAGTTGAAACAGAATCTATGTCAGAATAACTTTCGTTAGAATATATAATTGTTTGTAAATATAAAAAACGTTCAATAAAACAAGTCCTTTGAATTATAAGTTTAGTTCTTATTTATCACCTGCATATTTTTAATAAAATATGAGTATATTTAAGTTACATTTTAATCAACTAAGTAAGTATAATATATTACAGATAGATAGCCTCCGACCATCGTCCCGCCACAAGTCTTGCCTTAGAAATGCAAACTGATATCGTAAGATATGTCCGACATGTTTTGATCTCATGTGAACTCATACAGTTTTTTCTTTGCCTCCCACCTCGCCGCGCATACCTCAGGGAGTGCACAGCACTAATGGTCACACTATAACCTTTGTGTAGTGTGGAGAAAGTGGTAGTGCCAGAGAATGAAAAGTTAAACAAATTTTAGTTTAAAAATAAACCTACAAAAATTGAAAATAATAATAATACACATACATAAACAAAATACATAAATATATCTATATAGTTTGTTGGATGTCTTGAAGAAAGATGAAGTGTTGGATTTGAAGATTCCCATAGAGGCGGCCCTGCAGATTTTCACTGGAAGGGGTTCCACAAGCGGATAGCAGTCACAGTGAACGATTTAGTGAAGAAAGAAGTTTTATGCACAAGCGTCTTGAGTAAAGATGTTGAGAAGAACGAGAAAGATGATCAGGTGGATAAAGAAGAGAAAAACGTTCTTTAAGCATGGAGACAGAGGATTTTGAAGGATTACAATACATATGAATACATACACTAAACCGATAGAAAACATTACTACCATAATATGATAAACCTATAATAATTTAATTAAAAATATAATTACAAATAGTTTAAAACAGCAATGTTTATTTATAAAATTAAAACAAATAGAAAAAATACAATTAAATTAATTTAGATGGTTTTAAAGAAACTAAAGATATATAAAAACCGACCAAGTGCGAGTCGGACTCACACACGAAGGGATCCGTACCATTATCTATAGATATAAACGAGCAAAAAAAAAAATGTTTGTTGTATGGGAGCCATCCTTAAATTATTGTTTTATTTTAATCTAATTATTTATTTTTAAAGTGAATATATAACTAAATATTCTGTGAATATTTCAAGCGTCTATCTGTTCCCGTTGTCAATATCGAGCAAAAACGAGTTTGTTGAGAACAAATCACGTTTGTTGTATGGGAGCCTCCCTTAAATATTTATTTTATTCTGTTTTTAGTATTTGTTGTTATAGAACGGCAACAGAAATACACGGAAACAGAAAATGTCAGCTGTCAACTATCACAGTTCATGAGATACAGCCTGGTATCAGACGGACAGATAGACAGCGAAGTCTTAGTAATAGTCGTACTCTTTGGGTACGGAACCCTAAAAAGAACCTTCCCTTCCTACCGTTATGCAAACAAAGCGTAGAACACACAAGTGTTCTGTTTTCCAATTCGTGTACATAACACGAAAAACAGTTTTCAACTGAAACTTTTGTTTGGTGTTCACTGAAATGCAAATAATGAACCACTTAGCCCTCTTTCGTTCCGCAAACTTCACAAATGGTTACGCACTCAACCGGCTGAAGTACCTCATTTCAATTATTTTTACAAACATTGTTTTGCAATCATTTACATGGCGAGGCAAACATTTATTTTTGTTGAGAGTTTAACGAGTATTATTCAAACTTTAAATAATCGTATTTGTATAAAAAGTTTAGTTCAAAATGTAAAACTAAATGTCGCTAGTAAAATAGTTCCGATTCTGAATCGCGCAGACGAAAATGCACGGCGGTGGAACCACCTCTCACGGCTGCAACTTGCAAAGGTGCATAAAAATACTGCACTGATCTTGTTTAAACTAGAGTAATAAATCGCTAAACGTGATTATTGTCTCATTGATTTAACTAATTATAGCTGCATTTTTGTGTCTAATAATCTTTATTAGACCATATTTCCATCTGTGAGTTTAGTTAGTCTATCTTCTCATTCCTGATTTAATCTCGTAAAGAAAGACAGCATAGCCCACTCCAAAGCACGTTGAACGACTTTAAACACTTTACTAACACTAGTGGTTCGGCCCGAACTGAGATCTCAATAGTCTTTTTTTTATCTCTTCTCTTTTTTCTAATATATAAGAATCTTTGGCCTGACTGACTGACATATAGACAACGCACAGCCCAAACCGCTGGTCCTAGAAACTTGAAATTTGGATGGTATATTCTGTGTGGTGTGAAAGTGAACACTAAGAACAGATTTTCAGAAATTCATCCCCCAAAGGGGTCAAAAAAGGTATTTACGGTTGTATGAAAAACCGTGGTTTTTGGGTTTATAAACTTGAAACTTGGCGAACATATTCTTCCACAAAAATAAGAGATATGTTATTTTTTTGTTTTTCAAAATTCATCCCCTGGGTAGGTCAAAAAGGGTGTTGAACTTTGTATGGCAAAACATTATTTCTAGGGTTAATAGACTTAAAACTTTACTTAAATACTAAGCAAGGTATATAATGAATGTTTCATAGTAATTGTATCTGAAAATATAGTATGTAATAGGTATAGTAATTGTCTCTGAAAATCACCCCATAGGGTTGAAAAGGGATGTTGTAGTTTGTTCTAAAACAAAGTCATTTGCATTAACGAACGTATAACTTTGCATAAATGCTTTTTATAGGTAAATATTGAAACATTTTATCATGGTAATACCACCAGTTCTGATGATGGAGCCAGGAGAGAATTTACAGTACTCTATAATGGATAACGGTAGCTGTATTGTGTTTGGGTTCCCTTCAATTGTTTCTGCGAGACATTTCTCGATACAACGGACTACCAGCGTCTGAAGATGGGGAAATCTACCGTTTTTAATCATCAATTACATCATCAATACCTATATTAGATAATCGTTACGGGCTTACAGACTGACTGAAAATCAACGCACAGCCTAAACCGCTGATCCTAGAGACTTGAAATATAGAGGGTGTGTTCTTTTTATGGTGTGCGAGTGGACTAAGAAAGGATTTTTTGACCTTCGCACCTCATGGGTTTCAAAATAAGAGTTTAAAATAAAACAAACTTAATCGATTTTCAGGTACCGTTAGTAGTAGACCGATCAAATTTTAAATGTAGATTCCCCTAATTAAATAAACAAATAGATATTTCAGCAGTCGCTTTCAAAAATTTTCCTGAAAATGGCAAAGGATCACTTTGTTTGCTAACCAAATCTCATTTTTCTTTTTGGCCAGATTTCAGAGTATTTTGAAATAGTTAAAGTAAGTAGTAGTTCTAGATTTTAAATATTTTCAGGAACCCCAAGGTCAAAATAAGACCTCTTATATGAAAAACTTGAGTGTGGTGTTGATTTAAATGTCGTCAAAAATACAATTATTCTGTTATTGTTTTTTTGTTAGGTTTGAGGACCAGGGAACTAACAGGGAGCCGACAGGTAATGATCAGAATTTCTTAATGGATAAAAAAAAATTACGCATCATCCCCCAGTGTACAGTGCTGCGTTAAAAGTTTTTACATAGGGTCTCAAGGATGAATAATAAAAAAAACAACTACTGCAGCGTCCTGCTATCCACTTTCTTTAAGTTTGTTAGAGTCGTAGTGATAAGTCAAAAGAAATTTGTAGCTACCGCAGCTTTTCCGAGCCCATACTTTTCAAGTTAAATAGGATCAGCTAACATAGCGTCCCCCAGCCCACTCCCTTAAATTAGATAGAGTGGCAAAATTGAGTCATAAAAAAACCAGTAACCGCAGCGTCTTCCAGCTCACGCTCTCTTTACCTAAAAAGGGTGTTTTTTAAGATAAATAGAGTAATGATAAGTCAAAAAAATTTGTAGCTACCGCAGCATCTCCGAACCCACCCTCTTTAAGATAAGTAGGGTCACAGTGATGAATAATAAAAATGTGCAGCTACGTAACGTCGCCCCCAACCAGCTAACTACATCAAACTACAAGTAACACGGGGCGGCAACAATGAGCCTTAAAAAAATCGGATATCGCAGAATCTCTCAGCCCAATCTTTATAAGATAAATTGGGTCGCAATTATTAGTCATAAAAATAAATCGGCTAGGGCAGCCATTATATAGATACATAGGCAAAAAAAACTCATCGTGCCTCACTCAACCCCCTACAAGTTAGGTAAGGCTATAAAATATTCAGCTACCGCAGCGTCTCGCAGCCCATTGCCTTTAAGTTTGATGGGGTCGTTATGATAGTGATATAAGTTTTCAGACAACACAGCGTCCTCATGCTCCAGGGTGCCAATGATGAGCCATAAAACGTTGTAAAACTGCAGCGTCCACTAACCAACTCACAACATTAAAAATAACTTATCTAACGATAAGGTTGAATGATTACTGAAAACATTGGAGGTAGCGAAGCATCTCTCAGCCCACCTTCTTTAAAATAAATAGGGTCACAATGATGAGTGATACCAAATTTTCAGCTACCGCCGAGTTTTTCTGCCTGCTCTTTCTAGGTAGAGTCTCACTAGAGTCTCTTAAAATTAGCTGTATGTATATTTACACTATAGAACAACGTGCACGAAAACGCTGGTAACAGCTAAGATTTTTTAATGACTTATCATTGCGCTTATATCTAACATGCAGAGAGTGGGTTTGGCGTTACTACGTCTAGCATTTTTGTATGGCGCACCATTGCAACAATATTAAACTTAAAGGGAGTCGACTGCACGACGACTTTTATGTAGCTGCAATTTTTTACCTGATGTATGAGATTAAATGAAGCAGATTATTAGCAGTAAGTTCGTTTAGGGTAAAGTCTACCAAATTCCATCTAAATCGGTTCAGCCGTTACGACGTGATTGAGTAACAAATAAACAAATATCTTCACTGAACATCATCACATAAATTAATGTGTTGTGATAAATTAGTACCTACTCATTTAGTAGTGTAGTGTGTACGAAGTCACGAGCAACAGCTATTACTTTATATATGGCAAACGAGCATATAGTCCACCAGATGTTAAGTGGCTACTGCAGTACATGGATATCCACATAGAATTCAAAACAAGCTATTATGTTGTCTTGATCTCTATGTTAATACGTTGCCATACTATAGAACTTAGCTGTTATGCCTATGTGTCAGTAATTACAGGAACACACCATTACCATCTAACCGGAACACAGCAGCACAAATACTGCTATTTGGCGGCAGATAAAGTTAAGGCGGTGGTGCCCACTTCCTCGAGCCCGTTCACAAAAGCTCTACCACAAGAAAAACGATAAAAACAAAAAATACGGACATAGAGAGGGAACGTAGAGCATTATCGGTTCGATGCAATATGTTGGCTCGCAGGTTCGCACGTTGTTCTGTTCCGATCAAAGTGGCCTTGTTCAGGGCTTACTGCCAAAACCTGTACATTCCAGCCTGTGGGTCCGGCATACGCAGAAATCCTACAATGCTTTACGAGTCCAGTACAACAACGGATTCAGGGTGACGCTGGGGCTGCGGAGGTACTGCAGCGCATCAGGTATGTTCGCAGACGCGCGAGTTGACGACTTTTATGCGATCATACGCAAACGATCCGTGTCCCTGATGAGCCGCGTCCGAGACAGCTCCAACAGGATGCTGGCCGTTGTGGCAGATAATTTTAATTTCGGCATAATTGGCTGCTGGGATTTGAAACACCAGCCAGTAGCCCAGCTTGTATATTGTATTTTTATTTATTTGTTTGACCAAGCTATGTCTGAATTTTAATTAATTATAATTTGTTTGTTGTGTATGTACCGATTTTATTATCGTATATTATTTTTGTTATATATTTAATTAAATTGCAATAACCTACTAACATAGTTCTAAGATTGCATTATTGTTTACTTACTAATTGGATGACATTTCTGAAATAAATAAATGAATTGAATTGAAAAAAAAAATATTTGGAATCTTTGTCTATCAAAATAGTGCGATGAAACGCATAACTAGATAAATTGACCTACAGTTTCATTAAATTTTTAGGTAACGGGGGTTCATGTTAATTTGATATTTTTTTTGGGGTAGCAATTGAAGTTATTCTAGATTTCAGACTTTTGCCTATATTTGTGTCACTATAGCTACACACATACTAAATTTCATCACTTTGGTGTCACTGGTGTACCCTGTGAATTTTGTTAAAATTTAGTTTTTACAAGCTTTTTTAATAACTTGCAATAGGTATGTTTGGCCGGGGGAATCTTGCAGTTAAATTTTAAACCCGTTTCCCTCAACCGATTCAGCGGAAATTTGAAATAAATATGTAACTTCGGTGACAATGCAATAATATGGTAACATGGAGGTGGTCTCATGATAGACGGATGCTAGACAATGACTACTAGCCTACTATAATCCATTCAGAAGTTCCGTTCCGTTACCAAACACTAGTTTGGGCTCATTTGAATCTGCTTGCGGTTCCGATCATGAATTTCATATAAGCTTGTTTTGAAGAAGTAATTTTTAAATAAAAGCATTATTATGGCTAATAACTTAAAAACTACAAAGGCTAAACTAAAAATAAAATTTGGGGTTGAAGTGTACTGATAAAGACCTTTAATTAAACGTCCAATTTGAACTAATACTCTCATTTTGATTTTTTTTTCCTTGAATTTGGTATGCGTGTAACTTTGTGACACAAATATAGGGAAAAGTCTGATATCCAAAAGAACTGCAATTTGTCCAATTTACATGAACTCCCTTTACCTGTAATTTTAATGAAACTGTAGGTCAAGTAATAGGGTAATCATTTCGTGGCACTATTTTGATAGTCAAAGATTACAGTTATTTTTTTTTTTTGTTTTTATTGGAGACTCGCGAGATCTTAGTTCGGCCCGAACCACTAGTTTAAAATAACTTAAAAACTACAGTCGGTTTGTAAAGTTTATAAAACTTCTTCCAACGCAATAAATATTTTCTTGTCACAAAGGAAGTTTCAATGCATTGTTCGAAGTTTTTACAACCTCTAGAGAATTCTACTCATTTTATTAAAACCTTATGTGTATTATAAAGACGGAGATGCATTGCATGCACTCATTTAGTATGCTTGGAAGACTGAATTCTTAATATTCAATTTAATATCGCACTAATATTTCATTTTTTTTACTTTATGCCTTTGTAGTTCTTTCTGGGAGTATAGTCGCTGGGATGAGTGATCCGAGAGCTGGTGCTTATCTGGGTCAACGCATAAGCATAAATTTAGCGGTGCAAAGCCACCAGTATCTTGGTAGTGATCTGTAGCAGTTAAGGGCAAACAGATTTTTGTCCTCTTTGTTCAAATAACGTGACATAAAAAAAAAAGTTGCTTCTTTTTGAAGTAAAACTTCTTTACGCACGTTTCCATTGGGGAGTAAGCTGGTGAATGCGTTACGAAAAGTGCGAACGGAAGTTGAGAGGGAGATATACGTTAGTGAACATAGAATGAGAGAGAGTTACGTTTCGTATATTTTTAAACGTTAATGTACGAGTGCGAGTTTAGTTTGTCCAGAATGAACATAGACTGATCGACTTACAGACGTGCAGACAATTTTGTAATTGAACAATTTTATAAATAAATATTTTAAAAATAAGTTTTACTTCAGTCTAAAGCACCTTCGTTTTTTTTTCTAAAATTAACCTAAACTTTATCTTCATCTAATCATAATTTTAAAATTTGCGGTTTTATTGATGTATTATTTCACATATAGAGTTACCTTTACTAATAATAAAGAGATAGAGTTTTTATAACTTTCGCGATCACTGTACATAATTATTGATTAAAAAGGTACATACGCGATAAATGTCCGTTTTAATCAATAATTATAAGGTAGTGTTTGTATGTTTGTATAGGGTTTGTATATATCTCGGAAACTACCGAACCAATTCATTAATTTATTTCACTTATATAGGCTTTATTTTATTTTGATAGAAATCTGTGCGATGCCGAGGCCCGCTTGTTAAATTTAATGCTAACAAAAGTACAAATTAACAATGAGTTTCATCTGTAGTATATTTAATTTAAATTTATCACCCGCTCCATATTTTACAACGGCTCATCCATTTAACTAATATTTCACCATTATTTCCTACAACATGTTGTTGCAGGTCGCAGCTGTTATTCTGAAGTACGAGCTAGTGTTGCTACAGTACGACAGTTGAATTAAACAATTTAGAGGTACAGTCAACATCAAAAGTTGATTAAACAAAGTTTTAAAAGTGTTGTAAGAATGAAAACATGTACATATTTTTATTGTGAATACGATAGATAAAGATACTCTACTAAGATCTCTTCAGCGTCTTAAATAAATCATGTCTAAATTTTGACGTTTTTTTATTGTTGTTAGTCAAGCGCTTGATCACTACCTCATCTGATGGTAAGATGGCATGTTCGAAGATGGACCTAGTTCTCATGTTGACTGTAAAGTCTGAGGCCTGAAAAACTAATAATTTTGAGATGATTGTTATGGCATCTGGTGGTGAGTTGCAGCATGTTGCAGCTGGGTGCCGCGTTTGAATCCAACCGGGACCCTGTGACCTTGTCAGGTGCTAGTGCAGCATCGAACCGCTCCTCTGATGGGCTGTTTGATAATGCACTGGCACTGAGGTGAATGAAGGAATATCGGTGGGTTTTTAGTCGGTATGCCGTTGGTTGATAGCCTACGGAGAGTCCGACAGACCCCTTCAGCTGTCTCCGAGTTGAAGGACATGCGTAAAGCATTTACCCATAGTACAAAAAAAAATGTTGCAGCTGGATAAGGGACGCTACTGCAATGCTCCAGATATTATACTTATACAAACTTCTCAAAATTATCAGCCTTAATCCACATGAAGCCAATACGTACAGAGCTAAATTTGTTAAAGTACAGATCTTTATGCCATTCTTTCCTCTACCAGTCCTTTTATCGTGTCACTGTTGGGCGTGGTTTTGTTGAGATCATCTCTTGTGCAGGAGGTAGGGCCAGGGGTGTTAGACTGCCACTCAGAAATTTATCTGCAGTGGCCAATTTGGGTCCAGAGTCGGTTCCTTACCAGTTTGAGCACGCCATAGATGTAGATATAAAACCATTATGGGTAAGGGACTTAGATTTCAGATTTATTTATTTCACCTTAATTATAACATTGGTTGTTACAGGCATGTCAATTTTCATATCAACTAAAAATTATAATGATAATACATATAATCATAGATAATGTCATAAAAAAATACTAAAAACAACACAGATAGGTAGGTAGGTCGATTTACAGATACATAAAACAAAATTATAGGTTCCTAACTAAAACGGTATGTCAACAACTAACTTATAATAAAAGAAAATACAATGTCGATGGGCCTTATCACAATCGCGAGTTACGAGCGTGCTACAAGCGAGGTGATTTGTGAACGTGTTCGCCGCGAGTGCACGCTGCCTTATCTCAATATCGTGTTTTCCGCCCGCCACACATCAGCTAGTCATATCGTAGAAACTATTGTAAATACGTGCGGAATCGTTTAAAGGCGCTACAGGGAAGCGGCTACGAATAAGTGTTCGTTTTAAGTAAAAATAAAAATAAATAAATAAATATATTTTATTTCAGACAAATACAGTCCATATCTTATGACTAAAACAAACACAGAAAATAAAACAATAACGTGAACAACTAAATATAGAAGAATAAAATAGGGACTGGGTGAAAATAGAAAACACCACTTTGTGCCAAGGGGGGACTAATTGAAGAAATTATTTCCTTCATTAATCACCCTCCGCACGCGGCACTTCCAGAGCGGAGATGTGCAGCACTCAACCACCGTCCTCAGGATGCTGTTGCGATTGTCTTGAACTCTGCTCATCAGCGATGCCGTTTTTTTGCGCATGATAACGTGAAAGCCATCTGTGTGATAGTAAGCAAACATCCCGATGCACTGCAGTATCGGCGTAAACGCAACATTATCCGGAAGATGTTATTATATTGGATGCGTAGGACATCCAATGTCGAATAATACGTAAGTCTATAAGTTATTTATAGGTATGGACCATGTTATCATATTTTATATAATAACCGTTGATTATAATTTACCTATATTTAGTATATTTTTTACGTGGCGTGCACGTCGCGTACTCCCGTGAAAACACGAACTGAAAACACGCTATCGACTCGCCAGTGTGGAAACGCTCTAAAATTGGTAATAACAATATAATGGGGCTTCAAAATTTATATTTGATGTTAAACTTTTATAGCTGGCTGTAAATTAAAAAGCGAGTTTATTACTGTGAGTAGATTTGAAACTAATTATTCCTTGTTAGGTCGTTTAATAAATATTATTGACTTAAAATATGAAGTCGTTTTATTTCTACGTTAAGATCGGCCGAGAGAGCATTGGAGGGTTATCTCCAAAGGAAACAGGTGGAAGAAAGACATCGAAGAGTAGACACCGTTGAAAAGATCTGGCAAGTGACCTTTAGGGGAATGTTTTTGAGAAATGGATGTGGTTCTATATATGACTAGCTACCCGCCCGTGGCTTTGCACGCTTAAATTTTGCATTCCCACGGGATCTTCGGGATAAAAACTATATATACAACAATCTTGTCAAAGTGACACGACACTTCATGTCACTGACTTCACGTCAATTGTTTATACAAAAAAACTAAAATCGCGATTAAAAAATGAGGGCTAGAGGTAAGAGAGTCAAAAATAATTTAAGACCTATATTCATTGCGAAATATACAAAAAAATATCATTAAAATTGGTCTACCCGTTTTGGAGGACTACGACCACAAAAACCGTGACACGAGATTTAGAAGCTAAGTATATTAAAAAAAATGTATTTATGTATTATATTAGTTATCTGATAGTACCCATAGTACAAGCACTAATTAGTTTGGAGCTAGATAGCGCTGTGTGAAACGTCCAGCTGTATTGATTAATTTAATGAGATAGGTTAGGAAATTCGCTCGTTATAAAATCAAAACCTATATTACCCGTGCGCGATAAGTTGGGACCTGAGCGCGGTGACGTCATATTGGCGTGTTTGTACCGACCGCAAAAAAGCGAACATAACAAGCAGCCGCCCGCGACTTCGTCTTTGTTTTTTTTAACCTAATTTATTATGTTACTCAGGGAGGACGCTGCTTTTTATCTAATCTTTTTTACACTATTTAAATATAATAAAAATACAATAATTAAGTTTATACAAAACTGTTTGTTCCGTTTTTCGTTTTCAAAAAACACTTTTAGCACGAGGTTTCTTTCTCCGCTATGCAAAGGTTTACCCTTCATAATGATAACAAAAACACTTAATAAGAACTATAACAACAAAAACTACAACAACAAAACAATGACACAAACTATAACAACAAAAACTACAACAACAAAACAATAACAGAAACGAAAACTTAAAGAATTCCAGAGCGCGTCGTTACGTGACGTAGGCCAGTACGAGACTAAAAACCCTAGTAAAAAATAGTGATGAGAACGGTACAATATGGGCGCCATCGGGGAAGTGCAAGGGAAGCGGTCGGGGATTCGCATTCCTAGCAGGTCCCAAGTTATCGCGTACGAGTAATACAAACTCATTGTAGAGCACTAAAATACATAAAGTCAAATTCAACTCAATTATACATTACGCACCCTGTACTGCGTCTACTTGTAGTTGAGATTTGAAATAGATCCTTATCATTAGCTTCGGCAAAACGACGTAATGGAACTAAAGAAATTCATATTGATATCCAGTCATATACATTTAAATCCAGTTCATTCAAAGGTTGTCTGGAAGAGATCGCTTTTAGCGATAATACCGCCAATTGTACTATCGCGTATCTAGTTTTAAGTGCTTTAAATATGATTTGTTTATTCACGTGTGGTATACAATAAAGCGTTTTCTTTTCTTTTATTAATTATTATAATTCTATATTGATCCATTATGACCTGAGACCAGTATTTTAAAATTATGCTCAATCTTATATTTTTCAGTAAATCTTGGGTCCCAATTTGGTTTAAAGTTAATTGGAATAATGAGAATAAGTGCTTTGTGTGAACAAAAAATTAAACAAAAGTTTTTGTTAGCGGCTGGAGTGAAAAACCTCTAGATCCAGCTGGAGAACTATACCAGGCCCAGGGCCCACTCCCAGCTCCCAGCGGCTTAGATGATAACGTTTATGAATAAACATCTCTGCTAAAGTTATTGATTTGCAAAATGAAATTCAGGCCTATAATTTCAATTATTAGAAAACGTTAATATCTGAACGTGCGAAGCGAGATCTCTAAATCAACTTGGGCAAATTGGCATTGTATGTATGTATGTTTGTTTGTCCGAGGATAACGATCGAAGCGTTTATCCGATCATCGTGAAATTTGGTGCATAGGTAGGTAGCGATAACACAATTATGGTGTGACTAAATGAGCTAAAAAAGTGGGGGTTGTTGAGATATTGGGGTTCAGGAAAAGTAAAAAAAAAACATATTGTATTACAATCACAGTCAAGTGGCATGTTTAATGAAAGGTCTTTGTGTGTTCATTTTGACCCTATTTTTAGTTTTAGCTTTGTAGTTCTTAAGTAGTTAACCATAATATAAACTGATCTTTGACAAAATTCACAGGGTACTCCAATAACCCCACAGTGCTGAAATTTGGTATGCGTGTAGCTTTAGCAACACATATATAAGCAAAAGTCTGAAATCCAGAATAATTGCAATTTGTACCCCAACAAATAGGAACAAATTACATGAACTTCCTTTATCTGTAATTTGAATGAAACTGTTAAGGTTATGTTATTTGGATCAGCATTTCGTGGCACTATTTTATTAGTCAAAGATTAAGGCCGGCTTGCACAACGATCCCTAAACGTATTTAGCGACTAAACATGTTTAAATTGTACGTATTTGAATGATTTGACATTTCCTTAAATCATATTTAGCCACTAAATACGTTTCGGCATCGTTGCGAGTCACCCTAAGAATATATTTTTTTTATTTTGGGAGACTCGCGAGATCACAGTTCGGGGTGAACCACTAGTAATAATAGGACTAGATATTTTTTTTTATAATATCTAATTGTATATACATCACATTGTTTCTAAGCATATGGCTGTACATAGTTAGTCACTGACCTAAGTCATCTCGTCACGAGTTGATGGGCTCTCGGCATTTCGCGTAGACTTAAAACATCTCAGCATGAGGCCTCGAGTACTCTTCAGACAGAGTGAGCTAATTTTGTCTATTGTACTCGACGGTACATTGCAGAATGGTAACTTTTTGAAATTGTTTTGTAAACTTTTTGTGCATTCTCAACCTATTAACCCACTGCAGGGTACATACGAGTATATAGGGGTCTCTGTATGTTCGTGTATATTCTAGGATTATCGTTCTTTTGCCATATCCTGCCCAATCTAACGGAAAGTATCGAGATCATTGCGACAGCGCGCCAGCGTCTACTTGGTCTGCTTTGGCGTCGTCCACCACTGCGTTGTGTTCGCAGCTCATCTGTTTGGATGCAAGCGTCTTAATTTTATTTTATACACCTTATTATTATTTAAGTGCTGGTTATTTTATAATGTCCATTTAAGGGCGACTTGCGCCACGATACCTAAACTTATTTAAGGAGATTTTTGCAACGATGCCTAAATATATTTAGAGCTAAATATGATTTAAGGAGTTGTCAACTCATACAAATAGGTCAAATTTAAAATGATTATTCGCTACATACGTTAAGAGAACGTCGTACAAGCCGGCCTAAGTAGCTAAATGTGTCTGGATAATTTTCTTTATATTATAAGTATGTATTTACAAAAAAATGTCTAAAGTATTCTATCAGTTAAACTGCTTTCCATAGTATAAGCTCTACTTGGTTTGGGGCTAGATAGCGCAGCGTGAAATGTCTGCATTTTTTTTTAATGATATAAAAGCCAATCTTTTGATTTTGTTCTATAATCTGCTATATTGAATACGTTGAATACATAAATATTATTTAGAGATTTATCAAATCATACAAATACGTCAAATTTAAACATGCTTAGTCGCTAAATACGTTTAGGGATCATTGTGCCAGTGTCCTGCTGCGTTAACATGTGCACCGTAATATTATGTCACACGTGATACAAGAAATTTTGTCGATATCAAGTAATCTTGTTTACCCAAACATGCAGGCCAATAGAGAAGTTTCTCGTCGTTTTGCTTGTGGTCATAACACTTCACTTTAAGTCGTATCTCGGTATCTCGTCTTCAAAAAGTTCGACGACAATATACTCAAGCTGAAGTGTCAAAATTTGTTTTAATTACGTAGCGTATTTTGTCCCTGGTAGAGATAAAAAGATATCTTTATTTAGCACGAGAAAACATGTCGCGAAAATTTTGTAACGTTGCGCATATTAGGTAATTTGGTATCTACTTAAGTTTTAAATTAGAACGCTTAGTATTTTCTATCAATAAAACTATAATCAATTGCAAATCATATTTAATAACGTTCAAACAAATGTAACAGAGAAACTAATGACCCATTTAAAAAAAACTATACAGTTATAATTATGGTTTTGATAACATAGTGCTTAGTGTACAGAAATTAGCGCCAATTCATATCCCCTTCAATGAGTACATAGATTAAAATTTAAACAAGAAACAAAATAAATTAACTTCTCTTTAAATTTTAATACTACTTATATGGCAAACGAGCATGCTGTCCACCCGATGTTAAGTGGCTACTGCAGCCCATGGATACCCATATAGAATTCAAAACAAGTTATTATGTTGTCTTGACCTCTATGTGGATACGTTGCTATACTATAGGACTTAGCTGTTATGCCTATGTGCCAGTAATTACAGGAACATACCATTACCATCTAACCGGAACACAGCAGCACAAGTACTGCTATTTGGCGGCAGATAAAGGTAAGGCGGTGGTGCCCACTTCCTCGAGCCCGTTCACAAAAGTTCTACCACTAATTCTCTTTAAATTCTCTTTTAATAATAAATGTTCTTCTCATCACACGTACAATATATACAAGATATAAAGCTGGAACAATATATCACAAGATACAATCGACAAATTGATTGCTCGTATGCCAAGAATAGTGAAAGTAGTAATAAAATGCAAGGGAGGGTTTTTCGACGAAAAATCTGTATAAAATATGAGCGACATTTTTAAAGTAAATGGTTGATTTTTCTTGATTTTTTTGTTTTCTTCATAATGTATGTGTATTAGGAAATAAGTATTTTAATTCATAATTAAACCTCTTGCTTTGTATTTTGAGTTTTATTTCATTTTCCTACTTTGATGTAGGTGGTCTCAAACTTTTGGCCGGCAGTGTATTTAGATGTATTTTTTAAACTTTCGCGATCGCTGTACATAATTAATAATATTAAACGAGTATATATCGCGTACTTATTTCTAATTTAATATCCCTAAAAGTTAAAAGTCAAAGTTAACATTTTTTATTCATTAAAATCACAAGGATCAATATGAAACGTCAATTTTACTGCCTGTTCCTTCGCGACCAAGCCAGGAAAGAAAAACAAGAAACAAGGCTGGTTGTTTTTTTTAATCATAGAATAGAATATAATAGAATTGTTTATTTGACACACACAAATAAACATAGAACGGATCACAAACAAAATAGGTAGATAGACAGGAAAATTACAAAACAATGAGATTAAATTAGACCTACTGTGGCTAGAACACATACGTACCTACCCCACCAGTAGGTAGTAGGTAGGTGCACCAACTAGTCCCGCTCCGTGTCACGCGTGGTCAAACAGGCTCTGCCTCAGCTTTATGCTTCTTTGCAATAAATGATGCAAAGCAGCGCTGGTTTTCAGGCAGAGCCTTGTGTAGGGTGACGTCACAAATTTAAACTAAATAAACATAATAAGACTAATTATATAAAAATAAACATATTTATATAATAAATAAGCAATGATAACAATATTAATCTTTATAGTTTTATCTCCTCTTCTTTTTGCTATTTTCATAAATTATATCTCCGAACAACTCTCTTCGTCCTACCACCTTTATGCAGATATTTTGCAAATTTATACCCAAGCCCCTATTGGGTGGTTAGGTGAAGCAATTAATAGCATAAACAGTGATTTACAGAATATACTACAGTGGAGCAAATCATATGGGCTTAAAGTCAATCCATCAAAAACCCAAGTAATAGTAGTGGGAAGCTCGCGGATGATTACTCAAATCGATTGGCTTGATCTTCCACATGTAAAATTTGACGGTACTTCAATAGCAATCAGCAAGGTAGTAAAAAATCTGAGGGTACTCATGGATAGCCATCTATCTTGGGGACCTCAACTAGCAGCAGTAAGCCGAAAGACCTTTGCTGCAGCTTCCTCTCTTAAACGGCTGCGAAACTTCCTTCCGACTTCCACCAAAATTGCACTTGCACAATCATTGTTGCATCCCATTCTCGACTATGCTGACGCCAGCTATCTTGATTTAACTGAAGATCAACTCAACAAGCCTGAGCGTCTCCAGAATTTCTCTATTAGATTCATATTTGGCTTGCGTAAATACGATCACATTTCTGAGTATCGCCACAGGCTCAAGTGGTTACCCATCCGCCTTCGTCGGAATGCTCACATCCTGTCCCTTCTTTACAGCATCCTTTTCATTTCTTCTACTCCGCCCTATCTCAAAGAACGCTTTGAGTTTCTTCATGTTTCCAACTCCCGGTCCTTACGCTCCTCTGAAAACCTTAAATTGAAAACTCCTCATCATACCTCCGTATTTTATACTAACTCCTTCACTCTTCAGGCTACCAGACTCTGGAATGCACTACCTGTTTCAATTCGTAACGCCAAATCCCTTCCTGTTTTTAAAAACATGGTTAATAACCATTATCTGTCGTCCATCGCTCACTAAGACTTTGCAACTTAAATTTTGTATATAATTTTTTATTGTTTTTTCTAATTACCTATGTATTTTGAAGTAGGTTATTTAATATTATAAAATTATTTATATTTATTTATATGTATATTTTATTTAATTTAGTCATTTATGTACTAATTCTGTTAGTTATTATTTGATTAACGCCGCCGTTCTCATTTGTTCACACAGATCCTGTCCATCCAAAGGTTGCCTGGAAGAGATCGCTTTTAGCGATAAGGCCGCCCATTGTACCTTTGATTTAATTTTGTATTCTCTTTTGTTTGTTTTATTTTTAATGGTGTGCAATAAAGAAATTATCTATCTATCTATCTATTAATAACAAATACCTATATGATATATAAAAACAATAAGATATTATATAGAGGTACATATATATTATAAATATTTAACATAAAAGTGGAGAGGAGAAGATTAGTTTGTGGCTGTTTGTAAATAGTATCTCCTGAAAGTGGTGAGCAATAAAAAATTCATAAAATAAATTTAAAAGGCACGTTTTTATCCTTTAACAATACATAACGATACAGGAAATAAATTACGTTTAAATTGTAACATTTTGAACGAGTTGGAGCAATTTCAATCCCAAGCTTCTCTATCATCTAAATAATCCGATATTTTATAGTAGGCTTTTTATAAAGATTTTATTTAATTGCGTTTTTAAATTTGTTAATTGTCAATTTTTTACATAAATAAGTGATAAATATCCGTTTATTATTTAGATGCAAGTATTCTAAATTTTAGTAAACGAATTTTGATAATAATCCCTGTACTCGTTTTAAATACAGGAAGGTTAGCAATTGGCGCTGCTGCCCTAGAATACCTAACCCTAGAATAATTGTATGTTCAGAAAATATTTATTCCAGTCATGGATGTTTTTCAGCGGGACAGGGGTCTGTAAAAAGTTAAAAACACTTATAAAGGTTTAAGAGAAGGTAAAATTTTTTCCTCCACTTTCTACAAAAGGTCTGTAGATACCCCTTGATCCCTTTGATAGACGATTTGCATTTTCGACTATACGATTTTTCTTTTTCTCTTTCATGGCTGCCAACAAGGGCGATTGCTAGTGGTATTTTCCGTGCTTCAGAGGATATAATACTATTCCGTCGGTTAATTTGCACGTGCGTTATGTCAATAAATAAATAAAACCGACCAAGTGCGAGTCGGGCTCGCGCGCGAAGGGTTCCGTACCATTATCTATAAAAACGGCAAAAAACACGTTTGTTGTATGGGAGCCCCCCTTAAATATTTGTTTTATTTTTATTTAATTATTTATTTTTAAAGTGAATATATAAATAAATATTCTGTGAATATTTCAAGCGTCTACCTTTTGCCGTTATCAATATCGAGCTAAAACGAGCAAAAAAAATCACGTTTGTTGTATGGGAGCCCCCATTAAATATTTGTTTAATTTTTATTTAATTATTTATTTTTAAAGTGAATATATAAATAAATATTCTGTAAATATTTCAAGCGTCTACCATTTGCCGTTATCAATATCGAGCTAAAACGAGCAAAAAAATCACGTTTGATTTATGGTAACCCCTCTTAAATATTTCTTTTATTCTGTTTTTGTATTTTTTGTTATATCGACAACAGAAATACATCATCAGTGAAAATTTCAACTGTCTAACTATCACGGTTCATGAGATACAGCCTGGTGACAAACAGACAGACAGCGGAGCCTTAGTAATAGGGTGCCGTTTTACCCTTTGGGTACGAAACCCTAAAACAAAATTAATATGGATAGTGGCGGCAGATTGTGATCATATCCTACTTACCAAATAGTGCTCCAGTAATAATGCCTCTAAGATAAATCCTTATTAGACCCAAATCTAATACATATAATAACATTAACTTATTGAGAAAACCAATATAGTTCGGTCCCTCGTCTCATTTTAGGCCACTCGGATAACTGACGTAGGCTGGATTACTATATTAACTCCTCGGTTAAAGATAAATTGCAATATGCCAATACTTCACGTTATGATCAATTGTCCAAATTGGATTTTCATATCAGAATTATCAGATGAATTTGGATGACTTATTACGAATTTACATCTAAGCCAAATATATTAGATAGTGAAAGAGTTTTTACGGTTCCGCACCCATAGGGTCAAACGGGACTCTATTACTAAGACTCCGCTGTCTGTCTGTCTGTCCATCTGTCACCAGGCTGTATCTCATGAACTGTGATAGTTAGACAGTTGAACTTTTCACAGATGATGTATTTCTGTTGCCACTATAACAACAAATACTAAAAACAGAATAAAATTTATATTTAAGGGAGGCTCCCATAAAACAAACGTGATTTTTTTGCTCGTTTTTGCTCGATATTGATAACGGCAACAGGTAGACGCTTGAAATATTCACAGAATATTAAGTTGTATATTATTTTAAAAATAAATAATTAAATATTAAAATAAAACAAATATTTAAGGAGGGCTCCCATACAACAAACCTGATTTTTTTGCTCGTTTTAGCTCGATATTGATAACGCTTGAAATATTCACAGAATATTAAGTTATATTAATCACTTTAAAATTAAATAATTAAAATAAAATTAATAATTACGGGGAGTCTCACATACAACAAAGGTCTATTTGCCGTTTTTATAGATAATGGTATGGAACTCTTCCTGCGCGGGTCCGACTCACTCTTGGGCAGTTTTTATTTTACTAACTAGTGGTCCCGCCGAACTTCGTATCGGCTTGACATACATAGGTATAACGCGGGCTGTCAATATAAGTCACCCTGGTAGAATTGTCAATTGTTGTCCCCGGCCATCATTATGTATGAGAAAATGAATGACTTCCACAAATAATTCAATACCAAAATTAGCCAAATCGCTCCACCCGTTCTCGAGTTTTAGCGAGACTAACGAACAGCAATTAATTTTATATATATAGACAATATATCTCGGGATAACTCCTACCGCAGCATCTGTTTCAAACGATATTAATTTTTTTTACATCCTCTTTGACGATATTTGTAGCACGCATTCTGTCAATTCTATGTCAAACGTCATAAGGTTACATTATAAAAGCGCTAAGGTTAGATTATAAATAATTTTATATAGTGGTTAAGTATTCTTAAATTTCCTAATTTTGCGCGCAATTTTCTTAATTTTTTCTTTCATAAGAACCTTTTCCTGACAATAAGAAATACAACAAAACAAGAATTGGCCAAATTGGTCCCGGCGTTGTTGAGTTATGCGCTTACCAACACATTTTGCGATTCATTTTTATATGATAGATAAAGCTTCTAAGTTCTAAACAGGTGCAAATAGCTTATTAGATTACAATTACGATAAACGCTATCATTTACTCATAATTTTGTGACTAGTATCGTCCGTATTTCCATAATCACCATATTGGTTTGAAAATTCGAGGTTCTAATTGATTCAGATATATTCAGATAGGTGTGGCAGAAGTCGGTGTTACTCCAGTAAACTGCATCAGAACAAGCTCGTATGTTACTATGGTCCCAGCAATCTGTAAAAGAAAATAAAATCACATACTACGCATTTTTATCACAGATCAGAAAGAAAATTCGAGCGCGCTCAGCAAATAAGAATAAAGTTGACCTTCACGAAATTTTGTTGACGTTTGCGTTTGTTTGCTCAGGAATTTAGATTTAACGCTACGACTGCAGGTTGTCTAAGTTTTATATTCCACATACAACTTTGTAAAATACGATGAAATTTGCTCAACTGTATTGTACAGATCCTTCATTATGTAAGCACTTGTGAAAATATCACGCAAGGGGTAGTCAGAGTCACGCTCATTACAAGATATTAAATTTTTAGAGCTATTTCAGTAGCTGCACAATGGATAAATACAATTAAATTCCTCAAGAATAAGAGAATCATAGTTTCATTGTAATAAAGTATGGATATTAAATACGAAATGAATAGCCTGTAATAAATGGAGCTAGGCAGGCAGTATGCCGGGTGCTTTGTGAGATTTCTTAGAGAATGGTCCAAGTTTACTTATAAATTTTTCATATCCCATGTATAATATTGTGCATATCTTCATAGTGATGACATTGTACCTGTTACTATGCTAGCATCATCATCATCATGGGTATTTACATCTATAGAAGATGATTTAAGTAGACGTCAGGTTCGATAGTTTAGGCGCTTTCTTTCATGGCTAAAGAGGCCTATTTTGGAGCTGCAGCCACGACCATACTTTTGACATGTAAATACGACCCCTGTAGATGGTCCAGGGTTTGCGGCACGTTCATGTCTTAGCTTCCGCTTATGCACTAGATGGTGTTAGATGGTGGTGTAGAGAGGCATGCTAAATAATGTAATAATGAAATATAAATCAATAATAAATATTTTAAATGTTCTGCTGGACATTACACACAGCGCTATCTAGCCCCAAACTAAGCAGAGCTCGTACTGTGAGAACCAGATAACTGATAGAATACTTATTTACTTTTTTTTTGTAAATACATACTTGTAATATATAGAGAAACAACCAAACTCGGAACAAATATCTGTAAATCATGCAAACATTTGATCCGCGGCGGAAATCGAACCCGCTACCTTCTGCGTCTCAGCTGGCTATTCGCCCACTGCACCACGGAGGTCGTCAATAATAGGTGGTATATGTAATATTTAAGCACATGCGTGTTCACACACACACACATTCACATCACATACTCACTCACATCACACACACACGAACACACACCCTCTCATACATATACATACACACACACACACACACATATAATCATGCATGCTTAGCATGAGTTAATATTGTAAAAATAGTTGGAAATAATAAACTAGGAGAGGGCGCTAGTGTTCGCGACACGGTTTATAACTTCTGCGAATACTAGTTCTAGTATTCTTGTACTATGTTTTTGTTCCAAAATAAAGTTATTTATTTATTCATAAGCCACAGTACGTCAACTACTGTCAAAGTCAAAATCTTTTATTTATTAAAATGACAAGGATCACTTTGAAACGTCAATTTTACTGCCTGTTCGACAAAGCCAGGAAAGAAAGGCAAAAAACAAGGCTGGTTGCTTTTTTTAATGAACCTTTTGGAATACATAACAATACAGGAAATAAATTATGTCTAAATTGTAATATTTTGAACGAGTTGGAGCAATTTCAATCCCAAGCTTCTCTATCATCTAAATAATCCAATATTTTATAGAAGGATTTTTTACAAAGATTTTGTTTTATTACGTATTTAAATTTGTTAATTGTCAATTTTTGTACAACACTTGGGAGTATGTTATAAAAGCGAACACCTTGTCCTTTACACATGTACATAAGCCTACCTCATAGATTTCCAGAGCGACCGATCCGGCCTGTACCCAATGGCTTCCAGCAACCTATATCAGGTCGTCTTTATATATAGTAGGGTTAGTAATTACGTTTACCCCCTATTTTTAAATAATGGCAAAAATATTTACAATTATTAAGTAAATAATTCTGAATATTTCGCTGGATGTTCAATGACTAACGTTGGACCACCGAGAAATAATTTAAACTGTTGAGGGTGGATTCTACCAAACTTGCATTTACACTCGAGTAACTATACAAGGGTTAGATCTATTCCACTTTCTTATTCTCGAGTAAGTCAAAAGTCGTTTTACCACGCTATCGGAAGTATAACTATTCTTGGAATTACTATACGCGAATAGCAAAACGAACGTCCATAAACCATCCTATTTTATGCCGGACAGGCAGGTAATAATCTATTGTTAGGTACAGGCAGGTAGGTACCTACATAATACTCAGGTACTTATAATTATTTAGGTATCTACTAAATACTAATGCACAGGCGCTAACCTATCTGAAATGAATTCCAAGTTATGTTCAATTTTCGTCAGAAGAGATAAAATTGCTTCTTTACTCAAACGAAACCTGATCGCAAAATCATGATCATCGTAATAATCAAATAAATCTGTTCTTTCTTTTATCAACCTAGGACGTCTAGGTGTAACTTTCTCGTCACTATCAGTATCTTCAATCAAATGTCTTAAATGTTCCATTAGTTTTGTTAAAATAATTCTTTCCAAGTACTTTGAGTTCAAATGACAAAACAGCACAGAAACATAATATGGCATTCGGACGCCATTGAAATATTCTTGGAATGGCTCGGATATACCATGCGAAACGGTGGTATAGTAGCTATTCCCGATTAGGGCCGTTATTCTTAGATTTGTAATTGGTAAAACGTAAAATAGAGTTACTCTCGAATAACTGACAATTTATTCTAAGAATAAAACTTATTCTCGTTTGGTCGAATCCACCCTGAATGTTATAAAACTGTTTAAATATAACTATAAATTAAATATTGCTGGTCATTTCACACAGCGCTATCTAGTCCCAAACTAAGCAGAGCTTGTACTATGGGAACCAGATAACTGATAGAATACTTATCTACATTTTTTTTTTGTTAATACATACTTATAATATATAGATAAACAACCAGACCCGAAACAAATATCTGTAGATCATGCAAACATTTGTTCCGCGGCGGGAATCGAACCCGCACCTCCTGCGCGTTTTACCACCTCCACGTTTAGTTTCTCTGTAGTTCCTTACGGTATCCACTAACCACGTAGACTAATTACTAGGTCTACTAGGAAATCTGTAAACAATTTGCGAATCATTATGATAATACTGATCAAAGTTCTCATAAGCTCATTACTTGAACTCAAAGCACCGTCTTCAGTTCTCTTAGCAGTTGATAAGTATATAATAACATTCGGTTCTGTACGGGTGGCTGCATAATCTCGGCTCTAAAACTTTGGTTTACTGAAGACGGTAACCGTTTTTTGTTGGCCGTAATACAGGGTATTCTAATATTATATATCTCAAGGATTAGGAAGCTATAGAGGCTTTCGGATGGAGAAATATCTAGTTTAAATATTTAATTTTGTAATTGCGAAAATTAGTAGGTAAGTACAATTACCTAGCAGCAAATGTTAAAATAACCATAAAATTCAGGACCTCCATATTCAGCATTAATCGGCTAATAAGCATGCATTATTAACAATGTAAATTAAATTCAATCATTTAAAATGTCAATGGACTAAATAAAACTGGCCAAGTGCGAGTCAGACTCGGGCACGAAGGGTTCCGTTCCATTATCTATAAAAACGGCAAAAATATATATCTAGTCAGGTCATAAGTATTGTCACACAGTAAAAACTTTTCTTATAGAATGCTGGCCACAAAAAAGTTTATAGAATTCGAATTTCGAATTGTTCATGAAAATAAAAATGTATACTTTTTAGAATATTACTCATTTTTAAATATGGAGTGGACGCTTAAAGAAGACCGTGTTGCAGTTATTGCGTTGCATCGTTGCGGTTACGCGCCAATTCAAATTTTTGACATACTGAAAAATTTGAATATAACCAAAAGATTCGTTTATCGCACCATCAAACGATACAATCAAGACTCTAGTGTAGATGACAGGTCAAGAAGTGGTCGCCCTCGGTCTGTTAGGACTCCAGCAGTGATAAAAGCTGTGAAGGTGCGAATTCAAAGAAATCCCAAACGTAAGCAGAAACTGTTGACCCTTCAGATGGGGTTAAGCAGAACCACGGTGAAAAGGGTGTTAAATGAAGACTTAGGGCTTCGGGCATATCGAAGAAAAACAGAACATCGTTTGAATACTCGTCTAATGGACCTGAGACTGAAGAGATGCCGCGCTTTGTTGAAGCGGTACGCGGGAAAAAAATATCGGGAAATTCTTTTTTCTGATGAAAAAAATTTTACCGTAGAAGAGAGCTACAACAAACAAAATTATAAGGTGTACGCACACAAAAGTGAAGAAACGAGCAACCGTATTCCGCGTGTCCAACGAGGTCATTTTCCATCCTCGCTCATGGTATGGTTGGGAGTTTCTTATTGGGGCTTAACAGAGGTACATTTTTGTGAGAAAGGTGTAAAAACGAATGCAGTTGTGTATCAAAATACAGTCCTGACGAACGTTGTGGAACCTGTTTCTCATACCATGTTCAATAACAGGCACTGGGTATTCCAACAAGATTCGGCGCCAGCTCATAGAGCGAAGAGCACACAAGACTGGCTGGCGGCGCGTGAAATCGACTTCATCCGGCACGAAGACTGGCCTTCCTCCAGTCCAGATTTGAATCCGTTAGATTACAAGATATGGCAACACTTGGAGGAAAAGGCGTGCTCAAAGCCTCATCCCAATTTGGAGTCACTCAAGACATCCTTGATTAAGGCTGCCGCCGATATTGACATGGACCTCGTTCGTGCTGCGATAGACGACTGGCCGCGCAGATTGAAGGCCTGTATTCAAAATCACGGAGGTCATTTTGAATAAACTTTAGTGTCATAAGAATCTATGTTTTGTTAAGTTCATTTTGGTATATAAATGGTTACATAATGAATAAACTTGTTTCAATTATTTTATATTAAACATGTGACAAAATTTATGACCTGACTAGGTATATATTCTGTAAATATTTCAAGCGTTTACCTTTTGCCGTTATCAATATCGAGCAAAAAATCACGTTTGTTGTATGGGAGCCCCCCTTAAATATTTATTTTATCCTGTTTTTAGTATTAGTTGTTATAGCCACAATAAAAATACATCATCTGTGAAAATTTTAACTGTTTAACTATCACGGTTCATGAGAAACAACCTGGTGACAGACGGACAGACAGACAGACAGCGGAGTCTTAGTGATAGGGTCCCGTTTGACCCTTTGGGTACGGAACCCAAAAATTACAACGAATACAATAAATGTTAACGAATAGGTACAATAAAATTAAACAATTTTTACTTTTTTTATTTGGTTTTAGTTAAGCGCTTGACCACTACGTCACCTGGTGGTAAGTGATGGTGTGATCGAAGATAGAGCACGCTTGATTATAAAAAACCTATTCACTCTTGACTTGAAGACTCCGAGATTGTACTGTTTGGCAAGGTGGTATGCTGTCCCGGTATGTGTGGTAATTCTCGGTACGTTTGCTTTTCCGGAGGTGGAAGGGGGAAGGAGGGATAAAGTCTTGAAGATCTAACGCACATTCACCAAAATGAATCTTGTAAAAAAACTGAAAGTCTAGCTACTCGGCGTCTGTGCTCAAGACTTTGTAAATTGGCTTCCAATAGGGAGTCATCACCAATGAGTCTAGCAGCACATCGCTCAAACGAATCAAGGGCTTCAAGCTGATACTTGGCCGAGCCATCCTAGAGATGGAAGCAGTACTCCATACATGAGCGGACTTGTGTTTTGTAGAGACTGAGCAGCTGTCCCGGTGAGAAGTACCGCCGAACCTTAGCTAGGATGCCCAGCTTCATAGCAGCAATTTTGCAAGTATAGCAGACAAATAAAATTAAGATTTTGACGCTTTGAAAGTCATAGAGATGACGGTTGCTCTTTACAAACTCAACCATTCAAATATTTAAGGCAGAGTTAAAATATTCAAGCTTCTAATGTGTGATTTATAACTGTCAGTCTGTTTCAGCTTGCAAATAGCCCTAATGATTTCTTTTTTGTACCATAAATTCGCGCTTCTTACTCGCGTCGTAGAAAAACGATCTGATAAAGGTTGCTGGGAGCCGTTGGGAGCGCAAGGTTAGTTTTTCGGGTAATATATGCTCAGCAGTGGACGACCGATGGCTGATACGATGTTAATGATGACTTGGGTCGTTGCTCGCTGAAATTATCGATTCAAAAATTGATTCCGATGTGGAAGTTTTCTCATATAAATTATGTTGCGTACTGAACTTACAAAGTATTATTTACTTTGAAAATACCCTGTTCCTTATGGGAAAATGTTTTCCATGTATATTGGTTTGGAGAAATATATCTTTTACTAGCTGACCAATCCGCGGCTTCGCACGCGTGGTTTGCCAGTAAAAAGTAGCCTATGTGTTAATCCAGGTTATGATCTACGTACACACTAAATTTCATCGCAATCGGTTCAGCCGTTCCGGCGTGAAAGAGTAACAAACATCCATACATACAAACTTTCGCGTTTATAATATTAGTAGGATTTCATTGGCTTTAGGTTTAAAATTGAGACACCCACCATAAACGCCATATAACGGTACCGCCACTTCGACAACCGGAGGTTTAGTAATGAATTCAGTAAACAATCAGGAAGTAAGATCAAATTAATGCTATGTTGTACAAGTATTTCGATAATAACAATGTACCGTTATATAAAATAATATATAAAACCAGTTGTTGCCAGCGGCTTCACCCGCGTCTTTCTGGGGTGCAAAGCACGCTATAAACTTTGACATCCCATTTTTATCCCATGGGAAATGATTTATGGGATAAGTGGTAGCCTATGTGGTGATCCAGGCTATAATCTACGTATATACTATATTTAATCGAAATCACTTCAGTGATTAAGTAACAAACAAACAAACAAACATCCAAACTTTCGCATTTATAATGTTATTGTGATATATTTTAGGGGCAAATTAATTAAATTACATAATTACGATTGATCTTACTCCAAAAGTACCCCAATTAAAATTCACTTTTACTATAAGCATCTTGAGTATAACACTATTTTCACACCACCTGCATGACATATAATCGACAATGTCAAATTATATGTCATGTACACAGTCCCGGATCTAGGGGGGTGGGGGGGGGGGGGGGGGGGCAAGCCGGGGTCTATGCCCCGGGCGGCAAGTTCAGAGGGCGGCCAAATTCACACTTTACATACGAATGGACAACTCATCATTTACTTAACTTTGACCACAGAATAAATAATAGTACTATTTCAGAAATTTCACTATTCTTTTACTGTGGCCATATTAACTCGACCGATACCTTATCTATAAGCCTTAGAAGAAGTTAAGCAAACTTCTCATGCTCCAGAAGCTAAGTACGAAGCAGGTCATCTCTTAACTGTTATAAAGAATTTAAAATTTATTCCTAATTTAACTATTTGGCCAAAAATTGAGTTAATATAGAAATTCAGAAAAGAAGATAGGTATTATCCTTGCCCGTTCCGTTGCACTCATGGATGTTCTGCTCAAAACTTTGCAAATATGAGACTAAATGCAATGGAATATTAGATAAAGGAGGCTGGAGAAGTTGCTGAAAAATGTGGTGTTGACCCTATTTTGCAAAACAAACGAACTCCGAAACGTAAAAAAATATTTCGATGAGATGTGTGAAGACGAATTACAACACCTGCTTTTGGTGAGGTCTGCATGATGTAAACCTCACCAAAAGCAGGTGATTGAATCTCTATGGCTGAGCCGGGAGTAAAGTTGTAATTAATTTCATTATGTCCTCGCGGACATTAAGTGATTCGAATTTGGAACCTCATCTGTATTAAATTTTGAACTAAAGATACCCACACAATAAGATATTATTCGTAAATCGAACTAACCTTTGCACAGAATGCAATAACCTAGATTTGGTTTTTATTGATTCGCAGAAAGTGTGATACATAGAGTATTCTTCACGTGGATCTTGAGCGTGCTTATATCCCTCTCTGCACTCAGGATTCTAGAGTTAACTCACGAGCGGAGTGAAGGAGTTACTCGACGAACAAGTTCTTAATACGAATACGTTCTTACTACGAATAAGTTCTTATTGTGTGGGTCTCTTTGTTTCAAATTATAATAATAAAGAAATAAATAAGTATTACTGGAAATTTCACACAGCGCTATCTAGCCCCAAACAAAGCAGAGCTTTTTCTATGGGAACCAGATAACTCATAGAATACTTACATACTTTTTTTTTGTAACTACATACTTATAAAATATAGAAAAACAACAAGACCAGGGATAAATATTTGTAAATCATGCAAACATTTGTTCCGCGGCGGGAATCGAACCCAGAACCTCCTGCGTCTCAGCCGGCTGTTCGCCCACTGGGCTACGGAGGACATCGTAATACAGATGAGGTTCCAAACTCAAATCACATAATGCCTGCGAAAGAATGATGTGAAATTCAGTACAACTTTACTCCTGGCTCGGCCGTAGGGATTTAATCACCTGCTTTCGGTGAGGTTTACAAGACATATAATTTGACGTTGTTGAGCAGCTTGTGTGAGAATATTGTTATAGTCAAGATAAATTTAATTTAAGCGAATTTTTATCAGGGTATCACTTTAGCGAAACCATGTCTACAGCTCTTAAAAATAAAGTTAAATGTGTACCAACCGTCTGTCACAACTGTCTACGTATGGTTTCAGCCCGTTGATTCGAAAAGCTGCTCTGAGTTTGTCCATGGTAAGTTTATGACACATGATCACGAATTGCGCACTGAACTTTTGCATTTAGCATATTTTTGTTCGCGGTAAATAGTAGACCACCTCAAGTCGTCACGCACGCCAATAGATCAATAGACAAGACATCAAAACAGTCATTCACTAGTAGATGCAGCAAAATTCACCAATAATGCGCACTTAACTTCTGCTATTGCTAGTTGTGAAAGTACCCAACATTATGTAAAAACACCATAAAATATAACATGCACTGCTAAACATAAACCTCTTTTAATCTTAATATATTATTTCCAGTAATTATTCTTGTGGCCTGCACCTTCTACAAAGTCACCTACATATACTACGTGTCTTACTAGACGACATTAAATGAAAACACGGGTCGGGCTTATGGCTGGTATTGTTGTAAATATTTTTCAAATTAATTTCCATAGAAAATTTTAAGTTTTTAAACCTTCTTAATATTAAGTCCTTAAATATCAATAAAACGGCCCTTATAAAATAGGTAAACAAATCATATTCATTCATCATGTAAGTAGGTACCTGTTAAACTGACTAAGCAGCATCGTCCCAAAGGCGCTGCCGATTTACGTTGAAAAAACTTCATTGGAAATCTATCGATTACTGGATAAATATTCAAGCTATCATATTAAACCCACCACTAAAATCATCTAAAATCGACGACCTCCGTGGCGCAGTGGGCGAATAGCCGGCTGAGACGCTGGAGGTAGCGGGTTCGATTCCCACTGCGGAACCAATTTTTGCATGGTCTACAGGATATTTGTTCCGGGTCTGGATGTTTATCTATATATTATAAGTATGTATTTACAAAAAAAAAGTATATAAGTATTCTATCAGTTATCTGGTTCTCATAGTACAAGCTCTGCTTAGTTTGGGCTAGATAGCACTGTGTTAAATGTCCAGCAATATTTATATTTGTAAAATCAGTTAATACGATTTCGGATGTGTGTTTTATGTTAATGTCGTACATAGCAAAACAGATTGTAAGGTCATAGTGAAGTAATTCACAGCGAGATCCGGAATAGCAAGGCGGATGCGGTCGCCTTTGTGTAACGAGCCAGAAACCTACATAGTAACTAATTAGATCATAATCTCGTTGTTAAATAACTTCTAGGTGCCTTTTGCAGATCCAACGCAATTTATTAGAGGGTTTCAGATGAAAGTCTTGTTTCACATACATACATACTCTAATACTAAGTTTAATGAGATTTTGTCATATTAACTCTAACTTAAGTCTTCTTAAACTTTGCTTGAGACATTTTATTAAGTTCACAACCAACAATTCGAAGGCATACAATGGCATGTCGTGGTGGGGATGGGCTTGCAAACTGTCAAGAGTTACTATACAAAAAGCTGACATGTGTCAAACGTAATCAGAATAATTAATTTACTGTGGATCCTATAACTTTCCAGATTGCAACTGGTTTACGGTTGTGTGCGCGGTGCTGCGCCCCTCATCAGTACCAGTGCGGTTCGGCAGTCGAACAACTTGGTCACCATGGATTATCGTGTTCCAGGGTTGCCGGTAGAATTTCCCGTCACGCTAGCCTTAATGATATCAGCCGCCAGACTTTTTGCAGCGTCAACGTTCCAGCTGTTCTCAAACCGAACAGTCTGATACGTGACGATGGTAAGAGGCCTGACGGTATGACTCTTGTACCTTGGGAGAAGGGTAGGCCTTTGGTGTGGGATGCCACGTGCGTCGATACTCTTGCGCCATCTCATCTGTCAGGTACAGCAGTTGGGGCTGGTGCGGCGGCAATTTCAACCGAAGATCTCAAGCGGCGTAAATATGGAAGTCTTAAAAGAGCTTACATATTTGAGCCATTTGGGGTCGAGACCCTGGGTCCATGGGGTACCGAGGTTCATCGCGTTTTCAAAATTCTTTCTGGGCGTCTGGTCGAAGCGACGTGTGATCCGAGAGCTGGCGCTTATCTGGGTCAACGCATAAGCATTGCAATTCAGCGGGGCAATGCAGCCAGTGTCTTGGAGACTCTTCCGCCTGGTAGTGATCTGGAGCTATCTATAGATCGTTTGCAACGGTATTCAGATGATTCAACTGTTTTTTCTTGTATTTTATTATTAATAGTTATTTAACGTATTAAAAAAAAGTAATTGTTTGGACTTGCCTCTGGCGATCGCTTTGTGTATGGGTCTGCGTACTGAGTAACGGATCACATGTAGCAGAGAGTTTAATTGTAAAAATGGTACATTTTAATAAGACCTGCTGAAATCATCCCAAACAACTTTAAATTTATAAATATATAGTCACATTTCAAGAAGATAAATTAGATATTAGGTAATATCTTTTAATAAAATACTAAATAAACCAGTTGTATTAGCTATTAGGTAATATCAATAAATTTATAAAAATACTTAGTAAACCTGTTAAAGTTTTTATATTGCAGGGTTATGATAATAACAGAGATTTGATCAAATTCCTAAGTGATTATTATTAGGTTAACTATGACATAACGTGTTTGGTCATTAAATACCCTCCCACCAAAATATTCTGCTAGTTTTCCATTCAAACAACTGTGATCTAACTAAATCAACAAATTCGTTGGAAATGTTTTTTTCCATTAAATCATAGAAACAATGTCTGAATCCCAACGTTGTTATTTTTTAATTAAGACTATGTTTTTCATCCGTAGAGTAATCGATCACAGACGAGTGATCACAAATATTTTTATAAATACACGATGAGAAAATTTTGCACCCCGTTTTAAGCTAATTTGACGACCTCCGTGGTGCAGGTGGGTTGGATTGCCACCGCGGAACAAATGTTTGCATGATATGTAGATATTTGTTCCGGGTCTGGCTGTTAGGTACAAAAAAAAAGTATTTAAATATTCTATCAGTTATCTGGTTCCCGTAGTAATTGCTTTTTTTTATACAACTTAAATGGCAAACGAGCATGCAGTCCACTAGATGTTAAGTGGGTACTGCAGCCCATGGATATCCACATATAATTCAAAACAAGGTATTATGTTGTCTGAATCTCTATGTGGATACGTTGCCATACTATAGGACTTAGCTGTTATGCCTATGTGCCAGTAATTACAGGAACATACCATTACCATCTAACTGGAGCACAGCAGCACAAGTACTGCTATTTGGCGGCAGACAAACGTAAGCTTGCTTAGTTTGAGGCTAGATAGCGCTGTGTGCGAAATGTCCAGCATTATTTTCTTATTTATTTATAATGAGTGTAGGGCGTACTCCTAATCTTTCTATACGTGCAGTCTTGGATTAGCTATACACAGAGGTGCTGGAATGCCCTGCGTGCCCAGTATAACAATGGTTTCTGGGTGCTGATGGGGCTGCCACGCTTCTGCAGCGCGTTGAGTATGTTCGCAGACGCACGCGTCGATTACTTTTATGCATGGACAATACACTCATGCTTTTATGCAATCATTTGCAAGCGAACATCATCTCTGATGAGAACAACAGAACAACAGCTACCTGACAGTTATGGCCGGTTTACATTATTCCAGTCCAGCGATCCAGTCCAGTACTGGATTGCTTACTGGAAAAATGTAAACCGGCACTGGGATGAACTGAATCCAGTAAGCATTCCAGTCCAGTAACTGGATTCGCGGTCTACTTTTGAATCCAGTGCGATCAATCCAGTGCAACTGGAATAATGTAGACGGCCAATCCAGTGCCATTCCAGTTCTGACGAAGTACACACGTGTTGGTGGTTTTTGCGGACTTTTTTTAACAATGGTGAAGAAGTTATCTGAAGATGAAACTGTAAAGTTTGTCACTATATACAGAGAAAATCCGTGTTTATGGGATATAACATCAGAACATTATAAAAACAAAGCTATGCGCCAAACTGCTTTGCAAACTAGTGATAACAGTTTTTCAAAGTTTTCTGCTGTCATTCTCAGTGCCAGTCTACATATATTCATTGGGATCTTCTACCTTCAGTTGTTGCAAAAGCATTACTGACCCTCCTTTTTGATCTCTTTCGCTGATCCAATTTCTCACCCAAATCCGTTCCTTTTTTTAAGTTCCTTATTAACCTCATTAATAACTTCTTGTAGCAAGAGTGATTGAGCACGTTTGAAACATTTTCGAAACTGACCTCTTCTTGAAATCATTGTCACTGTAGTGTTCACACTTCAACGGCTTCTAAATAACTGGAATAATGTAGACGTTTCAGATCCAGTCCAGCACTGGACTGGAATCTCGCTAGATCACTGGACTGGAATAGTGTAAACCGAGCATTATAGCTAACAGGATGGACAGCGACTGTGTTTTTGTAAAATACTGAACAATAGTGCACATCTGTGCACTATTGAACCGCTATGTCGCTGTATGTTTGTATCCAGTTTGGTTTTGTTTAGCATGTATTTGTTTTTGTGTTTCATTGTATTAAAAACATAATAATAATGTTGAAATAAATACATTGAATTGAATTATGAGATTTTACATGTAAGCAAATCCCGATCTAATATAATATTCTATTTAGTATTTTATACGTAGTTATAGCCATGTTCTTTCATAATAAAACCTTATTAGAATAACCTTCTTGGGATCTAGTTTGTTCACGCGGACGATTTATGAACGCACCACGCGGCTGGCAAGGCTAGGTTATGCGGTCGAGTTAGGTAGTTTGTTTTATCCCATGTATTTGTGTAGATTTAAGGAAATAAAATTGATTTAGAAAGGTTCTTCTGTTTCAGAGTTATTCGCAGGTCTTTTATGGGTGGTTTTCAGTCATAAGTAAAGTTTATATGGAGAAAATATACGTAACCCGCTAAGGATCCCTCCAACACAGTTATATGATTTTTGCAGCCCACTGTATCATAAATCTCTAATAATGATATTAAAGGTCACGACTATACCATTAACCGTGGTCAGATTGTTAAGTCTAATCTAACAGTTAGACTCTAGTTGGTCCAATTCCCCTTGATGATCAAGCTCCGATCTCTTATTCAGTACACAACACAGACCCGTGACGATACCCCACAAGGGAGTAGTCAGAAGCAAATTAAAACGGCAAGTGAAACGAAATAGACATACAAATTTAAACAAAGCGTAAACACTGAAATGCTTCTCAGCCGCAAAACCGTAATACAGCTTGCATATTCTACCTTTATTCTGTAACGGTGACGGTTACTTACGAAAGTGACGTAATTGACCTTTTTATGTGTACCTACTTTGTGGTCTCGCATAACACGGTAAATTATTTCAGCTGGGAGATAATACTCCCGGCGGGTATGACATTGTGACCCCAGTCCCTTTGCACAAAAATATAATATAAAAACAAAAACCCAACTGAAAAATTAACTGATGACAATCAATAATAGCCTATGTGCATGTCGTTCAGTTACAAATACATGTATGAGTTATTTATTGAAGTAAAACTTCTTTACGCACGCTTGACTTGGGGAGTAAGCTGGTGAATGCGTGACGAGAGCGTTACGAAAAGTGTGATCGGGCGAGGCGAACGAAAGTTGAGAGGGTAATCTAAGTTAGTGAAGATAGAAATATACATACATATAGATGGAGCTAAAGAAGTTTTACTTCAGTCGTGTGCTCTAAAGCACACTCGTTTTTTTATATAAGCATAGCAAATAACAGTATCAGTGCGAGGCGAGACGCAGTGCGGAGCGATCGCACACACCCTGATAATCTCATATTTATACTAATTAATTACAATATAAATTAAGCAAGGAGACAATTGCCTTGGGCAATAAGTTTTATTACAATTTATAGTACAGTAATACCCAGTAATACCTTCGCGATAGGTAGGACCGAGCGATAACCGTGTAAGTCAAATTCGCGTAAGTTGGGGTTCAACTTGCATTCAGTGTACGCTCCAAAGACTTGTGCTTTTCATTACTTGTTAGGTTCAAATGACTCATTTGTTCTTTTTGATGAGTTAATTAGAGGTTATCAATACAATGCACTGCGTACGTAAAACGATTTCACGCGAACAAGTTCGAACCTGTCGTGAACGGAACACTAACAGGGCGGAGTAGGAGAGCTGATGCGCGCGGCCATCAAAAAGAAAAACTGCGTATCTCCGAATTCGCGTAGGTCGGGATAGTACTGTACACACGGCTATACTTCAAGCTATACATTTCCAGTATAAGCTGACCTCGCATTGTGTAGGCTTTTCGTAGAATGCGAGATCAGCTTATACTGGAATTGTATAGCTTGATGTGTAGCCGTGTGTACAATTATTCAGTACTAAAATTGCAAAAGAGTGCCATAACTCGTTTATAAAGCCATAAATGGAAGGTTGTCACGATAACGAATGGTAAGAAAACGAATAAACCAAATAATTGACTTACCGCTAAAACCAAGCCGCGCTTCACATTGAAGAACTGCAGACCACTCAAAGCGACTGTATCTCCGTGAATCTGCTCTAGAAATCTTTGTATCTGAAATGTAAGGATTCTATTTTGAAAACTTACAAATACTATTATTGCTCACGGAAATCGAACGAAAGCCGGAAATTACGTTTGGATGACAGGTTTCAAAATACTACCAACGGATAACAGAACCAAATGATACAACCACAGAATAGATAAACCCCAGAAAAAGTGAACGCGCCTTATTAGGCCTTATTACCTAGTCAGGTCATAAATTCTGTTACATGTTTAATATAAAATAATTGAAACAAGTTTATTCATTATGTAACCATTTATATACCAAAATGAACTTAACAAAACATAGATTCTTATGACACTAAAGTTTATTCAAAATGACCTCCGTGATTTTGAATACAGGCCTTCAATCTGCTCGGCCAGTCGTCTATCGCAGCACGAACGAGGTCCATGTCAATATCGGCGGCTGCCTTAATCAAGGATGTCTTGAGTGACTCCAAATTGGGATGAGGCTTTGAGCACGCCTTTTCCTCCAAGTGTTGCCATATCTTGTAATCTAACGGATTCAAATCTGGACTGGAGGAGGGCCAGTCTTCGTGCCGGATGAAGTCGATTTCACGCGCCGCCAGCCAGTCTTGTGTACTCTTCGCTCTATGAGCTGGCGCCGAATCTTCTTGGAATACCCAGTGCCTGTTATTGAAGATGGTATGAGAAACAAGTTCCACAAGGTTCTTCAGGACTGTATTTTGATACACAACTGCATTCGTTTTTACACCTTTCTCACAAAAATGTACCTCTGTTAAGCCCCAATAAGAAACTTCCAACCATACCATGAGCGAGGATGGAGCGAGGATGGAAAAAATAATTTCCCGATATTTTTTAACCTCGTACCGCTTCAACAAAGCGCGGCATCTCTTCAGTATCAGGTCCATTAGACGAGCATTCACACGATGTCCTGTTTTTCTTCGATATGCCCGAAGCCCTAAGTCTTCATTTAATGCCCTTTTCACCGTGGTTCTGCTTAACCCCATCTGAAGGGCCAACAGTTTCTGCTTACGTTTGGGATTTCTTTGAATTCGCGCCTTCACAGCTTTTATCACTGCTGGAGTCCTAACAGACCGAGGGCGACCACTTCTTGACCTGTCATCTACACTAGAGTCTTCATTGTATCGTTTGATAAACGAATCTTTTGGTTATATTCAAATTTTTGCAGTATGTCAAAAATTTGAATTGGCGCGTAACCGCAACGATGCAACGCAATAACTGCAACACGGTCTTCTTTAAGCGTCCACACCATATTTAAAAATGAGTAAAATTCTAATAAGTATACATTTTTATTTTCATGAACTATTCGAAATTCGAATTCAATAAACTTTTTTGTGGCCAGCATTCTAAAAGAAAAGTTTTTACTGTGTGACAATACTAATGACTTGACTAGGTATATGAAGCATCAAGATTTACTTAAATTGAGTAGATGTTGACGCGAACGCCATTAGTTACTCTGTGACCGTCGTCACGCGTGACGTGTTTTACAGTGTTTAATTTAGTTAAGGTATGCTTCTTGTGTCGTCCCATCGTGTAAAAATTCATACGTAAGTAACGCATTTAGATGTTGTGTTATTTGTTTATTGAAAAAATTGTTCAGTTTGTAATTATAGTAAATAATGATCCTCCATTTTGCTGGTGTTGCCAAATATTGAGTGTTATTATTTTTCCTACTCTTGAATTCTGAGATTAAAAACAAAAATTTTATTAGTTTTAGTTTTTAAATTATACTAGTAGTTCGCCCCGAATTGAGATCTCACAAATCTCCCAAAGAACAAAAAAAAATATTATTTTTATGGCGATTTGCGCAACGATGCCTGAATGTATTTAGTGACCAAATATGATTTTATTTGTTCTCAAAATATGATTTTATTAGTTTAGGGATCGTTTTGCAAACCGGCCTTGATATTTGATTAATAAAATAGTGCCATAGTTACATTATTTGTATTTTACCAAAAACATTTACCCCAAAATGGATATATAATGACTAAGCTAGCAACATTACGCGGGTGGGGATGAGGTGGGCGCGGGACGCGGGTTTCGTTCTAAGTACACAGCGTAGGTACGGCTTGCAACCATAGCTGAATGCCTGTTCTGGTGTTTTACCAATTCTGTGGATACAATCGTCTTTTCGAAATAGTGATCCATGTTTAATTAGTGTTCCTGAGTATAATTTTTCTATTGAAGTAAACGGTGCATTATAATTGTACTCATTGTTCTAGTGTATGCATATCTGATTAGAAGTTTGGCTTAACGTGGTTTATTTTTCGATTCCTTGTGTATACTTTCATACATACGTAAAATAATAGACGTCACCTCAGACCTATTAAATTTTCTTTAGCCCCTGTGTTTAACAGGAAAGATAATAATAATATAAAGTTTTATTCAGGCAACAATGTGCGCATACAAATTTGATTACAAGGTCTATATTTATAAATAACTTAAAGACAGTATTTATAGATATGGGTCTTGTTTTCAAAATTCTTTCTGGGCGACGCGTAATCCGAAAGCTGGCGCTTATCTGGGTCATCATCATCATCAGCCGGAAGACGTCCACTGCTGAACATAGGCATCCCCCTTAGATTGCCACAACGAGCGGTTGGTAGCCGTTTGCGCCCAACGGCTCCCCGCAATTCTTACTACATCATCGGTCCACCTTGTAGGGGCCGGCCTACGCTGCGTCTTCCAGTCCGTGGTCTCCACTCGAGTACCTTTCTTCAACGCATTGCAATTCAGCGGGGCAATGCAGCCAGTGTATTGGGGACACTTCCGCCTGGTAGTGTATAATTAAATATTGGTGGAAATTTCACACAGCGCTTTCTAGCCCTAAACTAAGCAGAGCTTGTACTATGGGAACCAGATAACTGATAGAATACTTATATACTTTTTAAGTTTTTTGTTTTATCTCCAAGTTGTTTTTTTGTGTCAAAAAGCCATGAATAACAGAAATAATATATAATTATGTACAATAAATACAGAAGAAATAGTTAAATCATCTAAAGACCGTTGCAAACGATCTATAGATAGCTCAACTGCTCCAGATCACTACAAGTTTATTAGAGCATACATATAGATATGTAAATTGAACTACATATGAGATGAAAATCATATAACATGGAAGATAATTTAAAATACCTTTTTTATTAAAATAACACTTAAAAACTAATAACGTTTGTAGGGATAATGCTATCATAAAATAGTCTTCATCGTAAAAACCGAAGCTCAGAAAACGCTCAGTTTAGAATAAATAATGTCACTAATATGTATTTAGGTAGGCAGTAATTTACCATACATTTAACTAGTGGTTCCATACAAACAAAAATGTACCTAATCTTTAACCATCAAAAATGTGCCACGAAATGCAAAACCATCTACTTGACCTACAGTTTCATTCAAATTACAGGTACGAGGTTCATGATAATTGATTATTCTTTTTTGGGGTAGAAATTACAGTTTTTCTGGATACCAGACTTTTTCCTTCATTGTTGTCATTAAAACTACACGCATACCAAATTTCAGCATTCTGGGGTCACTGGTGTACCCTGTGAAATTTGTCAAAGTTCAATTTTTATTATGGCTAATAACTTAAAAACTAGAAAATATAAAATAAAAATAAAAACCAACTCAAAATGTACTCACAAATATCTTTTATTAAACGTACCACTTGACCGGATAGTCCCATTTTTTTTTTTATCCCCTTTCAACTCCCATATCTCTACAATCCCCCAACATTTTTAGCTCACACCAAAATTGTGCCATCACTACCTACCTATATATTAAATTTCACGATGATCGGATCAAACGCTTTGAAAGTTATCCTCGGAGAAACAAACATACATACATACATACATAAGTATAACGCCGATTTGCCCAAGTTGATTGAGAGATCTCGCTTCGCTCGATCAATTAGAACCAGTAAAACGGAACAAGGAATGTATAATTATAAATTTTGCTTTATAGAATTATACGTATACAATAAAAATATTTTTCTAAAGATTTTATTTTTTATTTATTTACTCGGTCTAATTAACAGTTAAAAGTCAGACCCTATGACTAAAAATGGAGGAAATTCTGAACCCTCTGGTAATTGGATACTAAAAAATTAAATGTCATTTGGATTAAAAGTTTATGACTCAAAGGTCAGATTTAAGCATCAATGGAAAATATTCTCATAACAAACAGAAGAACCTTGTAAGGAGAAAGATGCAAATTCGACGTCTCCAGTTCTCCTTGTGCCCGACAGAAATTGATATGACACTTCTCTATACACTTTGCACAACAAAGTCAAAACAACTTGTTTCATAAGACTTACTAAGTAGTCAGATGTTCTGGTTCACCAACTTACTATTTTTGTTTGGAAGGTTTCTAGTCTCAGAGCAATAATACATAGTTCAGACTTGTCCATACTAATGGTTCACCCCGAACTGAGATCTCGCGAGTCTACCATTAAAACAACAAAAAAAATTATTCGTAATATTTGGCTATCAAAAACGTGCCACGAAATAAATAACTATAACTTGGCCTACAATTTCATTCAAATACAGGTAGCGGGAGTTCATGTTAATTGGTTGCTCTTTTTTGGGGTACGAATTGCAGTTATTCTGGATTTCAGACTCTTGCCTTTATTTCTGATACTTAAGGTACACGCATACTAAATTACAGCACTGTGGGGTTACTGGTGTAACCTGTGAATTTTGTGGAAGATTAGTTTTTATTATGGCTAATAACTCAAAAACTACAAAAAGTCTCATTTTCTTTTTTTTTTACCCCTGATGAACCCCAATATCTTAACAAACCCCCAACATTTTTAGTTTATTTAGTCACACCAAAATTGTGCCATCACTACTTACATAATTATCAAATCAATTAACAAATAATCAATTTCACGATGATCGAATCAACGCTTCGAAAGTTATCCTCGGACAAACACACATACATATATACATACATACATACAACGCCGATTTGCCTTACTTGATTTGGAGATCTCGCTTCGCTCGATCGATTGACGATAGATAATCCTGAAAAAACATATATTCTCTCATATTCAATATGGTTACTGGATTTTAGTCAATAGATATTGGCTAGTGCTTCTTTAATAAATATTTTCCCTCTAAGTTACTGTTGGTAAACTGTATCTTAAAGTTGACGGACTTGGCCGTAAATTGCTTAGGATTACGTCACAAACTTCTCGTCTATGACTAAACTTCAGCATTTAAGGACGTTTATTGGACTTCGTAGATTACATTTACATTGGGTCAATGTCGGAGGGTGTATTAAAATGTGGAGCAGTTTTATATTGTGTGAGTTATCACGTAAGTATGTAAGAGTAGTTAGGGCGGAAAAATGTATAACTACATTGTCAGGCTTCATCATTGCTTTAAGAGTGAAAATAGTTCACAGCGGTTTGCCTTCTGCATACGCAAGTGTATGCGATTGACTAAAGGTACTGACACACATGCTCATAAGCATGCTTTGCAGTTGTTCACATTTCCTAGCAATGAGCATGCTAGATTTAAGCATGCTTCCAAATAAGAGTGCTTAAAGCAAACAATTGAACACACATGCTATTTAAGCACAGGCTTTTTGCTAACATGGAAGTTTAAGAAAATACACATTTTTGTTCCTCAAATTTAATGGAAGTTACCCAAGAGAATACATATTTAAACAGTGGTTCATCAAACTTACAAAGATATAATGTTAATTATATCCGATCAGAACTGAATAAAATAATAACCTGTCGCAGACTAAGATTGATTGAATCGTCATAAGCATGCTCATAAGTAAGACCTATTCAGACGTGCTTAAAGCACGCCCTCTTTAACCATAGCGGCTCAGTCCGCATGCTCAAAAATCAAACGACTGTTGATTTTTGAGCATACTCGAAATGAGGATGCTCATTACTAGCAATATCCCGACACACATGCCACTAATGAGCAAATGCTCATTAGTGGCATGCTTTCGTGGTACTAATGAGCATGTGTGTCAGTACCTTAACGCGCTGTAGTACATTTTGACAACAAATTACGACGACTCTACATATCCAGCCTACTGTACAATTAGGCGCCTGGCACTTCTTAAAAACGAACTGGTTTAATTACCTAGTCAATGTTTGACTAGAGCCTGGACTGGAGGGACTGGAGTCTTACGACAAGCTTAGTTCTTAGACAAAATCCAACTCGACATTTCAAATGTTAAAAATGATTAAAAATATAAACAGTTTCCCAGTAGAGGGTTAACATTGATACAGGCTGATGTTGATGATAAAGATTATGAAATAATACAGTTCTGTGGGCAGGCCATATAGCGCGCAGAACAGATGGCCGATGGGGCCGAAAGGTTCTCGAGTGGAGGCCACGGACCGGCAAGCGCAGCGTAGGACGTCCACCCACAAGATGGGCAGACGACTTGGTAAGAACCGCAGGTCGGCGTTGGATGCAGGCCGCTTCCAACCGCAGTTCCTGGAGATCAATGAGGGAGGCCTTTGTCCAGCAGTGGACGTCCTACGGCTGATATGATGATGATGATGATGAAAGTTCCGTTAAGCATCATATTGCAGCAAAATTGTAGATGCTGAGTTTTCATTAGGCACCGTAAATATTATGATGACTCCTATTTAAAAGCTACAGTGCCACCAACTTATCTGTTCATCATCATCATCAGCCGGGAGACGTCCACTGCTGAACATAGGCCTCCCCCTTAGATCGCCACAACGAGCGGTTGGCAGCCGTTTGCGCCCAACGGCTCTCCGCGATTCTTACTAGATCGTCGGTCCACCTTGTGGGGGGCCGGCCTACGCTGCGTCTTCCAGTCCGTGGTCTCCACTCGAGAACTTTTCTTCTTCAATGGTTATCGGTTCTACGAGCGATGTGGCCCGCCCATTGCCACTTCAACTTGCTAATTTTGAGAGCTATGTCGGCAACTTTAGTTCTTCTGCGGATTTCCTCATTGCGGATTTTGTCACGCAAAGAAACCCCGAGCATAGCCCTCTCCATACCATCTGTACCAACTTATCTGTTCGGGAGGTCAAAATTAGAACTAGTCCCGACAAGAATAAATCTATATACAAATGTGGCTGTTCAAAAGACACTTGCGACACCCTTCACAATTAACAGATAACTTGGTAGATCTGTAAACCAAAATGCATGATAAAAATTTTTTTTATAAATATATAAGCAATGCGACATCTCTTGTCCATAAAGTGAACTGGACCGTTTGGTATAGAGCAGGCAAAAACTGTGAAAAAAATTCCTGTAGATGGAGCTAACGTGGCTTTGAGTCATAAACTGAGATGTCTCGCTAATTTCGACCCTGGCGTGACCAGAGCCTGTAGCACAATTGGCAGTGCATCCTCGTATCAAGAGGAAGGTTGCGGGTTCACGTCCCATCGGGCTTGAGAGTTATTATTCATAATTATACATCTTTAGATATCGTAACATGCACTTAGACAAATCAATAGTTTACAAGTTATTAATATGAAATTATCTTTAACCAGCTGACCCGCCGAACTTTGTACCGCCTTAACATGCATATGACGCGGGCTTCCAATGTATGAGAAAATTCATTTTTTTCATAATTTCGTTTTCGTGAATTTTTCCTAAATTTTATTACTTACTTATTCTGCTATTCGAGGCGCAGACCAATCCAACAAATTAAAGATCATCAAAATTGATCCAGCCGTGCTTGAGTTATAAATAGTAATACACTAACCCAACTTTGATAGAAAAGAAAAGAATGATATGTAAGTTACACTATTTATAACTCAAGAACGGTTGAACCAATTTGCCTGAAAGTTGGTGGGGAGGTAGCTTAGAACCAGGAGACGGACATAAGGTATTTTTACCCGACTGCGCAGAAAAAGGGCAATGTTTTCATGGACAAACCACGCCTGCAAAACCATAATAGACCACCACCAACCAACAAATGAGTGATTCAAGAGGAAGGTATATATGTACAAAACATACATAGAAACTGCGAAAGTAACTGTTTGTTTGTTACCTTTTCATAACTAAAAGGCTAAATGGGTCGTTATGAAATTTAGGAGATATATTATATCCTGGGGAAGGACATAGGCTACTTTCTATCTGAGTGCATAAAATGAGGGTAATATTTTTATTGAAACGCATGCGAAGCCGCGGGCGGGTCAGCTGGTATAAGATAGTATTACTTCTAGTTGTACCTTTTGTTTGACACCGACAACTCAATAACATTAAAACAACAAAAAAAAATAAACATAAACAACACAACAACATAAAATTTCAGGTACAACAACATAACTTAGAATTTACAAACAAACAAACTACACAAAATAATGTTAAGTGGTTTTAAAAATCTTATAAAAATTATTTCACAGATATTGCTGAAACCAATAAGAACAAAGTCAATGTACCTACCTCAACACAATACGTAGACGAGCTAACACCATAAAGCAACACCGCCGGCGCCTTGCTCGCAGTATGAATCCTAGCAGCCGTCAACGATACCGCCAGCGAGCGAACCATCAGGAATACAAAGGAATACACGAAGTACAAAGCTTGTTCATATCCTCCCAGTGGCCTAAAAAGTTCAAGAATGATAATAATGTACGGATGGCTTTGTAATGATGGAATTCTTATGTTTTTTTTTTTCTAACGGAGTAATTCGCTATTGTCCACTGAGGCCGATGCAGCAACCGAACTTTTGGCGAGCGCAGAGGGCGCTTATCCCAGTAAGTTTTGATGAGGCAACTAGCGCAAGGGCACCACTTAGGTACGAACCTCGGCTTGGGGCGTTGCCTGGATGGGGTTAGAAGAGAAACACCCAGGTACAGAGACATAAAATAAATCAAACAAACGATACTTTAATCTCTTTGGAGCTACGCAAAAAATGTTTGAGATGTATAAATTAAATTTGATGGACCATGTTGGGTCCTAGAACTATGAGAAATAAAAATTTAATAATAAAGTTTGATATATTTTTAGAGTTCCGTATCCAAAGGGTAAAACGAGAGTCTATTACTAAGACTCTGCTCTTTGTTTGTTTGTTACTCAATCACTTCGTACCGGCTGAACCAATTTCGATGAAATTTGGTATGTACGGAGATTATAACCTGGATTTTTTATATTTCATTTTATATTAAGCATTTAGTCTAGGGTTGCCATAAATCCCCAAGGTTCCGTCTGGACATTTACAATTTGGGGTCCTTTTTTTTGTATACAGTGTGTAACAGAAATCATGGAAAAAAAATCTAGGTATGTATAATTATGTCATACACAACTGTATCTCTAGCTAGATGTAAGGAACCTACACACCTGAAAAAAATACCCAAGATAGATGATAAATTGTGTAGATGATACATAATATAAAATCTGACCGAAATAGCACAAATAAGATGAAAAAAAATATTTAAAATTTGCATTAAAATAAAAAAAATCGTCTGTTGGCTGCTTGCACGTCCTGCGCGGCGCGCTCGATTATGTTTGTCGGGACATTTTAGAGCTTGTCGGGACGTCGGGACACCACTGTTAATAACGGTGATATGTCCCGACGTATTGGGACAAATGGCAACCCTAATTTAGACACACAAGCTGACGGGCCTCCTGATGTTAATTGGTCACCTTCGCCTATAAACTCCGGCAAGACTAGAAGTACTGCAGTCGTGTTGTCTAAAACCTAATGGCTTATATACACCTCTCTTAAATGCGGTTATGTTGAAGCCCACCGGGAAAATCTCCGGAGGAAGCTCATTCCACATCTTGCAGAAGAAACTTCTTCTTAGCGTGTCAATAGCTCTACTTATATATTGTGGAAGAAACGAGCGGGTGAAACGCACCGTGTGAGACTTTCACGAATCAAGAATATGTGGGTGAACTCATTGCCGATTGCAGGAGGTTCGATAGTAGAAGTGGAAAGCAGGGAATATAATTGATCAGCTCTTCAGAACATTCGCCGTTATAATTGGTTGGGGAAAATGTCTTTTTGCATTATAGTATGTATGAACTTGTAATACAATCTCTTTGGCTATACTATTTGTATCTCGCTGGTTATGGTATCATTCAAAGTTTAAATTTTAAAGAAGATAATTCCAAATACATATTAGAAAATGTGTCATTTTTATTTGTTTTTCGTACTGTTAAGATGAGTGAATCTAATGAAGAAATGAGATACATTTTAAAATTTTACTACAAAAAAGGTCAAAATGCAACGCAAGCCGCGCAAAAAATTTTCGATGTTTATGGACCTAGTGCAGTGTCTGTGAGAGTAGCACAAATTTGGTTTAAGCGTTTTTAATCCAGAAATTTTGATGTCAAAGATGCACGTCACTCTTGTAGACCTAATACGGATAAAATTGATGCCATTTTTGAAAAAGTGGAGCAATATCGGCATATCAGTAGTTACGACGTCGCTGCAGAACTGGGAATTGACCACAAAACAGTTTTGGCGCATTTGAAAAAAACTGGGTACACAAACAAGCTCGATATTTCGGTACCCTACGAGCTCACTGAAAGAAACGTAATGAACCGTGTACGCATTTGTGATTCTTTATTACGACGCAATGAAACCGAACCATTTTTGAAGAAGCTGATAACTGGTGATGAAAAGTGGACCACGTACGACAAGAACGTGCGAAAAAGGTCGTGGTCAAAGGCCGGTCACGCTTCACAGACTGTGGCGAAACCCGGGTTAACTCGCAACAAGGTGATGCTGTGTGTGTGGTGGGATTGGAAGGGCTTTATTCATTATGAGCTATTACCACCAGGCAGGACCATCGATTCTGAACTCTACTGCGAATAACTGATGAGATTAAAGCAAGAAGTTGAGAGAAAGCGGCCGGAATTAATCAACAGAGGGGGTGTAGTTTTTGATCATAATAACGCTAGACCTCACACATCTTTAGCCACTCAGCAAAAATTAAGAGTTTGACTCGGAGGTGTTAATGCATCCGCCGTATAGTCTTGACCTTGCACATTCAGATTTCCACCTGTTTCGGTCTCTTCAGAATTTTTTAGGCAGTGTCAGGTTAACATCACGAGAGGACTGCCAAATTTACTTGTCGCGGTATTTTGATCAGAAGCCCCAAAATTTCTATAGCAATGGGATCATATCCCTACCTACAAGATGGCAAAAAGTTATAGAACAAAATGGTACCTACATAATTTAGTTAAATGTAAATAAACTATATTAAAAAAATTATTAAATTTTCTTTAAAAATGCGAAGAAACTTTTTCCCTAACCTATATATTTTATAGAAGACGCTCAGCGCTCTGATGTCACGGGCGCAAACTAACACATAGGATAGGATTAACACATAGGCTACTTTTTATTTTTATATATGGACCTTCATGGTAGCTTGATTATGTCTTCGATCTTCATATCAGAAGGAAAAAGTGGAACAACAAAATAAAAAATAACTAGCTGCCGCACGTGGCTTCGCACGCGTGATTTGTGGTTAATAAAACCGGCCAAGTGCGAGTCGGACTCGCGCACGAAGGGTTCCGTACCATTATGTATAAAAACGGCAAAAAATCATGTTTGTTGCATGGGAGCCCGCCTAAATATTTGTTTTATTTTAATTTGATTATTTATTTTTAAAGTAACTTTATAAATAAATATTCTGTGAATATTTCAAGCGTCTACCTGTTGACGTTATCAATATCGAGCTAATACGAGCAAAAGAATCACGTTTGTTTTATGGGAGCCCCCTTAAATATTTATTTTATTCTGTTTTTAGTATTTTTTGTTATAGCGGCAACAGAAATACATCATCTGTGAAAATTTCAACTGTCTGACTATCACGGTTCATGAGATACGGCCTGGTAACAGACAGACAGCGGAGCCTTAGTAATAGGGTGCCGTTTTACCCTTTGGATACGGAACTCAAAAAAGTAGCCTATTTGGTAACAATCGACGTACGTATCAAATGTTATAGAAATTGGTTCAGCCGTTACAACGTGATTGAGTTACAAACAAACACCCAAACTTTCGTAATTATAATATTAGTGTGATTAAAACTACTGTTAAATTCACAGAACACAAAAAACTATTTTTTTAAATTTCTTTCAATTTTCTATTTCTAGGTAAGCTAGTTTTTACATGTGTGAGTTTAGCTACACTGGTTTTCATAATGAAAAGTCATCATGCTAGTTCTATTGTTTTTTTTTATGTTCTGTGGTTAAATTACCACTGTTCCTTAAAATTGTTTCATGTGCCATTTTGTGTGTACCAAATAAATGATGACTCTATTCTATTCTATTATTTTAATAATAATTCATCATGGTAAGCCACATAAAATAATATAAGCTAAGCTATGGTTAAAGGTGAAATGCAATAAAAAGAGTTGGGTTTTTACCTTTGGTCTGTGTCATCTTCATATCTACAACGTGGCGTGGCTTTTATTCCATCCCTGAAAGTGAACATCACGTTGACCACGGCGTTTGTTCTATTTATCGCAATTTATCATCAGTCGTACTTCTAAGGCTTATACATCTATCTCATTATCTATATTCAAATTAATAAACGCCCGTTTAATAATGCGTGCATTTTTTTTCAACCTATCCCACTGCTGGGCAAAGGTCTCCCCACTGTCTTCCAGGACTTTTGCTCGCTCGCCGAATTCCACCAATCTGTCTCGAAGGCACCGAGATCGTCACGCCAGAGTCTACTAGGCCTTCCTCGGCGCCGTCGCCCGTCTTCAGGCACCCACTGCGTGATGATCGTTGCCCATCTGTCCGGGTGCATCCGTCTTACGTGGCCCGCCCAATTTCATTTTAGCCTGGCAGCCTTATTTCCTGCATCAGCAATGCCGGTCTTTAAACACAGCGTGGTGTTACGGATTCTGTCAATCCTCTATTGCTCTTTGGCAAACCATGAGTTTGGATTTTTGAGCTTCTGTTAAAGACCAATTTAGCTAATTATATCCAAGGGATGGTTTCTACTAGGGTACTTTACGGGGTCCAACATTAATATATCAGCCAAAGTACTGCTGCTGAGCATAGGTCTCCTCCATATATTTCCAGAGCGACAGATCCTGCGTGGCCTGCACCCAACGGCTCCCAGCAACCTGTATCAGGGCGTCTTTCCATCTAGTGGTGGCCATCCTGCGCTCTCCACAGTGCGAGGTCTTCACTCAAGAAGCTTTCTGCCCAACGGCTGTCAGTTCTTCGAGCTTTGTCCACTTAAATAAATGAATAATTATTGCTGGACATTTCACACAGCGCTATCTAGCCCCAAACTAAGCAGAGCTTGTACTATGGGAAGCAGATAACTGATAGAATACTTATATATTTTTTTTTGTAAATACATACATAGAGAAACAACCAGACCCGGAACAAATATATGTAGATTATGCAAACATTAGTTCCGCGGCGGGAATCGAACCCTGCGTCGCAGCCGGCTATTCGACCACTGCACCACGGAGGTTGTCACTTAGGCTCACCACTTTTTAGTTCTAGTAATCATTCCATTCTGTTGTTTTATTTCTTGTTTTTATTAGGTAAACTTACGCTAGAGTATGCAGCAGTTGCAAACAGATAAAGAACAAGTTGTTAGCGAAGGATATAAACACAACTCCTCCTATGATGTCGTCCACAGTCCGCACCAGATTTGAAACCCTGTTGTAATCTTCCCGCATTGTCCGCCAAAATGAAGATGGAACGAACTGAAAAAAAAAGTTTTAAAAATAAATTCGTGAAACGCATAGTTCATGCACAGTGAAGGGTTCCGTAGCCAGTATAAACTGTTTACAAACCCAACTAGTAAAGTCTACTCAGCTTTGATAATTGTCTTCTTACAACTTCAGTATTCACAGTAAAAAAATTTCTTTTAGAATGCTGGCCACAAAAAAGTTTATATAATTCGAATTTCGAATTGTTCATGAATATAAAAATGTATACTTTTTAGAATATTACTCATTTTTAAATATGGAGTGGACGCTTAAAGAAGACCGTGTTGCAGTTATTGCGTTGCATCGTTGCGGTTACGTGCCAATTCAAATTTTTGACATACTGAAAAATTTGAATACAACCAAAAGATTCGTTTATCGCACCATCAAACGATACAATGAAGACTCTAGTGTAGATGACAGGTCAAGAAGTGGTCGCCCTCGGTCTGTTAGGACTCCAGCAGTGATAAAAGCTGTGAAGGCACGAATTCAAAGAAATCCCAAACGTAAGCAGAAACTGTTGGCCCTTCAGATGGGGTTAAGCAGAACCACGGTGAAAAGGGTGTTAAATGAAGACTTAGTGCTTCGGGCATATCGAAGAAAAACAGGACATCGTTTGAATGCTCGTCTAATGGACCTGAGACTGAAGAGATGCCGCGCTTTGTTGAAGCGGTACGCGGGAAAAAAATATCGGAAAATTCTTTTTTCAAATAAAAAAATTTTTACCGTAGAAGAGAGCTACAACAAACAAAATGATAAGGTGTACGCACACAGTAGTGAAGAAGTGAGCAACCGTATTTCGCGTGTCCAACGAGGTAATTTTCCATCCTCGCTCATGGTATGGTTGGGAGTTTCTTATTGGGGCTTAACAGAGGTACATTTTTGTGAGAAAGGTGTAAAAACGAATGCAGTTGTGTATCAAAATACAGTCCTGACGAACCTTGTGGAACCTGTTTCTCATACCATGTTCAATAACAGGCACTGGGTATTCCAACAAGATTCGGCGCCAGCTCATAGAGCGAAGAGCACACAAGACTGGCTGGCGGCGCGTGAAATCGACTTCATCCGGCACGAAGACTGGCCCTCCTCCAGTCCAGATTTGAATCCGTTAGATTACAAGATATAGCAACACTTGGAGGAAAAGGCGTGCTTAAAGCCTCATCCCAATTTGGAGTCACTCAAGACATCCTTGATTAAGTCAGCCGCCGATATTGACATGGACCTCGTTCGTGCTGCGATAGACGACTGGCCGAGCAGATTGAAGGCCTGTATTCAAAATCACGGAGGTCATTTTGAATAAACTTTAGTGTCATAAGAATCTATGTTTTGTGAAGTTCATTTTGGTTTATAAATGGTTACATAATGAATAAACTTGTTTCAATTATTTTATATTAAACATGTGACAGAATTTATGACCTGACTAGGTATATATTTGTAAACGGATTCTTGTACCAAAAAAGTGATCAGCAAACAAGGTCTTTCAAAATAGGTCTTTTAAAAACGATCACAAACTTTTTTACACCTTGGGTTACATTATGGACGTTTTAGTAAGGATCCCTATTTTTTTCTAGTAATAAATATAGCCTATGTAACTCAAGGATAATGTAGCATTCTAATGGTGAATTATTTTTCCAATTAATCGGAAATCAGTCTAGTATTTTTTGAGTTTATTTGTTACAAACATACGAAAATACAAATATTTCCTCATTAGAATGTTATAATAAAATAATATTATAGTATAGATATATCAATATTAACGGTTAATAAGTTTTTTGTTCGTAAGATATTGTAAAACAACTTTTAATTTTCAAAGGCACGATACCAAGGATTTTTTTACAAAACTATGGTGGTTTTTAACTATGTTTTTAACCCCCACGAAAAAAGAAATGGTACGGGCTTATAAAATTGTAAAAAAGTAACCTAAATGAATTAGACAGCTTTTTGTTGAATACTAAAGATTTTATTTTATTTTATTTATTCAGGGCAACCAACAATTGTGTCAACGGTACATTCATATACATTATACAAGAGCAATGTACTTTACTACATATCAAAGCTAATTGCACAATCAATTATGGTATAACACTTCATGCATTTATATATTCAGTATTGAAAATGCAAGCATGTGAGTGAGCTAGGATTATACCTTTCCCCTGACAGCCATGATCCTCTGATTAACTTGTTCGAAACGGGACGTCAGGTAAAGGCTCATGCAGATAACGAACACATCTGCGAAGTTCCAGTTGAACGTGCATTGGAGGTTGAGATACTGAAAATATTCAACATACTATTTATACTAAAAACAGGATATTTACCATGATTTCTGAGTGTTTGAGTATTCCGATATTTCGGCGCAGTTGCATGCGCCATGATCACGGGTAAACTGAAGTCTTTGCGAGTAGGTAGTTATTGAGAGATACAACGATCTACCCTCTTTCTTAGTCTCTTGCTAGGAATGAATTCGCTTATTATATTACTACCACCGGTTTCATTCTCGATCATAACGCGATTTCGACACACAACACTCCCCGGTATCAGGACGCGTAATTGACACTTCACTTCTTTGGTTCTTACACATTCTCACCATAGGATTCCAGGCTCCAGATAATTGAAAACCATCTTCACGATTGAAATTCTTGTGTTTAGCAATCTCCATTGCCTCTTGAACCAGTCTTGGCATGTTATGTCGCTCAGTTGAGATTACTTGTGGGTTGTGTAGGTCGATCCAGTGGTTTGAGCCTGAGTCCAGCAGATATTTTATTTTTATTTTATTTATTAGGTCTACCAACGATTGTAACAATATTTCATGCTTAACTATAGAATAATTTAAGTAGGTACTAATTGCACAACCAATTATAGGTAGGTAAACACCGCATGCACTAAAAATTATGTAGATAGTAACAATAACAAAGTAACACTAGTAAATTATGACAAACAATGGAATTAGTGAAGTAAAGAAAGAAAAAAAAATACAAAATTATAAAAATACACACTACTGATGGCAATAAATCTATTAGTTTGGCAAGTTCTTAGATAAAAACTGCCGGAATTTGAAAATGTTTATATTAAAAATATCAACCCGAGTACAGTAATGGTTAAAGCCGTTGCTAATCCTGGGAATGGGCGAGTTGGAGCCGAGTACAATGGTACGGAGTGGTGGTGCAAGGGGTAGGATTGGTTTACGAGGGATTCTGCGAGGGACTCTAAAACATATTTTTTCCAACAACTGAGGACAATTAAATTTATTATATAAACTTTTATACAAAAAAATTTGGTCCAACTGTGTTCTTCGTTTTTCAAGGGACGACATTTTGAAATAGTCGAGCCTATCCGAATATGATCGCAGTGTTTTGGCCTTCCTAGCTGCATATGCTAAGTGCCACAAGAACCGTTTTTGAATACGTTCTATTTTTAATATGTGGGTAGCATAGTGCGGCCGCCACACTACTGGGCAATACTCAAGAATACTACGGACCATCGTGTTATACAGGAGTATTTTAGTATATGGTTTTTTAAATATTTTACCATTCCTGATAATAAATCCAGGCATTTTTGATGATCTTTTTAAAATATTCTCAATGTGTGGCATATAGGTTAGTTTTTATCGAGAATAACGCCTAGGTCTCTAATCTTGTCAACCTCACGTACAGGCGTGCCTCCTATGGTATAATGTGATTTGACAACGTTTAGCTTGCGGGTGAATTTAGTGAAGTAACATTTATCCGTGTTAATGAGCATATTATTCGTACAGCACCATTCCTGTAGACGGTCAAGATCGCGCTGCACCAAATAAGTGTCAAGTTCGGAATGGATAGTGCGTATGATTTTTAGATCGTCAGCGAATAAGAAAGGTGAAGAATACTTGAAGCATTGAGGTATGTCATTGATAAATACATTAAATAATATTGCCCCCAAATGAGACCCTTGTGGAACTCCCGAATTTATACCGTAAACATTCGATTCGTAGCCATTAACCACAACAGAAAATGAACGATTGGATAAATACGAGTTTATCTAGGTAATAAAATTACCAGTAAATCCGTACGACGAGAGCTTATTGACTAACAGTGAATGGGAGACTCTGTCAAAAGCCTTACTGAAGTCTGTGTAAATGACATCAACTTCTTGGCGCTTGTCTATGGCTTCAGCAAGGCTTTCGACAAAAGTAACTAGGTTTGCAGCTGTCAATCTAGCTTTTACAAAGCCATGCTGACAGTCAGTCATAAACTGATGAAAATGATTTTGAATTATTGGACAAATCAGAGATTCAAAAATCTTACCCATGGTTGAAAGAATGGATACCGGTCTATAATTTATCACTAAATGATTATCACCTGCCTTGTGTATAGGAACCACCCTTGCTGATTTGCAACTTGTTGGAAAAATTCCGGAAGATAACGATTAATTAAAAATACAAAATAGCGGTGTTGCTAAATTATCTGAGCATTCTCTCAGAAAAATTGGCGGTATGCCATCAGGTCCTGCACCTTTTGCCGTATTGAAATTTTTTAGTTTGCTTAATACTGACTTGAATGGAATACGTATATTGGACAACACTGAGCTGTAAGATTCCGTTCTACTGGACATGTCAGTTGTTTGACTGTTTGTTCCATGAGTATTTATTAAACTGATCTGATTTTTTTTATTATTCATTACAGAATCAACAGCACTTGTTAACAATGTAAACAATCCTTATAACTAATGCTTAATGCCAATAACAGATTCTCAATTTATAGACTTATCTTTTATGAAATTAGTCACCTAGAGAAAAAGATTAAAAAACATACTATATTAATTAAATTTTAAATTTTTAAGGATTTTAGTAATTTAGTAGGTACGCATTTGAAGAACAAAAGAAGGTAGGGATGCTGTGTAAATGTGTGTACTTGAGGGAGTGAGGGAGAGAGTGTAGTGTGTGTTGAGTGAATTTCTGAATATTTTATAGAACGCGCTATATATGACTAAGAACAAATATAATTTGTTTCTTAAAAGATGTTTTGCTATTAGAGAAGATGTCTATTGCCGAAAAATCCTTGTTGTAGCTATCTAGCGTGCGACAGATGACAGAATTTTGGGCATAGTTGGTACGACTGAAAGGAAAATGAAAGAGGGTTGTGTGTCTCGTACGTTTAAAAGGAGTATTGAATTGAAGAACAAGAGACGCCAATTTGGTGCTATCAATTCTATTACTGCAAACGTCGTGTAAAAACAACATCTGCAGCAAAGAGCGCCGATCCTTTAACGGCATGTTTATGAAACCTACACGATTCGTTGTAAGTAATGCTTCTATTACAATGGGTGCGATAGTTTAACGTTTTAATGAATTTGGATTGAATGCGCTCAATATCTTGCCCATATATTATGTATTGTGGGTTCCACATAGTGCAACAGTATTCCAAGACGCTACGGACATAAGAATAGTAAAGTACTTTAATACATTCAGCGTCGGAGAACTGCCGACTAACACGTAAGACAAACCCTAGATTTCTGTAAGCTTTTGCAACCACTGCCGCGACTTGATCAGACATTAACATTTTTGAGTCAAAGATTACTCCAAGGTGTTGCGTTTTTGCGTTCCAAAGGTATATTGTCTAATTCATATTGATAAGTAACTTTTATAATTTTACGAGTGAAGGAAATTTGGAAACATTTTGATGCATTTACTCCAATTCTATTATCCCGATAGTAGTTACATAGCCGTTTAATATCATTTTGCAGCTTCTGAGAGACTGCTTTAGTCTTTATAAAAGCGTAGATTTTGGTATCATCAGCGTACATGAGAAATTTGGCAAAATGAAAACCACTACTCACATCATACAGGTAGGCAGCGTAAAACAGGGGCCCCAAAATAGAGCCTTGAGGGACTCCAGAGGGAACATCTACAAGATCAGAACGGTGTCCAGCAACAACTACCGCCTGTGAACGATTTCGTAAATATAACTCTGTCCACCTGAGAAGATTACCACGAATTCCTAGCTCTTGGAGCTTACGAAGAAGGATTATGTGATCAACGCGATCAAACGCCTTCTCGAAATCAGTATATATTACGTCAATCTGAAAACCTTCATCCATTCCACGAAGAACGTCATTGGCAAAAATTGAGAGATTAGTATTAGTTGAGCGACCTTGCACAAAACCATGTTGTTCCGATGGAATATGGCGAAAAATGAGTGGGTAAATATGCCTGTAAACAACCCTCTCTATTAATTTACTTAGAACATTGAGGATTGATATAGGTCTATAATTAGAAATAGCAGTCTTAGTACCTTTTTTATGTACGGGCACAATATTTGCAGTTTTCCAAATTTTGGGAAAATATCCTTCAAGGAAACATCTGTTAAAGATAACTCTTATAGGGGCTGCTAGCGATTCTACACATTTTGCAAAAAAGAATGGGGGTATTAATCTAAGCCTTTAAGCAATTTTTTTACATCTGTGACCGATATCTGTATGCCTCCTGTAATATCACAGCACGGGGCTCTGGTATCAGAGAAAGAATTATAAGTATACGCAGGTTGAACGAAATTTTTACAGAAAAAATTACTAAAAGAATTGCATATGTCCCGTTGATTAGATAAACTATTATTATTATATTCCATAACATTAGGATAGTTAGAAAGATTCTTTCTTTTTGATTTTACATAAGTCCATAATAATTTTGGTGTCTTTTTAATCTGTTCTTAAGAAAAAATAATGTAAGATGTATAAAAATTTTTTTCAAGATTTTTAAGGCACGCACGTAATATAGAAAATGAGTCATAGTCTTTAGGGTTACCATATTTTTTCCAGCGACTATGATATTTGGCTTTTTCTTTTATTAATTTAATAAGTGCATTAATGTACCATACAGGGTAGGTATGAGTGAATGTAACAGTTTTTTTAGGAACATATTTTGAGATAGCTACATTTATGCAAGAATAAAAACTATTAATAGCATCTTCTAGTTTTATAGAAGTTAAAAATGACCAATCACAGTCAGTAAAAAAATTATTTAAATTTATGTAATCCGCTTTTCTAAATAGAATGTTTGTTCTTTTTGGAGGTATAATAGACGGAACCATAATGTCGTTTACGCAGATCTCAACAGCGGGATGACAAATATCCTCTTTCACAAGTGGGGATGTAGATTTTTCAACATGAATTGGTGTGTTAGTAAAAATAAGATCCAATAAATTATTAAAGGCGTTATGGCAGCGATTGTATTGTGATAAACTAAAGAAAGAAGTCAGGTTTAGTAATTCAGTTGCTGAGTTCTGAGTTTCTATAGGTCCCTTTTTGAGGACATTTGGTTGCTTTGATTTCCAGTTAATACAAGGAAGGTTGAAATCTCCCGCAAAAACAAAGTAATCGTCGGGGTGAGAACTTACAAACGTTGACAACAATTCAGTAAATTTCTGCATTCTTAACGTGAGTGCTCGGTCAGGGGGAATGTAGGCACAAATAATATTTAGATTATGTTGTGAGCCGAGTGCACGCGCAGGTATAGTAATACAAATACAATCGAGATTATCACGGTCAAGGTAAGATCGCCTGCGAGCTCCTAAGCGGGACGCGCAGGCAATCATCACTCCACCGCCGAGCGTACCGCGGTCACTACGGAACAGATCATATCTTTCGGGACTGCAAAGTTCAGTGTCGAGAATGCCATCATGTAACCAAGTCTCCGTAATTAAAGCAATATCCAAGTCAGATAAAAATAGGTTATTATAAAATATATCTGTTTTTGTACGAAGCCCACGTACATTCTGGTAAAAAAGCTTTAATCGATTACCTTGTACAGCCATAGTGAAAGACAAATACTCCAGTAGTGGTAAAGCGTTTCGAATAGAGGATTACAATGATGTGTGTGGAAACTAGTGTTTGAAAAGATGCGGATATACAATGTGTGTTTGTGTGGTGTGTAGGTGTAATTGTGTAAATGTTTATTAAAAAAGGATAGATGGGTTAATTGTAAAAATTGTGTAATTGTGTTAATTTGATGGTTTGTAAGGTGTATAAATGCGTACCATAAAAAAGTTTTAAAGAAAAATATAACAACAGTGTAGACGCGTAGGACATACAGAGTTTTAGCTACATTAGAATCAATGAGAATTCCCCTATCTTTATCAAATCGGCCGATGTAGTAATCGGGATAGCTGGCGAAGTTTCGTTTCGACGAACGTAGATACGACAGTTTTTTGTCCAAATGAACTTAAAATTAGCTTCTTTAGCCTTTATTTTGCAGTCTTTGAACAAAGATCGATTGCCCTTAGTCAGGTGTTCGTTTATGTAAATCGCGTTTTCACTTTTTGTCTTACCAGCCATTCCGATGTCGGACGGTTTAATACCGCGGTGTTTACGTGCGGCGGCTACTATCAAGTCCTTGGTACAGCGGTAACGGAAACGAGCGATGATGGAACGCCCGTTGGCCGAGCTGCTTGGCCGACGCGCCTGAACGCGATGCGCGAATTCCACCTCAGTTCTTGCCATAAAGATACCCATTTTTTCAGCCAGTTTTATTACAATCCCAACTGTATCCTCGTCCTTGGACTCAGGGACTCCAGCAACCTCGATGTTTTGTAGTCGGCTCCACTGCTGTTGGCGTGCAACCTCCTCTTCTAGGCTATTTAGACGAGCAGCATTCAGGTCAACGTCTATTCGGAGACGTACATTCTCATCCCTCAGATTTTTTATTTCAGTCGTAGTGGATGACAAGGTCTTCATGAGGTCATCGTACTGAGTGCTTAAATAGTTTAGTGTTGATTCGATCGTAGACATCTGATTTTTTAAAGTACTCAGTTCGCTCTTAACTGCATTTTTGATTAAGGTCTTTAGTTCATCCTTGAGAAAGTTTAGAATTTCTGACCGAAGTTCGACTGAACTTTCTTGTAAGTGACTGATTTTAGACTTGTCCGGTTTTTTTGTAGTTACGGACGTGGCGCCGTCATCAGTGTCATTAAGGCTTATTTCAGTAGTGCCTTTTACGGGGGTATCAGAGTTATCCCCAACCTTGGGTTGTTTACTAACACATAGTGGGCATGTCCAGGAAGTATTTTTTTTTGCATTTTCTGCGTTCAATCCGATGCATAGGTAGTAATATGGACGAGCACAATTTGCGCGCGTGCACACAATTTTGTCCGAATGACGAATAGATTTCTTGCAGGCATTGCAGTTAGACATTCCGATGGTTGATAAAAAACGTAGCATAAAACAACCGATGCAGGTATTTAATCAGTGTTTCAAAATCAAGTTGTGGGTAGAATTTCGTTACCTCCACAAATGTGACGTAGCCGCAAGACGCTGTTGGAGTCCGAAAACGCCTGATGTTCGGAGAACGTAGCTATGCCCACTGCTTTCGGTGTGTAAACAAGGATGTAAAAATTACAGCAGACACTTGCACTCGGGGGAGAAGAAAGATTTTCGAGAAGGCTGAGAGGGTAGCGAAACTGGCCGCAAAGCAGCGATTACTGATCGTAAACTTGTGAGAATGAATGAGCAAAAAAGATAACAGATTTCTGTGCCCGTTGATTTACAGATATGACCATCAGTTATTGAATTAGGAATAGAGTTTATATTTCCATTTTTTGATTTTATAAGAGACCAAAAATACTTTGGGTTGTTATGAATTCGTTTTTCTATTTCTTTGACGTAGTTATTATAACAATTCAGGGCAAGTTTATCACAAAGATCACTCAATGTGAGATATGCAAGTTTATCCAAGGGATTTTTGTATTTCTTAAATCTAATTCGTAAATTATTTTTTTCTCTTAACAATTTTCGAAGTTGTTTATTGAACCATGAAGGATATTTATTAGCTACACATTTACAGACAATGCACTCATTGAAATATTCACTCCAATCGATTTCGGAAAGGTTCGCGTTTATAGCATTATAGTCAGCTCTAAAAAAGTTTACCCTCCGATCATTAGGGTTCATATTTAAAGTGATACTTTTACCAAGACCGATATGAATATCTAAGGGAGGATGTAATGAGTCGACAGTGCACAGGGGAATTAACGAAGAAAACACATCACAAGGTAGCGAGTTCACAAAAACAAGGTCCAGGATTCTACTCTCGCTGTTCTTTACCTGATTACATTGCTTGAGGTTTGCCTGATAACTAAACTCAATTGACGTTTTGCAAATCTTAGCCGTATGGCGATTACTTGATTAGTCATTATTAATTATATTCCAATCGATTGCGCTCAGATTAAAATCACCTATTAAACAAATATTACCATCAAAGTTATCGAGTACTGAATTACAATTATCAATATAATGCTCCAACTCCCTTCTGGTAACAGGACAAGGTAGGTAAATTGCACTCAATGCCAGTTCCGTAACAGTTCCTGAGTGAGGAATTTGGATCACTACCCAAAGGTCTTCACACATACTCTCCCATTCTAACATGCGCGTTGCAGACAGCCTTTTTGAAACAGCAATGAGACTGCCACCACCCTCTTTATTAATGTCGAATCTCGTGGTATACCTATCTCTTCTAAAAACAGTATATCTATGATCGAACAGTTCCGTATCCAAGACACTTTCATTCAACCAAGTCTCTGTTAAAACTATAACATCGTAATCACTCTGTACTAAGCCTCTATAGAAAATATGGGTTTTGGTATGGAGTCCACGAATATTTTGATAGTAAATACTAATGGAATCCGTCGTATCAGTTGAGGGAACCGTAGCCCTGTTTTACTTTAACTTTGCCAAAATATTCTTATATATATTCAGATATTCCGCTATGGCAGACATATATATTATTATATCTGACAATAACTACCTACTCGCAAAGACTTCTCAAATATCCCGTTTTTAGTACAAATAGTGTTCATAACCATGATAGTTTCAAAAGTAATATTCAACATACATTTATTCAACCTGTTTCGTTATATACAACATTAATGTAAAACAGATATCCGGAATCGTATTAACTGATTATATTGGTGGGTTTAGTTTTTATTTTTATTTAGTTAATAAGGCACACATTACAAGCAATAAAAATTAAATTCCACTAAATTAACAATTTGATCGGGCTTGAAACATAACGTATGTGCGCACAGAAAAACAGAAATGTACTCGTCGAGGAAACTAAACGAAAAGCGTGTTCAAGGACAAAACTACAACTTAGTAATTATAATGAATAGACACTTAACTAAGAAGCAGAAAAAATAATAAACAATAATTAAAACAAAAAACAAACAGGTAATATATACAAAATACATATACACTATCAATGGACTTGGTAGCCCACGACGCGACGCTACAATGAGCGAATAATAAAATATAACGCCGCTTGAATATGTATCCAGTAATCGATACATTTCCAATAGACAATTTAAACGTAAATCGGCGGCGCCTTAACGACGATGCCGCTTACAGGTATGATGAATTATATGATTTGTGTACCTATTTTATACAGGCTGTTTCATTAATATTTTAGGACTTGATACTAAGGTTGTTTGATTTTTTTTTATGGTTAAAAATAAAACTTATTCAACACAATACTAGCCATTAGCCCTACCTGTGTTTTCATTTAATGTCATACTTAACAAAACACATAATATATAAATCAATTGCTGTTTGATAGTCTGGCAAAACATGAAAATTGCTCGACCGATTTGTTTTTTTTTGTTGTCATATCATTTTATATGCATGTTCCATCTCCAGGTTGTATACACAAAAAACCGGCCAAGTGCAAGTTAGACTCGCGCACGAAGGGTTCCGCACCATTATCTATAAAAACGGCAAAAAAAAATCACATTTATTGTATGAGTATAAATAAATATTTGTTTTATTTTAATTTATTTACTTATATTTAAAGTTAATATATAACTAAATATTCTGTGAAAATTTCAAGCGTCTTCCTGTTGCTGATATCAATATCGAGCGAAAACGATCAAAAATTCACGTTTGTTGTATGGGAGCCCCCGTTAAATATTTATTTTATTTTATTTTTAATATTTGTTGTTATAGCGGCAGCAAAAATACATTATCTGTGAACATTTGAACTGTCTAACAATCACGGTTCATGAGATACAACAGACGGACAGACAGACAGACAGCGGAGCCTTAGTGATAGGGTGCCGTTTTACCCTTTGGATACGGAACCCTAAAAATAAAAGGTGTAGTAACTAGTGTAAATAAAATCGTGGAATAGTTTACCACTGTAACGAGCCCATAGAAATGATTGTAGGTAAAATAGTTAAATATCCACGGGAAGCCATGGGTTATGAAGGATTCAAAGAAGTTCAGCTGCGGGTCACAGTCCTTTGCTATTGATATCCCTTGCAAATCTGATAGCAAATGTTCACCTGTAACATAATTCATAAGACCTACTTTGTTTTATCATAACGTGTTATATAACGCACGGGATTTTTAACATTATCCCTAAATTACGAAACGATTAGGACATTTTTAAGACAAAACGGGTCTTTTCGCGCACAAACTTAAATCAAAATTATAATTTTGACAGTTTCTCATGACCGCGGCCGATATAACTTAGCCGAAACGTCGAGGTTATTCCAAATTGTACTTTTGACAGTCTCTCATGACCACGGCCGATGAAACTTGGCCGAAACGTCGAGGTTATTCAAAATTAAAATTTTGTCAGTCTCTCATGACCACGGCCGATGGAATTTGGCCGAAACATCGAGGTTATTAAAAATTATAAATTTTGTCAGTCTCTCATGACCACGGCCGATGTGACTTGGCCGAAACGTCAAGGTTATTCAAAATTATAATTTTCTCAGTCTCATGACCACGGCCGATGTAACTTGGCCGAAACGTTGAGGTTATTCAAAATTATAATTTTGTCAGTCTCTCATGACCACGGCCGATGTTACTTGGCCGAAACGTCGAGGTTATTCAAAATTATAATTTTGACAGTCTGTCATGACCACGGCCGATGGAACTTGGCCGAAACATCGAGGTTATTCAAAATTATAATTTTGTCAGTCTCTCATGACCACGGCCGATGTAACTTGGCTGAAACGTCGAGGTTATTCAAAATTATAATTTTGTGAGTCTCTCATGACCACGGCCGATGTAACTTGACCGAAACGTCGAGGTTATTCAAAATTATAATTGTGTCAGTCTGTCATGACTTTGCCGAAACGTTGAGGTTATTCAAAATTATAATTTTGACAGTCTCTCATGACCACGGCCGATGGAATTTGGCCGAAACATCGAGGTTATTAAAAATTATAAATTTTGTCAGTCTCTCATGACCACGGCCGATGTGACTTGGCCGAAACGTCAAGGTTATTCAAAATTATAATTTTGTCAGTCTCTCATGACCACGGCCGATGTAACTTTGGCCGAAACGTTGAGGTTATTCAAAATTATAATTTTGACAGTCTCTCATGACCACGGCCGATGTAACTTGGCCGAAACGTCGAGGTTATTCAAAATTATAATTTTGTCAGTCTCTCATGACCACGGCCGATGTAACTTGGCCGAAACGTCGAGGTTATTCAAAATTATAATTTTGACAGTCTCTCATGACCACGGCCGATGTTACTTGGCCGAAACGTCGAGGTTATTCAAAATTATAATTTTGATCTAAATCTGTGCGTAAAATACCCGTTTTGTTTTAAAAACATGAGTAGAGTTCGCGAAAATTTAAAAAGTTCTACAATTAGGATATTTTCAAATTGTATCCGTACAAAAAAAATCGTGTGATTGCACAATGCTTTTGGAATATATCTTTTTTGGGAACAGAGTCGTAAACTTGCGTCGCCTGCGCATTTAAAAGTAATATAACATGCATATGTCGCAGGTGTATGATGAAATCTGGTTTTTGATCAAAAACCTAGACTTTTGATCAAGAAACGGAAGAAGTCAAAATATTTACATTATCTAATCATAAACATGAAAAATCCAGTTTTTAATGAACTTCTTAGACTGGATTAGTTTTATGTTATAGATCAATATTAAAAACCTAGACTGCTTTAGTTTTAGGAGTCTAGATGTATGATATTGATGTTTTAGTAGGTGCTTACTAATAATTCGTATGTGAGAACTAGCAAAGTCAGACTTTAATCTTCAATATATTATCCTAAGTTATAAGAAGAAATTATATTTTAAGGTGTTATAAAATATTTTAAGTTGTTATAAATAAATTTCAGGACTGGCCATTGAGCTTGGCACCCATTTAGATGTCACTTCTTTTGTCGTTGAAGTCAACAACCAAGGCATTTATTGATCTTGGCTCTCATTTCAGATTTATGTTTTTGATGGGATATCATTACGAGTAATTTATGTACATACATTATTAGTAGGCAATGTCATAATAAAATATTACTAAATGGTTTTTGTTAATTTTCCTACGTTTACGGAGTTAAATTGTCTTTTTTGTGTTATTTTCTATGAGTAATCAATTTTGTTTGCTAATTCTTACATTACAGGCACACTATGGAAGTGTCCCTAATAGAATCAACTAATTCAAAAATTATGATACAATGATAAAAAAATATCAGTTTCTGATTTATTCTTTTGTATGTGAATACAAAAGAATAAATCAGAAACTGATATTCTACTAATCCAACTACCTTTCTGGATGCCAAATTTGAACTTTCTAGCTCATCTGACATTAAGTTAGAGTTTTGATCTTTAGGTCAGTAAGTCAGTGATAAAAACATAGAGTTTTGGACGTTAATATCTAAATAACCGTTTGAGATGTGTTTATGAAATTTAAAGCACATATGTATCACGCAAGTTTCAATATATGAGCCAAATTTTACATGTTTATGTGAAATAATTTTTGAGTTATGATGTGGTCAAAAGTGGCTCCAAATGGTTCGTGTTATATTACACACGGTGCTGCTCGCCAGTACTGTTAGCTTGAACTTGGCTTGACACGCTACCGCGTGCCTAGATTTTGAGATCATAATATTGCTTTCGGTTTGTTTCTTTGTTGTTTTTATTAATTTAGTTCTTGTGGACTTAGCTATGTAGTTATTTTTTTGTTGTTTTTAGAAATTTAGGCCAAATATAAAATGTATTATATATCTTCTATAGAAGTCATAAGGCCTACATAATGCGAGGTCAGCTTATACTGGAAATGTATAGCTTGATGTGTAGCCGTGTGTACTACAAAAGTAATCAAACACTGTCATATAGACATATCTCCATAATGAGCCTTATCACACGGCGAGTAGAATCACTAAAAATCATAGGCCATAACATAAAAGTCATAAGTTAAGAATCGGGTTTGAAGAACCCCAATGATGATCATAGTCAATGATGCTAGAATAAGTAATAAAGTTTTTTTTAATTAAAATTATATTATAACTATCTTACCTCATATTAAGCGATGATGCAGTCTATGATGGACCACGCTTGTCTAGAAGAAACTTAGTTGAAGGTTGTATTTATCAGGAAACAGAGATTTAGGCAAGGAATTCTTTTAGGCATAACAAAATTAGAAATAATAGTAAATAAATAGGATTTAAACTCACACAATGCCAACATAAGAACGGTAAAACAAGCTAGATTGCATCTCTTTATCAACCCGTAGTCCATGTTCGGATCCGACATTTCGGTCTTGGAAATATGCAGGCAAAGACGTGGCCATCTCATAGCTATTCGCAGAAAGATCATCGCAATTATGCACGTCATTATATGAAATATTAATGATGCTGAAATTTAAGAAGAAAATAATATTAATATATTGTGCTTACAATAATATGAAATAGTGTCTTATTTTAATTGTAGTCGAACTAGGAACCCGTAGATTTAAAATGTCCGTCTGTCTGTCTGAGAAGTAACAGACATTTTCATCACCACAATGATACGTTATAACTAGTGGCTCGCCCCGAACTGATATCTCGCAAAATACCAAAAAACCAAAAAAAATATTCTTAGGGCGATTTGCGCAACGATATCATATCATACAAATAAGTCAAATTTAAACATGTTTAGTCGCTAAATACGTTTAGGGATTGTTATGGAAGTTGGCCTTAATCTTTCATTAATAAAATAATGCCACGAAATTCAATACCCATTACCTTGATCTACAGTTTCATTCAAATTACAAGTAACGGGAGTTCATGTAAATTTGATAGGTACTCTTTTTACTGGTAGAAATCGCAGTTATTCGGAATTTCAGACTTTTCCTTATATTTGTGTCATTAAAGCTACAGAAATACCAAATTTCAGCACTTTGAGGTGAAAGGTCTTCATTTTGAAAACGTTTTTATTTTTTAGTTTATTTCATGTTGTTTTTGAGTTATTAGCCATTATAAAAACTGAACTTTGACGAAATTCACAGAGTACACCAGTGACCCCACAGTGCTGTAATTTGGTATTCGTAACACAAATAGTGGAAAAAATCTGAAATCCAGAAAAACTGCAATATCATTCCCTAAAATATTAACCAATAAATGAACTCCCGTTACTTGTAATTTAGATGAAACTGAAGGTCCAGTTGTTTGGATGTTTATATTGTGGCACTATTTATTAGTCCAATATTTTTGTTTTTTGGGAGAATCACGAGATCTCAGTTAGGGGCGAACCACTCGTTATAATATATCAAATAAAATAGCCAGGGCAATGCGTGCGTACGAGGGGCACACTAAAAGTTTCCGGTATTCAAAAATGATTGCATCAATGCACTTTTTCATACGATTGAACTAATTTTGAAAACATTTGTTCCACTCCTCCATGGTGACGTCAGATACATGTTTTTCATACTCTTCGACAGCCTCTTCTGGTGATGAAAACCGTTGATCGCGTAATTGGTTCTTGATTTGTGGGAACAGAAAAAAGTCACACTTAAAATCGTAAAAAAACATAAAACGAAAATTTTGCCGAGTTACATCCATTTTATTGTAATCACGCAATTTTCGAAATGACGCAACAATGTGAAAACAATTGACAATCAGATGAAACAAATTTTATTCTACGGCTAAAGCGTTCCATTTTCAAATGTAGTAATAACTTTTTTAATATTAATTATGTAAGTGGCCAATTCCGGAAACGTTTAGTGTGACCTATGTATTCTACCATCGAATTACTGATCGATCGAAAAGATGATCAAAATAGTAACCGCTTGAATTTATGATATTGTTACGAGCTGAGGGTTCGGGATAAAATAACAAAAATCAATCTAACCAAAATAACACTTTTATTCAACACTGAGATGATAAATACACAAACTTAATCACAAGTAATCACAACACACTAATTGACAACACTATCGCACAATAAACCACTAAAAGTCACCGAAATGTTCACACGTATAGCCAAATCCAGACTGACTCCACGGACGTCTCTGCGCACTATTTATACCGCGCATTCTTTCCAGAACCTTCTCAATGTTTCTACTAGTTACTAGAAAATTATAGGAATTTCGACCGTCTACTATTTCTTAATCTATGCAACTGTAGGTAAAAACGTGGTATGTAGGTATATTCCATACCAAATATTACCTATTCTGTGACACAGTAGGTATAACTTTGAGAACAGCCGACTATTACTTATTCTGTAACAGCCTCGGCGTAACAATATCATTACAATCGGAGTAGGACTTTGGGTTTAAGGCTTACTTACGGACTTTATATGTAAACCATACTTACTGTTTGATCCAAGTGAAGAATCCGTGTCTTTGAAAGTCTTCAAACAGCACAACACGATCAATCCATATTGAAATAGTATAGTTAGAATTGAATAATAAAATCGAAAGGATTTTATTGTAAATCTGGAAAAAACTAAAAGTTTAATGAATCTATCTATCTACAATAGTCAATCGACCACTTCCGTGGCGCAGTGGGCGAATAGCCGGCTGAGACGCAGGAGGTAGCGGGTTCGAGTCCCGCCTTGGAACAAATGTTTGCATGATCCACGGATCTGGATCTGGATGTTTTTCTATACATTTTATGTATATATTTACAAAAAAAAGTATATAAGTATTCTATCAGTTATCTGGTTCCCATGATACAAGCTCTGATTAGTTTGGGACTAGATAGCGCTGTGTAAAATGTCCAGCAATATTTGTTTATTTATTTTTATTTGTAAAATTGTTTAAGTTACTGATTTAAATGGGTATTCATTGCGTATGTATCTATCTTTTTTATTTGTTTAACAATAAAACAAAAAAAAAGGTACATACACGATAGGTATCTATCGCGCACTAATATATTAGAGTATTAACAAGTTTTTCACCCCGAACTGAGATCTCGCGAGTCAAAAATTAATATCTCAAAAACTATAGGGTTGCGCAAGTTGCCACTTCACTTGTAAGCTTCCTATAAGCATATCTACGCATGAAAATAAAATGAAAGTCATAGCACAACTTTCCTAACGGAAAGTTGAGCCCACCATATTCATTCATACTCTAAACTAAACGGTTACTTGATTTTTATGTACACACGGCTACACATCAAGCTATACAATCCAGTATAACCTGACCTCGCATGTTTAGGCTTCTCGTAGAATGAGAGGTCAGCTTATACTGGAAATGTATAGCTTGATGTGTAGCCGTGTGTACAATAAAGAATTAAATAGTTAAATAATAGAAGATTATTTGTAAAGCATTAAGAACTAACATTAAGAACACCAGTCACTCTCATTTGTAAAGCATTAAGAACTAACATTAAGAACACCAGTCACTCTCACCCCTTCTTTTACTACTTAGGGACCTACCTCTTTAAAAAGCTTTACACTGCTCTGAATATTTACCCCCTGTGCAAAGCGAGTTGAAAAAAAAATCGTGACCGTCTCCTATTCTCCCTCGTTTCCACACATAAGAACTTGTATTCTTCTGAATCCGCCGTCATATATCCAAATCATCATCTATAAGATCCAATTTTATACATAATGCTCCTCCTCCATTAAACATATAGGTACATAATGCGCACACATACACACAACACACTCTCAAACACGCGCGCCCACGCATATACATACACCCGAATACATACACGCAAGCAAGCAAATAAAATAGATAAGTTAGTTAATAGATAAACTGTATTATTATTTATTTTGTAGTATTAAGTTAAATAGTTAACAGTGTATATTTTCCTGTCTCGTATAGCTTTGTTGCTTTCTTCAATGGTACTTATACCATTATTGCAATACAATGTCCGCTTCAAAGACTTTGTTGTTGATACTCGCAGAGTGGGGGCCTGGTGACCTGTAATACAGGTTCCTATGAACCTACTTCAGGCACCAGTCTCTCACAATGTTGTTAACACCACACAAACTTGCCTTTGTAAATTAAACTTAAGTAACAAATTGTGAGAGAAATAAATGAATATATATTATTATAACTTCTCAGATATTTGCATAAATTTTGCATTATTTCACGAAGACGTTGTTAAGTGAGACACGGCATCACCTTTCAGCTTACGTCAAACGTTGCTAGAACAGACATCAAATTGGTCGAAACTTGAATTTGACAAGATTGGATGACACCTTTTAAGGCCACTTGGAATGTAACACCTCAAACACCATGTAGACTATTACCTTAGTTTAGAAGCATCAGTCTCACAGACTCCGATGACAGGGATCAGTCCGAAGCACTGACCAGTCAGTAATGTTCCTTTTAAGGCCGTTTGGAAAGTGACACATCGGCCTTTAAAAGGACTCTCAGGCATGTGCGCCCGCCGGATGTAGTGTGGGTCTGGAACAAGTGATATTTAACTCATCGTTATATTATAATCATTATTGTCTTGAGAGTGAAAACTTTTTTTAACTATATATACATAGTATATTTTAATTAAACAAGTAACTTTTTAACAAAAATATAGCTGACTTCAGATAACAGTAAAACAGTAACAGTAAAAAACAGAGAACAGTAAAACAGTAACAGTAAAAAAAAGAGAACAGTAAAAACCAAACTACTCTACCAATTTTGATGAAACTTCTAGTTGAAGTTAGTTAAAGTTGATATATAATGGTGTTCTGAGCGAACAAACATAACGTAACATAAAAATTAAATACATTTAATACTTAAATGGTTTTCTCATGTCTTTGCCAGAACTGGATTAAATTGGAAATGGGACCACACGGGAAGCATCAGGTTTAAAATAAAAAAGAATCATCAAAATCGGTTCACTCAGACGAAAGTTTAGAGAAAACAAACATAAAAAATAACGTCGTATTAAGAAACACCTCCATTTTTGAAATCGGTTAATAAATTGTACCTAGCTGTAAATTATTAGAATAAAATAAAAAAAATGTATATCCAAAGGTTAAAATTGTATTGTGTCTCATTGTGTTGTATCTAGCTTGTAAGGTAATTAATTAATGCATCTCATTTATTCACATCGTTTTTTTATTTTTTTAAACATTATAGGCATGCATTTGACCACGATCTCGCCTGATGGTAAGCGATGATGCAGTCTACGATGGTACACGCTTGCTTAGAAGAAACCTATTCACTCGCGACTTAGAGATACCCAGGTTGTAGCTATCAGGAAACACAGACTCTGGTAAGGCGTTCCACTCTTTGGTGGCGCGCTTAATTAAGGTAGAAGTGAACCGCTTTGTGCGAATGGGAGGTATTTCTACCATATAGTGATGGCGCACCGCAGAGCATCTGGTTGTCCGTTGATTGAATGGAGATGGTGGGATCAGGTTGAAAAGTACCGCCGCACACTTCCCGAAATGTGCTCGAGAGGCTAGCAACCTTTTGTCGATGCTCCAGGCTGCTCAAGGCTCCAGAATCATCTCATTTATAATTTCTTGACTTGGGTCGTGTCATATAATTATGGGAGAAGAGGCAATGGAGGGGGAGGCTTATGCCGAGCAGTGAGATCACTTGAGCTGCTTTATTATGCTTCGTTCATGGTAAGACTGCCGACTCAAAATCTGTCGACCTGATGAAGGAACATTTTTGGCCAAATTTTGGGTGTCGTATTTCTTTGTTTCCGAGGACGGATACCAAACACCGATAACTGGCGTCTAAAGTTGCAGTGTTTATGCAATAAATATATAGTGTATACCACAAAAAATATTAAACACTGTTAAGCGTGTGTTTAAGTAAGTGTGTAAGTCCTATACAAAATTCATAATTCATAAGGATTTTTTTAAATAGGTGTTCAACGCGTGCTTAATTTTTATGTGGCAATGCCAATAGAAGTTTTTACTATAATATGTATTTTAGGCTTTATGGGCCGCAGAAAATTTATTTAAGATCCTGTTACTACTTTATTATTTATCATCATCATCATCATATCAGCCGTAGGACGTCCACTGCTGGACAAAGGCCTCCCTCATTGACATCCAGGAACTGCGGTTGGAAGCGGCCTGCAGCCAACGCCGACCTGCGGTTCTTACCAAGTTGTCTGTGGCCTACATTCGAGAACTTTCCGGCCCTATCGGCCATCTGTTCTGCGCGCTATATGGCCTGCCCATTGCCACTTCAACGTGCTAATTTTATTGTTGCCTGAATTCAATAATTTTATACTAGTGGTTAAAGTAGCCTATGTGTTAATCCAGGTTATAGGTAATCTACGTACATACTAGTGGTTCGGCCCGAACTGAGATCTCGCGGGTCTACCGAAACACAAAAAAAAATATTCTTAGGGCGATTTGCGCAACGATGCTTAAACGTATTTAGTGCCTAAATATGATTTAAAGAGTTGTCAAACTATACAAATACGTAAAATTTAAACATGTTTACGTTAAACGTTAAATACGTTTAGGGATCGTTGTGCAAGCCGGCCTTGATTTTTGACCAATAAAATAGTGCCACGAAATGCGTTACCTACAGTTTCATTTATATTCGACGGTATCGAGAGTTCGTGTATGTGAAGGTCGTGTATTATTTTGGGGTACAAATTGCAGTTATTCTGGATTTCAGACTTTTGTCTATATTTGTGTCACTTAAACTACACGCATACCAAATTACAGTACAGTGGGGTCACTGGTGTATCCTGTGAATTTAGACCAGATTCAGAAATTGAAAACATTTCATTTGACGTTCCATTTGACCTAATACTCTCATTTTAATTTTCTTTTACCCCTCTTGAACCCAAATATCTCAACAGCCCCCCAACATTTTTAGCTCATTTAGTCACACCAAAATTGTGCCATCACCTATGTATCAAATTTCACGCGATCGGATCAACGCTTTGAAAATTATCCTCGGACAAACATACATACATACATACAATGCTGATTTGCCCAAGTTGATTAAGAGATCTCGCTTCGCTCGATCAATTAATATCTTTGCATAGTATAAAATGAAGTCGCTTCCGCTGTCTGTTACCTTAGATCTTTTAAAGTACTCAACAGATTTTAATGCAGTTTTCAGCAATAGATAGTGTGATTCAAGAGGAAAGTTTATATGTATAACACATTTATAACTCTGTTTGTTTGTTTGTTGCTTTTACACGACTAAACGGCTAAACGGATCATAATGAGATTTTGCAAGGAGATAGATTATATCCTGGGAAAGGACATAGGCTACTTTTTAGTCAACTGCGCAAAATGAGGGTAATGTTTTATTGAAAAACCACCCGTCCGAAGCCGCGGGCGGGTCAGCTAGTTATATGATAAATAAAAAATCCTGCCGGTCCGAGCTTAAAAAAACAACTATCTAAATTTGTGTTCTATTTAAACCCCTACTAGTCACACTAATATTATAAATGAAAAAATTTGGATGTTTGTTTATTTATTTGTTTGTTTGTTACTCAATCATGTCGTAACGGCTGTACCTATTTCGAGGAAATTTAATATGTACGTAGATTATAACTTGGATTACCACATAGGCTACCTTTTATCCCCTACATCAGATCCCATGGGATAAAAATGGGGTGTCAAGTCAAGTTGCAACAGCGAGTTTAGCGTTATTTCTAGGTTACCTACACATTTAGTAGTGTAACGCGTACGAAGTCGCGGGCAACAGCTAGTATTTAATAATGTAAGTTTTTATTAGGGATCACTTGCTTTCTATCGGTAAATCCTCCATTTTTCGTTTCAATGAAGATCAAAGTCCGGAAATACCCTTGCCCTAACAAGTGAATGGAACTTTGAGTTAAAGCTGTTCAAAGCAAGTGTAGTTAACCTATCAGTGTGGCTATTCGGGAAGTGTTTGACAGCTTCTTCACGGTGACCTGACCACCTGTCAGAAAATTCAAAATCAGGAACCAACTCATTTGATAATAAGATACTTCCTATAAAATAATATTATTTAACTATTCTGTGAATATTTTAAGCGTCCACCTGTTGCCGTTATCAATATCGAGCTAAAACGAAAAAAAAAAACACATTTGTTGTACCGGAGCCCCATTTAATATTTACATTATTCTGTTTTTGGTATCTGTTGTTATATCGGCAACAAAAATACATCATCTGTGAAAATTTCAACTGTCTAACTATCACGGTTCATGAGATGCAGTCTGGTAACAGACGGACAGACAGACATCGGAGTCTTAGTAATAGGGTCCCGTTTTACCCTTTGGATATGGAACCCCAAAAAACAAAAAAAAAACAGTTATGTCACTCTTGTAATTCAAATGATACCTCATTAGTCAAAATTCTTCAAATTTTTAACCTAAACGATGCAACAAATGAACAAATATAGATCCCTAAAATCATACCCTATTTCTTCGCAGTCAGTTAAAACACGTGAACAAAATCTCTTCTCCAATATGAAACAGACGAATGTGGTGCGTGCGGTGACGCATTGATAAAAATTAGTCGGTGACGCGCAGCTCTTGTGACATAAGGTGTACGGGAATTCAAAAAAGGCCGATGCAAGAGCGACTAACCTTGGTTTACTCCGTCTTGCGTTCCGTATGTCCTTATGAACTCCGCAGTTCCTCTATCCATAGGTTTCTGTGGTTGATGGTAGATGTATGTCGTCTACTTCTGGGATGTAGCACGCGCGAAAATTACCACTTGACTACCGGACGACGCTGTACACTAATTGATATTTGGTAGGTGCTTGCCCTGAGAGTCGCGCGTGAGAACTGGTCGGCCCGTAGGGACACGTTGACAGTCATCTAGGTCACTTCGCTCAGCCAATGAGGGTAAGTATATCAAGAAAAATGAGGATTGATGTACCCTCCATGTGATCTATTACTAATCAATTCCGATACGGAACATAAGGTAATCATGAAATAATTACGGCTCCCTTATCACTTCAGCCAAATTGCTGTCGCGTCGCAATCGCTAGTCAGGCCATCACACACGTTAGGTACGTACTGTACGTGTGAAAGTGATGGTCTGACTAGCGACAGCGACGCGACAGCAGTTTAGCTTAGGTAATATGGGGGCTGCCCTCTTCCGGTGACTTCCGGAATTTCTAGGTAAAGTTCACTATGTGAAGGTTTAGTTTAATAAGAAGCGGCAGCTGTAATTTACACGCCTGAAATTTAGCAGTTGTTTCTGTTATAACCATAAGCCAAAGTACCGACAATTTCTACGCTACAGCTAAATAACGGCCGTAATGTACTAGTCACCGCGTTTTAGGTAAACAAAGCTTAAGCCGTTTTGTACTTTATAGTGTTTGCCTCTGTTTCTTAAAAAAAGTGTTTTAACTCGTTGACAGCAGAGACTAAGCAAAAAGCTTTCGAATTCTCCGACTTGTTGACTTGACGTGGCTTCTTGCTCGATTGCCGATGGAGGGTTATGTCATTAACCCATTGTCATTCCGAACCTAGCCAAGGGCTACATCAACCCACTTGTCTGTGTAACTTCAGGGCTACCTCAGAAAAGATGGCCAACCGCTGTCATGTCTTCTCTGCACGAGAATATTTGTGGGACTGTTACGCGTCGGAAAGCTGTCGGAATCCTCAACTTTGTCGGATTCAATCAAATCTTTGCTTAGTTTGAAGCTAGATAGTGCTGTATGAAATGTCCAGCATTATTATTTTTTTTTTTATTTATTTAGGGTCCTCTTTGTAACAACTTATATTTTAAATATCAATAAGGATTTGTCTATTCTATATTCAAATTACGACCCTTGGGGTGTAAATCGCATTTACACATCAGGTATCGAGAACAACTTTCTGAGCGTGAGTGATGAAAAATATATAATCATGTGTACAATTGAGATTTTTAGACCGACTGATCATTTGTGGTCTGCACATATTCATATTTATTAATTCCAAAAGTAAAAACCGGCCAAGTGTGAGTCGCACTCGCGCATGAAGGGTTCCGTACCATTATCTATAAAAACGGCAAAAAAATCATGTCTGTTGTATGGGAGCCCCACTTAAATTATTTTTTTATTCATTAGCTAAGTTTTAATTATTTACCTTATTTGAGGTTGGTGCCGATTAAGCTAATCCTCTAAATTGTATGAGCGCCCATACAACTCAGAGGACTGGCTGGCTCTTCAGATCTTAACTGGCATCAACTATGTATTTATCTATGGGGACATTTTTTAATTTTCAAATTTGATTATTTTTTGGAATTTTTTCTTTATTTATGCTGTACTTTAAAAGAAAATTAAGGTACATTTTGGTACTTACAAGTTTTCGCGAAAATCTAAATTTGCCTGTATCTTTTTATCGTGTTGACTCAGAATCTTGATTTTTTTACGCCTAATAGGTACTATAGACCTCAGTATCTGGTATAAATTTCAATTTGCTAGGTTCACCCGTTTCTGAGAAAATCGGTGGTGACACACGGGCAGACAGACGGACAAGAGTGGTCTTATAAGGGTTCCTTTTTTATTTTCTGTGGTACAGAACCCTAAAAACTAAATAAAATTTTGCAATAAATAACTCACAACGGCTCCCTGCAATATTATTAGGTCGTCTTTCTGTCTAGTAGAAGGCCTTTCCACGCTGCATTTTTTGTGCGTGGTCTCCGCGATATTTCTGTCCTAACGGCCTAACATAACGCCTCTCTGAGGTAAGACTGATTAGGTTTTTTTAAGACCTTAGTGCTTTTTCTTAAACCACATCATTGCTTATCATCTCGTGTGATTGTGGTCAAACGAAGATCTATCTTTATTTAAAAAAGCCTTATTGAAATTTTACTTAGAAAAGTTTCATGATTGATTCCAATCATTATTATAGATACGAAATTTATCACGCACCGTCTTATCGGTGTTTTGACCGACAATGTTTCGGTTCAAATCGTGAACCTTCATCAGGGTGAGTGGGATCCGCTCCGAATAACGTCTCGCATTGAAATTCCTTAACCGTTAAAACTTTATTTATCAAAAACCTCTAGTAATCAGAAGGTATTTATTTGCATTCGCTTCAAACATGCATTTTCTCAAAGTCCTAAGTAATTACAAGGTAGCCGGACAAAGAGCCGCGACTTCAAAGCGGGTTACTTAAGTCCTACTTAAGCTGGGACAATTATATTGTACTTCTTTGTGAATTTTTGCGCTTTAAACTGCGAATCTCTTAGAGCTTAAGACTTATATACGTTTTATTTGATGTAAATGGAGTTCATCATCATCATCATCATATCAGCCGTAGGACGTCCACTGCTGGACAAAGGCCTCCCTCATTGATCTCCAGGAACTGCGGTTGGAAGCGGCCTGCATCCAACGCCGACCTGCGGTTCTTACCAAGTCGTCTGCCCATCTTGTGGGTGGACGTCCTACGCTGCGCTTGCCGGTCCGTGGCCTCCACTCGAGAACCTTTCGGCCCCATCGGCCGTCTGTTCTGCGCGCTATATGGCCTGCCCATTGCCACTTCAACGTGCTAATCCGTCGGGCTATGTCGGTGACTTGAGTTCTCCTACGTATCTCCTCATTTCTGATTCGATCCCGTAGAGAAACCCCGAGCATAGCCCTCTCCATAGCTCGTTGAGCGACTCTGAGCTTATTCATAAGGCCAATAGTGAAGGACCACGTCTCGGTTCCATATGTCATCACTGGTAACACACTGGTAAATGGAGTTAAATTCAAGTAAATAAAGGTGATTTTGTGAATTGTGCACCGTCTCCAATCATTACTGACCATCCGGTGAGGTATTGGTTCAACTTTGTTTTATTTATATAAAGATTTGAAAATATTTAAGTTTATGATTGTTAGGTATAATATATATATAGGTAGGTATATATTGTATTTTATACGTTATGTTTATAAATGTTTATTCCATATATTGTACACCACATATATTGTACTACAAATTTAAATGTGCATACAAAATTTCGTGTCTGTGCTGTTGACTGCTGAGGAGTTTCCTCTTCGGAAGCCAACCCTAAGATCTAGCAGCCATGCCATGGTGGAAATAAAAAGGGCTATCAGTATTAAATCCGTATAAACAATTTCGTGTCTGTGCTATTGATCGTTGAGGAGTTCCTTCGTTTGGCGCCAATTGTGGGTGTATAATCAGATAATGCTTACCATAAAAATGCATTGTCATCAGAACAGAACCAATTTGTCAAATTTCAACTCCGTAATTTATGAGGAAGTGTTTCTGATTCAGCTGGAAAGACCTAAACCAACTAACAAGCTCGCAAATTAATTAACTATGAAACAAACATTGCAAGCTAAACAAAAGATTGTAAAAATGATAGACGCTGTGCTGAACACACTCATGCAAAGCAATGTGTTCTGCAGGGCAGATTCTGAAAGTGCCCTCTAGTCGACATTCTCCTTAAAAACCCTATATGTTCGTATGAAGAAAAGCATCAGAGAAGCTCAAGGTTTAGGACAGAGGCAAAAGTGAAAAGTGGTATTTAATCATCAGTGAGTATCGGACTGATGACAATGATGATGAAGTTGGTATGATCTAGTAGCTAACAAGGTTTTGAAATTCGGCCCCCGAATATTGCATCTATAGCTTTCGGTCTCAAATATAAACGCCATCTTAACGCGCCTTCTGATTATTTATTATTACGGAATTACTCGTTATAACGCCGTTACAATGTTATAAATTGTATTTATATTATGGTCGTTCATCATCAACCGGAAGACGTCCACTGCTGAACATAGGCTCCCCCTTAGATCGCCACAACGAGCGGTTGGTAACCGTTTGCGCCCAACGGCTCCCCGCGATTCTTACTAGATCGTCGGTCCACCTTGTGGGGGGCCGGCCTTAGCACCCCCTGCTCCGCCACTGCCCTGGTTGCTACCACTTCCAGGGATGACGGAGCCGCCGGGGACTGGGGACCGTTTGTCTGTTGTGTCTGTCATAGGGGGGGTTTTGCCATAATAACCACGCTTGGCAGGCGGCTTGGTGATCGCAGTGGTTGGTGTTTAGTACACAGAAGAATGCTGCTGCCCATTCCCTGGAACAACTCCCTTTGCCGGCTCACATGGCTCCCGCGGGATGAGAAGGGGTGGCCCTGTTATTACGCCGGGACCACATGGCAAATCAGGTCGTTATCGTGTATCTATTTTATTTAATCATGACAAACAAATAAATTCAGTTTTAACATCCTAGTGAGTGTTCTACAGAGTGTCCATCGGATGAAAAAGGCCTCAAATTCTATCAGCTGCTGTGATGCAGCTAATTTATAATACAATTCAAATTATACTATTATTATAAAAAGGAAAGATTTGTATGTTTGTAACGAATAAACTCAAAAACTACGGGTCCGATTTCAAAATTTCTTTCACCATTAGAATGCTACATTATCCCGAAATAACAAAGGCTACTTTTTACTCAACTGCGCAAAGGTCACATTTTTATTGAAAATATACGCGTGCGAAGCTGCGGATTGGTCAGCTAGTGTTTATATATGCATCTTATTCATAATACTCACAGGTCCAATCACTTTTGTACTTTTGAAATTTATCCATCTCGATCGCTTCGATATCCATTTTGTGTACAAACTCAATAACGGTTGGTAGTTAATCGAGTGGTTAGCGATGTATACTGTACAGCCTTCATCGGTCAATGAAGTGATCGTGATATAGATAGGGGTCGATTGGGGTTCTGCAATGATATTTTTTTATTATAATTTTTTGTGAATTATTTGCCATTATTATGATAACATCTACATACTATAAAACAATCAGCTAATATTACCTACTCACTAAATATAGCGAGTAATTTATCTAGTATAATCTATATACATATAATAACGGGCAGAGAAAACTCTGTACCCTTTTATAAGCATACTCGTATTTAAGGTATTTAAAAGTTCAGTTAGGTCAAGCTTTACGTTTATTGACTGAATCAATAATGTTATGCCACAAGAATTGAAACAGCCAGATACACGCAGATGATCAGTTTTGAAAAACAAAATAGGTCATGTCTCTTATTTATCTTAAAGTTTTTTTTTCTTTAGTTTAAAGTTTGTAAACCCAAGAACTACAGTTTTTAATAAAAAGGGTTTTAAAAAAATTCTTCTTATACTAAAGCATCATTTTGGATATTTTGTTCTTTAGTACGCCTCCACAAAGAACATACACTCCAAATATCATGTCTCTAGGAGCAGTGGCTTAAGCTGCGTGTTCTATAGAATAGCAGCCTTCGCGTCCCAACTCCAAGAAGTAATTTGCGCAACAAAATTAACGAAGATAGTCCAATTTTAAATCGAATTTCAGGTGCTTGAATTTTCCAATAACCTTACCTAGCAAAACTATGAGGCTTTTGAGCAAAATATTGACATACGTTTTAGCGATTACTTGCGTTCCCTTGCTCTAATCTGGTGTCTACAGATTTGTCTTGTGTAGGCGAAGAGGACTGCGTAGTCTGATTGGTTTAAGTAGGTATAAATTTTCCAAAAAATAATCAACAATTGATATCCATCCATAACATTAAAGCAAACTTCCCCCCTTTTCCATCCTTCACTCCCATCTTTTGGAAGATTTATACCAACCTTTAATATCGCAAAATCTTGTGCATAATAAAGTCCTTAGTGTGCCTCTTAAATTTTATTGAAATCCGTCGATAAATAACGCTACACCAAACTTCCCCTCATTTTCCCCCTACTTTACCCTCAATCAAAAATCGCGATTGACTAAAAAATTAACTAAGAAAAGAAACTTGTGTGTCAATTTTTGTCAACATCGGTTGAAAGATGCGACCTATAGACGAGAACAGACAGACTGGCAGACAGCTGGAAAAGCATTTTTTGGCCAATCTCGAAACTGAGACGCTTCGCTCGCTCGGTCAATTATGTTAGTCTGGACCTTGATTCTTTTCTATTACAAGATTAGAAAGAAACTATTTCTCTCTGTCTGACTACTAAATGACTGACTGTTTGTTACTTTTTAACTACTGGCTGGACCGATTTTGATGATTTTCGCTACATAGATAATAGCAGAGAGACAGAGTTACTTAACAAACGTACAGAGATACAGATCTACTTTAAAATTTATAATACCTATTAGTACGGATTTCTCTAAAAATTAGGGTTTCATCTCCCTTAATTGTTTTCTGATAGCTTTTTTGGTTCTAGTAACTACCAATTCTGTCTTATGAAAAACTTTCTACAATATAATTCAACTGATGGTTATTATATAACTAAAAGCTTGTCACATTTAATCCGTAGATAATAATGATCCATCTAAAGTGTGGAAATTTCTTAAAACACTGGGGTTTTCTAAACCAGAAAATATCTCAAAAATCATTAACATTGATCATCTTAATCAGCACTTCACGAGTTCTTCCAATATTGACGGAATTACTAAATCAAATACATTATTTAATCTTTCTTCACAGCCAACCCCAGACTTTCCTTCTTTTCAGTTTAGTCAATTTGCCGATTGTGATGTTAAGAAAAGTATTACATCTATTAATTCAAATGCTGTTAGCAGTGACAGTGTTAGTCGGAATATGATTATGCCCATACTTGACGAAATTGTTCCTATCATCACCTACATCCTGAATGCCTCAATCGATTCCGGCTCTTTTCCTGACGTCTGGAAAGAAGCACAGATAATTCCTTTACCTAAGAAACCCAATCCATCTTCTTTTTCTGAATACCGTCCCATATCTATACTTCCCTTTCTATCAAAAGTCCTTGAACGCCTTGTCCATAAACAACTCAGTACCTAACTATCCAATAATATCCTGTTAAATCCTCTCCAATCTAGTTTTCGCTCCGGACATAGCACAGTCACAGCGCTCGTCAAGACAACCGATGACATTCGGTTTGGTATGGAGAGTGGGAAGGTGACAGTGCTGTCATTACTTGATTTCAGCAATGCCTTCAACAACGTCGATTTCGACATACTTCTGGGTATATTAAGCTCTCTTAACATATCTCCAACGGCTATTGACTGGTTTCGTAGTTATTTGTTTGGACGCCGGCAGCGCATCCGAATTGAAGATAATTACTCTTCATGGTGCAGCCTTCTTGCTGGTGTCCCCCAAGGCGGCGTCTTATCTCCTCTCCTCTTCAGTGTTTTTATTCATTCAATATCTCAAAATCTTTCTTCTTCCTACCACTTGTATGCAGATGATTTACAAATTTACACAAAGGCCCCGATTGACAACATTAACGGAGCTATCAGTTTAATAAACTCAGATTTGGACCGAATTTGTGACTAGAGCAAATCCTTTGGTCTTACCGTAAACCCTAAAAAGACACAAGTGATCATAATCGGTAGTCACAAAATGATTCCTAGGCTAGATTTTGCACAACTCCCACCTGTACTTTTTAATGGAACACAAATAGCTATCAGTCAGACGGTGTAATGATAATTCCCAAAACTTGGGAATTATCATGGACACCAAGCTATCATGGGTGCCGTGTATTGCTGAGATCAGCCGCAAAGTGTTTGCTTCTTCAGCTTCGTTGCGTAGACTTCGTAACTTTTTACCGACCGCCACCAAAATTACGCTTGCACAATCCCTTCTACTCCCTATCTTAGATTACGCCGACGCCAGCTACCTCGACATTTCCGAAGTCCAAATGAGTAAACTTGAGCGCCTTCAAAACCTTTGTATTCGGTTTATATTCGGCTTGCGCAAGTATGACCATGTCTCAGAATTCCGCGCAAAACTCAAGTGGCTCCCTAAACGTCTTCGCCGGAATGCACATATTGTATCACTTCTTCATAACATTCTCTATAATCCCACTTCACCTTCTTATCTAAAGGAGCGTTTCGAGTTTCTGTATCAGGGACACTCTCAAACCCTTCGTTCTTCCGAAGCTCTACAGCTTCGAACTCCCATCCATAGTTCAAAATTTTATGGTGACTCCTTTACAGTACAATCTGTGCGACTGTGGAACGCCTTACCTTTGTCTGTAAGGTCGTCCCAATCTCTTCCTATTTTCAAAGTCAAGGTATACAACCATTTCCTTTCGTTGTCTCGTAACTGCTAGTTAGTGTTTATGTTATTTATCCTCTTTATGTAGTGTAGTTTATTTATACTTATATTATTTGTATGTATTTAAGTTTATGTTTATTAGTATAATTAATATGTATATTTTATTTTGTGGGTTTTGTTTATGTCTGTAGGTACTCTTACACCGCCGTCTTTTGATTTTGTTTATCCTGTCCATCCAAAGGTTGTATGGAAGAGATCGCTTTTAGCGATAAGACCGCCCATTGTACCTTTATTTATTGTTTATTTCCATTATTGTATTTTAATTTGGTGTGCAATAAAGAATATTTCATTCATTCATTCATTCATTTAGCTATTTCATTCTTGAGACATTAAGCTATAAGAAATACACCATTTGATAAAAACAAACTCTTATTTTCATTCAATTAAATATTCACAAGTCTAATTTTAAATCTAATTTTAAAGATATTGGATATTTGGAGGAGCTATTTGATCTCATCCCGTCGTTGAGATTTTACCACCGCACTTCTCGACAACAACGTAATAAAGCTCATCCACATATCGTCGACAATTGGGTATCGCGCACCACACGCTTCACGCGATCTTTTCTACTCCATACTTGCAAGATGTGGAATGAGCTACTATCTGAGGTTTTAAGCTAAGACATGACAAGCTTCAAGAGAAATGTAAAGAGGTTTATATAGGGTAGGGGACGCGTGGTCAATACCCCGGGTGTTACCGGTGTCAATAGGCGACGGTGACCGCTTACCATCAGGTGGGCCGTAAGCCTGTTTCCCCAAAGGAACATTTAAAAAAAAAAGATACTTTCTCTACTAATAAAATTATAAGAATGAGTGAGTTTTGGAGCACACGACTGAAGTAAAACTTCGTTAGCTCCATCTAGTATCCTATAGCATTTTAATCAAACCCAAAATCGGGTCCAATTAATCGATAATGGCAATATTTTGTGTCACCGCACTGCCTAAGTAGCAGTAAAATTATTGTTTTAAAGAAATGTCAACCTTATTTCGAGGCGCATACAGTAAGTACATAAGTTATTTTCTGCTGCTTCCTGCCATCTGTAGTGGAATAGCTGAACTTTTTCGTAAATCGAAACTAGTAGATTTAAAATACGAAACGACGTAAATACTTTTTTTTTTATTTATAGCAAAATTTACTGTATTATACAGCATGAAGGATTGTTTTTTGCAGTTTGTATAATTTAGGCTACTTTGGGATAGGAAATATAAATAAAAAAATATTGCTGGACATTTCACACAGCGCTATCCAGCCCCAAACTAAGCAGAGCATAAACTATGGGAACCAGAAAACTGATAGAATACTTATAATATATAGAAAAACACCCAGACACGGAAAAAATATCTGTAGATCATACAAACATTTGTTCCGCGGCGGGAATCGAACCCACTGCCTTCTGCGTCTTAGGCAGCTATACGCCCACTGCGTCACGTAGGTCGTCAGAAAAATCAAGTGGCTATGAGAGAAAGAGAGAAAGAAAATGTGTGCTCGCACATCGCTTTTTGCCCCTACAGTAATATACGAAACGTAACACTCTCATTCTATCTTCACTAACTTATATCTCCCTCTCAACTTCCGTACGCACTTTTCGTAATATATTCACCAGCTTACTCCCCAAGTCAAGCGTGCGTAAAGAAGTTTTACTTCAAAAATTCTATTGACATGTAAGAAAACCCTTTCCGAGCCGTCTCTAAAGTTGGCAACCATTGGCAGTGCCTGCATTGGTTTGCATGTAACATTGTTTTTGTACTGTGCCAGGTTTGTTATTCCAGTGCTATTGATGTTTTCTTATCGGCCATCGCTTCGGGCTAAGGTTTCATGTTTATTTTTTGAACCAGGCATTTATTTGATGACCTTCATGGCGCAGTGGGCGAATAGCTGGCTGAGACGCCGGAGCTAGTGGTTCGATTTCCGCCGCGGAACAAATGTTTGCATGATCTACAGATGTTTGTTCAGGGTCTAGATGTTTTTGTATTTAATATAAGTAAGTATTTACAAAAAAAAATTATATGTATTATATCAGACATCTGATTCACATAGTACAAGCTCTGGTTTGGGGCTAGATAGCTGTGTGTGAAATGTGCAACAATATTTATCATTTAATTATTTGTTTCGATGAATCTACTGATGATGGTATGTTTTGACAATTGTACACAAAAAACGCTTCGTACGTAGAGCTTCACACACAAAACGCGGTGCGGGGCGGCGCCGGCGTGGTGTCTACGAGAGTGAGATAACCCTCTTGCAAGATAAAATCAGAGATGAGGAGATTTGTATAGATTATAAGAGAATAAAATAAAAATTTATTTTCAACATCACAATAAATAAACAAAAAAAGATCAAGGAACAAAAGATAACCTTAAATTAACAATCTACTGTCAAGTTGCAGAAAGGACTCTAACTCAGCATAATGCGGGAATCGGAGTTGCGGACTTTAATAAACTATAGTTAAATAAAATATTAATTGATAAGTGTGACACATAATTACTAATTAAAAATAGTACAATATTAAACGAGGGGATAAAGCAGTGCCTTGCGTCACGACCGTTATATTGAATCCCGAACGTAACGAAGGATTCTAGAGTTAGCTCACGAGCGGAGCGAGGGAGTATCCTCGAGGAGTATACTCTACTTTTCACACTTTTAGCGAGACAATTAAATCCAAATCTAGGTCAGTGCATTCTGTGCAGAGGTTAGTTCGATTTACGAATAACTTCTTAATGTGTGGATCTCTGTGGTTAAATTTCTAATACAGATGAGGGAATCAAATCACAAATTTAAATTCAGTACAACTTTAATCCCGGCTCAGCCGTAAGGATTCAATCACCTGCTTTCGGTGGGGTTTACATGACATATAATTTAACATTGTTGATGAGTCATGACATATAATAAAATAAATATATTTTTACACCACCTGATCATTATACTTATATTTAACCAATAACCAGGGTCACTGACTTAGCCCAGAAGATTAGCAAGCTGAAGTATCAGTAGACGTTGCACATAGCCTACTGTGCTCGTTGGGGCAGAAAGGTTCTCGCGTCGAGACGACTGCTGATGGAAGCCGCTGGGTGCAGGTCGCATAAGATCGATTACTCTAGAATTCTATAGGGGAGCTAATGTTCAGCAGTTGACATCAGTCAGTTATGATGATGAAAGCATCAAACGCGACGCTGGCCGGTGCGGGATGGTTACTCTCTACTTGCCCCATACCTTGGCCGCTGTGCCACGTCAGCTAAGCACACCGCACCGCCTCGCTCCGCATTCAGTGTGTGGAGCTCCTAATTATGTGAGTAATGATCGAATATAAAGTGGTATATAAGACAAGTAGTATCATGTTCGTTGCAAGTAATAACGATCACCCAATAAATATTTATATTTAACGTAGTATTCTAAGTACAAGCTTTGCTTAGTTTGGGGCCAGATATTTGTGTGTGAATTTATAATTAAGTATTGTTTGTCAAGTTATAGTTTGTTGTCAAGATATAAATGTTTTTGTTAATTTATTTCAAAACCAGTTAACACGTTGATGTCATGAAATCTCTCCCAGGGTAGATTTTCTGAATACCATGTATTCTTCATACATTTTTCCCTTTACATTTTGTATACTCTGAATTAGGAACCAAATAGATCGGAATAAGGATTTCTAAATAGGATAAGGTGAATTTTTTGAAGTAAAACTTCTTTACGCACGCTTGACTTGGGGAGTAAGCTGGTGAATGCGTAACGAAAAGTGCGAACGGAAGTTTAGAGGAAGATATAAGTTAGTGAAGATAGAAAGGTGAGAGAGAGAGGTGCGAACATATAACATATGCTAGCCAATTTATTTGTCACATATTATCTCCTGTCTCAAATTAGCCTAAATTATACATACTGCAAAAACAAAACACTCCTTCATGCTGTATAATAGAGTTCATTTTAATATAAAAAAAGGTATGTACGAAGTTTCGTATTTTGAATGTGCCAGCTTCGAAAACCAGCTTTACGAAAAATGTATAATAAAAATAAGGGTTTATGTAGGCATGTCAATTATAATAATATTAAGATCTGATCACATTTTTATGAGTTGCTGACGATACGGACAAAATTTATTAGAACACAGTGTCCCAACTGACACTTTTGATTATAATATTTTTTTTATTATTGATACGGACACCATCAAATTATTGAAGCTGTTGAGTACAATCAGGTTAAAAATGTTTAAGCAAATTATAATATAATGTGAAAAAGCCAATCAAATTGCTTTGCGAGCGTGTGGTGACTTACATTAATGTTAAAAAAACACAAATTTCATTCATAGCGTATATTTCGTATAAATCTTGTATAGTTAGGCATCTATATTATGATCACTTAAAAATATCTCAAATAAAGAGAAGAAAGTGTAACCTTGCTATGCATCTATTTCATCATCTTGCTGTGCCGCCGCCTCGCCTCGGTAAAAACCTGTTTTTTTTTAACTGACTGTTTAATGCAGCTATTTTCAATGGTGTCCAAATCGACAGTAACAAATATATTAAATTCAAAAGTGTCAATTGGGACATTGCGTCCCAATATATTTTGTCCGAATCGACAACAAGTAATTTTTATTAATATTAAACGGGTATTTATCAAGTATAATTTAAACAATAATTATGTTTAATTATTAAAATCGCGAAAGATTGAAACACACTAATCACGTTTTGTTTTATCAAGGCGTGAAGAATCTTATTTATGTGATTTATAATGAATTATTTATTTATTTTACATATTTTCTTAAATCTGTCCAATTTAATGAAACTAAAATAAAATATACAATACCTATGGTTTTATTAGATAGATAGATAGATAATTCTTTATTGTTACACCAAATTAAAATAATTTAACCTAGAAAACTTAAAGACTAATACATAGTGGTACAATGGGCGGCCTTATCGCTCAAAGCGATCTCTTCCAGGTAACCTTTCGATGGACTGGATTGAAAAGACGTGTGAGGAGGCGGTGTTACAATAAATACCTATTAGTTTAGGATAAAAATAAATAAATACCTAAACCTAAAATATACCTACATATATTTACATAAATAAATATAAAATATATACATATATACTTTTACATTAAATATCGAAAGAAATACAATGTTTACAATATTACATGTTTAATTAGACATCGAATTGATGAACGCATTCGTCAACTTAAGCATCATAAAGCACGTTCTTCAGGACCTACGAGGCAATGTTTTGTTGTAGGCAATGGTTGCCACTTAACATCAGATGGGCCTTTGTTTCTTCAGGTCATATGAAAAAAAAAATGCAGATAAAAATTGTTTAGTTGAATATTTTCCTCCCATCTCTTTCAAAATACAAGTCGAGGATGTGAAGATTGCATATGTCCAGGAGTATATCAACTTGGGCCAAATAGTCTCTTTCCAGGCGAGACAGGATAAAGAAAACAGAAAACGCCTGGAAAAGCTATTGGTCAATTTTAAAAGCGGAAACTAATGAACATGTGCATTCTCCCCATTCTCACATACGGTGCACAAACTTGGTCCCTCACCAATATTCAAAAGTCCCGCCTCGGTGTTTGTCAACGAGCTATGGAGCGCGGCATCCGTGAGCCTGACTCCAAGAGTCAGGCTCACAGACCGTATAAGAAACTCAACACTGCGCTCCAAAACACAGATAGCTGACTTGGCTCTGAAAATTGAAGTGGGACTGGGCAGGACACGTTTTTTTTAAACTTAATAAATCTTCTTTTGACCACAATCTCACCTCTTAGACAACATCATCGCTTACCATCGTAAGCGATGATGTGGTCTAAGATGAAGCACGAAGATCTAGAAGAAACCTATTCACTCTTACCTTAAGGAGGCTGGGATTGTATTCTTTTGTACTATAGGGAAGTGCACTGTGTTGTCTTAAAACTATGTTTAGTATAAATATATCTGCCTAACTGTTAGAACTTTACATGACTCACATAATCAGTTGGTTGGACAGAGAGAAAGAGTAGATGTCGACAGATTTGTGTTGTCAGGTTCGGAGTTGTGCAAAGCAGCGCGCCGGGGGCTGGTGTTTCCATCGTACACACGGCTACACATCAAGCTATAAATTTCCAGTATAAGCTGACCACGCATTGTGTAGGCTTTTCGTAAAATGAGAGGTCAGCTTATACTGGAAATGTATAGTTTGATGTGTAGTCGTGTGTACGACCGCGGCGAGACGAGGTACTTCCTCCGAGGAGTGGTCTCCACCCCGCCGCGAAACAACCACGCCAGCAACGCATTCGCGCACACCACCTTTACGCAAATCTCTGAGCATCAGGCGTTTATACTAGAGTATTGGAATTAAATTTGAAGAGTAAAAAGTTTATTCATCACTCACGTTCTGAAAGTTGGTCATTGTATGCGTAAATGCGATATATGTCCCTAGGGCTGTAAGTAAATTTTAAAATAGAATCAGGCTCATAGCATTCTTAATATACTAAAATGAATTACAACCTCCATGAAAAATCTTTATTTCTATTTAAAACTGACTTCAGTTAAGTAAAAACCAAACTACCCTACCAATTTTGATAAAATTTCCATGGGATCAATCTAAAAATATATCCTTTCAAATAAAAAAACTAATTATCTAAATCGGTTGATGTATAACGGAATTCTGAGCTAACAAACATAACATAACATATAAGTAAAACACATTTAAGACTTATACGGTTTTTTCATGGATGCCTTTGTCAGAGCTGGACCAAATGGAAATGGGACCAAACGGGAAGCACGAGCTTTCATATAAAAAAAATCACCAAAACCGGTTCACCCAGTCGAAAGTATTAAGGTAGGAAACAAAAAAAAATACAGTCGAATTGAGAACCTCCTTCTATTTTGAAATCTGTTAAAAAGAGGTTACATGCATAAACGCTAAAATTAAATACAGGTTGTATTGACAAATCTTATTATATTTTGAATATTTTGGTATACGAGCGAGCGAAAGCGAGCGAGAACGCTAATGTGTCGAGGTAATGAGGAGTAGATACGTCCCTTGTATAACAATGTACCTACTATTTTTCTAGCCTGTAGTTTTATGTACAGGTGTGTACCTGTATTCAGTATATCAAATCTAAGTTAAAGATCACAATATTATTTTCCTTCTGGTAACAAGCGGTGACGTGTATCTGAGAATTGGCATATTTTCCAAATCAATTCACAGGCTTGGAATAATCAGGCTATGGACTAAAACAAAATTTATTAAGTTAACCAACTTATGAATCGATGAATTTTGATAACTAGTGGTTCTCCCCGAACTAAGATCTCGCAAGTCACCGATTATAACAAAAAAAATATTATTCCTAATCTTTGACTATCAAAACAGTGCCACACAATAAATAACCAACTAACTTGACCTACAGTTTCAATTCAAAACATGTCAATTAATAATAATAATAAATAAATATTGGTGGAAATTTCACACAGCGCTATCTAGCCCCAAACTAAGCAGAGTACTATGGAAACCAGATAACTGATAGAATACTTACATACTTTTTTTTTTGTAAATACATACTTATAATATAAAGAAAAAACATCGAAACCCGAAACAAATATTTGAAGATCATGCAAACATTCGTTCCGCGGCGGGAATTGAACCCGCTATCTCCTGTATCTCAGCGCCACGGAGGTCGTCAAAAGTTGGTCAATTGGTTAGTCTTTTTTTGGGTACAAATTGCAGTTATTCTGGATTTTTGACTATAGCCTATATTTGTGAAACTTAAGCTACACGCATACTAAATTACAGCACTGTGGGGTAACTGGTATACCCTGTGAATTTTATAATAGTTTAGTTTTTATTATGGCTGATAACTTAAAAACTACAAAAACTTTACTAGAATTAAAAAAAGGATCGAAATGTACTAATAAAGACCTTTCATTTGACGTCCTACTAGACCTAATAGTCTCATTTTCATTTTTTTTACCCCTCTGGAACCCCAATATCTCACCAACCCCCCAACATGTTTACCTCATTTAGTTACACCAAAATTGTGCCATTACTACCTACCTATGTATCAAATTTCACTTTGATCGGATCAACGCTACGAAAGGTAACCTAGGACTAACAAACGTACATACATACAACGCCAATTTGCCCAAGTTGACATAGAGATCTCGCTTCGCTCGATCAATAAGAAAGCTACTTTTAAATTACATTTAGTAGTGAATTAGCGATAGAACACATCACATTTAATTTATTTTAACTAGCCCTTACTGTCCCACTGCTGGGCAAAGGTCTCTCCCTCTTCCTTCCAATTATCACTGTCTAGAGCCAGATCCCGCCAGTCTCTTTGGAAGACGTCCAAGACATCGCTCCAGCGCTTTATAGGTCTTCCTCGTCCTCGCTTTCCGTCTTTATAAGGAAGACGGAAAGAGAAAAAGGACAAAACTTCTCTCTTTATCATCTCAATTACAGTTCTTAAAACGAATTAGCTATACCTCTATGGCGTGGCGAGCTAACGTATATCATCTTTTTGTATCATAGAGGAAACTGTTTACACCGTGTTAAAAAAAATCCTTGTCTATTTTTCTATAGGAACTTTTTAAGCAAGCGCTAAACAGTGTCTAATTTTTTTTGTGTTATGACCTACAGTTGTATGTTTTGTTGACAAAACTTGTAATTGAGATGTAAATTAAAAGAGAGAGAGAGAGAGTTATTTGTGAAAGGGCTTGCCTGGGAAAGTCCGCACGAATCGATGGGGGCTTATGTTCAGCTGTGAACGTCTTGTGGCTTATATTATGATGATGAAAGGGAATTGCAACTTCTTATGAAGATAAACGGCTTTTGTTTGTGTAAAATAATGCGACACAAGAATAGGACTCATCTATACCTAATTTAGGTAACCCATTTCAGGGGGGATGCTTTGAGTCCGATACATTTTGTATGAAAGCAGATTATAAGGATTTCATTTCTAGATTGAGGGTCCAAACTTGAATTGTCTCTTATTTCAAGGTCGTATGGAATTGCTGGAAACTTTCTCCCGAAGCATATGTGCCAAATTGTTTATGCAGAGTAAGATTTTATCGGAGCTGAGCTTACCTTGGGACACTTAGGAGAATATTCTGTACGTCTTTGAATTCGGTCAATGTTAGTAAATAAGGTTGCTAGAAGCTGATGGGTGCAGGTCACATAAAATCGGTCGGATATCTGTGGGTGATGGCTACGTTCAGCAGTGGATATTCTATGATGACGATCCTGGTGATGAATTAACTAAGATATATTATTTAAAGTCGCGGGTCATCAATGGGTAATTCATCAAATGGATGGCACAAATTTAGGGAGGTCTATAATTATCTAGCAGTAGGTAAGGTCGGGCTATGAATGATGATGTTGTTGAAGTAAATCTAAGATCGTGGTTGGTCGCTCAAAAATCTATGGGGTATAAGCCCCGACAAAAATTAAAAAAAAACAAACATTTTTGTTGCTGAATCTCTTTACTAAAAATGATCCTTATCATAACTGCTGAGATGAATGAATGAATGAAAATACTCTATTGTACACCACAAAAGACAAATATACATAACTAGTGGTTCGCCCCAAACTGAGATCTCGCGAGTCTCAGACTATTAAAACAAATAAATTGTATTATGTATTTGTAATCTTTGACTATCAAAATAGTGCCCGGATATAATAACCACATGACTTGACCTACAGTTTCATTCAAATTATAGGTAACGGGAGTTATGTATTTTTGTTTCTTTTTTGAGGTACAAATTGCTGTTATTCTAGATTTCAGACTTTTGCCTGTATTTCGGTTACGAAAGATACATGCGTTCCAAATTTCAGTATTGTGGGGGTCACGTTCAGTTTTTGTTATGGCTAATAACTTAAAAAGTACAAGGTTTAAATTAAAAATAAAGACGGGTTTGAAATATACTTATAAAGGGCTTTTATTAAACGTGCCACTTGCCCGGATAATCTCATTTTTTTACCCCTCTTGAACCCCAATATCTCAAAAAACCCACCCCCATTTTTAGTTCATTTAGTCACACAAAAGTTGTGCCATCACTACCTACCTATATACCAAATTTCACGATGATCGGATTAACGCTTTGAAAGTTATCCTTGGACAAACAAACATACATACATACCACGCCGATTTGTCCAAGTTGATTAAAAGATATTGCTGCGCTCGATCAAAAATAAAAATTCACCAAGCAACAAGAACAATGGGCGGTATTATCGCTTATAAGCGATTTCTTCCATATTACATTTTTGTAAAATTACAATTATCCCCTCCATTAGATAGATAGATAGATAGATAACTCTTTATTGAATTACCACACAAACAGAAATAATAAAAAAAAATAAGTACGGGGTTAAAATAAATAAGGCAATACAATGGGCGGCCTTATCGCTAAAAGCGATCTCTTCCAGGCAACCTTTATCTTTTCCATTATCGTAATGTTACAAAAGTCCATGGTGTACTCGTACATTAACAAAACAAAAGCTAAATTTTATGAGAGCGGTGATCACGTACAATAAAATAAAACAATATTTATATATATAATATAACAATAAAACAAGATACATTTATTTTGTATATTGTTTTATTTTCAATGTATGTATACTTCCTTAAAGTAAAGATGTAACAAGTGTATTGAGTAATAGAATATAAATAAAACTAGGTTATGCTTTTAGTACATATAATAAAAGGAACAAGAAAAGTCGGTAGAGCGAGTAGGTTCGTAGATTCTATTTCCTATACATGTGGCAAGATAAACAGAGGTTATATCAGAAATGACTTGGTTTACGGTGAATCCATTACTTAGATTAAAGATTACAGGCTAGAGATTACAGATTTATAGAATTACAGATATATTAAATATTTTACAGCGAGGGTAGTACAGACCGACGCTGGCTTGAAGAGCTTAGAATTCTACGGCTTAGGGCCTACAGTGCAGCAATAACAGAATCTTTGAGCAACTGGTACAGCTGATTTAATTAGTTTGAAGAAGTGGGCGCCATCTGACGTTAGCGTCAGAAAAAAAGAGAGGAAAGTTACTAGGGCTCAACCCGGATAAAACAATGGAATAGAAACACATCGTGTTATTTTCGCCGAACGTCCCTGGAGTCCGCTCGGAGAGGTGCAGTGGGTTTTGAGCTGTGCAGGCGTGGTCCTTGGCGTCTGTCGAGGCAGGAAGCAGGTCGTCTGGAGAAAACACCACGCTTCTCGACGGCTCCAGTGATAAGTTTTGACGGGCGTCAGGTGTATAAATCCAGCAGTATTCGGAGAAACCAGCAGCGTGGGTCGTCAAAGACTTCCCGACTTGGAAGTAACCCGAATTCACAATAAAAAGACAAAGGAAATACTGTCCAAAGAAATAAGTTTGTAGCACGTAGATCAGAAGTTTCACAGTTGAGTCCAGGCATCGAAAGAGGCTGACTATAGACGAAACTGTCCTTTTATACCCGATATAAAACTACCGGCGTTATTAATTATTAAAATCGTATATTGTTCCAAGAAGTTCTAGAATGGATGATGCAATAAATCTTGGTGATACCATAAAGTAAAATTTTGACACATATCTTGCGTCACTCAAGGCAAAGACAACTTTCACATCAGTTTTGCTTCAGTCATAGACACTAATTGAATTTTGTCTTATGTTATGTAATATTTTATTCATATTTTGTTTCCACTAAGAAAAATACTATTTAATTTGGTAAATAAAGATGATTTGAATAATTAAAATAGATTATACATCCATAAAAGTAAGTATTGAATTTTTACAAGGTGCATGCAACGCCATCTGCGGTAGACTTGGCGAACTGCGTTGAGAAGACGCTTGGATCTCGATATTTGAGAATCGAGTATTTGGGCAGTTAGTACGCCGCCATACAGCTAGATGTCGTGGCATATTATTTTTATATGAGTGTAATGGTGGTATCGTATTTATGTTTAAAAGTGTTTATGTTTGGTTAAATGAAGGATGTAACGCGACATAGAATTGTCACGTTACAAAGATAATAATGTACCTTTGACAAATAAAATAAAATAAAAATATTCATAAACATACGTACACACTTATCTATAGTGATACTACGACGTTTCTGAGATATAAAATCTTTTCACTTTTGTTTTAAATGTGGCTAATGATGGAGTTGATAATGAATGACATTTATTTTTAAGGGTCATTAATTTTTAGAGTAGCATACTCAAGGATACAAACGCAGAAACTATCTGCAAAAAAAATTTGATATAAATATTTTCAATAAAATATGAATCAAATGAATTGAAGGTTACACAAAGCGATGGAAAGGATGGTACGACGGCTGTCTGATGTTAAGTGATAATGTGTCAAAAAATTTGGATGTTCTCCAGCCCCAAAACTAAGAATACAACAAAAACAAGAAAATTGACTTGTAAAATAAATAGTTAGAACATTTTCCAGAATAATCCACAATATTCGAAATCATTTCGTTAATCAATTCATTAAAACTTGTCCACTTCGCTCAATAATCGTGGATTAGGGCAAGTACCTATCTTTAATAAGTTTGGCGCGCTGCTTTTGGGAACTTACGGTTACATTTTTGAAAAGTGTACGCTTACCTAATTCTAGAAACTCTTGATTGATTGAAAATAATTCTTTATTGCACAAAATACATAAATCTGTACATAGGCGAACTTAATGCTAGCAAGCATTCTCTTCCAGTCAACCTTTGCGTAGTGTTGAACAAATATGTTTGTAGGTAGTGCATGACATAATGTAGCAGGAAAAATTTTAGAAAAAAATAACACTAAGATATATTGATACTACGAACGAAACATCAAATATATATAGATATATTAAAGAATTTTTAATAAACGTACTTTCTAATATTACACCTCAATAAACACGAGTTGAAAATAATAGATAAACTAATAAATAGGTAGTTACAATAAAACTAAATAAACTCATATGACATAAAGATAACAGAGTGGATAACTGACAGCATCTACAGGACACCACTCATTTTGTAGGCTTCGTTCATCAGAGTGGGGTAGTAACTCTGTTATGTATATGTACTGTAGTCTCTACTACCTAATTTATATGATCTTATATATAGAATAATAAGATCTTATATATATATATATATATATATATATATAAGTAAACCAGTGACTTTAGATGCGTGTTATTTACTAATGACGACCTCCGTGGTGCAGTGGACGAATAGCCGGCTGAGACGCAGGAGGTAGCGGGTTCGAATTCCGCCGCGGAACAAATGTTTGCATGATCTACAGATATTTGTTCTGGGTCTAGTTGTTTCTCTATATATTATAAGTATGTATTTACAAAAAAAATGTATATGTACAATAAGTATTCTATTAGTTATCTGGTCCCCATAGTACAAGCTCTGCTTAGTTTGGGGCTAGGTAGCGCTGTGTGAAATGTCCAGCAATATTTATTACTTATTTATTAATGTGTATTGGGTATCTACAAAACTGTTTATCCGTATTACGCAAAGGTTAACTGTAAGAGTGTTCTTTCTAGAATAATGTACCTACAGATCGATTTATTTTAAGCAATAAATCAACTGCAATTTCTACTCATAAGAGAGTTTCCAAAAACATGAACTCCCGTTACTTGTAAATTGAATGAAACTGTAGGTTAAGTAATGTGTTTTTTGCATTTCGTGGTACTGTTTTAGTAATCAAAGATTTTTTTTTGTTTTCGTGAGAGACTCGCGAGACCCTGGACAGTCTACGACTTCCTGTTTGTGGCACTCACTCGGGAACCATCTTGATTTGGCCAGCCATACTTGCTTAGTTTTGTGAGTTTTTTCGTTACATATTTCCTAGAAAAGATACTGTCTCTTATTATTGCGAATAAAGCAGCTTTAGATAACAAAATATTTATCCGTATGTTTAAACATGAAATCTGGTAATCTTGAGATTATTTGATATCAGCATTAGTGTTATTTTTGCCACATTTGCCTGAAATAGTCTTTTGGACCTTGCTTCAAGTTATAAATATCATATCTTAAGGGTTTGTTTTCAGCAGATTGCGGGGTTTAAAAAATAAGCGTCTTATGCGCTTAGCTGAGTCGCTAGCCATGGCTAAAAATCAAATCACACTAATATTATAAGTGCGATAGTTTGGATGTTGGTCTGTTTAAAGTTTGTTACTCAATCACGTCGTAACGGTTGAACCGATTTCGATGAAATTTAGTATGCATGTAGATTATAACCTGAATTACCACATTGGCTACTTTTTATCCCGTAAATCAGGTCCCACAGGAAAAAAATGGGGTGTTAATTTAAGTGGCAACAGCGAGTTTAACGTTATTTTTAGGTTACCTACACATTTAGTAGTGTAACGCGTACGAAGTCACGGTCAACAGCTAGTACTGCATAAATTACCAAAGTCAGGTGCAAATGCGTATATGTATGCAAGCTAAAATATGCATTTGCATTTGATGGCCAAGTGAGCCAAAATGGTGAGGAATCAAAATTCAAAAATAGGGTTACTAGGTCAAGTGGTATATTAAACAAAGAGATTGATTTACACATTCCAAAGCCATTTTTTTTTACAGGGTTGGAGTTTGATAAAAAATATTAAATAAAATACCGTTCACCTATAACTTCATAGTTTGTGATGTGAAAAATCTGAAAATAATATAATTGATAGATATTTATGCAAAGATTACAGAAAAATTATAACGAAGTCTCTATCTAGAGCAGTTTTTATAGATATATGTTTTAAGTTTTCTTGGTTTACCGGTCACACAACTAGATGGCGCTGCATAATTAACATTAATCATCTAGGCTCGGAACCCTCGGTGCGCGAGTCTATAACGTACTTGAGCGTTCTTGTTTTTTATATTAATGGTTATTATACAAGCTTTAGCTCAATATCTTAAGTTTTATTTGCCAAACACTTTTCATAAAAACGTAAATATAGTCTGATCACTAAATATATACTTTGTAGATATAGATATTTTTGCTTGTACTATGTATAAATTTAAAATCTACTTAACAATATCCTTTTTGGTGGTTCTATCCTGTATTCATCTTAGTTACTTTAGTTGTATCATTTCATATTGTATCCCTTTCTAGTACCTAAGTATATCTTTATTGTACCTACTCCTGTAAACATGAGATTCGACACTTGTCGTTGTACTACTTCACTCGTATACTCTCTAACAGCTCCTTATTTGTAGCATGTATTTGTTTTAATATGTCGGTGCCGAGACATGGGCGCTCACGCAGGAGGCTGTGTACAGGTTAAGAGTTTCACAGAGAGCCAAGGAGCGTGCTATGCTCGGCATCAAACTCTTAGATCGAGTTCCAAACGTCGAGATCCGTAGAAGAACGAAGGTGCATGACGTTGGGAATTGAGTTATGGAGCTCAAATGGTCTTGGGCGGGACACTTGGCAAGACGTGATGATGACAGGTGGAGCAGGGTAGCAACTGAATTGTGGCCGAGGAATGGCTGTAGAAGGGTAGGACGTCTGGCAGCGAGATGGGTGGACGACATCGTTAGAGTCGCGGGCCGTCAATGGGTGAGACTAGCGCAGGATTGTTGCGGGTGGCACAAACTTAGGCAGGCTTATACCCAGCAGTGGGTGAAGTCGGGCTGTGGATGATGATGGTGATGTCGATAACGTTGTGGGCTACCATTATCAATAACATATATATCCCCAGAATGTACTTACGTACATGAATTGTATTTAAACCATATAATGTATTTGTTTGTTGCTCTTTAATTATTAAATGGGACTGGGCGGGTCATGTCTCCCGTATGCAACCCGATAGGTGGGCGAAGGTCACAAGCATATGGATTCCTAAAGACGGATAGCGACGCCGAGGAAGCCCTAACAAGCGCTGGAGCGACGACTTGGACGTCTTCCAAAGATACTGGTGGGATCTGGCTGTAGACCACTAGTTAGGACCACTAGTGGAAGGAAGAGGGGGAGGTCTTTGCCAAGCAGTGGTACAGTACAAGTTAATAAAAAAAAAATGTGTGAAATAATAAAAAAAATTGATATGGTAAAAATATTTTTGAACACTAGTGCACAAATACTGGCAGAGGCCATTCGAATCGTTAAAGAGGCAAGTCAGTAGTTTTTTTTTCTGTATAAATATGTATATTGTGTAAACCTAGTTAATAACAATTTTACTTTAATATTATCCTTTATTATATTAAAATAATTATTAAATTTGCATATAAAATGCTAAGTAAAACTCTCACGAAGCCAACATAATTTTATTTCGTACATGAAACCCCAACAATTTGAAACTATTACTTAGGTACGTTTTCTCGCTCGTTGCAAAACAGACTAACTTTATGTGTAGGCAAAATGTATTCAAAATTGCCTTTGTATTTTATTTATTTTTATTGTAATGATTTCACAGTAAAGTTACGGTTATAAAGTCGAACCACTCTATGTCAGCATGACAAGGAAAGCTAAAAACGACTGATAATTATAATTAAGAGCAATGAGCATGACCTTGACCTATTCAACTGCAGTATTTCATCTCTTAAAACGTAATTAATAATACCTTCTTTGATCGATTTAGGACACGTGTGACTCTTCGAAGATGAGTTTCTAATACAATAAATAAACAAATATAAAACATTTCTGGATATTTCATACAGAACTAAGCAGAGCTTGTACTATGGGAACCAAATAACTGATAGAATACTTATATACTTTTATTTGTAAATACATATTATAAAATAAAGAGAAACAACCAATAGCTAATCTTATACTATATCTACTAGTTAATTGAGTGAAAGGCACCTTATCTGGTATCGTGAACGTGAGTACAGTGTTTGGTTAGATATTGTCTTTTATATATTTTTTGTTGCATGTTAGTATAATCTGATTCTATCAGTGGAGCCATTTAAATTGCCTGTTTATTACTATTTACCGTAACTATTGTATTTAATATATGCCGATGATTTTCCTAAAAGAAATAAATAAAAAAACTTCGAAAAATATATAATATTATAGAGGGGGAGAGGGAAGTAAAGTTTTGTAATCTAAATAGTTGCAATATTGCAGCACATTGATTTGCTCTACCAGTTCCGAGTTGTAAGTAAACTGAAAGTAGAACTGTAGTGAGAAATACAATAATAGCTAAATTATTGCACTTCTTACTACAGGCTAACGTAACCGGGAAGAAAACTCGCCACGACACACTGGCCAGCGCAGCGTTTTACGGCTAACTCCTCTTTGTTCATGATTGACGCCATAAAGCCCTGGCTCTCAGTCCCCAGCAGCCCGGCTATTCCCGACTCTGGCAGCGGTCACGGTTCCGGAGGGGCAGAGGGTGCTTAAAATCGCTGGAAGAAGCCCAGCTACCACAACCCAACGACCCTGACCCTGGCGTGTTATAACGCCAGGACGTTACGCACGAACGAAAACCTATTGCAATAGCAAAACGAATTGGATAACGTTAAATGGGACATTTTGGGTTGGTCAGAAGTTTGACGAATGGGAGAAGATCTAGTAACATTAACATCCGGAGACCTATTTTATTACAGGGGTCATGAAGACAGATCTTACGGTGGTGTTGGATTTCTGATAAACAAAAATGTCACACCTTCTATTCAGAACCTAAAGAGTGTATCCACCCGCGTTTGTTTTACAGTACTCAAACTAAACAAACGTTACTCTCTTAAAATAATTCAAGTATATGCCCCGACGACTGACCATCCATTTCAGAGTTCAACATGGCCCAATGCTCGACACTGTCTAAGGCCTTTTCATAATCGACAAAGGCCATGCAAAGGGGTCGGTTGTACTCGAGACTCTTCTCCATCAGCTGCTTGACTGAGTGTATATGGTCAATGGTAGAGAACCCACTTCGGAAGCCAGCCTGCTCAGTTGGTTGGTATTCGTCGTACGATCGGGTGAGTCTATTAAATATGATTTTAGCAAAAAGTTTGTAGATTTGCGAAAGAATACTTATAGGCCTGTACTTACTTAATTTTGAAATGTCTCCATTTTTGTGAATAATTGTTACCAGGGCATTTTTCCAAGATTCAGGTGTACGAGCTTGGTACATAACGTCATTGTAGAGTTTGCCTAGTACGTCTAACACTGGTGGTCCTCCCGCCCACAGCAGTTCGATGGTAATGCCATCCTGGCCAGGGGATCTCTCATTATTCATCTGGCAAAGTGCATGTTCCACCTCACGAGACAATATGCGCGGTAATTCTTCGTTTTCTAGGATCCGAACAGGTGGTGCTCTAGGATCGTCAGTCATATGCTCGTGGTCTATTAATTGTGATGCGTATAATTCTCGATAAAATTCTTCAACTACGCTAAGTATCTGCTGCCGGTCGATCACACAATTACCATCCCTATCTTTTAGTTTTAATATCTGTTTAGTTTTGTTTTCCTTCTAAATATTTTTGGTCCCTTGTATTTTTTTATAGTATTTATGATTATATCTGTGTTACGGTTTCTCAAGTCCTTTTTTAATAGATTTATGTATTAATTAATTTATGTCTAAAAATTTTAGTTCATCTTATACTGTGCTCTGTTTCATTACTCGTCTTTGCTCGATCAAATTTCTTGTTTCTAAAGAGAGTTTATTAACTTTTTTAGGTATGGCGCCTAGATGTTTGTGAGCTACCTCGGTTATAGCATCGCAAAGTAACTTATTAATTTGGTCAACGTCCATATTTGTTTCGTTGAGTCCATCAAACTGGTTCCGAAGATCTTCATGAAACCGAGCTTGTAAAGATGCCACTTTTTGTTTCTCGTATCAGTTTTTAGCTTTTATCATTTTTGCTCTCTTTTTTCTAAGATCAAACCTGAACGTCGCCCTAACCAATCTTTGGTCACTACCGGTCTTAAAACGTGCCAAAACTGAAACATTAGTGACTATACTTTTATTTGAGGATATTATGTAGTCTATTTCATTTTATAGTGGCCACCAGGGCTTATCGATCGAAGTCCACTTCCTTGAGTTTCGCTTTTGGAAAAATGTATTCATTGCGTATAGGTTTTGTTTTTCAAGGAAATTGACGAGAACCTGTCCTCTATCTTTACGTTGTCCTAGTCCGAAGTTGCTGATGGAGCTTTCATTAAGCAGAGGAGCAAGAATTTTTGAATTAAAGTCTCCAATGATGGTAGTGTAGTGACATAGAGCCTCAGTGATAGCTTTTTTAACATCTTCGTAAAATATTTCATCCTTATAATTGAATCTAAAGAAATTACAGACGCAAAATTAGTGTGCGATGAATTTAACAAATACTTTTCTACCATTGGTCCTGTTCTAGCTGACCAAATACCGAAATTTTTCATGAGAACTTTATTTTTGCCCTACCGCTAAATACCACCCTTACCGAACTTACTGATATTGACCTGTGTACAACTGATGAAGTTGACAAAATAATAAACAGCCTGGATTCTAATTCTTGTGCAGGTCTAGACGGAATCAATACCAAAATTATAAAATCTATAAAATACCTAATACTAGTAAATTTAACTAACAGTCTGAATCAACTCTTAAAGAACGGTAAATTCCCTAATACACTTAAAATAGCAAAAGTATTTCCCATTTATAAGTCAGGACCAAAAACAGACCTAGGCAACTATCGTCCTATTTCAGTTCTACCTATATTCTCGAAAATTTTTAAGAAAATCATACAAACGCGACTTGAAAAATGCCTTACTTCTATTTCATTTATGAGCAACAATATGGATTCCGACCAAAAAGTAATCTTTTGCGAGCTACAATTGACTTAATCACGACAATAAAATCTAATATAGACAGAAAAAACATAATTCTTCGAATCTTTATCGACCTAAAAAATGCTATTGACACCGTTAGTCTCAAATTATTATGTAAAAAACTAGAATCTATTGGTATCAAAGAAACTGCCCTAAAAGTAATTTAATCCTACCTATCAATCAGGTCCCAAGCGGTCAAGATTAATAACATTCAAAGTGAATCGGTACCAATATCCTGTGGGGTACCACAAGGATCAATTCTAGGCCCATTATTATTCTTAATCTATATAAATAACATGCATCAGTTAGATCTAAATGGACACATCACGTTTACATGTCTATTTTACTTTGGAGCTTCCATTCACGATATAACAGCACGTGCCCAAGAAGACTTGAACACACTTTTTGCCTGGTTCCAACATAATCTTTTAACCATTAATATCTCAAAAACATGTTTTACTATTTTCATAGCCAAAATCAAGCGTATCCCGCCCTATGACCTCCTTAAAATAAATAATGTAGCTTTACAGGAAAAACATTGTGAAAAACACCTAGGCTTACATATGGATAGCAATTTGACGTGGAACACATACATAGAACATATTAAAACTAAACTCTCATCACCAATGGGATCTCTACGCAACATTGTTCGGTGTGTCCCGCGTCAATTACGCTACACCATCTACAATTCACTCGTAAAGCCACATATGTTATACTTAATAGAAATTTGGGGGAGTGCCGCTAAAACTAAATTATCTGAACTACAAATTCTACAAAACAAAATTATCAATTTGCTATTTAATTATCCATATCTAAAATCAACTAATAAAATCTACCAAGAAACTAAAATTATGAACTTAAAATAATTATTTACATATACTACATGCATTCTTGTCCGAAAAACCCTCAATAAATCAATCGATCCACACTAATCTAACGTTTACTACAGTAAAGGAATTGACAAAGCGAAGTACGCGTCGCGCTAGCTTTCTTGTATTACCTAAATGTCGTACAAACTATGGCAGAAAAACAATAGTTCACGAAGGCGCACAGTTTTATAAAAAATTACCCTGTGATGTAAGAAATGAAAGCTCATATATCGCATTTTAAATTAAACTCGCTCAACATATTACAACTAATGTTTACTAAATGAAGTAGTTAATAACTAACGAACGATCTACCTGAATGCGTTAATTGAGTACCTACCTACATAACTCGAACGAATTACATTAGATTTTCTATGTTACTGACTCTCATGTAAGTGATAATTGTTATCTTTTTGAGAATAAATGATTATTAAACCTAACCTCGTCATCTGGATGGTCAGTCGTCGGGGCATATACTTGAATTATTTTAAGAGAGTAACGTTTGTTTAGTTTGAGTACTGTAAAACAAACGCGGGTGGATACACTCTTTAGGTTCTGAATAGAAGGTGTGACATTTTTGTTTATCAGAAATCCAACACCACCGTAAGATCTTTCTTCATGACCCCTGTAATAAAATAAGTCTCCGGATGTTAATGTTACTAAATCTTCTCCCATTCGTCAAACTTCTGACCAACCCAAAATGTCCCATTTAACGTTATCCAATTCGTTTTGCAATTGCAATAGGTTTTCGTTCGTGCGTAACGTCCTGGCGTTATAACACGCCAGGGTCAGGGTCGTTGGGTTGTGGTAGCTGGGCTTCTTCCAGCGATTTTAAGCACCCTCTGCCCCTCCGGAACCGTGACCGCTGCCAGAGTCGGGAATAGCCGGGCTGCTGGGGACTAAGAGCCAGGGCTTTATGGCGTCAATCATGAACAAAGAGGAGTTAGCCGTAAAACGCCGCGCTGGCCAGTGCGTCGTGGCGAGTTTTCTTCCCGGTTCTTACGTTAGCCTGTAGTAAGAAGTGCAATAATTTAGCTATTATTGTATTTCTCACTACAGTTACCAGGGGGGCCCACACGGAGGTGTAACTCGGAACTGGTAGAGCAAAGCAATGTGCTGCAATTGCAATATTGCAACTATTTACATGACACAACTTTACTCCCCCCCCCCCTTCCCCCCCCCCCCTCCCCCCCCTATAATATTATATATTTTACTAAGTTTTTTTATTTATTTGTTTTAGGAAAATCATCGGCATATATTAAAGGTAGTTACGGTAAATAGTAATAAACAGACAATTTAAATGTCTCCACTGAATAGAATCAAATTATACTAACATGCAACAAAAAAAATATAAAAGACAATATCTAACCGAACACTGTACGGGTCACTCACGTTTAACTGATTTTAGAGGTGGTTATCGGTATAGTATACCGGTATCTTGAATATTTATCCTGTAATCGATACATTTCAATTTAAAGGATTTTTAACGTAACGCGGAGGCGCCTTTTCGACAATCACATTTGGTTTTTTTTATGACATTACAAGCCCGATCCGTGTTTTCATTTAATGTTGTACATAACAAAACACATAGTATATTTGATCATGCAAATACACAAAATATCCTGAGAGATATTCATGACCTCCTTTCCCCTTCCACCACTGGACAAGATGTACTGAAAAGTATCACTAATACGACGACCTCCGTGGTGCAGTGGGCGAATAGCCGGCTGAGACGCAGGAGGTAGCGGGTTTGATTCCCGCCGCGGAACAAATGTTTGCACGATCTACAGATATTTGTTCCGGGTCTGGTTGTTTCTCCATATATTATAAGTATGTATTTACAAAAAAAATGTATATAAGTATTCTATCAGTTATCTGGTTCCTATAGTACAAGCTCTGCTTAGTTTGGGGCTAGATAGCGCTGTGTGAAATGTCCAGCAATATTTATTTATTTATTTATACCTGGTCGGCATACCACCTTGCCGTACCAAACAATTTGCATCAATTTTAATTAAGTGGAACTCACTTCCGGCGTCTGATTTCCGGACCAATATAATCTTGTAGTCTTCAGGGTCAGAGTAAATAGTTTATTTGTAGACAAGCGTGTTTCATCTTCAACCACAACAACACTTGCTATCAGTGTTCAACTCTTGACTATCACCTTTAAATAATTGGAATCCATTGCGAGAAGAGCCAAGAAGCTTATAGGCAACGATAAGCTATTTGATGCAAGGCTCCTCAGCCTGGAGCATCGAGTAAAGGTTGCTAGCCTCTCGGTTTTTTATCGAGTACATTTTGGGGAGTGTGTGGCGGAACTATTCAACCTAATCCCACCATCTCCATTCAATCATTTAACAACCGGACGCTCTGCTGTGCGCCACCGCTATATGGTAGAAATCCCATTCGCAAAGCGGTTCTCTTCGACCTTTATTATGCGCACCGCCAAAGAGTGGAACGCCTTGCCAGAGTCTGTGTTTCCCGATAGCTACTACCTGGGTATCTGTAAGTCGCGAGTGAATAGGTTTATTCTAGGCAAGCGTGTACCATGGTAGACTGCATCATCGCTTACCATCAGGCGAGATCGTGGTCAAACGTAAGTCTATAATGTATAAATAATATAAGGAAAAAAACGTTTACTTTCAGTCATTATGTAATATATCACAATAAAAATTCTCACAATAAAATGTTCGTATGAAATATTATGCGTTGTTTAATTCTTTATGAATAACTCCTTCCTTTGATTAATTAGATAACTGGCATGAAGTGCGTATTGGTTCTCATACATCTACTCGGATGAACCATTTGTAATACTGAAAGAAATGAATCATCATAATTAATAAGTTTTCGCGTAGACACAAGTATAACAAAAACTCAGGAATTTTATTTATCAATTAAAAATGATATATTTTATACCATTTTAGCACTTTTTAAAACTAACTGTAATCTGCCTCTCCGCCTCTCTCCGTCAATAGCAATGAACTTATAAGCTACATATATAATGAAACACACATATATATATATAGTTACATATATAATGATGCTTATAATGAACTTATAAGCTACTAGCTGTTGCCAGCGACTTCGTACGCGTTACACTACTAAATGTGTAGGTAACCTAGAAATAAAGCTAAACTCGCTGTTGCAATTTTACTTGACATCCCATTTTTATCTCATGTGACCTGATTTATGGGATAAAAAGTAGCCTATATGTTAATCCAGGTTATAATTTACGTACATACAAAATTTCATCGAAATCAGTTTAGCCGTTACGACGTAATTGAGTAACAAACAAATAAAAACTTCCAAACTTTCGCATTTATAATAGCAGTGTGATCGTTTCAACATTTTATAAAACTGTCTGTAGTTTGCCCCTCTGTCAATAGTTACTGCCTTTAAACATAAAAAATATGGGATTATAAATTGGTTAATGGCGTTAGAATATGCACAGCAAAGGCTTCCGTAGTCAATCAACATATAAATTGTAGTTTAACGCGTCAGAGATCACGCCAATACATTTTTGTATGATTGTGACAAACACACAAAAAGCGGACATGATCCAACACAAGCATAGCCAATTCAATCTATATCTACATATACTTCTATACCCATATTATAAAGAGGAAATATTTGTATTTTTGTATGTGTGTATGTTTGTAATGAATAAACTCAAAAACTACTGTGCTGATTTCAAAAATTCTTTCTTCATTAGAAAGCTACGTTCACCCTGAGTGACATAGGCTATATCTATTGCTAGAAAATATAAGGGATCCTTACTAAAACTTAAGTAACGTAACCCAAGGTGTAAAAAAGTGCCCTAAAACGTCTTTCGTCGCTGCGGAAACTAATGATGATAGTACAGAAGTATGTTCTACAATATTAAAGAACATATTAATATCTGCGCAGAAAGAGGGAAATATTTTTATTAAAAAACAACGCGTGCGAAGCTGCGGATTGGTCAGCTAGTGAAAGATAAAAACAATCAATCATTTGAGGAATTAAAAGACAAAGGAAATACGAGACACATACTGGCAAAAATTCTAGAAAGTTCTTTATTTGACATGTAAATTGTCTCTGTGAAAGAACGCTGATTCTTACAAAATTTCAATTGGTTTAAAAGACTTCACCGTTAACGTACTTAAAATATTAATTGCTCTAGAAAAGGCTGAGGGAATTCAAGGTTTGACAAAGTGCCCTCAAGTCTGGTGTCAGCGTTTTCGTGAACTTGAGGCCCTCTCGCAGTAAAGACCAGATTGCTTTGACACAGCATTCTTTTTGAGTACACGTTAGACTCTACTGATCAACCACTTTGTAAATTAAGCTGCGTAGCAAAATAACCCCTAAGTATCTGAGGGTATAAAGTTTTTCACCATAACGATCATAAACCAGGAACTGATTATTTTAATTGTGTTTGTAGCTTTAAACGATCCAGTTTGTTTTTAAAAGAATTTACAACTAATTGCAAGGAACTAAATCCTAGAAATGGATATATGTACTCATTCATTCGTATTTTAATTCATAGTGTTTTTTTTAAAGTGTTTAAATTCTCTAACTCAATATACGACCCGGAAACGACATGAGTGGAAACTTTCCTCTTAGTACGAGAATGCGTACACACGGCTACACATCAAGCTATACGTTTCCAGTATAAGCTGACCTCGCATTGTCTAGGCTTTTCAAAGAATGAGAGGTCAGCTTATACTGGATATTATAATACATCATAAAGCAAATTGCCAATCTAACTAAAAAAAAGTCTGATTCTTCTCATCTCCTTAAGTTGTGTGTAAGTCCCTCATCTTCTGTTGATACAGTGAACACATTCTTTGCCAACGTCGGTAAAAATCTCGCTTCCGAAATTCTATCTCACACATCTGTTAACTATACTACGTCTATCCTACCCCCAATGATCCCCACTCAAAATAAACTATTCTTGAATTCTATGGTTCTTTTCAGCGTTGAAAACACAGAAATAGAAAATATTATATTAAACCTTAAAGTTAATTGCGCTATAGGTTGGGACGGCATCTCCACCTCATTAGTTAAATCTGCTAGACACATTCTCATTCCATTACTGAATCATATCTTTAATACAGCCCTGTCCTCTGGTGTCTTTCCTCGGGCTTTTAAAACTGCTGTGGTCCACCCCATTTTTAAGAGTGGAGATAAGGATATGGTCAATAACTATAGGCCCATTTCGGTACTTACAGTTTTGTCCAAGATCTTTGAGAAGATCCTTAATTCCAGACTAACGAAATACATCAACGACAACAATGTTCTGTCTCCGCTCCAGTTTGGCTTCAGGAGTGGCAAGTCTACTGAGGATGCTGTACTGGAGCTGACTGACACAGTCGTCAAAAACATGGACAACAAGCGTAAAACCTTAGGTATTTTCCTTGACCTTTCAAAGGCTTTTGACACAGTCTCAGTCCCCATTTTGTTGAATAAATTAGAAAATATTGGCATAAGAGGTCTTGCTCTAGAAATGTTCCGTGACTATCTGTCTAATCGTAGGCAATTTGTGCAAATAGATGGTCTTGAAAGTAGTGTAGAAACTGTTTGTTTCGGTGTTCCTCAAGGAAGCGTCCTTGGCCCTACATTATTTTTGATTTACATAAATGATTTGTGCAACTTATCCATACCAAACTGTAATATTATTACTTACGCTGACGACACAGCTCTTATCGTTCATGGTCGGAGCTGGCAAGAGGTTCGTGTGCGTTCGGAAAACACCCTAAGAGTAGTTATGAGTTGGCTTCGGTCAAATCTCCTAACTCTAAATATCTCTAAAACAAAGTTCATTCCTTTTGCCTTCAACTTAGCCTCTCAAGCCCCCTCTTCCCTTTCCGTGTGTGCCCATGTTTGTCCTGCTGGTTCCGTTCCCGACAAATGCACTTGTACATCCATTGAACGGACATACTCTCACAAGTACCTTGGAGTTTTGATCGACAGCTTTATGTCATGGGAACCCCAAATTGAATCGACTATCTCACGAGTCAGAAAACTTATATACGTGTTTAAAACATTAAGATCAGTTCTGGATTTCAATAGTTTAAAAACAGTATATCTTGCACTCACCCAGTCTGTTCTCTCCTACTGCATCTCGTCATGGGGCTGTGCGGTTAAAACCCGAATGATTAGACTTGAAAGAGCCCAAAGAGCTGTGCTTAAGGTATTGTCTAAGAAACCCTTCCTTTTCCCTACCTCTGATCTTTTCTCGCTATGCCAAGTACCCTCGGTCCGACAACTTTTTATTCTGCAGACTGTCCTTCGGAAACACTCCCAACTTTATTATGATCCCGAGTTGACTAAATCTAAACGAAGATCGGACAACGTTTGTGCGATCGAACGTCGCCGCACAGCTTTAGCTAGTCGCCACTTCCACTGCATAAGTCCATCACTGTACAACAGATTAAACCAATTGCTTAACATTTATCCATTACCATACTACAAATGCAAGTTGAAATGTTTAAAATGGCTGATATCCTTATCCTACGATGACACTGAAAATCTTCTGCTTTTTGCTGAATAACACACATTCGCTATATTCACCCTAGACTACATTTTCCACACACTTACACATCCTTACATTCTTACACACTGCACACACAACATGTAATCTACTCTGTTATTACTTAAAATTCAAAATAAAATATAATTTAGATAATTCAAATTTATCAGAGTTACTATTCTTGTTATTATATATTTGTATATCGTATCGATACTCTATTCTTTTAAATTGTCTGTTTAACATTAAATTAACTTTAGTCTTTCGTTAACTTAGCTTCTCTCTTAGTCTAAATATTGAACTCTTTATTTGTTAAGGTTTATGGAGGCGGGCGTTGATGCCTGCGACACAGTATTTTTTACTCCTGCAGGTATCACCGTTTTCATATTGTTTCTGTACGCTGTTTATGTACTAAATAAAGACATTTTGATTTGATTTTTGATTTTGATTATAGCTTGATGTGTAGCCGTGTGTACCAATTCCGCTACAGGTTCACTTTTTGTCAGGCGTGAAATTAGTAAGATGATTCATTTTACGGCTCAAATGTAATAAACTTTCTAACAGGAAACGATTAAAAAATAAAAGAAAATGCTGGGGAAGGCCTTTACCTTTACCGTGAGGCACACTGTACCGAGACTAAGCCCGACTTGCACAACGAACCCGTATTGCAAACTCGTAACCGATGCCTCAACGTATTGAGTACAGTCAAATAGGATTTAGAGAGGTGTCATACAAATACTTAAACAATACATTTTTTGTGATTTTTTGTCGTTAAATACGTTTGTTTTTTTACACTACTTATATGGCAAACGAGCATACAGTCCACCAGATGTTAAGTGGCTACTGCAGCCCATAGATATCCACATAGAATTCCAAACAAGCTATTATGTTGTCTTGATCTCTATGTGGATACGTTGCCATACTATATGACTAAGCTGTTATGCCTATGTGCCAGTAATTACAGGAACATACCATTACCATCTAAACGGAACACAGCAGCACAAGTACTGCTATTTGGTGGCAGATAAAGGTAAGGCGGTGGTACCCACTTCCTCGAGCCCGTTCACAAAAGCTCTACCACCAGTAAAGTACGTAGTATTCGACAAAAATGTTTAAATTTTAGGTATTTGTATGACAACTCTCTAAATCCTTTATAACTCGGTACTCAATACATTTAAGCATCGCTTCGCATGTCGCCCTATTTCACAACCTTCGAGTAAGTTTAACTGATGGATAAAAATCATTCTCGCTCTATCTGTATTCATATGACAATAAATGACTTATATATATTTTATCTGTTGGTTAGCGCAAAAGTAGTGAAATAGGTACATAATATTACAAAAGAAAAAAAAACGGTCAGGATGCACAGGCTATTTATACTAATATTATAAAGAGGAAAGGTTTGTTTGATTGTTTGTATTGAATAGGCTCCGAAACTAATGGACCGATTTAAAAAAATCTTTTACTTTTGGGAAGCTACACTATCCCCGGGTAACATGGTTACTTTTTACCCAACTGCGCATAAGGAGGGTAATATTTTTATTGAAAAACTACGCATACGAACCTGCGGATTGGTCAGCTAGTAATTAATATATTTTTTTCAAACATGCTCGGAAATTTGAGCATTATTTTGACAATCTTCTCCGAGATAAATCGAAATTGCTGTACTGGCCAAATATTTGAAAAATCCATATCTGTCGTGGTTTAGCGGCCAAATAAATTACATAGTAAACTCGTATCTGTCGTGAAATTTAGAAATGGAACGATCTTCTTCTCCGAAACATGACAACCAAGGAGGTAACTTATCAAAGGTTTTATTTAAATTTCAAACTGGCTGCTAATAGAAAGTTGTTTATTGAAAAAAAATAACAAATGAGCATTTTAACGCGGGAAAAAATATTGTTGTTCGTCATTGATTTTGAAAAGTAATTGTATTTTTTATTTTATTTTACAACTTCCGCGCATTATTTGAGAAAAGTACTACTTGCCACAACTTGACAAGCTTTGGTCACAACTAGGCATTGATAGACTTACATATGTGTGCCTCGGCTTCGACTCGGCCCACATTACACGTTCGTCCATCAATGCCTCTTTTGCTGGCCGCTGCAGTAATCTACTATGATAATAACTTGGCTTGTAATATTTTATCCTTACAGAGCAAGCTTTTATAAATAGGCCTTATCATCATCATCATCATTTTATCCATAGGACATCCACTGCTGCACATAGGTCTCCCCCATAGATTTACAGAGGGGAAAATCTTGGGCACCCTGCACTGACCCAACGTCTCCCAGCAACGTTTATCAGGTCGTCTTTCTATCTAGTGGGAGGCTGTTTTACGCTGCGCTTTCCAATGTGGTCTCCACTCGAGAATATTTTTGCTCCAGCGGCGCCGGCGGTCAGTTCCTTGAGCATTTTGCCCCGCCCACTGCCACTTCAATCTGATAATGTGTTATCTCAGTAACCTTAGTTTGTTGCGTGTGTGTTAAAATGGTTACTTACAAAGATTATCTTGGCAGATCGTTCGTCTTGCGTGACAGTGGTTCACAAAATATTGATAGCCCTTTTTGTAGCGACTGGTCATCATACAGACGGGTTCATTGTCCTCTTTTGGCAGATCATTACAGACATGCACACAGCTATCTCTGTTTCCTTTGATATTAAATGGACCTGGTTGTTGAACCTGAACTGAAATTGGAGAGTTCTAAACCCGCTATTAAGTTTTGTATTATTTAGACTTATATTACCGTAATAATAATATTCAATGATTGAATTAATAATAAATGAAACAACTAAGTAGAAAAGAAAGTGACATCTGGAGGTAGTTGAAAACGATTGATTAATTGATTAAAAATTATTTATTGCACAATAATTAATATAGGCGAACTTAATGCTGGCAAGCATTCTCTTCCAGTTAACCTTTGCGTAATGTGAAAAATATATTTTGTAGGTAGTGCACGACAAGTAGCAGGAATTAAGACAATAAAGCTATGCCACATTGTTAATAATACCCATACCCAAACGTCAAATGTAAATAGTTATACATTATTTTCAATTAAACGTACTTTCTAATAATACAAATCAATAAACACTAGTTGAAATTATAGATAAACAATACATAGTTAGAATAAAACTAAATAAACTCATCCATATTATACTATTACATATATATGTATTATATTTTTCAACACACTTGCTCGTAAAGTGAGCCATAGTACATAAACAAAGAGAGGCCTATGCCCAGCAGTGGGTTGACACGGGCTGAAAATGATAAAATGATGATAATATTTAAGATTGGTACATTAAAAAAATAACACTATTACAGTTTCATACCTGAGAGACGACGATTTTATTGTCCAGATGTACTTTAATATTTTTTTATTATTCGGATAAGTAGTAGTAATATTTTCTCATGGAAAGCGCAGCGTAGGACTGCGTTACCCTTTACAATATGAAAAAAAACAACCTAATAAAGGTTGCTGGGAGCAGGTGTAGGTCACATAACATTCGTCATTCTAAAAAAAATAATAGGGCCTTTGTGTAGAAGATGATGAACACATCCAGGCCGATTTCAGCTACGGTGACATAGTTCACCAGGTTTAGACATTAGCAGTAGATATCCTATGGATTATTTTATGCTGATGGCAATTATCGTGTCTACCGTATACTACCTTGCAGATGGATCATGATCACGACAAGTTGAAACCCTACAGACGGGAAACTTGAAAAAACGCTGGCGTAATGACTTGGATGTCTTCTAGAGAGATTGGGAGGATTTTGCACAGTACCGAGACGAATGGAAGGAATGGAATGGTTTTCTTTATTTACTAGCTGACCAATCCACAGCTTCGCAGGCGCAGTTTTTTAATAAAAACATTATCCTCCTTCTACATAGTTGGGTAATAAGCAGCCTATTTCACCCGGGGATAGTGGAGCTTCCCAACACCGAAATAATTTTTAAATCGGTCCAGTAGTTTCGGAGATTATTCAATACAAACAAACAAACAACCAAATCTTTCCTCTTTATTATATGATAATAGATTTATTTAAAGGCTAGGTAAACAAAAATAAATAAAGTCAATATATTTATTTTCTGTTAAGATAAAAATACTGCCCTTATGCAGACTTAGCGCGGTCAATATTAAATCTAAGATTTAAAACTGGTTAGACTTTTGACATTTACTGGTCTTTTTATGTTTGTTTTGGAAATAATAAGTTTGATTTATATTATACAGGGTACGTAATAATAATTATACATCGTTCCGGTTTAATGGGCCGTTATTATAGGGTGTACAGGAACAATAATGTTAACTTTGCCATTGCACAGTGGTCGAAATTCGAACGGTTTTTTAGCTTAATTTTAGCATTCGACCCTGTTTTCCAATTGTAAACAAGTGAACAAGGTACGCCACCTTAGCGGTACTAGCGCTTACTAGAACGTTCTGTTTATTTCTGGATAAAATGCTCGCTTAAATTAAACGCGCAGACGTATATAAACGTAGGTTTACGGCGGCACCGTAAATTCCCAAAAAATCGTGGTTAATTGATATGATAAGAATCGCGTTTAAAGAGAGTTTATTTGTGTTATTGTGTTTAAAGTGTTTAATAAATGCGGTATTTTGTATAAATTGGTGGTAATTATTTTATTCCGAACCACCAGACCGTAACAATATTAATAAGGACCTATCCACTTCTTATAAGTCCTATTTCTTATGATCAACACGGGTATGTTTAATCAAGTGAAATTATTGAAGTAAGTACGCTTGACTTGGGGTGTAAGCTGATAAATGCGTTACGAAAAGTGCGAACGAAAGTTGAGAGGGAGATATGAGTTAGTGAAGATAGAAAGAGAGAGTTACGTTTCGTAACGTACTGTAGGAGCAATAGAGGTGCGCGCGCACATTTTCTTTCTCTCTTCCTCTCATAGCCAGTGAATGAAATATATATGTATATATATCTCAGTCAGTAGTTCGTTTGATTATTCGTCGTAATTTCATTTCTACGTTCTTAAAAATTTTTATAAATTAATATTTTGAAAAATAATTTTTACTTCAGCCTAGGTCTAAAGCACATTCGTTTTTATAAATTGATGACTACGTATGATTTTATTTGTTTCAGGAGGCACTATGGAAGTTATTCTAAAACAGGTATTTTCTACACCAGTAGGTACGTTTAGGGGTAGCAAATTATTTCAATGATATCGTTACGCTTGTGAGTATATGTCGCTAAATATCTATGTATTTAGTATAAATTAATATATTTCTTATATAAGTAGTTTATTATTTAGGTTCATTTATATAGGTTATTTTTATTTTTTATATTAGAAGTATAAGTATGTATATATAGTATGTTAGGTACAACATTACACCCCAGGTAATGTGTAAATAGTCCATCCCATCCAAAGTTTGTCTGGTAGAGATCGCTATTCAGCGATAAGACCACCAATTGTATCACATAGTTTCACGGTTTTCTTTTTAGCTGTATGGTTTTCTTGGTGTGCAATAAAGACTTATCTAATCTAATCTAATCTTCTGTATGAGTGTGTCACTGAACTCCTCCTTTTGATGATTTTTTGTATGGGTTTGAGTGGTCCCTGGATGGTGCCTTCTTGGGGACATTTTCGCAGTATCTGGAACAGTATCTAAGATCGTCAGAAATGAGTGGTGTCCTGTAGATGCTCTGTTAATTCAAATCAAATCAAATAACTTTATTTTGGAACAAAAACATGGTACAACAATAATACTGGAACACGATAGTATTCTCAAAAGTAATAAACTGTGTCGCGAGCACTAACGCCCCCTTCGAGTAAAAATTAAATTAATAACTAATATTTCCAATATTTTTTTTAAATTATAGGTACAAGTAGGCATGCGTGATTATGTGAGCTTATGTGTGTATAAGTTTGTGTGTTGGTATGAGAGGGTGTGTGTGTGTTGTTGTAATGTTTGTGTGTGTGTGTGTGTGAATATGCGTGAACTTGTGTGTGTTTGCGTATGTATGACCGATAATCTATACAGCAACTTTTAAAAGGTCTTCAGTTTCTTCATATGACAGTGTTACGAGCCATTCAATTATCACAATTATCTTTATATCTATACTAGCTGACCAGCCCGCGGTTTCGCACGTGCGGTTTTTCAATTAAAACATTACTCTTATTTTGCGGAGTTGGGTAAAAAGTATCCTTTGTCCTTCCCCAGGACATAATCTAATTCCTTGCCAAATTTCATTAGGATCCGTTTCATCCGGATTATTAGGATAGTCGTGAAAAGGTAACAAACAAACAAAGTTACTATCGCATTTGTAATATATATATATTATTTATTGGTAAAGATTGCCACGAAACTCTAAAAATACCACTTTTATATATCTGCAATTTGGCTTTGCGTTCTGCGACGTACCCATCTCAGTGGAAAGTGTCCCGTGTCACTCCTATACCCAAGAATGGTTCTAGATCCAAAGTCGAGAACTACAGGCCTATTGCTGTGTTATCGACCCTCGGCAAAGTGTTCGAGTCGATACTGAACCGCCATATCACCAGACAGGTTAATGCGCAGCTGAGCGATGCTCAACATGGCTTCAGGGTGGCAGGTCCACTGCCACCAACCATATAAATTTTGTAGATTACGCTGTTACGGAGATGGACAACAAAAACATGTAGATGCGGCTTATTTTGATTTAATAAAGTTCACAATGACGTATTACTTAGGAAATTTTTGGCTGCAGGTTTTACCCTAAATTTGCTTAAACTCTTTGCTAGTTATTTCTCAAATCGACTTCAATATGTACAACTCTCTAACTACCGCTCAGATCCGTATATGACCTGCTCCGGCGTAAGCCAGGGCAGCACGCTGGGTTCAACCCAGTTTCTCATTATAATCAACGACCTGCTGAATTTCGTTAGTACAGCTAGGTGCCTAATGTTTGCCGACGATCTAAAGTTTTTTTTGGGTTTAGGTACGAACGCTGACTGCGGAGCACTGCAGAGGGACATAGACAGTGTTGTAGTGAGGAGTGAACAAAACCACCTAGAGTTTAATGCATCTAAGTGCAAAACCATATCTTTTTCTCGTAAGCGTTCACCAATTGTATACCCCTACAGTATACATGGTGCCTGTTGAGCAAATTCGAGATCTTGGTCTGACTCTTGACACTGAATTAACTTTCAACGACCACATTGTTGATATATGTAAGCGTGCTCATAATTCTCTTGGTTTTGTCATGAGACAGTCTAACAGATTTAGGGATAGAAGTAATATTGTTGCTCTCTACTATGCGTTTGTAAGAAGCAAGCTAGAATACAATGCTATAGTTTGGGATCCCCACGAAGATAAGTACAAACTCATGGTAGAAAAGGTGCAGCGAAGGTTTGCTCGATACGTTTGTAATAGGCTTTATGGGTATTACCCGTATTTATATCCGTCCCTCTTCGTAGCGGGCATGGTAGGTATTAACACATTGGAACTTAGGCGCAAGTGCGCGATATTGATCCATTACTACCTGCTATTCCACAATAGGATCGATAACCCTAGCACTTTGTCGCGTGTTGCGCTGTGTACCCCGAGCTGCGCCCGGCGGCCGCACACGAGCCGCCTGCGCGCGCGCACTAACACCACCCAGTATGCTCCCAAAGCCCAGGCTGTATCTCTGGTCAACGCCTTGGTTGCTCATCACCCTCACTTTGACTTATTTTATGTTAAATTTTATATGTTGGTTAATTTATGTTTTAATTATTTGACATGATATTCAATATTTAATGTTTATATGTACCTAATTAAATAAGGTATTCTTAATTTGATTAATATAATTTCTAATTTTTATTAATTTTACTTAATATTATGTATTTAGTAGCAATAACAGTTGACTTTTATTCTTATATTGTATTGTTCTGTAATGTGTATATTGTTAGTTGGCTCGTCACACGCCTTGGCACTGCTGTGAGTGTGCAAGCATTTTATAAATAAAATAAAAAAATAAATATATATATATATATATATAATGGATGAACGGATCGTAATAAAATTTGGCAAGGAATTAGGTATATATATATGTAGATACACACCAAACACGAGGCTGTCGGTTGCCGCCCGAGCCGTAGGCGAAGGCGTCAATCAGCCGATTGCCTAGTGAGCAAGTTGCTCACGAGTTTCATACCCAAATTTTCAACACACTTGCGTGAAAAAAACAAATCTTCTGTACTAAAACTTGACATTTTTACAATTAGTTACCACACAGCAACAAATGTGATACAAACAAAAAAATGGGAAATGGCGCGCTAGTTTTTTATATGTAAGGTGATTGTTTATACATATACTTCAAAATTATAATTTTAGTGATAAAATGCAAATATTAGAAAAAAAAATATTGTGAATTATAAATAATTTGATAATAATAAATGATTTTTCGTCATAATATGGATACATTTATTTAATCTAAAAATGTTATAGGATTTTCAGCAGCATAAAACCTCTTTGTTGTTACAAAAACTGTATTACCCAGTTAAATTGAAAATGCTCTGTTTACTCGCATATAACTTGCAGTTAGGTACTTACTTAACTTTGTACGGATAATTCTATTATGCACTAATGTGCAATATTATTACGCACGCGTGTGTTGGCGATAGGAACGATGTACTATGGCTCACTTTACGAGCAAGTGTGTTGAAAAATATAATACATATATATGTAATAGTATAATATGGATGAGTTTATTTAGTATTATTCTAACTATGTATTGTTTATCTATAATTTCAACTAGTGTTTATTGATTTGTATTATTAGAAAGTACGTTTAATTGAAAATAATGTATAACTATTTACATTTGACGTTTGGGCATGGGTATTATTAACAATGTGGCATAGCTTTATTGTCTTAATTCCTGCTACTTGTCGTGCACTACCTACAAAATATATTTTTCACATTACGCAAAAGTTAACTGGAAGAGAATGCTTGCCAGCATTAAGTTCGCCTATATTAATTATTGTGCAATAAATAATTTTTAATCAATTAATCAATCGTTTTCAACTACCTCCAGATGTCACTTTCTTTTCTACTTAGTTGTTTCATTTATTATTAATTCAATCATTGAATATTATTATTACGGTAATATAAGTCTAAATAATACAAAACTTAATAGCGGGTTTAGAACTCTCCAATTTCAGTTCAGGTTCAACAACCAGGTCCATTTAATATCAAAGGAAACAGAGATAGCTGTGTGCATGTCTGTGATGATCTGCCAAAAGAGGACAATGAACCCGTCTGTATGATGACCAGTCGCTATAAAAAGGGCTATCAATATTTTGTGAACCACTGTCACGCAAGACGAACGATCTGCCAAGATAATCTTTGTAAGTAACCATTTTAACACACACGCAACAAACTAAGGTTACTGAGATAACACATTATCAGATTGAAGTGGCAGTGGGCGGGGCAAAATGCTCAAGGAACTGACCGCCGGCGCCGCTGGAGCAAAAATATTCTCGAGTGGAGACCACATTGGAAAGCGCAGCGTAAACCAGCCTCCCACTAGATAGAAAGACGACCTGATAAACGTTGCTGGGAGACGTTGGGTCAGTGCAGGGTGCCCAAGATTTTCCCCTCTGTAAATCTATGGGGGAGATCTATGTGCAGCAGTGGATGTCCTATGGATAAAATGATGATGATGATGATAAGACCTATTCATAAAAGCTTGCTCTGTAAGCATAAAATATTACTATTATATAATATATAGTTATTATTATAGTAGGTTACTGCAGCGGCCAGCAAAAGAGGCATTGATGGACGAACGTGTAATGTGGGCCGAGTCGAAGCCGAGGCACACATATGTAAGTCTATCAATGCCTAGTTGTGACCAAAGCTTGTCAAGTTGTGCTAAGTAGTACTTTTCTCAAATAATGCGCGGAAGTTATAAAATAAAATAACAAATACAATTACTTTTCAAAATCAATGACGAACAACAATAATTTTTCCCGCGTTAAAGTGTTCATTTGTTATTTTTTTTCAATAAACAACTTTCTATTAGCAGCCAGTTTGAAATTTAAATAAAACCTTTGATAAGTTACCTCCTTAGCTGTAAGTTTCCTTAAAATAATAAAAATAAAATAAAAATAAAAATAAAATAAATGTTTCGGAGAAGAAGATCGTTCCATTTTTAAATTTCACGACAGATACGAGTTTACTATGTAATTTATTTGGCCGCTAAACCACGACAGATATGGATTTTTCAAATATTTGGCCAGTACAGCAATTTCGATTTATCTCGGAGAAGATTGTCAAAATAATGCTCAAATTTCCGAGCATGTTTGAAAAAAATATATTAATTACTAGCTGACCAATCCGCAGGTTCGTATGCGTAGTTTTTCAATAAAAATATTACCCTCCTTATGCGCAGTTGGGTAAAAAGTAACCTATGTTACCCGGGGATAGCGTAGCTTCCCAAAAGTAAAAGATTTTTTTAAATCGGTCCATTAGTTTCGGAGCCTATTCAATACAAACAATCAAACAAACCTTTCCTCTTTATAATATTAGTATAAATAGCCTGTGCATCCTGACCGTTTTTTTTTTCTTTTGTAATATTATGTATCTATTTCACTACTTTTGCGCTAACCAACAGATAAAAAATATATAAGTCATTTGTTGTCATATGAATACAGATAGAGCGAGAATGATTTTTATCCATCAATTAAACTTACTCGAAGGTTGTGAAATAGGGCGACATGCGAAGCGATGCTTAAATGTATTCAGTACCGAGTTATAAAGGATTTAGAGAGTTGTCATACAAATACCTAAAATTTAAACATTTTTGTCGAATACTACGTACTTTACTGGTGGTAGAGCTTTTGTGAACGGGCTCTAGGAAGTGGTTACCACCGCCTTACCTTTATCTGCCACCAAATAGCAGTACTTGTGCTGCTGTGTTCCGTTTAGATGGTAATGGTATGTTCCTGTAATTACTGGCACATAGGCATAACAGCTTAGTCATATAGTATGGCAACGTATCCACATAGAGATCAAGACAACATAATAGCTTGTTTGGAATTCTATGTGGATATCTATGGGCTGCAGTAGCCACTTAACATCTGGTGGACTGTATGCTCGTTTGCCATATAAGTAGTGTAAAAAAACAAACGACAAAAAATCACAAAAAATGTATTGTTTAAGTATTTGTATGACACCTCTCTAAATCCTATTTGACTGTACTCAATACGTTGAGGTATCGTTTACGAGTTTGCACTACGGGTTCGTTGTGCAAGTCGGGCTTAGTCTCGGTACAGTGTGCCTCACGGTAAAGGTAAAGGCCTTCCCCAGCATTTTCTTTTATTTTTTAATCGTTTCCTGTTAGAAAGTTTATTACATTTGAGCCGTAAAATGAATCATCTTACTAATTTCACGCCTGACAAAAAGTGAACCTGTAGCGGAATTGGTACACACGGCTACACATCAAGCTATATATATCCAGTATAAGCTGACCTCTCATTCTTTGAAAAGCCTAGACAATGCGAGGTCAGCTTATACTGGAAATGTATAGCTTGATGTGTAGCCGTGTGTACGCATTCTCGTACTAAGAGGAAAGTTTCCACTCATGTCGTTTCCGGGTCGTATATTGAGTTAGAGATTTTAAACACTTTAAAAAAAACACTATGAATTAAAATACGAATGAATGAGTACATATATCCATTTCTAGGATTTAGTTCCTTGCAATTAGTTGTAAATTCTTTTAAAAACAAACTGGATCGTTTAAAGGTACAAACACAATTAAAATAATCAGTTCCTGGTTTATGATCGTTACGGTGAAAAACTTTATACCCTGAGATACTTAGGGGTTATTTTGCTACGCAGCTTAATTTACAAAGTGGTTGATCAGTAGAGTCTAACGTGTACTCAAAAAGAACGCTGTGTCAAAGCAATCTGGTCTTTACTGCGAGAGGGCCTCAAGTTCACGAAAACGCTGACACCAGACTTGAGGGCACTTTGTCAAACCTTGAATTCCCTCAGCCTTTTCTAGAGCAATTAATATTTTAAGTACGTTAACGGTGAAGTCTTTTAAACCAATTGAAATTTTGTAAGAATCAGCGTTCTTTCACAGAGACAATTTACAGGTCAAATAAAGAACTTTCTAGAATTTTTGCCAGTATGTGTCTCGTATTTCCTTTGTCTTTTAATTCCTCAAATGATTGATTGTTTTTATCTTTCACTAGCTGACCAATCCGCAGCTTCGCACGCGTTGTTTTTTAATAAAAATATTTCCCTCTTTCTGCGCAGATATTAATATGTTCTTTAATATTGTAGAACATACTTCTGTACTATCATCATTAGTTTCCGCAGCGACGAAAGACATTTTAGGGCACTTTTTTACACCTTGGGTTACGTTACTTAAGTTTTAGTAAGGATCCCTTATATTTTCTAGCAATAGATATAGCCTATGTCACTCAGGGTGAACGTAGCTTTCTAATGAAGAAAGAATTTTTGAAATCAGCACAGTAGTTTTTGAGTTTATTCATTACAAACATACACACATACAAAAATACAAATATTTCCTCTTTATAATATGGGTATAGAAGTATATGTAGATATAGATTGAATTGGCTATGCTTGTGTTGGATCATGTCCGCTTTTTGTGTGTTTGTCACAATCATACAAAAATGTATTGGCGTGATCTCTGACGCGTTAAACTACAATTTATATGTTGATTGACTACGGAAGCCTTTGCTGTGCATATTCTAACGCCATTAACCAATTTATAATCCCATATTTTTTATGTTTAAAGGCAGTAACTATTGACAGAGGGGCAAACTACAGACAGTTTTATAAAATGTTGAAACGATCACACTGCTATTGTAAATGCGAAAGTTTAGAAGTTTTTATTTGTTTGTTACTCAATTACGTCGTAACGGCTAACCTGATTTCGATGAAATTTTGTATGTACGTAAATTATAACCTGGATTAACATATAGGCTACTTTTTATCCCATAAATCAGGTCACATGAGATAAAAATGGGATGTCAAGTAAAATTGCAACAGCGAGTTTAGCTTTATTTCTAGGTTACCTACACATTTAGTAGTGTAACGCGTACGAAGTCGCTGGCAACAGCTAGTAGCTTATAAGTTCATTATAAGCATCATTATATATGTAACTATATATATATATGTGTGTTTCATTATATATGTAGCTTATAAGTTCATTGCTATTGACGGAGAGAGGCGGAGAGGCAGATTACAGTTAGTTTTATAAAGTGCTAAAATGGTATAAAATATATCATTTTTAATTGATAAATAAAATTCCTGAGTTTTTGTTATACTTGTGTCTACGCGAAAACTTATTAATTATGATGATTCATTTCTTTCAGTATTACAAATGGTTCATCCGAGTAGATGTATGAGAACCAATACGCACTTCATGCCAGTTATCTAATTAATCAAAGGAAGGAGTTATTCATAAAGAATTAAACAACGCATAATATTTCATACGAACATTTTATTGTGAGACTTTTTATTGTGATATATTACATAATGACTGAAAGTAAACGTTTTTTTCCTTATATTATTTATACATTATAGACTTACGTTTGACCACGATCTCGCCTGATGGTAAGCGATGATGCAGTCTACCATGGTACACGCTTGCCTAGAATAAACCTATTCACTCGCGACTTACAGATACCCAGGTAGTAGCTATCGGGAAACACAGACTCTGGCAAGGCGTTCCACTCTTTGGCGGTGCGCATAATAAAGGTCGAAGAGAACCGCTTTGCGAATGGGATTTCTACCATATAGCGGTGGCGCACAGCAGAGCGTCCGGTTGTTAAATGATTGAATGGAGATGGTGGGATTAGGTTGAATAGTTCCGCCACACACTCCTCAAAATGTACTCGATAAAAAACCGAGAGGCTAGCAACCTTTACTCGATGCTCCAGGCTGAGGAGCCTTGCATCAAATAGCTTATCGTTGCCTATAAGCTTCTTGGCTCTTCTCGCAATGGATTCCAATTATTTAAAGGTGATAGTCAAGAGTTGAACACTGATAGCAAGTGTTGTTGTGGTTGAAGATGAAACACGCTTGTCTACAAATAAACTATTTACTCTGACCCTGAAGACTACAAGATTATATTGGTCCGGAAATCAGACGCCGGAAGTGAGTTCCACTTAATTAAAATTGATGCAAATTGTTTGGTACGGCAAGGTGGTATGCCGACCAGGTATAAATAAATAAATAAATATTGCTGGACATTTCACACAGCGCTATCTAGCCCCAAACTAAGCAGAGCTTGTACTATAGGAACCAGATAACTGATAGAATACTTATATACATTTTTTTTGTAAATACATACTTATAATATATGGAGAAACAACCAGACCCGGAACAAATATCTGTAGATCGTGCAAACATTTGTTCCGCGGCGGGAATCAAACCCGCTACCTCCTGCGTCTCAGCCGGCTATTCGCCCACTGCACCACGGAGGTCGTCGTATTAGTGATACTTTTCAGTACATCTTGTCCAGTGGTGGAAGGGGAAAGGAGGTCATGAATATCTCTCAGGATATTTTGTGTATTTGCATGATCAAATATACTATGTGTTTTGTTATGTACAACATTAAATGAAAACACGGATCGGGCTTGTAATGTCATAAAAAAAACCAAATGTGATTGTCGAAAAGGCGCCTCCGCGTTACGTTAAAAATCCTTTAAATTGAAATGTATCGATTACAGGATAAATATTCAAGATACCGGTATACCATACCGATAACCACCTCTAAAATCAGTTAATACGATTCCGGATTTTTGTTTTAAATTAATGTCGTACATAACAAAACAGGTTGTACGTTCCGGTACAAAGATTATTACGAGAAAATATTTTTGCATTTCGTCTTCCCCTAATGGTGGGCCAAAACAGGAAGAGAATATGACAAAATGCAAAGAGTACTTTCAGTTCGTAATTAATCTAGTTAGCGTGTTTGCTGCGACTGCAGGGCACACATCTGTTTTCTCTTTGCGATTCTTCACATTCCGAGATTTCAATGGGATACTGAAATGTTGCGACACGTCTGCCTTTTTTTTACGGGAAGAAATCCACCATGGATATTTTCCGCCTTGGGGTGGAGGTGGCGGAAGGTTATGTCAGACTCTTACTGACTAAAACCTCAGGGAGTTCCTTCTGAACACCATTGGTCGAGGCTGTGGGTACGATTTGCATTCATCTACGGCTTCAACGGTGCTGGCTCGTTGCGAGCCCCATCTGGTTCAAATCTTTTCACTTTATCTCTAATATGAGAGGCGCGCGGAACCACCACGCGTGCCACCGATCGCCTTATGTTCCCCACAGTATCATCGCTCAAGCCTTTATTATGGGGGGCGAATATTATAGAGGTTTCCCTGGAGGTTCTCCTACCCCTGACTCTTTTTCTACGAATGGAATTAGTACCAAGGATTTATCTCTCCCTCTCAGCAGCCTCCTTAATAGTTAAAGCATCCTCGCAAAAAGCAACTGCCTATCCAGGCTTCCTCACTTCCGGCCATAGCTTTGATTAGCGACATGTCCGCCTGGGCCAACAACTATGTATAACAAATAACTTTTTAACAAAGATATAACCGACATAACCAAACTACTTAACTGATTTTGATGAAAACTCTATGATACTATATACCTAGTCAGGTCATAAGTATTGTCACATAGTAAAAACTTTTCTTTTAGAATGCTGGCCACAAAAAAGTTTATAGAATTCGAATTTCGAATTGTTCATGAAAATAAAAATGTATACTTTTTAGAATTTTACTCATTTTTATATATGGAGTGGACGCTTAAAGAAGATCGTGTTGCAGTTATTGCGTTGCATCGTTGCGGTTACGCGCCAATTCAAATTTTTGACATACTGAAAAATTTGAATATAACCAAAAGATTCGTTTATCGCACCATCAAACGATACAATGAAGACTCTAGTGTAGAGGACAGGTCAAGAAGTGGTCGCCCTCGGTCTCTTAGGACTCCAGCAGTGATAAAAGCTGTGAAGGCGCGTATTCAAAGAAATCCCAAACGTAAGCAGAAACTGTTGGCCCTTCAGATGGGGTTAAGCAGAACCACGGTGAAACGGGTGTTAAATGAAGAGTTAGGGCTTCGCGCATATCGAAGAAAAACAGGACATCGTTTGAATGCTCGTCTAATGGACCTGAGACTGAAGAGATGCCGCGCTTTGTTGAAGCGGGAAAAAAATATCGGGAAATTCTTTTTTCGCATGCAAAAATTTTTACCGTAGAAGAGAGCTACAACAAACGAAATGATAAGGTGTACGCACACAGTAGTGAAGCAGCGAGCAACCGTATTCCGCGTGTCCAACGAGGTCATTTTCCATCCTCGCTCATGGTATGGTTGGGAGTTTCTTATTGGGGCTTTACAGAGGTACATTTTTGTGAGAAAGGTGTAAAAACGAATGCAGTTGTGTATCAAAATACAGTACTGACGAACCTTATGGAACCTGTTTCTCATACCATGTTCAATAACAGGCACTGGGTATTCCAACAAGATTTGGCGCCAGCTCATAGAGCTAAGAGCACACAAGACTGGCTGGCGGCGCGTGAAATCGACTTCATCCGGCACGAAGACTGGCCCTCCTCCAGTCCAGATTTGATTTTTTGGATTACAAGATATGGCAATACTTGGAGGAAAAGGCGTGCTCAAAGCCTCATCCCAATTTGGAGTCACTCAAGACATCCTTGATTAAGGCAGCCGCCGATATTGACATGGACCTCGTTCGTGCTGCGATAGACGACTGGCCGCGCAGATTGAAGGCCTGTATTCAAAATCACGGAGGTCATTTTGAATAAACTTTAGTGTCATAAGAATCTATGTTTTGTTAAGTTCATTTTGGTATATAAATGGTTACATAATTAATAAACTTGTTTCAATTATTTTATATTAAACATGTGACAGAATTTATGACCTGACTAGGTATATATATATATGCAAATATACCCTTTCAAATAAAATAAAAATCCAAATTGGTTGACAAATGACGGAGTTCTAAGGTAAGAACAAACATAAAGCTGAATTGCGTCACTATAAAATTTTAGGGTTGCCCTCGATTTTATGGGATTGCACCATCAGATCCTGACTCGGTGCCAATGGGACCAACTGGGGAGTACACTCTTTTAAACAAAAAATAAATTTATCGAAACGGTCCAGGCGTCTTCGAGTATTCGGGGAACATACATAAAAAAATAAAGATTCCGACGAATTGGGAACGTCCTCCTTTTGTGCAGTATTTATGGTCGTCTGCTGTTTGATCTAGGAGTACACGAATTATGGTGCTTTCCACAGGAGATGATGAGTACCAATTCATCCCCGCACAGAGATTTTAAAAGATTGATTCATTTGCCTAGCCTCGAACAGCGCAGCTATCATAAGGTAGATTTTTTTCTCGCTCACCGCTTAGATTCCTCGCACAGCTCTGGTGAAACGCATCATAACCTTCTGCATAGCTTGTATATTGTGTAACTTATCTAAAATTTCTTGCTCCACTTATTATACAACCTTCACTATAAACCCTATGTTCTACGTCTCATACATGAAATATCTAGCTCATGTTATCATGGCCTCGACTTGAGCCTTCCAATTTTCCAATTTCGTTCCTACGTCGTGCCGCTTAGAAGCCACAATTGTTCGGTTTAAACTTACATGAACTGAAGTACTGTTTAGAGCTGGTAAAATATACAGAACTTCTGCACGTGGCTTTACAAGCGTTGTATGTCAATAAAAATCATCATGGTAAGGCCGATTTACACCAGGCGAGCGAATGTTCATTCGATCCCCACTCTATCGAATTCTTTTATTGTAAACAGACGTAAAGCATTCTTTTGTTGTTTTATCTGGGTTCGCAAAAATTCTATAGAATATTCTAAAAATGCTCGCTCGCCTGATGTAAACGGTACTAGAGCGTGCGAACAGTTGCTTAGAGAGCATTCTTGCGTGTTGGAACGTGCTCGATCCCCGGAGCGATCTCTTCAAAGTGTTCTTGTGTTCTTGTAAATTATATACTCATGCATGAGCATTCGTTTGGCTGATCTAAGCATCTACCGTGCAAGAATTCTAGTTCTTAGTTATCATTCTTGCTTGTTGATATTTTGGTGTAAACGCTAAGAACGATCTTTCGTTTACACTAAAAGATCGAGAATGAATGCTCTTGTTCTTATTCTAGCTCTATGTTCATTTGGTTTAAATCGGCCTGTAGGTAATAATCTATCTATGAACTAAATTTCATCGGAATCCGTCCAGACGTATAGTCGTGAAAACGGAACAGACTGCCAGAGAGACAAGAGTTACTTTCGAATCATCATCATTATCATCGTCTCAACCAAAGGACGTCCACTGCTGAACATAGGCCTCCCTTATAGATTTTCAGAGAGACCAATCTAGTGTGGCCTGCACCCAACGGCTCCCAGCTACCTTTATCAAGTCATCTTTCCATCTAGCAGGAGGCTGTTCTACGCTACGCTGCGCTTTCCAGTGCATGGTCTCCACTTGAGAATCTTTCTGCCCCAACGGCCATCGGTTCTTCGAGCTATGTGTCCTGCCCACTGCCATCGCATCTTGCTAATCCTTTGTGATATGCTATGTCAGTGACTTTGGTTCGTCTATGAATATCTTCATTTCTGACTCGATACCGAAGAGAAACACCAAGAATAGCTCTCTGCATAGCACGCTGAGCGACCTTGAGCCTTCTTATGAGGCCCATAGTTCAATGAGATTATATTAAATATTACATTTCACCTTGTGTGTAACTAATAGTAATAAAGTATTCAACAAAGGTCACGTCCAATCAAAATCAGAATAGGGTCCTGAAGTTTTAAATACACAGTTCATCATCATCATCATCATATCAGCCCTAGGACGTCCACTGCTGGACAAAGGCCTCCCTCATTGATCTCCAGGAACTGCGGTTGGAAGCGGCCTGCATCCAACGCCGACCTGCGGTTCTTACCAAGTCGTCTTCCCATCTTGTAGGTGGACGTCCTACGCTGCGCTTGCCGGTCCGTGGCCGGCAAGCGCAGCGTAGGACTTCCCGTTCGAGAACTTTCCGGCCCCATCGGCCATCTGTTCTGCGCGCTATATGGCCTGCCCATTGCCACTTCAACGTGCTAATCCGTTGGGCTATGTCGGTGACTTGAGTTCTCTTACGTATCTCCTCATTTCTGATTCGATCCCGTAGATAAACCTGGTCATATGGTATAGAAACCATAATACACAGTTACAAAAAGAAAAAGAAAATGTAGTGCTAAAAAATGTAAATCACGTTACGACCCTGTTCCATAGGTCATCTGTCACATCTTGCAACTTAGTACGCAGAAAAAGTTAGCTAATTATCTTCCCTAATTCTTAGGGGAACTCATTTGAGTTGTCGTAAAACTTTTCTTTCCAATTTAATTACAACTTCAGGCAAGCGTGTTTCAATGGAGATTGAAGTCAAAAACGAGCCCGTTATTAAATAAAATCGTTTAAATTGCAAATCATGTTTTATTGTGCCTTTCCATGCTTGCCAAGCCTTGGCAAACGTCGTTTTCATGCTTGAGAATGCGTCAGTGCGCTACGTACACCACGCATGGCGGACAAAAAACTTATATCGGCTATTGCGTTTCGTTTAACATACTTTTATTTGAAATAATAGAGAATAGGCGATTCGCTCTAGTAATATTCCAGAAACGATAAACTCTCTTCGTTCGACCAGCCACTCATTTTATACAAAGAACTAAACATGCACTCGTCGCGAGAGCACAATGGCTACTAAACGCGCACCAACTCGTGAATGCGTCGCAAGCGCTTGCCGTAAGCGCCCTTTGATCTGCGTCCAAAAACCGACACTAGACCGGATCGGAGACAAGCGTCCACAAGCTCGCGCAAACCAAGCCAACAAGCGCTCTTTACACGCTTGTATTTGGCGACGCTTGCCGAGCCTTGGCAAGCATGGAAAGGCACCATTAGCTGCTTTCAAAAGTAATAAAACAATAATGAGTAAGTGTGCGATAGGAGCCTATTAGGAGAGTAGTGAAACAAGTGAGAGCTGGATAAAGACTGTTTATTGAATAGGTATCCATGTCTTATTAGCTAGAGTACCTAAGTAGGTATACTACATGAATTATACACTACACCTTCCTACAAAGAGAAAAATATATATATATATATATTTAGGTTAAATATGTAATATATATATATATATATATATATATATATATATTTTACCTTATACCTATGATTACATCAATACATGCTTGATTATATAAAAGCGGTACAAAAATAATTAACCTAATTATGTATATTATAATGGCATATGCTTAGTACGATTTTTATGAACGCATTGTTCCTTATTATTTTTTAATATTTTTACGTTACAATCTAAATCTTCTAATACTATGTACGGACTCAAATATAGTTGGTCCATATTATTACATGATGGATTTTTCACTAAAAGATAATCACCCTTATTATAATACACCGGGTTTGTTACAATGTCATATTTTTTTTTTCTTTTCATTTTACTTTGAATTAGATTATCGCGAGCATCTGCTTGGGCTACCTGGAGCCTATATTTTAGTTTTAACGCGTAGTTATCATGAGCATATAATGGATCTACGACGCCGCTATTAAAGTTACCTGGCAGTGGGCATGGTTTACCGAATACTAGCTCGTGCGGTGTGTATTTAGTTTCGGTATGTACAGTATTGTTGTAAGCAAAACACCAATACGGTATCCAGCTGCTCCAGGACTCAGCTTTATTCTCACAATTAATTCTAAGATACGCACCCATTGTCTTGTGTGTATTCTCCAACGCTCCAATGCTCTCGTGATGGTAGGCTGTTGAGGTAACCTGTTTAATTTTCAAGATTTGGCATGTTTCTTTCATTGTAGAACAAATAAATTCAGTTCCTCTGTCCGTTGCAATTTCGCGTGGAATGCCATATCTTAAAATAAAATTATCGACGAAAGCACGAGCAACACTTACCGCATCTTTATTTCGTAGCGAGTACGCCTCTGTGAACTTAGTTAATTCGCATTGTAACGTGAGAATATAGGTATAGCTACTGGCGTCTTTCGGAAGTGGCCCGACTATATCCAAGTATACCTTTTCGAATGCTGAGTGTGCTGTAGATGTAATAACCATGTTTTGCTTAGTCGGTATGGAATACTTTTGCTTTTGGCATTGATCACATTTAGATACATATTCAGCTACATCTTTCTCAAGATTAGGCCAAAAATAGAACTTTTTGATGTTATTTGACATTCTCCTTGCCTTCATTTCTCCTTGCATGCCCACTCGTAGGTAACAAATGAAAATCATTTAAAATAACCTTCCTATTATCCAAGTTGTTTATTCTTTGGACATTTCTCACAATACATAATCTTGGCCCCGACCATTCAAAATTTTTATTTATCTCTTCAATAAGCCCCTCTACAAATTCTTTATTATTTTCTTTTATAATTATGCATATCTCTGCTAACTTTAATCTTTTACATAAGGCTGACAAATCCCTCACCAACTCGTCTCGCGTAATTGATGATCGGGATGTTGTACTCAAATAAATGGCAGATTTATTGGGCACATAAAAAAATATTTACATTCCTCTACAGATATTCCGTTTATTAATAATTTATTCATATTACTCCTAGTTATTAGTGAGAGTTCAATGTACTTATTTGGTTTTTTAATGATTTCCACTACCCTTAGCCCTTCGGGTTTTGACCCGATATCAATTTTTTCGACTTTATTGCTATTTGCATCTAGCGACGGACTATTCGTTTTACGATATTGAGCTCTAGACATTACATTTATGATTCTTTCATTCAATTCTTTTAATTCGTTTGACGTAATAATGATCCTTGACAATGCGTCTGCCACCGAATTGGATTCACCTTTCAAGTACTCTACATCAAAGTTTTATTCCTCCAATTGCAACCTAAACTTTATTAATCTACTTGAAGGATCACGCATACCAAATAAATAAACTAGTGGCCTATGATCGGTCTGTATTTTAAATTTGTATTTGAATTTGATTTATTTTGTATTTTGAATGTTGAACACTCCACACAATGGCTAGAAGCTCTTTTTTAATTGTCGGATAGTTAATTTCAGCCTTATTTAGGCTTCTACTAGCGTAAGCTACGGGTCGTCCATCTCTGTTGCATAATACGGAACCTATAGCTTTTCCTGACGCGTCTGTTTGTAACAAAAATTCGTTATTTTCAGAAAAATCCGGGTACTGCAATACAGGTGGTTTCGTCAAAGCAGTTTTCAAAAATTGAAATGCATTTTCACACTCTCCTGACCAACTAAATGTAACACTCTTACGACATAGCTGATTTAAAGGTAGTACTATTTTCGCGAACTGTGGAATAAATTTTCGGTAGTAATTGGCAAAAGCAACGAACCGCTTCACTTCGTCAGTACTAAGCGGTCGCGGATATTGCTCTAAAACTTCAATTTTTTCTGGATCAGGTAGAATTCCATCCCCTGACACAACGTGACCTAGATACAGAATTTCTTTTTGTAAAAAGTAGCATTTAGATGGATTTAATTTCATGTTGACGCTGCGAAGTCTGCTGAAAATATCCATTAGATTACGATTATGTGACGCCAAGTTTTTCCCGTAGACGACTAAGTCGTCTTGATAACATAAACACCTTTCATAATTTAGTCCAGACATGGCTATGGTCATCAATCTACTGAAGCTATTCGGGCTGGACTTTAAGCCCATTGGCATTCTTGTCATTTGGAATTGATTTTTGCCAGTTGAAAAGGCTGTACATGACCTACTTTCTTTATCCAATTCTGCCTGATAAAATCCTTGATATAAATCTAATTTTGTATAATACATTGCGCCGGATAATGAGTCCAAAATATCAGTAATATTGGGTAGCGGAAATTTATCATCCTGTACTTGATTATTTAATTTTCGGTAGTCTATAACCACACGCCATCTCTTTGCGCCTGTATTGTCAGTCTTTTTCGGCACTAGCAATAACGGACTATTCCATGGGCTTCTAGTTTCTTCTATGATGCCGTCATTTAACATATTTTCTATCTGCTTGTTTATTTCGGCTTTTTGTGCGTGAGGCAGTCTATATGGTTTAGTATAAATAGGAAAAGTATGCGGTTTCAAATCAATAGACTGTTTGTATACTTTGCAAGTTCCTAATTTATCACCTGGTAAGTGGAAAACGTCAGGGTATTTTGCGTAAGCATTTTCGATTGATTTTTGTTCCTCCATTTTTAATCCATTTAAATTTAATAATGAAAACAATTGTTTAACTCTTTTAGCATTCATTACAGGTTTTTCGAATTGACAGATAAAATACTCGTCTAATATGCTAGTGTCTACTTGGAAATTACTCAATTGAACGTCCGTTTCCCTTGTATTTAAAATGCGTATCGGAATTTTACCATTCACTGGGCATGTCAGAGCATTTGCTACGTAAACGCCTTCGCATAACTCTTGCGAAGCTACCACACAGTCTTTCCTACAGTCCGTGTTCAGATAATGAACAATCTCACATCGCGCGGGCACACTCAGATAAGAATCGGTATCCGGTAGCATATAATTAAACTTTAATGACAGTTTATTGCCGTTTTTTGTATTTAATTGTAAAGTATTTAATTCAAAGTTTAATGTAGCTTGGTATTATTTGAGAAAGTCTTGACCTAAAATCCCTACCGTTTTACATGATAAAAAGTTGAAAACGTAAAATCTATGCGCAAAACTGTGCCCGTTTTGATTCAGTGTAAGATAAACTTCGCCTTCAGAATAAACGTCACCTCCAATTCCTTTTACGCTAATGTTTCTTTTATGGAATGGAATTTGTAAACGCTCTAAGCAATCGCGCTTGATAGCTGAGATTGAAACTCCGGTGTCCATGAGCCAATCATGCTTCTGATCATCTATATTAAACGATACTTTGTTTAAACTATTACACGAAAGGATGTAATTAGCCACGAAAAAAATGGCTCAGCGATTCCATATTTGATTCATCGCTTGGGTCATCAGCCGACACATCTAAGTCCGTTGTTAAGCTATTTATGTTGCTATGTGGGCCTCTACCGCGGTTTAAATTTCCGTTGTTAAATCGGCCCCTACTACGATTATTATACTGGTTATAATGTCTTACCTGATTTTGTTGATTCTGTGTTTGGCCCCTCGTATTGGGGCTGCCACGGCTATATCCCCACTGTCGGATGCTGCGTCCTTGCTGGTTTCTTCTGAAATTATTACCACGATAAGGTTGCCTGTACATACCCATCACTTCCGCTGAAGTACCTGGGCTGGAAATGTCTTCGTCCTGTGCTGCTTGGCCCCAGTTATGGTTGAGAACTCGGCTCTTGAAGTTGTCGACGCGTATGTATACCTAGGACAAACAGTCCAATTAGGTAGGTCCAACTTCGAGAAAGAGGTCAATCGTCGAATCCAACTCGGATGGGCAGCGTTTGGGAAACTTCGCAACGTCTTTTCGTCCAACATACCTCAGTGCCTTAAGACGAAAGTCTACAATCAGTGTGTGTTACCAGTGATGACATATGGAACCGAGACGTGGTCCTTCACTATTGGCCTTATGAATAAGCTCAGAGTCGCTCAACGAGCTATGGAGAGGGCTATGCTCGGGGTTTCTCTACGGGATCGAATCAGAAATGAGGAGATACGTAGGAGAACTCAAGTCACCGACATAGCCCGACGGATTAGCACGTTGAAGTGGCAATGGGCAGGCCATATAGCGCGCAGAACAGATGGCCGATGGGTCCGAAAGGTTCTCGAGTGGAGACCACGGACCGGCAAGCGCAGCGTAGGACGTCCACCCACAAGATGGGCAGACGACTTGGTAAGAACCGCAGGTCGGCGTTGGATGCAGGCCGCTTCCAACCGCAGTTCCTGGAGATCAATGAGGGAGGCCTTTGTCCAGCAGTGGACGTCCTACGGCTGATATGATGATGATGACTGTAGCTTTGCATGAATAGCTGCGTAACTTTTTTGTGGCAACAATAATCTGCGCATGTCCTTTATAAGCTCATCGATAGACTCGTAGTTCGGTAACAATTTCAACTTAGCATGCTCCGATAATCGGCTCTTTAATACAAACTGAACAAGTTTCACCTTACACTCAGACTTAGATAAAACTGTGCTATAGTATTCAATTCCATCTATTAACTTTTTTGTATTCTCTTCAACGTCAGTCATGACAGGTAAAAGATTTAGTGCAATCTTTAAATCAAATGTATCGACAGCCATCGTATTGTCTTGAAGGAGTGAAGAACTCTCACCTTTTATTTCTTTTATATTACACAATTTGTAGACCTGTGATAGTACGCTACAAAACTCCTCACAAATTTTACTAACCAAACTAATTTCTGCCGTGGGGCGCCGGCAATAGAATGTTGCCCCTCCGCTCTTGCCCGTGGATGCAGTAGGAGTCTGCTAAAGGATACCTCCGAAAGATGGGCAGCAGCGTCTTTTCGTGTTTTCAAAACCTATACTGCGCTCGCCAACCCGCCTGCCAAGCGTGGCGAGTATGGCAACAACCCCCTAATGATAAATTTACAACATAAAACCAGGCCCCGAGTTCCCGGCGGCCCCGCTAATCCTGGCTATGGTAGCAGTCACGGTAACGGCTGGGCCAGGGGTGCTAAGAATCCCCGGGTGACGATCGGCTACCAAACCCTACGACGACCACTGGCCCTGGTAACACACAACATCCGCACTTTGAGGACAGACGAAAAGATTGTTGAGCTGGAAGAAGAAATTAGTAGATTACACTGGGACATTTTGGGGTTATCAGAAGTCCGTAGAGAGGGTGAGGACACGATATCCCTTAAGTCTGGTAACCTACTATACTACCGGGAGGGCGACCAACAGTCCCAAGGTGGTGTTGGGTTTCTCGTTCACAAGTCACTCATCAACAACATTATCACCATCGACAGTGTGTCGAGCAGGGTCGCGTACCTGACACTCAGAATATCTAAGCGATATTCGCTGAAGGTCGTTCAGGTATATGCGCCGACCTCTTCACACCCAGATGAAGAAGTAGAGTCTAGGTATGAGGACATCAGTAGAGCTATACATACGAACAAAATTCACTTTATTGTTGTTATGGGGGACTTCAATGCAAAGCTAGGCATGAGAAGCGATGATGAGTTGAGAGTGGGGCAATTTGGATATGGGCAACGGAACCCCAGGGGACAGAGGCTGGCCTATTTTCTGGAGAAAGAAGGACTCTTTATGATGAATTCTTTTTTCCAGAAGCCGCCTCACAGGAAATGGACCTGGATGAGTCCCAACGGTTCCACGAGAAATGAGATTGATTTCATCTTGACCAACAAGAAACGGATATTCAATGATGTCTCTGTGATTCACAGGGTGAAAACCGGCAGTGATCACCGAATTGTAAGAACCACATTGAATATGAACGTTAAACTTGAAAGGTCCCGTTTGATGAAATCTACGCTCCGACCCACTCGCGCTCATATCCAAAACCTCGCGAGCTTTCAACTCGAACTTGCAAATCGCTTTGACCGTCTAGAAGTAGATGCATCAGTGGACGAGATCAATAACAGGTTCGTAGAAACCGTCCATACGGTGGGGTCCCAGTTCTTTAAGACCCCCCGTACCAATAGACCTCAGAAACTCTCTGATGACACCCTTAACTTCATGGCTGAACGACGTTCTTTGCAACTGCAGTCTCTCGATGATGCTCAGTCACATAGGCAGCTCAATAGAAAGATTTGGAAATCCTTGCGGCGCGATATTCGTACCTTTAATACATCTCGTATTAAAGATACGATAGAGCGGAATAAAGGCTCCAAAGTGTTCGCGAGAGATAATTCTATTGGGCAGAGCCGCATGACGAAGCTGAAGAGGGAAGATGGCAGCATAACGTCAAGTAAAGCGGAAGTGTTAAGGGAAGTCGAAAGGTTCTATGGACGGCTCTACGATTCGGTCACTAAACCTGTTTGCAGTGCGGCCAACGACCCAAGAGCCAAACTGACCCGACATTATACCGAAGATATTCCGGACATCAGCCTGTATGAGATCAAGATGGCCTTGAAGCAGCTTAAGAACGACAAGGCACCGGGCGAGGACGGAATCACTTCAGAGCTTCTGAAAGCAGGTGGATCACCGGTAGTTAAAGTCCTTCAGAAGCTCTTTAATTCTGCCTTGCTTGAAGGTACGACGCCAAAAGCATGGAACGGGGGCGTGGTGGTTCTGTTCTTCAAGAAAGGTGACAACACTTTGCTTAAGAATTACAGACCCATCTCGCTTTTGAGCCATGTTTATAAGCTGTTTTCGAGAGTCATCGCAAACCGTCTTGAACGCAGGTTTGATGACTTCCAGCCTCCTGAACAAGCCGGGTTCCGTAAAGGATACAGTACCTTAGACCACATACATACGCTGCGGCAAGTCATACAGAAGACCGAAGAGTATAACTTGCCGCTATGTCTCGCGTTTGTGGACTATCAGAAAGCCTTCGATTCGATCGAAACATGGGCAGTGCTTGAGTCTCTCCAACGATGCCGTATTGACTATCGGTACATCGAAGTGTTGAAGTGTTTGTATAAAAACGCCACTATGTCAGTCCGAGTACACGAACAGAGCTCGAAGGCGATTCCCTTAAAAAGAGGCGTAAGACAGGGAGATGTAATCTCTCCGAAACTGTTTACGACCGCATTGGAAGATGCCTTCAAGCTTCTGGAATGGAAAGGACTGGGCATCAATATTAACGGCGAATACATCACTCACCTTCGGTTTGCCGACGATATTGTGGTCATGGCAAAGTCGATGGAAGAGCTCAGCACGATGCTCGAAGGCCTCAATCGAGTCTCCCAACGGGTAGGACTTAAAATGAACATGGACAAGACGAAAATCATGTCGAATGTCCATGTCGTCCCTGCCCCAGTTATGGTTGAGAACTCGGCTCTTGAAGTTGTCGACGCGTATGTATACCTAGGACAAACAGTCCAATTAGGTTGGTCCAACTTCGAGAAAGAGGTCAATCGTCGAATCCAACTCGGATGGGCAGCGTTTGGGAAACTTCGCAACGTCTTTTCGTCCAACATACCTCAGTGCCTTAAGACGAAAGTCTACAATCAGTGTGTGTTACCAGTGATGACATATGGAACCGAGACGTGGTCCTTCACTATTGGCCTTATGAATAAGCTCAGAGTCGCTCAACGAGCTATGGAGAGGGCTATGCTCGGGGTTAATCTACGGGATCGAATCAGAAATGAGGAAATACGTAGGAGAACTCAAGTCACCGACATAGCCCGACGGATTAGCACGTTGAAGTGGCAATGGGCAGGCCATATAGCGCGCAGAACAGAGGGCCGATGGGGCCGAAAGGTTCTCGAGTGGAGGCCACGGACCGGCAAGCGCAGCGTAGGACGTCCACCCACAAGATTGGCAGACGACTTGGTAAGAACCGCAGGTCGGCGTTGGATGCAGGCCGCTTCCAACCGCAGTTCCTGGAGTTCAATGAGGGAGGCCTTTGTCCAGCAGTGGACGTCCTACGGCTGATATGATGATGATGATGATGAAGCTAATTTCACTCTCGGACAATTTATTTAATTGTATCCTATTTGTATGAACTTCTAAATATTTGTTATATCTTGACCAAACACTACTAGCCTCGTTTCTTTTTTGTTCCAATATTTTACCTGTCCTTCGACTAACTCCAATTTTTACTAAATATGTCCTTATATTTTTTAACTCAGTTAAGATTAAAATTAAATCTTCGGCCATAACATTTCAACTGGTACATTTTAGCAACCACAGTATTTACCTACCTATCTTCAAAATATTATAGGTACTTACTTAACTTTTACCTGCTTTAGCTGATTATACACATGCTATATTTAACAAACTATAACAATTTTGAAAATGTTCTTCGCCTTCGTTTATGATAGCCGCGCACTGGTAGGTACTAGGAACAGGAACAGTACTAGGTACACAAACGCATTACGTACGTTACCTGGGTATTTATATTCGGGTGGGTTACTAACGGAGACGTACGTTCACTTTACCGCACTTCACTCAAACACGCACACTTTCGCCAATGATGTTATCTGGGAGCTCGATCTGACGCCTGCGCATCAAGCTAGCGTATCTCCTCAGCGAAATCTCGTTGAGATGTCCTTGGACTAGCTCCTGGTGGCACCGCTTATACATCCGATACAGCCAATCCAATGGCCAGCACTATCGCGATGCCAGTCAGGATATTATTGGTGTACCCGGCATGTTCCTTCAGCTGTTCCACATGCGCTGTCCCGGCAGTGTTCTGCACCACGATCACCTCTTCCTTCTCTTCTTTACTTTTATTGTGGCCCATTTTTGCAGAAAACCCGATCACACACGACTCTGATGCAAATTACCACAATCAAGCGCAGTTCCGAGATCATTGCGATTTATTACGATGTTCAAAGACTGATGTTTATCTAAACACGGCCCTTTTACGGAGGGATGCGCGCGCGGTTCCTGTTACAAGGTAAGCTCGCCATGCGATAGGAGCCTATTAGGAGAGTAGTGAAACAAGCGAGAGCTGGATAAAGACTGTTTATTGAATAGGTATCCATGTCTTATTAGCTAGAGTACCTAAGTAGGTATACTACATGAATTATACACTACAAGTGATTCTTATTAAAAACCAAAAGAAGAAAAAACGTATGCGTTTGAAGGAGGCTTATAGCTAGGATCACTTAAGCTGCCGTTAATGATGATGATGGGATTAAGGTTTTTGTAAAAATTCCCAAACAATTTCGAGAAAGAGGTGTATTTTCTGTGAAACCCAGCCACAAATTATAAAGGGATTGGTTTAATTACAGTATGCACAGGATTGCCCGTCAAGACAAAACGTGACGGTTGGTTTTATTATATAACTAACATATTTTACCTTACCTAAGAGCACAAGCTAAGGATATAATACAAAAAGAGTTTTTCATTATTAAAGAACTGGGTGATCAATTTGGGACCGGGGTTTCGGATACCCAGGATATCCTAAAGGTATGTAGGTATTTAAAAAAAACATTTGTAAAATACAGTAAACCTGATCTATGGATAGTTTAACTGGGAACAAAACAGTTTTGGCGCATTTGAAAAAAACTGGGTGCACAAAAAAGCTCGATATTTGGGTACCCCACGAGCTCACTGAACGAACCTAATGTTACCGTAATGTAACCGTGTACTCATTTGTAATTCTTTATTACGACGTAATGAAACCGAACCATTTTTGAAGAAGCTGATAACTGGTGATGAAAAGTGGATCACGTACGACAAGAGCGTGCGTCCTGGTCAAAAGCCGGTCAGGCTTCACAGACTGTGGCGAAACCCGGGTTAACTCGCAACAAGGTGATGCTGTGTGTGTGGTGGGATTGGAAGGGCATTATTCATTATGAGCTGTTACCACCAGCAGGACCATCGATTCTGAACTCTACTGGGAACAACTGATGAGATTAAAGCAAAAAGTTGAGAGAAAGCGGCCGGAATTAACCAACAGAAGGGGTATGGTTTCTCATCATGATAACGCTAGACCTCACACATCTTTAGCCACTCAGCAAAAATTAAGAGAGTTTGGCTGGGAGGTGTTAATGCATCCGCCGTATAGTCCTGACCTCGCACCTTCAGATTTCCACCTGTTTCGGTCTCTTCAGAATTCTTTGGGCAGTGTCAGGTTAACATCACGAGAGGACTGCCAAAACTACTTGTCGCGGTATTTTGATCAGAAGCGCCAAAATTTCTATAGCAATGGGATCATGTCCCTACTTACAAGATGGCATAAAGTTATCGAACAAAATGGTACCTACATACTTAAGTTAAATGTAGATATTAAAAAATGTTTTGAATTTTCTTAACAAATGCGAAGAAACTTTTTCCCCGACCTAATATTCATTTTTAAAGAGAATATACAACTAAACATTCTGTGAATATTTCAAGCGTCTACTTGTTGTCGTTATCAATATCGAGCAAAACCGAGCAAAAAAATCACGTTTGTTGTATGGTAACCCCCCTTAAATATTTATTTAATTCTGTTTTTAGTATTTGTTGTTATAGCGGCAATAAAAATACATCATGTGTTAAAATTTCAACTGTCTAACTATCACGGTTCGTGAGATACAGCCTCGTGACAGACGGACAGTCATACAGACAGATAGACAGCGGAGCCTTAGTAATAGGGTGCCGTTTTACCCTTTGGGTACGGAACCCTAAAAACCGTAAAACCGGCTTGGTCGAGTAAGGACATGCATTGACATGTTTTTACCTTAAGGTGGCGAATTAGCTACCGGCTCAAATGGTAAATGGTTATCGTAGACTAAGTAGATGTTCTATTTCTTTTTTTTATATTATTTGTAAGGAAACAGGTATACGGCCCACCTGATGGTAAGCGGTCACCGTCGCCTATTGACACCGGCAACACCCGGGGTATTGTCGATGTATTCCTTACACTACAAAATCTCTTTACATTTCTCTTGAAGCGTGCCATGTCGTAGCTTAATGAAAAAACCTCAGATAGTAGCTCATTCCACATATTGCAAGTATGGGGTAGAAAAGATCGCGTGAAGCGTGTGGTGCGCGATACCCAATTGTCGATGATATGTGGATGAGCTTTATTACGTTGTCGAGAAGTGCGGTGGTAGAATCTCGACGACGGGATGAGTTCAAATAGCTCCTCAGAACATCCCCCATTATACAGGCGGTAGAATACACTGAGCGATCCGATGTCACGACGTTGACTCAGAGGTTCCAGCCTGTCGGCGAGTTTGGGATCACCGATGATTCTAATGGCTCTTCTCTGAAGGGAGTCAAAACAAAGAAATTGGTACTTTGGAGCTCCGTGCCAAAGATTGGAACAGTATTCTACTTTCATCATTACCAAATTCAAAATGGGCGACGATCGCTGAACGACTTCCACGAATCTTTATGAAGTAGCTTTTTTCATCTAGGTCGTCCTATACTGCGCTTTCTATTGCCTAGTCCCTAGAACCTTCTCTTTCATTTCTGTACAGAAAGACAATTCACTTAACCTTAACAGAAGAGGTCTCTCAATATTGAAAAACAATCCACATAATCCAACTTTTGTGTAGCGCACTTTGAGTTGAAAACGTTGAACAAAGAAAACAGTTAAGTATATATAAATTCAACCAAAAATAATGTATTTCAGTGAAGATCTTATTCCCCCTTTTATTAGAATTAGATTAGAGTACGTTTAAATGCAAATCCTTCTGCGAAAGCTAGTATATTTTAAGTGATTATTACAAAATAATGTACATAAGTATTCAATCTGTTATCTGGTTCTCATCTGTACAAGCTCTGCTTAGATTGGAGCTAGATACCGCTGTGTGAAATGTATGCAGCAATTTATATATATATATATTACAAAAATAAACTTCATTAGTAATATAATAATAATATTGCTGGACAATTCACACAACGCTAGCTAGCCCCAAACTAAGCAGAGCTTGTATTATGGGAACCAGATAACTGTTAGAATAGGTACTTATATACTTTTTTGTAAATACATACTTATAATATATAGAACAAACATCCAGACCCGGAATAAATATCTGTAGATGATGCAAACATTTGTTCCGCGGCGAGAATCAAACCCGCTACCTCCTGCGTCTCAGCCGGCTATTCGCCCACTGCACCACGGAGGTCGTCATTAAACATCAGGTGGGCCATTTGCCTGTTCCATCTCCAAAAAGCGGTTTTATCCTTTACTTAGCTATTTCTGCAAATTGCTGCCATACGCTATGAACTATCTTGAATTAATAGTGGTAAAAGCCACTTACCTCCAAATTATACTCAGAAGCCGGCACCTCGCACATAATCAGCACGGCACTGTTAGCTGCTCGGTGGACGTTAGCTGCCAGATATGACATCAGCAGAGCTCTCATGACAATGAATATCAAGGAGTACACGTAGTATACCAAATGATCCAAGTATAGTATTCTGAAATGGAAAAACATGATCCATACCATATCCGTTTAATGTTCTTGTAAAAACCAATCCATCGAAAGGTTGTCTGGAAGAGATCACTTTAAGCGATAAGACCGCCAATTGTACTATCGCGTATCTAGTTTTAATGGTTTTAAATATGATTTGTCAATATAAGTGTGGTATACAATAAGGGTGTAAGGGGCTCCAAACAACATCTTGCGGAACCCAAGCCAACCTCACGGGCCCGCGGTGCACCCTGCCGACTAGCAAACGAGGCTCTGGCGAAATACCTACCAACCCGCAACTGGACCAGCGTGGTGGAAAACGGTCCAAACCCCTTCCTTCGCGAATTACTGCAGAGAAGGAAGGGATGCCTTTGCCTTGCAGTGGGACACTACGGGATCTTAATAATTAATAACAATACGATAAAGTGCCTTCTACTCTATTCTATCTGTACCTACTAATATTACAAATTCGAAAGTAGCTCTGTCCGTGTCCTCTGTCTCTTTATCACATTTTCACGTCTATACGGTTTGACCGAATCCGATGAAATTTTGTATACTAATAGATGATGGCCAGGATTAGGACATAGGCTACTTCTTACCCGACTGCGTAAATGGAGGCTGCACGGGAATTCATTAAAGGCTGATGCGAAAGCGACTAACCTTGGATTGCACCGTCTTGCGTTCCGCGTGCCCGCAGGAACTCCGCAATTCCTCTATCCGTAGGCTGCTGTGGTTGATGGTAGATGTAGGTATGTCGTCTACTTCTGGGATGTAACACCCGCGAAAACTACCACTTAACTACTGGACGGCGCTGTACACTAATATGTAGGTGCTTGCCCTGAGAGTAGCGCATGAGGACTGTTGGGCCCGCGGGGACGCGTTGACAGTCACCTTGGCAAGTCACTTCGCTCAGCCAATGCGGGTAGGTATATCAAGAAAACATGCGGATTGATATACCCTCCAAATTGTGTGATCTATTTATACAATTCCGATACGGAACAGAGGCTGATGTTTTATTTACATAATAATTACATGTGCAAACCCGCGCGCGCGTCAGCCAGTCCATACGCCATACTAATATTATAAATGCGAAACTAAAACGGTTTTTTTTTCTTAGTTTTTTGTCTTAGTTATCATTTCTCGACTAAACCGCTGAATGGATCGTAATTAAATTTAGCAAGTAGATAGATTATACCCTTGAGAAGGACATAAGTTATTTTTGTCTCAAAAAATAATCTTGAGGGGGTGAAATAGGGGTTGAAAGTTTGTAGGGCAATCCATAATTCTTCACGTTAGGGTTCTGAAAATTCATATTTTGGCTTTTGGTAAGAAATACGTGTTTCAACTTTTTTGAAAAATCATCCCTAAAAGGGGGAGGGGTGGAGTAAGAGGTTAAAATTATGACGTATTCTTTAGATGCGCTTCCTATGTACAGTTGGTATATAGGTAGATTGTGACTGGGATTGGTACATGGCTACGATGATGTTTTTATTTAATAACGACGCGTGCGAAGCCGCGAGCGTGTCAGCTAGTCTATACTATAATATTATACAGAGGAAAGATGTGTTTGTTTGTGTGTATTGAATAGGCTCCGAAACTACTGGACCAATGTAAAAAAATCTTTCACTGTTAGAAAGCTACACTATCCCCGGATGACATAGGCTACTTTTTACCCAACTGCGCCGAAGGAGGGTAATGTTTTTATTCAAAAACTACTTTTTGATGAGGCAACTAGCGCAAGGGCTCCACTTAGGTACGAACCTCAGCTTAGGCTGTTGCCGGGCTTGGGATAGGAGAGAAACGCCCGGGTACGTGCTTGTACCTCGTATAGGTGGCGTGAACTGAAGGGACTCGTCGACCTCGCCGGCGAGGTCGGTGTATTTGTGGAGTGTTTGCTCTGTCTAATGTGGATGACTGTTCCGCATTAGCGGAAGTGATTTCGTCATCCGGGTCTCCGAGAACGTGTCTCGGACGACGGAGGGTAACTGAACTGCCCTAGTCATCGCGCTATCCTTATATTTTTTTTACCTTCACCATGCGACATCATACCACCAAGATGACGTCACTTGGTGTTGATCTTGGTGTTGCTTTTTGATCCAGAATTCAACTATAAAATATAAAACCATAACACAAGAGTGCTTACGACTAAGAAGCCCCCTTCAAACCGAAACATGGTGATGATGACTGCTGAGATAATGCTGATGACCTTTATTTTTCCGAATGTTTGTTTAGAAGAAAGCCTGTCATATCAGCCATTGGACGTCCTATTCTCACTTCTGAACAGCTCTGGAATTCTATATAAGAGACATCCCACATAATTTATTTTTTAACCTGTACTGTTAAACTGCTAGGCAAAGGTCTCCCCCAATTCGGGGGGAGATATGAGACGATTTATAGATTACGACCGCAAAAACGTATTCATTTATACTATATTTTAATATTAAAAATACCTACAATAATAGCCAAGATTTACGAAGATTTTTAACAGCTGGCTGTAAGCCGGTTTTGTTTTATTTGAGCACTCCTTTTATCGTATTCTTCTGCTAAGTATGTACTACAAATGTAATGGATAAATGGTTCAATTGTTCGAGATTGCTGCAAAAAAGAAAAAGACATTTAAATAATCGTTTCAGTGCTTTCTTAAGTTGTATTTAAGCTGAATATCAAGTAACAGACTTTGTGTCTGAAAGCATGACTTAAATGCTTTGAAATTAGGTCATTGTTAACTTGAAAAATGCTCATAAAATGCAAATTCCCGCCCTAGGGATCAATAAAATTTATATTCAAAATGATGGTATATTGAAATACAATCTCGTGTCTCGCATAGGGAGAGGTGGTCAGTCAGTGATTTAGCAATGAGTTGTTGAGGGTATTTGACAGTTCTTGATAGAAGTTTAGAGCAATGGTTATGCATTTTAGTTGTCAAACGATAGTGGTATACATGTAGTCTATACTAAAATTATAAAGAGGAAAGATTTGTTTGTTTGTATTGAATAGGCTCTGAAACTAATAGACCGATTTAAAAAATTCTTTCACTGTTGGGAAGCTACACTATCCCTGGGTGACATAGGCTACATTTTACCCAACTGCGCAGAAGGAGGGTAATGTTTTTATAGAAAAACTACGCGTGTGAAGCTGCAAATTTGTCAGCTAGTATTAGATAAGCCAATTGCTGTCGCGTCGATGAAGTTATTCCGACCGTCCTTTTCACTATTATTGACCGAGCGAGCAAAGTCAACGAAGCGTCTCAGTTTCGAGATTGGCCAAAAATGCTTTAGTCCGGGTATCTGTTCTCGCCTAACAGGTCGCATTTTTTTTCTGATTTTGACGAAAATTGGGATACAAGTTCCTTGATTTATATTCATTTTTTAGTTCATCGCGATATTTGATTGCGGGAAAAATAGGGGAGAAACGGGGAAAATTAGCTGTAGCGTTTATCGACGGATTTCAATCAAATTTGAGAGGCTCACTAAATACTTCTTTTAGATAAGATGTTGCGAAAAAATTGCAAAAGGAGGAAGTGGAGGGGGGATAGTTTACTGTATCGTTACATATGAACGGATTTAAATTTTTGTAATTTGTTTGGAAAATTTATACCAATCAGACACGCACGACGAACCCGTAGACACCAGATTAGACCTCCTGGGACCAAGGACGCAAGTAATATCTAAAACTTATACCAATATTTTGCTCAAAAGTCTACATAGGTAAGCCTATTGGTAAATTCAAGGACCCGAAATTCGATTTAAAATTGGACTTTCTTCGTTGATTTTGTTCAGACATTTTACTTAGAAAACTTTCGTGATTAATTTCAATCATTATTATAAATACGGGATTTATCACGTACCGTCTTATCGGTGTTTCGGCCGACAATGTTTCGGTTCAATTCGTGAACCTTCATCAGGGTGAGTGCGATCCGCTCCGAATAACGTCTCGCCTCGCACTGAAGAAGGTTCACGAATTGAACCGAAACATTGTCGTTCGAAACACCGATAAGACGGTACGTGATAAATCCCGTATTTATAATAATGTTTGGTGAGAAAATTACTTTTTGGACTTGGGACGCGAGGTCTACTGTTCTCACAAAATCACCACGTATCTCCCGTCTGTAGAGGTCGGCCTGACTAGCGACAGTGACGCGACAACAAAATTGGCTTACGTAATAATGCTACGGGTAATGTTCAAGATACAGAATAGCAGGGTTTAAAAATGTTTTTGAAAACATGGATAGTCCTGGTATGCCGTGGACTCAAGGTTTCGACTCCATATCAATAACATCTATGATTAAAACCAATAAACTTACCTCGGAAAGCAATCCCATCCAGATATTGTACGGGATAATGTCAAAAATGTACGATCGTCGGTACTTGAAGAACTTTCCAACGACATCCAAATCCACTATGATGTCTTCAGAACAATTTACCAGTTTTATATTGAAAAGCGTGCTTAACACGTGTTCTACTGAAATTTAAGTTTCTTAGTTATAATATTTTATATACGCATAAGTATGCTTCAATTAAGTCTACTTTTTGCGTATATGACAATGCCTTGATAGGACTAATAAGATGTGCAATGACTGATATACAAGTCCGACACATGCAAGAACCATGTTCGAAATTCAAAATTGTTCTGAAATACGAAATGTTTTTGAATTTCTCTTGAGAGCATGGAGTTCCTTAACTTCTTAATCGTTACAGTATTAATACTTCTTTAATGTGTAATTAGAATCTAATAAGATGTTTGTTAGAGGAATTTTGCTTTGTCTTGTTGTATCAAAATTCATTTTATCAAATTTGACTAACTTCCGGTGCTCAGATTTTTTTATGCGATACAATAAAATGATCCTTACATAGGATTGCAACGATCGGCATCAAAAAAAAAATTACCAACTTGATTCATTTTAATGCCGAAATGTTTTTCTTCGAAAACGAGCTGATATTTTAAAAGAAACTGCACCTGTATATCTTCTGGTTATGGGTGCTGCCGTACTGTCCCAGTTAAAAAAAAACACTGTATATTTTACACATTTTTTTATACAACACTAGTTGAATGCCCGTAACTATGTTTTCATACGTACGTGGTTACGTTTTCACGGTGAAATTTGATATAATATGGTAGATTATGATCTGGAGACTTAAGCTACTTTTTATTGACGAATCAGTGAGAATCCGTGAGCGGAAGCTAGTAGGTTTATAAATTAACTAAAAGGCAAACGCTTACTCACATATAGCCAGAGTCCCTTTTGTAATTCTGCATATTTTAGCTGCATTCTTCGTCTTTCGTAAACCACTGAGTTCCCGTTCCGTATCCATCGCGGCTTTTATAAGCATCGACCAATTTTTTGCTAATCGCACTAACAATGAAGTAGTGATAAGTACAATCAGATAGAAAATTTAATTTTCTGAAACATAAGTGTATTTTCATCACACGTGCTCTGAAAGTAGATCATTGTAAATCCGATATCGAATCCGTACGAGCGTTAAGTAAATTTGAAAATACAATGAGGCTAATTGCATTCTTATACCAAAATAAATACAACCTCAATGACAAATCCTTATTTCTATTTAAAATAAAAGAGGTTACATTCATAGATGCTGAAATTAAATACAACGAACGTCCATGACAAATACATGATGCTATTTAAAAAATAAAGAGGCCACATAATTTTTAAATTAATGAAATAAAACATCAATGACAAATCCTTATTTCTATTTTAAATAAAAGAGGTTACATTCATAAATGCTGAAATTAAATACAACCTCCATGACAATACTTGATACTATTTAAAAAGTAAAAGAGGCCACTTAAACGTTTGCATTACCTAATGTAATACAACCTCAATGACAAATCCTTATTTAAATTAAATAAAAGAAGTTCAGTAGTGGAAAAAAACAACGGATAGGTACCGGGAACGTGTATTTTCGTTTTAGCAACAAACTGTTAAAAAATCATGTTTTTTTCCTGTGCTGAAAAGTTCTTCTACAACTCTAAATCAACTGGGGCAAATCGGCGTTGTATGTATGTATTTATTTTTATCCGAGGATAACTTTCGAAGCCTTGATCCGGGTATCGTGAAATTTAATTCATAGGTAGGTAGAGATGGCATAATTTAGGTGTGACTAAATGAACTAAAAATGTTTGGGGGTGGTTGAGATGTTGGGGTTCAAGAGGGGTAAAAAGAATAAAAATGAGGCTTACTGGTCAAGTGAGACATCGAATGAAAGATATTCATTTGTACATTTAGATTCCGTTTTTAATTTTTGTAGATTCTTTATAGTTTTTGAGTTATTAGCCATAATAAAAACTAAACTTTGACAAAATTCACAGGGTATACCAGTAACCCCACAGTACTGTAATTTAGTATGCGTGTAGCTTAAGTGACAGAAATATAGACAAAAGTCTGAAATCTAGAATAACTGCAATTTGTACCCCAAAAAAAGAGTAACCACACTGCAATTGAACTCCCGTTACCTGTAATTTGAATGAAACTGTAGGTCAAGTATTTGGTTATTATTTCGTGACACTATTTTGATAGACAAAGATTACAAATAATTTTTTTTTTTGTTTTAATCAGTGACTCGCGAGATCTCAGTTTGGAGCGAACCACTAGTATTTACAAGTATGTGACACCGTTTTAAAAAAAAATCTTCATACATAATAATAATAACAATTATTACCACAGCCACGGTGACCACGGAGCCCAGCGCTATGGCAGAGCACCTCTGTCATAGGTCATGCTAAGCAGTAGCCATTTTTATCATTAAGTATTTCTTTCCATGACTAGATAGAAATATGAACACTTTATTAACATTTTAAACCCACATAAATGTTCAACGGGTGGTCTTATCGCTTAAAGTAATTTCTTCCAGACAACTTTAGAGTGTTACTTAGGCTGTACCTGTTTTTAGATTTCTTTTTGTATTGGTTACAAAATGAACGTATGTTATCAATTATAATATAACATTATGTTTATCAATTAATGCTTGGTTAAGAAACATCGTAGTTTTCTTATACTAAGATAAGTCAAAGATAAACCTTTTGCAAGAAGTACATAGAAAGCCAGCACTGTAGATAAAAGCACGCCAAATGTTGAAGTCACATAGTTAAAACTGTAGATAGATTACAAGTTAAATCTGAAAAAAAAAACTTCGTAAATACTTTGATCGAAAGTGACAAGTTATGCTTTATCGATAAGTATAACAAACTATTCAACAAAAAGTGAAATAGCAATAAACGATATTCAAAGATATGGTGGAACATTTGAACCTTCACCTGAAGTTTGAGTCTGATTGGGGTGATGCAAATCTGGTCAAGTTCAACGCCTTCAAAACTCAGGCGTGTGTGTTTTCCGCAAAACGGTCTCCTTTTCATCTCATTCCCACCCTTTGTAATTCCATTTTCTTTGTATTTTCCACTCGTAATTTCTAAAAGTCTGAGCTTGTTTGGCGTTGAGCTCACGTCCAACTTGAACTTCGACTCGCACATCGAAACTAGGGCCAAAATTGCCGCTATGAAGCTGGGCATTCTAGCTAAGGTTCGGCGGTACTTCTCACTAGGACAGCTGCTCAGTCTCTACAAAGCACAAGTACGCTCATGTATGGAGTACTGCTGCCATCTCTGGGATGGCTTGGCCAAGTATCAGCTTGAAGCCCTTGATTCGATTGAGCGACGTGATGCTAGACTCATTGGTGATGTCTCACTAGTGGAAGCCAATTTACAAAGTCTAAAGCACAGACGCTGAGTAGCCAGACTTTCAGTTTTTTACAAGATACATTTTGGTGAATATGCGCAAGATGTTCATGACCTCATCCCTCCTTCCCCCTTCCACCACCGGACAACCAGACGTACCGAGAAGTTCCACCCATACCTGGTTGGCATACTACCTTGCCGTACCAAATGATTTGGTTCAACTTTTCTTGTACACACAGTACAAGTAGCACAAGTAAGGAGTAGAACTCACTTCCGGCGTATGTTTTTCCAAACCAGTATAATCTTGGAGTGTTCAAGCCCAGACTAGTTCTCACAAACAGTTTAGTTCAGACAGGTTCTTTCTAGGCAAGCGTGCTCCATCTTCGATCACACCTTCACTGACCATCAGGTGAGGTAGTGGTCAAACGCTTTGCTATCATCATAAAAAAAACAGAAAAAAAAGAGAAAATATGGAGCGAAAAGTTTGCCGGCTACTTGAAAAATTCAAAAGCGAACTCTTCAGCGTGCTGTTTCAAAATTTTTGAGAGAACCTTAAAACTACTTAGTTGCATAGAACTGGTAGTCTTGATAGCAAGAGCCTACATCCGCTTTTATAAGGGTTATGGAAAGTACCCGTTCAAGTTTAAAATTCTTCATCCCTTATCGTAACCCCCTGTGGTTATACACGCTTCCGGGAAATCTTGTGGCAGAGCTTGCCTATTGAAAACTAAGAGACTCCCAGTCTGGTTAACTTTTAAAAAGGGAAACTTACTAATATTTAATGTTAAACAACTTCCACACATATGAGTTACTTGATTATGTTCTCTTGTTATACTGAATTTAATTTAATTTTGTTATCTTTTGGGTTGTATTTTGTAATTGTTAATGAATTAATTAATGAAAAATTCTTTATTGCACAAAATAAAACTAACCTGTACATAGGCAAACGTAATGCTACATAGCATTCTCTTCCAGTTAACTTTTCTGTGATGCGTACAAACAGCTATTATACTCGTAGGTAGTGCATATTTGGTATAAGGAGAGGTTTAATGTAAACTCCAACATAGATATAAACAAACAAACAAAACTAATCCTAGACAAATAGGTACATAGTACTTAAATAATCCTACTTTCTGATACTTAAAAACATCAATAAACTCTACTAATACAATTCATAGAGTAATAAATATCGTTATATTTGATCGTGCGAAGCGAGATCTCTTAATCAACTTGGGCAAATCGGCGTTGTATGTATGTATGTATGTTTGTCCGAGGATAACTTACGAAGCGTTAATGCGATCATCGTGAAATATAATACATAGGTAGATAGTGATGGCACAATTTTGGTGTGACTAAATCAGGTAAAAATGTGTTTTTTTATACATTATCGGCTTGCGTTTGACCACGATCTCGCCTGATGGTAAGCGATGATGCAGTCTACGATGGTTCACGCTTGACTAGAAGAAACCTTTTCACTCGCGACTTAAAGATACCCAGGTTGTAGCTATCAGGAAACACAGACTCTGGCAAGGCGTTCCACTTTTTGGCAGTGCGGTTGTTAGGGGGATGTTGAGATATTGGGGATTCAAGATAGGTAAAAAAAATGAAAATGAGGCTAGTTAGCCAGTTAGTTGACCAGTTGGTCAAGTAAGATGTCAAATAAAATGTATTCATTAGGATATTTAGTTAGTTGGTTGGGCAATGAATTGGTCAGGGGCCGTTCAAAAATAGCCCATGACAAGCCCGGATGCCATATAGACCGAGCTACATTGAAACCATATACTCGTAGTTATATTAGGTTGGGGAAAAAGTTTATTCCCATTTTTTAAGAAAATTCAAAACATTTTTAATATAGTTTATTTACATTTAACTCAAGATTGTAGGTACCATTTTGTTCGATAACTATTTGCCTTCTTGTAGGTAGGGACATGATCCCATTGTTATAGAAATTTTGAGGCTTCTGATCAAAATACCGTGACAAGTAGTTTTGGCACTCCTCTCGTGATGTTAACCTGACACTGCCTAAAGAATTCTGAAGAGACCGATACAGGTGGAAATCTGAAGGGATGCATTAACACCTCCCAGCCAAACTCTCTTAATTTTTGCTGAGTGGCTAAAGATGTGTGAGGTCTAGCGTTATCATGATGAAAAACCACACCCCTTCTGTTGATTAATTCCGGCCGCTTTCTCTCAACTTCTTGCTTTAATCTCATCAGTTGTTCGCAGTAGAGTTCAGAATCGATAGTTCTACCTGGTGGTAACAGCTCATAATGAATAATGCCCTTCCAATCCAACCACACACACAGCATCACCTTGTTGCGAGTTAACCCGGGTTTCGCCACAATCTGTGAAGCCTGACCGGCCTTTGACCACGACCTTTTTTGCACGTTCTTGTCATACGTGATCCACTTTTCATCACCAGTTATCAGCTTCTTCAAAAATGGTTTGGTTTCATTACGTCGTAATAAAGAATCTCAAATGAGTACACGATTCAGTAGGTTTCTTTCAGTGAGCTCGTGGGGTACCCAAATATCGAGCTTTTTTGTGTACCCAGTTTTTTTCAAATGCGCCAAAACGGTTTTGTGGTCAATTACCAGTTCTCCAGCTACGTCGTAACTACTGATATGCCGATCTTGCTTCACTTTTTCAAAAATGGCATCAATTATATCCGTAATAAAGCGACCAGAGCGACGTGCATCTTTGACATCAAAATTTCCGGATTGAAAACGCTTAAACCAAATTTGTGCTACTCTCACAGACACTGCACTAGGTCCATAAACATCGCAAATTTTTGTCGCGGGTTGCGTTGCATTTATACCTTTTTTTAGTACAATTTTAAAATGTATCGAATTTCTTCATTAGATTCACTCATCTTTACAGTACGAAAAACAACTAAAAATCACACATTTTCCTAATTTAAATTTGGAATTATCTTCTTTAAAATTTAAACTTTGAATGATACCAAAACCAGCCAGATACAAATAGTATAGCTAAAGAGATTTTATTACAAGTTCATACATACTATAATGCGAAAAGACTTTTCCCCCAATCTATTATAATGTATAAAAGATATAACAGAGTATTACAGGATACCGCTCATCATATAGGCTTCGTTTGTGAGAGTGAGGTGAGGTAATAATATATAATCGTAAAATATATAAGTTTTAATTGTCTTTACATGAAGTGCACGTAGCAGACGCTGCTGCACACTGCGACTGCGGTGCCACTGAAGACCAGCGCTGCAACAGCTATGCTCCTGCAGCAATATTGTTTGTTAAGACGTGTTATTTTATGTATGCCTTTGTCATCACACGAATATTATAAATGCGAAAGTTTGGATGATTCTGTTATTATTTGTTTGTTTGTTACTCAATCAAGTCGAAACGGCTGAACCGATTTCGATAAAATTAGGTATATAATTATTGGTAAAAACGGGTATTTATCGCGTATGTACCTTTTTTATCTTTGACTTTGACGCTGTCAACCCGAGACCGACTGTTGCAATACAGACGAAACGTCGGGATAACAAATAAAAAGGTACTACGCGAAATACCCGTTTTAATCAATAATTATGTACAGTGATCGCGAAAGTTTGAAAAATACTAAAATTAGGTATGTATTTTGATTAGAATCTGGATTAATACATACAGAGAGAGAGATAATTCTTTATTGTTACACCAAATTAAATTAACTTAACCTAGAAAACTTAAAGACTCATACATGGTGGTACAATGGGCAGCCTTATAGTTCAAAGTGATCTCTTCCAGACAACCTTTGGATGCACTGGATTGAAAAGACGTGTGAGGGGGCGGTGTTACAATAAATACCTAAACCCAAAAGAAACCTACATATACTTACATAAATAAATATAAAATATAAACATATACTTTTACAATAAATATCGAAAGGAAACACACTGTTTACTCTAAAGAAGCTGCTAAATATAGTTTGCAGACCTCATTTTTAAAATAGGTAAATATTTAGCAAGTCTGATGGAAAAGGGGAAGTCATTTCATAATCGGACAGCTCGTACCGTAAACGAGTTACTAAAGAAGTTGGAATTATGGGTTGGAATTTTCAACTGGAGACAATAGGCTACTTATTATCCCTTTAATCAGTTCCCATGGGATAAAAAAGGGATGCTAAAGTTTCTATATGTATTTTTCCATCCCAGAACAACGCGGGCAAAGCCGCTACAGCTAGTACCTAGTCAGGTCATAAATTCTGTCACATGTTTAATATAAAATAATTGAAACAAGTTTATTCATTATGTAACCATTTATATACCAAAATGAACTTAACAAAACATAGATTCTTATGACACTAAAGTTTATTCAAAATGACCTCCGTGATTTTGAATACAGGCCTTCAATCTGCGCGGCCAGTCGTCTATCGCAGCACGAACGAGGTCCATGTCAATATCGAAGGCTGCCTTAATCAAGGATGTCTTGAGTGACTCCGAATTGGGATGAGGCTTTGAGCACGCCTTTTCCTCCAAGTGTTGCCATATCTTGTAATCTAACGGATTCAAATCTGGACTGGAGGAGGGCCAGTCTTCGTGCCGGATGAAGTCGATTTCACGCGCCGCCAGCCAGTCTTGTGTGCTCTTCGCTCTATGAGCCGGCGCCGAATCTTGTTGGAATACCCAGTGCCTGTTATTGAACATGGTATGAGAAACAGGTTCCATAAGGTTCGTCAGGACTGTATTTTGATACACAACTGCATTCGTTTTTACACCTTTCTCACAAAAATGTACCTCTGTTAAGCCCCAATAAGAAACTCCCAACCATACCATGAACGAGGATGGAAAATGACCTCGTTGGACACGCGGAATACGGTTGCTCGCTTCTTCACTTTTGTGTGCGTACACCTTATAATTTTGTTTGTTGTAGCTCTCTTCTACGGTAAAATTTTTTTCATCCGAAAAAAGAATTTCCCGATATTTTTTTCCCGCGTACCGCTTCAACAAAGCGCGGCATCTTTTCAGTCTCAGGTCCATTAGACGAGCATTCAAACGATGTTCTGTTTTTCTTCGATATGCCCGAAGCCCTAAGTCTTCATTTAACACCCTTTTCACCGTGGTTCTGCTTAACCCCATCTGAAGGGCCAACAGTTTCTGCTTACGTTTGGGATTTCTTTGAATTCGCACCTTCACAGCTTTTATCACTGCTGGAGTCCTAACAGACCGAGGGCGACCACTTCTTGACCTGTCATCTACACTAGAGTCTTCATTGTATCGTTTGATGGTGCGATAAACGAATCTTTTGATTATATTCAAATTTTTCAGTATGTCAAAAATTTGAATTGGCGCGTAACCGCAACGATGCAACGCAATAACTGCAACGCGGTCTTCATTAAGCGTCCACTCCATATTTAAAAATGAGTAAAATTCTAAAAAGTATACATTTTTATTTTCATGAACAATTCGAAATTCGAATTCTATAAACTTTTATGTGGCCAGCATTCTAAAAGAAAAGTTTTTACTGTGTGACAATACTTATGACCTGACTAGGTATATACATATTTTCTATTTCTATTTACTTTATGTACACAAGGAGCAACTATGTTAGACGTCATTCCATATGAAAAGAGAAAACGTTAAATACGCTCATCCACCTCTAAATAATCAGCGTACTGAGTAAACGATTCGAGTGTGTTTGTCATGAGGATTAATTATAGTCGTTAGCCTCAGTTCGGATAGATAGTACACACGGCTACACATCAAGCTACAATTTCCAGTATAAGCTGACCTCGCATTGTGTAGGCTTTTCGTAAAGTAAGAGGTCAGCTTATACTGGAACGGTATAGCTTGATGTGTAGCCGTGTGTACTACCGGAAATTATCTGATGTTCAAATAACGAGAACATATAAACGTACGTACCTGGTACCTCTAGGAGTAAATTCGTTTAGACCCTCGATAGGAAAGAATCCAACCCAGCGGCATAACCTCATTAGATGGCGTAGACTAGAGAAGAACTCACATTGGATTTTCTTCATTGTTATTAACTTTCCTAGGGCTATGATTATATCGTTTCGTGTGTTTAATGTTTAATAATTGCAAAATTTATTAATAACCGCTGGCTTGTAAAGCGGATACTATGGTATCCGTCCTAGAAACATGTTGCTCGCGGGGCGGACACTAACCACGAAGCTGATCGAGTGCAAATCTGGCCTGATTCCTTTTCTGTAGCCAAAATAGACGCATAAAATAAATTATACGTAAAATTTTATATCTTAGGGACTCAAATTAAGTGCTACCCAGTAGAACTTAAACCCGAATTTTAGTCTCTCTCGAGTCTTACTCGAGTCCAGCTGGATAGGAATTTTTTGTTAACATCTGATTTTTAACAGCATTTTCCCCATTTCTCCATTAAGCAATGATCCTCTCCATCCAAAGGTTGTCTGGAAGAGATCGGTTTGTTAAGCGATAAGACCGCCCATTATGCTTACTTTTATTTGTTTTTTTTCTATAAATCTGTTGTGTCTAGCTTGTAAGAATTATAAAGAATAATAAAGAATTTTCATTCATTCATTCATTCATTTCCCCTCTAAAATTAATATTATAAACTTATATAACTTCTTAGTTTAGGGGCTTAAAGTATCAATAAACACTACAAGCCGACTAGAAGTGTCAATAAATCAAATATCTACGAAGTGACCAATCCACATACAAGCCTGTGTCATAATAAGTCTATGTAGTCTTTGTCATTGAAGTATAATGGTATTATTTATCCAATCCATGTTCATAGGCAATGTCCTGGTATTATTTAAACAAATCACGTATTTTAGACTTGTTTACCTGTAAGTCGGTTAATTTCAATAATACTATTGGACTACTAGCTGACCCGCCCGCGGCTTGGCATGCTTGAAATTTTCCATTCCCTGGGGAACTTCGGAATAAAAACTATAAAAGTTTCCGGAATCAATAATAAAAAAATACTATTAATGGTTAAAAATGAACTTATTGTTTCTCAAAATATTCTCCCTTTGCGTCAATGCACTTTTTCATACGATTGAACTAATTTTGAAAACATTTGTGCCTGTCCTCCGTAGTGACGTCAGAAACATGTTTTTCATACTCTTCGACAGACTCTTCTGGTGATGAAAACCGTTGATGGCGTAAGTGGTCGTCAATATTACATTGATATTGGAACTAATAAATTAATAAATTGCAATCAAGTAATACATACTACACTTAAATATTTATATAAATAAAAGGGATAATTTTAAGGCAAGCTCACAGAGCGGTGCACGGGCAACCTTCACGAACTTCATCATGGAGATTGACAGGATTTGAATTCTGCAAACCAGCTATAAATAGTTGTCTTGCATAGTGCTCCTTCGCCAAAAGCAGATTGAAGCCGAACGACGCTCTGCTGATCTATCAAATTACACTTAAAATCGTAAAAATCATGCAACGAAAATTTTCCCGAATTACTCGTAAATCCATTTTATTGTAATCACGTAATTTCTAAAATAACGCCACAATGTGAAAACGATTGACAATCAGATGAAACAAATTTTATTCTACGGCTAAGAGTTCCATTTTCAAATGTAGTAATAACTTTTTTAATATTGTTTATGTAAGTGGCCAATTCCGGATACTTTAAGTGTGACCTGTGTAAAACGCTCTTGTCAAAATGACGCGACAATTCATGTAAATGACTTCACGTCAATGAACAACGGTTAAATTAAATTACATGGAGCTATTGTTCATAGAAAAATGGGGGTAAAAATACTGTACGTACTATTCATATACCTACCAAATACAAATAAAATCGTCTACCGGACAAATCGGAGTGCGATGCGACCACTAAAACCGTAACACGAGATTTTAATATAATAGGTTAGGGAAAAAGTCTTTTCGCATTATAGTATGTATGAACTTGTAATAAAATCTCTTTGGCTATACTAATAGGTTGGGGAAAAAGTCTTGTCGCATTATAGTATGTATGAACTTGCAATAAAATCTCTTTGGCTATTCTATTTGTATCTGGCTGGTTTTGGTATCATTCAAAGTTTAAATTTTAAAGAAGATAATTCTAAATTCAAATTAGGAAAATGTGTGATTCTTATTTTTTTTTCGTACTGTAAAGATGAGTGAATCTAATGAAGAAATTCGTTACATTTTAAAATTTTACTACAAAAAAGGTAAAAATGCCGCGAAAAAAATTTGCGATGTTTATCGACCTAGTGCAGTGTCTGTGAGAGTAGCACAAATTTGGTTTAAGCGTTTTCAATCCTGAAATTTTGATGTCAAAAATGCACGTCGCTCTGGTCGCCCTATTACAGATCAAATTGATGCCATTTTTGAAAAAGTGAAGCAAAATCAGCATGTCGGTAGTTACGACGTAGCTGAAGAACTGGGAATTGACCACAAAACAGTTCTGGCGCATTTGAAAAAAAACTGGGTACACAAAAAAGCTCGATATTTGTGTACCCCACGAGCTCACTGAAAGAAACATAATGAACCGTGTACTCATTTGTGATTATTTATTACGACGTAATGAAACCGAACCATTTTTGAAAAAGCTGATAAGAATAATGAAGAATGTGCGAAAAAGTTTGTGGTCAAAGGCCGGTCAGGCTTCACAGACTGTGGCGAAACCTGGGTTAACTCGCAACAAGGTGATGCTGTGTGTGTGGTGGGATTGGAAGGGCATTATTCTTTATGAGCTGTTACCACCAGGCAGGACCATTGATTTTGAACTCCACTGCGAACAACTGATGAGATTAAAGCAAGAAGTTGAGAGAAAGCGGCCGGAATTAATCAACAGAAGGGGTGTGGTTTTTCATCATGATAACGCTAGACCTCACACATCTTTAGCCACTCAGCAAAAATAACAGGGTTTGGCTGGGAGATGTTAATGCATCCGCCGTATAGTCCTGAACTTGCACCTTCAGATTTCCACCAGTTTCGGTCTCTTCAGAATTTTTTGGGCAGTGTCAGGTTAACATCACGAGAAGACTGCCAAAACTACTTGGCGCGGTATTTTGATCAGAAGCCCCAAAATTTCTATGGCAATGGGATCATGTCTCTACCTACAAGATGTCAAAAAGTTATCGAACAAAATGGTACCTACATACTTTAATTAAATGTAAATATACTATATTAAAAAATGTTTTGAATTTTCTTAAAAAATGCGAAGAATCTTTTTCCCCAGCCTAATATTATAGACTCATTTTTCGGCAGGGAATCCATCCACATACCTTGGAGACAATCTGGTCGTGTACCGTGAGGTTCCAGAGGAATTTCCTCCCGCGAACACTTCGCTTGTGGAATGGTCTCTCTGTCGAGATTTTCCCTAGAGACTACAGTATGGTGTTTTTCAAAAAGGGCTTTTTGAAAATTTTAAAGGGTCGGCAACGCGCGATTAATACCTTTGGTGTGACAAACGTCCATAGGCTACGGTAACCTCTTACCATCAGGTGGGCCGTATGCTTGTTTGCTACCTTAGTGGTATAAAAAAAAATCATATACCAGTAGTATATGTAACACGATGTTGGATTTTTCTTGCTATGTACACCAGTAGTACTTTCGTAAATACTATCAATATTTATACAAGCTTACTACTAGAAATAATAATTCAAGAAAATGTGAATAGAGATAATGTTTCTACTGCCTTAAATAATGGTATTGGTAATTGGTATTGGTAAGATATTAGGGTTCAAGAGGAGCCAACACAAATCAAAGTCAAAATAGTCATACCAAGTGCGACGTTTAATGAAAGGCCTTTGTCAGTACATAAATGCAAGAAAATATCACTAGTAGTTCGCCCCAAGCTGAGATCTCGTAACTCAACAGAAAAACTAAAAAAAATATATTATTTGTAACCTTTGTCTATCAAAATAGTATCACGAAATGAATAACCAACTTATTTGACCTACTGTTCAATTATTAAATTACAGGTAATGGGAGTTCATGTAATTGGTTTTTTTTTGTAGAAATTGCAGTTATTCTGGATTTTCTCTATATTTGTGTCACTAAAAGCTGCACGCATACCAAATTTCAGCACTGTGAGGTCACAGGTGTAACCTGTGAATTTCGTCAAAGTTTAGTTTTTATTTTGGCTAATTGATCGAGCAAAGCGAAATCTCTAAATCAATTTAGGAAAATCGCCGTTGTATGTATGTATGTAGGTATGTATGTATGCACGTTTGTTGCACGTTGTTGAGGTTAACTTTCTAAGCGTTTATCCAATCATTGTGAAATTTGGTATATAGGTAGGTAGTGATGGCACAATTTTGGTGTGAGTGACTAAATGAGCTAACAATGAGGGTCGGGGGTGGTGTTGTTGAGATATTGGGGTTCAAGAGAGGTAAACAAAATGTGACTATCCGGTCAAATGGCACGTCTAATAAAATGTATTTGTAAGTACATTTCGACCCCGTTTTTATTTTTAGATTGAACTCTGTAGTTGTTAAGTTATTAACCATAATAAAAACAGAACTTTGACAAAATTCACAGGGTACACTTTGGTATACAATAGTAGCTTTAGTAACACAAATATAGGCAGAAGTCTGAAATCCTGCAGTTTCTACCCAAAAACGAGGAACCAATTTACATGAACTCCCGTTACCTGAAATTTGAATGAAACTGTAGGTCAAGTATTTTGGGTTTGGTACTATTTTGTTGATCGAACGAAGCCAGATATCTTAATTAACTTGGGCAAATCGGCGTTGTACGTATGTATGTTTGTCCGAGGATAACTTTCGAAGCGTTGATCTGATCATCGTGAAATTTAATATATAGGTAGGTAGTGATGGCACAATTGTTATGTGAGTAAATGAGCTAAAAATGTTAGGGGGTTGTTGAGATATTCAAGATTGTTGGGATATTCAAGAGGGGTAAAAAAAATGAAAATGAAGCTATCAGGTCAAGTATGACGTCAAATGCAAGGTATTTAGACTCCGCTTATATTTTACGGAAACTCTTAAAAGTTTGTGAATTATTAGTCATAATAAAAACTAAACTTTGACAAAATTCACAGGGTACACCAGTGACGCCAAATTGCTGAAATTTGGTATGCGTGTAGCTTTAGTAACACAAATATAGGCAAAAGTCGGAAATCCAAAATAACTCATGGTAGAGCTTTTGTGAAAGAGATCGAGGAAGTGGGCACCACCGCCTTACCTTTATCTGCCGCCAAATAGCAGTACTTGTGCTGCTGTGTTCCGGTTAGATGGTAATGGTATGTTCTTGTTATTACTGGCACATAGGCATAACAGCTAAATCCTATAGTATGGCAACGTATCCACATAGAGATCAAGACAATATAATACCTTGTTTTGAATTCTATGTATTCTATGTATCCATAAGCTGCAGTAGCCACTTAACATCTGGTGGACTGCATGCTCGTTTGCCATATAAGTTGTATAAAAAAAAATAACCAGTTAACATGAACTCCCGTTACCTGTAATTTGAATGAAACTGTATGTCAATAAATTATTTCGTTACTCTATTTTGATAGTCAAAGATTACAAATAATATTTTTTTTTGTTTTAATCGGAGAATCGCGAGATCTCAGTTCGGGGCGAACCACTAGTATTTATTTAAAATTCATCTTAACATACCTCGTTTTGTTTCGGGGGAATAGAATAATTCTATGTTTATTTTCTCTTATTTCTTTGATATATCTAAACAAAAGTTTTATTAGAAAGGTATGAACAATACAAGGCACAAGGCTAATAATTTGTATAGCAGGCATATTTCAAGTTAAGGTTGGGATTTTTTTCCCATCGAGTTACACTGTTACTCGTTACAACTTTTTTATCACGAGAATTTAGTACTCAGTACGAGTAACAGTGTACCTCGTTGGGATAAAAATTCCCAACGAGTAACACTGTGACTCGTTGGGAACCCACCAAAATAATGCGCACTGCACCCCACTTGATACTTGATTTACTCACAGTAATAGTTCAAAATGATTGCAATAGATCGTTTGGTTTTGGAGTTATGAAGTAGTGGGTCGCGCAATTTTAGTTTAGATGATTCTACTCGTAGATTAGAATAAATAAAAAAACGAGTGTGCTTTACACACGACTGAAGTAAAACTTCTTTTTCTGAAATATTAATTTATAAAAATTGTTTAGGCCATAATTCAATATTATACGTGGGTAGGAGTACAGTGACTTTCTGTCCTTATATTTCCTCTATCTGAAATCTCCCATCGTCCTCTCCCCCAATTACCAACAATGAGTCGTGAAAAGATGGTTGAAATGTTACCTGTGTCGCAAAGTGATCTGTGCCAAAATAACTAATTTAAAGAAATTGCTGTGAAATAAAGACCTGGAAGGTGTAGTGTTGTGTCCCTCGCGAGGAGAAGAAATTGAAATTACTGGAAGAACCAAGGATTGAAGATATTTGGCGAAAGTTTCTTGAAACGAAGGTTGGTCCTGATTTTAATGCCACCTTTATCCTGCCCGTCACTGTGTCTTTATTATAAATACCAATTGGCATCTAGGTATCCGACTATGTCATTACAAGCCCGCGCGCAATCACAATTGTTAAATTACAAAATTTTCTACACGTCTGTAGGTCGATCAGTCTATGTTCATTCTGGACAGACGCAACTCGCACTCGCACATTAACGTTTAAAAACATACGAAACGTAACTTTCTCTCTTTCTACCAGCACTAACTTATATCACCCTCTCACCTTCCGTTCGCCCTTTTTGTAACGCATTCACCAGCTTACTCTCCAAGTCAACCGTGCGCAAAGAAAAAACTTCTTTACGCACGGTTGATTTGGAGAGTCAACCGTGCGTCAAAACCAGACAAATGCGAGGTGGACTCGCGCACCGTGGGGTCCCGTAAATATTTTTTTATTCTTTATTGTACACTTTTTTTTACATTTTTTATTCTTTATTATTCTTTATTGTTCTTTATTGTAAATAGATTTACAGATAAAAATAGCTTACAAAATGGACATGTAAAAAGGCGAGCTTAACCCTAATTAGAGTTTTCTTCCAGCAAACCTTTGAAGATAGAGATATTTGATTATAGTGGTGGGTACGTGCACAGAGAATGACATTGGAGTAAATTACTAATATATAGTATATACTATAATAAATACAACACTTAACCATATTAAAAAAATAATAATAATACCTTTATACTATACCTAAATTAGAGATAAACATAATACATTATACAAAATATAAATAATATACCTACTTATACATAATAAATAACCTAAAAGCTTACACGGACAGGTAATGCTCTTTCACTCTAAGCTTAAAAGTGCTTAGTGATGGACTTGCGCGGATATAGTGTGGTAGAGCATTCCACAGGTTGACTCCATGGACAGTGAAGGAACCGCCATAGCGACTGGAGGAATGAGGAGGTGTTTTGAGGAGGGACTTAAATGACCTACAAGTCATCTCCGGTAGGACAAGAAAATCGAAGAGCTCACGGAGGTAAGAAGGAGCTAAAGGATTGAAAAGAGTGTTGAAAAGAAAAGTCACAACATGAAGATCCCGTCCACGACGAATAGGAAGCCATTTTAGCTGAGAACTAAACATGGAGACGTGATCAAACTTGCGCAACCCGAATATGAATAGAATACACAAATTCTGAAGACGTTGCAGTTTATTTAGAAGTTCCACCGTGGCGTGAAGAAAACAGACATCGGCATAGTCTAAAAGGGGCAACATGCATTTTTATGTGATATAACTACAAATTAATCTTTTCAGATTGTTTACTTTACTTGTGATATATGTCAAGACCTAGCTTCGTGCCAAATTTCATGATTCTAGGTCAACGGGAAGGACCCTATAGGTTTTGATTTACGATATTCGATCATAATATAAGACTTACTTGACCGTAGTTTTGACTTACCAGCTTGATTTTCTTACAGCTCCAAGAGACCATAGACCTACTTAATTGTTATCAATTTTAAATTGATTCGCGTTCCTGAGAAAAAAGGTCTTGACAGACGGGCAGACAGACGGGCAACGACCTGATCTTTTATGGATTTCTTTATTCCTTTTGAGGTATAAAGCCCTAAAAAATACACATTTTTCTTATGTTATATAACACCTCCACATTTTTAACAATGCTATTGTTAGCGATATTACAAATTTAGTATCATAGCTCGTAGCTATAGATACATAACGACGTCTATATTTACTATACATATACTTTTCACGGGTTTGACAAGCTTTTATTTACCAATCTCGATAGACACGTCACAGAAGCAAGTCAGCGGCGATGTTTATAAAATAATAATAATCATCATCATCATCAGCCGTCCACTGCTGAACATAGGCCTCCCTCTTAGATCGCCACAACGAGCGGTTGGTAGCCGTTTGCGCCTAACGGCTCCCCGCGATCATTACTAGATCGTCAGTCCACCTTGTGGGGGGCCGGCCTACGCTACGTCTTCCAGTCCGTGGTCTCTACTCTAGAACCTTTCTTCCTCAACGGTTATCGGTTCTACGAGCGATGTGGCCCGCCCATTGCCACTTCAACTTGCTAATTTTGAGAGCTATGTCGGCAACTTTAGTTCTTCTGCGGATTTCCTCATTCCGGTTTTTTCACGCAAAGAAACCCCGAGCATAGTCCTCTCTATATCTCGTTGAGCGATCTTGAGCTTGGTCATGAGGCATATTATAAAATAATGTAAAAACAAATATAGGTATTTTAATGAGAACAGGTACGGAGTATTCTTTAACGAGGTTTGTAACTGAAAGTCGCTCAGCGAGCTATGGAAAGGGCTATGCTCGGAATTTCTCTGAAGGATAGAATCCGAAACGAGGTTATCCGACAGAGAACCAAGGTCATTGACATAGCTCAGAGGGTCTAGCTGAAGTAACAGTGGGCCGGTCATATCTGCCGCAGAACTGATAACCGCTGGGGTAAACGTGTTCTGGAGTGGAGACCACTTCTAGGCAAGCGAAGTGTAGGACGCCCTCCGGCTAGATGGAAAGACGATTTGCGCGCTGTAGCTGGCAAGGATTAGATGAGAAGATGAGGATCGGGCTAAATGGCACACCCTGGCAGAGACCTACGTCCAGCAGTGGACTGTTACAGGTTGATGATGAAGTAACATATAAAAAAACTGTCTACATTTTACCAACAGTGCAATAAACACTGTTATATAACGTTTTTGATGAAACAAGCACGATAGAGTTTGATGAAATTGGAATAGTCTATTTTTTATTGACAAGTCACGCGTGTGTCATCAAACTCATTAATACAAAGATCACTTGTTCAAAAAATCACATAACTTTACTATTTGTCATGACGTCTCCTTTAATTTAACGTCAACAAAAACATTTGATCACGAAAACTGATTTGTCCAACTTAGCTTTTACAGAGTTTTCGTAGAAATAATTTTGTTTTTCTATAAATAATAGATTATGCTGCTTAACTGTCAAGTGTCAACTTCGAACATGACAATTATTGTGCGTGGGTTTCCCAATTATTATTAGGTACTACCAAAATGTTTCATGTCATATTTACAGATCTCTAAATCAACTTGGGCAACTCGGCGTTGTATGTATGTATGTATGTTTGTCCGAGGATAACTTTCGAAGCGTTTATCCGATCATAGTGAAATTTAATACATAGGTAGGTAGTGATGGCACAATTTTGGTGTGACTAAATAAGCTAAAATGTTGGGGGGTTGTTGAGATATGAGGGTTCAAGAGGGGTAAAAAAAATGAAAATGAAGCTAATTGGCCAAAAGGGACGTCAAATAAAAGGTTTTCATAAGTATATTTGTACTCCGTTTTTTTTTTTTATTTCGATATAGTTTTTGAGTTATTAGCCATAATAAAAACTAAACTTGGACAAAATTCACAGGGTATACCAGTGCTGTAATTTAGTATGCATGTAGCTCGAGTGACACAAATTTAGGCAAAAGTATGATATCCAGAATAACTGCAACTTGTGCCCCAAAAAACCCTAACCATATTACGTGAACTCCCGTTACCTGTAATTTGAATGAAAATCTAGGTCAAGTCATTTGGTTACAATGTTCATAAAAATAAACATAAAAAAACCGACGACCTCCGTGGTGCAGTGGGCGAATAGCCGTCTGGGACGCAGGAGGTAGCGAGTTCGATTCCCGCCACGGAACAAATGTTTCCATGATCTACAGATATTTCTTCTAGGTCTGGAGGGTTTTCTGTAAAATATAAGTATGTATTTAAAAAAAATGTAAATACGTATTCTATCAGTTATCTGGTTCCCATAGTACAAGATTTGCTTAGTTTGGGGTTGGATAGCGATGTGTGAAATGCCCAGCAATATTTATCTATACTTCTATAGTAATATTATAATGAGGAAAGATTTGTATTTTTGTGTGTATGTTATTATTCATTATATTATTCATTTCTTTATTGTACACAAATAGATTTACAGATAAAAATAGCTTACAAAATGGACATGTACAAAGGCGAGCTTAACCCTTATAAGAGTTTTCTTCCAGCAAACCTTTGAAGATAGAGATATTTGATTATTATTTGATTTGGTACGTGCACAGAGAATGGCATTGGAGTAGAATACTAATATATAGTATATACTATAATAAATACAACACTTAACCATATTAAAAAATAATAATAATACCTTTATACAATACCTACATTAGAGATAAACATAATACATTATACAAAATATAAATAATATACCTACTTATACATAATAAATAACCTAAAAGCTTACAAGGACAGGTAATGCTCTTTGACTCTAAGCTTAAAAGTGCTTAGTGATGGACTTGCGCGGATAGAGTGTGGTAGAGAATTCCACAGGTTGACTCCATGGACAGTGAAGGAACCGCCATAGCGACTGGAGGAATGAAGAGGGGTTTTGAGAAGGAGGGACTTAGATGACCTACAAGTTATCTCCGGTAGGACAAGAAAATCGAAGCGCTCACAGAGGTAAGAAGGAGCTAAAGGATTGAAAAGAGTGTTGAAGAGAAAAGTTACAACATGAAGATCACGTCGACGACGAATGGGAAGCCAGTTTAGCTGGGATCTAAACATGGAGACGTGATCAAACTTGCGCAACCCGAATATGAATCGGATACACAAATTCTGAAGACGTTCCAGTTTATTTAGAAGTTCCTCGGTGGCGTCAAGAAAACAGACATCGGCATAGTCTAAAAGGGGTAACATGAGTGTTTGAGCAAGAGTAATTTTAGTTTCAAAGAGTAAAAACTTTTGCAGACGCTTAAGAGATTGAAAAGAGTAGTTAACCCCTTTACTAATCTCATTAACATGCCGCACCCAAGACAGATGATTGTCAAAATAGACGCCAAGGTTCTTGGCATTGGCCGAGTAGCTAATCGGTGCTCCGGCGTATAAAACTGGAGGAGAATTACACTTACCGACAAGATTTAACATATAAGGGCTCCCAAAAAGTACAACCTGAGACTTCGATGGGTTGACCAGGAGACCAAAAGCCTTTGCCCACGAGTAGATATGGTTGAGATCAGAGTTGATTTGGTCAATACCCATTGAAACCTCGTCCAATTTGAACTGGTGATATATTTGTAGGTCGTCAGCATAAAGATGGTAGTGCGAAGTAAGAACGTGGGTTATGGCGTTAATAAACACCGAAAAAAGGAGAGGAGACAGAACACCACCTTGAGGTACGCCAGCGGTGATGTCACACCAGTCAGAACAAGACTCGTCCGAGCGTACACACTGCGTGCGACCCGAAAGATAGGAGGCAAACCAAGAAGTTACTGAGAGAGAAATATTGAAGGAGGAGAGGATGGATAGGAGAATGTCGTGATCAACCGAATTAAAAGCACTGCTAAAGTCTAACAATACGAGGACTGTAAGGTATTGGTTATCCATGCCCCAGCGAATGTCATCGGACACTTTAGTTAGAGCACTAACCGTGCTGTGACCTGGACGGAACCCGGATTGTAATGAATAAACTCAAAAACTACTATGCCGATTTCAAAAATTATTTTACCATTAGAAAGCTACATTCATAGAACATTTACAAAGAACAGGCAGTAAAAATGACTGTTCAAAGTGATCCTTGTGATTTTAATGAATAAAATATTTTGACTTTGACAGCCCTTCTATACTAGTATACTAGTAACATTATAAAGAGGAAAAATTTGTATTTTTGTGTGTATGTTTGTAATGAATAAACTCTAAAACTACTGTGCCGATTTAAAAAAATTCTTTCGCTATTGGAAAGCTGCATTCACCCTGAGTGACATAGGCTATATTTATTGCTAGAAAAGATTAGGGATCCTTACTTAAACTTGTGTAACGTAGCCCAAGGTGTAAACAAAGTGCCCTAAAACGTCGCATGCGCTGCGGAAACTATTGATGATAGAACAAAAGTACGTTCTACAATATTAAAGAGCATATAAATATCGACAAAAAAATTCGTTATATTATAAAGAGGAAATACTTGTCTGTTTGTATTGAATGGGCTCTGAAACTACGGGACCGATTTAAAAAAAATTTTAACTGTTGGGAAGCTACACTATCTCCGAGTGACACAGGCAACTTATTACCCAACTTCGGAGAAGGAGGGTAATGTTTTTATTAAAAACTACGCGTGGGAAGCTGAGGATTGGTTAGCTAGTTTATTTATAAAAAAAAACTTTTGTACATCATATTCAGGTTGTTGGTTTAGAAAATGTTTTTTTAAACAAAAACGTGAAACACGATTAATATGATATTTACACTTGTAAAAAGTGATGTAAAAAACCTTTTGTGCATCCAACAATTGACATTTCAATGTCATATCGCGTTTGTAGATATCATTCGGTATGTTTTTTTAGGGTCCTGTACCCAAAGGTTAAAACGGCACCCTATTACTAAGGTTCCGCTGTCTATCTGTCTATCCGTCTGTCACCAGGCTATATCTCATGTACCGTGATAGGAAGACAGTTAAATTTTCACGGATGATGTATTTCTGTTGCCGCTATAACAACAAATACTAAAAACAGAATAAAATAAATATTATAGGGGCCTCCCATACCACAAATGTGATTCTTTTGCTCGTTTTAGCTCGATATTGTATATATATTGTGAATATGTATTTTCAGTTTGAAAAAAAGTAAATGAAAATAAAACAAATATTTATGTGGGGCTCCCATACAAAAAACGTGACTTTTGGCCGTTTTTATAGATAATGGAATGGAACCCTTCGTGAGCGAGTCTGACTCGCACTTGGCCGGTTTTTATTATTTGTAGCTTTTTATTCTTAAAATTGGTGGAACACAAATGCCTACGATGCGATGCTTAAATAAGTCATTTTCAAAAAAAAATTACATAATTAAGGGATTTAATTAAAACCAAATTTATTTTATTCCGTTGTGTAAAGAAAGTTACCCATATAGTTTGTATGCCTAACTTTCGTTACACAAAGGAAGCGAACGTGATTTTATTTTATTAGCCCCTTAACTATGTACAATTTTTTTGAAAACGACCCTTATAGGGTTAAATGTGGAGTAAATTGCACGTCACTACATCGCTTGGCCTAAAACAAAAGATCTGTCCTATTAACTTATTAAATTGTTAAATAGATGTTTGTTACTTTGCCAATTATTCCACATCCAAAGTCATAATTTAGTAGAAATGTCGTGAAAATCTGTAGCATCATCGCGGCTCGTTTTGCTCACGGACAGAGAATGGTCTTACTTAAATTTAAAAATTATAGAAAAAGCATCTTAAAAAAAATAATACAAGAGATTTATGGCAAACAAACATTTAAATTAACTATTAAATTTCTTTATTTATTGTGTTGTATACTTCTCAGAACTAATTAAAGTCTAAATATGGCGACCTAGTTAGATTTAATCACTGATGTGACCTTACAGTTTGAAACTCTATTAGACAGAATGTTTTGTAAACAACAAATTTTGAGCAAGAAACTATTGACTATTCACTAAACGTGTTGGTTGTGCTTTGTTTTAAACTAACTAGTGGTTCGGCCCGAATTGAAATCTCGCGAGTCTCCCAAAACACAAAAGAAAATATTCTTAGGGCGACTCGCGCAACGATGCCTAAACGTAGTTAGTCCCTAAATATGATTTATGGAGTAGTGAAATCATACAAATACGTATAATTAAACATGTTTAGTCGCTAAATACGTTTAGAGAAGCCAACCTTAATCTTTGACTGATAAAATAGTGACACGAAATAAAAACCAAATACTTGAGCTACAGTTTCATTCAAATTACAAGTAACGGGAGTTTATGTAATTGGTTAATCATTTTTGGAGTAGAAATTGCACTTATCTTGGATTTCAGACTTTTCCCTATATATGTGTCACTAAAAGCTACACGCATACCAAATTTCAGCACTGTGGAGTCACTGGTGTTCAGTTTTTATTATGGCTATTATCTTAAAAACTACAAGATTTAAACATAAATTAAAAACGGGGTTGAAATGTACTCACAAGTCCTTTTGTTAGACGTACTTGAACGGATAGTCAAGCCATTTTGTTTTTTTATCCCTCTTGAACCCCAATATATCAACAACCCGCCCCCATTTTTAGCTCATTTAGTCACACCAAATTTGTGTCATCACTAAATACTAATATACCTATGTATAATTTATATATAAATTTCACGATGATCGGATAAACGCTTCGAAAGTTGTTCTCCAACAAACATACATACATACAAAGCCAATTTGCCCTAGTTGATTTAGAGATCTCGCTTCACTCGATCAAAGAGCTATGTAACGGGCTTTGCTTTGCTCACTGATAGTTAGCTCACTGTAAATTAAATATCACTACTGAAATTTAATAAAATCCCATTGAATAAGTCAAATCTAATCCTATATTTGTTTAATCAAACCAGCTAAGCTAGCATGAACATCAAATGTTTCTCATTGTGAAAGAAAGGAGTAGTATTTAGAAACATATAGTAAACTATCCGTTGCCCGCGACTTCGTACGCGTTACTACTAAATGTGTAGGTAACCTAGAAATAAAGCTAAACTCGCTGTTGCAACTTGACTTGACAACCCATTTTTATCCCACGGGACGTGATTTAGGGGATAAAAAGTATCCTATTTGTTAATCCAGGTTATAATCTACGTAGATACAAAATTTCATCGAAATCAGTTCAGCCGATCTAATAACAAACAAATAAATAAACAAACGCATTATAGTATTACGTAAAAAATTTTTCCTCTCTATAACTCTATTCTTCTTTATAAAAGAAAACTTTTCTAGAGTGTTCGTGGCAGTAACTAAAAAAAAGTTCAATTCAGGTTTCGATATAAATTTGGATGTAACTTACGACATAACGTTGTTGAACCTAACCGAAACATGAAGATGCATCTATAAATCTTAATGCAACAGATGCTACGAGAATTATATGAAAATCAGCCCACTTTTATAGAGCATTGAACCCTTGAACTACGCGGACTGGTTCCCAAGTCATAGCAATATTCGATAGTCAAAAAATTTGCATGAACTGCGTCGGAGACATTGAAATGTAAATGGAGTCCGTCAGTTGTAATTAGGGCTTGTAATTTGAATATTCGTATTATTCGGATATCCGTGTGATTTTACTATCCAGAGAGTGACGATCAATATATTCGGATAATTTGAATAAAACGAATACTAAAATTCATCAACAAATCACGATTTGCACATGAAATTAGCTACATCAAAACCATAATTTCATAATTATGTGCAGTAAGTACATGTATCTAACCAGTAAACTGAATTTAAGACACTGTTTACCTTTTATTTTTAATATTTGTCGCTTTATAAAATATTCAGAAAGTCACGACTGATAAGTTGCTTACTTATTATTTAAGTTTTGTGACATAAAACGTGATCTAAAGTAATATAGATCTAAATCTATGGAGTTTCCTTATTCTTAAAAGTGATTTATATTGTAATGGTGAATATCGGAATAACTTAAACATCGTTTATAGCTACTTTAATAACAACTGATTTTGTTTTTAACGCTTTTCCCACAACTATTCGTATTATCTGTAATATCCGGATATCCGAATAGTGAAGTTCACTACTATCTGAATTATTCGGAAACCAAAATCTTACGGATAATGCAAGCCCTAGTTGTAATAGATTAGCTCCAGGTGTATCGTATCTAGACAGGCCTCGCAGGGTGATTCATCAAACATGGATCAAACAGAGTAATAGAGATATCTGGGCTTATCTGAATCATCCCAGTGTTTATATTACGATGTCTTCATGTATTTATGTTCAAGTAAGGGCATGCCCTAGTTGATTACTTGAAATGTATCGAAAATTAAAGTCAAGCCATTTTAATAGGTAACATTTGACGTCTGTCAGTTCGGTACAACTCGTACCGAACTCGTACTCGTATCGGCCATTATTATAATAAATATGTAATCGTCATTAAAAAAAGTTAAGCCATTGTGCAGTTCTAACAAAACGAAAAAATATATTATTTTATGCCCGCTGTTACAAAGTTACGTTGTTGAATTTTGATGAATTGTCAAATGTTACCTATTAACATGGCCTGACTTTAGCTCATATATTTCAACATGTCAAATGACATGTATTTATTCAAAATGATCCGTGTATTTTCAATGAATAAAATCCGTATTCTAACTATACATGGAGGCTTACAATAAGTTATCTAAACCCAATCAGCTTACAATTTTGGAAACAACTTTTGTTGTACGATTTGTGGCAATTGACCGTTGGTTGGTGAAATTTAGTTGTTTTCAATTCAATTCAATATATCTAAGTCTGCTGTTTTAGGAGCTTCACCTGAAGTCAGACATGCACAGGAGTTCCGTAGTAAGTACGGTTGTATCTTAGTAATTATTATTACTAGTGGTTTGCCCCGAACTGAGAACACGCGAGTCTCCCATAAACACAAAAAAAAATATATTTGTATTCTGTGACTATCAAAATAGTGCCACGAAATGCAAACCATTTAACTTGACCTACAATTTCATTCAAATTACAGGTAACGGGATGAATGAATGAATGAATGAAAACACTTTATTCTACGCAATATAAACCAAAAAAAATATACAAACAAAATAGAAAATACAAAGCAAATAGTACAATGGCCGGTTTTATCGCTTAGAAGCGATCTCTTCCAAACAAGCTTTGGAAGAAGAGGATTTTGTTATAACAAAAATAATGGTTGGGGTGTACATTTATGGTCAAACTAAGGGAGTTCATGTTAAGGTTTGTTTTGTGGTAGAAATTGCAGTTATTAAAGATTTCCGACTTTGCTCTATATTTGTGTCACTAAAGCTACACGCATACGATATTTCAGCACTGTGGGGTCACTGGTGTACAATATGAATTTTGTCAAAGTCCAGTTTTTATTATGGCTAATAACTTAAACTAAAAATAGAAACGGGGTCGAAATGTACTCACAAAAACCTTTTATTAGACGTGAAACTTGACCAAATTGACCAAAAGTCCCAAATTGTTTTTTTTTACTCCTCTTGAACCTCAACCTGAAATATCTCAACAACCCCTTCACATTTTTAGCTCATTTACACCAAAGTTATGCCATCGCTACCGTTATACCTATTTACCAAATTTGACGATGATCGGATAAACGTTTCGAAAGTTATCCTCGGACAAACAAACATACATACATATAACGCCGATTTGCCCAAGTTGATTAAGAGATCTCGCTTCGCTCGATCAACTAGAATTATTAAGAACCTGTAGTGTCCCACTGCAGGGCAAAGTCCTCTTCCTTCTCTCCAGTATATAGTTCCTGGGCACATTCCCTGAAATGTATTCTGTAAAAGATCGATAGGCTTGCAACTTTACGGAGATGTTCGAGAGTTTGGGTCCTAGTCTCCGCCATATATTGATCATTTAAAAATTTACATGTTCATAATTAAAATTGTCATTTTGATGTTTTAGGACACCCTGTAAGTGATTACTTCTTGTAAGACGCATAAATAAACATTAATGAGTAGACGAAAGTTCTTCGTTTCAACTATAGATTTTAAAAGGTAGTCAGTAGGGAATGCAATCCCGATCCCGATCTCGTGTAATTTTTCGGGATCAACCCCGACGCATCATATGACGAGATCCCGTTCGAGATTGACGGGATTGGGCGGCAGTGGTCAGCGACGCTACACACGTGCACTCGGGGCGCAAGCGGCGTGTTGACTGACGGCCGCGAGCGGCAGGAATGCCAAACAGCGTTAGAAAACTATTCCGACTATTTCCGAATATTAGCGACAGGTGACGATAATTATTTAGTTGGTAAGATTAAAGAATAAAGATTTTTATTTTCTTTCGAGTAATATGTTATTTTAGTTAACCTCACTATCACAAACAAGCAGTTATTAGCTGTTTCAGTCATCCGAATTTAACATTTTTTTTAAACTAGACGGGATCCCGCGGGATTGATATTTCTAATCCCACGGGATCTCGAATTTGCAATCTCCAGTCGGGATTGCATTCCCTAGTAGTCAGTTAACTCAATGCTGCCTCTTGAAAATGCTACCTCAGAAGTATATGAAGAAAATTAGATCGCATCATGTTAGAACTAAAGTTACGGCAAATTTTTATCAGAGTACAAGATTTGTATTGGTTATTTTTAAGGTTATAGGTCTTCTACCACTGAGTAATGTGATTCATAGCGCTGGAGAAAATATTAGGTAAGAAAGCTCGTATTTTCTGCTATAAAATACAAACTTGTTTAAGAGCATTTGGTAGATATTTTGGGCTAATACCAGACTGCAAAAGACTGACAAAATAACAAATAATTTAACTAGTGGTTCGCCCCGAACTGAGATCTCGCGGGTCTCCGATAGAAACAAAAAAATATTATTTGTAATCTTTGACTATCAAAATAGTGCCACGAAATGCATAACCAACTTACTTGGCCTACAGTTTCATTCAAATTACAGGTAACGGCAGTTCATGTAAATTGGTTATTTTTATTTAATTTCAGACTTGTCAGAGTTTAGTTTTTATCATGGCTAATAGCTCAAAAACTATGAAAACTTTACTTAAATAAAAAATGTAGTCTCAGTGTACTAATGAAGACCTTTCAATTAACGTCCCACTTGACCTAAAAGTCTCATTTTTTTACCTCTCTTGAACCCCAATAGCTCAACAACCCCCCCACATTTTTAGTTCATTTAGTCACACCAAAATTGTGCCATCACTGCCTACCTATGTCTAAAATTTCACAATGATGGGATCAATGCTTCGAAAGTTATCCTCGTACAAACCAACATACATACATACAACGCCGATTTGCCCAAGTTGATTTAAAGATCTCGCTTCGCTCGCTCAATATCCTTGATGGTTTTTAAAATTTAAGTCTACTTAGGTTAGGATCTGTACCGCGCGAGTGATGCTTTAGCTGTGAACAAACGTCCATAGGCTACGGTAACTGGTTTCCATCCGGTGACTTGTTTACGTTCTAATCAATAAACAAACATCCTTCGTAATCCTTCCACGCCTTGTTATCTGAAGGAACGCTTCGAATTCCTTTTTTGCACAAATTTCCAAACACTCCGATCCTCTGAAAACCTCCTTCTCAAAACCCCGATACATAGAACCAGTTTCTATGCAAACTCCTTTTCCGTCCAAGCTGTCCGATTATGGAACGCCTTGCCGGTCTCCATTAGGAACTCCCCTTCACCTTCCGTATTTAAAGCTAGACTCAAATACTTTTATCTCCATGAAGAGTCATGATTCATCTGATCTCTAATATTATTAATGTAAGTAAAAGTATGTATGTACATATTTATTTATTTTATATATGATATTTATTTATTTAAAATTATTAATGTACCTAATATGTATGTATATAACTAATTTCTTTTTCTATTATTAAGTTTATTCTTTTTACACCTCGGCCAATCTTCCATTAAGCAATGATCCTCTCCATCCAAAGGTTGTCTAGAAGAGATCGCTTTGTTAAGCGATAAGACCGCCCATTATGCTTACTTTTATTTGTTTTTTTTCTTTAAATCTGTTATGTCTAGCTTGTAAGGTATAATAAAGAATTTTCATTCATTCATTCATTCAAACATATGTATATCCTAAATTATATCTTATTCTGTGACCTGACAGAAGTAGTAAAGTACATAGGTACCTATTATATTTCCATGTCTTTTTGGCCAATTGCCAAAGAAGTATTTGACGAATAGATTTTTCATTTCAGGTTTTTGTGGATTTCCCCTTACATGCTTTTAATTTTCATGCCTGGTCTGCTTTTGCAGAGTTTCTTCATACTAATTCAGTTTTATGGATTGTGTACAGGACTGACTGAAAATAGTAAGTATCTATTGCTTTAAGTGATCTTAAACACAAATAAAAACTCCTACTTTGGAATAGTTTAAAGAATGATGGCAACTTTTTCTACTATTAAAACCTAGCGCCATTTTGATTTTAACGGTCATTTCACCGCCTGTCGTGACTTGTTGCACACTCCACGCCGCATACGACACGCAGCTTTCCACTTTCCGAAACCAAAAAACAAGGTAAGATTTAATTATTTCTTCAATAGAATTAGTTTAACACCGAAGAAAACTATGCATGTTTTATATTTTCTTTATTTTAGACATTTCGCTCATGGTTTAAGAAATATATGAGATTATCTTTGAGTATCGGAAGCATTCCGAAACCTCTATTCCGAGACCAATTTGACGGTAACGTAGAAGTGGAATAAAAACTGTTTCGAAATGGAAACTAAAGTAGACTGCACACTGTTAAAACATCGTCATCATCAGGTTCAAGATGGCGTCATGTTTGCCTACCATCTCGTTGATTTTGTGTAAAATAGATATTGTTGCGATTTTTTGACATAATTAAAGATAAGATTATTATTATTATTTATTACCCGACAGGGTATCGCGTACTTTTTTAAATGTAATCCTCGACGTTTTACATCTTTGCAACTATCTGCAAACCTCAATCAACCTCGTGACCATGCTTGTTGAAAAACGATGCGTAACGTTGAGAATTATATTAAAAAGGTACACGTAAAATACTTTATAACTAACTTTTAACTATTGTTATTTTGTTCGTTAGGTACAGGGAAAAGTTGAAAAAAGACCCAGATAAGTATGAACAATACAAAAAAAAAGATTTACAAAGAATCAAAGCAAATAAAAAAATATCGGAACTTTCAAATGAAGAAAAAAAGCAAAGAAGACAGAAATGGAGGGAACAGAAAAGAAATAAAACAAACAAAAATACGGATGAAAACAGGAAAGAAACCGAAGAATTAACAGCTACAAAAGCTAAAATGCGTGTTATTAAAAAAATATACGTGTATATAAGTTCGTGCAAATTGAGCGTTAGGAAGAAAAAATAAAATCGTTAGAACGTTGTCGTCCACCTACTGCATACGAAAATGAACGAAAATAAAAAAAAGAAAAGACTTTTTAGATATCAAAGAAAATATAGTTTGTAAGCAGAATCCGTCTATTAAAATTGTAATTTCTCGTGTGTTGCAGTGTTTCACATGCAAAATCAAATTGCCATTTACGTCAAGAGACTTGGTAAAATGCATGGCTTGCAAAAAACTGTATTGCATCGTATGCACTGACGGCCAGAACGACTTTGATTATATTTGCCGTCCATGTTTTGGAGATGATTAATCTTCTGTAATACCTAATTTTACGATGATGATGATCACCTTCTATTTTTAAGCCTTGAATCCGTAAATGTGGATGATGATGATGAGTAAAACTGATTCATTACAAAGGATAATGTGAAGTATCCTTTATAATTCTCTTCCGAAACCAGGCCAGTCCACTCCGTGACTGTCCTTGTGATCTTGCATAGTTAAAAACTATTTTAAGTAAGAATATTTTGTTTTTTTAGAATATATAACTTGTGTTAAATGATTTAAAATGTGTATTTTATAGTTTAGTATCTAAAGATCGCATTTGTGTAACTTATTTTTGAATAGATAATAGAAATATAAGTAGGAAACTTGCCAAAGAGTCACGGAACTGAATAAAAGAGCTGACTTTTATATTAATTAAAGTATTTTTTTTATTATTTTACGTTTAGTTTCATAATTTGCCCACCTGCAATATTTTAAAATAAAAGGTTGAAAATGTTACCGTTTTGTATAAACTATCATCAATTCATCACGCATATAAAAAGTAACGGATTGGAACGTGAAACTATTCTATGAGATGGAAAATATGGATTATTACAATAATCAAGTGTATTAGTCTTGTAAAACTCATATTTTTGAAAAGAATAATTAACTCCCTATATACTTCAGTCTATTAATCTGATATACTGAACAGAAAAAAATGTGATGAAATTTACACTTGTACAATTTTAATGAAAACGATCCATAAATAGGTTCCTTAGTCTCTACTCGGTATGACCAGTGCATCGTTTACACATACGAGAGCATTTCAATGAACATTTCTAATAGTGCGAATGAAGGATTTCTACACTTTATCTAATAAAGTTTGGAATATATTTAAAAATATACAAAATACTTATCTCCGGTTCGCGAAATAATGTCGCTTACTTCTAACGCAATTTGGACGTCTCGTAATGAGTCTTGAAGGGAAATGGAACCTTAATTTAATTCGTTCTGGACGATTTCATGACGATGGTGTTTTGTATACTAGCATTTGTGTACTTGTAGTGTTGAGAGCCCGAATTGCAGTTACCTGTTTTATGCGATTCAAAAAAACAAGACTGTGGCTCGGATGTTGAAGATAGATAAATAAAAATATATACACCCAAAGTATGATTCATCAAAAATGGAATGCATTACTCGTACAAATATTTTTTTTAATCAGTAGGTACGTGGGCACCTCAGCTCATTGAATTGTTCCTGGGGACAGATGGTGGAGTACTCAATTGAATTGTATCTAATAGGTTTATTACACGCGTTACGTGCTTAAAGGGGTTTGAATTTTTGTGTTGAGGCTGACTTAGTCCTCAATCCGCCATTTTGTTTTCCAAAGTCATCTCAAACTATGATATTTGTCTATCTAGATTGGGGACACTGAACAAAATGACTTAATGCATAATGTACTTGTATCACGTTATGGAGATATTTTTGCAATATGTCAGTATTTGTGATTCCTGACCTCTCCAAACCATACACGGTGGTCCTTTAAATCGCTGATTTCCCAGAACAAACGTTGTTCAGACCATGGTCTACAAAGGGTTTATAACCTCAAATTAATAAAAAAAATAAATTGGTATTTGAAAAACATAAACAGTAGCGAACTTAAAACGTCTATTTTAACGTTACACCCTATGCCGCCGTACCGCCACAAAATAATAATAATAGTTACGCTACGGCTAGCGTTCAATGAACTTTTTGTCACTGTTAGTTTTTGAACAAAGTTAGACTTATTTGAGAAGGCATAGATTTTTTTTTTAAAGTATCTTGTTTGATGCTATAAACAGATCGTAGACCATGGTCTGAACAATGTTTATACTGTGTATAGATAAGTAAATTGTGCGACACGATATAAATAAATGGCTTATCGGGGGCCGTTCCAAAAATTTTCAAACCCCTTAGCTTAATATTTATGTTGTTTTTCTAAATCCATACTTTTGCTTGTTCACAGATACATTAATAATATTATTCTACTTCGTCTGCTTAGTGGAGTCATCACTTGTTCTGAACTTTTGTCGGAAGTGGCAATAGCTAATCGTTGATATTGAAAGCATTTATAAACTATTGCCGCCGATGAGGAGACCTCGGGCTGCTATAAGATCTCGAAAATCTTTTGTCATATTCTATGTTTGTTTAGAAATCGGTAACTTGAAAATCGATTTAGTCAGTACCAGCTGATCTGCCCGCGGCTTCGCACGGGTGGTTTTTCAATAAAACATTACCCTCATTTCGCGCAGTTGGGTAAAAAGTAACCTAAATCCTTCCTCGGATCATAACCTCTCCTTGCAAAATTTAATAAAGATCCGTTCAGCCGTTTAGTCGTGTAAAGGTAACAAACAAACTAAGAAACAAACAGAGTTATATTTTTATTATACTATTAAACCTTCCTCTTGAATCACTCTATCTATTGCTGAAAACTACATTGAAATCCGTTAAGTAGTTTAAAAGATCTAAGGTAACGGACAGCGCAAGCGACTTCATTTTATACTAGGTAAAGATACGCTAAGGGCGACTTGCGCAAAGATGCCTAAACGTATTGGTATGATTTAGAAAGTTGTCAAATTATAAAATTTAAACATATTTAGTCGCTAAATACGTTAAGTGATCGTTGTGAAAATCGAGCTAAGTATTTAATGACAATAACAGAAGACTTAAAAATTGAGGCGTCACCAAAAATCAACACACCAGAACCGAAAATTTTACGGTAGCATTTCGATCAAATAGAAAAACGATCTTTTACTATTAAAGGAGTTATAAAAGTGGTGCTTGCTTAAAGGTGGTAAAAGTAGTTTGGTGCAGGCCGACATCGGTCGTATTTTTAAGACAAAACGGGTCTTTTCGCGCACAGATTTATATCAAAATCATAATCAATCAAGATGAATAAATCAAGATCGGTCACTCTGGAAATCTACGGGAAGGTCTTTGTTCAGCAGTGGAGGTATTTTGTCTAATGATGATGACTCTTCCTGTTTCAAACCTAGAGTTACTTGAAAAATGTTTAACATTGGACGTAAAGTATTTGTTTGTGGATCTGTTCTATACATTTAAATAGTTTTTATGGTAAAAATAGAGGTTAAATCCGACCATGTGAGATATTTTGAAATTGACAATATTCATTTTGTTTACTCTTATATAATTATGTATGTTGTTTACAGCCTCAGTATAAATGGAATTTTAAACTCGTGTAGGGAAAATGTATAAATAGGTAGCCATATTTATATTACAGTGATAACAGTACAACAAATAACTAGTGGTTCACCCCGAACTGAGATCACGCGAGCCTCCCATAGCAACAAAAAAATATTATTTTTAATCTTTGACATCAAAATAGTGCCACGAAATTAAATACCAAATTACTTGACCTACAGTTTCATTTAAGTGACAGGTAATGGGAGTTCATGTAAATTATTAATTTTTTTGGGGTGTAAATTGCAGTTATTCCGGATTTCAGACCTTTGCCTATATTTGTGACACTTAAACTACACGCATACCAAATTTCAGGTCTATGAGGTCACTTGTGTATCCTGTGAATTTTGTCAAATTTCAGTTTTTAATAGTGCAAATAACCTAAAAACTGCAAGATTAAAACTAGAAATAAAAACGGGGTCAATGTGCTTACAAAGACCTTGTATTAGAGGTGCTATTTGACCAGATAGTCCCATTTTGATTTATTTTACCCCTCTTGAACCCCAATAGCTCAACAACTCCCCCATATGCTCATTTAGTTACACCAAAGTTGTGCCATCACTACCTACCTATATACCAAATTTTACGATGATCAAATTAACACTTCAAAAGTTATCCTCGGACAAACAAACATACATTTTCAGACCGAATACGGAACTCCGTACTACGCTCGCAAACAAAGATTCTGGATGTCACAAAAAAATCAGCATAGCTCAAGTGGGATTGGGCCGGCCACGTCTATCGCATGCCTGAAGACCTATGGGCAAAGATAATAACTGATTGGGTCCCTAACGCAACCCGACCACGCGGCAGACCACCACGGAGATGGCGTGATGACTTGGATGTGCATTTACCAGACTGGCCCACTACAGCAGGGGACAGAAAAAACTGGAAAGAAGGGAGCCTTTGCCCTGCAGTGAGACAACACAGGTTGCGCTTAGACAGTAAATTCCCACCTAAACAAACCGCGTGATGTCAGGCCAACGCGACTGTAGAAGTAATAGTTTCATGGGCCTGCCATAAGGAAGTTCTAAAAAAACCTTTAGATATGATAAACATATTCAATCCTCATAAATGCAAAGAAATTCAAACAAACTCTTCTTCTTCTTCTTCCGTGTCAATGGCTGTTTGACTTCTAAATTTTACTAGCCCAATATAAAGCTTTTACACCCCTCTCTGTTGCCTGGTACAAGTCTTCTCGTGTGTAGGCGGCGGGGAACTAAACGTGTCACAGATAAATAGACAATATCAAAACGTTCATTGCAATAAACAAAATTGCAATATCCAAAAGATTTTCACAATTTATCTACATTTTTACGATTGCAGTAAAACTTAGTCACTGTACATTAGCAACATTGTTTCTTTACGTGTCACATGAAGTAGTAAAAATGAGCTATAGACTTAATAAAGGTTGCAAAGAGCCCTTGGGTTCAGGCCACACAAGATCAGTCGCTCTGGAAATCTCTAGAGAGGCCTGGGTTATTCCACGGTTGTGGATTCTTTAGTTGATTACGTTAACCTTTTTTTATTTTTGAGTTTAGAGTAAGTTTAGGTATATTACATTTGATAACAGACATTGTTGCGAGCTTATTATTTATATTGGCACCTGTAGCAAGCAGGAATTTAAAGTTATATGGCTTCAAAACTTTCATGGTCGGGGTAATCAAAGTTGAGAGTCAGAGTAATCAAAAATAAAACAAATATTTTATTTTCTAAGGTTTTTTTAAGTAATTGTGAAATAAATGTTATAAAAAACTGGCCTTACGTAATTACTATTAAGAGTCTTTGAATTAGGAAGTTAACTTAAACTACCTATATACGATATGGAGTCAAAAACAGCCTTTTAGTACCTTTTTGAATACTACCCTACATGTTTTTTTATATTATTATAATTCTTTGATCTATTCAATTTTAATTTTCTGCATTCTCCTTCTTGCTGCTTCTTTTCTTTTTTCAATTTTTCTTCTTTAGAGCGCCGTGATGATAATCTGAAATAAATGGTACATAGTTTCAAAATATTATAATATTTTTATTTTAGTAAACGGTTATTAAATTTGCTTATTAAACGTTATTTAGTTAAGTTCATTAATAATCATAAGTAAAATTACACTATTATTGATTACCCGGTCACAAAAGTCGGGGTAATCAAGATCGGGGTAATAAAAAAATAGGGTTTATGCTCATAATTCAGACAGATCATTTATTAGATAGCCAATAACAGTTTAAAGTTTCACGTTTAAACAACAATATAGATAGGTTAACAGCGTAGAAAGGCATAAAAAAACGAGTGTGCTTTAAACCACACGACTAAATTGAAACTTGTTTTTCAAAACATTAATTTATAAAATTGTTCAAGAACGAAATGAAATTAAGAAAAATACCCAAAATATCCCCGTTCGCGTAACGCCAGCAAACTCGCAAAAATACTACTGACTGAGATATATATATATTTCATGCACTGGCTATGAGAGGAAGAGAGAAATAAAATGTGCTTGCGCTGCTGCTCTCTCTGTGTAATACAGACAATAGGCCTGCACTGTGTCTTAGATATACGGAACGTAACTGGCTATGAGAGAAAGAGAGAAAGAAAATGTGTGCTCGCACCTCTCTCTCTTGCACCTACACGATACGAAACAACGTAACACTCTCTTTTTCTATCTTCACTAACTTATATGTCCCTCTCAACTTCCGTTTATCTTGCCCGATCACAGTTTTCGTAACGCTCTCGTCACGCATTCACCAGCTTACTCCACAAGTCAAGCGTGCGTAAGGAAGTTTCACTTAAAAAAATGCAGTAATGTGACTAAAGACAGTTATAGATTTTACTTAGAATTTATAGAATACATGCTTATAGTTCATACTTTTACAAGATTTGTAGATGTATTATTATTCTGAGTCGGGTTTCTTTTTCCGGCTCAACGGCTCGTTGCGGTGATAAAGTTTATATCGTACTTTTATAGCAATCTAGCGAGGAATTCTCATTTCTTTCTAAGTTTTATCACGCATGGCGTCTACAGTTTGATACTAGTTTGACACTGTCAAGGAGATACGAGTCGTAGTCAATATAAGAACCCACCTGTAGACGATTCTAATAATAACTCATTTGTCAAAATCCGTCAAACGGTTTAGTCTACACGATGCGCTAAATTAACATACACACACACCTACATACATACACCCTAAAAACATTACTCTTCTTCTTGGCAGTCGGGTGAAAACTTATTATTGTATTTTAGTTCACAAAATCCTTCCGACCCAGCTGGTCAGAGCTGCAAGTACATTACACTCGAATTTGCCGGGTGGTAATGATAGTTGACGACCACATAAACGCGATGGTCTTCGTATCTTACCTCTTCAACCTCTACCATATTTGTCAACAAGTGTACAAGTTTTTGAAGTAAGTTATAACCTCCAGAGGCTCAAGAGAAAAAAAGTATTTAATAATTATAATTAATAATTTCATTTATTAATTTCAAGCACAGAATAACAATTTTAAATAATATAATTTAATAAGATTTATAATTTAAATAATGGCTTGTATATACATCATAATTTCAAACAGGACCTAAACTAAGTCGAGTAGACTTGTGCTGTAGATCCTGTTTTCCTTCAAGTGGGTTCCCAAATAAATAAATATTGCTGGACATTTCACACAGCGCTATCTAGCCCTAAACTAAGCAGAGCTTGTATTAGGGGAACCAGATAACTGATAGAATACTTATATACTTTTTTTTGTAAATACATACTTATAATATATAGAAAACATCCAGACCCGGAACAAATATCTGTAGATCATGCAAACATTTGTTCCGCGGCGGGAATCGAACCCGCTACCTCCTGCGTCTCAGCTGGCTGTTCGCCCGCTGCGCCACGGAGGTCGTCAAATAGTAGCCATTTTTCTTTTTTTCATAATTCTTTTTTTTTAGTACAATTTATTTTAAGATTACCTTTATTAATAACAAATTAATTAATTACAGTGGATTTTATATAGAGTATTATATAATATGTAACATTATTTTTTATTCTGTAACATGAGCTTTGCATGTCTTACTGTATTATAAAATTGTATTGTATTGTTGTTTAATTTACTTGTATATTAATAAATTAATGATATCTAGGGTATCATCTTAATTTGATAAGTATTAGGATAATTTGTTGATGTGTGTATGTTCGTTTGTGTGTGAGTGTGTGAATGTGTAGGGGTGCTGTTAAAAGTTTTAAGTCATCGTCATGATCAACAGTTTGGCTTCACCTACTAATCTAAAAATATCTAAATCTAATCTAATCTAAAGCCTCCTAGAACTCTAGCTTCCATCAACCTTTATCAGGCCATGTTTTCATTTAGTGGGGGGCATCCTACGCTGTGCTATCCAGTGTGTGGTCTCCTCTAAAACCTTTCTGCCCTCAGTTCTTCGAGCTATGTGCTCTATCCACAGCCACTTCAGCTTGCTAATCGTCTTGGCTACTTCTCTGACTTTGATTGGTCTATGATTATCTTCATTTATGATTTGATCTTGTAGATAAATACCAAACAGCACTCTCCAATCTCCATAGCACGCTCATCAACCTTGAGCCTTCTTATAGTCTCTTTTAGTTTGTGTCATTCCTCACTTCCTAAGCCAATCTGTCTGCTGGTTCCTAACCATCTGCATGAAATTGGTGGTTCAGAGAATCTACAAGAGTGGCATATGTTCACAAATCTTATGATTTTTTTCTTCTTCCATATTGTTTTCAGTTTTTGGCTCGGTCCTTACTCCATTAGATACTAAATTGAATAGTATTCAGAACTAAAGTAATATTTTCAGCGAACTGACAAAAACAAACTCCTCGGACCTGTATAACTGTGTCAAGGAACAGGAGTGAGTAAAATTATCAAAGGTCACTTCATCTTCTTTCGTTGTAATATTTAAATTTTATTAGATCAATAGCAAGCAACTTCTACACCACTCTTTGTCTGTCTGTGGCTTCGCAGTTCTTGAACAAATGGACCAATTTGGATACGGTTTCGTTTTAAAATAGTGCTTGTTAATTTAATGTAGTTCTTAGCTATGTGTTAGATCAGGTCTTTTTTGGTGAAGTTAAAATGCAAAATCGAAGTGTATCACGGGACGTATAAAATGTTTACTTGTATTGCAGTGAGGTGGTGAATCCAAGATCATATTCGTAGTACTCAGAACAGCGTTGATATCTCACCTGGTCTCTAAACTTCACATCTTGAGTCAGAAGCCGTTAGACATCCTTCATACTGTGCCAGCATCAGAATATGATTGTGACGTAAGAATAATATCCGCTCTTTGTTGCAAAAATGTAGGACTAGTCCACCAATTTAAGGTTACGTAGCGAGCTATGGAACGGGCTATGCTTGGAATTTCTCTGAAGGATAAAATCCGTAACAGGGTTATCCGACAGAGAACTAAAGTTACCGTCATAGGTCAACGAATTAGCAAACTGAAGTGGCAGTGGACTGGCCATAAAACGTAGTGTGGGGCGTCCACCGGCTAGGTGGAGCAATGGCATGAGAAAAGTGGCGGACAGAAATTGGATGAGAAGAGCCGAAGATTGGGCTCAGTGGCGCGTATTGGGAGAAGCCTATGTCCAGCAGTGGACCAATGTAGGCTGATGATGATGATGATTGCAAAAATATATATACAGACAAAAAGCTTTCAAAGAGGACATGCACAAAGGCGAGTTGGCACTAATGTGAGAGTTCTTCCAGCCAACTTTTGAAACTTTAGATAGTTAAATCATCAATTGACGAGATGTCACCTAGCATTTATGACTTAAATATTACAATTTTAAATCATATACATCTAAATTTCAGATGAAAAGTCTTATGAACCAAGTGTATCACTCAAAAGTTGCAGTAAGCGGCTTAGGATTTATTCAAATAACTCAAGGCATGGTGGTTCGTGTAAGTATTTGTTTAGGTGCTTATTTTAGCAATGACTGTATGAAAATAAATAATACTGTACACATCATACTGCGCCTGTCTAGCCCCAAACTGAGCAAAGCCTATCTTACTTACCTATCCTATGGGAACCATATCTTTACATAGTATAAAATGTAATCGTTTCCGCTGTGTGTTACCATAGATCTTTTATAATAATAAACGGATTTTGATTTCGTTTTCAGCAATAGATAGAGTGATTCAAGAGGAAGTTTTATATGTATAATACATACATAAATCTGTTTGTTTGTCAGTTTGTTTGTTACTTTTACACGACTTAAAGGCTGAATGGATCGTAATGAAATTTTCCAAGGAGATCATATCCTGGGAAAGGACATAGGCTCCTTTTTAGCCAACTACGCAAAATGAGGGTAATGTTTTATGGAAAAACCATCCGTGCGAAGCCGCGGGCGGGTCAGCTAGTAAGTAATGAAATAGAATACATTCTTAAAATATATAGAATAATACCCAAACCCGGAAAAAATATCTGCAGACCATGCAAACATTTGTCCCGCAGCAGGAATCGAACCCGCGAACCCCTGCGTCTCAGCCGGTTGGCTATTCGCGGTTATTTTATGGCTTGTAGCATAGGTAATTGTACTTATACATTAATATAGGTATGCTCACGGACGTAGCCAGAGGGGGGTTTTGGGGGTTCGACGCCTCCAAAGAAATATTTTAGATATTAGATTAATATATTAAATAGATTAAAACATTTGTATCGCTTCCCGATTGGTTTATTTTTTACATATGAATACTAATGTCTTTTCATGCACTTTTTGGGGGGGGGGGGGGGGGGGGGGGGGGGGGAAATAAGACGTCCCGCATAGGGCTGTATTGTGCATTACCCCCCTTCTGACCTGATCCCAACTCTTAAAAGTAGCGCTGCAGGACTTTGGATTAGTGGCAGCAGCTTTCCATAGTCTTCGAGGTCGTTGCTGACGTTGAGGCACCCCGTTTAGTTGTGGAATCAACGTTTTTTTTTCTTTTCGCAGATATTCACGAAACTGATGCCTTACGAACTAGTGCTGGTACAATTCACTACGGCGGATATAAAACAGAATCAGCTTAATAAGAAGCTGACTTACGACCACGTACCTAATTAAGTTAAGCGTAGGCAGTTTTTTTATGCATGTATTTAGTGTAACTATTCTATTAAACTTTTCAATGTTCGTAGCACATAAATGTTGACTATTTTTAAGTTTCTTGTTAAGGCGAATATAGTTGCTGATTGATCTTATTTGGAGGCTTTCTCTGAGAGGAATCAGTTTTATATGCTTAAAAAAATAATGACATTTATTTTTTTAAGCATATAAAACTGATTCCTTCATTGATCTTTTATCTGCTTAGTGAAAATACAAAAAAGTTCAACCTGTTTATTTACTATGAGAAATAAATAACAAAATGTAGTTTTTGGACTTTCCATTTGATTTAACCTCTAAACGACGTATAATTTTGTAATTTTTCTTTCAAATAAATGTTGGCAACGATTCATCAAGTTGAACAAATGATGCTATGATGCAACGGTCTTTTACGGGGCAATTAATTATTTTAAATTTTTCCGTATAATTAGCGGGCGTATCCTTAGAAGGTGGTTGCGCGGACGACGGGTGCCAGTGTACCGCTGGCTGTGCTCGTCTGCCTCGCGCTCACCTTTTTGCTGATCGGTAAGATGCGTGTGGCGCAAGGGCCGAAACAATAGCTACGCCCATTCGCTCAAGGTCATCGGCTACGGTTAGCGCCTTAAATGGATTAAAAATGTGTCAATGTTGTGTTAGAATTGTTTAAATTACAACCCAACCAATAATGTAATAATGTATGTATTTATACTTAAGCTAGTGGCGTTTCTATTAAAAAAAACAGTTCATTCTTTGTAAACCTCTTTGTTTAGTATTTTTCAAACCTTCCCGATCACTTTGCGTGGTGGAGGCGTTGGTTTCTATGTTAGAAAGGGTTTCAATGCACACGCCTGCCCTTTCCCCTCTGTACCCTCAGTGGAACAGATGTGGTTGTGTCTTAGTGTGTTGGGTAAAACTGTCATTATTGGCACTGGTTACCGGGCCCCCTGGCAAGATGCTACTACTTTCTTTGATGCCATTACTGACTCTGTCACATCCTTTCCCAAATGTGATAACATTGTACTAGTTGGAGATTTTAATATTGATGTGCTAAAACCAAATCACGGTAGGCTCCCACTACTGCAACAATTTCTGCACTACCTTAAACTTTCTCAGGTAATTACCGAGCCAACTCACTTGAATATGCACAATGAACTAACATGCATTGATTTAGTCTGTACAGATGCAAAAGTTCGAAGAGTTGCTATGAAGCACACTCCTGAACTGGGTAGGCATGCTATGTTGGCAGTTGAATTTAATATTAAAAAAGATAAACTTCAACCTTACTTTGTGACTTATAGACCGCTAAAAAATATAATCCCTGAGCTATTTAATAATGATCTTAATAATGTTAATTAGTGTCTTCTACCCTCTTCAAATTGTATAAATGAACTAGTTTTGATATTTACCTCCTTACCTAATATGTTATTTGACTTACATGCACTCATTAAAACCACTAAATTTAAAGCTCTCCCTCATCCCTGGATTACTGATACTATTAAAACTATGATAGGTATCAGAGATTCTTACCACAAAGAACACACTTTACATAAGACTGACACACTAAAAAAATGCTATAAAAGTATGAAACATATAGTCATACAAGCTATTGATAGTGAAAAACGTGCTTTTTTTACCCAAAATATTAATGATAATGTTGGCAGTTCAAAAAAGTTGTGGAAAAATCTGAAGAATAATATTATTCCTAAAAAAAAGCAGAGAACTGGGCTTCCCCCGCAGTTTAATGACCCTGACTCTACAAACTCCCATTTTCTCAATGTGCCTGGGCCTAACCACGTCGATCTCTCTCAGCTAACTTACTTTGAGTTTCATCGGTATGGCTCGCACAGTTTTTGACGTGACAACGTCTTATAATTCGATAGAGCCGGCTGCACGCACGAAAAAACATGACTCATGCGGCGTTACCTCGCTCTGAGGCGTTCCATGTAAGGCTTGAAGTGCAAGCGAGAGCACGGAACGAGCGACAAAGAAGCACAATCGGCCTTTGCGTTCGGCAGCGTTCGACATCCGTCTCTCTCCTACTTGAGTGAGCGATGCGTCTGCGTAGACAGCTGCTATACTATAGTACATTTACATGTTTTGATCGAGTATCAAGTGCAGTGAAAAGTGAATGTGGTGTCAATTGTTTATAGCAACGATAATTACAGCGATAAAGGTAATGATTCTTTCGATATTAATTATATATTCAGTGATATATTGTCGAATATTCGTGCTTTCATCATTAAAATGAATAGCATCGGTCCGCTAGTGCAGCGATTGTAGGTTATGCTATAATTGACAAAATTAAAACAATAAGTTAACAGAACTATTTCACGATGAGTAAAAAATCGATGGCTTTACTATTCAATCGAAATAATTATCGAGCGTAGCTATGATTTAAATAAATTAAAACATAAATATTAAATCTTCCACATATCACAACAACGTGTCTGAAATGACTGGTTGGACCAGCCATCCGTCAAAGGGAACATTTTCTCCTATATCAAACACATTGAGGCGGGCTTTTTAAAAACTAGATTTACGATAATTTTAATGTTTCCAAATTTTAAATTTTAAATGTAAGATTTATAAACAATAATTTAATCATTGTTTATTCTTATAATGAATTATTTAAAATTATTACTTTTTTATAACAAATTACATTTAAATTTCCAAAAATAATTAAGTAACTAATTGAAAAAATTTAATTATATTATTAAAATAATAATATCAAAATTTAATTTTCAACAATTGAGTAGAAATTTAAAAAATAAATTTTATTCAAGTATTTTGTTGTATTTTTATTTATTACATTTAAAATGATTTTCTGAATGAAGAATTTTATGATTTTTTTTTTAAATTGTTTCGAACGACGATTTATTTTGCAGAACCGCTTACAATCCCACCATGGAAAACCAGAGGATGTCACGAATAAGCCACTACCTTCGATGAGTGAACCCACGGAGGTTCAAGATGCTGTAGCATCTACTTTAGCAACGCCATTCGGGCAGCCAATAATCACTGCTTCAAAATCAAAAGCCCAAGAACAACGTGAGTACAGACAGCGTATCACAGCATCTAGAACTCCTGCTCAGGCGGCTGCTGCGAGAAAATCGAAAAACGAACGATTACAACGCAACAACAGATTACGCCAAGCTGCTAACTTGGCTATTGCCAGTAATTCTCTTGAAACGACAACTACATCTCCATCTCGTTCAGGGGAAGAGTCGAACAATGTCCAAACTAGAAGTCAACGACAACACGCGCAACAACAATCTACCACCACTGCAGATCAACCTGATGAGCGTGTCAATCTCACAAATGAGCCACTCTTTCCTGCAATTCCTGTTCCCATGGAGGTTCAAGTAGCTGTTGCATCTACCTCTGCGACGCTATTTGCAGAACCAACAACTGCTGCTCCAAAAACAAGGGCACAAATACAACGTGAGTACAGACATCGGATTGCTGCATCCAAAACTCCTGCACAGGCAGCAGCTGCAAGAGAAGCACGTAATGTAAGAGATCGAAACCACAGATTACGCCAAGCTGCTAACTTGGTTATTGCCAGTGGTTCTCTAGAAGCGACAACTACATCCTCATCTCGTTCAGGGCAAAGGTTAAACACCGTCCATATTGATACTCAACGACAATTTACTGAGATAAATAAAAAAATAATAAATAATAAAATCAATAAAATATAAATATTTAGAAAGTTAAGGCTGAATCACTCTCTTTAATAAGAGTGGCCTCGATATCTTTTTTAAACTTAAATAATTTATTATTAACAATGACAATATTATTATTAGCACCATTATTTACTAACAGATCATTGTAAAGACGACACATTCTGACTATCGGATAATTTAATAGGACGTATTATTAGTATATACCTGTAGGGCGAAAGTATTTTGAAAGGGATGCCGAGATCGTGGCTTGGTATTAAACTTAATACAAGACAATAAGCTAGGAGAATCAGTCAACGAATGTATGATTTTAAAATGATTAATCAAGTCGAGGTATTGACGTCGGGTTTCAAGAGACATGATTTTAAACCTATTGAGTTTTTCTGCATACATTGGGAGAGTTCGATGTATATCTATAATATAATATATATATATATACATATGTATATATATAATATATTCTATAACACAAGATGTTAAAGAACTTCCTCTGAATCCTTTCAATGCTGTCAATGTGGACTTTATAGAAAGGAGACCAAATTTTTGAATTATATTCTATAATACTGCGAACTAGTGAGTAGTAGAGGCAGATAAGACTCTTTGGATTTTTAAAATCTTTTGTGGATCTTGCTATAAAGCCGGGAAGTTTAGAACATCTAGTTGAAATGTAATCATAATGGTTATGGAACGTAAGTTTTTCATCGAACATAATTCCGAGATCTTTTATAGTGGATTTTCTTTTAATTGTATGATGATTTAAACTGTAGTTCTCCAGGATTTTATTTTTCTTGGTGGTAAATGTTACGACGAAGCATTTATTAATATTAAGGGTCATGCGATTATTAACACACCAGTCATATACAGCATTTAAGTCTTCTTGAAGAGCCAGAGAGTCACTTGTGCTGTTGATAGTAGAGTATACCTTTAAGTCGTCGGCATAAAGCAAACAGGGATTTTTGAGTTTGTCGACAATATCATTTATAAATGCGATAAAAAATAATGGGCCAAGATGAGAACCTTGGGAAACTCCGGACGTAACCATGACAGGCGACGAGGTGTACTCCTTAACGGCCACAAGTTGGCTTTTTCTGTGCAGGTATGACTCTATACAATGCAACAAGCTACCATGGATACCGCATGAGGCAAGTTTAATGCACAACGCCGCGTGATTCACTTTATCGAAAGCCTTGGAAAAATCTGTGTATATGGCGTCAACTTGTGTAGTTTTAGCAAAAGCGCTGCAAAGGTAGTACTTGTATTCCAAGAGGTTTGAGGCTGTAGATCTGCCTTTGATAAATCCCTGCTGGCGGGGTGATAGAAGTGGCTGAATATGATAGTAAAGAGAGTCACACTAATGACTCAAAAAGTTTACCAAAGCACGAAAGTATACTTATTGGCCGGTAATTCTCGCAGCGAGATTTATCTCCTGATTTAAATATTGGAATAATGTGGGCTGTTTTCCAAATGCATGGAAAAACTCCAGCTTGAAGAGATGCATTGAATATGACACAAAGAGGGGTACTTAGCTGTTTAGCACATCTTTTTATGAAATGTGGTGGGATTTCATCTGGCCCAGCGCCTTTGTTTGAGTCAAGACGCGCGATTTTACGTAAAATTTCTTTTGGAGTGATAAATACTTTACTTAGAGCAGCATTACGGTTATTAGCTTCTTTAATCAAATCAGACACTGGTACAGGTTTTTCATAAACAGAACTAAAGTAATTCGAAAACAGTTCACAAACACCCTTGCAATCGGACGATACAAGGTTACCGAATTTAAGTGTTTGCGGGATGTTATTTGAAGCTTTTTTACTATTAACGAATCGCCAGAAGCTTTTAATGTTGTTGTCTAAAGAGGATTCAACTGATGAGACAAAGCTATTCTAATCGTCAGCTATAAGTTTTTTGCATCTTTGACGTAGAAAAACAAAAGTATCATAGTAACGAGGATTTTTAAAAGTGTTGTACCGATGATAAAATTTAGATTTTTCCTTGAGACTACGTTTGAGGCGAGAACCAATGAGGATACCTGTTAGTGTCGTCTCTGGTGAGTGGAGTATATTTATTTATTATGCTTCTAAGCTCTGCGTAAAAGATTGTAACCATATCATTAATACTTTCTGATGACAATGTGCTCTGCCATTCAACAGCTTCCAGGTATCTACATATGTCAGAAAAATTACATTTACGATAATTTAATCGATTTACCCTCTTGCTTTTAAAAAAAGAATTGTTGACTCGTTTTTAAAGTAGCTTCAATAGATAATGGAGGGTGATGATTGTCTTGGCGACTCATTGGATCGGCACTACAGACGTGAATGTTATTTAGAATTGAGAGAACGAGATCTAGGTAATGACCTTTCTTGTTTGGTTTATTATTAAACTGAAATAGGTTACATAATGCCAGGGTATCCATGAGAAGATTAGCTTTGGGACCATGGTAATTACTAGGAATCAAATAAAGGGAGTCCGGAGAAGATGACCATTGCATTTCCGGTATGTTAAAATCGCCTAAACAGAGAAATTCACCAGAATCAGAGACATTGAGTATGATATTCTGCATATTTGTGTAAAACTTCTCAACATTAACCTTAGGTAGGTCGGGGGGAAGATAACATAAGCAAATATTTAGCTTCTTGTTAATTGTAGAGTTCGGAAGTAATGTGATCCATAACTCCTCTACTTCACAGTCCCATGACTCCTGGCGAATGTAGCTGATATCTTTTTTCAAAGCTATTATAATACCATCGGTTTTTTTACTACATGATTCAAGTCGATCACGCCTTATAACATTGTAACGACAGTCAAAAAGTTCGCCATCAAAAATAGTTTCGTTTAGATTTGTTTCAGTTATACAAATAATATCAAAGTCACTATTAAGTATGTTGTGATGAAATTCCTTGATTTTTGATCGTATGCGATTCCCGTTTTGATAAAATATTAACATTACACTAAATACAACAATTAACAAATAAACATGAAAAGATATAAATACAGTACAATTTTATTATTAAATTAATTAAAATTAATCTAGCTAAAGCTTCGTTTAATTGAATTACACAGTCAGATGAATACACCAAAGTACACAATATAAAAACAAATAATAAATGCAAACAAAATAAGAAGTCAGACTTTTATGAAAGTTTGTTGATACACTCTACATTTTTGATAAGGACGCAGTCCGCATTGTCTTCCTTACGCATGTATACACGACCATATCTCACCCACACATATTTGTACTTCTTCACTTTGGCCGTATTTCTTGCCGCTGTGTGTAAGGCCTTGCACTCTGGAGAAAGATGTTCACTGACGTAAATCTGACGTCTCTCTACAGGAAGACCCAGGTGAGTGGTGTTGAGAGGATCATTCTTATGCGCCCGGTTGTACCGATGACACGCAGAGAGAACTTCGTCTCGTAGTCGAGGGTTGATTAGCGATACAAGGATATTGCGCGGGCGATCCGATGAGCTATTCGTTTTGGCTACTCTATGACAGGAGTAGATTTAGTCATCGTTAATATTGAGAATGAGTGATTTGCATAGGTTACGAAACAAAACAATAGGATTTTCGTTCCGACTCTCTGGAACCGCTTGGATCTCTAGATTTTTGTTACGAGATATTTTCTCAGTAGCAGACAGGCGGTTGTTAAGTATAGTTAACTCGTTGCGGATTTGTGTATTTTCAGCTTCTAGTTCTTTGATGACTACTGTTTTATTGGCAAGTTCTTGTTTTATAGAAGCCTGCTCTTCGCACATCAAGTTCGTTGTCGAGTAAAAATCATCTTTCAGATGTTGCATTGCTGAATCAATGTCGGCGTGAACTATTTTTTTAACATCTTCTCTCAATGCTTTACGAAAATTCTCCATGAAATAAGAAAGATACGCGCTGAGCTTTTCGTCCAATTTGTTTTCCAATAGTGCACCAATCTTATCCATTGTAACAAGATTGTCGTCATGCTGAGGTAATAACGGCGAGTGGCTAGCAATTACGCAAGACATGTTCATTGAATCCTCCATTGATGGAACTTGGGTCTGACGAACCGGGGTGTTTAGATTCGACTTACTGCGCCGGCTTATATTGTTGCACGATGGACAAGACCAAGTTTTTTTGAAATCAATTGGTAGCGCAGTAAATTGCTCTTTACTTATATTCAGGCATTCAATATGATACAAGAAGTGGCATAGGTTACACTCCAAAAAAGTTTCCTGCCTGTTAACTTTATTGTTGCAAGCCAAACAATTCATTTTATAGCGGTGCTGCGTCCTTACCTTGATTAGGCAACATGCAAAAAGGAAGTAATTTTAATGAGGTTTGAAGTTTGAATTCGCTCCGTCACCTTAAGTTACTGGCCAAAGCGCAAAAAGAAAACAAGCGCTCAGAGGCTCGAACCTGCTTCCGCGGTGCGAGTGTGTAGATTACGTTCGATGCTGGTACGCCTGAGCCGATGGAGCTCTGACGTGTTAGACAAAATAGCCGTATAGGTCCTAGATTCGACGGCAATTAGCATATAAAATGCGGGTGTGTACTTATGAGTCTCGTCACTAGCACTTTTTAAACTACCCGCAATTTGCAGATAATGAACAGGTAATCAATCACAGTTTCCTTGATATTTGCCACAAAACTAACGTTTTGAGATCCGATATACTGGAGGGTCTCGACAGAGACCCGTATGGGAGACCATATAAGGCGGCGCAGAACAAACTGCGTCCCTTCGGTCCCCCACTTGCGGAGACCCTCGAGCCGTCATTGATGGATGGGGTGGTTCGGTCCTTTCCGACTGGGGCCAGCTTCACCCCGCCAGTGATGGACCCCCCACGGAAGGCGACTCCGCCGCAAGAAGAGGTCCCTCCGGTCACGGAGGTGGAGTTTAGAGTGGCGGCGCTCCGTCTCCACGCCAAGAAGACGGCCCCCGGCCCGGACGGCGTCCCAGCTCGAGTGGTGGCCATCGCCGCCTCCCAAATGGAGGAGAGGTTTCGGGACCTCTTCAGCGCGTGTTTTGCGGCTGGAAGGTTTCCGAAACCCTGGAAGGAGGGGCAACTTTGCCTTCTCCGTAAGGAGGGACGCCCGGCGGACTCCCCCGGTGTTGCCGCAGTTAGAGGTGTTTAGCCTTAAAGCTAACTGGAGAGGAGTGGGGCCTTGGCGTGCACTCACCCTGCCGCCGTGGGAGTGGCGCCGTGGAGCAGGCAGTGGGAGTTTCTTTCCTGCCACCGGCTCAAAATCGTATTCCCGCAATATGGCCGCAGTCATGTTTTGTGGTCTGCGCGGGACCGATAGGCCTTGGCTTGGTCGCCCGGGCTACGAGAAAGACAACCTCTATAAAAAAGTACCCGATGGCAAGCGGCGGCGCGGCGTGAGGTCTGGAAGGCTGGACGGAGTTTCAGTCGCTACTGCGTCCCCCGCCAGGGAATTGTCGCTCCCCTGAGCGGGTTACGCTAGACTTCCCCGGTTACAGTGGGCACTGTCCGGGGCGACCCACCCTTCCCACTTACTCGTGGGATCTTATTATGAATGCTGAAACTTTAAAAAACTTTAGGTTAAGGACGACGGTCAGGAGCGGAGACGAAGAGGAGGTAGAATGCGCTGCGGCACATAGCGACGATAGTAGGACGACGTCTGACGTGACGATGCGTCCATTGGGTGATGCGAAGGGTAAATTCAAAAAAGCCCTTCTCAGGGCCGTCCAAAAGGCCCTTCGCAACACGACTCTGACGTATCAGACGTAGCGTCTGAATTGGACGTGACGAGCGGCGTAGAAACCGCGATTGGGAAGACGAGTGGCCGGAAGCGACCGTCTTCTTCGTTCTTCGTGCCTGAAGGTTTATACTCAGACACGGAGACCGAGGGTACGGCGGCTGCCAAGGTAAACTCGGCAAGGAGGGGAAGAGGAAACACCGCCAAGGCGGGATCTTCGCGAGCGGATTTCCTCAAGCCTGCTCCGGTGCCGCTAGATGGCAAACTGGAGGACGTACTGCGTCGCAGGCAGTACGAGAGAAAAAAGAAGGGGGCGGGTGCTGATTCGGACCTCACGACAGACACAGGCAACGAGTCCGATGTCATCGTGAGGGCTGATGATATCAGCAAGCTGAACGTCCAAGAATTGAAGGCGCACGCGGGCGAAGGGCTTGCTGGCATTTTTGAGGTGGCCAAGAAGTCGGGCAACCTGAAGGGCGAGTTTGTGGCTCACCTGAAAAGGTCCGCATTGACCCTAAGGGAGGTTGTGGACGCTCTGGCAAGCAGAAGCGAGGCAGAGGAGACGCGGCGCCTAAGGGCGGAAAACAGCAGCCTGCGACTCGAAGTTGAGTCGTGCAAAGCGGAGGTGAAGGCGCTGCGTCGCAGCTTTAATGATGCCAAGTCGGAGGTAGCTGCGGCCAACACCGCCGTCGCAGTGGCCACTCCTAGAACGCGGGTTACACCCGTGGCTGGGATACGTTTTTTCCGATTTGTCAAAAATCTTAGTAAATGGATTTAGCGGTTTTTGTTCCGAAGCTCCTCAAATGTACTAATAAAGATCTTTCATTTGACGTTCTATTTGACCAATTAGTATCATTTTCATTTTTTTACCCCTCTTGAACCCCAATATTCCTCAACAATCCCCCCCCAACATATTTAGCTCATTTAGTCACAGCAAAATTATGCCATCACAATCTACCTAATTAAATTTCACGATGATTGGATCGACGCTTCGAAAGTTATCCTCGGACAAACAAACATACATACATACACATACAATACCAATTTACCCAAGTTGATGTACAATAGTTGAGTACAAATATTTATATAATAACTGAATAACCTACAACTAATTATATGAGCTGAACTTAATATAATATTATAACAATCCGGGTTCCGTAAAGGCTACAGTACCATAGAACACATACATATGCTGCGACAAGTCATACACAAGACCGAAAAGTATAACTTGCCACTATGTCTCGTGATTGTGGACTATGAGAAAGCCTTCGATTCGATCGAAACATGGGCAGTGCTTGAGTCTCTCCAACGATGCCGTATTGACTATCGGTACATCAAAGTGTTAAAATGTTTGTATAAAAACGCCACTATGTCAGTCCGAGTACAAGAACAGAGCTCGAAGGCGATTCTCTTAAAAAAAGGCGTAAGACAGGGAGATGTCATCTCTCCGAAACTGTTTACGACCGCTTTGGAAGATGCCTTCAAGCTTCTGGAATGGAAAGGACTGGGCATCAATATTAACAGCGAATACATCACTGACCTTCGGTTTACCGACGATATTGTGGTCATGGCAAAGTCGATGGAAGAACTCAGCACGATGCTCGAAAGCCTCAATCAAGTCTACCAACGGGTAGGGCTTAAAATGAACATGGACAAGACGAAAATTATGTCGAATGTCCATGTCGTGCCTGCCCCAGTTATGGTTGAGAACTCGGCTCTTGAAGTTGTCGACGCGTATGTATACCTAAGACAAACAGTCCAATTAGGTAGGTCTAACTTCGAGAAAGAGGTCAATTGTCGAATCCAACTCGGATGGGCAGCGTTTGGGAAACTTCGCAACGTCTTTTCGTCCAACATACCTCAGTGCCTTAAGACGAAAGTCTTCAATCAGTGTGTGTTACCAGTGATGACATATGGAACCGAGACGTGGTCCTTCACTATTGGTCTCATGAATAAGCTCAGAGTCGCTCAACGAACTATGGAGAGGGCTATGCTCGGGGTTGCTCTACGGGATCGAATCAGAAATGAGGAGATACGTAGGAGAACTCAAGTCACCGACATAGCCCGACGGATTAGCACGTTGAAGTGACAAGGGGCAGGCCATATAGCGCGCAGAACAGATGGTCGATGGGGCCGAAAAGTACTCGAATGGAGGCCACGGACCGGCAAGCGCAGCGTAGGACGTCCACCTACAAGATAGGAAGACGACTTGGTAAGAACCGCTGGTCGGCGTTGGATGCAGGCCGCTTCCAACCGCAGTTCATGTAGATCAATGAGGGAGGCCTTTGTCCAGCAGTGGATGTCCTACGGCTGATATGATGATGATGATCTTGAAATATATGATAAAAAAATATATAAACAAATTTTAATGTCATGAGCGATGGACGACAGATAATGTTGATTAACCAAGTTTTTAATAACAGGAAGGGATTTGGCTTTACGAATTGAAACAAGTAGGGCATTCCAGAGTCTGGTAGCCTGAAGAGTAAAATACTTATTAAAAAATAATGAGGTATGATGATTATAAGGTACACAATAAAGTGTTTTCTATTTTATTCAAAACAATAACCACCTTTTCGCCAAAGATAGGGAATCGCCATGACAAAACTTACCGAGATAGCTTATATCCTTTCCATAAGTGCTTACTGAAAGTGGGATCATATGTAAATTATTGATTGTCATAGTAAGGCTAGAGCAGTAGGGGATCATACAATAAATAATTTTTATTTATTAATTGATTTATGATATAGAGTTGGTGCTTATCTGGGTCAACGCATATGCATTGCAATTCAGCCGGGCAATGCTGCCAGTGTCTTGTAAATACTTCCGCCTGGCAGTGATCCGGAGCAGTCGAGCTATCTATAGATCGCGTGCAACGTTGATTCAATTTTATTTATTTAGTACCACCATTATACTCGTATTCGAAATGTTTTTAACGGAATAGGCACATTAACTGCATTTGCATATCAACTAATATAGTAAAACATGTCTGGAACCTATATAAGTAATTTTTATCGGGTCTACCACTAAATCTTTGACCGCGGATGGAAAGTTGAAAGATCGCGAGAGCCGAGTACGAATAATCGAAATATATTTCCTCAGTCAATAATTTTATTTTATTTATTTAAATTTTACACAGCCATTACAATAACACCAAAGCGACAGTGCAAAACCTTAATATCTAGTATACTTATAAACAACTTATTTACCCTTAAACTAGTTAGGTCCTACTTAGAAAATGCAAGACCGTATCTGTGAATTTCGCCAAGGTAATATTGAAAATATTAACATCTTCGGCTAGAAATAAGCTGTTGATAATCCGAAAGGCTCGCGTGAATGGAGCTTCGCTTAGCAGATTCGTCCTTGGGATCACGAGCAGCCTAGCTCGTCGCCGCCTATAAACGTACTTATCAAGTACGTACAAACCCACACACATCAACACTCGCGGATTATTTTTTTTTTTTTATTCTTTATTGTACACAAATAGATTTACAGATAAAAATAGCTTACAAAATGGACATGTACAAAGGCGAGCTTAACCCTAATAAGAGTTTTCTTCCAGCAAACCTTTGAAGATAGAGATATTTGATTATAGAGGTGGGTACGTGCACAGAGAATGACATTGGAGTAGAATACTAATATATAGCATATACTATAATAAATACAACACTTAACCATATTAAAAAATGCACCATACCTCTCAGTAGACGAAAGATATATGTTACCAACAACATTTCCCGTCTAACTTCTAGTTTGTAATAACCCACCATGCCTAATACGAATACAGTGGGGTACATTAAAGGGTAAAAGGGGTATACCCCGTGCAATTTAAAGTACAGAAACCTTGTAAATTTGTTCTGCATTTTTTCCACCATACTACTGTATTTTTTTACATCAAAGCTTAAAGCTTAAATTGTGCAAAGCTTAAAGGATAACCTACTGAAATACGTGTACTATACCGGCTCAAGCCTTATTTTCACTAGTTTTCCCACGAACGAGACAGGGCGGATGCCTTTATGGATTTATAACTTCCACCCGCAGATTTATAGGCGACCTTGTCCAAATAACCGCCAGATAAACTAACTGATATCACGCAGATTGGTTCACTTGTGGAAATATCTACGCAGCTACGTGTAGCTTCTGGTCTCGAAGATATCTATGTGGGAAGATACCTTTGACTATCTCTGTTGCGCAATGGGCGAATAGCCGGCTGAGAGGCAGGAGGTAGCGGGTTCGATTCCCGCCGCGGAACAAATGTTTGCATGATCTACAGATATTTGTTCCGGGTCTGGATGTTTTTATGTATATGATAAGTATGTATTTACAAAAAAAAAGTATATAATTATTTTATCAGATAACTGGTTCCCATAGTAAAAGCTTTGCTTAGTTTGGGGCTGAATAGCGCTGTGTGTCATGTCCAGCAACATTTATTTATTTATACATAAATACAATACAAAAATCGGTCCAGGCTTCTTCACGTAATCGGGGATCATACATAACAGGTGAACCTCCGAACCTCCTTTTTTTTGGAGTCTATTAAAATGAGCTAAGGTCAATAAAACCAGCTAATACGCAATGCGTCCCTTGTCACCAGTCGTTATATGTACCTATGCCGGTGGCCTCTGAGCCCGGCGTCACTGAACCTATGAGAACACGAGAGGTATGGTGTGTTTTGTACCCGTGTGGGAACAACTGGAAAAACTGATTGTAATTAATCTGCAACTATGAGAACACGAGAGGTATGGTATGTTTTTAACCCGTGTGGTAACAATTGGGAAAACTGATTGTAATTAATCTGCAACTATGATAACACGAGAGGTATGGTGTGTTTTGTACCCGTGTGGGAACAAATGGGAAAACTGATTGTAATTAATCTGCACCTGTAGAAACACGAGAGGTATGGTGAGTTTTGTACCCATATGGGAACTACTGGGAAAACTGATTGTAATTAATCTGCACCTATGGGAACACGAGAGGTATGGTGTATTTTTACCCGTGTGGGAACAAATGGGAAAACTGATTGTAATTAATCTGCACCTGTAGAAACACATGAGGTATGGTGAGTTTTGTATCCATATGGGAACTACTGGGAAAACTGATTGTAATTAATCTGCACCTGTGGGAACTCGAGAGGTATGGTGTGTTTTGTACCCGTGTGGGAACAAATGGGAAAACTGATTGTAATTAATCTGCACCTGTAAAAACTCTAGAGGTATGGTGAGTTTTGTACCCATATGGGAACTACTGGGAAAACTGATTGTAATTAATCTGCACCTATGGGAACTCGAGAGGTATGGTGTGTTTTGTACCCGTGTGGGAACAAATGGGAAAACTGATTGTAATTAATCTGCACCTGTAGAAACACGAGAGGTATGGTGAGTTTTGTACCCATATGGGAACTACTGGGAAAACTGATTGTAATTAATCTGCACCTATGGGAACACGAGAGGTATGGTGTATTTTTTACCCGTGTGGGAACAAATGAGAAAACTGATTGTAATTAATCTGCACCTGTAGAAACACATGAGGTATGGTGAGTTTTGTACCCATATGGGAACTACTGGGAAAACTGATTATAATTAATCTTCACCTATGGGAACACGAGAGGTATGGTGTGTTTTGCACTCGTGTGGAAACAACTGGTAAAACTGATGGTATAGGTGGCAATATCATTAAAAATATGTACTCCACCTTGACAACTTATCGCCTTATCAGTAAAGGCCATACATTTCGTAGAGCTACCTCTACGTCGTAGATGTTCTATGAAAGTTTATGATCGACTCAAACTTCTACCTTAAAACTTCTCTACAGTTTTTTGTCTGGGTTCTTCCAAACCAATGGGATGTTACTGACAGCTATAAACTGAGTTTGCGAGCACGTGACGTGAACACGTATCTATTGAAAATACAATAAAAAAACTTGCAGAATAAATTGAGATAGTTATTGAAAAGAAAGATAAATCTTAGTTCTAGACTGTTCTTTCACATTAATATAATATATAAGTTTGTATCAGTTCGCAAGATCTAATAGCTAACTCCGTTTTGGAGATTTTAGCTTGTTAAAACTATTTATTCACGATGGGAAACTAACAGATCAATAAGAGGCTTTATTGTTAGTTGAATAGACTGTAATTTTAAAGTTTTATAAATAATTTAAGTGTTATTTAATATTTTGAAGTAATCTGATATGTCAAAGGGTAAGCGTAAGCACGGTGGTCAGCATCTGCGTTATAAGGTTGTGCTCTAAAGACACCTGAATGCCTGCGATATTGACCCTGCAAGTAGGAGAAGCTCGCTTCACACAGGTCGTCCTGGCGCTCTACCATCTTTAAGAGCATCAAAACGTTTGAATAAAACAAACTCGACTCACTCGTTACGTAAAAAAAGACCCAAGCCCTCCTATACCTTGACGTATAATGGTTCAGGTCAACTGTCATTAGTGCGATAGGGTTTTTAAAACAAAGTTCGATCTTGCCAGCCATGGCTCACGCTAAGGTGTACAATTTTTTTGAAGTGAAAACTTATTTAGTCGCGTTGGCCATTTTTACCAAAATACCATTGTACTCGCGACACTGTTACCATTACCGTTACCGACACCTCGGTATATACATAAGTATCTCGTAATTGTTCAAGTTTTCACTTCAGTCGGCAGCTCCCGGAGTGTTACTTTTTTATATGTTATTTAATTTAGCTTGTTTATTATGTAGTTCTGAACAAAATGTAAATAATTTCCAAGTATGCAGTTAATTTACTTTGTTTTATAAAAAAAAAACACTAATAATTTTAGAATAATCCATTTAATTTTTAGGTTAGTGCTTCTTATTTAGCTGGGCTCGCCATCATCGAAACCGTTGTGGAAGACTATAAAATAATATTAAAGTCAATTTGATTAAATTTTGATTCATCTATTCGTGAGCTAATTAAGCTGTTAGTAAATTAGGGTAATTAATTTTTTATAGGCTGTGGCAACCGTAATCCTAGCCGCGTTGCCATCACCACGTATATTAAAAAAAGATAGCAAACGGCCTATTTCTGATGGCAATAGGTTACCGTAGCTTATTGATCATTAATAAATAAATAATTAAATATTGCGGGACATTTCACACAGCACTATCTAGCCCTATATAAAGCAAAGCTTGTACTATGCCAGATAACAAATAGAATACTTATACTACGTCTCATCGCATTTACGACATTAATATAAATCACGAGTAGACTGATAGCTAGTAATTGTTGTAAAATAGTTTTTTTTTTAATTTATTACAATAATTTATTAATAATTGTCAATCTACCTTCATTTCAAATGCAAAAATATCAATTAAACAGGCAGTATAAAATAGGTAAACAAATCATATTCATTCATCTTAAACCCTCCGTCGTCCGAGACACGTTCTCGGAGACCCGGATGACGAAATCACTTCCGCTAATGCGGAAGAGTCATCCACATTAGACAGAGCAAACACTCCACAAATACACCGACCTCGCCGGCGAGGTCGACGAGTCCCTTTAGTCGCCGCCTACACGAGGTACAAGCACGTACCCGGGCGTTTCTCTCCTATCACCGTCCCGGCAACAGCCCAAGCCGAGGTTCGTACCTAAGTGGTGCCCTTGCGCTAGTTACCTCATCAAAAATAAAATTATAGGGCGAGTGCCTTCTGCGCTCGCCAAAAGCTCGGTTAAGCTGCAACGGCCTCAGAGGCCAACAGCGAGATAAGTCCATCCGAAAAAAAAGAAAAAAAAAATCATTCATCTTGTAAGTAGGTACCTGACCTAGGGGCGACACAAAGCTCTCGCAGTAAAACTAAAGAGGCAAAAGCTAATAAAATTATATAAAAAAGTAGGTACTTGTTAAACTAAGCGGCATTGGCGCAAAGGCGCTGGCGATTTACGTTAAAAATGTTTTATTGGAAATGTATTGATTACTGAATAAATCCTTTAAACCTTTATTCTTTACTGTACACAAGAAAATATATTAAAAACAGAACAGAAATAGAGGGCATGTACACAGGCAAGCTTAACCCTAAGAAGAGTTTTCTTCCAGCAAACCTTTGAGGCTAGAGAGAGATGATTTTAAAGGTAGGTGCGTGTACAAGAATCATAAATATGTACATAAATCTTAAACAAATAAAACGAAATATACCAAAAGTAAGGAATAAAATGAATGAAAATAATAAATAAAATAAATATATACCTACAATAAAATAAAATTATACAGAAAGATCTTTAACTTTCCGTTTGAAAATGTTAAACGACGGACTAGCGCGAACTTCATGGGGCAGGGCATTCCAAATTTTCACCGCATAAACGGTAAAGGAGCCACCTAGTGGCAAGCATATAAATATTCAAGCAATACCGGTAGTGTTGAACCCATCTCTAAAATCAGTTAGCACGATACTGCATAATGTGCATTAATTTAAAGCAAATATTATGTGCTTTAAATTAATGTCACACGGTGACAGACTGTAAACTTTTTTTTGTCAGGACATACTTAAAATATATAGAAAACTAACCAAACCCGAAACATTTTTTTTTATATACAACTTATATGGCAAACGAGCATGCAGTCCACCAGTTGTTAAGTGGCTACTGCAGCCCATGAAAATCCACATAGAATTCAATACAAGGTATTATGTTATCTTGATCTCCATGTGGATACGTTGTCATACTATAGGACTTGACTATATTTATGTCAAATATCTGTGTCGTCTCTCGTGACCACAGCCGATGTAACTTGGTCGAAACGTCGAGGTTAGTCAAAATTATAATTTTGATATAAATATGTACGCGAAAAGACCCGTTTTGTCTTAAAAACATGAGTATAGTTCGCGAAAATTTAAAAAGTTCTAAATATCTGTAAATCATGCAAACATTTGTTCCACGGCGAGATTTAACCAGCAACCTCCGGCATCGTAGCTGGGTATTTTCCCACTGTGCCAAGGAGATATGTAACATACAAGTCCGAGTTGTTGACGGCAAAGGCATATAAGCACATTGGCAAACCTTTGGCTGTAATCTCTGGTGAAAACCTTAGTAAACTATTTGTTCACCATCCTAACCCCCCCCCCCCCCCCCCCCCCCGCCCCCCGCCCCTCAATTTTTTTATCACGATATTAGTATTTTCGTATGAACAATATCCATATAATGGAATAGTCGTTCATTGACGTGAAGTCATTTACATGAAGTGTCGCGTCGCTTTGACGTGTGTTTTATATAGTTTTTATCCCGAAGTTCTTACGGGAACGGGAAATTTCAAGCGTGCGAAGCCGCGGGCGGGTCAGCTAATCTAATTCTAATTATTATCATTATCTAATTCTAGGGTGGGGGGAATAAAAGATCTCCACTGACGTACCGCATTGGGGTGTATTGTGCATTACTATCCCCCTTCTAACCTAACCCCAGCCATCCTAACTCCTTAAAGTAACGGAGTATGACTTTGTGTTGGTGGCAGCAGCTTTCCAGGGTCCCCGTAGATGTTGAAGTAGTGGCAGTATTAGGATTACCACAAGCCTGTTCTACTCGTTTTTTCTTAGATGGGTAGGGTGCGAAAGGTCTTGGGAGAGTGCAACGCTAGTCACCGATCCCCAAGGCTAGCCTGGCGGGCTATCCTTCACGTGGTTGCCCTCTATTATTGGTCTAGTTCGCTCTTAAACAGATGTAACCGAAACCTCCAGACGAACACTGCAGGAGGCGAGGAACCTGCTGGTCCACTATCGACAAGATATATGTTGGATGGCTCCTCAAGGGTTGGAGAGGGGGGGGTCTGAAGGATGTGGGGTCTTGGCCCCATACCTTCTCTCCCCCCATCCCCTACTCTCCGGTGACCCAGCGCTGCGGTAACGGAGGACGAGGGTAGGACCACTCCAGTCGAGGTGGGTCCTGCTTCCTCCCCTTTTGCTAAAACATATGGGGCGATGTCGCGCGGGCAACGACATCGAACCTTGCCCATCTTGCTATGGGTCAACGATTTCTTTAATACATGTAAGATATGCACTGTAGGTGTGAAATGGATAGCCTGACCCAAACGATAGGGGAGGCGACAGCGACTGGATTACGTAATAAACCTGCTGAAATCATAAAATAAATATTTCCTTAGCGCCATTATTAATACGAGCAGATGTGAAAGCGTCTTTGGTATTCATTTGCATTACTCACTCCTACTTATCCAGCGCTTAGCAACTACGTTGTATTAAACTGAACTAAATCTTTAGAAACATCCTACAGAATCGATATTAACACACATAAAAAGGGTATTTTAACATTTTTGATAATTGTATTGTATTGTATTTATTTTTATTCCTTATTGATACTTTAAATGTACACTAGGAAACGTCACAGCAGAATACATTGTAAAGTAGACATAGACATACATTTATTTGCTACCACAGCACACACAAATTCACACAATACAATCGAAAGGTATAACATCAAAGAGAAAGCACAAGAGAAAACAGAAAATTACATACAACAAACATAGGAACAATAGAATGAAATAATAAATATACAATGTAGTCAGGAAAAAATTAAAAAGAGGCAAGTAGGTGTGTATGTGCTACTGCAGCAAATGGGTTTCAGCTCAGCATTATGCCTCGCCACCGATCGACAGCTCGGCGCTGTTATTCTGCAGAAACCTTTTTTAGGCAAGTCATTAAAACTCGTAAGAACATCATCGAAAGTAAGTACATCAGTATCACTATCAGTACCTACAATATAGGTAGGTACGAACAAAATAATTATTCACACATACTTAAGTATGTGTTAGTCATCAGCTAGTGCCTTGTCAATATCTTAATATGATTTATACAATAATAATTTTCTTATTTTAAAATTATTTTCCTTACAATCTAAATCTCTTTTAACGAACGGCAACTTATTAAAAAACTTTATGCTTAATCATAATTTTATTTTATGCTTAAGCATAAAATAAAATTATGATTTGAAAAATCATGCATCAAAGCAAACAAGTTATGTTCAGGCGGTGTTTGCCTACCGATCAAATGGCACGTGATATTGTTGTATTCAATTCTCATCACCTAATTATTCTTTGTACCGTGGCAGAGAGACGCTGCTTGATGCCGAATTCTTGAAGTATGGACTGATTGGTAAGGAATTCTGTCCATGACACCCTAAGCATTCTTCTCCAGCACCACATCTCGAGAGCGTCTACCTTCTTTTTCTCACTTTCCCGGAGAGTCCATGTCTCTGAAACGTACAGGAATATGGGAAACACTAGTGCTCTTACAAGACGGTACAATCTCGCATCCTCACCTTCTTTAGACACGTGTCGCGGCGCGGGGAGCTGTCCATTGAACGCTTGATGGTGCAAGGGAGGGTTGACGGCAAAAGCGCGTGGCAGATCACCTATGAGATGGACGGATCAAATAAGGGCTGCCATAGATGTTTCTTTGAACGAGTGTACCAGAAGAGCAGCGGTGCGAGAAGAGTGACAAAGGGTAGTTAAGCGCGCCACAACCCTGGCATGACGACCACGACCACTCTGCCAAGAGTGCTACGACTAAGAAGAAGAATTATACCTTATTGAAATAGAAATAGAGTTTTTATTTGTAACGGCACATTAGGATAACAAAGCAATTTGCTTTGTTTCCTGTCAATTCCCCTTATTTTTCTCCTTGTAGAACATTTCTAAGAGACAGCAAAATTGTAAAAAAAGTATTATTTAGGGCAGTCTTGTAAAATGAGAAACGTGAAATATTTAATTACTGTTAACTGTTACTAAAAAAACCGGACTAGTGCGAGTCGGACTCGCCAACCGAGTGTTCCGTCCAAATTTGTACCGACAGTTTCGATGATTGATTACTATTAGTACTTTAAATAAGGACTATATGTTTTATGATTTAATTACAAATGTATAGTTTTCAAATTTTTCCCATACTTGTAGTATCAGACGATATTAGTTGCCAAATTTCATAGTTCTAGGTCAACGGAACGTACAACATAAATTTTTATTTTCTAAGGAGTGTCGAAATATACGTTTTTTGCGGCAATTTTTTTACGTTTACTTAGAATTTAGATTTTTTCACAGCTTCAAGGGACTGTAGACGTAAGCATGTTAAGGTTTTAATTTCAACTCAATACCTCCACGCGTTCCCGTCGTTTCGAAGTTTCGGTCTTGGCAGACAGACAAACAGACAGAAAACAAGGTGATCCTGTAAGGGTTCAGTTATTTCCTTTTGAGGTACGGAACCATAAAAAAGAAGTATGTCAGGATCGTAGCAGGTGGAAATCTGTGGTCTCTGCCTACAGCTCCGGGATAAAGACGTGAGAGTATGTATGTATTACAAGATGCTCGCACGCCCTTATCCCGCCATGTATGTATCGCTATTCAGCCATAAGACCGCCACTCGTATCACATAGTTTGACGACCTCCGTGGCGCAGTGGGCGAGTAACCGGCTGAGACGCAGGAGGTAGTGGGTTCGATTCCCACCGCGGAACAAATGTTTGCATGATCTACAGATATTTGTTCCGGGTCAGGTTGTTTTTCTATATATTATAAGTAAGTATTTACAAAAAAAAGTATATAAGTATTTTATCAGTTATCTGGTTCCCATAGTACAAGTTCTGCTTAGTTTGGGGCTAGATAGCGCTGTGTGAAATGTCCACAAATATTTATTATTTTATTTATTTGTTTATAGTTTTACGAAGTGTTAAGAATGATCTAATCTGTTTTTTACAAGATGCTCTCACGCCCTTATCCCGCCATGTATGTATCGCTTTTCAGCTATAAGACCGACACTCTTATCACATAGTTTTACCAAGTGTTTATAATGATCTAATCTGTTTTTTACAAGATACTCTCACGCCCTTTTCCCGCCATGTATGTATCGCTATTCAGCCATAAGACCGCCACTCGTATCACATAGTTTACGAAGTGTTTAGAATAATCTAATCTGTTTTTTACAAGATACTCTCACGCCCTTATCCCGCCATGTATGTATCGCTATTCAGCCATAAAACCGACACTCGTATCACATAGTTTTACCAAGTGTTTATAATGATCTAATCTGTTTTTTACAAGATACCCTCACGCCCTTATCCCGCCATGTATGTATCGCTATTCAGCCATAAGACCGACACTCGTATCACATAGTTTTACCAAGCGTTTAGAATAATCTAATCTGTTTTTTACAAGATACTCTCATGCTCTTATCCCGCCATGTATGTATCGCTATTCAGCCATAACACCGCCACTCGTATCAAATATTTTTACGAAGTGCTTAGAATGATCTAATCTATTTTTTACAAGATACTCTCACGCCCTTATCCCGCCATGTATGTATCGCTATTCAGCCATAAGACCGCCACTCGTATCACATAGTTTACGAAAGGTTTAGAATAATCTAATCTGTTTTTTACAAGGTACTCTCACGCCCTTATCCCACCATGTATGTATCGCTATTCAGCCATAAGACCGCCACTCGTATCACACAGTTTACGAAGTGTTTAGAATGATCTAATCTGTTTTTTGCAAGATACGCTCACGCCCTTAACCTGCCATGTATGTATCGCTCTTCAGCCTTAAGACCGCCATTCGCATCACATAGTTTTACGAAGTGTTTAGAATGATCTAATCTGTTATTTGCGTCTTACAAAAAAACAGATTTCTAGTTCTTCATTTGAAAACCAAGCTTTAGGGGTGTTTCCAATGATATAGTTTTGTGAATCATTGAATAATGAGTATTAGTTGCCAGATTAATTAAAACTTAATCATCTAGGCAGGATTACGCAACTACTTGTGTACACAATTATCTCGGAATTGAATCCTCCGGCGTTCCGATCTGTAAATAGGCTCATAATTTGTTAATTTCGCTTAACTTCAAATCGTTAAGCAAACACTGAGCACATGAAATTAAAATCTTCTCTTTAGAAGAAAATCGTATAAGTTTAATAATCTAGACACGCGGCAGCGTGTTAAGCCAAGTTCAAGCTAACAGAACGGGCGAGCAGCATCGTTATACAAACCATTTGGAGCCACTTTTGACCACCTCATAACTTAAATACTATTTCACAAAAACATGTCAAGTTTGGCTCATATATTGAGACTTGCAAGTTACATATGTGCTTCAAATTTCTTAAACACACTTCAAACGGTTATTCAGATATTAACGTCCAAAAATCGACATTTTTATCACTGACTGACTGACCTATAGATTGATCAAAACCCTAACCCAGTTCCAGATGACCTAGAAAGTTCAAATTAGGGATACAGATAGGTAGTTGGGTAAAACAAATGAATAAATCAGAAATTACTAAATTTTTATTTTATTATAATATTTCATTTAGTTGATTCTATTAGGAACACTTACTTATAGTGCCTGAAATGTAAGAATCAGCAATCAAAATTGATTGTTGATGGAAAATAACACAAAAATGACAATTATGAGTATATGAGAAGTAGCCAAGTCAAACTTTAGGTTTCAATATATTATCCTAAGTTATAAGAAGAAATTATATGTTAAGTTGTTATAAAATATTTTATGTTGCTATGTATAAATTTCAGGAGTGACCATTGAACTTGGCACCCGTTTAGATCTCACTTCTTTTGTCGTTGAAGCCAACAACCAAGGCATATATCATATTGAACTTGGCTCTCATTTCACATTTATGTTTTTTATAGGGATCATTTATTCTCAAAAAGAAAATAATTATCACTTACATGAGAATCAGTTGACATAGAAAAATTAATGTAATTCGTTCGAGTTAGGTACTCAATTAACGCATTCAGGTAGATCGTTCGTTAGTTATATAATTACTTTATTTAGTAAACATTAGTTATATGTTGAGTGAGGTTAGTTTTAAATGAGCTTACATTTTTTATATTAGAGGGCAATTTATTACAAAGCTGTGTGCCTTCGTAAACTATGGTTTTTTTACCATAGTACGTACGACTTTTAGATAAAACAAGAAATCTAGCGCGACGCGTACTTCGTGTTCTTATTGCTGGTTCGAGATGTGTTCATTATTTTCTTAGATATGTTTTGATTTTTAATATTTGGCTTATTATTTGTTTTTTTAAAGATACACCAACAGTAAACATATACAGTTTATCGCTAATTACCAATTCTATGACGACAGACATAAACAAATTTCTGATACGTGCACCAATTACAGGTGTATACAACATTTGCCAACGACGGTGAAAAGATAATTGAATTTTACTTATGCATAACTGAACAGAACTATTAAGTGTTCCGAAGTAGTTCCAGAACACGAGTGCTTGATTGCATTAAAGATTCTGGAAGAGATGGCAGAACGCTCGACATCTCAAATTAAAATGGCTTTCGAAGATACTCTAAGTTTCTCTATCATCTACACAAACTAATATTACAAATACCGTAGTATTTATTAAAAACTCTTATTTTTTTGTTCGACAAGGTCAAACTTCAATTTGTAAAGAAAATTGTCACTCAATAGCTAGCTACTATACCTTAATCTATCACAATCACTAAGTGTTTCGTGATGGATTTCCAAACAACTCCAAACCACCTTCAAATTGAAGCACATAAACATTAGACAAACCACAGCTTATAAAACAGTAGTACTTTCAGAAAAACCTGAGCAACATAGTGCTAGTGAGTGAAAAATGCACACTCAGCTCACTCATTTCACTCAGCACTCTTGCATGTGTTTGACATTAAACTCAGCATGCCCGGCCCAGACCAGCATACAGGTCGTTTTCTACTAATTATTGGTAGTTTTTACATTATGTACGAGGCAAAGTAGCACATCTCTGATGTAAAGGCAGCCTTCCACCAGAGATTTTCTATGTTGCTGAGATGTGTGTCAAATCAACAAATAAGATTACTTCATCGGCTTAACTTCGCGTAACCAATATATGGAAAGCTACCGTAGAGCTCGGGTCTTAGTGAAAGACCGCAAGGCGTGCAAAGTGGCGGGCGTGCGACATGAACCCGCTTCAGTCTTCGCTAATTTCTAAGCATATGTTTTACATTAAACCCACCTTCCCTCAGTTCGAGGGGTTTACTCAGGCCCTGGTCTAACAGTAACTCAGGTAGACAGCTTTATTTCTAACACGGCAAGATCTTATAAATTCACTCAATTGCTAATTAAGAGCATTTAATTTAGTACTCCCCGTAATTTACCCAAACGCAGTTACTCAAAAAGTACCATTATCACATTGTTCAGCCCGTCTACAAAAACTGCTATGTTTAATCACTTTAGTGCCTGTTAAAATTTTAACAGTAAAAGTGTTAAGATTTTCCGGTGGTAAATTCATTTTTTGTTCTTTCCTGTTACATCCAAAAATTTACGATTTTTAGAAGTTAATATCTAAATAACCGTTTGAGGTGTGTTTATGAAATTTGAAGCACATATGTATGTGTCTTGCAAGTTTGAATACATGAGCCAAACTTCACATGTTTATGTGAAGTAGTTTTTGAGTTTTGAGTTGATCAAAAGTGGCTTCAAATGGTTCGTGTGTGTGGTATCACACGGTGCTTGTCGCCAGTTCTGTTAGCATGAACTTGGCTTGACACGCTACCACGTGTCTAGATAATCCTGTGACCTATATAGTTTTACTATGCTACATAACAAAAATATTAAATTTAAACTTAACTTTTAAATAAAGTTAACTTATCGAACGAGCGATAAATGATACTAATGATTGCAATGAATAACTTTTAAGTGCGTAAAAGTTTTGGGCGAGTTATTCAAGACTAGAAAATCTCTAATCAATGTTAATTGCATACCAAATCAATATTTATTATTGCCTGACATAAATAAGTGTTATTGCTTAGCATTACGTGCTCAGACATATTTGACACACCTTGTTGCTGAGCTACTTTCATCATTCGCCCAAATTAAAGTAAATATTAGACAAAACGAGGTCTCAAATACAGGTGTCTAAGCAATTCAATCAATCACAAGAGCCTTTAGATTCTATCAGTAAATAGAGCTTGATTACTGAGAACACCAATCAATAGTATGTGAACAACACGAAGGTAAGTATTTGAAGTCACTTATCTACTAGATTCATAATGGAAAAAAATTAAAGAAATAAATATTATGACATTCCCTTGTCAATACATCTATGAAAATCTGATGTAAGTACGAGTATACAAAAATATTAATTTGTTTAGAATTACCACACAGCTAAAAAGGGTAATACAATTATTCGAAGAAAAACTATGTATAGATATTTAAAAAAAAATGACGGCGCCTTAAAAAAAATATTTTATCGATATGCAGAAACTGGCATTTCTTAGAATCAAAAATTCAATTCAGTTGGATTACGGAACTCCAAAAACAGTTATCATAATTCCCATTATTCAGATCCTTGTTTCCGTTTGTAATATGAAACCGTTTTCTTTACTAACGAACCTTAATTATTGATTAAAACGGGTATTTATCGCGTATATACCTTTTTTATTTGTTATCCCGACGTTTCGGCTGTGTTGCAACAGTCGTGGTCACGGGGTACATTAGCGATAAATACTTACCCCTTTTAATCAATAATTATGTACAGTGATCGAGAAAGTTTGAAAAATAATTTTATTGAAACATATTTTATTACAAAGTTTCCCAAAAGTTTGTTCTCGTTCATAATTACTTAATACTTTGTGCGTATTTAGGACTCGATTTCCATGAAAACCTGTTTATTTTCTACCATTGATGGAGCGAAGCGAGATCTTCAAATATTCTTGGGCAAATCGGCGTTGTATGATTGCATATATACCAATGTTTGTCCGAGTATAACATTCGAAGAAGTGATCCGATCATCGTGAAATTAAGTATATAGATAGGTTATGCTGGCACAACCCTGGTGTGACTTACTGAGCTTAAAATATAAGGCGGTCGTCGAGATATTGGGGTTCAAGTGGGGTACCAAAATCTATATATTGACTTTCAGGTCAAATGGGTCGTCAAATAGTACATTTCAACGCCTTTGTTATTTTTAGTTAAGTCCTTGCAGTTTTTGGGTTAACCATAATAAAAACAGAACTTTGACGAAATTCACAGGCTGCACCAGTGACACCACAGTGCTGTTATTTGGTATGCCTGTAGCATTATTGACACAAATATAGGCAAGAGTCTGAAATACAGGATAACTACAATTTGTACTCCAAAAAAGAGTAACCACTTAACGAGAACTCCCATCATCTTTAATTAAAATAAAACTGTAGGTCAAGATAGATACATAGATAATTATTTATTGTTACACCAAATTACAATAACTTAACTTAGCAAACATTTTTTTTTATCCTCATTAATGAGCTTAATCACAATAGCAATTATGCCGCTCAGTTGTTACAACAAAAACACATTACTAACTAATCAAATTGGTAGGTAATCTAGAAACTAACAACCCTAAGCTTGAATTAAAGCTCAACTGCGACCATCAATGATCTCAGTTGAATTTCAACTCTTAGAAAGCATAACTAAATATTTAATTATATCTGAAAATGGATTTGACAATATAATGTTGCAATCAACAGATTCTTTCAGAAATTGTTTTCAATTTATAGATCGATATGCCTCGTTAAGGGCACATTCCAACAAGTCAAACATTAAGTCCTCCGGTACACCCCAGAGGTCATAGTTCGGTGACGAGACTTTACCTATTAGAAAAGCAAATGTCTTCGAGTGAATATGACCTGAACGAAGCCTCATAGTCACTGCGGCTCTTCTAGATATATTAAGATTATCAATCCATGGGATTCTAAGGGGTTGCAGTTGGATGGTTTTATACCACAAACCTAGAAAACTTAGACTAATACATGGTGGTACAATGGGCGGCCTTATCGCTCAAAGTATACTCTTCCTAGATTGAAAAAACGTGTGAAGACTTATAAATAATAAATTTATGTGGGAAAAAAATAAATCCTACATATAAGTACTTACTTCAACAAACATAAAATACATACATACATATATATAGGTTGTTTGATAATATACGCACAAAAATTAAAGGAGTTATTTTGATGAGCTTATTAAATAAATTTGTGAAATGTGAAATTTATTTTGGCATGTAATAAAAACACACTAAGTTTATTAAAACTTAGTTTGTGTTGACTTATGCTATTTCAATGCTTGCCATCTAACCACAGATACTGTATTGGTGACGTCTCGAGATATCTCTTGTTGTCCCTTTCTAACCAAAAACCCGCAGCCACTTCCGAAAGAGATATCAAATCGGCCTTTATTTTTGGATGTCGATTGCAAGAGTAGGTAGTAACTATTATATCGAAAGTATCACCTAAATGTAGTCAATTTTCTTTAAACTTTGAGAATAATACGAGTAACTAGAAGTTTTTTTTCGTGAAGTCTTTTTTTATATATTGAAAAACCGTCACTTGAATATCGTCAGTATATTACCAATCACCCTATAATATACTTTAACAATATATATCGAAAGGAATTACAATGTTTACTGTAAAGAAGCTGCGAAATTGACAATTAACAAATTTTAAACAAAATCTTTATAAAAACACCTACTATAAAATATCGGATTATTTAGATGATAGAGAAGCTTGGGATTGAAATTGCTCCAACTCGTTCAAAATGTTACAATTTAGACGTAATTTATTTTCTGTATTGTAATGTATTCTAAAAGGATTTTTCAAACTTTCGCAATCACTGTACATAATTATTGATTAAAACTGGCTCAGTCAGCCCGAGACCATGACTGTTGCAACACAGCCGAAACGTCGGGATAACAAATAAAAAAGGTACATACGCGATAAATAACCGTTTTAATCAATAATTATTCCAAAACGATCATTATAAACAACCAGCCTTGTTTTCTTGTCTGTCTTTTCTGGCATGGTCGCGAAGGAACAGGCAGTGAAAATTGACGTTTAAAAGTGATCCTTGTGATTTTAATGAATAAAAGATTTTGACTTTGACTTTGAAGTACAGTTTAAAGACCTCACTATTAAAAATAGCTAAAGATTTAGCATGTCTGATGGAAACGGGCAAGTCATTCCTTAATTGTACAGCTCGTACCGAAACCAAGTCAAGTCAAGTTGGATGGTTATTTATTTCGGGGCGCTATTTTGATAGTCAAAGATTACGAATAATATTTATTTTTGCTTTTATGGGAGACTCGCGAGATCTCAGTTCATATTTTGAATTTAGAATAAAAAGGTGTTCATCACTATCCGACTTCACTGCTGTATTCTATAAGGTTTAGTTCAAGCAATCAAGCCAAACAATGTTTATAACCATCTCAAAACCGTTTAAGCCAGGCGGGACTTGAACCCTCAACCTTCCTCTTGATACGAGGATGCACTGCCAATTGTGCTACAGTGTCTTGACGCGTCAGGGTTGAAATTGATGATTCACTTTACGATGCAAACCGCCGTTAGCTCAATCTAAAATAAATCTTTTTGAATGAGTAATCTTAGAATTTTCCGTAGTTAGTGACGGATAATACTATAAAAATAAAATACTAAGCCAAGCAGTGTTGAAATCCTAGCAATACAGATAATAGCAGCTCTGGGATTCTCTGTTATAGGTGATGGTTAACAAGTTAACAACAGATGGGTCATAAGCATAGCATATCCATGTAGCATAAAAATAGTTAATACCCAGAAGTTCAGTTAGTGGAACCTCTGGGAAAATTGCAGGGTTGACTTATGCTAGGTAATGTGGATAGATGCCGGAGTACGAATAAACAGTCAGCCTACCGTTGTTTCACTGTACGCCCCACTGGCGACGAGGATGGGATCCATCCCAAAAATCTCAGCTGGCCAGTCACGGGACAATTACTGGAACCTCTGGGATTATAATTCTCATTAGTCCAGTCCATGGAACCTCTGGGAAGAAAGTTCCCAATAGTCCCGTCACGGGGTGAGAATACACCTCATCTACCGCGTTTCTTTGCTAATCTTACACTAAAGTAAATCATCACAGGCATCATCTTAAGAGGCATAGGACGTCTACTGCTGTGCATAGGCCTCCTCCATAGATCTCTAGAGCGACCAATCTTGTGAGGCCTGCACCCAACGGTTCCCAGCCATCTTTATATGGGGTCTACTGGGTGCCGTCTAACACTGCACTTTCTGATGCGTGGTCTCTATTTTTGCCCCAACGGCCGTCAGTTCTTAGAGCTATGTGCCTCGCTCACTGCCACTTCAGCTTACTTATACTCTGTGTCGGATCTTGCTAAATAAATATTAACAACTAGATAATTGAATTTATTTACAGAATTTATTATTAATGTTTTACATAATGAGTATTGTACATATTTGAATGAAATCGGAGAGGAGGGGAGGGAAATATTTTATGGTTCGGTGATCGAATCAACTGAATGAAATGAGGATAGCGTTAAGGATGGATGCAACTTTTATAATTTACTAGCTGACGAAACCGCAGCTTCGCACGCGTAGTTTTTCAATAAAAACATTACCCTGCGCAGTTGGGTAAAAAGTAGCCTATGTCACCCGGTGATAGTGTAGCTTCCCAACAGTAAAATATTTTTTTAAATCGGTCCAGTAGTTACGGAGCCTATTCAATACGAACAAACAAATCTTTCCGCTTTATAATATTAGTATAGACTAGCTTACCAATCCGCAGCTTCGCACGCGTAGTTTGCCAATAAAACTTCCCTACGTCTGCGCGGTTGGGTAAAAAAGTAGCATATGCCTAAATCCCGGTCATATTTTATCTATGTACCAAATTTTATCGATACAAGAGACAATAGGACCATAATCCAAAAAGGCAATTCCGATATAAAGTTAGTAAATTCTGAACTTATAAATTAACAACTGCTTTTATAAGGTTTCGCCATTTTTTTCGTTTTAAACAACCCCTGTATTAGAGCGAACAAAAATAACAAAGAAATCAACCAAGCCGTTTCGAGTTTTAGCGAGACTAACGATTTTTTAAATTTGAAAGATATCCTTCTCACAGCTCGCAGAAGTAACAGTTAAAATATGATCTAGAGATGACCACTAATAATGAAAGACTAGAATACCCTAGACACCCTAGACTACTTAGTTACCTGGATTACCTGGTTTTGAAGACCTGCACACTTATTTATGCAAATAAAAATTTGAGTTTCTTCATGTTTCCAACTCCCGGTCCTTACGCTCCTCTGAAAACCTTAAATTGAAAACTCCTCATCATACCTCAGTATTTTATACTAACTCCTTCACTCTTCAGGCTACCAGACTCTGGAATGCACTACCTGTTTCAATTCGTAACGCCAAATCCCTTCCTGTTTTTAAAAACATGGTTAATAACCATTATCTGTCGTCCATCGCTCACTAAGACTTTGCAACTTAAATTTTGTATATAATTTTTTATTGTTTTTTCTAATTACCTATGTATTTTGAAGTAGGTTATTTAATATTATAAAATTATTTATATTTATTTATATGTATATTTTATTTAATTTATTCATTTACGTACTAATTCTGTTAGTTATTATATGATTAACGCCGCCGTTCTCATTTGTTCACACAGATCCTGTCCATCCAAAGGTTGCCTGGAAGAGATCGCTTTTAGCGATAAGGCCGCCCATTGTACTTTTGATTTAATTTTGTATTCTCTTTTGTTTGTTTTATTTTTAATGGTGTGCAATAAAGAAATTTTCTATCTATCTATCTATCTATCTATCTAAATATCGTGTATCTTGAATAAGACAAACTAGATTATTAGTATTTTTCAAACTTTCTCTATCACTGACATAATTATAGATTAAAACGGTTATTTATCGCGTATGTACCTTATTTATTTGTTATCCCGATGTTTCGGCTATGTTGCAACAGTCATGACCACGTGACGCGTGACCCGTGAGTTAACCCGTGACCACGACTGCTGCAACACAACTGAAACGTTGGGATAACAAATAAATAAGGTACATACGCGATAAATACCCGTTTTAATCTATAATTATAGTAATTACAATCAATAAAACTGTTGAATTATCTAAAGACCGTTGAAAACGATCTATAGATAGCTCAACTGCTCCAGATCACTACCAGGCGGAAGTGTCCCCAAGATACTGGCGGCATTGCCCCGCTGAATTGCAAATTGCAATGCGTAGCCGTTGACCCAGATAACCGCCAGCTCTCGGATCACACGTCGCTTCGACCAGACACCCAGAAATAATTAATTACGATGCCCCTAACTTAATTACTTTTAATTTATTCATACTCGTTTGATCGGAAGATATCTTTTACTTTGCCTAAAGCTGTCCTCCTGAACTGAACTCTTCGAGATACTCGTATCTCTGTAGTTGCAGTAAACTTCATGATTAATCTCGTATCGTGTTTGTTTTATTAAGCTCATATTGAGATTCTTGTAGGCATTGCTTGCTTGCGTGGGGTTATTAATTAAACGACAGCTTTTAATAAGAAGCGGAGCTGTTTGTCTATACTTATATACTAATAATACAAAGAGGAAAGATTTGTTTGTTTGTAATGAATAGGCTCCGAAACTACAGGACCGATTTAAAAAATTCTTTAACTGTGGGAAGCTACACTATCCCCAGGTGACATAGATTACGTTTTACCCAACTTCGCAGAAGGAGGATAATATTTTTATTGAAAAACTACGTGTGCAAAGCTATGGACTGGTCAGCTAGTGTTGGATATTATGAGAACTTTCTTGGAAATGTAATTTCAAAGCTATATATGGTTTTATAACCCACACTTTTCTTATAAAATTGTAAGTAACCCGCTCTCTAGCTGTCTGTTTATTACTTTTAGCGACTAAACAGCTATACCGATATTGACGAAATTTAATATACAGATAGATTATGATCTAGATTGAGGCATGGGCTCCTTTTTATTGACAAACCACGCGTGCAAAGCCGTCGGCGGAGGCTAGCGGTTTATACATGGTTGGGGAAGAAAATTTCTCGAGCGGAAAACACACTTTAGAAAGAGCAGCGTATGGCATCCTCCACAGCGTATGAGCAGGTAAAAATACGATCTAAGTGATAAATATAGTGTAGCCGTTGGGTGCGGGCTGCATATCATCGGTCTTACACGTATTTCGTATGTCCATATTGAAAAAAATTACAGAATCAACCAGTAATTGATTTTACCACCAAGTTTTCGAAATTTTGATGGGATTATTCTTAGCTTAGGTATAAAAAATACCCTCATTATATACCTTAAGTAAGAATAACCCAATAAAAATCTGCCAAACTTTGTGCTAAGATCAGTTTCTTGTTGCTCTTGTAATATTTATCCATTTGGATTTACGCATTCCGTTAACTAGGCCGACGATGTAACGGACCGCTCTGAAAAGCTATGGGGAGGCATTTACACGTCCTAAAGTTGCTAGAGTAAGTACCTGACTATAATCTACTGTGATGGAACGTTTCACGAGTAGCATGTGAAAAATCATATGAACTTAAAAATCGTATGTCACACCTGCTATTTTCCTTTTTTTCTGTTTTCATCTTATATCGGTCGCAGTCATTCCGGCTTGCTACAAATCACAGTCGTTCGCATTTCTTCGGAATTCACCGGGCCCGGGCATTTTCGTTGCCCGTGGTTTTTCACACGTGAAATATTAAGAATAGCAAGTTTGAAATTACAGCATCATAATGAAAAATCATTGACCGTGATTTATAACATGTGAAATAGTATGTGTGACATTACGGAATCATCATTGCCAATCCCAATGCATTTATTTTCCAATCTTAAAGCCTTCACCCTCATCTGCATTGACGGTTAGCCACTGCAACTCTTTATGGAGTTTTTCGAGTTTATCTTGCGTTTTGTCCATACGATTGAGTTCCCGTTCAGAATACTGAAATTGAAAAAAAAAATGTATGTGTGCCATCACAAAAAATGTCAAGACGGTCAAGTGTATTTGCTGTCGCTAACTGTAACTAATAACTACGTTTTCAGACTACTTCATAGTCCGAAACTCAGATATTTTGTTTAAAATTGATCCTTCTTTTATATAGAGTAAAATAAAATTGTGCGATCAAATGTGCGATCGAGAAAATTGAGAATGCATAGGTTTATGTTAGGTCTTCTGATAAATCCTTCGGGGCAATTTAGCAAGAATACTTTGAATTTAGGATTGCTATTTCTATAATGAGATGTAATAAAATGGAGCTAAGTCCGACTGTAAAAGTCAACTATTTAAAGCGTTTAAACCGAAACCCAAGTCAATAAACTTTTGGGACTAGTTAAGTATCCTATGATTTAAACTTGTTAGCAATAAATCATGGAAAATCAACAGAATAACAAAATTAGGGCATCCGACCCGCATGTTATTTGTGATCTCGGTATTTGCGGGATCGATGATTTACGATCCCGCGGGATCTCGGAGTTTGCGGGATCCCGCTAGTGTTAGATTAACTGCCTATTAAGTGTTGTGTATTTATATGTTAAAAAAAACATAAGGTATGTATTTGGTACTATTAATTAGAATAATTACCTACTATTTAAGAAATTAAAATATTTTAATAAACAATCCACATTAAGTTTGGTTTACTTCTAATCTACATGTGTTTATGTTGTTGAAAATGTTTACGATAGACACAAAAAATGTCTAATGTCTCGTCTGCCAAACTGCTTCGAATTTGAGACGCTAGATAGCCTGCAGCAGCAAAAGCCCTGCTCAGATTCCACACTAGTAGGTCGAATAGATTTAAGGGCATTCTAGGCAAATGACAAATACTTGCCCATCGAACCACCCGATTCAAACAGAGTTTGTATGCAACTCGCTAATCCCGCAAATCCCGCGGATCCCGCACAGGTAATCCCGCTCCTTGCGGTACTGAAAAATGATGCGGCATCTCGGTATTTCGAGATCTCGGAATACTGAGATTGAATGCCCTAATCAAGCTATTACAGACAGTGAGTGCGTATGAGCTAGTGACCAGTCCCTATCATTTATTCTCTGACTAGGACCAGACGTAACGGTACAAAAAAAAAATGCCCCAGTACCATCAATGTAACTGACTAATGTAAGCACGGCAAAGGGATGACCAACTTTAGATTTGGACTAGTAAGGCTGCCTAAAGCTCTCCGACATGGCTTGACGTGTTTTTTGCTGCCCTCTAAAGTTCAAACGTGCTCAGGTGAAAAAAGCTTTTACTGCGCGGAACGCCGCATAACAAATAAAGAGATAAACCAACAAACGCACTTTTTCATTTTCAATCGGTCGGACCACAACCATACAAAAATGTACTGGCGTGATCCTTGACGGGCTACTATACCATCAACTCCATCTCGCCCTAATCTGTAAGGAACGACTAAGCTAGTTTTACTAGAGCGCTTCTAAACTTCAAGACACGTTGATTTATACGTGTATGGCAAAAGACTGAAAACATCTATTTCAACAAAAAAACATACGTCCACTCAATTTCTCGGCAACAATATTACATGGCTGGACTTCAAATGAAATGATAGCAAACAGTTTTAACGATTTGAAATAGGTACTAGCTACATATTTAGCACAGTTTCTTGTTTGTTCGGGGGAATAATATCACATACATTTATTTCTACCGCCCAGCATTGGTATGTTACGGTTTGAAGAGTATCATCAACATAATCATCATCAACAGTCCATTAGTGCCCACTGCTGGACAGAGCCTCCTCCAAAATTGGAGGGTTTTGCCATAATCACCACGCTTAGCAGGCGGATTGGTGATCGCAGTAAAGGTGTGGATAATACACTGAAACAAGCTGCTGCCCTTCTTCTGGTGAGATCCTTTAGTCGGCTTTTACGACATCCATAGGCTAAGTTGGATGGGTCGATTCTTAAGCCGCGACCGCCACAGCGAACCTAATAAAGTGAAGAAATGAGAAAAACAGTACAGTTTTCATGTCTTGGCCATGCTTGTGGAGTCAACTGACTCCTAGAAATAACAGCAATTTTGGCTACTTAGTGAATGTATTAAAATGAATTATTATACGATTACAAGATTTTACACTGTAGATATGAGATTATGAAAGCTGCTACAGTGAAAAATAGCATTTTTGTATTATAGTAATGTTAAATTGTAAACTGAAATACAGTGTATCTTGCGAAAGAGATAGATAAACGCTAGAAGTAAAGTGTTTTGTATAAATCTCATTAAAATCTCTAAAATGTCCAATAATAAGACCTAACGTTTTCGACGATTATCTCTAACCTGACTTTACTTAAAAATTTCATACAGTCAATTTTATTTTTATAAATAGTATTTATAGTATTAGTTTCTTATGGTTTTGAACTGCGTATCAGGTTGGTTGTGTGTGCAAATACTAATGTTCCCATTTATCTCCAAAACAGTTTGACCGATGTGGATACAGTTTTCTGTATTAGGTTTGTGAATCTGATTCATCGGCCATGGTTCTTAGATAGATGTTATGGTGTTGATTAACTAGAGGGTACTGTTATAAAGATTTTTTGGTAAAGAGATCGCAGCTGTAAAATGGAAACACAAACATTACGGGTAATATATATATGTCGGGGTTTGAATTTTATTAATTTATACTCGTAAATAAAAAAAAAATCGATACATACCTTGAATCTTCTATCCAAACGATCTATTTGCTTATCCATTACGTCTATTTCTGTAGGTGCTTCATCTCTTTTTCTGTCAGCTATTTCTAATTTAGCCCTATCATAAGTAGGATCACTTTTATAATTAAATATACTTTCATCTATCTTCCTGTTTTTATTGAAAATCATTCCATCCCTTCTAAAGAATCCTCCAGTGTCTCGGATATCTTTAGTCCTTCTATAATCCAAAGTGTGATTAAATCTCTTATTTATTTGGGAAAGTGGAATTTGATCTCTTTTTTTGATATTCCCAAGCACAACAAAATTATCAATGTCTTGACAAGCGATCAAACCGAACTGTAGAAGAATGAGAAACATTTTGCTCTCATGTGATGGTGTATTTGTTGATCATTTTTATTACTGAAATAATACAGTTGAAGGTACTAATGCTGGCGGCACACAGCGGGCTTAACGAGACGTCGCGCCAACGTAGCACCAGTAGGGTGTGAGCGGGCCTCGGCGCGTCGTAATTGATCGAGCGAAGCGAGATCTGTAAATCAACTGGGGCAAATTGGCGTTGTATGTATGTATGTATGTTTGTTTGTCCGAGGATAACTTTCAAAGCGTTTATCCGATCTTCGTGAAATTTGGCACATAGGTAGGTAGTGATGGCATAAATTTGGTGTGACCAATGAACTTAAAATATGGGGTGCGGGTTGTTGAGATATTGGGGTTCAAGAAACCAAAATGAGACAATCCGGTCAAGTGGCACGTCTAATATAAAGTCTAAAATGAAACTTTGTAGTTTTTAAGTTATTAGCCATTATAAAAACTGAACTTTGACAGAACTTACAGGGTACACCAGTAATCCTACATTGCTGAAATTTGGTATGCGTGAAGCTTTAGTAACACAAATAAAGGCAAAAGTCTAAAATCCAGAATAACTACAATTGAACCAATGACTGAATTCCCGTTACCTGTAATTTGAATGAAGCTGTAGGTCAAGTTAGTTGGATATTCATTTTGTGTCACTATATTGATAGTCAAAGGTTACGCGAGATCTCAGTTCGGGGCGACCCACTAGTGCAATTAACTGCACACAGCAGCGTTCTACCGGATGTTTTAGCGGTGTGACCTTAACAATCCTTATTCTCCCTGGACTGGGATAAAACGCTGAGTCGTGGCGTAGGCGAGGTATGACTGAGACCCGCTGTATTATACCGAGGAGCCCTTACTGTGCACCCACGCTACCCTGTCTGTCATGTCGTATCCCGCCATGCCCGCTGTAAGTTGGTGGCTTAAAATAAATAATAAACTCATAAATTGAATCATAAAACGACTACAAAGTTTATTGAGGTTGAAATTGACTTTGATAAGTTATCTGAAAAGGCAATGTTGAGCTGAAATCTAATTTCTACCTACACAAGATCTAACAATATTTTAGGAGAAGTAAAGTTATATATTAGAGGTAAGAGATAAAAGCATACCGTCCTTTATTTATATCTTCTAGTACTTTAACTTTTCCAAGGACCAACAAACCAGTTCTACCTTTCATGCTCATACACATTCATACTATGAGGACACAGTTGAACACTTGGTTACGTCCAGTGGGGTAGCGTAGTAGGGGAGGCAGGGGCGCCCCGCCTCCAGCCAGTGGCACCTCTAAGAGGTGGCCAAATTTAACAATCATCATCATCATATCAGCCGTAGGACGTTCACTGCTGGACAAAGGCCTCCCTCATTAATCTCCAGGAACTGCAGTTGGAAGCGGCCTGCATCCAACGCCGACCTGCGGTTCTTACCAAGTCGTCTTCCCATCTTGTAGGTGGACGTTCTACGCTGCGCTTGCCGGTCCGTGGCTTCCATTCAAGAACTTTCCGGCCCCATCGGCCATCTGTTCTGCGCGCTATATGGCCTGCCCATTGTCACTTCAACGTGCTAATCCGTCGGGCTATGTCTGTGACTTGAGTTCTCCTACGTATCTCCTCATTTCTGATTCGATCCCGTAGAGAAGCCCCGAGCATAGCCAATATAATTTAACAATATATAATATTAATATCTTGTAAATATTTAATTCAATTCATATTTTTGTCGCATATACAATGCCAGCTGTGAGAGAAGTTTTCATTCTGAAATTGATCAAAAAATATTGAAGATGAACAATGAGTATTTAAGAGCTACCAAATCTGGCTCTCTCGTCTATTGAGCAAGAAGTCATACTTGAATGATGATTATACTTCATACTTGATGAATAGGTGATATAGAAATTGATATTGCAATAAACGACTTTAAGCTTAAAACAGTAGACAAATAAAGTTTTATTTAATGGTAGTAGTTTGGTTTTAGATTCTAAGGAATATATATTAATTTTCAATATAAATATTAACAGTATCGTCGTAGTTCTAATTGGAAGTCAAATTGCGTTTTAAATTCAATTCGCTAATAACTTAATCTTGATGATTGTCAAGGTATAATCATGTGTTATATACCTCTTATATCATGATGCCAGTTCTTGCGGAAAAGTTTTTTTAGAATTACTGTATACTATAGTCTATTAAATTGAAATACTTAAATAAGAGGGCGGCAAAGTTTTCTTCCGCCCCGGGCGGCTGACACCCACGCTACGCCACTGATTACGTCGTAGATTTCAATGGCTTGCACAACGATCTCTAAACGTAACATAAACTTGTTTTTGATGTATTTGTATGATTTGACAACTCTCTTAAACATATTTAGGCACTAAATACGATTAGGCATTGTTGCGCAAAGAAGCATTCAAAAAGGATTTCAAGGGCGATGATGACAATAAATTAAAGAATTAAACAAAAATGTGTACCATTATTTTGTAAAAGTGTGCCATACCTCCGTTTAGAAGATACGAGCGATTAAAGTTTTCTAAGAAAAAATCATGATTTTTATGAGAAGATATCAAACTGAAAAAAGCAATCAAAGAGGATATCGAAGTGGAAGAAGTGATTAAATAGGATATCGAAGGACCCCCAGGACCTGAACCAAGAGCCCATGGACCTGGCCACCTGGACCTAGACCCTTGAACCTGGACTCCCTGGACCTGGACGCCCTGGACCTGGACGCCCTGGACCTGGACTCCATGGACCTGGACTCCCTGGACCCCTTGGATGCCCCTTGACCCGGACCCCATGGACCTGGAACTGGACCCCCTGGACCTGGACTCCCTTGACTTGAAGAAAAAGAAAAAGACAAAGAGTCATTTCTTGCAGTCCTCCACTGGCTGTTAAAATATATGAAAACGTAGTACCTACGTGTGTTGTATGTAATAGTATTTTTTGTTTTATATCTATATCTATATATATATTTCTCATATAAATATTCTATGTATTATTATTGTTATATCAAGTAGGTTTATGTATTAATTCTAACTGTAATCGGAGTTTATTGTTATTTGTGTTTCTTTTTGTTTTTTTTTAATTAACATTTTATTGTTAAAAGTTAGCACGCCAACCTTTTTTGTTACCTCTGAGGTTGGCAGGTAGAAAATGCTATTAGCATTAAGCCCACCTTTTGTACATGTAATTTGTATTTTTGTGCAATAAACTATTAAATAAATAAGTAAATAAGTATATAAGTAAATAGGTCAATAAGTAAATAAGTAAAGAAGAAGAAGAAGAAGAAGAAGAAGAAGAAGAAGAAGAAGAAGAAGAAAAAGAAGAAAAAGAAGAAGAAGAAGAAGAAGAAGAAGAAGAAAAAGAAGACCTGGACTTCTTAGACCTGGACCCTTTGGATCCCATTTGACCTGGACCCCCTGGAACTGGACTCCCAGGACCTGGGCCACCTCGAACTGAATCTCCTGGAACTGGACCCTCTGGACCTAGACTTCCTAGGAAATGGACGCCCTGGGCCTGGACCTTGACCCTCTAGACCTAGATCTGGACTCCCTGGACCTGCTCCCCCTGTATATCCCCCTTGACCTGGACCACCTGGACCCGGACCCCTTGGACCTGGACCTGCTAGACCTGGTCCCCCTGAATCACACTGCCCTGGACCCCCTGGACCTAGATCTGGACGCCCTAGACCTTGACTCCCTGGACCTGGATTCCCTGGACCTGCTTCCCTGGATCCTTCTGACCTGGACCCCTGAACCTGAACTCCCTGAATCTGGACTCCCCGGATCCCACTGACCTGGACTCCCTGGACCTGGACTCCCTGGACCTGCTTCCCCTGGATCACCCTAACCTGGATCCCTGGACCTGAACTCCCTGGACCTGGACCCCTTGGAACTAGACCCTTGGACCTCGACCCCCTAGACCTGGACCTTCTGGACCTGGATCCCTTGGACTTGGACCCCCTGGAGCTAGACCCTTGGACCTGGACCTCCTAGACCTGGAATTCTTGGACCTGGATCCCCTGGACGTAGTTTTCCTTGGCGTGGACTCCCTGGACCTGGACCCCCTAGATCCCCTTTGACCGACCCTTGGACCTGGACCCTCGGATCTCCCCTGAACTGCTCCCCCTGGATCCCCCTGACCTGCACCCCCTGGACCTGGACCTGGACCCCCTGGACCTGGACTCTCTGAACCTGGACCCCTCGGAACTAGAACCTTGGACCTGAGCCACCTGAACCTGGAGCCTCTGGACCTAAACCCTTAGACCTGGACCTCCTGGACCTGGTCCCCCTAAATACCCCTGACCTCGACCCTTTGGACCTGGCCTGGACCCTCTGGACCTGGACCCCCTGGACCTGGACTCTCTGGACCTGGACCCCTGGAATTAGACCCTTGGACCTGGATCCCCTAGACCTGGAATTCCTGGACCTGGAACTCCTGGACCTGGATCTTCTGGACCTGGACTCCCTAGAACTGAACCCCGTGGACCTAGACCCTTGGACCTAGACCCCCTAGACCTGGAACTCCTGAACCTGGATCCCCTGGACCTGGCCCCCTGGACCTTAACCCCCTGGATCCACCTTGACTTGGTACCCATGGACCTGGACCCCCTGGACCTGGTCCCCCTGGATCCCGCTGACCTGAACCCCTGGACTTGTATTCTCTGGACCTGGACTCCCTGGACCTGCTTCCCCTGGATTGTCCTGACCTGGACCCCCTGGACCTGGACTTCCTGGACCTGGACTTCCTGAAACTAGACTCTTGGACCTGGACCACCTAGACCTGGAACTCCTGGACCTAAATCCCCTGGACCTGGACACCCTTGATCTGGACCCCCTGGACCTGGATTCTCTGGATCCCTCTTGACCTGTACCCTCTGAACCTGGACCTTCTAGATCTGGACCCCCTGACCCTGGACCACCTGGACCTGGACTTCCTTAACCTGGACTCTCTGGTCCTGGACCCCCTAGACCTAGGCCCTTGGACCTGGGCCCCATAGACCTGGAACTCCTGGACTTTGATCCCCTGGACCCAGACCCTTGGATTTGGAACCTCTAGACCTGAAACTCCTGGATCCCCCTTGACCTGGAACCCCTGGACCTGGATCTGGACTCCCTAGATCTGGACCTGGACCCCCTGTACTTGGACCTGGATCCCCTGGACCTGGACTCCATGGACCTGGATCCCTTAAACCTGGACTCCCTAGAACCTGGACCTTCTGGAATTAGACCCTTGAACCTGGTGCTATTAGACCTGGAACTCCCGGACCTGGATCCCTTGGACCTGGACTTCATAGAACTAGACCCTTGGAATTGGACCCCCTGGACCTGGACCCCCTGGACCTGGACCCCCTGGACCTTGACCCTCTGGATCTTTCTTGACCTGGTCTCCCTGGACCTAGACTTCCTGGATCTGGACCCCTGGATCTCTCTGACCTGGACCCCTGGACCTGGACCTGGACCCCCTGGACCTAGACTTCCTGGAAATGAACTCACTGGGCCTGCACATAAACCCCGAAGCCCTAGATCTGGACCCCTTAGACCTGGACGCCCTGGACCTGGACGCCTTGGACCTGGACCTGGACGCCCTGTACCTGCACCTCATGGACCTGCTCTCCCTGTAGATGCCTCTTGACATGGACCTCCTAGTCCTGGACTCCCTGGACCTAGTCGCCCTGGATCCTACTGACCTGGACCCTCTGGACCAGGACCTGGACCCCCTGAACCTGGACTCCTAGGACCTGGACTCCCTGAACCTGGACTCCCTGGACCTGCTCCCTCTGGATCCCTCTGACCTGGACCCTCTGGACCTGGACCTCCTGAAATTATCTTGATCTAGACCCCTGGACCTGGTCTCTCTGGATTCCACTGACCTGAACCCCCTATACCTGGATTCTCTGTACCTGAACTCCCTGGATCTGGGCTTCCTGGACCTGCTCACCTTGGATACCCCTGACCTGGACCTCCTGGACCTGGACCCCCTGGACCTGGACCCCTGGAACTAGACCCTTGGACCTGGACCCCCTAGACCAGGAACTCCTAGACCTGGATCCTCTGGACCTGGACTTTCTGGACCTAAACCCCCTGGACCTAGACCCTTTGACCTGGACCCCTAGACCTGGAACTTCTGGACCTGGATCCTCTGGACCTGGACTCCCTGGACTTGGACTCTATGGACCTAGACCCTTGGACCTGGACCCCCTATACATGGAACTCCTGGACCTGGATCCCCTGGACCTGGATTCCCTGGACCTGGACTTTTGTGGCCTGGACCCCCTGGATCTTTTTGGACCTGGACCCCTTGGACCTGGTCTCCCTGGACTTGGACTCCCTGGATCTCCCTTTACCAACTTGATTCATTTTAAGGCGCTACTCACGCTTGACCAAAAAAAATTAATGCCAAAATGTTTTTCTTCGAAAACGAGCTGATGTTTTAAAAGAAACTGCACCTGTGTCTCCTCTGGTTATGAGTGCTGCCGTACTGCCCCAGTTAAAAAAAAACACCGTATATAATTTTATAATAATAATAAATTGTTATCAAATATGTGAATACGATAAAAAAGTATAGCATGCTTTAAAATTCAATTACTCTAAAACTAGAAACCGCAAATTTATTAGACAAGACATAATTAACAATAATTTAACAAAAGTATTCATACAACTAAACATTACATATTTTTGCTATAATAAAGAAGCAGGAATTTATAGATGTACCGTTTAAACCTATGGGTATTAGTGCCATAGATATCCAAGTCATATAAAGTAACCAGCTCGTTATCTAAACGACACTTTCGAGGGGGGAGATTGTTAAATGAAACATTGTTTCTGTTTAAGGATACCATAAAGGTTGCGGAGTTACGGAATCTATATCTGATGTTTATGTCAATGGACGCCGACTAGGGCAGTCCATAGTCGAATGAAGAATTTTGTGTAAATATTAGTTGGGGAAAAAGTTTCTTCGCATTTTTTAAAAAAATACCAAACATTTTTTACTATAGTTTATTAACATTTAACTAAAGTATGTAGGTACCATTTTGTTCGATAACTTTTTGCCATCTTGTAGGTAGGGACATGTTCCCATTGCTATAGAAATTTTGGGGCTTCTGATCAAAACACCGCGACAAGTAGCTTTGGCAGTCCTCTCGTGATGTTAACCTGACACTACCTAAAGAATTCTGAAGGGACCGAAACAGGTGGAAATCTGAAGGTGCAAGGTCTGGACTATACGGCGGGTGCATTAACACCTCCCAGCTAAACTCTCTTAAGTTTTGCTGATTGGCTAAAGATGTGTGAGGTCTAGCGTTATCATGATGAAAAACCACACCCCGTCTGTTGATTAATTCCGGCTGCTTTCTCTCAACTTCTTGCTTTAATCTCATCAGTTGTTCGCAGTAGAGTTCAGAATCGATGGTCCTGCCTGGTGGTAACAGCTCATAATGAATAATGCCCTTCCAATCCCACCACACACACACAGCATAACCTTGTTGCGAGTTAGCCCGGATTTTGCCACAGTCTGTGAAGCCTGACCGGCCTTTGACCACGACCTTTTTCGCACGTTCTTGTCGTACGTGATCCACTTTTCATCACCAGTTATCAGCTTTTTCAAAAATGGTTGTGTTTCATTACGTCGTAATAAAAAATCACAAAAATGAGTACACGGTTCATTAGGTTTCTCTTAGTGAGCTCGTGGGGTACCCAAATATCGAGCTTTTTAGTGTACCCAGTTTTTTTCAAATGCTCCAAAACTGTTTTGTGGTCAATTCCCAGTTCTTCAGCTACGTCGTAACTACTAATATGCCAATCTTGTTCCACTTTTTCAAAAATGGCATTATTTTTATCCGTAATAGGGCGACCAGGGCGACGTGCATCTTTGACATCAAAATTTCCGGATTGAAAACGCTTAAACCAAATTTGTGCTACTCTCACAGACACTGCACTAGGTCCATAAACATCGCAAATTTTTTTCGCGGCTTGCGTTGAATTTTTACCTTTTTTGTAGTAAAATTTTAAAATGTATCGAATTTCTTCATTAGATTCACTCATCCTTATAGCACGAAAAACAAATAAAAATCACACATTTTCCTAATTTGAATTTGGAATTATCTTCTTTAAAATTTAAACTTTGAAAATTACCAAAACCAGCCAGATACAAATAGTTACAAATATAGCCAAAGAGATTTTATTACAAGTTCATACATACTATAATGCGAAAAGACTTTTTCCCCAACCTATTATATTAGGTAAATATAATCTCTTCTGTAAGTTAAAATATCGACTTCAAAAGATTTACACCGGTTGGCATATCCTGATAGTGACTTACAATATAAAAAATACGTTTATGTAGGATTTTACTGTAAATGGAGAGTCAAATACTCATTTATAAAACAATAAAGTTGATATTTTCATCTAAATATTTTTTATACTATAAGGTTTTGCCTAACCTTAGAATCCTAGGAAACACGTCGAGTCATAACTATTAATTGACGTTATCATACATTCTTTTAATAATAAACACGAACTTGGTGTAAAAACACTAGAAAACAAATAAGTCATCAGTAAAATGTAAATACAAATTAAAAAGATATTAATCTCACGATAACACACAGGCCATTATCGGATACTCATGCTAACGAAAAAAATGACAACGGAAAAATTGTTTAACGACTGCAATAAACTATCGATAAACAATGCACACTGACAAGTAACTTTTTCACAAAAATATAACCGACTTCAGATAACAATAAAAACCAAACCACTCAAACAATTTTAATGAAATTATCATGGGATCAATCTAAAAGTACATCCTTTCAATTAACAAACTATTTTTTCAAATCGGTCGATATATAACGGAGTTCTGAGTTAAACATAAAAATTAAAAAAATTTAAGACTTATATGATTTTCTCATGGATGCCACTGTCAGAACTGGACTAAATGGAAATCATCTAAATCGGTCCACCCAGTTGTAAATTCTGAGGTAACAAATATAAAAAAATACAGTCGAATTGAGAACCTCCTCCTTTTTTGATGTCGTTAAGAAACAGAACACCACTGTCGCAAATTAGTAGGTACTTTTACAACAGTTGTTAACCGATACGGATGGTATCACCAAAGTAGAGCGCATTGCGGGACGTCGACTGCTAAATAAAAGCCTCCCCCATAGATTTGTAGATAGATTTAAAAATTTTAAATCCTGATACTAAAAAAAACACGGAAAACTGACATAGCGAAGAATCACCCCCGTTAAATTAGCTTCGTTTCCATAAAAAAACACATCAGAATCGATCCATCCGTTTGGGAAATGTGATGCCACAGACAGACAGACACACAGACATAGGCGACAAACTTATAATACCTCTATTTTTGCGTCAGGGATTAAAAAAGATCCCAAATGTTTAACACGAATGTCTAGTGATTTTTCTTATAAATAATTTAGGTCATATTGCATTTATTTCAACAGACAGGCATTTTCTATTTATTCTTATTATTATTAATTGTTTATTATTTTTCCATTTATTTTATTTTTATTTCATAACAGACAGGCATCCGCTTTTATCAATGATTAAAATTAGTGCCAAACTGCTTTAATACCGTTGATTTAATGTAATACCTGATAAAGATTGCTGGGAGCCAATTGGTGTAAAACAATCGGTCGCTCTGGAAATTCATGGATAAGGACTATGTTCAACAGTGGACGTCTAATGGCTTATATAATGATGATGATGAGTAATCTAATTCCAACCTGATACAAAATTTAATTTCAAGAAAACTATAATTTACGTGCTTTACGAAACGGGTATTTTCCACTCGCAGGTAAAGTTAACGGGTCCCGTAGAAGCTAAAATATATTTTTACTGTGCTTCTTGCAAACCGTGTGATAAAAACATGACCGGTTTACCTAATTAAAACAAGTTTGGCGAAATGAGAGTCAAATTAAAACTTTCTATGTATTATCAGGGGATTAGAAGTTGATGTGGCATTGTGTCAGGCACAAAGCTCTGCCGTCGGACCAAACAATTTCTTGAGTCGAGGCCACGCTATAGAAAGCAAACGTAACAATTCTAATGGCGACGTATGTCAAGGCGGTACGAAGTTCGACGGGTCAGCTAGTTATTATCTAGATAATGTAAGCAGTAAGGTTTTGGAACATACCTCCCGTACTAGTTAAAAACTTTGTTACAGCGAGGTAGCTCTATATACATCCTCCATAGTTAAAACAAAAAAATATTTAGTATAAATCTAATAAGAATGCATTTTTTCATATATTTATTTTTAACTATTTTGGTATTTTACACTCACCAAATAAGGTACTTGCCAGAATACTGGCCGCTGGTAAGGTTGAGTTTTTTTCCCAACGTCGGGCTCGTTGAGAATAAGTCAATTTTCACAGCTACATGATGATGATGGTATTTTGTCTGTTAAAGCTTGAGAAACACTGTTGTCTATCAAAACAACATGAACTATTTATTGTTGATTCAAAGCTCTACGTCATGTGTCATAACAAGTTCACGTGAAGCCGTAAGCCAAACTATTTTTATAGTGACGCCTAAACGATTTGTTTTTTCGACAACACAAGTAGAAAAGCAGTGATATAAAATAAAAAAATCTCTAGTATTTAATACAGTGTTTCTAAATGAATTGATTTAAATAATTTATTTTTAATAATATAATTGTTTTTTAATGAGAAATTAAACTATCATTGTATTTAATTGGAAAATGTAATCATGCTGTGAAATTATTTTGTAATAAATTTTCTACGCGTAGAGGAAAATCCTGAATAAAATGAATTCATCAGAAATCTTACTTATTTTTAATATATGAAGTGATTTAATCCGTTTTTCTAAATTCAATATTCAACCTTAATTTTATTGACAAAAACTGTGGCCATTAGTGATTCGAGCGTCAGAATGATAGCAATTTGTAAACAAAGGTAACCCGTTCGTAAGTGAATAATGGCCCAGAAGAATTTCAAGAAAACAATTTCTTTTTGGATTCCTGCTAAACGTGAGTTCATTTATTTTACTGTTATTTCACTTAAGGTTTTTTTAAAACAGACAGCACAGGCTAGACCAAAAAAAACTATTTTTATTTTTAAGATGAGGCCTTTTTCATAATTTTATATTATTTAATTTTAAAAGAGGAGTATAATTCGTAATTTAAAAAAACCTTAATTTAAACATTATGAACTTGATTTCTTGTTTTTTGTACATATTTATGAGTTCAAAATCCACAAGGGCATTACACTAGAATTCACTTTATCGTCAAGTTGGTAATAAAATGTAGATTGCTAGATAACTATTTAATGTTAAACCAAACTAGAATACCTAAACATAGAAAACTTAAAGACTAATACGCGGTGGTACAATGGACGGCCTTATCACTTAAAGTGATGTCTTCCAGGCAACCTTTGGATAGACTGGATTGACGAGATCGTAAAAATTTAAATAAAATAACAGAAGTGTTTCCATGATCTACTGATATTTTATCAGGGTCTGGGTGTTTTTAAAAAACAATTAACAAATATACGAGTAGTATATAAGTATTCAAACAGTTATCTAACTCCCAAAGTACAAGCTTTGCTTTGTTTAGGGATAGATAGCACTGTGTGAAATGTCCAGCGTTATGTGTTTATTTATTTCTAGTTTTCCAAAGACACTATAAAGTTTTGACAGTTTTTTCAGACAACAAAGTAAATGTGACAAAAATTAGGCAAAAACAAGCTGCAACGCTTCTTGGCTGCCTCCGTGTGACCGTCATCATTGGCCAGATATTCTCATTGATGCCTTTCGTTGGAGTATTCAGCAGTAATGCTAGCGATGTCAAGTAAGTAGTATTTTAATGAAATAAGACCTAAAGCCCTCCTACACTTACACGTATAGTAATAATAATGGCGTATCTCATTTCTCTGATAACCAATACTCTATCTCATAAGCATTGCTATAACATTAACCCGAATTCTAATCCATGTGTTGCAATAGTACTACCTGTCTTACCTCCATCTTGTCATATTGATGTTTACAAGAAATATGAACAGGCCTTTTACTCGTTGGCTTCGGCCTTGGTAATGCCTTTGTAAAGGTCCAGGCCTATAACTTGAGTTAAGAAAGAAATACGTAGATTAATAATATAACTTTTATTTCAGGCAACAATCTGCACATACAAAAAATGATTACAACGCCCATACCTATAAATACCTTAAAAACATAACATAAATAAAATCATAAACCTAAAATCTAATACTTTTGTTTATTTGGGGGATTTTGTTTCTTAGCTGCTTCCCTGTAGCGCCTGTAAACGCCTCTGACTGGCCAGAAATCCGGATCAAGTAGCACCTCCTCAGGCTAGGATTATATGACATCCGTGCTTGTCAAAAATCAAAATCAAAATAACCATCTTTTTGAACAAAAACATGGTACAACAATACTGGAACACTATAGTATTCGCAGAAATTATAAACTGTGTCGGGAACACTAACGCCCCCTCCGAGTTTATTATTTCCAATTATTAAAAAAAAATATATATATGTTAAGCATGCGTGATTATGTGTGCGTATGTGTGTATGAGTTTGGGTGTATGTATGAGAGGGTGTGTGTGTGTGTGTGTGTGTGTGATGTTTGTATTTGTGTGTGTGTGCGTGAACTTGCTTGTGTTTGTGTGTGTATGACCTCCATTCTATACAGCAACTTTAAAAAGGTCTTCAGTTTCTTCATATGACAGTGTTATGAGCCACTGAATACATTTTTGTTGGCATTTATAGCGGGGTAAGGGAGACAAACTGCTTGGGTTTTGCAGTATTCTAAGTAATACTGTTAGTATGTAACTTTTTGTCGAATAAATTAATGCAATACAATTAAAATTAGTTTTCTTACCAACATTTTCATAGTTTCCACAAAAAAAGTTTTTAAAACACTGTTTAATGCGTGTTTAAAAATACCTTATCAATTTTTGTTTAATACTTTTTCAAACAGTTTTAAGCGGGAGTTTAACTTTTTTATGGTAAGACCCTTTATCTTTTTCAGATTCTTAAAAACCTCATGGAAATGTGCCTACGCTCTTCTATCAGTGGTTGGGCAAATATTTATGACAGTTATGTGCATAAATAAACTGATTTATACCACCACAACTCTTATGGGAACAAGTTAGTACACTTTGACACTTCATCCATTACTTGGTATAGATAATAATTTCGTAGAATCTTTCTAAAAACAGAATGTAGAGTCGAGTATAATTTGTTATATCTAGGTACTTATTTAATACCAGCTGTTGCCCGCGACTTCGTACGCGTTACACTACTAAGTGTGTAGGTCACCTAGAAATAAAGCTAAACTCACTGTTGCAACTTGACTTGACACCCCATTTTTATCCCATAGGAACTGATTTATGGGATAAATGGTAGCCTATGTGGTGATCCAGGTTATAATATACGTATATACTAAATTTCATCGAAATCGGTTAAGCTGTTACGGCGTGATTGAGTAACAAACAAACAAACATCCAAACTTTCGCATTTATATTATTAGTGTGAAGTGTGTTAATACTTTTGACAAGACGGATATTTCATTTAATTTATTTATACGAAAAATAAATAAAATTGTGAACGAAAGAAATACAATAAATAATTAATTTAAACAATTTATGAGCATAATTAGGTAATTCAATTAACATGGTAAAAAACGTTATAAAAACCAACCACATAATCAACATAAAAATTCAATGTTACCAGTAAAAAGTAATAACTATACATCGTCAATAAGACCTCCCATTGTAATTGTTGCTTTGTGAATTTTTATTTTTACGTCTGCCTCTTTTGAAATATACAATAAAGTATTTTCCTTCATTCATTTATTCATCATCATCATCTCAGCCCGTCTGTACCCACTGTTGGGTATAGGAGTCCTCTGTATTCCGCTATTCTTTCCGCTCCCTTGCGAGTGTCATCCATCGACACCCAGCTACGCTTACAAAGTCATTCGACCGTCGTTGAGCGGATGGTGTGCGAGCATCCTCTGTAATCGCCTTCGTCCAACGCCCGTCATCCCTCCTAGCCAAGTGTCCAGTCCATCTCCACTTCAGCCCTTTGATCCCATACCCACGTCCACAACCTTTGTGCGACGTGGACTTCTACACTGGGTATGTGCTCCATTGCCCGTTGAGAGACTAATCTTATGCATGTATTCCTTTGCGAGCGGCCATGTCTCTGAACCGTAAGTAAGAAATGGCACATTGTTTAAAGTTTGTTTTTATTCAGGTTTAAAATATTAAGTAATGCCAAAAATTAAATATTACGATACGTTTTTTTATGATAACATTGCTACAAATTAACAAATTTGATTTTTTTCTCGAATTGTTGTACTTGTGCTGAGAGGCCTTGCTTCTTGCCAAATTTCATGATTTTAAGTCAACGCGAAGTGTCAGAAGATGCGACGTAAATGGCCGTATTTTTTATAATATGTTGACTTACACTTAATTTTTTTTTACAGCTCTAAAGGATCGTTGACCTAAAAAACTAGTTATATGAGTATTCCTGGTGAACAATAAAGAGTGATTCTAATATATTTTTAGGTCCATTTATTTTCTACATGACGACCATGATCACGATGCTAATGTTCTTCCAAATAGCCATGAACTGGCCAGCGCTGGTCCAGGTGGTATCCAAGACCGAAGAGTTGGATCCTAGCTTTGACAACACTGTGACGAGGAAATGCAATATAACTTGCGGGGTTGTCTTGTTTTTGGCGTTAGGTGAGTGGGGCATATGAGAGTGAGTAGTGACAAGGCTCCTTTGCAGACGCATCTATTTTATTACCGAGCGGTCATGGCACAGGCAAATATGCAACGAAAAATATCGGGTCACTCAAAATGCATGCTCCAAATATCCATCAGTTAAGTCGTGAAAAATTACCAAACAGACAGTGAGACAGAGTAACTTTCGAGTTTATAAAAAAATAAATATTAGTACATATTGGATAGTATGGATAGTGATCGAAAAGAAGATTTTTTAATGCCACTTCACTGCATTCAAACTGTTTAGTTTAACTGATAACTTGAACTATACTTATAAATTTTTTTGCAAATACATACTAAAATACATAGAAAACCATCCAGACAAATATCTGTAGGTCATACATACATTTAGTCCGCAACGCGAATCGAACTCGGAACCTCTAGCGTCTCAATCCTCTTCGCCCACGGCGCCACGGAGGTCGTCTGATAAAGTAGATTTTTCTATTTCAGTGGAACACATACTCTCTCTGCTATCAGCGCTGGCTGCAGCCGAGATATGCTACCCTAAGAAGAGTACCTACGAGGGTTTTGTAAGACATTTCTACCCTTGGGTTTTTAACAGTTTGCCGTATTCACCGTTATTGGGTATTATTACTCAGGTAGGCTGTTTTTATAAGGGTTCAAAAGATCTTCTGAATTTTCATCCATCTTTTCTATCATCTAGTCAGTCATTTATCTCCCGCTAAATCGATATCGAGCCTATAAAAATTGAAAAAGTGTTTCAACTAATTCATTAGATGTCATTTTTCGAAACGAGATTATCGATATTTTTTTGTTTTAACTTTGACAGTTCAAAAGTTGAACGTAATCGTTTGACGTAAAAGTTTTTCCTTAGAATGTTATCAAAATCAGAACACAAAATATTCCTATCTGCTGAACTATTTAAAGTGGTGGTGATTCAGATAGCCCTAGCGGTGCTCTACCCTTGGACTCCCGCTTGTCACCATTTTTTGGGACTCCATATATATATATAGATACAGGGTGGCGACATGACCAGTGGCCATATTTGAACACCATGTCTTCTTCGTTTTTTAGGGTCCCGTACCCAAAGGGTAAAACGACCTATTTCTAAGAATCTGCTGTCTGTCTATCTGTCTGTCACCAGGTTGTATCTCATGAACCGTGATAGTAAGATGAATAGTAAGTTGAAATTTTCACAGGTGATGTATTTCTGTTGCCGCTATTACAACAACTACTAAAAAGATTATAAAATATACAACAAACGTGATTTTTTTGATCGTTTTTGCTCGATATTGATAACGACAACAGGTAGACTCTTGAAATATTCACAGAATATTTAATTATATAGTCACTTTAAAAATAAATAATTTAATTAAAATAAAACAAATATTTAAGTCTTTTCCCATACAACAGACATGATTTTTACCATTTTTATAGATAATGGTAGGGAACCCTTCGTGCGCGAGTTCGACTCGTACTTGGTCGGTCTTTTAATTTGTGATAGTCAAGCATTCGACCACTACCTCACCTGATGGTAAGTGATGGTGTGATCAAAGATGGAGCCCGCTTGTTTAAAAAGAACCTGTTTACTCTAAGACTCCTTTTGTCGTTCTGAGTTTTTTTATTTGGAAGTATTCTAAATCCAAATCAGTTAAAATTATTCACAAAAATGATATTACACTTTGCAATTAGGTACATGAGAATGGACACCTTTGCATTACTGCACTGTGTTTGTCCATATGTCACTCGTAAATAAGTTATATCCATCCAAGTTATATCGCTCACGGTAGGACTAGTCCACCAATTTAAGGTTGCGCAGCGAGTTATGGAACGGGCTATGCTTGGAGTTTCTCTGAAGGATAAAATCTGTAACGAGGTTATCCGACAGTTACCAGAGAACCAAAGTTACCGACATAGCTCAATGGATTAGAAAACTGAAGTGGCAGTGGACTGGCCATATATGCCGGAGAACCGACAACCGTTGGGGTAAACGAGTTCTGGAGTGAAGACCGTGTCTCGGAAAACGTAATGTGGGGCGTCCCCCGGCAAGGTGGAGCGATGACATAAGGAAGGTGGCGGACAGAAATTGGATGAGAAGAGCCGAAGACCGGGCTCAGTGGCGCGTATTGGGAGAGGCATATGTCCAGCAGTGGACTAATGTGGGCTGATGATGATGATGAAATAAGTTAGGTGGGTAGATAAAATAGAAAAGTAGGTAAACAGTAGATCCATTTAAATTAATTTTAATTTAAACTTCGTATTTTATCCTTTCTCTTATATTATTTTATCTATAACTTGTTAGAACTGACACTTTTTATATCGCCAATCTTTATATATTTTTTATATACATATATGGCAAACGAGCATGCAGTCCACCCGATGTTAAGTGGCTACTGCAGTCCATGGATACCACATAGAATTCAAAATATGTTGTCTTTATCTCTATGTGGATACGTTGCCATACTATAGGACTTAGCTGTTATGCCTATGTGCCAGTAATTACATGAACATACCATTACCATCTAACCGGAACACAGCAGCACATGTACTGCTATTTGGCGGCAGATAAAGGTAAGGTGGTGGTGCCCACCTCCTCGAGCCCGTTCACAAAAGCTCTACCGCCAGTGTATAAGTTTTCCTATAAATATAAACTACTCAATAAGGCCTCTTCTTTTCAGTTCCTACACTTCCAATCCACATTTGTTTGGAACTTTTCTGACCTATTTGTGATTTGCATGAGTTACTACCTGACTTCGCGGTTGGGACATGTAAATAGGAAACTCCTTGCGGCTCAGAGAAAGGTAAGAGACAAAATTAACTTTTGAAACTAGCATGGTTATGAACTTCATTTTCACTATGCTAACAACTGCGTCAAAATATCGGAATACTAAAAAACTCATAAATTGTGATAAATATCCCGTTTTTAGGGTTCCGTACTTAAAGGGTAAAACGGGACCCTATTACTAAGTCTCCGCGGTCTATCTGTCTGTCCGTCTGTTAGCAGGCTGTATCTGATGAACCGTGAGAGTTAGACAGCTGAAATTTTCACAAATAGTGTAGTTCTGTTGCCGCTGTAACTCCAAACGTGATTTTTTTTGATCGTGTTTGCTCGATATTTATAACGGCAACAGGTAGACACTTGAAATATTCACAGGATATTTAGTTATAAATTTAATTTAAAAATAAATTATTAAATTAAAATAAAACAAATATTTAAGGGGGGCTCTCATAGAACAAACGTGATTTTTTCATATCGCGTGGAGTCCGGCGGGGCGCGGTATAAATTAGAAAGTATCTGTGTGTTCTCAACGTTTTCACGACTAAACGGCGGGACCAATTTCGATAAAATTTGGTACATAGATTGTGACCGGAATCGGGGCTACTTATTACTCAACTGCGAAGAAGGATAATGCGTTTAACATGCGTGCGAAGCCTGGGGCGGGTCAGCTAGTTTATGTATATTTCCATATAATAAAAATCTGCCCCTCTTCGTATGCCACACCAACCTACACAAATTATTTAATCCAAAAGTTATATAAATATGCATTAAAAACTAACATTCATATAAAGTTTATTTATTACTTCAAATCTTACAAATCAAAACCAAATGAAGTACTACATACGCTAATAAAGAAAATTTTATATTAGAATCTCATTCGGAACTTTATATTTCTAACTTTATAAATCCATTTGAATCCATTGGATTTTTACAAAACTCCGCATGCCTACTTAGCAATCACATTATCCCATAAAGTTGAAAATCGCACTTAGCGAGGAATTGCTTGTCACTTTCAATGAAATCAGATTGATTACTTAGATGTGGAAGAGATTATTGTTACAAAGTTCAGAGGAATCCCGGAGAATTTATTACGACATTGCGCATGGGTATGTTAGAGCTAAGCTCTTGCCAAATGCAACTGATGTTCCACTATTCGTTCAGTTTTAAGGTTGTCTCTACCGCCTGCACGTGAAAGTGATTTTCTTCTTTATCCGGCTCTTGGATCTTATTCACGGCCTTCCTCTTCCTCGTTTTAAAAATTTTAATAGCAAATATACATTTTCCCTTCAAATAATCTTCCTAAAACCCTGTATTTTGCGATCGAGCGAAGCGAAATCTCAAAATCAACTTGAGCAAATCGGCGTTGTATGTATGTATGTATGTATGTTTGTTTGTCCGAGGAGCATAACTTTTGATACGTTGATTCGACCATCGTGAAATTTGACATATACTCGTAGGTACAATCCTCGTGTGACTAAATGAGCTCTCTTGTCATCATTATCTCAAGGCTGGGTAGGAATTGTTTTTTCAAAGTGAACTTACTTATAGTATATAACGTTTATTACATTTATGGGAAGTCTAAATACCACCTCCTTTAATTCCACCTTTAATTTCGTTGTAGTTCTGGTAAATCTCTTGAACTCTATGTTCCGTACAAGTAATTGCACTTTGAACATCACATTCGAAACAAGAAACGTCAAATTAGCTGTGCATTTGCAGTATAAAGAGAAAAATAAATGGATTTTTCTTCAGTGCAGAGTGCAAAACGATATCTTCAAGTGAGTATTCAATAATTCATAATTAATTTTTTTCATAAACAATTTCTAAAATCGTGTTTGAACTTTGCTAACAACTAACAACATAATATAATAATAAAACATATATTATTTCAACCAACTTCCACAATACCAAACAGCTAATAATACTATAAATTAAAAAAAAATGTCCAAATATAAATGTCTAAAATGTCAAAAATAATAATTAAAAAAAAAAAAAAAAAAAAACTTCCGTATATGTCAAAGTGATCCTATAGCCAGCCATTAAATTGTATTACTAACAAAGTCATCGATTGAGTAGAAGCATCTCTCCAGTAAGTTTTCTTAATTCAAAGTCCTAATTTATTGATTGAGCGAAGCGAGATCTCTAAATCAACTTGGGCAAATCAGCGTTGTATGTGTGTATGTTTGTTTGTCCGACGATAACTTTCGTAGCGTTGATCCGATCATCGTGAAATTTGATACATAGTGATGGCACAATTTTGGTGTGACTAAATGAGTTAAAAATGTGAGGGGCGGAGGGGTTGTTGACATATTGGGGTTCAAAAGGGGTAAAAAAAACGAAAATGAGACTATTAGGTCAAGTAGGACGTCAAATGAAAGGTATTTATTAGTACGTTTCAACCTTGTTTTTTTTTTAGTTTAATTTTTGTAGTTTTTGAGTTATGACAAAATTCACAGTGTACACCAGTAACCCCACAGTATAGAAATTTGGTATTCGTATAGCTTTAGTGACACATATATAGACAATAGTCTGAAATCTAGAAAAACTGCAATTTTTACCCCTAAAAAGGATAAACATAAGACATGAATCCCCGTTACTTCTAATTTGAATGAAACTGGTAGGTCAAGTTAATTGGTTTCATTATCGTGGCACTAATTTTTGGCCGGCATGCGCGATTAAATATGTTTAAATTTCACGTGTTTGTATGATTTGACAAATTCCTTAATCATATTTAGCCACTAAATACGTTTAGGCATCGTTGTGCAAGTCGCCCTAAGGATATGTTTTGTTATATATATTATTAAATATATTTTGTTTTTTGGGAGATTCGCGAGATCTCAATTCGGGGCGAACCACTAGTACCAGGAGTGAATACTAGGGGTCAAATATTGAATAGGTTAAATTTGAATATTGTTTAATACAATTTTTGCATATGTTATTTTAATTACGATTATTAAGATTGTTATGGATAAATAAAATTAAATCCTCCTTGTTTAAGATAATTTCTGTTAGATAAGGTACCTACATATTTTATCTACTACCCTGTATTTTTCGATTGAACGAAGCGAGATCTCCAAATCAACTTGGGCAAATCGGCGTTGTATGTATGTATGTATGTACGAGGATAACTTTTGAAGCGTTGATCTGATCGTCGTCAAATTTGAGATATAAGTGATGGTACAATCCTCGTGTGACTAAATGAGCTAAAAATGTGAGGCGGTTGTTGAGATATTGGGGTTCAAACGGGGTAAAAAACAATCAAAATGAGACTATTAAAGTCAAACGGGACGTCTAATGAAAGGTATTCGTTTTTACATTTTAATCTCGGTTTGATTTTTAGTTTAATCTTTCTAGTTTTTATGCTATTAGCCCCAATAAAAACTAAAACTTGATGAAATTCACAGGGTACACTAGTGACCTCAAAATGCTAAAATTTGGTATTCGTGTAGATTTACTAACGCAATCATAGAGAACAATCTAAAATAACTGCAATTTCTACCCCTAAAAAAAACCAAAAGCCCGGTTACTTGTAATTTGTAGGTCAAGTTAATTGGTTGACAATTCGTGGCACTATTTCATTAGTCAAAGATTACGAGTAATATTTTTTTTTTGGGTGACTCGCGACATCTCAGTTCGCGGCGAACCACTAGTTAATTTTGTTTACACTACTTTTTAGGGTTCCGTATCCAAAGAGTAAAACGGCACCCTATTACTAAGGCTCCGCTGTCTGTCTGTGTCTGACTGTCATTCTGTCACCGGGCTGTATCTCATGAACCGTGATAGTTAGACAGTTGAAATTTTCACAGATGATGTATTTCTATTGTCGCTATAAGAACAAATACTAAAAACAGAATCAAATAAATATTTATGGGGGGCTCCTATACAACAAACGTGATTTTTTACTCGTTTTTGCTCGATATAGATTACGGCAACAGGTAGATGCTTGAAATATACACAGAATATTTAGATAAATATTCACTTTAAAAATAAATAATTAATTTAAAATATAACAATTAATAGTTAAGGGGCCTCCCATACAAGAAACGTAATTTTTTACCATTTTTATAGATAATGGTACGGAACCCTTCGTACGCGAGTCCGACTTGTACTTGGCCGGTTTTACTATTTATGATAGATTAGATTAATACTTCAATATTTCTAGTAAGTCGAGATATTTCACAAACTCCAGAGATCTTATTTACAAATGCTTTTGGTAATTTTCGTTTGGTCAAGGCTGCCATTTCATTACAATTTCCCATCCAAGTTGACCTAATTTGAGAGCAACTCAGTGCAAGATAAAATTGCTTTTCCACGTTAATCATAAATTTCATTTCTGTTACAGAATTTCTTATTTTGCTTTTAGTCTGTCCACGGCGCGTATGCCGTTCTAATCTCAAAACTGATAGATATAGGTCGCGTCATGTAATGTGGTGTTTGCGCATGGTACACTCGAGCACGAAAGTATTAGGCCAATTACAGCCAACTGACGAACCAATAGTGCACCGGCAAGCGTGTGGCGTGTAACCCGCCCGTCCCGCACCGCACCTCATACCACCAAATAGACCGACAAATCGCCTAATGCACATCTTGACCGCCAATCAGCGTTCTTTTTACATGACGCGATCTATACGAGACTTATTACCTGACTGCGAAGAAGGAGGGTAATGTTTTTATGGTGTATGTATGTTAAACATCTAAAGACCGTTGCAAACGATCTGTTTATTTTATAGAGATATGTTTATACTATTTCTTTACTTGAAAAACATTTACCCTCCACCATTCCAACTGTTATTTTTTAATGTAGTTTATAGATCATCTAGGTTAAATAACGTTCCGCTCGTTCACAACGGAAGGGTGACCAATACTGGCATGTGCAGAAAAGCTCTTCCGTGCTTCAGAGGACCACTAAGCTGTTGGATGCTGGCCGCACGAGATCGGTCGCTCTGGGAATCTATGGAGGAGGTCTATGTTCAACAGAGGATGACCATGTTCAAGTTGACATGACAGCGCGGCGCGAAATACCACGTGACATGTATCTTCACCAACGTGCCCAAAGTATCATCAGCCTGTCTGCACCCACTGTTGGGTATAGGTCTCCTCTTTATTACGCCATTCTTTCCGGTCCCTTGCGAGTCTCATCCATTGACACCCAGCTACGCTTTCAATGTCATTCGACCATCAGGCGGGTGGTCTGCCTCTTGGTCTACGAGCATCCCTTGGCTACTCTGCAATCGCCTTCGTCCAACGCCCGTCATTCCTCCTAGCCAAGTGTCCAGCCCATCTCCACTTCAGCCCTGCGATCCTCATACCCATGTCCACAACCTTTGTGCGACGTCGGATTTCTACATTGGGTATGTGGCCCAAGAGTGATATACTCTAATCTTATGCATGTATTCCTTTGTGAGCGGTCATGACTCGGAACCGTAAGTAAGAATGGGCAGTATATGTATGCCCAAAGTATATGATGTAATTATTACACTACAGACATAGACAATCATTTATTAACTACACTAGCTGACCCGCCCCGGCTTCGCACGAATGTTAATCAAAATTAAATATAGCCTATAGTATTCAGGGTTAGTTGAGCTTTCTATCAGTAAAATAATTATCAGTCAGTTTCAGTACTCATGTTTTTAAATCAAAACGGGTCTTTTCGCGCACAGATTTATATCAAAATTATAATTTTGACTAACCTCGACGTTTCGGCAAAGTTACATCGGCCATGGTCACGAGCGACGGTTCAGTACTTCCGGAGATTACCCATTAAATACAAACCTACAATAAATAATATATTAAATAAATATTGGTGAAGATCTATATATATATATATATATAAATCTTCACTAATATTTATTATATATATATAGACATAAAAATGTATTCGCTCGCTTCAAGTCATGAAAAGTTAGGTCTTCAAGTTAGGAAAAGTCATAAAAAAATTGAAGCTACATCAGCATTCCCCCGCCCAATCTTTTAAAGATGTCAAGACAAATAGGGTTGCAATGATGAGTCGTAATAAATTTTCAACTACCTGGGCGTTCTTCAGTCAATTTTTTCTAGATCTTGAAATAAGATTTATGTAACTGTAACGCGGGCGAAGCCGTAGGCAGGTCAGCTAGGGGAGCAGCGGGTTGGAAGATGCTCCGGTAGCCGCTTTTTTATGCATAGTTGCGCCCTATCTGTCTTGTAGCGAGTTGGTTGGAGGACGCTGTGGTAGCTAAAAATTGTGTCTGATTCATCATTGCGACCTTATTTTCGTTGAAGAGAGGGGGCTGCGGTCGCTACGTCGTTTTGGCATGACGGAATAACAAATATCAAAAACATTTTTCTATAGAAACTTTGACAACTCATTATCTCATGGAAACTGATTTATGAGGTAAAATGTAGCCTTTATGTAACTCTAGGTCTAGAACTAAACTTTTGCAAATTGTGTGCCCAACCCCTTAAGTGGTTTTGGAATGAAAGGATAACAAAAAACAAAATATATTTTCTAGCTCCGTGGACCTCATGGGAACAGATTTATGAGATAAAAAGAAGCTTATATGTTATTCTAGGTCTTGAACTGATATGTTTCAATGTTTGAGCTCAATCCGTTTAGTAGCTTTGGCGAAAAGTAATAACGAAGACCCAAATAATTTTTCTATAGAAACTTTGACACCCAATTTTTATCACATGGAAACTGGTTTATGAGATAAAAAATAGAATTTAAGTTATTCTAGGTCTAAAACTAAACTTCTGCAACCTTTGTGCCTAATCCGTTAAGTAGTTTTGGTGTGAAGGGAGACCAAAGACCAAAATCATTTTCGTATAGAAAATTTTATATCCCTTTTTTATCCCATGGAAACTGATTTATGGGATAAGTAGTAGCCTATATGGTGATTTAAGTTATAACTTACGTATATACCAAAGTTCATCCAAATTGGATTAGCCGTTACGGCGTGATTGAGTAACAAACAAACAAACATCCAAACTTTCGGATTTATTATATTAGTGTGATTAGCACACAATTCAGTTACATTTTAAGACAGAGAAAAGAAAAAACAAGAAACAATAAGAGAGAACTTGGTAAATAATGTGTGCTACAGCAGTAAGTGGGACTCGACTCAGCATTAAGCCCGCCGTGATGGTAAGCGCTGATATACTGTCGAGTATTCGATGTCGAGAATATTGTGTTGTCAAGTGAGAATAGTATGTGCCATGGGATAGCATCTTGTGTCGAAATATAATATACTTAATAGAAAATGTCACTAATATACTAACATCTCTCATCAAAGTAACCTTGTTGCAGTACTTACCAGAAGTGTTTTGGAGAAGTACTAGAGAGGAGTATGGAAGAGCGACTCGGCTGGTGAGGAAGGTGGATGACGTCATCAGCGGTATTGTTTTTATCTCCTTCGCAAATAATCTGTTCTTCATCTGTCTTCAGCTATTCAATACTTTAGAGTGAGTACATTTCTTATTATATTAATGAAACTATCGTAAATAATTCTTAATGTATATACGAGTAACTAGTGGTTCTCCCCGAACTGAAATCTTGCGAGTCTTCCAAAATACAAAAAAAAATATTCTTAGGGCGACTCTCGCAAACATGCCTAAACGTATTTAGTGGCTAAATATGATTTAAGGATTTGTCAAATCATACAAATACGTAAATTTAGACATATTTAGTCGCTAAATACGTTTAGGATCATTGTGCAAGCCGGCCATAATCTTTGACTAATAAATGAAAAACTAGCTAACTTGACCTACACTTTGATTCAAGTCACAGGTAGCGAGAGTTCATGTTTGTGGTTACTCCTTTTTGGGATACTAATTGCAGTTATTCCGGATTTCAGACTTTTGCCTATATTTGTGTTACTAAAACTACACGCATACCAAATATTAGCACTGTGGGGTCACTGGGGTAACCTGTGAATTTTGTCAAAGTTCAGTTTTTGTTATGGCTAATAACTTAAAAACTACAAAGTTTAAACTAAAAATAAAAATGGGGTCGATATAAAAACACATATACCTTTTATTAGACATGCCACTTGAACGTATAGTTTTGTTTTTTTTTACTCCTCGTGAACCCCAATATCTCAACAACCCTTCCACGTTATTAGCCCATTTAGCCACACCAAAATTGTGATAACACTATCTACTTATATACTAAATTTCACAATGATCAGGTAAACGCTTCAAAAATTATCCCCAGACAAACAAACATACATACATATATACAACGCTTCATAAAACACGTCTAACCTTAGCGGCTGCCCCAGACAAAGTAATCAATGAATACAGCTGAAAATTGTATCATGCTTCAGAGAGTTTTTTGTATTATGTATACCAACATAATACAAAAAACCAGTGTGCTTTAGACCACACGACTGAAGTAAAACTTCTTTTTCGAATCAAGAAATCACTGTTCACATAACACTAGGAAACTCGCAAACGAACTACTGACCGATTTTGATACTGATACTGACTGAACGCGTTTGCACATATATTATATGTATATATTGAATGACCAAATTATTATATTATTATAATTATAAGTTATATATATGTATATATATATATATATATATATATATATATTTCATGCACTGGCTATGAGAGGAAGAGAGAAAGAAAATGTGAAAATGTGCGCGCGCACTGCTCTCCATTTCTCCTACAATGTTATACAGACAATAGGCCTGCACTGTGTCTTAAATATACGAAATGGCTAAGACAAAAGGCGAAAGAAAACGTGTGCTCGCACATCTTTGCCCCTACAGTACCTAATATACGAAACGTAACTCTCTCTCTTTCTTTCTTCACTAACTTGTATCTCTCTCTCAACATCCGCTCGCCTCGCTCGATCACACTTTTCGTAACGCTCTCGTCACGCATTCACCAGCTTATTCCCCAAGTCAAGCGTACGTAAAGAAGTTTTACTTCAAAAAATATGACAATCGGACTCTCCCAACCTGCAAAAGTTAAAAATTAATGGTATTTTCTCAATACATCTCGTATGTCCTACTACAATCATTGGCATGCAAATATTAATCGTCAATATGTTAAATTATACATTAAATATTTTTTTTAAAAGCAATTACTTAATTAAAAATCGGCGTACATCCTGGTTTTTGTAATATAAATTGTTATAAGAGTTTGGAAATGACAACCCTATATGGTTTTTTTCAGGGATGGGATCAAAGGAAACGGAGAATGTAGTAGTCGAGCATTAAAGTAAGCCATTTACAATTTTTTTTGTATGTATCAGATTGATGGACTCAGGGCAGTGCATCGTAAGGCACGTTTATAAGGTGCGTCACTTACGCTTGCACTTTGTTACAGGCGATGGTTATCACTAAACATCATGCATATAGAATGCAAAACATCATGCAGGGCATATAGAAAAATAATAACACAATCATCATAAGTGTATTTTATGTATGTATTTAAGGTTTAGTAATTTTTTTTATTCTGTATTAAGTATATTCTTTTTACGCCTCAGCCAATCTTCCGTTATATTTTATTAAATGTTCTTAATTTTTTTTTACTGAAATATTATTTATCTTTAATACAAAATACAACAAATGAAGGCTTTTGTGTTCTATTATTTTTTTTATCCGAGTTACATTTTCGATGGAAATGGAGGTCAAAGATACATCGGGTTATTTTGTGGCTAATTTCATAACACTGACGTGACTCACCCGGAAGCCCCCGGAACGTTTTCGCTGCCGTGTGGTCAACTGCATACAACTACATACGTTATTGTTCGGCTCCGCCCACCTCTACCGAAAAATATCGGGGCGGAGTCCAGTTAAAAATCGGTTTCGGATGACCTCAATATGATCATCGTATGATCATATTGTCGCTCGCTTGGCTCAATCAATATTTTAATTGGCCACTTTTGACAAGTATGATAACTAATTATTCTTTTTATACGACCTGGAGATGCAACACGCTTATGGTTCACCTGATGTTAAGTGATAACAATTGCTTATAACAAAGTATTGGCTCGTAGGTCATGCACCTTAGATACGTCTCCTACGATGCACTGCTCTGCGTCCGTCAGCTTGAGGCATACGGCGTTAAGCCTCATGTGCCTGTAATTTCACTTAAACCAATCAAACCAGATATCGACCCTGACATCTAAGCGCAATTTGCGAATGCATAATCGTATTTACTGTTTTTTTTAGTAAAACTGCCTTTAATAACAATAATTACATGACTAAAATAAAAAAGTTGATTCCCCTAACTGTGAGGTATGTGGTTCACTAGATGATGTGCACCACCTCTTGATGGATTGCGCCCAGAACAGGACAGAGAGAGAATTACTGATGCAAAAGTTAAATTTGAACAGACTTGACATAGGTACATTTGTGAGCATCTTAGCAGAACCTACTACAGAAGCGGCTAATCTGCTAGCTGGAGCTTTTATGCATCGGTCATTCTATTAATGTACGTGAGATACGATGTATGTAATAGTATTTAATATGATTTAATAGTGGTGTAAATTAGTAAAGGGTACGATGGGGCTGTTATACCATGTTGTAGGTAAAAGTCCCTAATAAAATTAAAACAAAAAAATGACTAAAATACAGAAAAAAACAGTTGAATCATCTAAAGACCGTTGAAAAACGATCTATAGATAGCTCAACTGCTCCATATCAGTACCAGGCGCAAGTATCCCCAAGACACTGGCTACATTGCTCCGCTGAATTGCAATGATTAAGCGTTGACCCAGAAAAGCGTCAGCTCTCGGATCACACGTCGCTTCGACCAGACGCCCAGAAATAATTGAAAAAACGCAATGGGCCCTGGTACCCCATGGACTCAGGATCTCGACTCCAAATGGCTCAAACACGTAAGCTCTGTCGAGACTACAATATTTGCGCCACTTGAGATCTTCGGTTAAAATTGCCGCCGCACCGGCCCCAACTGCTGTACCAGACAGATGAGATGGCGCAAGGGTATCGACGCACGTGGCGTCTCACACCAAAAGCTTACCCTTCTCCCAAGGTATAAGAGTCATACCGTTAAGTGCTTATGTGTAAAACAATTTACTTATTTTCAGAACGACAATCCTAGGTGGATACGAAGCGGTCGTATACTTTATTTTCTCCCTGGTATACCTTATAACGAGGTCAGTGGCCGTTTCGCTGATAGCATCACAGGTGAATACAGCATCTAACGTGCCAGCGCCGGTCCTGTATGATGTACCTTCACCAGTTTATTGCGTTGAGGTAAGTTATCATCATCTTACTAGGCACTAGGTATCTCCCTACTAAGCTGTAAAATGTCTGGGTAAATGGACGATGGGATGCTATTTATTTTTAGGGTTCCTTACCTAACGGGTCAAACGAGGCCCTATTACTAAGACTCCGCTATCTGTCTGTCTATCTCTGTCTGGCGTTCAGGTTGACAAGACTCCAACCATAGCAAGCCTCAAAATTGAAATGCAGAACTGGTTACGGCGCCACAAAGTTGAATTTTCGGAAGCTATGACATAACCTCAACTGCAACTTTTTATCGATAATACACAAAAGGAGCCCGTGTACAGAATTGATGAACTCCTGAAAGTCCATGGGCATACTGTTCTACGTTTACCTTCGTACCATCCGGATTTGAATCCGATAGAGTTAGTCAGGGCTGATATTAAAAACAACATAGCCCATAACCATATTAACTCTTCTCCTGATGAAATGATAAACTTATTGAATACATTGTTTTCGGAGTTCACGGCGGAAACTGGCAGAAAAGTGATGATCATGTCCAAAAAATGAAAACAATTACTGGGATCGCGATAGTAGATTTTGATATTATTATCGATCCATTAATAATACATTTGCAGAACGACTCTAATTCAAGTTCCGATAGCGAAACGGAAGTTGAAGCAGAATCTATGTCAGAATATCTGTAGACAATTTAGTTACTTATAAAAAATAAACATATCGTTACATAATATAAACATATCGTTTACGGTATCGTAAGATCTATCCAACAATATCGATTACATGTGTACTCTTGCTGTGTTTTTCTCGGCCTCCACCTCGCCGCACTTTCTTAAGGAGCGGTACAGCGGTTTCGGTCGAACTATATAGCGGAAACAGAAAAACATCATCTGTGAAAATTTCAACTGTCTAACTATCACGGTTCATGAGATACAGCCTGGTGACACATGGACAGACATACAGACGGACAGACAGCAAAGCCTCAGTAATAGGGTGCTGTTTTACCCTTTGGTTACGGAATTCTAAAAAGCTCTTTGTCTAATATAAGTATTTGTTTTAATGTAAGTATTTGGTTTTATTTCTAGGTGCAAAGGTTTTTGGACCAAGTTAACGGGGACAATGTGGCACTTAGTGGTCTACAGTTCTTCTCTGTAACAAGAGGATTGCTTTTGACGGTAAGATATGTTTACAATTTTAAAAGCTAGATCAAAAACTTTTTGACAATAAGAAGAAAATTATCTAGAAAGTCTCACAAGTGGATTGGTTGGCGAAACCTGCTAGGCACCAGGATACATCCAACGTTTGGTAAAAAATGTTAAACAACGGTAAAAAGAAAAGCCTGCAAAATTTTAGCATTCATAATATTTTTAATTGTTTTAGTTCGTATGAATTAAGTTATTTTAACATTCAATGTACACGTAGCTAGCTAAGCAATACTACTCGTATCACTATATATTTTCCAAACTTTTGCGATCACTACACATATTTACTAATATTAGAAGTGTTAGTGCTGAATTGAGAAAAAACCCACAGAATTGATAAAACACCAGAACAGGCATTAAGCTGTGATTTCAAACCGTGCGCTGTATCCATAAAATGAAACCCGCGCCCCGCGCTCACCTCGCCCCCACCCGTGTAATGTCATTATATGGGAGCTTAGTCATTAAATAGTATGTTTGATAATATACACATAAAAATGAAAGGGGTTATTTTGATGAACAAATTAAACAAATTTGTGAAATTTTTATTATAGAAATGTGAAATTTATTTTGGCATGTAAAAACAAACACTTTATTAAACTTAAGTAGTGCTATTGCATAAAACTTGCCATATTACTATAGTTACTGTATTGGTCACGTCTCGAGATATCTCATGTTGTTCCTTTCCAACCCAAATCCCGCAGCCATTTTCGAAAGAAATATCAAATCGGCCTTTATTTTTGGATGTCCATTGCAAGAATAGGCAGTAAGTTTTATATCGAATTAATCACCTAAACTTAGTCGATTTTCTATAAAATGTATTATAACTATTAGTTTTTTTTTCGAGACGTAGTTTTTTTATGTTTTGAGAAACTCTCACTTGAATATCGTTTAGTATATTACCAAACAGCCTGTTTACATTAAAATTTGACATATTAGTATGATTTGAGAACTCATTAAATCATATTTAACCACTATATGCGTTTAGGCATCGTTTGGCAAATCGTCATAATTTTATTTTTTGATTTTTGGGAGATTTGCGAGATCTAAGTGCGCGGCAAACCACTAGTATAATTTAAAACTACATCTAATAAAAGTTTTTAATCGCAAAATTCTATAGTAGGGAAAATAATAACACTCGTTATTTGGCAACGCCAGGAAAATGGAGGATCATTAGTTACGACAATTTTTAACCAAACAATTTATTCAATAAACAAATAACACAACATCTAAATACGCTACTTACGTATGAAATGTGATCCCATTTTGTTTTTTTTTGAGCCCAGCTGAATTTTTGTACATTGGGACGACACAAGAAGGCATACCTTAATTAAATTGAACACTGTAAAACACGCCACGCGTGACGACGGTCACAGAGTAACTAATGGCGTTCAGTATTAGACGCGTTTACTTTTTCTGGAGATTTATCTATTCTGTGGAATAGATAAAACCCCAGAATATACCTTTAATGAAAACATGAACACTACTTACTTCATGTTTTCTTTATGTCATCCCCATAACTAGAGAGAGTAAGAAAAGTGCTATTGGACACATTGTTAGTTTATAATAAAACTTAAAAAACTAGGTCAAAATGAAATTACTCGTAAGCCTATACATGGCTAGTATGTAATAATATTCATCATATCAGCCGTAGGACGTCCACTGCTGGACAAAAGGCCTCCCTCATTGATCTCCAGGAACTGCGGTTGGAAGCGGCCTGCATCCAACGCCGACCTGCGGTTCTTACCAAGTCGTCTGCCCATCTTGTGGGTGGACGTCCTACGCTGCGCTTGCCGGTCCATGGCCTCCACTCGAGAACCTTTCGGCCCCATCGGCCATCTGTTCTGCGCGATATATGGCCTGCCCATTACCACTTCAACGTGCTAATCCGTCGGGCTATGTCGGTGACTTGAGTTCTCCTACGTATCTCCTCATTTCTGATTCGATCCCGTAGAGAAACCCCGAGCATAACCCTCTCCATAGCTCGTTGAGCAACTCTAAGCTTATTCATAAGGCCAATAGTGAAGGACCACGTCTCGGTTCCATATGTCATCACTGGTAACACACACTGATTGAAGACTTTCGTCTTAAGGCACTGAGGTATGTTGGACGAAAAGACGTTGCGAAGTTTCCCAAACGCTGCCCATCCGAGTTGGATTCGACGATTGACCTCTTTCTCGAAGTTGGACCTACCTAATTGGACTGTTTGTCCTAGGTATACATACGCGTCGACAACTTCAAGAGCCGAGTTCTCAACCATAACTGGGGCAGGGACGACATGGACATTCGACATGATTTTCGTCTAGTCCATGTTCATTTTAAATCCTACCCGTTGGGAGACTCGATTGAGGCCTTCGAGCATCGTGCTGAGCTCTTCCATCGACTTTGCCATGACCACAATATCGTCGGCAAAACGAAGGTGAGTGATGTATTCGCCGTTAATATTGATGCCCAGTCCTTTCCATTCCAGAAGCTTGAAGGCATCTTCCAATGCGGTCGTAAACAGTTTCGGAGAGATGACATCTCCCTGTCTTACGCCTCTTTTTAAGGGAATCGCCTTCGAGCTCTGTTCGTGTACTCGGACTGACATAGTGGCGTTTTTATACAAACACTTCAACACTTCGATGTACCGATAGTCAATACGGCATCGTTGGAGAGACTCAAGCACTGCCCATGTTTCGATCGATTCGAAGGCTTTCTCATAGTCCACAAACGCGAGACATAGCGGCAAGTTATACTCTTCGGTCTTCTGTATGACTTGCCGCAGCGTATGTATGTGGTCTATGGCACTGTAGCCTTTACGGAACCCGGCTTGTTCGGGAGGCTGGAAGTCATCAAACCTGCGTTCGAGACGGTTCGCGATGACCCTCGAAAACAACTTATAAACATGGCTCAAAAGCGAGATGGGTCTGTAATTCTTAAGCAAGGTGTTGTCACCTTTCTTGAAGAACAGAACCACCACGCCCCCGTTCCATGCTTTTGGCGTCGTAGCTTCAAGCAAGGCGGAATTAAAAAAGCTTCTGAAGGACTTTAAGTACCGGTGATCCACCCGCTTTCAGAAGCTCTGAAGTGATTCCGTCCTCACCCGGCGCCTTGTCGTGCTTAAGCTGCTTCAAGGCCATCCTGATCTCATACAGGCTGATGTCCGGAATATCTTCGGTATAATGTCGGGTCAGTTTGGCTCTTGGGTCGTTGGCCGCACTGCAAACAGGTTTAGTGACCGAATCGTAGAGCCGTCCATAGAACCTTTCGACTTCCCTTAACACTTCCGCTTTACTTGACGTTATGCTGCCATCTTCCCTCTTCAGCTTCGTCATGCGGCTCTGCCCAATAGAATTATCTCTCGCGAACACTTTGGAGCCTTTATTCCGCTCTATCGTATCTTTAATACGAGATGTATTAAAGGTACGAATATCGTGCCGCAAGGATTTCCAAATCTTTCTATTGAGCTGCCTATGTGACTGAGCATCATTGGGAGACTGCAGTCGCAAAGAACGTCGTTCAGCCATGAGGTTAAGAGTGTCATCAGAGAGTTTCTGAGGTCTATTGGTACGGGGGGTCTTAAAGAACTGGGACCCCACCGTATGGACGGTTTCTACGAACCTGTTATTGATCTCGTCCACTGATGCATCTACTTCTAGACAGTCAAAGCGATTTGCAAGTTCGTGTTGAAAGCTCTCGAGGTTTTGGATATGAGCGCGAGTGGGTCGGAGCGTAGATTTCATCAAACGGGACCTTTCAAGTTTAACGTTCATATTCAATGTGGCTCTTACAATTCGGTGATCACTGCCGGTTTTCACCCTGTGAATCACAGAGACATCATTGAATATCCGTTTCTTGTTGGTCAAGATGAAATCAATCTCATTTCTCGTGGAACCGTTGGGACTCATCCAGGTCCATTTCCTGTGAGGCGGCTTCTGGAAAAAAGAATTCATCATAAAGAGTCCTTCTTTCTCCAGAAAATCGGCCAGCCTCTGTCCCCTGGGGTTCCGTTGCCCATATCCATATTGCCCCACTCTCAACTCATCATCGCTTCTCATGCCTAGCTTTGCATTGAAGTCCCCCATAACAACAATAAAGTGAGTTTTGTTCGTATGTATGGCTCTACTGATGTCCTCATACATAGACTCTACTTCTTCATCTGGGTGTAAAGAGGTCGGCGCATATACCTGAACGACCTTCAGCGAATATCGCTTAGATATTCTGAGTGTCAGGTACGCGACCCTGCTCGACACACTGTCGATGGTGATAATGTTGTTGATGAGTGACTTGTGAACGAGAAACCCAACACCACCTTGGGACTGTTGGTCGCCCTCCCGGTAGTATAGTAGGTTACCAGACTTAAGGGATATCATGTCCTCACCCTCTCTACGGACTTCTGATAACCCCAAAATGTCCCAGTGTAATCTACTAATTTCTTCTTCCAGCTCAACAATCTTTTCGTCTGTCCTCAAAGTGCGGATGTTGTGTGTTACCAGGGCCAGTGGTCGTCGTAGGGTTTGGTAGCCGATCGTCGCCCGGGGATTCTTAGCACCCCTGGCCCCGCCGTTACCGTGACTGCTACCATAGCCAGGATTAGCGGGGCTGCCGGGGACTCGGGGCCTGGTTTTATGTTGTAAATTTATCATTAGGGGGTTGTTGCCATACTCGCCACGCTTGGCAGGCGGGTTGGCGAGCGCAATATAGGTTTTGAAAACACGAAAAGACGCTGCTGCCCATCTTTCGGAGGTATCCCTTAGCAGACTCCTACTGCATCCACGGGCAAGAGCGGAGGGGCAACATTCTATTGCCGGCTCCCCACGGCAATATAATATTACTCCCCCGGTAATAATATTACTAGGGTATAATTTAAATTGTACAGAAAATAAAAAAAAAATGTTATTAATTGCGTAAGTACCTTTTATTTAAGGGGAGACCGGAGGGGAATCGCCCATACAACACGTACTACCAAGATCATTTCTAATTGGAGCATATTTCTACCTTAATAAGGTATTATTTTAATTTGAATAGTATTTATCTAGGTTTCCAACCATATGTTAGATCAAAATACTTACCTAAAATGAAATAGAAGCGTATCGCATTCTGCATGTTTTTACGTCATAAAAGACCTGCTTTCAACCTAATTGTTTCGTTTTAAAAACCACAACATCTTACGTATCCTAGTCATGGGAACATAGATTATAGCGTCTAGTTACAGAATAACAACACAATAATAAAAATACAACAAGTTTTCAGTCATCATTTTTGGTATTACGGAACACGGTCAAAATCTAATCAAATTTAGAATCGTTCTATTGCTATCACTGTCGCTCTGCGAGGCTAAACTTCGTCACTAAACAGGAATAGCGATATTCAGGCTGAAGTTTTTGACGCGGACGGATTGAAGTTGCGCTCGGGGTTCGCCGCCTTTTTAATACCTCGTCTTTAGAATGAGAAAAGTTGCATCTGCAAAATGTACATACGCAATAAATACCAGTTTGTGTCTAGTTAATTAAAGTTGTCTATTTAAAACATTTTTTTGAATAATTTTATTCCTACGATCAGCTAAGATCATAATTATTGAATATGTTTTTTTACCAAAAAGCTTATTTTTTTCCCTGAAAACAATGAATAAAAAGCATTTTTAATCATTATTTTGGTGTTTGAATTTAGAACACACCAATATATTTGACCTCATCTCAATGCTGTACAACCTCCTTGCGTAATTAATTAAACTGTTAATTGTTCTATTTTTAAGTGCATTTTAATTTATTTAACCGTCCTTTTTTCTTCATTAAATGTATATTTTCGCTTAAATCTTTCTTTTTCTCGTAGACATGGTATAAAGTATAGTATGCAACTCTTGAATAAAGGATTTATATCGAGGGCCATGAATCACTCGCGTCGTTCAGGATCGTTAGAATCCTTCACTTGCTCGTGATTCATCTATGGCCATAGCTTTAAATTCATCCTTTAATCACTAATTGCATAATATACTATTATTTCGAAGAAGAAAGGTACAAAGTGCACTTATAGGTATAACAAGTTCTAATTCTAGGACCTAGGTGTTGAGTCTTTGGTTAACTCATATTAATGCAGTACAGCCATAATTATCGTACATTCAAAATATACCTCCGTGGTGCAGTGGACGAATAGCCGGCTGAGACGCAGGAGGTAGCGGGTTCGATTCCCGCCGCGGCACAAATGTTTGTATGATCTACAGATATTTGTTCCGGGTCTGGTTGTTTCTCTATGTATGATAAGTATGTATTTACAAAAACAAAAGTATATAAGTAATTCTATCAGTTATCTGGTTTCCATAGTACAAGTCCTGCTTAGTTTGGGGCTGAATAGCGCCGTGTGATATGTCCAGAAATATTTATTTATGTTTATTTATTTATACTTTGTTACCTTGATATAACTAAGTTTAAAAATTAGGTTTAGATACGAGAGATCTCTGTTTCTGCTAGATACACATAGGATGGGCATGACAATGAAGGTATATTGTTGGCATTGCGTAAGAAAAAAAACATTTTTTTATAACGTTGTAGCGTTTATATAACTTATATGTATGTATATAGTATTTATAAGTATATGGGTGGGTTATAGTTAGATTCAATATTAAAAATGTCAGTAAGTCTGTTTAAAATTTAAAATTAAATTCACACGTTTTTTTCAGGTCGCTGGAACCATCGTCACCTATGAGCTAGTGATGTTCCAATTCAACTCACCATCACCAACTTCGAACTCCTCAATGATATCAACTACTGCAGCAACTATGAGTCCCTAAGTTATGTTTTTAAATAAATAAACATTATGATTATTTGATTGTATTTTTGACCTCCTTATAAATAACTTTAATGCCATGATCATTATTGATCGAGCAAAGCGAGATCTCCAAATCAACTTGGGTAAATCGGCGTTGTATGTATGTATGTTTGTTTGTCCGAGGATAACTTTTGAAGATTTTATCCGATCATCGTGAAATTTGGTATATAGGTAGGAAATGATGACACAATTTTGGTGTAACGAAATGAGCTAAAATGTGCAGGGGTTGTTGAGATATTGCGGTTCAAGTGGGGTAAAAAACAAAATGGGATTATCCGGTCAAGCGGCAAGTCTAATAAAAGGTATTTGAGATTACATTTCGACCATGTTTTTATTTTAGTTTAAGCCTTATAGTTTTTAAGATAGATAGCCATAAAAACTGAACTTTGACAAAATTCACAGGGTACACCTGTAACCACACAGTGCTAAAATTTGGTATACGTGTAGCTTTATTGCCACAAATGTAAGCAAAAGTATGAAATCAAGAATAACTGCAATTTGTACCTCAAAAAAGATATACAAGAACTCCCATTACCTGTACTTTGAATGAAACTGTAGGTCAAGTAATTTGGTTATACATTTCGTGGCAGTATTTTTTATAGTCAAAGATTACGCGATAAATTAGTTCGGGGCGAACTACTAGTGATTATATCAGCATAAATGTACTCCATAGCCGGTATTTACGCTCCTCAGATCTGTAGGAAAGTGGCGTGTGTCGAGAAGCATAAACAGGAGTCAGATCTGACGGCCGTTGGGGCAGAAAATCTCTAAAGTGGAGACCACGCTCTGGAAAGCGTAGCGTACGACGGCCCCCCACTAGATAGAAAGACGACCTGATAAAGGTTGCTGGGAGCCGTTGGGTGCAGGCCGCACAAGATCTGTGCTCTGTAAATCTATAGACAAACCTGAATCAATTAGTATTCTCAGGATGCAAGCCCATCGCATCTAAACAAAATAGAATGGATCGTCAATTTCAAGTATTATCGGAGCGAGGGTGCCATAACGATCCAGTTCAGTGAGCATCACAGTACACTCCTGAAAAGGTAACTCGTAACTCTACCTTGCCAATATTGAACCAGTCAAAATTGCCAGTTGCTCTCACAAAGCGTCGAATCGAATGGAGGATTCAATTTGCTGGCTCGATATCAGGTAAAAAGGAGCCAGTGTTATTCCAGATCACGGACAATGTCTGTTCAACTAAGTAAATATAAAAAGTGGCACTCTGGGAGTGCCGATAGAAGTGAAACATTGAACAATTATGTGATACTTAAATACAGAGGTATCTGTAATGATAACGGTAACAGTGTCGCGAGTTCGATGGTTTTTTCCATCTCAAAAAATGCCCAACGCACCTTAAGAAGTTTTCACTTAAAAATTAAAATGCAAAAATTCAATAGATTCAATATCTTGACCGTAGACAACCACCGACCCCAGAGTCGAGTCGAGTCATAAAACGGATACAAGAGTCCAAAAATGTTATAAAAATAAGTTGCTGATCAAGTACCGCTGTTCTGAGTTTTCTAGGGACTAGATAGATAGATAAATAGATATCGTTTTATTTTACATCACAATTAAATAAAAATGAAAACACAAATAATAAAATACAAAAAAAAAAATAATATAAATAACAAATAACAAGTCACGAGGAAATACAAATGGCGGTCTTATCGCTAAAAGCGATCTCTTCCAGACAACCGTTGGATGACTAGCAACAATTACGATCGGAACGATCATATTTTTATGGGATTTTGCGCATCGAATCACTGAAGGGGCTTGGTTAAAATCTAGTTTATTTTTTTATTAGCCACCTATTGATTGCAATCAAATTAACTTTCGACGAAATCGTCATTAAGCTCACAGAATCCATGCTAACGATAGCTGATCGGGATATTGGTCGCAGTTTGGCAGGTTTTTTAAACACTTTATTTGACTGTGAAGTATATATTATTATATGTATTTTTGACGTGAATACCTTTTTTTAATTGCTTCTATAGTGAGAGCCAATTCAAAAAACGAATGATAACAAACACGGGGAATACAGTTTGATGTTACAGCTACTTAACTATTATCTCCATTCAAAATTTAATTACACCACTGGGTAGCTAAAATATCAAAGAATTCTTTACGCTCAGTGAGCACTGTGACGCTTCTCGCGTGGTAGAGACCACGCGCGAAGCGTCACAATCCTGAAAATCCTGAATCTGAAGCGCCGCCATTTTGAGGTATTTTTTCTGCGTTTCGAGATTTCCATTTAGAATGATCCGAAGTCACAATAATCTTTAAATCTTTATTCAGTACATGATACAACAAATATATATACTATAACTAAACTAAGCATGCTAACAGAAAAAAATTAAAACTAATGTAAAGTATATATAGATAAATTTCTTTATTCTTTATTCTACACAAGTAGATTTACAGATAAAAATAGCTTACTAAATGGACATGTACAAAGGCGACCTTAACCCTAATTAGAGTTTTCTTCCAGCAAACCTTTGAAGATAGAGATATTTGATTATAGTTGTGGGTACGTGCACAGAGAATGACATTGGAGTAAAATACTAATAGTATATACTATAGTAAATACAACACTTAACCATATTAAAAAAAAAATAATCTCTTTATATTATACCTACATTAGAGATAATTATACAAAATATAAATAATATACCTACTTATACATAATAACCTAAAAGCTTACACGGACAGGTAATGCTCTTTGACTCTTTGATAAATAGATAGTTATAGTCTCATTTTATATACAGTGTAAACTCTATATAACGACACTCAAGGGACTGAGCATATTTTGACGTTATAGAGAGTGTCGTTAAATGGAGAGAACTTTTTCGTCAATACACAGTGATTTTCTCTTACTAGCCATGTTTACAATTTGAAAGTTTGTGAGCTACTAAGAATATGACAACGTATAGATAAAATCCATCTCTTCTACTAACAACAGTCTGCAGCTACACGTGCAAGCAATCCCATTTTGTAAACAAAAGAACGGATTTCTTAGAAAGTTTGGTGTGTATTATGCCGACAGTCGAGTTTATTATGGTCTAGAATAATAAAACGATACACAGCTGCGCATTTTTTACTAATTTAGCAACTTAAAAAGAACTTTTTATTACAAATTGTTGTCGTTATTGAGAGTGGGTGTAATGCTATACAGAGTGTACCATTGTATGCAAGACAAGCTAAACCAACCAAAGCCGAGTGGTTTCGACGCTTTAGAGAGTTTGTCGTTAAAACGAGTGACGTTACATGGAGTTTACACTGTAGTTCCCTAACCTCCACCCTAGGAAAACCTTGTGTTTTGGGGGTTAGTTCTCTTCCGAACTTGTAGTTAATAAAATAAATCAATATAAAAAACAACTTCTTGTAATTAACAACTAGTACTTCTTAGTATTCAAGCATGATTATAGCATACATAAAATACCGTATTTTATATTTTGTATAGAATATATTACCTACCTGTTACGTACACGTAGTCACGTACAACACACGGCCGTGTCCATGACACAGCCCACCCCGTTATTTTTTTCATTTCTATGTGTCCTAATTGACTTTATGTCTATTTTTTTATTCTATTATTTTCAAAAATGGTCTTCATCATCATCTTCATTACAACCTTGGAAGTCCACTACTGAACATAGGCCTCCCCTATAGGTGACCAGAGCGACAGATCTCGTGTGGCCTGCACCCAACGGCTGCCACCTTTATCATAACATCTTTCCATCTAGTGGCAGGCTGTCCTACGCTACGCTTTCCAGTGCATGGTCTCCACTCTCGAACTATTCTGCCCCAACGGCCGTCAGTTCTGCGAACTATGTGCCCCGCTCACGGGAACATCAGCTTGCTAATTCTCGTGGCTATGACTGTAACCTTGGTTTGTCTACGTTATGTTCGAATGCCAACGCTCAACGCGCTGCATCCCCATAAACGTGCCCATAAACTTTGACGACCTCCGTGGCGCAGTGGGCGAATAGCCGGCTGAGACGCAGGAGGTACCGGGTTCGATTCCCGCCGCGGAACAAATGTTTGCATGATCTACAGATATTTGTTCCGGGTCTGGTTGTTTTTCTATATACTATAAGTATGTATTTACAAAAAAAAGTATGTAAGTATTCTATCAGTTATCTGGTTCCCATAATACAAGCTCTGCTTAGTTTGGGGCTAGATAGCGTTGTGTGAATTGTCCAGCAATATTTATTATTTATTATTAAACATTCCGGCCATAGCTGCGAACTCTTGTCTCCTAAGTAATCTAATATTTAAGATAGGATTTAGTGCCCTAGGCTACTCCATTAATTAGGGTCTGAGTACCGTCCGCCTCATAATTTACACCTCAATATTTGCACTAAACGGACAAAATTCTAATTTAAAGGCGCTGCGATAGGCAAAGATCCAAAGAAAGTGAAGTACATTAGTGCTGTTTATTGCAACACAAATCAGATTCATAATCTCTACTATCATTTGACGACCTCCGTGGTGCAGTGGGCGAATAGTCGGCTAAGACGCAGGAGGTAGCGGGTTCGATTCCCGCAGTGGAACAAATGTTTGCATTATCTACAGATATTTGTTCCGGGTCTGGTTGTTTCTCTTTATATTTAATCTTCGTATTTACAAAAAAAAAGTATATAAGTATTAGATATATCAGTTATCTGGTTCCCATAGTACAAGCTTTGCTTAGTTTGGAAGCTAGATAGCACTGTGTGACATGTCCAAAAATATTTAATATTTATTTAAATTAAAAAAAATTACCAACGCAGTGGCGTAGCGTAGTAGGCGGCAGGGGCAGCCTGCCCCGGGCAGCACCATTAGGGGGCGGTAAAATTTAACAATAAATAATAATAAGATCATGTAAATATTTGAACCAATATTGACAGTATCGTATAAAAATATTAACAGTGTCGTCGTAGTTCTAATTGAAAGTCAATATCCGTTTTATATTCAATTCGCTAATTCGCTATTCTTAATCTTGATAGTTTTCAAGGTGTAATCATAGTGTTCTATACGTGTTATACCAATGTAAGTGGCACACGCGTAAGATTTTCTAATATATGTGATTATTAAATTGTAAAACATTTTGTTTTGTAAACATTACACAATAATGATGCCTGTTCTTTCCGAAAAGTTCTCTAGAATTACTGTATATAATAGTTTATTAAATTGAAATACCTGTTTATGACGACGGCAAAATTTTATTCCGCCCCGGGCGGCTGACACCCACATCTTCCTGACACCAACCTGCATCTTCAGGTGTTAGTTCCGGATTCGCTTGTTTTTCTAATATTATAAATATGTATTGACAGAAAGAAACGTATATAGGTATTCTATCAGTTATCTGGTTCCCTTATTAGGATCTAGCTTACTCGGGGGCTAAATAGCACTGTGTCGAATGTCCAGTATTATTTACCTATATTTATTTATTATTACCTAACTAAATAAAAATCATTTTGACGAAAATAAAAAACATAAGTAGTGCTTTCTAAAATATTTATTTTTTATTTTTGTATTTATTGCTCAACCTGTTATTTGAGTAAAACTCATGAAATCTATGTCGTTCTCATGAATTTATAGCAATAGATCGAGTAGAACGTTAAGGGAGATTAAAACCTTTATATATGTACTATTCATTTAATTATTTTTACATACTTTTTAATATAAATTTATTTATGATCATTTATTTAAACGTTAACATGAACGTTAAGTTAACATGAACGTTAAGTTAACATGAACGTTAAGTTAACATGAACGTTAAGTTAACATGAACGTTAAGTTAACATGAACGTTAAGTTAACATGAACGTTAAGTTAACATGAACGTTAAGTTAACATGAACGTTAAGTTAACATGAACGTTAAGTTAACATGAATAGGTACATGCTTAGTTAATAGGTATGGTTACAGGACATTAATAAACGCAATTTCTATTTATGTATAAACGAACACAACATGAAAGAGGGCTTAGCCAAGTTACAGTCGATAATCGATGACGCTAGTCGATAAGTCCAAAAATGTATAGGAATTGACACATGCTATGGAAATATCACGTGATATATCGACAACAAACCTATGTAGAAATCGAATCGACTCGAAGCGAATGTAATTTTGCTACGCGCCCAGTACAAATACAAATACAAATGTTTTATTTCCATAACTTGTGTTACAATATCTTAACTAGTAGTTGAAACCTCCTTTTAAGTAAATAATACCTGTATTAGGAGATTTCGCTCTTCCGTACAATTAGCATAAATATCCTTTTTTGAATGAAAATATTTTGATTTAACATTAATTTACTAACAATTTTGTTAATACTAGTCGGGCAATGTGATAAAATTAAAATAACCGAACGACCTTCTGTAATAATAAGCAAGAACACACATAGTTCATCTGATTTATTACATTGCCCAAGATTGGGTTGTCATTATAAATATTGACCGGGAAAAGTGATTGGTCATGTAGTTTTATATACAATGCCCATTATATACGAACGTAAAGTATACAGACCGGTCATTATTCATAGTTACTAGACTTCTCAAGTTGCCCGTAACTTATACTGCGATGTCGTGAATGCGGTAACAGTCTGTATATAGATTAAGAACTGAGGGCTTAGCCAAGTTACATTCGATTAGCGATGACGCTAGTCGATAAGTATGAACATTTATGGGATTTGACACATGCTATAGAAATATCACGTGATATATCAGCAACAAACCTATGTAGAAATCGAATCGATTTGAAGCGAATATAACTTGGCTACAGGCCCTGGATACAGACATAGGCTACTTCTTATTGACAATCCATGCATGCGAAACCACGGGCTAAAGCTAGTTGTCTAATTATTCAATTTATAAAAACTTCGTTTAATTATTCAACTGAAACAGCACGAGCTCGTACGTAACGATTGTCCCAAATAACTGAAAAATAACACATGGTTATTAAAATCCAAACAAACCAAATTAAGCTTTTCACTGAAAACTCTACTAACGAGGCTTTTTGGTCGATGTATGACGTCATCACTTGCATATTGTTTCGGATACTTTCCTCATATTTTTTCTATGTTTCAGGTTTATGGAAATATTTTTGTAGATTTGTTGTACACCACATAGCTCGAAGAACTGACGGCCGTTGGGGCAGAGAGGTTCTCGAGGGAGAGAATGCACTGAAAAGCGCAGCAAGGACGCCCCCCCCCCCCCCACTAGATGGAAAGACCACCTGTTTGGTGGCCGTTGGTTTCAGGCCGTACAATATCGGTCACTCTGGAATTTTATGGCGGTGACCTATATTCAGCAGTGGATGTCCTGTGACTGATATGATGATGGTGGCACCACATAAAAACACAAGGGGGTCAGAGGCAAGTCTAAACATATATTTTAATTATTTTATAGTTTGAACATGACGTTCCATTTATCTATCATTCCTATTCTATCATCGGACAAACAGACGCTCCGCGATGCGCCACCGCTACATGGCAGACATACCTCCCATACGCATAAAGCGGTACTCTTCGACCTTTATTATGCGCACCGCCAAGAAGTGGAACGCCTTGTCTGAGTTTGTGTTTCCTGATAACTACAACCTAGGGGTCTTAAAGTCTCGAGTGAATAGGTTTCTTCTAGGCAAGCGTGTACCATCGTAGACTGCATTTTCGCTTACCATCAGGCGAGATCGTGGTCAAACGCAAGCCTATAATTTGTAAACAAATAAAACGAGTGTGCTTTAGACTGAAGTAAAACTTCTTTTTCAAAATATTAATTTATAAAATTGTTCAATTACAAAATTGTCCACACGTCTATAGGTAGATCAGTCTATGTTCATTCTGGACAGACGCAACTCGCACCCGCGTCATAACGTTTAAAAATATACGAAACGTAACTCTCTCTCTTTCTATATTCACTAACTTATATCTCCCTCTCAACTTCCGTTCGCACTTTTCGTAACGCATTCACCAGCTTACTCCCCAAGTCAAACGTGCATAGAAGTATTATTTAAAAAAAAATCACATGACATGACAGTATTCACGTAGTATTCACTTTCGAGAGCGGCCGATCTTGTACTGCCTGTACCAAACAGCTACCAGCGACCTTAATCAAGTCGAGCTATGTGCCTTGCACACTACCACTTCTGTTTGATAATCACTGGTCCTCTGAGTCCTCTGTCAGTCACTTCGTTTGTCTACGAATCTCCATAACCCTGATTCAATCTCGTAGAGAAATTACAAGCATATGTGTCAGATATGAATGTGGACAGATATACAAGTAGAGGAAGGCCGAAGAAGTGATGGATGGACTGTACTAAGAATGATATGGGTAAGAAGGAAGTGGCGGCTGAAAAAGGTATGGAAGAAAAAAACATGTTGTGCCGACCCCACGTAATGTGGGACAAGGGCAGGAAGAAGAAGAAGAGAAACCAAGCATCACTCTCTTCATTGCAGAGAGACGTTACTGTGCATGTCAGAGTATTTATGGCGGATTGAAGGCCTCCAATATGGCCTAATGAGTTTCTGATTACAGTTGAGTAGATTATACGCTTGGATAACTTAAAATTAAGTATTCAAGATAATTAAGAATGTTATCACTTTCATCTTAGGGCTATCTTATTCTTTCCAAGTGAGTGAGTAATTCTTCAACTGAAAATATAGTTTTAATGAAGAAGGGTCTTAACGAAGAAACTTTAAAGAGTATACCAACCCATAGTTTTAATTAAGCTTTAGCTATGCCATGCGGCACTTGCTGTTTTAAAAAATGTCAACGCATGGCCCAATTCTACCAAATAAATCGCTTTAATATGACAATGGTATCGTTGCAATATGGCCTGGATGCGTTGGTATTGGTTTTGACGACCTCCGTGGCGCAGTGGGCGAATAGCCGGATGAGACGTAGGAGGTAGCGGTTTCGATTCCCGCCGCGGTACAAGTGTTTGCATGATCTACAAATATTTGTTTCGGGTCTGGATGTTTTTCTACATATTATAATTATTTATTTACAAAATAAGTATATATACGTATTCTATCAGTTATCTGGTTCCCATAGTACAAGCTCTGCTTAGTTTGGGGCTAGATAGCGCTGTGTGAAACATCAAGCAGTATTTATTTATTTTGTCAACTAACACAATCGTGATTTAAATGTATAACACTCTGGGCTATAAAGCGAGTGAGCGAGTGCGATGGGCGATTATCATCGTCTCACGGTGTGTGTTCTGACCGCCAAGCGAGCATCGCTGAGCGCGTATCGCTGAGCGAGTTTTGTAGTCGCTGCGACAAAATAGTAGAGAGCGAGTTCTCGCCGGCAGTGTGAACGGCCAGCGATCAACTAGTAATATACGTGTCTCTTTTACTGACACGGAATCTTTATCTTTTGTCCCCAGATTACCATTTGTTTGGTATCATAATATTTTGAATATACTATTATAGTGTCAAATAAAAGGAAAGCGGCAAACCATTTTATTATATTGAATGACACCTTAAATATTTGTTATCCTTTATTCATTCATTCATTCATCTCAGCCCGTCTGCACCCACTGTTGGGTATAGGCCTCCTCTTTATTACGCCATTCTTTACGGTCCCTTTCGAGTCTAATCCATTGACATCCAGCTACGCTTTCAATGTCATTCGATCATCAGGCGGGTGGTCTGCTTCTTGGCATACGAGCATCCGTCGGCCAAACTATCGCCTTCGTCGAACGCCCGTCATACCTCCTAGCCAAGTGTTCAGCCCATCTCCACTTTAGCCCTGCGATCCTTATACCCACGTCCACAATCTTTGTGCGACGTTGGATTTCTACATTGGGTATGTGGTCCAAGAGTGATATACCGAGCATGGCGCGCTCCATTGCCCGTTGAGCTTCTCTAATTTTATGCATGTATTTCTTTGTGAGCGGCCATGTCTTGGAACCGTAAGTAAGAATGGGCAGGACACATTGTTTAAACATCCTATATTATCCAGCAGTAATTGTTAGAGTTTTGTAGTCAAACTACGAACCCATATAGTCTCGCCATATCCGTTTCTCTGTTCGTCCGACCAGTTACTACAGACATTTTACTCGTAGATTATTATTGATGTTTATCGGAAACTTGACGACTATTAAGATATGAAATTAAAAGTAAACAAATATTTTCTTTCGGCTTCCTCACCTATGTGAAAGTGTTTTTTTTTGACTCACGCTCCCCTTCGTCTCGGGTTTCGTTGAACAAGTCTTCTATAGTGTGACCATTAGTGCTGTGCACTCCCTGAGGTATGCGCGCGGCGAGACGGGGGGGGAGAATCGGCTGCTGCGCTCTGTCAGTTCGCCGTCAACGCTCGTGGCGGCAGGTAGTGTTATTTGTATCGGACTGTCTATGTCATGTGCGTCTGACATAGACAGTCCGATACAAATAACACTACCTGCCGCCACGAGCGTTGACGGCGTTATTTGTATCGGACTGTCTATGTCATGTGCGTCTGACATAGACAGTCCGATACAAATAATACTACCTGCCGCCACGAGCGTTGACGGCGTACTGACAGAGCGCAGCAGCCGATTCTCCCCCCCGTCTCGCCACGCGCATACCTCAGGAAGTGCACAGCACTAATGGTCACACTATACAAGTAACTTTTTAACATAAATATAACCAAACTATGACACTGGGTTTGGTTGAAAGTTGAAATTTCTATCAAACCATTAAGAAAGTATATCCTTTCAAATTAAAAAGTTTTTTCCAAATCGGTTGATAAATGACGGACTTCTGAGGTAATATCCAACATAAAACCGAATTGCGTCCCTATAAAATTTGAGGGTTGTCTTCGGTTTTTTTGCGATCCCATCATTAGATCCTGACTTGTTGCCATTAGGACCACCTGAGAAGTATACCCTTTTAAACAAAAAAAAAAACGAGTGTGACCACAGGACTGAAGTAAAACTTCGTTTTCAAAATATTAATTTATTTCAAAATTGTCCACACGTCTGTAGGTTGATCAGTCTATGTTCATTCTAGACAGACGCAACTCGCACTCGCACATTCACGTTTAAAAATATACGAAACGTAACTTTCTCTCTTTCTGTCTTCACTAACTTATATCTCCCTCTCAACTTCCGTTCGCACTTTTCGTAACGCATTCACCAGCTTACTCCCCAAGTCAAGCGTGCGTAAAGAAGTTTTACTTCAAAAAGAATTTCTCGAAACGGCGTCTTCGAGCAATCGGAGAAAATACATAAAAAAATGCCGATGAATTAAGAACTTCCTCGGTTAAATAACACCATAAGGTTACCTGAACATTCTTTGATACAAGAATCCATTTAAAAATTATAAAGCTTCAAAGTGTTAATTTTCGTTATATTCACTTAAATAAGAACATAATTAAAAATACTTACAGTTAATATCGTAGTCCTCGTCACGTAGAAGAAATCTAATCCACACAGAGCCACTTTGATGTTCCTTATTTGAGAAATAAACCTCTCCACCTGAAAAATACTTTTGATTGTTACAAAATTAATTAAACAAGAAGACCCTTAAGAGATTTACTATTAGGCTTTTCTATTCAAAAAAGGTAACGGTTGTTCGTCTGAATAAATTTGATCCGACGTTTATAAACGAAATGATAAAAACCAGGTTTATTTTCTTAATAATTTAAAAATATTTTAATTAACTTTAAAAAACTAAAACCTCTTTGCAAAGGCAAGAGTATTAGTCTATACTAATATTATAAAGAAGAAAGATTTGTTCGTTTGTATTAAATATGCTCCGAAACTACTGGACCGGTTTAAAAAATTCTTTCACTGTTGGGAATCTACACTATCTCCGGGTGACGTAGGCTACTTTTTACCCAACTATGCAGAAGGAGGGTAATGTTTTTATTGAAAAATTACGCGTGCGAAGCTGCGGATTGGTCAGCTAGTTTTTAATTTTTAGATATCTTTCCGAACGGCTTACCTATACTTTTTTGTATGGATTGGCGTTTGATATGAAGTTCTCTTAAAACTAATGTAAGAATTTAAACAGCTCATAATTAGATTAGCGCAAAAGTTTTTAATATACCATTCAAGTGAAATAATGATTATTATTAAAAAAACCAAAAACTGTAATAATATAAACATAATTAAATGTCTTGTCTTAAAGAAAGTAGTAAATAATAAATATTGCTGGACATTTCATACAGCGCTAACTAGCCCCAAACTAAGCTGAGCTTGGGAACCAGATAACTGATAGAATACTTATACAGTTACTGGCGATATTAAAGTGACGGTCTCTCAAAACATAAAAAAAGACTTATCGAAAAAAACCACTAGTTAAATTATCAAATTTTAAAGAAAATTACTAAGTTAAGATGATGAATTCGATATAAAACTTACTGCCTACTCTTGCAATTGACATCCAAAATAAAGGCCAATTTGATGTCTCTTTCGGAAATGGCTGAGGGTTTTAGGTTAGAAAGAGACAACGAGAGATATCTCGAGACGTCACCAATACGGTATCTGTGGTTAGATAGAGCATTATGCAATAGCACAACATAAGTTTAATAAAGTGTTTGTTCTTACATGCCAAAACTAAATTTCACATTTATATGGTAAAACTTTCACAAATTTATTTATTGTGCTCATCAAAATAGCCCCTATCATTTTTTTGTGAATACGTAAGTAGGTTATATTTTAAAGTGTTAAGCGACACTTACGGAATATCTTATGATTTAAACCGATCCAACAGCGCTCTAATCCACATAATTCATTTAAATTTTGAAAGAATTATCTCAAAAATTTCTGTATGCCTGTTGCGAAATTGGTAGCGCATACTCGTATAGGAGGGTTGCGGGTTCAAGCCCCGTGCGGCTCGAAATTTATGAGGTGAAAAAAAAATTTTAAATATTTAGTTGCAGCCAAAAACTTATCGATAAGATTAACATGAATATAATTTTTGTAATTTACCTAAGATGCCTGGTATATGCAATATACATTTTATGCAGTTTGAGGCAGAAGGTTTTAATCTATTTTCATTGTAAGATTAAGGCTCTAATATACACGATAACTTTTCTATGATCCGTTGAATTGCGTATCACGAACGCGATACGGAATTTGGGTTTAATTGTGTACAACTTTGTTCGGATAGCGTCTTATAGGAAATTAAAACGTCAAATGTCTCGTATTTAGTTCGTACGTTTTACAATTGGTATAAAGTTCAAGATGCTATATACAATTTCATTATAAGAAAACGAGTGTGTTTTAGTCCACCCGACTGAAGTAAAACTTCTTTTTCAAAATATTAATTAATAAAATTGTTCAAGAACGAAATGAAATTACGAAAAACTAGATTATCCTTACATTATAGATAACAACGCCTTTTGTTAGCATACAAATTAACCTATAACATTTGGATCAAACTCATAATCGGGTACAATCTATCGATAATGAGTAATGACATATTTTACCGCTACTCACCGCACTGGCTGAGTAGCGGTAAAAATAATGTTTTAAGGAAATGTCACCCTTATTTTGAGGCGCATACAGTAAGTACATAAGTTAATATCTGCTGCTGCCTGCCATCTGTTGTGGAGTAGCTGAACTTTTTCGTAAATCGAAGCTGGTAGACTCAAAATACGGAACATAAATACTTTTTTATAGCAAAATTAACTTTATTATACAAAATGAAGGAGTATTTAGTTTTTGCAGTTTGTATAATTTAGGCTAATTTAGGATAGGAGATATGCGACAAATTAACTGGCTATGAGAGAAAGAGAGAAAAAAATATGTGCTCGCACCTCTCTTTTTTATCCCCTATACGAAACGTAACTCTCTCTCTTTCTATCTTCACTAACTTATATCTCCCTCTCAACTTCGTTCGCACTTTTCGTAACGCATTCACCAGCTTACTTTCCAAGCCAAGCGTGCGTAAAGAAGTTATACTTCAAAAATCGCTTCCATTCCTTTCGGTGGCACTGTAAATAGAGCCTAACTATTCCATATTTAATATATTTTATTTAGCCCGGCTTGCACAAAGATTCCTAGAAGTAATTAGCGACTAATCATATCTAAATTTGACGTATTTGTATGATTTGAGAACTCTCTTAATCATATTTAGACACTAAATACAATTAGAAATGTTTGCGCAAATCGCCCGGAAAAAGCTTACGTTATCTGTTAAAAGCTCACTCACCTCCACATCAAATTTCTCACTTGGCAGTCCAAACAAGTACTTCAGTGGTACAATAGAGTTAGAATGAATTCTCGCAGCCAGCAGTAGTACCAGTAAGGTACGTAGCACGATGAACGAAAATGAGAAGGTGAAGTAAATAGTATGTTCTATTCCTAGGAAAATCCTGTAATATTAATAGTAATTGAACTAGCTGACCCGTTACGGCTTTGCATGATTTTTTTACAATAATAAATACATATATACTATATCACTCAGGGATAGTGTAGCTTTCAATCAGTGAAAACAATTTCAAACTCGATTCTGTAGTTCTGGTAGTCCCAGATATTACACATTATATAGGTATATAACATAGATACCATCCAATGCCTTACACATAGTCCTGTCAGCACAGGCATCGCTGTGTCCAAAACCAAACTGAATAAATAATTTAATTTCAAAAAATAAAAAAACTAATGTACCAAGGTACAACAGCCATAACTGGAAAAAAAAACAATATGGGTCTTAAAAGAAGCTCAAAGGCGTTCATTGCTATGGAAAATGATGGGTGTATCTCTACGAGATTTAGAATATAGAATAGAATACATTAAATAGAATATAGAATTATTTGTTTGACACACACAAAGAAACATAGAACGGATCACAAACAAAATAGGTAGATAGACAGAAAAATTACAAAACAATGAGATTAAATTAGACCTACTGTGGCTAGAACACATACGTACCGACCCCACCAGTAAGTAGTAGGTAGGTGTACCAACTAGACCCGCTCCGTGTCACGCGTGCCCAAACAGGCTCTGCCTCAGCTTTACGCTTCTTTGCAATAAATGATGCAAAGCGGCGCTGGTTTTCAGGCAGAGCCTTGTGTAGGGTGACGTCACAAATTAGACAAAATAAACATAGAATAAACATTTTTGTATAATAAGTAAGCAATGATAACAATATTAATAACAAATACCTATATGATATACGAAAACAATAAGATATTATATAGAGGTACATATATATAATAATTATTTAACATAAAAGAGGAGAGAAGGGTTAGTTTGTGGCAGTTTGTAAATAGAGAGATTTAATCAGAAATGAGGTGATCCGTAGTCAAACCACGGTCACTGAAATAGCCAAGAGGATCACACTGAATAGCAAGCTGAAGTGGCAGAGGGCGAGGAACATAGTTTGAAAAACTGATGGCTGTGGGGGCAGAACGGTTCTAAAGTGGGGGATCGCACACTGGAAAGCGTAACGTAGAATGGCTCTGGAAATTCATGGGAGAGGCCTTTTCTCAGCAGTTATCATCATGACTGATGTGATGATGATGTTAATGCTAGAACTAACCAAAGTACTCACTCAAAATCCCTTGGAGTTTCGTTGGAGCAGGCGATATTATGAGCGGTTCCAGTCTTACTGAAAATATTATAAATAAGTCTACATCTCATTTTAGTCCTTATTAGAAATTTCTCAGCAATCATCATCATCATTTCAGCCGTAAAACGTCCACTACTGAACACAGGCCTCCACTCCATGATGGGTAGTTGCCATACTCACCACGCTTGGCAGGCGGGTTGGCGAGCGCAGTACGGGATGTTAATACACGGAAAGACGCTGCTGCCCATCTTCCGGAGGTATCCCTTAGCAGGCTCTTACTGCATCCACGGGCATGAGAGGAGGGGTAACATTCTACTGCCGGCACCCCACGGCAATTCTCAGCAATGAATCGAGATAATTTCACAGAATCATTTCTTAGTGTTGATTGGGAGGAAATCAGGATGTGTAATTTATCTGTAGAAAAAATCGCATTGGCTGTAATGAATATCATCTGTAATAAATTCGACATTTTCTTCCCGTTGAGGAAAGCAAAGCGGCTTCCATGTCGTGGATAGCTGACGATATCGAAATGTTTAGACTGTTATTATTTTACATGACAGACATACACCATAAAACTAATGAATGCGAAACGAAACGAAAAGAAATACGACGAATTAATTCGATTTAGGAAACAGGAATACTATTCTAACATGATGTGGCAGGATGTAAATTCTGAGAGAGGAAAATACAACATCTGCAAGTTAGATTTTACCGATGCAATGTTAGATAAACTTGGGGAATCCTTCCAGTCAAAAAAAGATGCAGTTAATGCAATGAACTTAAGGTTCGTTGGGGCAGCTGCGGCCTGTAGCGCACCAAAGGCGAAAGTTCATGGTTCGGGTTAAGGTTCTCTTCGAGACCGCCAGCGGACCGTTCGCTACGACTATCCCGATTTACTGCGGAGGAAGTGTATGGAATAATTACGAAACGGATATCACCCAAGCCTTCTAGGGATGCTTAAGGCATTTCTATGAAACTTTTAGATATGTCAGCTGGTCCTATCGCCCTTATCTTAGCCGACCTTTTTAACTCGTGCTTGCGAAGTGGTACCTTTCCAACTTGCATTGAGCTCTGTAAGGTATCTCCGATATAAAAAGGAAAAGAGAGAAGAGCAGACATAAACTCATATAGGCCAGTATCTATAATTCCAGCTATAGCAAAGGTTCTTGAAAATAGAATAAGCTCACGACTTACATCATACCTGACGCGCTATCAGAAAGGCAGCCGTGAAGGACGATCAACCACTTCACTGGCACGTAAGGTGCTGCAGAGAATAATGGATGTTCGGGAGAGGAAGCAGCTGGTTGCCATAATCTGCTACGTCCTCTTTAGAGCGTTTGACGTGGCTGACCTGGCAGTGCTCACGGTCAAGATAGGGCATTACGGCATACGCGATTCTACCCTAGCCATGCTCACAAACCTAATGAGATCAAGGTCTCAGGTTGCAAGGTAAAACTAAAGCACTGGTTCCTGAGTTATACGTTTTACTGTTATGAGGAGTTTATTGACATATTATATTTTTAATTGACTATTTTGTACGACTATTTATATTATTATAATTGACTTGTGTAATTCTATATTAATATCCAATGTTCTTTGTTTTTTATTACAATAAATAACTGTTATTACTATATTTTTTGGTTATATTCAATATTGTAACCAGTGTGTACAGTGTGTACCGAATTACCGATACGAGGTACACACGGCTACACATCAAGCTATACATTTCCCGTATAAGCTGACCTCTCATTGTGTAGACTTTTCGTAGAATGCGAGGTCAGCTTATACTGGAAATGTATAGCTTGATGTGTAGCCGTGTGTACCATTGTAAATTATGACGTGTAATATTCTTACCAAATAAATGTGTAATGATGATCAATCACAGTCCAAAATGTTTCAACAATGTTTCTTCAACTTACTTCAAGCTGTAAAATAGCTGAGTACAAATCCAGTATAAATTACTGCCAAATGATGTGAGAATGTATATTCCAACTTGTTCATTTACCAATCGCACTAGACGAACAATGTTCAGGTATTGTACACGGAACTCATTTGCTTTAAAATGTTCCTAAAAAATGTTTAAAATGATTATATCTGATGCTGGAACTCTAAAATCAAAATATCAATTATCATCATTATCAGCCAAAGAATGTTCCACTGCTGAAAATTAGGCCTCCCCCACATAGTTTCAAAGTGAACTATTTTGTCCAACCTGCACCCAGCTAACTGTCTTTTTATCCATAGTGTACATAATGTTATGTGTGGGACTATGACTTTACCTGACGAGTTACAGTACCAAACTATCAGGACCCAACGGCTCCCACAAAGCTTTATTAGGCCATCCTTCCATCTTCGTCCACGGTTGAGCCTACGCGGTATTCACATAGATGACTAAAAATATTTTTTGTAAACTACCCTCATTGAAGCTACTAAAAGGATCTACCTGTTTTACAGCTCTTTTCAGCAACACGTTGTGCATTATCATATGTTCTGTGAGGTAAATACTTAAAATCATTATAAGCAAGTCGTTAAAGCTCCACATAAACGTCGATTGGATGTTGAACGTCTATAAAATAAATACAGAGAAAGCGATGTTCATTACACATTTCAAACCAGCGTTGATAAATCGGGTTACACTTTGCAATACTCAGACAGACAAATAGTCAGATAGTCAATATTAATTTCTTCAATAAAATCAGAAGAATCACTTTATCAATAGTTGTATTATGTATAACATACAATAGTTTGCTACACCAAATGGCACATTCTCTTTATTTTTAAGATAAATTGTAATGAATTCTACGAATGGCTAGGCCCCAACTGAGATCTCGCGAGTCTCCCAAAACACAAAAAAATTATTCTTAGGGCGACTCGCGCCACGATGCCTAACCGTATTTAGTGGCTAAATATGATTTAAGGTGTTACCAAATCTTATAAATACGTAAAATTTAAACCTGTTAAAGCGCTAAATACGTTTAGATTTCGTTGTGCAAGCCGGCCTTAATCTCTAATAAAATAGTGCCACGAAATTACAACCAAATGACTTGACCCACAGTTTCATTCCAATTACAGGTAACGGGAGTTCATGTTATTTGGATGAACTTTTTTGAGGTAGAAATTGCAGTTATTCTGGATTTCAGTCTTTTCCCTATTTATGTGTCATAATTCAGTTTTTATTATGGTTAATAACATAAAAACTATAAGGTTTAAACGAAAAATAAAAACGGAGTGGGAATGTACTCACAAAGACCTTTTATTATATGTGTTACTTGATCAGATAGTCCCATTTTGTTTTTTTTACACCTCTTGAACCTCAATATCTTAATAACCCCCCACATTTTTAGCTCATTTAAGGCGGGTTCCTATATTCGTCGGTAACCGACAACGACTCGTATCTCCTTGAAAAAGTGTCAAACTAGTGTCTAACTTTTGACACATTTTCAAGGAGAAACGAGTCGTAGCTGGTTACCGACGAATAAAGGAATCCGCCTTTAATCACCTCAAAATTGTGGCATTACTACCTACATAAAAAATTTCACGATGATCGGATAAACGCTTCGAAAGCTATCTTCGAATAAACAAACAAACATACATACATACGAGTACAACGCCGATTTGCCCAAGTTGATTTAGAGATTTCGCTTTACACGATCGATGATCCTTCATACATTATAACAATAGGTGTAATACAAATAAATAAATATTAAATAAATATTGCTAGACATTTCACACAGCGCTATCTAGCCCCAAACTATGCAGAGCTATGGAACTATGGGAACCAGATAACTGATAGAATACTTATATACTTTATTTTTGTAAATACATACTTAAAATATATAGAAAAACAACCAGACCCGGAACAAATATCTGTAGATCATGCAAACATTTGTTCCGCGGCGGGAATCGAACCCGCTACCTCCTGCGTCTCAGCCTGTTCGCTCACTGCCCCACGGAGGTCGTCAAAATAAAAATACAAAAACAAAAGTAAGTACTTAATATAAATCAATTGTAAAATAAGAGAAAATGTGTACTGATATTCCCATATTGAGTTATTATCAGCTGTCGAGAGTTTGAGCCACATCGGCCCTAAAGATTTAATCATCACAAAAAGACTCTGAATTCAGACAAATGTAAAAATAGCCAGTATGCTGAATTTACTGCCCTAAACATTGCAAAGTGTAGACCAGTAAAATCATAGTACAAACCTCAACCATTAGCGCCTTGCCCCATGAATAACTCGTATAATCGAAGACCCAAGGCATGTTGAAGCGGAAGAATGTTTCGATGACATTGTTGCTGTCGCACGAGTACGCTACTGTCACACCGTAATATACTGACAGGAGATGTTCCACTGAAAGCAATATATTAATATTATCCAAGTGTAACAAGTTATACGCATCATGCAACCACAGTTGCATGCTCCCGGGGTAGCAAAGCGCCCGTGCAACCACAGTTGCATGCTCCCGGGGTAGCAAAGCGCCCGTGCAACCACAGTTGCTCATTTTTTAGGCAGATTTTTCTGACTCATTTTTTGAATTTACCACCATCATGAACCATCACCTACCATTTGTTTAATTTAATGGTAGAATATAATTTTCTTGAAGCAGCAACACTGAAATGACAACCTATTCATTAATTGTTACTCCGTAAAAAAAATCCGCCTTAAGCGGAGCCTTTTTCACCGAGCCGTAAATTTAAGTGGTTTTGTTTATGTTTTTCTGATTACTTCTTGTACCTAACTATATCGATATTTTTATATTATTAGTATGCTAAGTTCATATTCTTTGAAATAAATAAAAAAAACAATACGCTATCGCTTTTATTTTCAAAATGAAACCTTTTTCCAAAAACAACATCTCATTTTCTGGCTAGCCCAAGTTTGCCCTTTCATTACTTAATTTTTTATTACTACACTAGTCTCAAAATAGTTTTCGTAACTCTTTCCTTAGTTATTCAATTACACTTTACATAAATTTTGTCCCATAGCTCGAAAAAAAGCCCTTGAAACGATTGTTTACATAACGGGCGAATACATCTGGTCTTTGACGGATCAAGAAAAGTCCAAACTCGGGGTTTGTCAGCGAGCCATGGAGCGCATTATCATAGGAGTCAAATTAAATAGTTACTTTTTTTTGATAATACATGTTTATGTATTTGAAACATCTATTACTATATAAATGATGTTCAAGTGGCCTAAAAACTTTCCCCAAATGTGCCATCAGCTCTCGGGCTATGTTGTATGAACTTATGTTATGATTTGTTTTTATTGGTAACATCGATTTTATCAATTTCATCATTAATCAATAATGTGTGTATGAATATGTTATCTTGTGTGTACCTTATTTGTGTGCTGCGTTGTGTTTTGTACCGTCACAAATAAATGTAATTTTTTTTCTTTCTTTTTAATCGTCATGTTTTTTGTGTTCTTACCGACAGCTGCTAAAAGTATTGAGACCGTAGTAGTGTTGCATACTTTTGTAATGTTCCTCGAAAAAGGTGGTAGAGTACATTCAATACTCTCGATCGCAGCTATCACTTGTGGCCAATGTCTTCCTATATCCATCAATACTATTGAGGAAGTTATGCTTGCTGTATAGAAGAGAGCAGTCGCTGGAAGAATAAAACACACGTGTTTATTAAAAACACACCCTTTTCTTAATACCGCACTCGTATTTCCTAAGTCGTTAATTGTCTGTAAACCAAGATATATTAAACTTATGGTTAAGCTAGTATCACACTTGTTAATTATTTGTCAGTTTGTTTGTTACTTAATCACGTCGTAACGGCTGAACCGACTTCGATAAAATTTGGTATGTACGTAGGCTACTTTTTATCTTATAAATCTGGTTCCATTAGATAAAAATAGGGTTTAAAGTTTCTATAGAAAACTATTAAGGCTTTTGTTAACACTTTACACATAGTTTAAACTTTACACGAGTTTACCTTTATTTCTAGGTACATTTCTAGGTACACATACATGGTCTACTAACAGTTTATAACATCAAGTTAAAATCAAAACGAAATCGGTCTTTGAAAAATATAAAAAAGTTGTGAACTTAAAACGTCTATTTTAACGTTACGCCCTACAACATAGTCACCGTGCTGACCGGTAGCTACTAGGTACCTATCTAACTAAGGAGTAGGTAATACGCTATGGCTAGCGTATCCATGAACTTTATGTCACGGTTAGTTTTTGAACAAAGTTAGACTTATTTGAGAAGGTCTAGATTTTCTTGTTTTCTATTATTTGATGCCATAAACAGTTATTAGACCATGGTCTGAGCAACGTATGTTCTAAGAAAACAGTGATTTGAAGGACACCGTGTACATACTTATATTAAACAGAGAAACATCAAGACCCGAAAAAAATATCTGTAGATCATGCAAACATTTGTTCCTCGGCGGGAATCAAAACCGCTCCTGCGTCTCAGACGGCTATTCGCCCACTTCGCCACGGAGATCATTAACTGCAGCCACAATACCGAATGTTGGCGAATGTTCAGGGTGTATCTATCTTTCATGTGTGGAATTAAAGAGAGCAAATCATTCGCCATTAGGATATCATCATCATCATCATCATATCAGCTGTAGGACGTCCACTGCTGGACAAAGGCCCTCATTGATCTCCAGAAACTGCGGTTGGAAGCGGCCTGCATCCAACGTCGACCTGCGGTTCTTACCAAGTCGTCTGCCCATCTTGTAGGTGGACGTCCTAAGCTGCGCTTGCCGGTCCGTGGCCTCCACTCGAGAACCTTCCGGCCCCATCGGCATTAGGATATAATTAGAGAATATCTCAATATGTACTTACTGATGATAGGTAAAGAGAATTCTTTTTGTAGAAACCAGTAGAAGGACATGAGAAACATCGAGCATTGTCCAAAGAGAGAAATCGCGTACGCTATAGTGTATGGAGAGCGTAGTGTAAATCTGAAACAACAGGTGCAGAAAGTGTATTTAGTACTTTTTATTTATGTAATTCTTTGAATGTTTACCTAGTTAGTAAGTTTAGCTTAAACATCCTTTTAATAAATAAATAAATAAATAAAAAGCATTTATTAAGGAACAACAAATATACAGTCATGTGTACAGTTTAAAACGATGATGCCTGTATTAGTATGAAAACTGTGTTACAGACACCAACGCCCTCCTCCTATATATCTATGAGTTCCAATAAGGTAAATGGTACATTATCATAAAACTAAACTAAAAATTCTAGTTATTCTCCAACAGACCAGAAGGATCTGTGTGGGTGGATGTATTTGTGAGTGGGTGTGTGTGTGTGTGCGTGTGTGTGTGTTTGTGTGAGGGTGTATGTGTATGTATGTGTGTAATGGAGTGTGTGTTTTGTGTGTAGGCACTATTTGGGAATCTTTAGGAGGTCCTCAGTATCTTCGTAATTTAAAGATTTAAGCCACTCTAGACATTTAATCTTACATTTGTTGTGGGGTAGCGGGTAAATGTTAATTTCCTTGTTAACTCTGTTGTACAAGGAAGAGCTAATAAAAAAGAAGTGACGACTTGCCACTGCGTATATTATACTTTTACAGCGTATATTATAGGCTAACATTGTAACTTATTTGCTTCGGCATTACTTACCTTAGTTTTTCACTGGTTGGGCTCGATAGACCAGACAAAGGCAGAAGACCTATTAGTCTGGCACACAGTAGCGTACGTCGTATAGTCGAATGAAGGCCGCCATTATTAGTATTTGCCAGATGCAATCTACTCTCTAGAGGGCTTGGTTTAAAGTTTAATAGCACTTTTACCATTTTTATACAAGAAAACTGCAAAATTAACAATTATTATATTTGATTCGCTTTAAATAAAATGTATACAACATTTAAAAAAAAATTAACACGACGAAAATAATACTGCCATCCATATCACACTATTATTATAAATGCGAAAGTTTGTATGTTTTTTTTTGTTTGCTTGTTACTCAATCACGTTGTAACAGCTGAACCGATATCGGTGAAGTTTGTTATGTACGTAGATTAGAACCTGGATTAACGCATAGGTTATTTTTGTTGACAAACAACGCGTGCAAAGCCGCTGGCGGAAGCTAGCTAAAATAAACCTTAGTCTTAATAATATCAGCTTCTAAAGAGTCTGTAGCTTATTCAGTAGCAAATGGGACTGTTAGTAATATGTATCTATTTAAACATCAGACTGTTTATAAAAACAGAGTTTGGATTTTGTATCTTATTGAATTATTTAAATCCCAAATAGAAAGAAAGAAAACATTTTATTCAAAAATCACATCGTATAAAAGAAAAATAAAACACAACAACCACAAAATCTAACCTGAGCACTAACAAACTAACAAACTTAAAAGCTCTGTGTGGAGATGAATAGGTACTCAGCTCAGTATGATGCTACGGAATGTTAATATGCCGCAGCGCTGGTCTTCCGCTGAGTCCAGTCTCGAAAAAAAAAACAACAGTGGCACTCCGGGAATGCCGAAAGAATTGAAAACAAAAGCAGACTACACTACAGATACTTATTACCTGTCAGTACAGGTATTATATTCTCTTTGGTTACTGACACCTCTTACAACCATTGAACTCGCAACACTGTTACCAACACCTGTCACTGACAGTCCAGTAACAGTCAGTGCCAGTAGTCAGTGACAGCTGTTGGTAACAGTGTCGAAGTTCAATGGTTATTTCCCCATTTCATAAAATGTTCAACGCGCCCAAAGAAGTTTACACTTCAAAAACACAACTATTGTTAAATTCAAACCAAACCATACAAAATACCTACTATTTCAATCTAATAAAACTATCCGTACTAACTAAATAGGGGGTCACTAAAGGAATAAATGGGACAGTCTTCCAGATTACCTACAACAAGAGACGACGTTAACACAGAACACCACCCGTTCGTAAGAATATAATTAACAGTAACCGAAAACACGAACGAAAATAATGACGATTCAACAATACCTACTTTCCTCACGATTAATGAATAATGACACAGTGACAATTTACACCTTTGAAAAATAAAGCCATAAAAAAGTAGCTTCCCGTATTTTGACAAGAGTGACAGTCTGAGATATGACGTGTTTTTGTTTGTTAGGGTCGCCACAACAAGTAATTGATGGTTCCTTGAACAAATACGTAAATAGATAAATAAATTTTGAAATTATTAAAAATATTGAACAACAGATACACATAGACAACAGATACAGAAGTGTGCTGTACGTGCAATTTATAATATGGGTCCCAGAGAATATTACACAATAAGTTTAAGGAAATAAAAATCTGATGTATTTTGTGTAAAAATAGCGATAATCATAATTTTAATACTCGAAATAAAGATAAACTCGCTGTTGCCACTTGTAGACTCCATAAAGTTAGTAAATCGTTTAAAGGGCAAGGTGTTCGCTTTTATATCAAACTCCCAAGTGATGTACAAAAATTGACAATTAACAAATTTAAAAACGTACTTACATAATTAAACAAAATCCTTATAAAAAAGCCTACTATAAAATATCGGATAATTTGGATCATAGAGAAGCTTGGGATTGAAATTGCTTAAACTCGTTCAAAATGTTACAATTTAGACGTAATTTATTTTCTGTATTGTTAAGTATTCTAAAAGGATAATTGAAAAAAACAACCAGCCTTGTTTCTTGTCTGTCTTTCCTGGCTTGGTCGCGAAGGAACAGGCAGTAAAATTGACCCTTTAAAGTGGTCCTTGTGATTGTAATGAATAAAAGATTTCAACTTTGACTTATAAACTGTAGGCTTACCTTTGCGTTACTGAGATTTTTAAACACTTATAAATACAGTTAAGATTAAGAACAGTAGAGTTCCTAAGGGCTCGTCTGGGGATGGACTATTACCATACTTATTTCTGCCGCCATGCAGCATTGCCGTGTTTCAGTTTGAAGGGTATCGTTGCCGGTGAAATTACAGACAATTAGCTTTACACCTGTATGCCTCAATTTGATGGATACGTTCCTCGTTCCGGGTCCGTGAACTACGAGGCAATGGTTTTTTATGGGCGATGGTTACCACTTAACATCAGGTGGGTCATATGCTTGTTCAACCTCCAAGTAGTACAGAAAACAAAAAAAACACTTGCCAACAGATTTCATAGGTTACCTAACTGCACTAGTAAAATGATGATACGAGATATCTGTTTTTTGGATAATTTATAGTGTTATATAGTACTGGAATTTTGTCCTGAAAAAGTTATACCATTTCCATGTAATTGAAATATATCTCCTAAACCTAAGTCGATTAAAAACCTGCGAAGTCTCGTGGAACATTCCCGCGAAGATTAGGTGCTGGAGCTGTCGTTCGCAATTTATTTATTTCATCCTGACAATTTTGTGTAGCGACTTATCTTACAGATGCTTGCACGTAGGGATTTAAAAACATTAAGGCGTATATCTTATTAAAGTGATATTCTTTTTACATTTTTTTTTCTTGCGAATCTTAATGTTAGATTTGTTTTTTGTAAGATTTATGATCTTTAGACTTCCTGCAATCATTTCCATATTACATATCTCTCTTTTTTACCATAGAAAGAAACACTGTATTTGAGGTATGTTCTATTGATTATTATGTCTCACTGCTTGTAAAGAAGTGTACAATAAAGAACTGTCATTCCTTCATAAAATCGGTTCACCGTCCGGTTAGTCCAAACACACGCGTTAGGATATACATATGTGTTCTACGGACATACGTCAATAAACAGACACTGATAACATCTCATTTTGCGTCGCGTGTTACTGTATGGCTTGAATGATCTGGGTTTTGTTTCACGAGTCCCATTACTCTACCAGTAAAACTAGTTTATTTATAGTACTATTTGTCTACTTACACTAACATGTAGGCAAAGAATATCAATTCAGTGAGGTGAAACCTATAGAGACCATTGTAAACAATAACCTAACATTACGAAGTCATTAAAATACATTTTAGTAGAAAGCAGATTCAGCATCCTAAAATACTAGAGTTTATCCAATTATCTTAAAAAACCGGCCAAGTGCGAGTCGGACTCGCGCACTAAGGATTCCGTATCATTATCTAAAAAAACGACAAAAGAATCACGTTTGTTGTATGGGAGCCCCTCTTAAATATTAATTTTATTTTAATTTGATTATTTATTTTTAAAGTGAATAATATAACTCAATGTTCTGTAAATACTTCAAGCGTCTATCTGCCTGTTGCCGTTACCAATATCGAGCAAAACGAGCAAAAAAATCACGTTTGTTGTATGGGAGCCCCCCTTTTATATTTGTTTTTTTATAATTTTATTATTTATTTATAAATAAAATATATAAGTAAATATTTTAAGCGTCAACCTGTTGTCGTTATCAATATCGAGCAAAAACGAGCAAAAAAATCACGTTTGTTGTGTAGGAGCCCCCTTAAATATTTATTTTATTCTGTTTTTAGTATTTGTTGTTATAAGGGCTGCATAAATACATCATCTGTAAAAATTTCAACTGTCTAACTATCACCGTTCGTGAGATACAGCCTGGTGACGGACAGACAGACAGACAGTGGAGTCTTAGTAATAGGGTCCCGTTTTACCCTTTGGGTACGGAACCCTAAAAAGCTAAATAATTTTCCTTGCGTTCTTTAAGAGACAAAACCTTCATTTTGTAAATGGAGGCTGTGATAAAGACGTTTATTCAAATCCTAGAACAATGGTTGTCTTGCTTGCCACATTTTGTTGAACAAACTTTAGCAGAGTTTTTGATTATAATTAGACAGTTGGGAGTGTTTTTGGACAATAGACCCGAAACGACTTAAATTTATCATCAATATAATGTCCACTGCTAAACTTATGCATCGATTTCCAGAGCGACCAATCTTGTGTGACACAAAGGCTCTCAGAAATTAGGTCTTTATACCCCTACGAGACGGCTCAAGCTAAACAAGTGAAAAAAAATGTTTTTTTTAAAAAGTTGGTTTCCAATTGACCAGTAACTTAAAGGTGAAGGACAGTCGCTGTCCGATAGCAATTAGCCATGTGAGAATAATTTAAAGCTCAGTTCTAAAGGCGACGGATAGCACAGGTATTTAAAAATATACCTATTTGTGGATCACTATATACAACAGTCACCCATCTGCCGTGCTCAAACGCATCTGAATGAGCTTTTAAAAGTACACCCTGAGGTTAACATATTCGCGGATACACTACATTCCATTGACAGGATGTGTCTCAGCTTTTGTGAAGCACGTATGAATTAGTACTTAATGAGATACATAATAATAATAATAATAAGCCATTTATTCCAAACTTTGGGTTTACATGTTTTTTTTTTGCAGATGTGAGTTCAGATTTTATTATAGAATGTCCCGCAGTTCGGTGTGCCTCTTGGCATAGACCTCCTCTAACACTTTCCACTGGGTTCTATCTTGTGCTACCTTTTTCCAGTGTTGTCCAGCTGTGAGTTTTAGGTCGTCTTCCCATCTTGTTTGTTGACGCCCTCTATTGCGTTTACCATCTCTGGGGTACCAATCAGTGACCCTTTTACACCATTTGTCCTGACGATCTCGGATCATGTGGCCTGTCCATCTTCACTTCAGTTGATCTATTCGGGTAATTATATATCAACTACTTTAGTTTTTCCTCTTATTATGCTGCTTCTCACTTTGTCTAGCTTTTTTATTCCTGTTAAGTTTCTCTCCACGGCTCTCTGACATCGTTTCAACTGTTCCCTGTGATGTTTGGTGAGTGACCAAGTTTCACAGCCATAAGTGATGAGTGGAAGTATATATGCGTCGAAGACTCTCCTTTTTATTTGCATGCTTAACTCCTTTGATTTCATGATTTTCTTCAAATGGATTCAAATCAATGAGATACATACCAACAGCCATTTCATTCGTGTTATAGGCGTAAAGCAAAGAGTATGTAATCACTACGTTTTAAGAGACGGGACTTCCATACTAGCCATTAGAATCAATTTACTTGGCATTCCAATACCAACAGAACAAAGACTAATACCACAGAAATGTCAAAAAACAGGAGTACCAACCTAACGAAGCAAATAATGCTTAACAAATACCTTTTTATCGATATCGATAAAATATACGGTAGAAACCGAGGTTATTACTAAATAATATTTTTTATTAATTTTAGGTAAGTATCGAATCCGTATTTATGGGTCCAATGTGGATGAGGGAATATTTGGTACTAATACAAGATTGGACTTAAATGCGGACCTGAAATAAAATAAAAAACTGTTTCTGCTAATTTAAATACAATTTTAACAATCAATCTTCTTTGTAAATCAGCTTTTAAACTAAACACTTTAACAATTAGCCTTCTTCATCTTGCTCCATAGATCACTTTTTAAACTTAACAATTTAACAATTAGTCTTCTTTATGTTGCTCTAAAGCTCACTCTCTAAATTTAATACTTCAACAATACGTCTTCTTCATCTTGTTCTATAGCTCACTTTATAAACTTAACAATTTAACAATAATAATTCATCTTGCTCTATAGCAAAAGAAAATGATTCCTTTTCAATTTTTACTCAGACGAACCAGTAACATATGGAGCAAACGATCTTTGTGGTCATCACATATCCAGAACAAATTATCACATTTTGACAACATCATCGTAACGGCTTGCTGAGAAATATGTCTTTCATGAAGAATCGGTTTAACTTGAACTTCAAAGCATGATGTAATAGTGTCGACTAATTTGCACAGATTTAATGTGGGGTATGTAAGACTCTTTTTATCTTGCCACCACTCACGAAGTTGTATGTAGCTATACATTGATGACTCGCATCGTTCTGGGTCTTTTATTTTTAAGCTTTGCTCACAATTCTCACATTGCCACCGCAGTTTTTTTAGGACCATTGAGACTATATATCCAGCAACACATACAGTTTCTTCTTTTCGAATGATTCGAACAAATCGTGTTGCATGTGAACATATTCTGCATCATCGTCTGGAAATTCGAAATCGTCAGGCAGGACAGCATCATCAACTTCGGGTAGGTGTAGAACGGGAATTTCACCATATTGTTCTAAAAGTTTTTCAGGAGACTGATTTTCAAATTTAACGGCTTTTGAATTTTCAATTTGTCTAAAGAAATATTCAAAATCAATAATAGCTTCACTATAATCCTCTTCACATTTATCTTCTTTATTAAATGCCCTGTTGTGAAAGTGGTTTCCACATACATATTTTAATGTATGCAACTTTTCAATGGGAGCATATATTAAATCTTCTTTGCCCACAATCTTGACCCACTGTTTGCATCTGGATTTTTTTTTAAAATAAAATTAAATAAATGTTTCTTGGTTAAATTCATAAAATATTGATAACGAAGATCGAAGTAGGTAAGTGCATTTAGTGGTGAGTAACCATAAACATTAATATTACTATAAAACTCATAGATGCACCTTGGCTCCGCTAAACAATTTTTGTGGCTCATCATCGTATAAGCACAAGTGGCATAAGCACAAACACATAATGGCTAGGCTTTGCATAGAGCTTACGAAGTTTTTCTTACGTACTCGGCACACGAAATCAATTGTGTGGCATACCATTATTATTAAGATTATGTTTCTAAATCCTGCAAAGTTGCACAACCTATTCCGATCCTTACTCATTTACGTAGGCACGCCATTCAAATATGCAAAACATTGTGCCCCTACTCTTTCACGCAAGTTATATTTCTTATTTTTTTTTCAATGATCCTACTAATATTATAAACGCGAAAGTTTGTATGTATGGATGTTTGTTACTCTTTCACGCCAGAACGGCTAAACCGATTGCAATGAAATTTGGTATGTACGTAGATCATAACCTGGATTTACACATAGACTTTATACTATACAACATAGAATTTTTATTGGCAAATCACGCGTGCAAAGCCGCTGACTACAGCTAGTAAACAATAACGCTGTTATCTATATGTGGATATTACATATGCAGTACATCACTAGCACACACTTTAAATTGGATAAATTTCATTATTTTATTTGTTCCTAGCCTGTTCTACTTACATATGGCTGCAAAGTATCATATTTATGTGCTTACCGGGCTTCATCTAAAGGAAATCTCGCCATAAACACCCTTTTTTCATGATTCGAACGACGTGTTCGATTTTCACAAATTTCACAAGTGAAAATAAACCGTCTCTTCGGTGGCATTTTGATTCAAAGTACACCTCTGATCACCCGTCACTAATTTTGATGAGAAATTACAATTTAAACAATTAAAATCCACAGTCAAACAAGCATTTACATTCAAAGAACACTGCACGAAATGAATGAAGTTTCGACAAACAACATGGCTGACACTTGACGGCAGTATTGCAAGAAAGAGAAACTGCACTGAGGGAGTGTGATAGCAATGTCCGCCATTATTTGCATCGTTAAGTAAATAGAAAAGGTTTTGTTCCTAGTTTCGCCAGACTGGTGTAATGTTGCGTAGCCAATATACCCAATATTGAATAATTTAGTGTTATACTTTTGTTCATTATTGTGTTCATTGTTCATTTTATTGTATTTTCCTGTTTGTTTAACATTTTTCGTGTTCTATTTGTTTTTATGTATGTGAGGATAACTGTATGTTTTATATTTGAAATATAATATTCTATAAAACCTAGTAGTTACCTAGTTATAACGTTTTAGTCCTGTACTATAAAGTTGTAAACTATTTTTATTGAATTAAACTGAATTTTATTTCTTCAGGTAGCTATCCACCTTGTTGGCTGAGTGTACTTTCAACTACGCCACATTCGAGTCATTAACTCACCCCCCCCTCCCCCCCCCCCCCACCCCCCCCCTCCCCCCCCACCCCACCCCTCCATCAAAAACGAATAGTCAAAAAGTCAAACAGTCTGGGAATACCTCTTAACTTTATTCTTAAATATCCATTTTATGACGTGATAAGTATTGGCTTACAGTACCCATCCGGTCTTTAAGTGTTTAACTTGACTTAAAAATAATTGAAGGATTTTTCACTCTGCGTATATCTTTCAAAAGGTGCCTTTCTTATTCATAAAAGTCTACTTCCGCTTACCTTTCAAAACCGTGTATAAAGAGATTTTTGAGCAGATTCGGTGAATTTTTAGAGTACTGTAATGGTACAATACCCTATACTAAATAAATAACCGTTAAATTCCTGAGTGATGTACGAAGAGGAATATATACATAAGTAAATAAGCAACAAAAATAGATGGATTCGGTTCCCATGAAAACATGAGTTTGCACTTCAGTTAAATTGATATTTATGAGTCCGAAATTTTGTCAAGTGGGGCTCTAGGACAAATTCAGAATTATACATGTAAAGACATTAAAAATCAAATTTATGACAATCGATAAATATGCCACAGAATTGACAGATTTAAGGTTTGAGTAATCTTAAAGTGTGTTACCACTCAAACTAAATTGATTTCAAGTATGGGAAAGATTTTAAATGGATTCCAGGAAAGGATAAGTTTTTTTGCGTAAAGGGTAGGACCCGTTCAAATAGGGCGGAGCTAAAATGGATTTAGCCAATAAGTGCAACTATCAGACTTCTAGGGTGTAAATAGGGATGGACTAACGGACGAAACAAAAACCCCTGACGCATGACAGAATTGACCATTCGTAGCCGACGCGCGCGTCGCCAAAGTTTGGCCTACTATTGAAATAATTATCGATTAGTGTTATAACGCGGTAAATTCAGTGTTGTTATTTCCTTGCGATAAAAGAGTGTTAAATATAAGATTAGAGTCAGTGCATCTATCGGGCGGCGGCAGATTTCTGAAAGCTAAGTACCTAGGCTAGCTAAGAATCTAGACTATGTATCTTGGGCAAGGTTCTGAATAACTAAGTGCCTAGGCTGGCTAAGAATCTAGACTATGTACTTTGGGCAAAGTTCTGAATAACTAAGTACCTAGGCTAACTATGTACCTTGGGCAAAGTTCTGAATAACTAAGTACCTAGGCTAGCTAAGAATCTAGACTATGTATCTTGGGCAAGGTTCTGAATAACTAAGTGCCTAGGCTGGCTAAGAATCTAGACTATGTACTTTGGGCAAAGTTCTGAATAACTAAGTACCTAGGCTAACTATGTACCTTGGGCAAAGTTCTGAATAACTAAGTACCTAGGCTAGCTAAGAATCTAGACTATGTATCTTGGGCAAGGTTCTGAATAACTAAGTACCTAGGCTGGCTAAGAATCTAGACTAAGTACTTTGGGCAAAGTTCTGAATAACTAAGTACCTAGGCTAACTATGTACCTTGGGCAAAGTTCTGAATAACTAAGTACCTAGGCTGGCTAAGAATCTAACTATGTACCTTGGGCAAAGTTCTGAATAACTAAGTACCTAGGCTGGCTAAGAATCTAGACTATGTACCTTGGGCAAGGTTCTGAATAACTAAGTACCTAGGCTAGCTAAGAGACTAACTATGTACTTTGGGCAGGGTTCTGAATATTTAAGAATTCAGACAGTAAAATAAACAAATAAAATAAGTAATTCATCTCTAAAAAGGTGAATTAGCATTTCTGGTTCAATCCAGACATATTTGACTACTTCAATTACAGCTTGTACTCATTCTATTTAATAAATTAATTTTACCTTGTTATTTTGTGGTCTACAGAATAAATCTTGAACATGGAGTGAATACAAATGTTCTATTGATTAATAATCATGATTTTAAAATAACATCACTGTAATTAAGACGTATTAATGAACATTAATGAATTTAATGCTTCAGCAAACAATCAAAGTTCATTGTAATTTAGAACTTAACTTGAAGAACACGTTGGTTGATTTCTTAAATTAGAAATCACTTCAAATAATTTGAGTTTGAGACTCTGTTGACCCCTGTTGACTATTTTAACTGACTGATAACACATAATGACATAAATGAAATGACTGGACTCGAATTAAATGTACTAGTACTGTGTACTGTGTAGTACTGTGTAGGAGCTATTTGATCTCATTCCGTCGTCGAGATTTTACCACCGCACTTCTCGACAACGTAATAAAGCTCATCCACATATAATCGACAATTGGGTATCGCGCACCACACGCTTCACGCGATCTTTTCTACCCCATACTTGCAAGATGTGGAATGAGCTACCATCTGAGGTTTTCCCATTAGACTACGACATGGCACGCTTCAAGAGAAATGTAAAGAGGTTTCTTCAGTGTAGGGAACGCATCGACAATACCCCGGGTGTTGCCGGTGTCAATAGGCGACGGTGACCACTTACCATCAGGTGGGCCGTAAGCCTGTTTCCCCACAAATAACATAAAAAAAAAAAAAAAAAAAAAAAAAAAACTTGAATTACAGGAAGTGAATATTCACTAGAATACAAATAATTAGCCTAAATGGGCAAAATGACAAAGTTTCATTTGAAATGGGAAATGAGGATTTTATGTGTCTGTATTAAACTGCAATTTGCGTAAATTATGTAATAGACTGCAATTGGCATGAAACTGTTCATCATTATATTTGCAAGGGAATTCACATACCATACACACACCCATCAATTATTTGATGAGACATACAAGACAACAACAGAGATGAATAAATTGATCCTAAGGGATTACGCAATATACTGTAAATTATATATGTTATCTATGTATTCTCGCAAGATACGTACAGCGATCCTACGTTTTGGTCCTAGGGTCCTGGGAGACGTCTGAGTCTCTCAGTTGAAGTGCAGAACTAGGAAGCGCATATTTACCTAGCGAATATCATCTATATATGTACAAACACAAATGAAATACCCAAACCAGAAGCCCTAACAACAATGGTTGGCTCTGACAAACAGAAGGAACATCTCTGCAATCTGTTGGTAATTCCAACTTATAAAATGTATCATAAATTTATCCACACTTGCCTGAATTATATTACTAGGGCCACACATGTCAAAGGCTGACATTCCTATGATACTGCGACACCCCTTACCAAAAGTGCTTTTAAGCATTCGCAAATTATTGCGCAACGTGGGAAAATGGTCCATAGCGACTGAATCTAGCTTGGGTACTGTCAAAGTTAATGGATGAAAAAGGTCGCTTGCCTGAGATAACACAGAATTTGCAATCACTCTTTCACACAACTCACACTACACAATTGCATGCAAGCATGGATGCCTATGTTAATTATAAGTCTATGTGAATTTTCCAGCTAGCAAATGCATAATTTTAGACACAAATAACGAACAATACGATCTAGAATAATTACAATACTAAAGCACTACGTTATTACCACAGGACTTCATAAGCTTATGAATTTCATGTACATCTGGGGCCTTAAAAATCAACATTTCCTGATATATATAAAAAGTTGTACACTCTACACACTGAAAGTACATGACTTTGACAATTGACCTTGTGTTAGGTATATCTTCCAGACAGAACATCTGATAACTCAAGATATTATTATACAAAACTTATATAAACGTCTTCTCTAAACTAATTAGAGTCACAATATGTTTGAACTTAATTAGACAGAATTTTGCATTGTCCTTTTGAATTCTGCAGGACCCTAAGTTGCGGGTTTTCCAGTGAAGCCAGGCGGATGCTGTATGGGTAAGCTGTAGAAATTAGTCAATATTCTTTTGACGTCAGTATATTGTCCATTGTACGGTTTCATTCTAGCAAAAACTACAGGTACCTTCCTTGTAGAAATTCAGATTACTTTTAGCGGAATTTTCTTTATATTACTTAGACGATCACAAGCCATTACACGAGCCAATTTCATTACGATTACTATCATTTTATCATACATTCCTTATTCATCACTATGTTATCAAACACGGTTAGTCACATAACTTCATCTATTTAAGATCACGTTTACCTATTCTTACATTTATCATTACCAATAATTCAAATAACAATTAGGGATTTTATTAGGTTAGATTATTTAGAATATCACAACAAAGGGTCATACATCATTCAAATATTATTCACTTATTATCAACTTATCAACCGTTTTCACATCACTTTACTTTACATAACTTACCTTATCTTCCACTGCTCACGAGCACATTAGGGAGGAGAGAAGCAAGCGAGCAAAGAAGAAGAGAGGAAAAAGAGGGGGGGGGGGGGGACTATTTCAGTACCTTCTTAGGTAGAATTAAAAGTTAGGCAAGACTCTTTTAATATTATTATGTCTGAGTGAAATTATTGAAAGAATTGTTGAGATTTTTGTAACAGAGACTTTATTTTCCAGTAGATAAATTGTAGCACACGTTCATACATTGACTGTTCATAGTTAAAATAAACCACTTATAATAAGTGGTTTAGAAAATATCAGAAACAAATGATCGGATTTCAACCCACGACCTCCAAATCAAACGTCCAACATTATTATAAATGTATTTCTATACTAATATTATAAAGAGGAAAGATTTGTATTTTTGTGTGTGGGTATGTTTGTACTGAATAAACTCAAAAACTACTGAACCGATTTAAAAAAATATTTCACTGTTGGGAAGCTACACTATCCCCGGGTGACATAGGCTACTTTTTACCTAACTGCGCAGAAGGAGGGTAATGTTATTATTGAAAAACTACGCGTGCGAAGCTGCGGTTTGGTCAGCTAGTATAATATAAAGTTACTATATAGTGGTTCGCCCCGAACTGAGAACTAGAAAACAAAAAAAAAATATTCTTACGGTGGCTCTGGCAACGCTTCCTAAACGTATACAGTGGCTAAATATGATATAAATAGTTGTCAAATCATAAAATACGTGAAATTTAAACACGTAATCGCTAAATACGTTTAGGGGTCGTTGTGCAAGCCGTCCTTAATCTTTGAGTAATAAAATAGTGCCACGTAATTTACAACCAAACAACTTGACCTACAGTTCCATTCCAATTACAGGGAATGGAAGTTCATGTCAACTGATTACAATTTTTGGGGGTAGAAATAACAGTTATTCAGGATACCAGACTTTTCTCTATATTTGTGTCACTAAAACTACACGCATACCAAATTTCAGCACTGTAAAGTCACTGGTCTACCCTGCAAATTTTGTCAGCGTTCAGTTTTTATTATATATAATAACTTAAAAACTAAAGGTAGAAATGCGCTTACAAATACCTTTAATTAGACGTACCACTTGACCGGATAGTCTCATTTTGTTTTTTACCCCTCTTGAACCCAAATATCTCAACAACCATTCCACATTTTTAACTCATTTAATCACACCAAAATTTTACCATTAATACCTACCTACGTATCAAATTTCATGATGATCGGATAAACGCTTCGAAAGTTATCCTCGGACAAACAAACATACATACAACGCCGATTTTCCCAAGTTAATTTAGAGATTTCGCTTCGCTCGATCAAAAATGACGTCATTGTATGAAATTCCTAACGGAGCGGCAGTTACGCATATACTCCCTACGTCGTAGCAGTTCGAAAATGTTTAACAAAACGCCGTTGTTCTTTTCGTTCATCACGAAAAGCGTAGGGAATGAGGAAAATGCACACGTTTCACATAAAAGCTGCTATTTGCTAAATGCTGACGACACCTCTCGTAATCAGTGACTTCCGGTTCCGGTTGTAGGCTTTTAAACTAGTAGGTAATCATAATTTTGCTGTTTTAGGAAATAGCAGTTTATACGAATTAATATGTAAAGGATGTTTAACGCGTTGTTATTTCTGATTACTTATTAGACTACCGAACCAGAATGGTAAAAGCGGCGTCTTTGTCCATCTGTCTGTCACACCCGATGATCGCAGCAAATACTGAAGCTGTTTATTCTAGCTTTTAGTATTAATATATATACTATTTGTATGTATTGTTTCTGTGGTAATTCAATAAGGAGTCATCTGTATTTGTCTAAATTCGTCTAAGTCTTCTAAAGTCGTAATGTTAGTGATCGAATTTAGTGTCGGAATAGGCTGCTGAATAACAGCAACATGGTATGTCTTGATGACCATGGCGATGACAATCTATAATACTAATACATATTATAAAGAGTAACGATTTGTTTGTTTATATTGAATAGGCTCTGAAACTCCTGGACCGATTAAAAAAATTCTTTCACTGTTGGGAAGCTACACTATCCCCTGGTGACATATGCTACTTTCACACTTTACTTTACTTCAGTCGTGCTCGAGCCGTCGTACAGTGCGGGCGTCTCTGGGGCGTCGTTACGCTGCCCGTTGAATATACGAAGATTCGATCGTCGTTAGTGGTCGAGGCAACATCGCCTATAAAAGGCTCCTCAGATCGCGCGGCGCGCATTCGGTCGTCGTTAGTGGTCGCCGCTATAGCATGCAGCGGCCACACCTTAGGAACCTAGGCTGGTAGAGGGGGGCTCGAGTGCCGAAACACTTTGTTGTAGCAACGGCGTGTTTCGGCCCTCGAGTCGGCACGGTCACTCCCCGTGCTAGTGCTCGTTGCTTCGGCGTCAACGCAATCCACCTCAAGTGGCGAGGCAACCAGGCAACTGTAGAAGGCCTGAAGGTAGCGATAGGAGTTTTTATCGTTGCCAGATACTGCGTCCTGTTCCCTTCCAGTCGTAGCGGTTCTCCGTTCCACTGGGTCAAGGGGAGTAAGGAGGAGAGGGTGCATCTGTGTACGGCGCGCACACTTATGCAACTTAATATATCCTGCGCATCTGACTTGGCTTAGTCATTCCGAGTTTAAAAAAGTCCTGGGCTTGGTCTAATACCTGGACACGGGTGGCCTAAGGAGAGGAGAGTGGTCGCTCTAGCACTGCATCGGGGTGACAGTGTGGTTCGGCAGCACTCTTTGAGACAAAGCAGCTTTATTTAGAGAGGCACTGCTTTCCTCGCTCAGCCGGGGAGGGGGCTAGAAAAGGTGCCCCAAACAAACGCTCATTCCTCGCAATAAGAATAAATCTAAAAACATGCAGATGAATATGACTTTTGGTGCGTGGAATGTACGTACTCTTTTAGACCGACCCAACAACCTCTGCCCAGAACGTAAAACCGCCATTGTGGCTCGCGAGCTCAAACGCTATGACGTCGACATAGCCGCTCTCAGCGAAACACATCTAGCTGACGAAGGTGAGCTTGTTGAACGTGGTGGTGGGTACACTTTCTTCTGGAAAGGCACACCAGCTTCTGAGCCTAGACGGTCAGGAGTAGGCTTTGCTATTAAAACTACTTTAGCCTCTAAGTTGGAAGAACATCCAGTTGCTATCTCTGATCGTGTCATGTCCTTACGTTTCCATCTTCGAAACAATAAATACTTAAATGTTATCAGCGTATATTCGCCAACACTCGACAAAAGTGATGACGTCAAGGACAAATTTTATGAGGAAGTGTCAGAAGTGCTGACTAAAATCCGGCGCTGTGAGAAAGTTTTGCTTCTTGGCGACTTTAATGCTCGCGTCGGACGTGATTTTGAAGCTTGGCCTCGGGTGATAGGGCGACATGGCATTGGTAACATGAACAGTAATGGGCAACTGTTACTAAGCCTCTGTTCCCAATTTCATCTGGGTATTACCAATACCATGTTTAGACTCCCAAATAAATACAAAACTACCTGGATGCACCCAAGGTCCAAGCATTGGCATCTTATTGATTATGCTATAGTCCGTCAACGGGATATAGCGGATGTCAAAGTAACGAGAGTAATGAGGGGCGCAAACTGTTGGTCGGATCACCGACTTGTTGTTACAAAACTATTTTTGCGTCTTAGCCCTTGCCGTAGACCTCGCAGGGCTAAGCCTAACTGTCTTCATCTGAAAAAGCTAGAGTCTGCTGAAATATTGGCAAATTACAGGGAAGCTGTCAATACCTTTACAGCAGGCATACACCCCGAAGATGAACAGTTGGACGAGGGCTGGAAACTGTTAACTACAAATACCATCAATGCGGCTACTGAGATCTTAGGCCAAAAACCTCGTGTCTGTGAAGACTGGTTTGACGAAAATGATAATACATTGACAGTCGCCCTAGAAAAACACCGCCAGCTCCTTCGAAAGGGAAATCAGACAACTGCTTCTGAAAAAATAAAGGAGAGTACGAGCCAAATAAGGAGACTAACTCGAAACGCAAAAGATGAGTGGTGGCTGAACAAGGTTCGCTATATTCAGTGGCTTGCTGATTCGAATAGACTCGGCGATTTCTTTAACGAGATTAAAAAGTTAGTAGGAAGTCCACATCGAGTAAACGTACCACTGAAATCACTTTCAGGTACCCTCCTGGTAAGCAAAGGAGAAGTTCTTACTCGCTGGGCAGAACACTATAACAGCTTACTCAATGTGGATCGTTCTGCTGACATAAACTATTTAGCATCACTTCCTGCCTTACCACAAGCCGTAGATCTGGATCAGCCTCCTTCTCTTGAGGAAGTTATCATCGCCATCAAAGCGCAGAAAAACAATAAGGCTGTCGGCATCGATAACATACCAGGAGAACTATTAAAATATGGCGGAGATGAGTTGCACTACAAGATTTGGCAATTTTTCCAGCGCATGTGGGAAATGGAGTTCGTTCCTCCTAGTTTTGGCGTATCACTAATTTGCTCTTTGTATAAAAATAAAGGTGATCGATCTGTTTGCAACTCTTATAGGGGTATATCACTTCTGTCTACTCCAGGAAAAACTTTTGCCAGAGTACTCTTAAATCGTCTTATGGAGCTCTCTGAAAGTATATTGCCTGAAACGCAATTTGGGTTTAGACCCAATCGCGGCACATGCGAGGCCATATTCTCTCTTAGACAACTGCAAGAGAAAAGCAGGGAACAGTGTCAACCTCTGTTTCTCTGTTTTGTTGATCTGGAGAAAGCTTTTGACAGTGTACCTCGCGAAGCTTTGTGGATTGTGCTTTCGAAACTTGGTTGCACCGACAAATTTATACGCTTGATAAGACTTCTTCACGACAACATGACTTGTTGCGTAACCGTCAATGGTGAGCAGACAGAGCAATTCCCTGTCACTTGTGGTGTAAAACAAGGCTGTGTATTAGCACCCACTCTTTTTGCTCTGTACTTTTCCGTTGTCGTGAGGGAGACTTTACAAGCCAACACCGAAGGGATCCGCATACGTTTTCGCACAGATGGCAGTATCTTTAACCTGGCTAGGTTAAAAGCGCACACAAAGGTATCGTATGACCTCATTACCGAATTGATGTATGCTGATGACCTATGTTTCGTTGCGGAATCTTCTGAGGGACTCCAGGACTTGATGACTCGGCTTGACGCTGCGTGCTGTAGATTTGGCCTCAAAATTAATATTACAAAGACAGAGGTGATGGCCATGGACACTGTTAACCAAGCTCCACTGAATCTGCAAATCGATGGAAAGCCCATAAAACAGGTCGATACATTCAGATATCTGGGAAGCAGCATAACAACAAAATGCGACCTTGACTCGGAGATCAACAGCAGACTTGGCTCCGCTATGGCTGCTTTTGGTAAACTACGAGTCCAGGTATTTCGCTCCCATAACATCAAATTGAGTACCAAGATTAAGGTGTATATGGCTATTGTACTTCCTAACATCTTGTACTCGTCAGAGACATGGTGCCTGTATCGCAGACACATACGCACGTTAGACAGATTCCATCTGAAATGCCTCCGCGACATTCTTAACATCAAGTGGTCGGATCGGGTCCGTAATACCGATGTTCTACGACGGGCTAATGTCTGTGGCATAGAGGCATATTTGATGCGGCGTCAGCTGCGTTGGTGCGGGCACCTGTCTCGGATGTCTGATGAGCGAAGGGCGAAACGCATTTTCTTCTGTGAACTAGAACATGGTAAGCGGAAACGCGGAGGTCAGTTCCTACGTTTCAAAGACGTACAGAAGAGGCACATGAAGAGGTGTTGTATCGATCCGTCGCGCTGGGAGGCTCTCGCTGAAAAACGACCTGAATGGAGGCGTCATGTTCAGGACAAAGTGTACGAGTTTGAAGAAGAAAGGAGGCAAGAACTAGACTTAAAACGAGATCAGCTTAAAAGTCGACCGCCGGCTAATATCAATTACAACTACATTAATGGCGCCTTAACTTGTGTTCATTGTAACCGGACTTTTAGCGCAAAAATAGGGTACATCAGCCACATACAGGCTAAACACCTAGGCCAATAATCACAAAGTCAAGTCTCTGTAACCGAAATCGGCTAGGAGGATTATTATTATTATATGCTACTTTTTACCCAACTGCTCAGAAGGAGGGTAATGTTTTTATTGAAAAACTACGCGTGCGAAGCTGCGGATTGGTCAACTAGTAATCTTCTATAATATAAAAATGAATCGCAAAATGTGTTGGTAAGCGCATAACTCAACAACGCCTTGACCAATTGAGCCAATTCTTTTTTGTTGTATTTCTTATTGTCAGGAGAAGGTTCTTATGAAAGAAAAAATTAAGAAAATTGCGCGCAAAATTAGAAAATTTAAGAATACTTGACCACCATATAAAATTATTTATAATCTAACCTTAGCGCTATTACATAGGCTGCTATTTAAGAATCCGGAACTGGCCACTCCATAAATAATATTTAAAAAGAAATTATCACGTTTGAAAATGGAACTCTTTGGCTGTAGAATGCAGGTTATTTCGTCCGTCTGTCAATTGTTTTCATTGTGTGGCGCGATTTCAAAAATTGCGTGTCATTATCACAATGGATTTATCTCGACAAAATTTTCGTGCGATGATTTTTTATGATTTTCGACGTGGTCTAACTCAACAGCAGTGTATCGATCAACTCAGTTCGACTTTTGGGGATAAAGCACCATCGAAGACTACTGTGTATCACTGGTTTAGTGAGTTTAATCGTGGACGTCGTATGCTCACGGACGAAATTAAAGATGGTCGGCCTAAATCAGTTGTTGTGCCACGAAACATCGACGCAGTGCGTAAACTAATAATGCAAGATCGTGATGTGACATATCGAGAGATAGAGGCGATCTTGGGCATTAGTATGACGAGTATACATAAGATATTACACGAACACTTGGCTGCAAAAAAAGTTTGTTCGCGTTGGATACCGCACAACTTGACAATAGATCAAAAACAGGCTCGTGTCTATTGGTGCAAAAAAATGATAAAAAAATACAATCGTGGTGCATCAAAAGCTGTATATAATATTTACACAGGTGATGAATCCTGGATTTATGCATATGGCCCCGAAACTAAGCAACAGTCAACAGTTTGGGTCTTCCAACATGAGCCGAACCCAACAAAAGTTGCTCGTGCGAAAAGCACTTTGAAGCAAATGGTCGCCTGTTTTTTTGGTATAGATGGACACGTGGCTACTGTACCCCTAGAAAATTGTAAATCTGTTAATTCAGAGTGGTACACGACCGTTTGTTTGCCAGAAGTCTTTGCAAAAATCAGGAAGAATAATCCACAACGCAGAATCATTCTCCATCACGACAATGCAAGCTGTCACACTTCGGGTGAAACGACCCGATATTTGGAGGGTGAAACGGTGGAATTAACGGGTCATCCGCCATATAGCCCTGATTTGGCACCCAACGACTTCTTTTTATTCCCAACCGTGAAGAATAAATTACGTGGTCAACGATTTTCAACCCGAGAAGAAGCCGTTGAGGCATTCAAAAATCATGTTTTGGAGATACCGTCTTCCGATTGGAAAAAGTGCTATGAAAACTGGTTTCACCGAACGCAAAAGTGCATTGATCATCATGGCGAATATTTTGAAAAGCAATAAAACCATATTTAACAGTCAATGATAGTTATTTTATTTAATTCCGGATACATAAATAGCAGCCCTCGTATAATGTAACCTTATGACGTTTGACATAGAATTGACTGAATGCGTGCTGGAAATATCGTCAAAGAAGATGTAAAAAAATGAATATCGTTTGAAACAGATGCTTCGGTAGAAGTTATTCCGAGATATATTGTCTATATATATAAAAATTTATTGTAGTTCGTTAGTCTCGCTAAAACTCGAGAACGGGTGGAGCGATTTGGCTAATTTTGGTATTGAATTATTTGTGGAAGTCATTCATTTTCTCATACATAATGATGGCCGGGGACAACAATTGACAATTCTACCAGGGTGACTTATATTGACAGCCCGCGTTATAACTATGCATATCAAGCCGATACAAAGTTCGGCGGGTCCACTAGTAATATTATAAAGAGGAAAGATCTGTTTGTTTGTATTGAATAGGCTCCGAAACTACTGGACCGATTAAAAAAAAAATCTAACACTGTTGGTAAGCTACACTATTCCCGGGTGACATAGGCTACTTTTTACCCAACTGCGCAGAAGGGGGTAATGTTTTTATTGACAAACCATGCGTGATAAGCCGGAGACAAGTCAGCTACTACTAATTCTATTTATTGCTTTCAAATGGTGACAAAGTTGTTACTGGTAGTAGGTAGACAGTTTCAAATAAAAACCCTGGCAGGGTATAGCAACGAGAAGGCAGACCATGTCTTCGTATATAAAAAGGGATGCACTGGAACAGACGTGGCCAGGTTCTACTCAATGTCAATTTAGTTTCGAACCTATAAATAATCATACTAATATTATAAATGCGAATGTTTGGATGTTCGTTTATTTGTTTGTTATATTTCAATCACGTCGTAACGGCTGAACCGATTTCGATGAAATTTATTAGGCACTTAGATTATAACCTGGATTAACACATAGGCAACTTTTTATCTCCTAAATCAGGTTCCAAGGGATAAATATGGGGATCACGTCAAGTTGCAACAGCGAGTATACTTTATTTCTAGGTTACCTACCTACTAATTTAGTAGTGTAACGCGTACGAAGTCACGGGCAACAGCTAGTAACGCACAAACCATTGACACGATAGAAAAAGAAGAATAGATAGGTTGCATGTTGTTTACACAGGTTTACAAGGTTTGCTTTGGTAATTGTTTATGTGTAAAGTTATGTTGATTTCGAAGTAATTTCAAAAACTATATTGTTTTTAACGGTTCTATGTAGATAGATAGCTAAAAATTGTTTTGAATTATTATTTGCGAATAGTTTTTAATATAATTTAAGTTAAACGGGCAAAATCCCTTTAATAACAATAAATATATACATGAAATGAAGATGCTGAGGTGGATGTGCGGCGTCACCAGGCTCGATAAAATCCGTAACGAGTACGTGCGAGGAAGCCTGGGGGTGTGCGACATCGCTGACAAGATGCAGGAGAGTCGGCTGCGATGGTACGGTCACGTGAAGAGGAGGCCACCTGACTACGTAGGGAATTTGGCACTACAACTTTCCATCCCCGGTCGAAGATCTAGAGGTAGACCCAAGACAAGGTGGAGAGATGTAGTGTCAAAAGACATGAGAGAGTGCCAAGTTTCTGATGACGACGTCGAGGTTAGAGCGAAGTGGAGAAGAACGACCAGGAAAGCTGACCCCACCACCATGTGGGATACATAGCTGGGAAGAGGGAGAGAGATATTTACATGACTAAAATACATAACCAACATTTGAATCATCTAAAGACCGTTGCAAATGATCTATAGATAGCTCAACTGCTCCAGATCACTACCAGGCGGAAGTGTCCCCAAGATACTGGCTGCATTGCCCCGCTGAATTGCAATGCTTACGTATGCGTTCACCCAGATAAGCATCAGCTCTCCGATCAATTAATTTAAGTTGTTCTTGTTACCCGACTGTGCAGAAAGAGAAAAGCGCAGTTGGAATATACAGATGTAATTCCTTCAAGCTTTATTCATTACCATGAACTGTTATAGTTTTGGTTACATCTTGCATGACCTTGGATTTGTCCTTTGCCCCAAAGGCCCAAGGACCTTTATGAATTAGTTTTGTTTACACAATGTATAGGACAGATCGAGATATATCAGAGGTCTAAGGGCTTATTTACATTGTTGAGTATATAAAAGGTTAATTCACAATATCTAGTATGAAATAGTGAAGCTTTTCTATAATTGTAATTTTGTAATTTATTAATTTCAGTGAAATTTTTACATGTAACTAAAACAATGTGAACACTTGAAAATGCAATAATAAAATACTATGTCGCAGTTTCCAGGGCCCGTACATACAAATAAATGAGTTTGACGTTCCTGATAGGTATACAATTGACTAATTTACAAAGTTTAATTTTAAAATAAAATATATAGAAACAATTTAAATAAAACATGCTATGCCATGGTAACTCGGCTTTTTTGTGTAAGTATGACTGCGTGTGTGAATGTGTTGTGAGTGTTTTAAGGGAGTGGGTGTGTGTGTGTGAATAGAATAGAATAATCATTTATTTGGTACACACAAAATGACACATAAAACAATTTTAAGGAACATTAGATACAATTGAATCCAATAAAACAGGTTCGACTCATGTGTCTGCGTACCAAAATAGCGTTCAGCTCAGCATAATGTTGGATGTAAAGCACCCAACGCTGATTTTCAGCTGAAACCAGACGCGAAGGTAGTGCAGCAACTACGTAGTAAAATAAAATAAAAAAAAAGAAGTGAGTAAATAAAAGGTGTGTACAGTTTTATTAAAATGTAAATATAAATTTTGAAACATACTTTTCTAAAATAATATTTTTCATACCTATACCTATATATATATATATATAAATATATGACTTATGTACTTATTGTGTGTGGGTTCGAAGGTGTGTGAGTACGTAGAGGCAGTGTGTAAACGAGTGTGTGGTAGCGTGTGTACCTATGTGTAAGGGTGGGTGTTTGTGAGTGTTACGCTTGTCTGGTGGGTAAGGGTGTGCTTGCGAGCTTATATCAGTGGTCAAATGATATAGTTTCTTCGTATGTTAGTGTTGATAGATGACTTAAGAAGACAAATTTATATTTACGCGGAATGCCATGACAGCAAAGCGAATGTAAATCGGTTAATGAACTTTATGTCAATTGTGTAACTTGCAAAAAATCAGGCGAGCCAATATAATCCGGAAGATGAATTACCTATTTTTTGGCTCGTATCTAGTTTGTACGTATGCTATAAACAGTGAAGGAATGAAAAGGTTCGTCACCTTGGTCGGTTTTAGCTTGCACCAATGCAAGAATCAATTAATTCTTTTTGACAAGATAAACCAAACACCTATGATCTGAATAATTTTGAACTTTATTAACGAACAGTTAAACATCATTTTCTCTAGCCGTTCTATTTTGTAACAAAGTTTCAAAAGGTAATAATATGTAGGTACTCGCAATACGTTGAACGAATCAATTTGAAAATTGACGAACCTTTTCATTCCGTCACTGTAGAATTACGTTGCTTTCATTATACAATTTCACTACAAAATTCGCTTCTATTGCATTCCTTCTGGAATCTACAAAGATCTTCAGCATTTTAGACCTACAATTTTCATGTTAATAAATATCTACGGTATTTAATAAAATGTTTTCCTGTCCAAGCCCTTATATTTTAGTACTAGAGGGCCGTTTGAATTTAGTGAGGACGAAGGTAGCTTTCCGATTAAGATCCAATATTATGAACACGATCGGGTCCTTCGGGGATCGTGTAAATCCCTTAATGACCTTAGTTATTGTTCCAATGACCCAGATGATGAATGTGGTTCTCGATATGAGTTTGGATAATTAACAGTTAACCTATGATTTCGATTGAGCATGGAGCTTGTGATTTTATTAAGTATAATTGAAATCGTAAGTTATATATGCTTCATATTTCTCTACGAGATCGAATAAAAAATGAAAAGATTCGTGGATTAGCTTGAAGCAGCGGGTGAGACAGATAGTTTAAAGAACGGGCGGCCGTTGTGTCAGAATGCAGGCCACACAAGATCAGTCGCTCTGAAAATCAAAATGACAAAAAAAATGGGGGAGGTCTATGTTTAGAAGTGGATGTCCTATGGCTGATGAGATGAAAATGATGATGATGATTCTCGTATCAAGAAGGTATCCCGTCTGGTTTGTATTTTAAAAATCTGATGGCGGCTACATACGATCACTTTTTACTGTTGTTTAGATGCTTAATGGCGGGGTCCTATATCCGTCGGTAACTGACTACGACTCGTATCTTCTTGAAAAAGTGTCAAACTAGTGTCAAACTTTTGAGACTTTTGCAAGGAGAAACGATTCGTAGCTGGTTACCGACGGATATAGGAACCCGCCTTAAATGTACATATATGAAATTTTTGTCTGTTTCTAGTTCAAAATTATGGTGCAAGTGAGCTACTAGGTAGATAAAGCTAATGTAATTATTGAAGTAACCAAGCATTCTACACGATGTCCTTTAAATCACTGTTTTCCCAGAACAAACACTGTTCAGAACATGGTCTACTAATAGTTAATAGCATCAAACAAGAGAATTAAAAAAAATCTAGACCTTCTCAAATAAGTAAATAAGTGAACTTTGTTCAAAAACTAGCCGTGACATAAAGTTCATTGGCACGCTAGCCGTAGCGTATAAGTAGCGGCACGAAACTTTTGCGCTGACCGTTATTGCGCAGAAGTAAAAAATAAGGTACCTGAGGAGAGCTAGCGGGATGAAGGGCGGGCGTGCGTAGCGCCGATTGGCTCTCCAGTCGCATTCCGTCCCCTGCACTGATACGACACCCCGCGCACATCCAGTGTACAGTCGCGTTCTTAATTGTATTGTTATTTCTGTTATTTGAATTTGTTTGTTAAATTCAGTTTTTTAAGATTGTTTGTGACTTTAAAGTAAATATGCCTAGAAGAAATGCTGTTTTGAAAAGACAGGCAAGGAAAATGGTTTATGTCGTGAATTGTTTTTTAAAAAGGGAATCTAATGAATTATTTGATTTTTTAAAACAAAAGTGAGATTCAAATCAAAAGTGAGATTGATGAAGCTTATGACAAGTACTTTACTCAGTCATTCGGACAGCAGCACTGTAAATTTGAGTCAGATAAAACAAACTGCCGAAATTATTATTTAAATTAGGAAAAAATTTAATTAAATGGCGATTTAGGGAAAATCCAAAAAAGGACAGCAGAGTCTACAAATACGTCAATTGAAACGGTAAGGAATATCTCAAATTAAGCCAATAGTGGCTATTGGCTATTGTATTGCTTACGCGACAGTACCCATGCGCAGTTATTCCTTCCGCGTATCGTTCAGTGCTAGACTTAGGTGCTGCGACTTATACCTACTATTATTATTTTTGTGGCGATACGGCGGCATGTTGTAGGGCGTAACGTTAAAATACACGTTTTTTGTTCGTAATTTTTTATATTTTTCAAAGACCGATTTAAATTTTTTTTTATTTGAGGTTATAAATTCTTTGTAGAACATGGTCTGAACAACGTTTGTTCTGGGAAAACAGCCATTTAAAGGACAACGTGTATAGTGTCCCTACGGTTTGAATAAATAAGTATGAGTTTTAACTGACTGACTGAGTTAAAACTGACTGTGAACAGTGATTAGATTAGATAGAACGGGCCGTTCCTAAATATAATTTGGTTAGTGGTATCTTTTAACAAAGCAAAGATACGTGTACGCGAATTGTTCCCTTTACGTCGAGTCTCTCTACGTCGACCGGTGAGAGTCACCACATTTTTATTACCTCAATGTCGATTAATGAGTTCTTCCTCGCTTTCATTCCCATCAATCAGTTTTCTTCGCATACTATAACTACCGTACTTGGTTGAGACTCGTTGGGGATAGCACAACTAAGTAAGGCTCTGCGCAAATGAGCCACCAGCACAGTGGCCACCACTGGCCACATAAATGTGTGGCGAATCCGTACAAAAAGAATGAAAAAGCGTGTGAACCGGTTGTGCGGTGCACACCGGTGGCTGTAGCCAGTGGTTCCTTGAGCCTTAGGGAGGCCTGTAACCAGAAGCAAATGAAGTCAGGGTGCTGATAGTGATGACGATAATGACTATAATTGATCGAACGAAGCGAGATCTCTAAATCAACTTGGGCAAATCGGCGTTGTATTTATAATAACAATAATAATAATCTTTATTTCAGACTCATGAGGTCCATACACATTTACTACACACAATACAATACAATACACATAATTCACAATAAATCACCTTAAGTAGTTGAGGTGGCAATGCCCACCCAACGTCTATACATCTTAGAATGTATAAGCCTTTCTGCCAGACTTCTAATGATAGCGTTATTACAAATGTCAACTCTGCACTGAAAAAAATCATTTTATGATTTCTTTCAGTCAAGAATTTCCGTTGTTTTGATAATATTATTTATATATAAGAGTTTGTATCTTTCAATCAACAATATCGCCTTCAGTTGAAATACCTAGTATTCTTATTTTAAGAAAACCAAAATCCTACGAAATTTTCTTAAATCAAGACAATACTCTTAGACAAAGAAAACGCGACATTTTCTATTCAAACTGATGATAGAATTTCTATTCAAGAAACAGGTTTTTTTAATTCAACACATTCGAATATTTGTTCCAAGAATTTTGCCAAATTAGAATGATACAAATAATTTCATCATTTTAAATTTCCACAACTTAGTTCCAGTAGATATTATGTTAAGTTAAGAAAGCGTTAAGCGTAAGAGGATAGCGTCTTTCATGTCCATGGACATGAAAGACGCTATCCTCTTACGCTGAATAGCATTGAAAGTATCAACGCATGCTTCGTTAAACATTTCGGAGGCACTACAGTAGCACTTTAACCATCAGTTGTCTAAAAATGTTATTATAGGCTACCCTTATACTGTCATGGGACTTTTTAGTATACTCTGTCCAGAGTTGACACGTGTTAAAAGTCTGGCAAAAAGATTTAAAAAGCGTCACTTTCACGTCAGGAGTCGACTTGCAGAATTTTCTTGCAATCATATTGCCCACAATACATAAGGCTCTGCGCTGGCGTTCTACATCTGCGTCATCTTTCAGGTTGGAAGTCACGATGTGGCCAAGGTACTTGAAACTATTCACTACCCCTATGGGTTGCCCGCCAATATAAACCGCTGGTACGTTTTGAGGACCCTTTCCTGATCTGAAATCACCATTTCTGTTTTTTTAACGTTGTATATTAAATCATGATCTTTCGTGTATCTTTCACAAATCGCAGTCAGCTTTCGTAAACCCTTGATCGAAGGGCTGAGCAGCATCATGTCATCAGCGTAGCTTAAGGGGACACCGGAAGGACAATCGCCCATACAACACGTACTACCAAAATCATTTCTAATTGGAGCATATTTCTACCTTAATAAGGTATTATTTTAATTTGAATAGTATTTATCTAGGTTCCCAACTATATATTAGATCAAAATACCTAAAATGAAATAGAAGCGTATCGCATTCTGCATGTTTTTACGCCATAAAAGCCCTGTTTTCAACCTAATTGTTTCGTATTAAAAACAACAACATCTTACGTATCCTAGTCATGGGAACATAGATTATATCGTCTAGTTACAGAATAACAACACAATGAGAAAAATACAACAAGTTTTCAGTCATCATTTTTGGTATTACGGAACACGGTCAAAATCTAATGAAATTTAGAATCGTTCTATTGCTATCACTGTCGCTCTGCGTGGCTAAACTTCGTCACTAAACAAGGATAGCGATATTCAGGCCGAATTTTTTGACGCGGCCGAATTGAAGTTGTGCTCAGGGTTCGCCGGCGCGTTAAGTTGTTGACATATCTGTCATCCAACTTGAGCCCTACCGGAATGCTGCTCAGCTCCACGATCAGGTCGTTAATATATGTGTTAAACAGATCGGGAGAGGTGATCCCCCCCTGCCTCACGCCACACGACAGATGGTATCTGACTGCTCTACGCCCCACCTGACGCTGTTGGCCTGATTTCGGTACCAGTACGCAAACAGATCAACAACCTCAGCCGGGACGCTCGAGTCAGAGGCACGCAGCTTGCTCCAAAGCAGGTCTTGATTTATTGTGTCAAATGCACGGCTTAGATCAAGGAAACAAGCGTACACTGTGGTTTCACTTTGTTTATAGTAACTGACAACCTGCTTTAGAGAAAATATTGCCATATCTGTCGAAACCTGAGGGCGGAAACCAAACTGTCCATCGTCATTACTTAAGGTGCTCAAGTGTGAATGAGTTACTCGTTCAAGTACCTTGGCTACAATAGTAATAAAGAGATGAGTCTATAGTTTGCCATGCTCGAAATATCACCTGTCTTGTTTTTAGTAATAGAAACCACCACCGTTCTGATTAGTTCCTTGGGTAAGTAGCAATGTCTCATGCAGAGATTGAAAAACCGCGAAAGCACTTCACAGATATGCTGGCCCGCATACAACAAGTGTTCTATGCTTAACCCGTCATGACCCGGAGACTTACCGCGTTTCATATTTTTCAAAATCATTTCTATTTGTTTCGCCATTATATTTACATGGCAAGTATCCGGGCCCTGACTTGTCACGTTATTACAATAATTATCCTGCTTAGTTACATTAAAATGAGCACGAAACAAATTGGCAATATTTCTTTTGTCTCGTTCTCCTTCCACGGTAACTGGTAACCTACATATTTTTACGCTCTAACTTTCTAGTCTCTTTCCAAAAATCTGTGAAATTTCCAGCACTTTGATGTCGAGCCAGCATATCCATTTTTATTTTATCCTGATGATTCTGCACATATTTAAGCGCGGCTTTAAACTCCCTACGTGAGGCAGATATGCGGTCATAGTAACATGGCCTACCATACATGACCCATAAAGAAAAATGTTCCCTAGCCTTCATATGTAAACCCCTGACGTGAAAGTTCCACCCTACAATTCTTCGTCTTTTGCTTTGTTTTAATTCAAAACTATATTCTGCTGCCGACTGCAGCGATTTAACCCTTAATCAAATGGTAAACTTTTAAGAGAAAATGCAAACTAAGATCGGTTCGTAGTGAGTAGACTTCAAATTGTATGATAAAAACCTGTAAAAGTGGGGAAAAGAGGGGTTTTGCGATGGGAAATTATTTCCCTTTATTCATAACGGCATTGCAAAATATCAAAATATGGTTGCCATTGCTACGTGATGTCATTCCAAAAAATATATTGATTTTGCTCATCCGTACTAAGTGGGAAATTATTTCCCCGTATTTGATTAAGGGTTAACTATTTTACCGTACAAGTCGTCTATGTATTTAAAGTGATATCTATGTTTACAACAAACATTTAAATTCAAGCATTCCATATAACAATTATTAGTACTCTCTCCATTTTTATTATATCTCCCAACAACTCATCACAATATTTAGCATATATATCTATCTGTTCTTTTTCTCTATATCCCCATATATGTTTTGCATATCTTTCTAAGTTAATATCACAGTTTATTTCTTTAGGTCTTATTAAATTAAAATTACACTTCATAACCAGTGGAAAATGATCCGACCAGAAACAATCATACCTCACACAAAAATCAGTCACTAGGGTCGCTGCGGCCGCAGTCACAACGCAGTGATCAAGCCAGCAACACGTGCCGTGCGCTTCACTCACAAAAGTGTATGAATTCGAGTCAAGCCTCTCAAGATCTAAACAACACAATAACTGCTCGCCACAATAGTCCACCAGCTCTTTTTGGAAAAGAGTACCTGGATGCGCATTGAAATCACCCAGTACTAAAACGCACTCAGTCTCCGAACTTTCAATTACGGCACTTATACACGCGAGACACTGGATACATTCTGGTAGATTATCCTCACAATCTGTAGGCATGTAAACACTGAACACGAGTAGGCTCCGCTCACCATTCACTAGGCGCACAGCTACTACGCGATCGCTGTCGCACTGCACTATCTCCGATTTAGTAAAAATACTTGTACGCCACATCAGTGCCATCCCACCGTAGAGCCGTCCCCTCAGTACGCCAGCAGACGTATCCACAGAGGACTTTGCACAGCAGCCAAACTTTGCATCGATTTCGTTTATGAATCCCAAGTCATGTGGCTTTAGCCAAGTCTCCTGAAGAGCGATTAGGTCCGCAGTGGTGCACAAGTCACGAACATGCTGGACTGATCTTTTACCTGATTTACAATTAAACGAAACAAATGACATACTCTCTTTATTTTGTACTACCATAATTATTATTAATGGCAGCGGTGTCGTTCCTTATGGAACGCGGTTGACGATATTTACGAAATACGAAATTTTCTGGCCAGAATTCTTTTTTTAAAAACTTGTTCATTTTATTAGATGATACAGTAATCTTAAATGAGTTGAAATGAGTTTCACGATTCTGTGCCAACATTTCAACTGCAAAACATTCTTCCTTCATTTCTTGTATATATTCTCTAATATCACTTTCTTTAATTTCTTTCCTGGTTCGTGATAAATATATATATGCATGTGAATCTGCAGCTTGTAATTTACTTGCGTTTTGTAAAGAACCACGCTATATATATAGGTATAGATATCTATACCTATATATATAGCGTGGTTCTTTATAGTAACTATAAAGAAATATATATATATATATTTCTTTATAGTTACTATTGTAAAGCCGTCGTTATCTTTTCTATTACGTGATTCTGTAGGGATCGAGTCTGCAATATCTCGGTAACTAGGTATGTACGGCATGTCATAGACCGCACTCAGCTGTTGCTGCGAATAACGTTTTGTTCACCTGACTGCTCGTTGGAGGCGGCAGCAGCGGCGCAGATGGCGCGAGAGCGAGCGGAGTCGGACGGGAGCGCAGGTCAGAACGCGCACGCTCTCTCCCCCGCTCACCGCGCGCCGCCACTCGGTTGCTACGCACCGTCAGCTCGCCGCCTGTTTTGTGATTGTGACGCATCGATATCAGGCTCAACAATACCCGCATTTAGGTTTATCGAGTTATTTTGCATGTTTCCAGTGCTCATATTCTCAGAATAAGATCCAAGAAACAGATCTTGCCATTTGCTGCATGTATTACGGCCTTCTCTAAGCTCTGACATAATTTTTTTGACTTCTTCAATCTCATTCCTTATAGAACTCAAATCAGACGACATGGTATCTGGGACTTGATCCACCCTGGGTTTGGCCTTTAGACAGGCTACGTCGCTTTTTAACAGTGCCATTTCTTTAAGAAAGGTTGTTATGTCGACATAGTCAAAAGATACAGCCGGTAGTTCATTCAAATTTTTGGCTACAAATGTCGGAAGGCAGTCGGGATCGAATTCCTTTACAAGTTTAATTATCTCCTCGACGCTCTTCTGCTCGGCTCCCTCTTTTCTCCTCATAATCTTTTTGGCCGGCGCCAGTAGCTCTCGCATTTTCAATTTTTCCACTCGTGTATGCACTCAAACATATATGTATGGTTCGTTTTATGTATGTATGTTTGTTTGTCCGAGGATAACTTTCCTTTTTGTTGAGATATTGGGGATCAGGAGGGGTAAAAAAAACTAAAATGGGACTATCCGGTCAAATCGCACGTCTAATTTTATAAGGTTTTTGTTGGTAAATTTTGACCCTGTTTTTAGTTTAAGTTTAAACTTTGTAGTTTTTAGTTATTAGCCATAATAAAACATAACTTTGACAAAATGCACAGGGTACACCAGTGACCCCGCAGTGCTGAAATTTGGTATCATGTAGCTTTAGTAACACAAATATAGGCAAAAGTCTGAAATCAAGAATAACTGCAATTTGCACCCCAAAAAATATGACCAACATGAACTCTCATTACCTGTAATTTAAATACAACTGTAGGTTACGCATTCCGTGGCACTATTTTATTAGTCAAAGAATAAGGCCGGCTTGCAAAACAATCCCTAAATGTATTTAGCGACTAAACATGTTTAAATTCTACGTATTTGTCTTATTTGACAACTCGTTAGATCATATTTAGTCACTATATACGTTTAGGCATCGTTGCGCGAGTCGCCCTAAGAATATTTATTTTTTGTGTTTACTGAGACATGCGAGATCTCAGTTCAGGGCGACCCACTATATTGCGCGCACGTAGTTCTGTGACATTTGGCATAGTAACTTTTATATGGAGAGGGAGAGACGAATGCTATAACGAAGATATACAAAAAATGGTGTGTGGCTGTGTTATGGACATGGCCGTGTGTTGTACGTTAATACAACGACCTCCATGGTGCAGTGGGCCAATAGTCAGCTGAGACGCAGGAGGTAGCTGGTTCGATTCCCGCCCCGGAACAAATGTTTGCACGATCTACAGATATTTGTTTCTGGTCTGGTTGTTGCTCTATATATTATAAGTATGTATTTACAAAAAAAAAGTATTTAAGTATTCTATCGGTTATCTGGTTCCCATAGCTTTGCTTAGTTTGGGGCTAGATAGCGCTGTGTGAAATGTTCAACATTACTTATTTATACGTGTACGTAACAGGTAATATTTTCTATACAAAATATGATATACGCTATCTTATGTATTTTATACATATTCATGTTTGAACACTAAGAAGTACTTCGGGACGTACTAAATGGAAATCTCAAAAGCCAGCAAAACGGCGGCGCTTCCCCTTCTCCCACAGTCCTCACTTAGCGTAAACTTAAGGGGAGACCGGAGGGGAATCGCCCATACAACACTTACTACCAAGATCATTTCTAATTGGAGCATATTTCTACCTTAATAAGGTATTATTTTAATTTGAATAGTATTTATCTAGGTGCCCAATCATATATTAGATCAAAATACTTACCTATATGAAAATAGAAGCGTATCGAATTCTGCATGTTTTTACGCCATAAAAGACGTGTTTTTAACCTAATTGTTTCTTATTAAAAACAACAACATCTTACGTATCCTAGTCATGGGAACATAGATTATATCGTCTAGTTACAGAACAACAACACATTGAGAAAAATACAATAAGTTTTCAGTCATCATTTTTGGTATTACGGAACACGGTTAAAATCTAATCAAATTTATAATCGTTCTATTGCTATTACTGTCGCTCTGCGTGGCTTAACTTCGTCACTAAACAGGGATAGTGATATTCAGGAAGTTTTTGACGTGGCCGAATTGAAGTTGCGCTCGGGGTTTGCTGGCTTCTTAACTTTGATCCATTAGCTATCCAGTGGTGTAATTAAATTTTGGATGGAGATGATAGATGTAGCTGCAACACCAAACTGTATCTCCCGATTTAGTTAACATTCATATTTTGAATTGCCTCCCACTATGGATTTAATTTTAATAAGTTTTTTGTTGAAAAATTACTTTTTCAATACAAACTTTTATTAAATTCATAATCGGAACCGCAAGCAGATTCGAATGGGCCCAAACACTAGTAGCCTACTATACTCCATTCAGAAGTTCCTTTGTCTAGCATCCGTCTCCATCATGAGACCACCTCCATGGTACCATATTATTGCATTGTTAACGAAGATACATATGTATTCCAAACTTCAGCTCAATTGGTTGTGGGGAACGTGGTTAAAATTCAGTTGTAAGATTCCACCCGGACTAACATACATACATTGCAAGTTAATAAAAAGCTTGTTAAAACGAATTTACGTCAAAATGAATTACGGTCATAAACTTCGATTTCCTCTGTGCACTGGCAACTGAATATTTTAATTGTATCACCCATATGCGACCAATGTAAAATCTTTAATGGAAAGTGAATAAAGTCTTTTGATACGCAAAAAGTTATTCCGATACCGGGAATCGAACCCGAGCCTCCTGGGTGAGAGCCAGGTATCCTAGCCACTAGACCATATCGGATTATAACAGTGTTGTTAAATTTAGTTTAACATAGTAGCACGCCTTTATTCCGGAGGCGTAGACAGAGACCACGGATCTCCACTTGCTACGATCTGAATTGATAGAACGAATCGAAATCTCTAAGTCAACTTGAGCACATCGGCGTTGTATCTATGTATGTTTCTTTGTCTGAGGATAACTTTCGAAGCGTTGATCTGATCATCGTGAAATTTGATACATAGGTAGCGATGGCACAATTTTGGTGTGACTAAATGAGGTAAAAATGGGGGTTGGGGGTTGGGGGGGTGGTTGAGATATTGGGGTTCAAGAGGGGTAAAAAAAATGAAAATGAGATTATTAGGTCAAGGGAGACGTCAAATGAAAGGTCTTCATTAGTAAATTTCGACCCCGTTTGTAGTTTTTGAGGTTTTAGCCATATTATTAACTAATCTTTGACTAAATTCACAGGGTTTACCAGTGATCCCACAGTGCTGCAATATGGTATGCGTGTAGCTTAAGTATCACCAGAGACTAGTAATATCAATAGACTGTCAATGTCCTTATAAGAAATCGTAGCCCGAAAAAAGCTCAAAATCCCGTATTATTTGTAGATGGCGCTGTCTCATAGCCTGGAAACGTTCATAGCGGCAATTGCACCAAACAAATAAAAATAAACTTACACTAAAACACACCAAAATATTTCAATATGTTTTATACCTAATATGTAATATTGTCCATAAAATAAGATTTAACGATTTTATTTTATATTGATGATTTACCACTTTCATATGCTTAATCACAATCAATGGCGTGGGAAGGTAGCACATCGTTTGTACCTAGATGGCGTTTAACACAAAATTAACACAAAGTCCGAAACAAAGGGAACAAAAGAGAACCGCGAACTGACTGACATTGACAGCCGGGAAGCAAGCAAAGTCACGCTTTTTGTACCTAATTTTGTTAAATGCTCACTTCTCAAAAGTCGCGACTAGTAAGTCGATATTTTGTTGTACATAATGTATGTACATATTGTGTACGTATTGAGTTCATTATTTTAGTAGTTAGTTTCCAGTTCAAATTAATATAACGTATTATCTTGTAGTAGGTATGCATTTTCCGGGTACTTACAAATTAATTTTATTTTCTTTCAAAAAGTGTTCTACTTATCTGTACATCACTACAAATATGTATTCTTATTTTACAAATATGTAGGTATTTCCGCATTTAAGTGATAATGGTACGATCATAGACGTATGTAATGAATAAAAGATATCTATCCTTTCCTTTCCTAAAAAAATCCCTATTTTGACGGAAACTTTCATGTTCTGGCAATTCTGAAAAAATGTGCGCAAATCTCTAAAAATTGCTAGAGACTAAAGTTTTAACGAAACTGAAGAGCGGCAACCTCGCACAACGTAAAGGTCACAACGTCGCAATAATATTATCGCGCACGTGTAATTGGAAATAGCGCCATCTATTTTTCTTCGTACCATTATGAGCGGTAGTAAACTAAAGGTTGGCATATATTTAACGATTTGTAACTCTTAGCGACATCTCGCGTCCTAGCAGGTAATCAAATATCGAGTTACATTATCTTGTTTGAGACTGTCAGTCTATTTAAATTATATTGGTCTGTGGTATAACAAACACAGGCAAAAGTCTGAAATCTAAAATAACTGCAATTTGTACCCCAAAAAAATCCAATAAACACGAACTCCGGTTACCTGTAATTTGAATGAAACTGTAGGTCAAGTGAATTGGTTATTTATTTCGTGACACTATTTTGATAGTCAAAGATTACGAATAGTATTATTTTTTTGTTTTTATGGTAGACTCGTAAGATCTTAGTTCGGGGCAAACCACTAGTTAATTTAATAATTTACTGTTAAGATAACTATAATCACAAAAAAACTTACAACATTTGTAATGTGATAGAACAACAACTTAGAAAAGCGATGATCAGGGTTGGCCGAATAATTATAGCATCTTATTACCGTCGATAAAACTTTGAAATTCGGCTTCCATGTTACAGCACTTACAGATTAGCGCTGATTATGATAATTAAGAGCTTCGCTACCGTTTTTATAGCGAGACACACATAATTATAAAATATAAAGTCAAATTAAATTTGCAGCAGGAGGGTTCCACTCACGCCGCGCGCGGAACAAATTTTTATATATTCTACAGACATATAGGTACGTTAGGGGTCTGGGTGTAATACTATTATATTCCAAACTAGTTGACCCGCCGTACTTTGTACCGCCTTGGCATGCATATAACGCGGGCTGTCAATATACGTCACCCTGGTAGAATTGTCAATTGTTGTCCCCGGCCATCATTTTACAACCTTAATTAACCATAGACAAAATTACGTTTAGCTGTCATTTTCGTTTTTTTATTCCATGTTAGATGAGTTTTGTTATACTTACCACGTTTTATAGTGACTTGTATTCTCTTTGACGTTTTATGTCACGTCACACGGGAACGCAGTAGAACGGGATAAAAAGTATCCTATGTCCGTCTCCTGGTTCTAAGCTACCTCCCCACCAATTTTCAGCCAAATGGGTTAAGCCGTTCTTGAGTTATAAATAGTGTAACTGACACGACTTTCTTTTTTATATATACAATATAATAGATATAAAATGGCTTCACATAAAAACGAGTGTGCTTTAGACCAGTGTTCCGCAAAGTGTGTGCCGCGGCACACTGTTGTGCCGTGGTCATTAATTGGTGAGCCGCGGGAAAAATCAATTTCTTATAAAATTTTAGGTAAAGGTGGAGGGAAATTTAGCCCAGTCGACGATTACTCCAAATGTGCATCGTCTTTGCTCAATAAAACAAGCTCATGTTTCACATTAAATACAACTTATGCTTTAAAATTAAGTGTACGTTTCTGAATTGATTAAAACTTAAGAATAAACCATAAATAAATGATTAAAATTTGATTTTTTTTATTTATGGTGTGGTATCTCTGGAGTTGCTCGATTTCGTTGGTGAGCCTTGAACACAAAAAGTTGGCGGAACACTGTTTTAGACTGTAGTAAAAAATTTATTTTAAATATTATTTTATAAAATTGTTCAATTACAAAATTGTCCACACGTCTGTAGGTCGATCAGTCTATGTTCATTCTGGACAGACGCAACTCGCACTTGCACATTACCGTTTAAAAATATACGATACGTAACTCTCTCTCTTTCTATTTTCACTAACTTATATTTCCTTTTCCACTTCCGTTCGCACTTTTCGTAACGCATTCACCAGCTTATTCCTCAAGCGTGCGTTAAGAAGTTTACTTCAAAATACAGTATGTAATTATTCTATCATTATATCTGGTTTCCATAGATTAGATTAGATGATTCTATATTGCACACCATAAAACAATACAACTAAAAAGAAAACCGTAAAACTATGTGATGGGTACAATTGGCAGTCTTATCGCTGAACCGCGATCTCTAGAATCTGGTGTACAAACCTAGTATAGGTTTTAAGATATCATCGATTCACTGCGTAGGTAGCCTGCTTTTTGCATTGTTAGTAAACAAAATAAATACTATCTCCTTCCATAGCTTTGCTTATTATGGGAGTAGATAGCACTGTATGAAATATCTAGCTTTATTTATCTATTATGATCGGGGGTACGTATTTATTCGTGCCCTTGATCCTTCTTGGCTAGGCTATATTCTATTCCATTCCATTTATGGTGTTATAATCGGTGTACTACGTCATGCAGAAGCGCAATTCCTTACATGTATACCTACTCTTTAAGGAGAGCAAGACTTTAGATGCTTCTGTCAAAAATATTTAAGGCGCTTCAAAATTAAAACAGTTGTGGTGGCCTAAAGGGATGTACCCCGACTTCTAATTTAGAGTTTGTGGGTTTGAATCCCGGCTGTGCATGAATGGAATTTTCGAAAATTTATGAGCACATTTACACGTGCTAAAAAAGGTAAAGTGCGTCGCAAACGATAATGATGCCATAATATTTTATGTTATGATAAGATATCGCTCGCTTAACAATCCATGTGAGATGAAATATTTAAGAGGAAACACAAGGGCCGTTTTTTCCATACAAACGTAGTCCCGTGTTTACTCCCTGGATAATGCCAGTACAACAATATTTTTTTTCCTCAAATATCTATGGCCACTATTGGCATGTCCCTATGATTTATTTTTTTCATAAATAATTATTAAAAGAGATATGAACATTCAAAAACGTATAAAATTTGTCAGTATTTCCGCTGTGTTCAAACATCCAGAAAACAAATATGACTAGATTATATAAATAAAGGAAAACATAGGAACACGGTCAAAGCCTATTTTTAATTTATAATGAAGAAAGTAGTTAAATCAGTCAAGTTTTGGAGAAAATATCAGTGGTCTACGAATCGTTGATTTTGTGTAATTTTAACAGGTATTATCGGTCCAAGCTGCAATTGTCTCTATCGCGCATACTGCGCCATACTGCGCGACAGCAATAGATTTTACAAATACCTATTTTTCAATTCTCTAGCCCTTGGTGTTTCCTCTTAATACCTTCATCGTATGTAATGGTCCATTGGATTGCACGGCGAGCGATATTTTGTTTAACATCTTCATCGTGTGATAGGAAAACATCGTGAGAAAACCGGCATGTCCAAGAACCAAAATTTCGAAGGGATTTGCCATCGGGCTAGTATGCCCGATGATCAGATGGGCTTGCAACCTCACACGTAAATGCTTAACTTCTATACAAAAAGTTCAAGTTCAAACGTTATGTTTTGTGATGCCTCTGACTACTCCCGGTGATAAGGGGCAGTCCACCCACCACACGTATCACATACACTTAGCTGGATGCCAATGGATGAGAATAAAGAGAAGCCTATACCCAGCAGTAAGTGCAGATGGGGTAAATTAAAATGATGTTGATGATGAAGCTCACGATTCTCTGAACTCGTGTGTCCCACCCATCATGTTTTACTTTGAAGTAAACTAATGCAAATACCATTGAAACTTTCGCCGCTATGATGAATGGAGCCGAGCTCGGATTTCATTGCCAAATTGATTGAGAACATTTCGCTCCGAATTTGAGTTGGAATTCTTCAACTTTGGCTAATACTGCTTTGTTTGACATTGAACAGTCAAATTCTTTGAATTAATTGTTTTATATAGATTACATTCTAAATAACACTTCAATTTGTTTTATCATCTGTACCTAAGTAAGTCCAAAAATATTGTATAGATACAGTCAAACATTGCTCTGAGAACTGACGGCCGTTGGAGTAAAAGATTCTCAAATGGAGATCACGCACTAGAAAATGCAGCGTAGCATCCTACGCTGCGTTTTCTAGTGTCCTACTAGATAGAAGTATGACCTGATGATAGTTAGCGCACAAGATCAGTTGTTGTACAAAATTGAGAGGCTAGTGAACGTTATAGGGCTGATCAAAGTAGTTTTTGCTAATTTAATCTCTCTTCGAGTAATATTCGACGACCTCCGTCGCGCACTGGGCAAATAACCGGCTGAGACGCAGTTTGCGGTTTCGAATCCCACCGCGGAGCAAATGTTTGCATGACCTACAGATATTTGTTCCGGCTCTGGATGTTTTTCTATATATTACACGCATGTATTTACAAATAAAAAGCATATGCATATTCTATCGGTTATCTGGTTCCCATAGTACAAGCTCCGCTTAGTTTGGGGCTAGATAGCGATGTGTGAAATGTCAAGCAATGTTTATTTATTTATTTATTTCTGAATCCTAAGCATTGTGACCCCTACCCAATTCAAATTTAATTTTAATTCTAGGGTGGGGGGAATAAAAGATCTGTACTGACGTCCCGCATCGAGGTGTATTGTGCATTACCCCCCTTCTAACCTGACCCCAGCCATCCTAACTCCTTGAAGTAACGGAGTAGGAATTTGGGTTGGTGGCAGCAGCTTTCCAGGGTCCCCCGTGGATATTGAAGTAGTAGCGGTGTTAGTGGAGGATGAGGCCTTGCAGACCCGTTCTCAGTCCGGCGTCGTTTGTGGCAGTGCAGTGGAGTATCACGTGCTCCACAGTCTCTTGCTCCCGAAGGCATCCGCGACAGAGTCCGCTGTCCGCGGCTCCGGTCTTGATGAGGTAATGGTTAAGTTCGCAGTTTCCCGTGATGATTCCCACCATCGTCCTTAGATATTCGCGTTTCATCTTTAACAAGGTGTTTGTTGTTTTTCTGTTTTTTGCCGGAAGCATTGTCTTTGTCTGCTTGCAGTCGGCTTTACGTACCCAGTATTTCTGATGCTCCTTTTCGGAATTCATCCTCAGTCTGTTTTTTATTTCTGCAGTTGGCGGATTGGAGATATTAATGTCATTTGTGTTTGGTGTGACCCCCACCATGGATGATTTTATCTTTATTAAGCTGCCCCATCGGTGTCAGTTAGCGGCGACACGACATTAACGTCATCAAAAGTATCGGGCTACGGCCTCGTGGTCTTTTCCTTTCTTTTTTGCCAGTGAAGGTGCACTTCTCTAGGTTGTCACTGTGTTTTCATACTATGCGAAAATTACTCAAGGACTCGTTAAAGGCAGATGGATAGCCTGGTAGTTATTTGGAGTTCCTTGAGTACCTATTAAACGTTAGTTCTTTGGGCTGTCCAAGTAATTCACAAAGAAAAGTTAATAATTAACTGAATTCATATTTTTCTGGGATATTGTCATAAAATCATGTTCTCTAACAGACTATTTTTATTTTTATGTCGGTCGTATAATATTTTACTACAGATTTTCGGTAGACCAGCGATACTGTTTGACGTCATTAATTTTATATTTTTCCGTTAGAGGTTTTATTGTAGGGTTGATAGTTTTGGTCTCAATAAACGGCTCTTCTGGAAGAATTTTATGTCTCTGTGCTTGAGAGTACGTAGTGCTAAAAGTGTGAACCAATTCATGTCTCTTCAAGTTCCTAAATAGTTAATTGCAGTCAAAATGGTCTGCAAGGTTTTAGTTCATTACTTACACGCCTATATACCTAATATACGATACGAGTATGTAAGAAAAAACTGCCGTAGACTATTTTCAAACATACCTTATTATACATCTGATGATACTCCAAACATGGATATCGAAAGGATATCAAATGCATAACAACAATATTTGCAATACGTTTTTTGCCGAAAAAATATTTTTTCAGAACAATATTTTATAAAATTCATAATCGGAACCGCAAGCAGATTCAAATAAACCCAAACACCAGTAGCCTACTAATCCATTCAGAAGTTTCGTTGTCTAACATCCGTCTCCATCATGAGACCACCTTCATGGTACCACAGTAATGCATTGTCACCGAAGTTACTTATGTATTCCAAATTTAAGCTCAATCGGTTGAGGGGAACGGGTTTAAAAATCAGTTGCAAGATTCCACCCGGACAAACATACATACATTGCAAGATAATAAAAATCTTGTAAAAAGAATACTAATCGCTTACAAATTTTCTAATTATATCTTTGATATTCGGGATACTACGAGTAACGACATCTATGAAATATGAGTTGAACGACATTAGCCACCAACTTGGTCTTTGCATTCGCTTTGTTGGGAAATGTAGTCTGTCTTTTTTGCGTTAGATGGAGGTTTTATATAAAAAGCGTTTTTTTAATTTTCTATATTATTTATTTACTAAAAATATCAAGTAAAAATTGTTTATATTCCTCCGTTTTGAGGGAGTGGATTATTCGAACATTCGCTTCTTCTTTCTTGACGAAAGTGTTTGTATTAATTCCTCGTTTTTCTCCTGAAAAATATGAATAGTATAGTTTTCAGAGGCTTATTTTTTTCCGAATGAAATAATCATCAGTACCTACTAATTAATACCTTTGCTACAATTCTTGTATATTTTAACTATAACCTAAGTAGCATTTCGCAAAAAGATTGGTGACCTATCTGTATAAAAAGAATCGTGTGCTTATGACCGATAGAAGTATATACATGGAAGAGAGCACGGAACTCTCAATGAAACCTAAGGCTCGGACTATATGGCATCCGGGTCACCGATTCTGCGAATCCGAAGCATTTTCCGGTTGCTTCCAGGTAAAAATCGAAGTCGGATGGCCTCGGATCGTGTGTAGTAGATGCAGGAAAAATTTAAATGTTTGGTTGTGCGACGGATTGGTCAGGGGCCGTTAAAAACGGTCCGTGACAAGCCCGGATGTCATATAGTCCAAGTCTAAGAGAACCTTGCTTGGCTGAAGTCGACTATAAGCGCTTCTTCTTCTTTCGTGTCGATATCTCAAGACTATAGCCATTTTGACCAGTACGCCACCACGTTCATGGCAGCGTCGGAGCAATTCACGGATGCAAGGACGTGTGCCATTGTTTAAAGCTGGGCACCACATTGGCATTGCGTCGCCGATTTGTCTGTAATACCCCATTTACTAAGATTACACCTGCAGCGACCGACTTGGGTACGCAGTCTGTTGAGGGTCCTTCACACTGGCCAATTAACGATGAGTTTATCCAATTCAGCGTCACTGGCCCGAGCAAAGGCTCAGTTTCGTTCACTACCCAGAAAAAGTGTGCATGGTGCGCTATAAAGAACTTTCGCTTCAAAAACATTAATGATCATCACCGTCAAATACAATGTAAAGTAATACCTAGGTGTAATTAATCTTCTATATATAGGAGTAGGTATTACAAAAAGTTAGAAAAAAAGTTGAGAAATAAATTGTCATGTCTAATGTAATATATAATATCATGTCTTTTCTCTAATAAATTACCGTTTAGATATCGTAAAACAAAATACTGCATACACTGAGAAATAATAAAACCATTACGGTTCAACATTTTCATCGACTTTTTCGAGATTTTTCCAAAAAAAGACTCGTAATATCTCACCACAAATAATGATGTCGTTTTTCGAATACTTGTACTCCCCAACCAGGTCTTGCTTTAAGAACGCAGCCACAGTGGCTGGATCCAATGCACTCCAGTTGTCTTCTTTGGTCATTGAAATCTTTTCGAACTTGTTCATATGTTTGATTATGTCTGATGGTATCGCGCCGAGGACATTTTCTCGCCAATCCTGAAAGGAAGTAGTTTGAATGATTCTCTATTTATATTTCGTAAATGGATTCGTATCCAAAAAGTCTAAGGATGGAGAAATAAATCTTATCAATTTTTGAAATAAGTAAGTAAAAAATCCTAAACCAAACTTTTTCTTCAGGTTTATATTAAATTAGGGAAAACTTTCTTCGCATTTTTTAAGAAAATTCAAAACATTTTTTAATATAGTTTATTTACATTTAACTAATGTATGTAGGTACCATTTTATTCGATAACTTTTTGCCATCTTGTAGGTAGAGACATGATCCCATTGCTATAGAAATTTTGCTTCTGCTCAAAATACCGCTACAAGTAGTTTTGGCAGTCCTCTCGTGATGTTAACCTGACACTGCCTAAAGAATTATGAAGAGACCAAAACAGGTAGAAATCTGAAGGTGCAAGGTCAGGACTATACGGCGGATGCATTAACACCTCCCAGCCAAACTATCTTAATTTTTGCTGAGTGGCTAAAGATGTATGAGGTCTAGCGTTATCATGATGAAAAACCACACTCCTTCTGTTGATTAATTCCGGCCGCTTTCTTTCAACTTCTTGCTTTAATCTCATCAGTTGTTCGCAGTAGAGTTCAGAGTCGATGGTCGTGCCTGGTGGTAACAGCTAATAATGAATAATGCCCTTCCAATCCCACCACACACACAGCATCACCTTGTTGCGAGTTAACTTGGGTTTCGCCACAGTCTGTGAAGCCTGACCGGCCTTTGACCACGACCTTTTCCGCACGTTCTTGTCGTACGTAATCCACTTTTCATCACCAGTTATAAGCTTCTTCAAAAATGATTCGGATTCATTATGTCGTAATAAAGAATCACAAATGAGTACACGGTTCATAAGGTTTCTTTCAGTGAGCTCGTGGGGTACCCAAATATCGAGCTTTTTTGTGTACCCAGATTTTTTCAAATGCTCCAAAACTGTTTTGTGGTCAATTTCCAGTTCTTCAGCTACGTCGTAACTACTAATATGCCGATCTTGCTCCACTATTTCTAAAATGGCATCAATTTTATCCGAATAAGGCGACCAGAGCGACGTGCATCTTTTACATCAAAATTTCCGAATTGAAAACGCTTAAACCAAATTTGTGCTACTCTCACAGACACTGCACTAAGTCCATAAACATCGTTAAATTTTTCCGCGGCTTGCGTTGCATTTTCACCTTTTTTGTAGTAAAATTTTAAAATGTATCTAATTTCTTCATTAGATTCACTCGTCTTTACAGTACGAAAAACAAATAAAAATCAAACATTTTCCTAATTTGAATTATTTGGAATTATCTTTATTAAAATTTAAACATTGAATGATACCCAAACCAGCCAGATACAAATAGTATAGCCAAAGAGATTTTATTACAAGTTCATACATACTATAACGCGAAAAGACTTTTTCCTCAACCTATTATAATATCTTTCTAGGCATCATTAATATGTATTACAGACAAATAAAAAGGACGACAGGCGATGATTATAACAATGAGCAGCGTTCAGGCGTGGGCAATATTTAAATTACTTCTAATTATAATGCGTATTTGAAATACAATATTGTATTTGTAATTCAATTACTTCGTAAAAATGCAATTTGTAATTAGTATTTCAAATACCTGACGCTGAGGTATTTTGTAGTTAGTATGTCAAATACTTATGGCTCCAAAATACATCTGAACATAAATACATTTAGCGGTCTTAATAATGGTGCGTTCTACAGGAAATAGCGCTCGATAGTTTTCGTAACTATTTGTAAGCAAAATGGCGACCGCTAAATATGTCTATCTATAAAGTTAGCAATACTGCAACTGTACTGTACGACAAATTTTCAAGTACCTGACTGTATTTTGTAATTTGTATATTAAACTAGTGGTCCCGCCGAACTTCGTATCGGCTTGACATGCATAGGTATAACGCGGGCTGTCAATATAAGTCACCCTGGTAGAATTGTCAATTGTTGTCCCCGGCCATCATTATGTAAGAGAAAATGAATGACTTCCACAAATAATTCAATACCAAAATTTACCAAATCGCTCCACCCGTTCTCGAGTTTTAGCGAGACTAACGAACAGCAATTAATGTTTATATATATAGACAATATATCTCGGGATAACTCCTACCTAAGCAACTGTTTCAAACGATATTCATTTTTTTTACATCCTCTTTGACGATATTTGCAGCAAGCATTCGGTCAATTTTGTGTCAAACGTCATAAGGTTACATTATAAAAGCGCTAAGGTTAGATTATAAATAATTTTATATGGTGGTTAAGTGTTCTTAAATTTTCTAATTTTGCGCGCAATTTTCTTAATTTTTTCTTTCATAAGAACCTTCTGACAATAAGAAATACAACAAAAAAAGAATAAGTATTTTTATTTATAGTCTTATCCGAACACGTGCGGAAAATTCCAAGATTTTTTAAAATCATCTCAAAAATTTCAATCCTAGACGGGACTTGAACCCGCGACCTTCCTCTTGATACGAGGATGCACTACCATCTGTGCTACAAGGCAATTCAAACGTTCGGCATTGAGCAGGTACAAAGAACTATATAAGTTTTCCTGTAGATGGAGCTAACGGCGCTTTAGTCGTAATTCTGAATGATCTCACTAATTTCGACCGTGAATTGCCTTGTAGCACAGATGGTAGTGCATCCTCGTATCAAGAGGAAGGTCGCGGGTTCAAGTCCCGTCTAGGCTTGAAATTTTTGAGATGATTTTAAAATATCTTAAAAAAAGAATTGGCCAAATTGGTCCAGGCGTTGTTGAGTTATGCGCATACCAACACATTTTGCGATTCATTTTTATATTATAGATTATAGATAAAAATTGTTACAATACTGCATTTTGTATTTCGTATTTAAAAAAAGTGCGAGATAGTATTTTGTATTTTAATTAACGCAAATCATGTATTTTGCCTAACTCTGGCAGCGTTAGAATCTTGCCTTCGACTCACTTTGCTACAGCCAACATATTGCTTCGCTTGTGAGAAAGGCAGCATAGTGACTTTGTCTGGCGTAGCGTGCTGCGCGACAATGTGGTATGCCTCGACGTCCATGTGTGCGTTGAATTCTGGCTCAGGATTTTCTGCATCTAAAAGAAAGGAAAGTTCTTTAATGTAGCACTCAGGATTCGTGATTGCAGTCATACTTAGCGCCTGAAACTAGTCTGCAGTAATATGAATATTGCATGTGCGTTTATTAAGAAACGGAATAATTAAATACTAAACAAGCAGCTGTATGTATAGCCGGATTGGTTCATACACCTTGTAAATTATTTTAATTGTAATAATACGACAAAAATAGTATGAAACAAAACGTATCGTTTCTTGGGCGTCTTTTTGCTATAGTTCGTCCAAAACCGCTGTACCGCTCCTTAAGAAAGTGCGGCGAGGTGGGGGCCGAGGAAAAAAGAGCAAGAGTAGGTACACATGAGATCAATATCGTCGGATAAATCTGACGAGATCGTAAACAATATGTTTATATTATATAACGATATGTTTATATTTTTATAAGTAATCATCTTCATCTTCCGTTTCGCTATCGGAACTTGAATCAGAGTCGTTCTGCAAATTTATTATTAATGGATCGATAATAATATCAAATCTACTATCGCGATTCCAGTAATTGTTTTCATTTTTTTGGACATGATGACGGTCTTGACATCACGAGATAGCGCTCGACCCATCTTTGGATATTTATCTCATGGACAGCAGACTGATGGATCGGAGCGGCCGATACTTCCCCCCGTCTCGCCGCGCGCATACCTCAAGCGCGGTACAGCGGTTTCGGTCAAACTATAATATATAACTGAAAGACAATCTAGAAAGTTTTAAGGGTTAGGAATGTTACAGGATGTAGGAAGAAAACGTTACAATTACATCGGGACTCGGAATTCATTGAATCGGGATTATTTTAAGCTCTAGATCTGTGTGTAGGGAAAACAGTTTTGCAGTGGAAACACGGCACTATCTAAAGCTAGATAAGACTGTAATTTGGCTGAAACTTACTATGAATATGCCCTGCACCAATATAAAGATGGTTGATTCTGTTCAAAAATTCAGGATCCATTTTTAACGCCAACGCCACGTTCGTTAGTGCGCCAATGGTTATAACAGTAAGGTTTCCTGAAACAAAATAAATACATTATTGCTTTCAATGATCAATAAGACATTGATCAAACAGTACAGTGTCGGAGGCATTAGGGCAGACAAAAACTCCGAATTAGAGTTATCTCTTCTTAGGTTAGGTTGAAGAATTTTCTTGTCTATTGCAAAATCTAGGCAGTAATGTTAACGGTCTACTTATTCATGCTTGTTGCAAACATTAACTCTATCGAATAAAACAAACACACAGATAAAAATGCAGTAGAGTTTTATTATCGTTGGGCATCTTTGAGTAAACAGGGTCAGGGAAAATCCCAAGTTCTAGCTGTATTCCATTTTGAAGTGTATGGGTGATTACAACCACTTATGATATTCACCTGTATATCTCAATGCAACGGGTGGAATGTAATGTTAAGCCGGTTAAATCTTGGTTTGATGTAGATAATCCTATGAATCATTGCAATTGCTATAGGCAGATTGAATTAACTACACAAACAAAGGTTAGCTGGAAGAAAATGCTAATTAGCATTAAGTTTGCCTATGTATTATTTTATTAGTGCAATAAAGAATTTTCTAATCTGAACTTTATAAGAAAAAACTTTGTACCCCTTTTTAGGGTTCCGTACCCAAAGGGTCAAACGGGACAATACACTAAGACTCTGCTGTCTGTCTGTGTCCGTCTGTCACCAGGCTGTATCTCATGAACCGTGAGAGTTAGACAGTTGAAATTTCCACAGATACTGTATTTTTGTTGCCGCTATACTACAACAAATACTAAAAACAGAATTAAATAAATATTTAAGGGAGGGCTCCCATACAACAAACGTGATTGTTTGCCCGTTTTTGCTTTATATTGATAACGGCAACAGGTAGACGCTTGAAATATTCACAGAATATTATGCTATATATTTACTTTAAAAATAAATCATTAAATTAACATAAAACAAATATTTAAGGGGGGCTCACATACTTAAAACGTGTTTTTTTTTTGCCGTATTTATAGATAATGCTACGGAACCCTTCGTGCGCGAGTCCGACTTGCACTTGGCTGGTTTTTTTAAGCTTATTACGCGGGCGGAGGTGTCTAGGATTTGGCATATTTTATGTTTATATAAAAGAGGGGCAAATGGTAAAATTAAGTAAAAAAAATTATGAAAAAAATAAAACAAATGATCTTTTAAAGTGTTTTATGACTACACCGTACCTTGATAAGTTTTAGATAGCTGAATAAGCGTAGAGACGGCGCTTTCCTCTTTAGCAGGCACCAGGTCGGTGTAGACGTCTCCACTGTCTCCAAGTCCATCTTTACCGAAGTAATTGGTGACTGGTTGAGTGGTGACTATAGATGCTTTGGATCCTCTGTGTATTGGCACCTGGAATTTTGAGTTATACCTACGTTTTATGAATTGAAATCGTACTTTGAACTCAATTGGCTTAGGGACTGTTAACTATACCCTACTACACAGACTCTAAATAAAGATGATCATGCAAAGATGTATCGCGCTGCGGAAATCAAACCCGAACCTGGACCATCTCAGGCCATTACATAAAAGTCTTCGTTATATATATTAGTAATTGTTACAGTTACAGATAAACTTTGCTCAAATCAAGACTTAAAATTATCCCTAAATTTATGAACCAGACGGGATTATAGCCCGCGACATTGCCCTTTAGGGCTGGCGCTAACTGACGGCATGGAATGGCAAAGGATTATTATATGCGGAAATGATTTTGAATCTTATTTACGAAAACAGTCACATTTAGTGATGACACTGTATGTTACAGTCTGCCGAGGCATATTGTGGTTTCCTTGTGATATGAGTGCTAAGGGTGTTAAAATAAGATTCAAAATCTTATGAAAATCCTTTGCAATGCCATGCCGGTTGGTCAGCGCAGATCCCTAGGCGAGAATTTGCTCAAGTTGTCGTAAAACAGCATGTGTAGGTATACTATACTGTACAATAATAACTACAGTCCTCTGCAGGGATTTTCACAAAATGAGGTGTCATTGGATTCGTCTGAAACACGAGAGTGAAATAAGATAGACGATATCCAAAGGTAGAGATTGCTATTTAACGATAATACCACCAATTTTACGTTGTTCTAATTTAATTGTTGGTTTTATGGTGTGCATAAAATAATAATAAATCATTTAATTCAGGCAACGGTAAAATAGTTACAGGATAAAATATTTTCAATTCTATTCTACAGGGAGGTTTTTTGAGAAGGGCGGTGATGGCCAAGTCTGAAACCACGAGGGTTAGGGAACAGTCGTGAAAAGAGTCATGCCCTCGATTTATAAGAAAACAATAACTGCATATTTATTTTTTTCAATAATCTTGTACTTTTAACGGAAATGGAACCAACGATTTTTTAAAAAAAAAACTATATCCTGTATTATTAGACCAATGGATTCTGTTGCTGATAAGGATCAATGTTTGCAAATAAATGTTATACTAAAAATGTAAGGAAATAGCAAATTTTTACGATTTACTTTCAATATCTCAATTTTCTCCATGCATAAGTTTATACGCCTCTTTAGAGACTTTACTGCATTTGATACTATTACAGGATTTATTCTCGATAAAATATCAAGCAATGAGCTTTGTAAGCTCTCAACTGTTTCGTAACGAGCTTTGTAAAGTTCGTTCTTGACGTAACCCCATAGAAAATAATTAAGTGGTGTAAGATCTGGTAATCTCGCCGACCATCTCACCGGACCATGACTGCCAATCCATCTATCCCTAAAATGTTCATTCAGCATATCTCTAACCACACGGCTGTTATGAGCTGGGGCCCCGTCTTACTGGAAATACAGATCCCGTATCCTGGCTATTGGCGAATTCTCCATTTCTTCAAACACGTTGTTTTAATTTTCGACAAATATATCGTAGCATTTAAAGTGCCGTTGTAAATCTTTATGAAAAAAAACATGCTTCCTAGGATTCCACGCCAACAGTTAAGCGAAAATTTTATCTGGGGATATCCTTCACGTGTTCACAACGGATTCTTTTGAGACCAGTAATGTTCATCTTTCCGATTGCGCATTCCGTTATTTGAGACGTTTATTTCGTCGGAAAATAAGTTGTTAAACAAAAAATGCCTACATATCTATTTTTTCCCTAAACCAGTGGAAAAAACCAGGCGCCTTTAATTATCACCTGAATGAAAGTTTTGAACAACTCGTCCATAATATACACTTGTATTGCTTGTAATAGCACTTGTATTTATGTTTTTGAAGAACTGCGTGCTCCGGGAAACTTGAACATTCGTTTCTGCTTCACGAGTTGGAGCACTCGGATAAGCTTCGAAAAACGTCAATATTGCCGGTTCTAAATCTTCGTTGACGATTCGTGGATTTCGTGTCAATGGTTTTTTTGTAACTTCTAGTCACTGTTATGAAATTCGCCATAGTTCTAAGCACTTTTTCCGAGGGTGAAAAGCGATGTGGGCATTTGTTTTGTTACCAGCTAAGTGCGAGAACCTTGCTTCTACTGTTTGAAAAATAGGCCTCCATCATATCAAATCGTTCACTATTTGATAAAGCAATTCTTAAAAAGATCTTTATATTGTCATAAACCAACACAAACAACTCAATTCGAAACAAAACAATTATTCGAAAAAACATGACGGGAATTTTTTTTTTGATTTTGATGTATCACCACAGTATCCCGCTAATAAGACAATTGAGTTTCACACATAACTACCAAAATGTTTAAATAGCAGGTCAGTTTTCTTTCGTGTAAAAATATAAAATAGTGAAAATTTGCTATTTCCTTTCATTTTTAGTATTACATTTATTTGCAAAGATTGATCATTATCAGCAACAGTATCTATTGGTTCAATAATACAGAATGTAATTTTTTTGAAAAATCATTCAGGTCCATTTCTGTCAAAAGTAAAAGATTTTTGAAAAAAATAAATATGCAGTTATAGTTTTTTTTTATAAATCGAGGGCATGACTCCTTTCACGACTTTTCCCTAACTCTCGTGGTTTCGGACTTGGCCATCACCATCCTTCTCAAAAAACCATCCTGTATATGAAACAAGCTGATCAAGGGAAATTTGTACCGCCTTAGAATTAAGAAATGTTGTGTATTTAAGCTATTAGCTGAGTTAAATTCAGTTTTCTTTGAGTTTTTTACTGCAATGTCAATTTATGTGCACGTAGGTACCCACTATAATCAACTATCTCGAAGAAAACTTTTATTAGGGTTAAGCTCGCCTTTGTACATGTCCATTATGTAAGCTGTTTTTGTCTGTAATCTATTTTTGTACAATAAAGTGTAAAGTCATTGCATTTTGCGCATATTATGATGTGGGCTGCCAAATCTGCCAATGTACTGCACGTCAACGGTAGAATTTTCAACCAGCCATCATTAGCTGCATTTTATGTAGGGATGAGAAAATACATTTTCTTCATCTTTTTTTTTTGCGTAAATTTTTACAATATTTTAAGTCTGCTATTCGGAGCAGAGACAAATCCAACAAATCAAAGATCATCAAAATCGGCCCAGCTCAGTTCTGTATCAAATTTATAAGAGTTGATTTTTTATTAAATTTACTAATTAGAGAAACACACATTTATTTTTATTGAACACTTCCTATTTCATTCACAATGAATTTCATTTTTTTATCATATTCAAGTAGGTAGATGAAATTAAAATACTGCAGGCGGGCAGCCCTAATGCGTGTTTACGTACCACGCGGCTGTTGGTAATTACTTCAAGGACATGACCGAGTCACAATACTGTACATATACCATTACCGTAACTCTTAATCGCCCCAAAGTCAAGCAGTCCCGCCAAACTGCTTAATATGCGCTCCAAAAAAAATACCGAGTACCTATTGTGTTGTTATCAATGAGTGAAACATTATACTTATACTTACATCTTGTCTGCCGGCTATCTTTAGTATTTTCTGGTTGTTTACACTAACATTATCCTCGTTTGTATTACCATTTCCTGTTGTTAGTGCTACCAATTCTGGTCTGAGAACAGAAACCAATAAGGTCACTAGGTATTATTTTTAACGTACACACGGCTACACATCAAGCTATACATTTCCAGTATAAGCTGACTTCGCATTGTGTAGGCTTATCGTAGAATAAGAGGTCAGCTTATACTGGAAATGTATAGCTTGATGTGTAGCCGTGTGTACTGAGTAAAAGATCCGAGGATGTTTATCATAGAGATTAATATAGTCTTGAACATATTTTTTTTCATCATCATCGTCAGCCCTTCTCATCCTTTGTTGTCATTTGCCTCTGTCCTGCGCTGTTCTAACCCACATACGACCTCTGATTTTTATAATGTCGTCAACCCATCATATTTTTTTTAAGACCTAGTAACAGTTCCTTACTGTCCACCGGCTATTGGGACTTTGAAAATCAATTGAGCGTAGATGGTTCCTATTTATCGAATCCGCTCCATCACATACCATTAGGTGAGATAGAGATCAAGCACTTGACTAGCATCAAAAAAAAATCACGGGGCCAAAAAGTTTACCATACGAACTGACTTTTACTTTATATTCTTCACTGTCGTTGGCTACTCGGCGATTGAATGGCAGATTTCAGTATGGATTTACTCACCCGTCATAATGCTTTTCGTATAATACTGCCAGAAATATAGCTATCGCATCGTCTCCACCAGCGTCATTGTCTATCACGAACTTAGCTTTCTCGCCTCTGTCACTGAAAACAGAGATGCATCATTGAAATCAAATTGACGATTAAGTGACTAGCCACAAATCGAACGAATGAATTTTTCCTTTTTTGGATTTGATAGTAGTAGCTGTTTAAATTTCGGTAAAGGAGATGCAGTCAATAACACTAATATTATAAATGCGAAAATTTGGATTTTTGTTTGTTCGTTACTCAATCACGTCGTAATGGCTGAACTGATTTTGATAAAATTTAGTATACACGTAGATTATAACCTGGATTACGACATAGGTTACCTTTTATCTCATAAATCAGCTTCCATGGGATAAAAATGGGATGACAAGTCAAGTTGCAACAGCGAGTTTCGCTTTATTTATAAGTCACCTACTTATTTAGTAATGTAACGAGTACGAAGTCACGGGCAACAGCTAGTTTCAGATCAATGTGTCATGTGTATTATGTTTGTATGAAAATATTATGACAAGTAGGCTTGCCCATCACCTTTACTATCCTCTCAACTAAGTATTGATGGTGGAAAGTGATTGTTGGTAGTTCTTATAGGTAACTCTCGGCTTAGACTAACCACTAAGGTATGGTTAAAAAGAGAAGAAAATATTGATATTTGAATGAAGACTGTAACAAAATTCCTAATGTTTCAAATGTTGATTATTTTAGAGAAAGCTTTATCTATGTATAGTGAAACTAGATCAGAATACTTCAGTGGATTACCACAGCAGGCATACTACAATTGACTTGTTAGATTGATATATGAAAAAAAATTTGTTCAATATTAATTTATCGTAACTAGATCTCCACGATATAGGCGTGTCTAGTGTGGAGATCACTATATATATCTTAATTATTTGTATTCTATTTTATTAGTTTAATACGTATTATACTGCATATAAATATATATTTCATTTTCAAGTACCGATATCTAGATTAGAATTGCCACCGGTTTTGTGTGATTCACTTCTAATAAGAGCGCTTTATTCTATAATTTGTTGTGTGAAATAAAATGTCTAGACATACATCACTTATCAAAAATGATCTGTATCTTCTAACCTGTCAAAATTAGAATTGATATAAAAACATACCTATCACAAAGGCACAAAGAAACACACACAAAAACATATAAAGTCCGTATAAACATCGTAACTTCATCCACACATCTGTGAGCACTGCGACGCTGATCTTATTTTATTTGTGGCACTAAATTTATCGAGAATGAGATCACAGAGATACCAACAGACCCGTTTAAATAGTTCGAGTTGGTTGAACCACTCTGGTTGCATGCATTATATACATATATACATATTTTATTGGTATTATTGTAGAATTGTAATTTTGCATTTTGTATATAAATAGTATTGATACGCTACAGGTACTTTTTTATTCAATGAAACTGTTGGGAATACTAACACTGTTGGACACTGTTGGATATACAAAATTATCCTCAATTCCGCGGTCACTGTTTCTACGCTTGTTTTAAAGTAGGTAGTTATAATATAATACTCTCGTAAGTCCTCGTCAAAACTTACTTAGCATTAAAACGTTTGTTATATTTCAAAAATAGCTGGTTACATTCTTGTAAATATTTTATTTTATTACTCCTTTACTTTCGGGAAATCCTATGATATGAAAAGATAAGATCAGCACAAACCAGTCGGTATTTTAAGGTTTCACAGACTACATCAGATCGATTTAAAAAATCCTATTTTTATCAGTAGGTACTACTGCTTCATTTCCTATGCAATAATCTATATAAAAGTTGAGGAGACAGGCTAAGTAAGTACGAGAAGCGAACTACAAACACGATTTAAAATTTCAAAGTCACGTCGAAAACTTGGTAATGTAAAATTTTCTAAGTACCTGAGAAAATCAGATTAGAGTGGAACAGATGTGATTGTTACAAAAGATGATATAGATATTGATATCACTACGTAGTATAAAAGAAAGTCGCTTCCCTCTGTCTGTCTTTAAATCTTTAAAACTACGCAATGGATTTGATGCGGTTTTTTTGAATAGATAGAGTAATTCAAGACAATACATGCATAATATAGTAGATAGACACTGATAATTTTATTATGTGGTGTCTTAAATAAATAAATAAATACATTTTTTGCGCTGACATTACAAACGCTGGCTGAACCCTACGAGATAGATCAAAATAATGTACAGCAGTATTGTACACCTTAAAAAGGTCTACAAAAAATATGCAGTGGTATATGTCTATCTCTTAGGGATAACCCACAATAACCATTTTTTATCCTTTACTTTTTACGAGAAATAATGGCATATTTACGAAGCGATTAAGTACCTTAAATACATAGTGCATTTAATATACTTATATACAAACATAAAATTAATATTTAAAGACATTCTGTAGTATATTTAGATACAGCATTGCACCTGTGCGAGGCCGGGGCGGGTCGCTAGTTTTTGTAATAGAATGTGCCTAATAATTAAATCAAATGGTCCGAAATAAAGCGGAAAATATAAAAATATCTACGGCTCAATACAAATGTAATGGTTACGCGTGAATAAACTGCTATACTCTCTTATAAATCATGCACCGTTTTATTGTAAATCGATGGATGTTCCTGTACCGGTAGATATAAGAAAAACAAATTTACTTACAGTTTTGTCATGCTATCAAAATTCCAGTAAACTTCTAACACACAATACGGTCATTCACTTCAAACAACGAAGCTAAAGTGAGTCAAGCAAATGCCAGTAAGGTTACTAAACACATTTAGGGCGTTATGATTAAGTGAGTTGACAAATCATACAAATACGTCAAATTCAAACATGTTTAGTAAAGCGACTCGTTATTATACCCATTTACAAGATAAATAATGTAGCTTATTGTCATATACCTAACCAAAAAACGAATAAAGCTGTTATCTGTTTCCCATAGGACTAGCTCTGCTTAGTTTGGGGCTAGATAGCGCTGTGTGATATTTCCAGAAATATTTATTTTATTTGTATACTATTTTATTTGTATATATAATTTGTATTATATATCTACAAAATGTAAAATATATGGTATCACGGGGCACATACTCGTAGCTTGAAGACGCAAAATCGTGGGCGGAGAAAGCACTGGAAAGTGCAGCATGGATCAAATTAATAAATAAATAAATTAAATTAACACAAATATTTAAGGAGGGCTCCCATACAACAAACGTGATTTTTTTACCGTTTTTATAGATAATGGTACGAAACCCTTCGTGCGCGAGTCTGACTCGCACTTGGTCGGTTTTGTTATATATAATGGTACGGAACCCTTCGTGCGCAAGTCTGACTCGCACTTGGTCGGTTTTTATTTGCAAAAATCTATGAATGCAGTTTTGATTCTTTTTTTAAAATAAAGTAATGTTTCTCTTGAGTAAAATTTGCTATCTTCTGTATTTAGTACTTCTCAAAAATTCCATCAGGTACAAGATATGTCATGTGTGTTTCACACAGTGCAACTACGAGTATCAGGTTCGACTGACAATGCTCGTTACGAGCACACAATTAACTTATTTATTAGGTAGTGGGTATTTACTAAAATATTGTTTGTAATTTAAAAACTACTCAATTTCACAATATTATATAGTCCTGCGGGACGTGTCCGTCGATGGCGAACCTTCCGCTATTATAATGCTCTGTCATGGGCGCGAATATGACTGGCAAACCCAAATTTAGTCTTGAATCTCTCATACGATAATGCAGTTGACCAGAAGAGTTGTAGGTGTAACTGTCTATGGGCATTGGACATTGACTTTGGTTTTTGGGATTGGCGTTTAGCGTCTAGGTTATTGAGACGCCTCATACTTTTTTTTTATACATTATAGGCTTGCGTTTGACCACGATCTCGCCTGATGGTAAGCGATGATGCAGTCTACGATGGTACACGCTTGCCTAGAAGAAACCTATTCACTCTTAAAGATACCCAGGCTGTAGCTATCTGGAAACACAGACTCTGGCAAGGCGTTCCACTCTATGGCGGTGCGCATAATAAAGGTCGAAGAGAACCGTTTTGTGCGAATGGGAGTACGGTAGCACGGTAGCCAGGTAGACGGACCTGCACCACCAGGTTATCGTTGTGCGAGCTCTTCCTAGCCTTCGCATGGAATGTTACATGCAGACAGGTGGCGTTTCAGGACATCCTTTTAGCGCAGTAACTGTCCCCCCGGCTTGCGCTTTCCCTGAGCGAGCTCAGAGAAGAAAGGCAGTTTAGGGAGCCTCGAGGCATTCATACGCACAAGATGTCCACACCAACTAAGTTGACCTTTTATAAGCAAAGATTCTATGCCTGTCAACCCCGTGCGGCGTAAAATCTCCGAGTTTGAGACACGATCTTGCCACTTTATGCAGGGTGTTTGGTAATATACTGACGATATTCAAGTGACGGTTTCTCAAAACATAAAAAAATACTTCTCGAAAAAAAAACTAGTGGTTTTATTATCAAATTTAAAAAAAAAATCAACTAAATTAAGGTGATTAATTCGATATAAAACTTACTGCCTACTCTTGCAATCGACATCCAAAAATAAAGGCCGATTTTATATCTCTCTCGGAAATGGCTGCGGGTTTTGGGTTAGAAAGGGGCAACAAGAGATATCTCGAGACGTCACCAATACAGTATCTGTGGGTGGATGGCAAGTATTATGCAATAGCACAGTATAAGTTTAATAGTGTTTGTTTTTACATGCCAAAATAAATTTCATATTTCTATAGTATTTCACAAATTTATTTATTATGCTCATCAAAATAATCTCTTTCATTTTTGTGCGTATATTATCAAACACTCTATATGTAGGATTGACCTCAAACACACGTGGAAGACGTCGAATCGTTTTATATCATCTTTGTAAAGGCACCAGGTCTCAGTGGCGTAGAGCAATATATTTCACAATACCATGTTACTGTCCACTAAAATATTGTAAACGAGGCACTGTGTCATCAATAGAACAAAGTTCAACTATTATGACGATTTTATCAGCTCTTTGTTTACGGTTTTATGATAAACGTTCAATAGGGTGATAAAATTGATAAGACTAGTAGAGTATTTCTTTAAGTATTCTGTAAGTTATTAAACGAATTATTATATCTAAAAACTAGATTAAAAATATCTAAAAAAAACTATTGATCCCGTCTGCAAAATGAACTGAAAAAAAATAAGCTTCCTAATTATGATAATGTTTGACGTGTTATAAGAAACTTGGGTCCAACATTAAACTTGGGTTGACATTTTAGAGTTCCGTATCTCAAAAGGAAAAAAGGAACCCTTTAGCATCATATTCGTAATAATGCGTCCGTCTGTCAAGACGCTTTTTTTTAGGAACGCGTGGAAAAATTATGTTTATGAGTGACATGAGTGTTTTATATAGTTTTTATCCCGAAGTACCCACGGGAACGGGAAATTTCAAGCGTGTGAAGCCGCGGGCGGGCCAGATATATAAATCTTTGGTTTACAAGTACCTACAAAATAACAATTGCAAGTTGTCAGTTTTGTAGACAATTTGCATGTGATAAACAGATGACTGAAAATTAATAATAGTCTGTTTATTCTTAAATTATTTACTCCCGCCTGGTAGTGATCTGGAGCAGTTGAGCTATCTATAGATCGTTTGGAATGGTATTTAGATGTTTTAACTGTTTCTTCTGTATAACACAGTCTTGTTGATCGAGCGAAGCGAGATCTTTAAATCAACTTGGGCAAATCGGCGTTGTATGTATGTATGCCGTGGGGCGCCGGCAATAGAATGTTGCCCCTCCGCTCTTGCCCGTGGATGCAGTAGGAGTCTGCTAAGGGATACCTCCGAAAGATGGGCAGCAGCGTCTTTTCGTGTTTTCAATACCTATACTGCGCTCGCCAACCCGCCTGCCAAGCGTGGCGAGTATGGCAACAACCCCCTCATGATCAATGAGGGAGGCCTTTGTCCAGCAGTGGACGTCCTACGGCTGATATGGATGTATGTATGTTTGTCCGAGGATAACTTTCGTAACGTTGATCCGATCATTGTGAAATTTAATACATAGGTAGGTAGTGAAAGCATAATTTTGACTAAACGATCTAAAAATGTTGGGGGGGTTGTTCAGATATTGTTCATGAAGGGTAAAAAAAATTTTAAATGAAGCTATTAGGTCAAGTGTGACGACAAATGAAAGGTATTCATTAGTACATTTAGACGTTTATATTTTTCGTAAATTCTTTATAGTTTTTAAGCTATTAGCCATGCATGATAAAAACTAAACTTTGACAAAATTCACAGGGTACACCAGTGACTGCTCTAATTTGGTATGCGTGTGACACAAATATGGGCAAAAGTCTGAAATCCAGAATAACTGCAATTTTTACCACAAAAAATAACCAGACAACATGAACTCCCGTTACCTGTAATTTTAATGAAACTCAAGTCAAGTGGTTATTTTTTCGTTGCACTATTTTGATAGTCAAAGATTACAAATAATATTTTTCTGAGACTCGTGAGATCTCAGTTCGGGGCGAACCACTAGTAAATAATAAAATTTGCTTTGTGTTAAATGACATGCTGATGCCAGCTGATCAACTCAATAAGCTTGAGCGTCTCCAGAATTTCTCTATTAGATTCATATTTGGCTTGCGCAAGTACGATCACATTTCCGAGTATCTCCTCAGACTTAAGTTGTTACCTATCCGCCTTCGCCGGAATGCCCACATCCTTTCCCTCCTTTACAGCATCCTTTTCATCCCTTCTACTTTGTCCTACCTCAAAGAACGCTTTGACTTTCTTCACCTTTCCAACTCTCGAGCTTTACGTTCCTCTAAAACCCTTCAATTAAACTGCCCATTATACAGCATTTTACTATGCCGGTTACCATGCTCTGGAATGCCCTACCTGTCTCAACTCGTCAAGCTAATCTCCCCCTATATTTAAAAACATGGTCAGACAACACTATCTGTCATCCATCGATCACTAGGCTACTTATTATTTTATACATTTTAATAATTTATCTAAGTAGGTATGACAATATATATTGTATGTATCATACATAATATTAATATTTATTAATTTTATGATTATATTATACTTAAGAATTACGAATTTTATTTTATATTAAGTATCTTTATTTCGTATATTTAAGCCGTGGGGCGGCAATAGAATGTTGCCCCTCCGCTCTTGCCCGTGGATGCAGTAGGAGTCTGCTAAGGGATACCTCCGAAAGATGAGCAGCAGCGTCTTTTCGTGTTTTCAATACCTATACTGCGCTCGCCAACCCGCCTGCCAAGCGTGGCGAGTATGAAAACAACCCCCTTATGGATATAGTGCAACATAAAACCAGGCCCCGAGTCCCCGGCGGCCCCGCTAATCCTGGCTACGGTAGCAGTCACGGTAACGGCGGGGCCAGGGGTGCTAAGAATCCCCGGGAGACGATCGGCTACCAAACCCTACGACGACCACTGGCCCTGGTAACACACAACATCCGCACTTTGAGGACAGACGAAAAGATTGTTGAGCTGGAAGAAGAAATTAGTAGATTACAAATGGACATTTTGGGGTTATCAGAAATCCGTAGAGAGGGCGAGGACACGATATCCCTTAAGTCTGGTAACCTGCTATACTACCGGGAGGGCGACCAACAGTCCCAAGGTGGTGTTGGGTTTCTCGTACACAAGTCACTCATCAACAACAATATCACCATCGACAGTGTGTCGAGCAGGGTCGCGTATCTGACACTCAGAATATCTAAGCGATATTCGCTGAAGGTCGTTCAGGTATATGCGCCGACCTCTTCACACCCAGATGAAGAAGTAGAGTCGGATATTCAATGATGTCTCTGTGATTCACAGGGTCAAAACCGGCAGTGATCACCGAATTGTTAGAGCCACATTGAATATGAACGTTAAACTTGAAAGGTCCCGTTCGATGAAATCTACACTCCGACCCACTCGCGCACATATCCAAAACCTCGAGAGCTTTCAACTCGAACTTGCAAATCGCTTTGACTGTCTAGAAGTAGATGCATCAGTGGACGAGATCAATAACAGGTTCGTAGAAACCGTCCATACGGTGGGGTCCCAGTTCTTTAAGACCCCCCGTACCAATAGACCTCAGAAACTCTCTGATGACACCCTTAACCTCATGGCTGAACAACGTTCTTTGTGACTGCAGTCTCCCGATGATGCTCAGTCACATAGGCAGCTCAATAGAAAGATTTGGAAATCCTTGCGGCACGATATTCGTACCTTTAATACATCTCGTATTAAAGATACGATAGAGCGGAATAAAGGCTCCAAAGTGTTCGCGAGAGATAATTCTATTCGGCAGAGCCGCATGACGAAGCTGAAGAGGGAAGATGGCAGCATAACGTCAAGTAAAGCGGAAGTGTTAAGGGAAGTCGAAGGGTTCTATGGACGGCTCTACGATTCGGTCACTAAACCTGTTTGCAGTGCGGCCAACGACCTAAGAGCCAAACTGACCCGACATTATACCAAAGATATTCCGGACATCAGCCTGTATGAGATCAGGATGGCCTTGAAGCAGCTTAAGAACGACAAGGCGCCGGGTGAGGACGGAATCACTTCAGAGCTTCTGAAAGCGGGTGGATCACCAGTACTTAAAGTCCTTCAGAAGCTCTTTAATTCCGCCTTGCTTGAAGGTACGACGCCAAAAGCATGGAACGGGGGCGTGGTGGTTCTGTTTTTCAAGAAATGTGACAACACTTTGCTTAAGAATTACAGACCCATCTCGCTTTTGAGCCATGTTTATACGCTGTTTTCGAGGGTCATCGCGAACCGTCTCGAACGCAGGTTTGATGACTTCCAGCCTCCCGAACAAGCCGGGTTTCGTAAAGACTACAGTACCATATACCACATACATACGCTGCGGCAAGTCATACAGAAGACCGAAGAGTATAACTTGCCGCTATGTCTCGCGTTTGTGGACTATGAGAAAGCCTTCGATTCGATCGAAACCTGGGCAGTGCTTGAGTCTCTCCATCGATGCCGTATTGACTATCGGTACATTGAAGTGTTGAAGTGTTTGTATAATAACGCCACTATGTCAGTCCGAGTACACGAACAGAGCTCGAAGGCGATTCCCTTAAAAAGAGGCGTAAGACAGGGAGATGTAATCTCTCCGAAACTGTTTACGACCGCATTGGAAGATGCCTTCAAGCTTCTGGAATGGAAAGGACTGGGCATCAATATTAACGGCGAATACATCACTCACCTTCGGTTTGCCGACAATATTGTGGTCATGGCAAAGTCGATGGAAGAGCTCAGCACAATGCTCGAAGGCCTCAATCGAGTCTCCCAACGGGTAGGACTTAAAATGAACATGGACAAGACGAAAATCATGTCGAATGTCCATGTCGTCCCTGCCCCAGTTATGGTTGAGAACTCGGCTCTTGAAGTTGTCGACGCGTATGTATACCTAGGACAAACAGTTCAATTAGGTAGGTCCAACTTCGAGAAAGAGGTCAATCGTCGAATCCAACTCGGATGGGCAGCGTTTGGAAAACTTCGCAACGTCTTTTCGTCCAACATACCTCAGTGCCTTAAGACGAAAGTCTTCAATCAGTGTGTGTTACCAGTGATGACATATGGAACCGAGACGTGGTCCTTCACTATTGGCCTTATGAATAAGCTCAGAGTCGCTCAACGAGCTATGGAGAGGGCTATGCTCGGGGTTTCTCTACGGGATCGAATCAGAAATGAGGAGTTACGTAGGAGAACTCAAGTCACCGACATAGCCCGACGGATTAGCACGTTAAAGTGGCAATGGGCAGGCCATATAGCGCGCAGAACAGATGGCCGATGGGGCCGAAAGGTTCTCGAGTGGAGGCCACAGACCAGCAAGCGCAGCGTAGGACGTCCACCCACAAGATGGGCAGACGACTTGGTAAGAACCGCAGGTCGGCGTTGGATGCAGGCCGCTTCCAACCGCAGTTCCTGAAGATCAATGAGGGAGGCCTTTGTCCAGCAGTGGACGTCCTACGGCTGATATGATGATGATGATGATGATCTTTATTTCTTATAAATTGTAATATATACAAGTTCTATAATATATTACGCCGCCATCCTTATTTGTTTATTAGATCCTGTCCATCAAATGGTTGCCTGTAAGAGATCGATTTTAGCGATAAGGCCGCCCATTGTACTTATGATTCAAAAGTGTATTTTCTTTTTTATCTATACTAATATTATAAAGACGAAAGATTTGTATTTGTGTGTGTATGTTTGTAATGAATAAACACAAAAACTACTGATCCAATTTCAAAAATTCTTTCACCATTGGAAAGCTACATTCACCCTGAGTAAAAAAGCTACTTTTTACCTAACTGCGCAAAGAAGGCTAATGTTTTTGTTAAAAAACTACGCGTGCGAAGCTGCGGATTGGTCAGCTAGTGTTTATATATTATATAATAGTGTGCAATAAAGGAATTCTCTAATCTAATCTAAATGTATAATAAATTATTTATTAGATTTTTTCAGTTCAGCTGAAAATATATCAACTAGCAGTTTCTTGTAGTATTCTTCTTTGGCTGAATACACCAATTTCACATTGGGTGCATCTGAGTCAAAGTCGTTTGTATTTATCCCTCTTTTGTCACCTGGAAAATAAAATAATTTGTGTTTATAAATCAGTTATATGTTGTTTAAGTAAAACTTCTTTACGCACGTTTGACTTGGGGAGTAAGCTGGTGAATGCGTTACGAAAAGTGCTAACAGAAGTTGAGAGGGAGATATAAGTTAGTGAAGATAGAAAGAGAGCGAGTTATTTTTCGTATATTTTAAATGTTAATGTGCGAGTGCGAGTTGCGTTTGTCCAGAATGAACATAGATTGATCCGACCTACAGACGTGTGGACAATTTTGTAATTGAACAATTTTATAAATTATTATTTTGAAAAATAAGTTTTACTGCGGTCTAAAGCACACTCGCTTTTTTATTTAATGTGTTTTATTTCGTGGTTGGAGATTGTTTGTGCGTCAGTAATTAGAGACACAGAAAAACTCCAAGAACTAAATTAAAGTAATTATCTAGTTATATTTACGATGAAAAATAGCATTTTTGAAGCCAAAACAAGGTTATTCGGTCGCATTTCGGTATTAAAATATTGAAACGTGACCAAAAATAATAAAATACAACAAGATCTAAATATTTAATCATCTAAAGACCTTTAAAATTTATAACGAATTAGTTGACCCGCCGAACTTCGTACCGCCTTGACATGCATATAACGCGGGCTGTCAATATACGTCACCCTGGTAGAATTGTCAATTGTTGTCCCCGGCCATCATTATGTATGAGAAAATGAATGACTTCCACAAATAATTCAATACTAAAATTAGGCAAATGGCTCCACCCGTTCTCGAGTTTTAGCGAGACTAACGAACAGCAATTCATTTTTATATATATAGACAATATCTCGGGATAACTCCTACCGAAGCATCTGTTTCAAACGATATTAATTTTTTTACATCCTCTTTGACGATATTTGCAGCACGCATTCTGTCAATTCTATGTCAAACGTCATAAGGTTACATTATAAAAGCGCTAAGGTTAGATTATAAATATTTTATATGGTGGTATTCTTAAATTTTCTAATTTTGCGCGCAATTTTCTTAATTTTTTTCTTTGATAAGAACCTTTTCCTGACAATAATAAATACAACAAAAAAAGAATTAGCGAAATCGGTCCAGCCGTTCACGCGTAATGGCGTGACCAAGGGAAATAGGGATTCAATTTTATATATAGGGAAGATAAAAGACAGCTAGGCTCAAATGGTATTGGGCGGGACACATTAGTAGAATGCACCCCGATAGGTGGGCTAATTTAGCCACTACCTGGAGCCCTGATGGAAGACGCGGTCGGGGTCGGCCAAGAAAGCGTTGGCGAGACGATCTTGTTGCCTTCGAGCAGGAGTTGTGGAGTGTTGCAAAGGACAGAGATAGATGGAGAGACTAGGGGGAGACCTTTTCCCAGCAGTGGGACAATATAGTTTGACAAAAAAAAATAGTTTTTTTATCTGAATGATTCACAATCGTGAACGTTATTTTATTTAAATCGTTATTTTATTACTGGCTTCCGCAGGCGGCTTCACTCGCATGGTTTGCCAATAAAAAGTAGCCTATGTGTTATCTACGTACACACGGCTACACATCAAGCTATACTTTTCCAGTATAAGCTGACCTCTCATTCTTCGAAAAGCCTACACAATGCGAGGTCAGCGTATACTGGAAAAGCATAGCTTGATGTGTAGCCGTGTGTACATACCAAATTTCATCGAAATCGGTTCGGCCGTTACGACGTGATTAAGTAACAAACAAACAAACATCCAAACTTTCGTATTTGTGTGATTATAAATTACTAGCTGCCGCACGCGGCTTCGCACGCGTGATTTATTAAAATCAATCAAAACCTTACCCTTCTGTACACTTGGGTAGAAAGAAGCCTTTCCGGTCATTTAAAAATACCCAAACTTCATCGAAATTGGTCCAGCTCTTTAGTTGTGAATACGTAACAAACAGAGTACTTGCGACTAGCGAGTATTTTTTTTTCTATAGAGGAAACATACTATATTCTTACTTACCAAAGAAAATAATACTGTTATTAGAATATTTGTACTCCTGTACAACGTCGTGATCCAACCCTATAGCTGCCACGGCTGGGTCCAGCAATGTCCAGCTGTCACTGGACGGGAAAGAAACCCGCTCGTAGCAATTCTGGGCTCTCATTATCTGAGTGGGTATAGCGCCTAAGACGTTTTTCCGCCATTCCTAAGAAAGGAAAATAATTTTATATTAAAGGTCGTCCACTAATCACGTGATGTTTTAGCAACTTTATTTGTGTTAAAATAATAACTCAGTTACCCAACGATGGTAAACAGCACTACGGTTACTCAGATTGTGATAAATAAATATAGTTGGACATTTCACACAGCGCTATCTAGCCCCAAACTAAGCAGACCTTGTACTATGGGAACCAGATAGCTGGTAGAATACTAATATACATTTTTGTAAACACATACTTATGATACATAAAAAAACACCCAGATACGAAACAAATATCTGTAGATCATGCAAACATTTGTTCCGCGGCGGGAATTGAACCCGCTACCTTCTGCGTCTCAGCCGGCTATACGTCCACTGCGCCACGGAGGTCGTCGCATGACGGTGGAAGGACTTCGATTTGTTTGACAAGTATTGGTGCATGGCATCGGATTGCAAAATGTGGAAGCGGGGTAGGAATGTCCTGCTGTGGGACGATGCAGATTAGAAATTATGACACTAACTAGCTGACCCACCCGCGGCTTCGCACGCGTGGTTTGTACGTTAGCTTCCTTCTGCACAGTCAGGTAAAAAGTATCCTACCTCACAATCCCGGTTACAGTCTATTTATATAACAAATTTCATCGTAATCTGTCTTGCCGTTGAGTCGTTACTTTCTAATTTATATTTTTTTTTATAATATTAATTTTTTATATTAAACACACACGCTGACGGGCCTCCTGATGTTAACGTCTGCAGCACTCGTGGTACTGCTGTCGCGTTGCCTAGCACTTAATACCATAATTACACCTCTCTTGAAGGCGTTCATTTTGAAGTCCACCGGAAAAACCTCCGGAGAAAGGTCATTCTACATCTTGCAGGTGCGTGGAAGAAACGAATGGGTGAAACGCACCGTGTGAGACTTCCACACATCTACAATATGTGGGTGAGCACGTTGCCGGTTGTGGGAGGTTCGATGGTAAAAGTGGGAAGAAGGGTTTAAATTGAACAGCTCTTCAGAACATTCACATATTTGTATTGTTAATATTATTTCGTTTCTTCGTCTTCCTGCCCTTTTCCCACATTAAATGGGGTCGGCACAACATGTATTTTTCTTCCATACCTCTATATCGCGATTCGATTGAGCGACGTGCTGCTGGACTCATTGGTGATGACACACTAATGGAAGTCAATTTACAAAGTCTAGAGCACAGACGCCGAGTAGCCAGACTTTCAATTTTTTACAAGATACATTTTGATGAATGTGCGCAAGATCTTCACGACCTTATCCCTCCTTCCCCCTTCCACCACCGGACAAGCAGATGTTCCGAGAAGTACCACCCATACCTGGTCAGCATACCACCTTGCCGTACCAAACGATTTGCTTCAACTTTTCTTGTTAGCACAAGTAAGGAGTGGAACTCACTTCCGGCGTATGTTTTTCCAAACCAGTATAATCTTGGAGTCTTCAAGTCTAGAGTGAATAGGTTCTTTCTAGGAAAGCGTGCTCCATCTTCGATCACACCTTCACTCACTATCAGGTTGCTCAAGCGCTTGGCTATCGTGAATAAAAAATAAATAAGCGCGATTATATCCGTTGTCACTTCTTCCCTACCCCATATCATTCTTCACACAGTCAATCCATCTCTTCTCTCTCTAACTTGATAATAATATTTTTTTACGTTACTAATATTCATCGTAGCCATGATTTGCGAGAAGGGTACAGCAGTGACTTTCTCTGCTGTTGTGTTTTCCACAACAATATGGTAAGCCTCCACGTCCATCACTGCATTGAATTCTGGATCAGGGGTTTCATTGCCTGAAAATAATAAAAAAAAAACATTTTAATTGCATTAAGATGATGATGATGCAAGGCTCCTCAGCCTGGAGCATCGAAGAAAGATTGCTAGCCTCTCGGTTTTTTATCGAGTACATTTCGGGGAGTGTGCGGCGGAACTTTTCAACCTGATCCCACCATCTCCATTCTATCAACGGACAACCAGACGCTCTGCGGTGCGCCACCGCTATATGGTAGAAATACCTCCCATTCGCACAAAGTGGTTCTCTTAGACCTTTATTATGCGCACCGCCAAAGAGTGGAACGCCTTGCCAGAGTCTGTGTTTCCAGATAGCTACAGCCTGGGTATCTTTAAGTCGCGAGTGAATAGGTTTCTTCTAGGCAAGCTTGTACCATCGTAGACTGCATCATCGCTTACCATCAGGCGAGCTCGTGGTCAAAAGCAAGCCTATAATGTATAAAAAAATGAAAAAAAATTAAGTGGAGTGACGATTTGCGCGCTGTGGCTGGCAAGGATTGGATGAGAAGAGCTGAGGATCGGGCTCAATGGCGCACCCTGGCAGAGACCTGCGTCCAGCATTGGACTGTTATAGGTTGATTATAATGATGATGATGATACTGCTGAACGTAAGTCTCCCATAGCGTTCCCGAGCGACTAATCTTGAGCGGCCTGCAATCTACGGCTTTTAACACCTTAAAAATGGTGTTTTAAAGTATAAGGTTTTAAGGTAAAAAACTTTAATTTTAATGAATATGTAAGTGCTATGGATTGAATTCTCTCTTCAGCTGTGGGAGATGGGTGGAATTAAACGAAATAAGAACTTAAGATGAGATAAGAACTTCACTGCATGCGTTATATTTCGTTACGTAAATTACAATGTGGGCGCGCGAGCAGAGCCGTGTACGCGATGCGATGCGGTATGCGACTGCCTCGTTCCCATGGGGCGAACAAGCGTCTAACAATCTTGCGTACAGTGCTAACTGCTGTCGCTACAAATACCTATAGATAAACTAACTTTTAAAATATTGCTTTAACAAATTGTAATACCTGCAGATAGAACAAACAAATACTTAAGAATTATAAAGATTTAATTTATTTTTTATAAATTAATGCTCTTCATGCTTACATACAGGAATTTATAAACAACACAGTTTAAATCGCCAAATAAAGTTGCCCAATTATTGTTATGTAAGTAGCATCTATGCGAATGCAAGAAAAGTACAATAAGTATTCATCTAATCCATATGTTCCCATACATTTCCAGAACAACCGATCTTGATAATTCATTTATTATCATTATAAGTATGTCCCCGTCTTTTTGTGTTGGGAATGAAAACTTACTGTAAATATGTCCAGCCCCGACATAGAGATGTTTCAGTCTTCCAATAAAATCCGGGTCTATTCTTTTCGCTAGAGCAATATTGGTAAGAGAAGCTATTGCTATTATTATCAGTTCTCCTGAAAAATAACACTATCATAAATTTTTCTTTCTTCTGGCGTGTCAATGGACTAACCTAAACTGTTTCAGATTAGTATTTATTTGTTTATTTAAAGATACATATGGTACAGTAGGTACACACATTTTATTAGTTTATAGCTAATTACCAGTTTTATGACGACAGTCATAAAACACATACTACTTAGTGCTTGTTTGGAATAATAAAAGTAGCCTATTTCTCAATACAGGTAATAAACTATCTAAATATATTATGAAAATATGGTCTGCTTTTCTATTGCTGTACTCCTTAGGGGGCGTCCATTAATTACGATTTTTTTGGACCCCCCCCCCCCCCCCCATCCTTCCTGCTGGTGAGATGTCGCAAGATTTGTTGCGACTCCCTCCCCACTTCCATTAACTCACCTGAGATTTTTCAAACTTTGTATTCACAGGGTAAATGCGTTGGACCTATTTAAAACAACACGTTAGCTTCATTATTTAAAGATTGCTTCGCTCATAATCTAGATTTACAGTGATAAGACCTCCCCTCACCCCACGTGAGATTGGGCGTGATTCGACTAGACCTCCCTGAGTACCTCAGGTAAATAATGGACGGCCCCTTAAGTCAGGGATCTTAGGTGAAACTATCTACTTACCTGCATTAATTTTGTAAAGAGTGAAAGCACAAAATGTACTTATTGAGTAGCTTAGCTATACATATATACTATTGAAATAATGACGTTGTAATTTTAACATTTTTCACATTTAAATTGATATATAAGAATTACTCAGTCCTCCTACAAGGCCTGTATAATATCTTTAGGTGTATTTATTTTATTAATATATCATAATACTTGGAGCCTAATTGATGATGTAATTCGTTTATAATAATAACGATGCTTGCAGATGCTTGGTTGTTCACAACGACACGACTTCACAGCCGTTTAAGCTAGAATTTAGGTTAGTATTTAATACAAAGAGCTAACTAGCTTTGCCTCTCTCTGTCTCTCTCTAGGTTAACAAATTTTGTTACAGAAGTATTTGTGTATTTATTTAAATAAGTGCCTTTGTATTGCTTAGAGAGTTCGATAAGAGCGAACGCCGCGTGCTCCTTCTCGGCTCGAATTTTCTGGTATTCCACATGTTCATTGTCCCCTAGCCCGTCTATTCCGAAGTAAAAGTCAGATGGGAATGGAGTCACTAATGCTCTTGTAGCACCTCTGTAGATTTTTACCTGAAAAAAGTGGAAAAACTGTGAAGTTGATGTTAAGCGAGTGATTCCTCAGAGGTTGTTACGCGTATCTATACTAAAAGATGATGCTGCTTCAAAAAATGCGACTAAGAGTACACTAAAGTTGGAAAATTTTGATGTTAATAAAATTACGAAAGTTGAGGTATTAGGTACAAAAGGATAAACTTGAGTCAAACAAACTTGATTAATTTTTGGGCTTCTAGTTTATTGACACTTTTAGCCAATTTATTGTGATAGATAACCTACATACAATAAATTGTCTTTCAATGGTTGAAGTAGTAAAAAAACATTCATGAATTTTTCGTCTGATAACATTTAATTTTGTTCCGTATATGGAAAAGATGATGACCATTTTTGTTTGAGAGATGACGCCTTTTTTCTCTTCACATTTGAGTGTGAAGTGAAAAATAGCTGCAGGAAAAAAGATTCTAGAAGGTGTAACAAACTATTATTAAGATGGTATTATCGATGCCTTTTAATTTTATCTGGGGGGCAATCACGCTAATTTTGAACGTGTATAACGTTGAAACGTAACGTGTTTGGTTTGGTTTACAAGTTGGTCTGTCAGAATCTTTTTTTTATGGATGTTCCCCAATTTCTCAAAGACGCCTTGACCGATTCGAGAAATTCTTTTTATGTTTATAAAAGTAAACTTTCTAGACTTCCCTGTTCCGGTTCTATTGGCATCAAATCAGGATCTGATGATGGGATCCCACAAAAATCGAGAGCAACCCTCAAAATTTATAGGGACGCAATTTTGGCAATTTGCAGTTCGGTTTTATGTTTGTTACCACAGAACTCCGTCATTTACTTATCAATCGATTTACCTAATTGTTTTTTTATTTGAAAGGATATTTATTTCTTTCAAATTGGTTCCATAGAAATTTCATAAAAATCGGCGTCCTCGTAGTTAAATCGGTTATATTTTTGTTAAAAACTTACTTGTTGATTTGGTGTTGCTTTGGCATTATCGTTCAAAATAAGCACGATTGCCCCGCCCACTATGGAATACTTTCGGATAGTCACAACATATGAATTCCTAGTGTGGGCGCTAGTGTTCATTATTTTATGAACCTACTCGTACTTAAATATATCGTATCGAATATCGCGTTTTCAAATTTTTTCCGGGCGTCTAGTCGAAGCGACATGTGATCCGAGAGCTGGGGCTTATCTGGGTCAACGCATAAACATTGCAATTCAGCGGTGCAATGCAGCCAGTGTCTCGGGGACACATCCGCCTGGTGGTGCTCTGGAGCAGTTGAGCTATCTATAGATCGTTTGCAACGGTCTTTGGATGATTCAACTGTTTCTTATGATTGTGTATTATTTATGTTATTAACAGGTATTTTCCCGAGAAAGGTGTGTGTTACTCCAGCAAAAAGTCGTACTTACTAAATATATTCAAATTCTGATTGATATTTTGTCTGATGTTTAACTTACGTCTCGCCTTCCAGCCTTATCCAATATCCTCTGGGTATTGATGTACACCTGACTCTCATTCACATTTCCATGAGTAAGAGTCAAGGCAACAACATGAGGCCTAAAAACAGAGTGGTCCTATTAAAACGGTCCTGTTAATTCGACGACCTCCGTGGCGCAGTGGGCGGAAATGCGGTTGAAACGCCGGAGGTAGCGGGTTCGATTCTCGCTGCGGAACAAATGTTTGCAAGATCTACAGATCAAGGATTATAATGTTTTTCTATATATTATAAGTATGAATTTATAAACACAAGTACTATATGTATATGTCAGTTACCTGGTTCCCATAGTACAAGCTCTGCTTAGTTTGGGGCTAGATAGCGCTGTATAAAATATCCAGCAATATTTATTTATTTATAATTGACGACGGGCTGACAAGAAGTAAAGGCTTAATGCTCTTATACCAATATTGGTTGAATTATGGCGGGTTAATCCGTCGGTAACCTGCTACGACTCGTTTCTCCTTGAAAACCTGTCAAAAGTTTGACACTTGTTCAAGGTGATACGAGGCGTAGTCGGTTACCGACGGTTATAGGAACCCGCCATTAGTAGAACGAAAAATATTTGAATAACAACTACTGTAGGTACATCTTTTTTCTGTAAATAAATAATTTATCATTCATTCATTAGTGAAATCTTCATATTGATACACTTCGTACACGGAACCATTTTTAAGGTTATCAGGAAAACAAGTCTTTTAAACTTCCTCCTTTATGTTTGGTTATCTCTATAGTAAATCATTGTGTATTTACTAGATTCGTTCCTAGAATAATACATAAGATGTTCAATGTCGTTATTAGATAAACCGGAAAAAATAGGAAAGGAAAGGAAGGAAAAACTGTAAATATAATATCTTTAGTCTATGATTTACTTTAGACTTGCTACTGTTATCGTGAAAACCTAAAGTAGGCATTCAATAACAATAATCTCTTGAGTTTTTGAATACCAATTTTGCTAAGCCTCATACTCTATGATTCAATACTAGTTGTTTGCCCCGAACTGAGATCTCGCGAGTCTCCCATAGAAACAAAAAAAATATTTGTAATCTTTGACTATCAAAACAGTGGCACGAAATGCATAACCAACTATTTGCCCCACTGTTTCATTCAAATTACAGATTACAGGTAACGGGACTTCATGTACTTTGGTTATACTTTTTTGGGGTAGGAGTTGCTGTTATTCTGGATTTCAGACTTTTCCTTATATTTGTGTCACTAAAGTTACACGCATACTAAATTACAGCACTGTGAGGTCACTGGTGTGCCCTGTGAATTTCGTCAAAGTTCAGTTTTTATTACGGCTACTAACTCAAAAATTACAAAATTCTTTACTACAAATAAAAATGGAGTCGAAATATACTAACGATGTAGCTAAGTTGATGTAGCTTAAGTGACACAAATATAGGCAAAAGTCTTTGTACTCCAAAAATGAAGAACGAATTTACATGAACTTTGGTCGATTATTTTGTGGCACTATTTTGATAGTCAATGATTACGAATCCGCAATGAGGAAATCCGCAGAAGAACTAAAGTTGCCGACATAGCTCTCAAAATTAGCAAGTTGAAGTGGCAATGAGCGGACCACATCGCTCGTAGAACCGATAACCGTTGGGGAAGAAAGGTTCTCGAGTGGAGACCACGGACATGAAGACGCAGCGTAGGCCGGCCCCCCACTAGGTGGACCGACGATCTAGTACAATCGCGGGGAGCCGTTGGACGCAAACGGTTGCCAACCGCTCGTTGTGGCGATCTAAGGGGGAGGCCTATGTTCAGCAGTGGACTTCGCCAGGCTGATGATGATGATGATTACGAATAATATATTTTTGTTTATAAGGGAGACTAGTGAGATCTCAGTTCGGAGCGAACCACTAGCTTAAATACAATTTTTTTTTTATATTTGCACATTTTTGCAGTACATGTTTGAAGATGTTACACGATTTTTATTTGATACCATAACGAATATTTTGAAGAGTGAAGTAATCCTAAATTTCTCACCCGTTAAAATACTTTTCGTAGAGAAGGGACATAAAGATAGCCATTGCATCATCTGCACCTCCATCATGGTCTATCAGCAATTTGGTTTTTGATTTACCTATCGCTGCAGATTGGAAACTGAAAACAGACAAGTAGACTATTAAAATTATGTTCTGTATTTTTGTATGGAGTACAATAAAGATTTATCTTATCTAGACTATGCCATTTAGATACCTCTATGTTATGAATATTGGCATACTTTGACAAACCTTGGCCAAGTGGCTTAACTTGGCACCAAAGGCCCAAGTATGCCAAGATTATTTAAGTATAATCACTGTTTTTTAAAAATAACTTGTATTTTCTTAATTTATATAAATAATTTGCAACATAAACCAACAAAGTAAAGTATTTTATAACAAAGGATACTAAATTTAATGGGCTATGGAATTGTCTCTAGGATACTGACCGCATTCAAAATTATTAATCATATCTATTGTGTCTTCTTTCTGTTAAAGGCAACATGAACCAACGTTTCCTGTTCAAATACTTAATTGATTAAAATAGATAATAAAAAAACAAAATGTCGAATGTCAAACAAAAAAATCAAATGTCAGTCGGACATTTGATTCTATGACCTTTCTATGACATTTGATTCTATTCTTGTTTTAACTTTTAAATATGTTTGTCATCCTTCTAATGTAGAAATAACATAATTTTTAAAGTTAAATAAATAACGGTGAATGTAAAATATATTATTACGACCTCCGTGGCGCAATGGGCGTATAGCCGGCTGAGACGCAGGAGAAAGCGAGTTCTATTCCCGCCGCGGAACAAATGTGTGCATGATCTACAGATATTTGTACCGTATGGGTGTTTTCTATATATTATGAGTATGTATTAAGAAAAAAAAAAGCATATAAGTATTCTATCAGTTATCTGGTTCCCATAGTACAAGCTCTGCTTAGTTTGGGGCTAGATAGCGCTGTGTGAAATGTCCAGCAATATTTTTTTATATTTATATTATGTATCTTAGATAAGGCTTATAGTCATTGCAGGTACCTACAGTGGTTTAAATAAAAAGGCTATTATCGTTATCTTTAAAATATTTACACCGTTTGCTGTTATTTTCAATCACACTAATATTATAAATCTGAAAGTTTGGATGTTTGTGTATTCATTTGTTTGTTTGCTACTCAATCACGTCGTAACGGCTGAACAAATTTCGATAAAATTTAGTATGTACGTAGATTATAACCTGGATTAACACATAGACTACTTTTAATACTATAAATCAGGTCCCATGAGATAAAAATTGGGTGTCAAGTCAAGTTGCAACAGCCAGTTTAACTTTATTTCTGGGTTTCCTACACATTTAGTAGTGTAACGCGAACAAAGTCGAGGGCAATAGCTAGTGATATTATAAGGACTTATCAGTGCAATTTTACATAGAATCCATTTTAGTGAATGTTTCGCAGGATCTCCATGACCTTATCCCTTTTCCCCTTCCCCTACAAGTGACGTACTGGAACGTACCACCAAGACTAGTCCAGATTTAACAGGTTCTTTCCAGGCAAGCGTGATTCATCTCTGACCACACCATTACTTAGCGCTTAGGTACCATCTGGTGAGGTGGTCCCGCGTGTCCCAATAAAACAACACGGTGTAACTATTTCAAAGATAATTTGATGGTTATAAGTAAGGCGGTAAATCTAAGTAAAAATCTACAGGTTTACTTGTTAAGTAAGTAACTTACTTTTTATAAATAAGAAGCAAATAGAACTTACCCTTTAAGAAAACACAGTAAAATTAAAAGAAAAATAACTTTCACCATTTTACATGAAGTCTATAAAGTCATTGAACTAATTTCACTAAATTTCATGTACTCATATGCTAATTAATATAATCACTAAAAAACACTTATATGTTTACGTTTTATTATTAAATAAAGTTAATTGCTTTCAATTTGTCACTGATCTTGTAATTATCAACCACCTTCTAGGGTGCTGAAGTAGGAAATAGCAATGTATTTCTAGTCACTGAGTATATAAGGAAGTTTCTGCTTCGCATTTTTATATGGAGCATTCTTACACACTTTAATAATAAATATAAATAATGAAATTTTGTTCCATGCTCTACATTGGCTCTCAGCTATTACAACGAATGGCCATGTACGATGTACAGAACAAAACATAAATAAAAAAAAATCGCACATGTAAAAATAGTTTTATGTATACTAAAGAGGAATGTTAAATTTTCACTTAGGACAAACCTACTAAGGTTTTATAAGCGTATTAATTTTATAAGTATATGTTTTTTTTTAAATAAATAAATAAATAAAAAATAAAATAATAACCACCAGGCTCTGTATAAATTACAATCAAAATTGTTTGTTCAAAATTGTTCCGTACCCAAAGGCTAAAACGGCACCCTATTACTAAGGCTCCGCTGTCTCTCTGTCTGTCTGTCACCAGGCTGTATCTCATGAACAGCGATAGCTAGACAGTTGAATTTTTTACAGATGATGTATTTCTGTAGCCGCTATAACATCAAATACTAAAAATAGAATAAAATAAACATTTAAGGGGGGATCCCATACAACAAATGTAATTTGCTTGCTCGTTTTGGCTCGATACTCATAACGGCAACAAGTAAACGCTTAAAATATTCACAGAATATTTATTTATGTATTCACTTTAAAAATAAATAATTAAATTATTATAAAACTAATATATATGTGGGGTTCCCATACAAGACACGTGATTTTTTTGTCGTTTTTATATATAATGGTACTGAACCCTTCGTGCGCGAGTCCGATTCGCACTTGGCCGGTTTTTTTTATTTCGTTCCAGTTTGATATATAGTAAAATCAATTTAAAATAGTAAAATAAAAATTACAACATAATGTTGAGCGCGGGCCCAGACCCAAACGAACAAAGATACAGGTATCGTAAAACATGTATATAAATGTTAATAAATTTGTCAAGCCCGTGTCGAACCACGCTAAGTGAAGGGTTCCGTACGACTGTATCTTGATCATACATAAAATACAAAGTTATATAAATAAATTTTGCTCAGTTTGTATAAACATTACCTATATAAACTTATACAAACTCAACTACAAATATAAGTGGGTCGACTAATGCTGGTTAACTAATAAACTCTACTCAGCTTAAAACTATTATGGATACTTTTTAGACAGATAAGAATAGCATGTTTCAGGAGGTGGTATCACGCGACTATTACGGAAATAGCGATTCAGATGCTCTTTATTTTGTAAACGGGTTCTCATTTAAAAAATGTGTTGACCAAACCTTAGAAGACTTCATATTTTTAAAAGACCTATTCAACGGCACCCCAAACGATGGGATTTTTGAGTAAAAAATCACCCGTAACTTTCCTATAAGGAAGGATTTATGATATAAATTTACGTGCGACGTAAGGCATTGCTTCTTTGCCAAATTTCATGACACGTCAACGGGAATTATCCTATAGGTCCATAGGTTTTTTGAAGTAAAAGTTATTTACGCCACGCTTGACTTGGAGTAAGCTGGTGAATGCGTTACGAAAAGTGCGACCGGAAGTTGAGAGGGAGATATAAGTTAGTGAAGATAGAAAGAGAGAGAGAGAGAGAGAGTTACGTTTCGTATATAACTGTAGGGGCAAGAGAGAGAGAGGTGCGAGCATATATTTTCTTTCTCTCTTTTTCTAATAGCCAGTTGATTTGTCACATATCACTTATCCCAAATTAGCCTAAATTTAAAAAAAATAAGAATTCATTATAAACTACAAACTGCAAAAACAAAACACTCCTTCATGCTGTTTATTAGAGTTCATTATGGTATAGATAAAAAAGTATTTACGACGTTTCGTAATTTAAATATACCAGCTTCGATTTACGAAAAAATTTAGCTATTCCACAACAGATGGTAGGCAGCAGCCGAAAATAACACTGTACTTACTGTACTATGCACCTAGATGGAGCTAAAGAACTATTACTTCAGTCGTGTGGTCCAAAGCACACTCGTTTTTTAATATGTTAGCATAAATTATGCGCCATAAATGGCCGTATTTTTTTATTGCGCTGACTTAGAAGATTACAGTTTTAAGGGACCGTAGACCCTACGTATTTTATATTAATTTCAACTTTTTATCTCCACGCGTTCCTCAGAAAAAGGGTCTTGACAGAATAGATAGACTGACAGACGGACAACGAAATGATCCTATAATGGTTCCTTTTTTTTTGAGGTACAGAACCCTAAAAATAAAGTATTTCAATTTTATCGTGGACCTAAATACATGCGGAATTCTTGTGTTTTAAAACATTGCGAAAAATGCAAGTATACAATAGCTTAAACTGTTATTTACTTACGTATTAATTTTGCACATAACAAAACTAGCTGATCAGCCCGTGGCTTTGCACGCGTGGTGTTAAAAAAAAATTACCCTCCTTTTGCGCAGTCAGGTAAAAAATAGCCTGTGTCCCAATCCTGGTTATTAATAATAAATAAATATTGCTGGACATTTCACACAGTGCTATCTAGCCCCAAACTAAGCAGAGCTTATACCATGGGAACCAGATAACTGATAGAATACATAAATATATTTTTTTTGTAAATACATACTTATAATAATATATAGAGAAACAACCAGACCCGGAACAAATATCTGCAGAGCATGCAAATATTTGTTCCGCGGCGGGAATCGAACCCGCTACCTCCTGTGTCTCAGCCAGCTATTCGCCCACTGCACCACGGAGGTCGACTAATCTATCGTATACCAAATTTCGTCGAAATCAGTTTAGTTGTGGAAACGTAACTAACAGACACATAGACAGTGTTACTTTGGAGTTCATATATCTTACTAGTAATACTGGTAAAAAGTACTAAGTAAAAATATATTAAAATTACTTTACAAAACGGCCAAATGCGAGTCGGACTCGCTCATGAAGGGTTCCGTAGCGGCAAGTAACATATAGAATATAAAAGTTCTTGTAGCTCGTTGTAACTTTTTTATATTTGAGTTGATTGAATGAAAGGTAAATTGCGGTTTACGATTTATGACGTTTTAAAAAAAACAAATTACTAGATCTCATTGAAACCAATCTTCGGTGGAAGTTTGCATGGTAGTGTACATCATATATTTTTTTTAGTTTTATCATTCTCTTATTTTAGAAGTTACAGTGGGGAGGGACATATTTTACCACTTTGGAAGTGTCTCTCGCCCAAACTAGTCCGTTTAAAAAAAAATTATATTACAAACCTCAATATCATATTTGAAGACCTATCCATAGATACCCCACACGTATAGGTCTGATGAAAAAAAAATTGAGTTTCAGTTCTTAGTATGGGGAAACCCAAAAATTGAATTTTTCTATAGTTCATAGAGTTTCGAAAAAAAGTGGCTGTGACATACGGACGGACCGACAGACAGACAGACATGACGAATCCATAAGGGTTCCGTTTTTGCCATTTGGCTACGGAACCCTAAAAACGAGGATGTTCTTAAGTCGTCGTAATCTTTTTTTTTTGAAGTGAACCTTTTTTAGTCGCGTTGGGCATTTTTGAGACGGGAAAACCCCATTGAACTCCCGACACTGTTACCGTTACCGACGCCTCTGTATATAAGTATCTGTAGTATATTCTGCTTTATTCAAGTTTTAATTCTGTCAGCACTCCCAGGGTGCCATTTTTTTATGTGTGTCCCCGATTACTCGAAGACGCCTGGACCGATTCGAGAAATTCTTATTTTGTTTAAAATGGTATGCTTCCCAGGTAGTCCCATGGACACCAAGTCAGGATCTGATGATGGGATCTTAAAAAGCCGAGGGCAACCCTCAAATTTTATAGGGACACAATTCGGTTTTATGTTTGTATCACAGAACTCCGTCAGTATCCGATTTGGAAAATTCTTATTTTATTTCATCAAAATCAGTTCAGCAGTTTGGTTAAGTCGGTTATATTTTTGTTAAAAAATTACTTGTTATCAAAACAATTTTTTTATGCTGTGACAGTTTTTAGAGATTTCTCGCGTTTTAAGCCGGCGAGTTGACGATGGACTCAATGTGCAATATTACGAAAATTATTATAAAAACCGGCCAAGTGCGAGTCGGACTTGCGCACGAAGGGTTCCTTACCATTATCTATAATAAGGCAAAAAATCACGTTTGTTATATGGGAGCCCCCGCGTAAGTATCAATTTTGTTTAAATTTAATTGTATATTTTTTAAGTGAATAATATAACTCAATATTCTGTGAATATTTCAAGCGTTTACCTGTTTCCGTTATCAACATCGAGCAAAAACGATCATAAAACCATGTTTGTTGTATGGGAGCCTCCCTTAAATATTGATTTTATTCTGTTTATAGTATTTGCTGTTATAGTGGCAACAGAAATACATCATCTGTAAACATTTCAACTGTCTAACTATCACGGTTCATGAGATACAGCCTGATGGCAGACGGACAGACAGACAGACAGGCAGCGGAGTCTAAGTAATAGGGTCCCGTTTAACACTTTGGGTACGGAACCCTAAAAAGCAAAGAGATCTCTCACCTTTCATCAAATTTGTATATAACCCAAACCACCACTGCTATCGTCACAACAGTTGCGATTGAGAACGCTCCGAAATATGCAGCCTTCTTCCACATTTCGTTATATTATACCTATTCCTGGAAGTACACGTATTTTTTTACAATACAAGGTGTCCCAGAACTAGTATGTTATTCCAAGGAAAGGGGAGAAAGGGGCGATTATCGACACTTACGAGAACAACAAACGTTAGATTGGATTAGATACGTTAATGTCTTTATTGCACACCATCACACTAATATTATAAATGCGAAAGTTTGGATGTTTGTTTATTTATTGATGTCGTAACGGTTTAACCTATTTCGATAAAATTCAGTATTTACGTAGGTTATAACCTGGATTAACATAAAGGCTACTTTTAATTCCTTAAATCAGGTCCAATGAGACAAAAATCAAGTTAAGTCAAGTTGCGACGGTGAGTTTAACTTTATTTTTCAAGCTTTTTATTAACTTGCAATGTATGTATGCTAGTCCGGGTGGAATATTGCAACTGAATTATAAAACACGTTCCCCTCAACCGATTGAGCTGAAATTTGGAATACATATGTAACTTCGGTAACAATGCAATAATATGGTACCATGGAGGTGGTCATGATGGAGACGGATGCTAGAGAACGGAACTTCTGAATGGATTATAGTGGGCTACTAGTGTTTGGGCTCATTTGAATCTGCTTGCGGTTCCAATTATGAATTTTATGAAAGCTTGCCTTGAAAAAGTATTTCTTTAATAAAAAATTATTTAGGTTACCTACACATTTAGTAGTGTAACGCGTACGAAGTCGCGGGCAACAGCTAACCAAAAATAAACAAATGAAAGAAAATACACTAATAAATCATAGGTACAATGGGCAGCTTTATCGCTAAAAGCGATCTCTTTCAGACAACCTTTGGATGGACAGTTTCTATGAGAACAAATAAGAAATGTTTTAAGTACCACTTTTGTGAATTTTATTATTTACATTGAAGAATCACTGAGTAAAACTCAACTTGTTTCTGTTGAAATTCTGTTTATCAACTATTTCAGGTCAACACCTTAAGGCAAACATCATTTTTGTATATGGTAATATCTAGAGAAGGCGCAAAGTCTATAAACAGCTCATATAAATTATAACTAAAAAGTCCAAAAAAATTATCCTAAAAAATAACATATTTAAAATATTATTTTTTTATCAAAAGTTCTGGGGCACCTTGACTATTAAAACTCCTTATTCGAAATAACACCAATTTCTATCAAACTGCTGAAAATCATTAGCAGATTGCGTTTAAAGTTTTTTTAGAAAACATCTAAGTATAAAATCAATTTACCATTACATTCATGTAAAGAAATCATACCTATTCCTTAGAATTTGAATTGTGTCACGCTGTCGGTAAAGTAGGTTGTTTGTGAGAATGTCGGTAAAGCAGGTTAGGCGTCTGGAAAAACAATATGGCGGTTTGCAATGTCAACAATGAACTGTTTCTTTTTATATAAAATTGTACTAATATATAATACCGAACAAATAATTAATTGCCTAATAATGAAGAATAAGCTTTAATTTCGTTTGGTTCTTTACAGGTAGGTTTTTTAGTATTGTGTAATAGTGTAGTTAAGTATTTTAGAGATTGTGTAATAAAATAAAAATCTTTGTTTATAGAGCAATACATCATTGTTTATTTCATAGGCCAGTCCTGTTAAATAGAAGATAAATAATCTTATATTCATAGGCGTAGATGCGTGGAAGTCTCACACGGTGCGTGTCACCAGCTCGTTTTTTCCACACACCTGCAAAAAAAAAATCAAATTAAAACTCTTTTTATCCATTAAAATCACTAGAATCACTTTAAAACGTCAATTATACTGCCTGTTCCTTCGCGACCGAGCCAGGAAAGTAAGACAAGAAACAAGGCTGGTTGTTTTTTATTAAATCCTTTTAAAATACGTAATATTATAGAACATAAATTACGTCTAAATTTTAACATTTTTGAACTAGATAGAGCAATTTCAATCCCGAGCTTCTCTATCATCTAAATAATCCGATATGTTATTGTAGGATTTTTATAGAGATTTTGTTTAATTACGTTTTTAAATTTGTTAATTGTCAATTTATGTACATCACTGGGGAGTTTGTTAAAAAAGCGCACACCTTGACATATACTTGCCTGAAACGATTTTAATGAAGGTTATAGTGAAGTTTAAGGTTTTTTTTATTCCATAGCCTGTTGTCTTCATATCATCAGTGACAAGGCCCTTTTACAGCCGCAATTTGTAAATTTCGTAAATTTATATAATTTTATATTTTGACAAATATTTTCCTTTAATTATTTAAGATGTTTGACAATTTGCAAATATCATTTATCATAATGACAAGGCTCCTTTACAGCCGCAATTTGTAATATCAATCTTAACATCCTGAGTATTTATAATAATTATTGTTAGTTTTATTTTTTTTGACATGGAAACATTATTTACGATTTTGCATTGACATTGATTGATTATTTGACTTATTTGACATTGTTTTGTTCTGTGTTTATAATGTTGATGTGTAATGGTAATTTTTGTTTCATTTTTATTATTTTTATGTAAGTAGTTGTATTGTTAGTAAGTGTTGTTGTAGTAGCAACGAGACATCTCTTGTCAGTGTACTGAACTGCAACGTTTGGCATTGAGCAGGTACAAAAAACTGTATAAGTTTTCCTGTAGATGGAGCTAACGGCGCTTTAGTCGTTATTCTGAATCATCTCACTAATTTCGACCTAGACGTGAAATGGTCTGGTAGCACAGTTAGATAGCGCATCCTCGTATCAAGAGGAAGGTTGCAGGTTCAAGTCCCGTCTAGGCTTGAAATTTTTGAGATGATTTTAAAAATCTTAAAAATCTTAATAGTTGTATTGTAAGTTTTTTTAAATGGTTGTGGTATGTAACCATTATGTAACCGATTAATGACGGGTTCCTATATCCGTCGGTAACCAGCTACGACTCGTTCCTCCGTGAAAACGTGTCAAAAGTTTGACACTAGTTTGACACTTTTTCAAGGAGATACGAGGCGTAGTCGGTTACCGACGGATAAAGGAACCAGCCTTTAGAGCATTTCACGCGAGTTTGCGCGATGGGTCAATTCAATAGATTTTCGGACACGTGATGTCAAGGAATTGACAACAAACTGGCCCGTATTCTGGTACAGTGCTCATCTGAGAATCAAATCTCACGCTTAGTTTTTCATTCTTTGTGTCCTTTATACGACTTAGTTAGTATTTTGATATAGACTACCTGAATCGCACTGTCTGTGGCACCGTTTAGTATTACCTCGTACTGGGGCCCAATTCTACTAAACCAATCACTTCACTATGACAATGGTTTAATGACAAAGTTGTCACTTTAGATACCTTTTGGTATTCTTCTAACGCGATCTTTTTTCTATCGCTATGTCAACACCATTGAGAATTTGTTAGAAAATTGTTGTTAAATAATGGCTCCATAATAGCTTTATAAATTAGTAAAATTGGGCCCCACAGGTTTGGGCACAAAGGGCAGAAGCCTTAACACACTGCCGATTTGCGAACGTGTTTCTTGCGAAGAGATGCTCCGCGGAAACACGTTCGCTCTGCTCGGCAAGTAGGTATGCGTTGCGGCGGCGGGTAGCGTGCTGTGTTTTCTCTGCGCACCCTGCCACACTTCATTCAGTCATAACTGCAAGCATAAGTGAACTACTAGCTGACCCGCTAGATGAAACGCGAAGATCTTAGGATGATGGTGGGAATCACCCGGGACACTGCGAACTTAACCATCACCTCCTAAAGACCGGAACCACGGACAGCGGACTTTGTCGCGGATGCCTTCGGGAGGAAGAGACTGTGGAGCACGTGATTCTCCACTGTACTGCCACAAACGACGCAAGACTAAGAACGGGTCTGCAAGGGGTCATAGAATCCCCATGTTCCACTAACACCATTACTACTTCAACATCTACGGGGACCCTGGAAAGCTGCTGCCACCAACCCAAAGTCCTACTCCGTTACTTCAAGGAGTTAGGATGGCTGGCGTCAGGTTAGAAGGGGGGTAATGCACAATACACCCCAATGCGGGACGTCAGTGCAGATCTTTTATTCCCCCCACCCTAGAATTAGAATTAGATTAGCTGACTCGCCCGCGGCTTCGCACGCTTGAAGTTTTCCGTTCCCGTGAGAACTTCGGGATAAATACTATATAAAACACACGTCAAAGCGACGCGACACTTCATGTAAATGACTTCACGTCAATGAACGACTATGAAATTATATGGATATTGTTCATACGAAAATACTAATATCGTGATTAAAAAATTGAGGGCGAGGGGGTAGGATGGTGAACAATAGTTTACGACATATTCTCGTGCCTAACAAATATACAAAATAAAAAAGAAGGGAGTGCCGACAGACAGAAGTGAAAACTTGAATAACAGCAGATTACACCACTGATACAATATATACAGAGGTGTCAGTAACAGTCAGTGTGATTAGTCAGTGACAGGTATAACAGTGTCGCGAGTTCAATGGTATTTTCCTATCTCCAAAAGTGCTCAACACGCCTAAAGAAGTTTTCACTCCAAAAAAATAATCATTCAAATCGGTCTATCCGTTCGGAGGATTGCGACCACAAACACCGTGACACGCCATTTTTATACATTAGACGTTTAATTTACGTATTGTAACAACGCGCGTTGACTAATTGCTTCGCCGGAGACACACACGAGATTCGCAAGTGTGATAACGCCATTAGATTTTCATTAAAAATTGTCAATTAGTCTACGCACGATTGTTGAATATCGTTTGAACATAGTTCTAAATTAGGGGCCTTAGAACACTTTCAAGCTTCCGCTAGCGGCTTTAAACGCGTCGTATATCAATAAAAGTAGCCCATGTCTTAATCCAGGTCTTAACTTTTTTTTTATTCGAATTGGAGATGGAACAAGCCTATAGCCCACCTGATGTTAAGTGGTTACCATCGCCTATAACAAAGTATCGCCTCGTAGGTCACGCTCCTTAGAAACGTGCCCTACGATGCAATACCCTGTTTTCATCAATTTGAGGCATACAGGTGTAAAGCCTCATGTGCCTGTAATTTCACCGGCAACCATTCCCTTCAAACCGAAACACAGCAATGCTGTTTGGCGGCACAGAAATAGGTATAGTGGTAGTACTTTCCCGGGCGAGCTCTTTCACAAGGAATTCTACTACTCACACTTTCACAGCGAATCCGCTCGGCATTCATACTTTTCTCCAACTCGCGAATCACGAACAGCGCTCGTTACCACCTTTCATACTGTTTAATAGAAAATCACGACGCCTAGTCGTGATTCGCGTTGTACGCGTTTATAGCTGAGTTTATAAGCTACACACACATATGCAATATATGAATGAATCGGGAACAGACACTTCATTGAAAGAATACCATGTACAGAAAAGAAGACAAAAGTGACGAGAGTTTGTAAAGTTTATGCCGACACTATCAAACACGAAACTGGGAAACGAGGACGTAAGGAGACTGTTTTTTACTGCCCGGACTGTAATGTGGCATTGTGCAATGACCCGTGCTTCAAAAAATACCACACGTTAAAGAATTACCATCTATAAAAAGACATTTGATGTATGTAAGACAGTTTTTAAAAAATTACCATTTTGATTTTTTTTATATACCTAGTCAGGTCATAAATTCTGTCACATGTTTAATATAAAATAATTGAAACAAGTTTATTCATTACGTAACCATTTATATACCAAAACGAACTTAACAAAACATAGATTCTTATGACACTAAAGTTTATTCAAAATGACCTCCGTGATTTTGAATACAGGCCTTCAATCTGCGCGGCCAGTCGTCTATCGCAGCACGAACGAGGTCCATGTCAATATCGGCGGCTGCCTTAATCAAGGATGTCTTGAGTGACTCCAAATTGGGATGAGGCTTTGAGCACGCCTTTTCCTCCAAGTGTTGCCATATCTTGTAATCTAACGGATTAAAATCTGGACTGGAGGAGGGCCAGTCTTCGTGCCGGATGAAGTCGATTTCACGCGCCGCCAGCCAGTCTTGTGTGCTCTTCGCTCTATGAGCTGGCGCCGAATCTTGTTGGAATACCCAGTGCCTGTTATTGAACATGGTATGAGAAACAGGTTCCACAAGGTTTGTTAGGACTGTATTTTGATACACAACTGCATTCGTTTTTACACCTTTCTCACAAAAATGTACCTCTGTTAAGCCCCAATAAGAAACTCCCAACCATACCATGAGCGGGGATGGAAAATGACCTCGTTGAACACGCGGAATACGGTTGCTCGCTTCTTTACTACTGTGTGCGTACATCTTATCATTTTGTTTGTTGTAGCTCTTTTCTACGGTAAAATTTTTTTCATCCGAAAAAAGAATTTCCCGATATTTTCTCCCGCGTACCGCTTCAACAAAGCGCGGCATCTCTTCAGTCTCAGACCCATTAGACGAGCATTCAAACGATGTCCTGTTTTTCTTCGATATGCCCGAAGCCCTAAGTCTTCATTTAACACCCTTTTCACCGTGGTTCTGCTTAACCCCATCTGAAGGGCCAACAGTTTCTGCTTACGTTTGGGATTTCTTTGAATTCGCGCCTTTACAGCTTTTATCACTGCTGGAGTCCTAACAGACCGAGGGCGACCACTTCTTGACCTGTCATCTACACTAGAGTCTTCATTGTATCGTTTGATCGTCCGATAAACGAATCTTTTGGTTATATTCATATTTTTCAGTATGTCAAAAATTTGAATTGGCGCGTAACCGCAACGATGCAACGCAATAACTGCAACACGGTCTTCTTTAAGCGTCCACTTCATATTTAAAAATGAGTAAAATTCTAAAAAGTATACATTTTTATTTTCATGAACAATTCGAAATTCGAATTCTATAAACTTTTTTGTGGCCAGCATTCTAAAAGAAAAGTTTTTACTGTGTGACAATACTTATGACCTGACTAGGTATATAACATAAATAATATTATTATTTTGGTGTGTTATTTTTTTCACTCGGTTCTACTATAACCGGTGATATACCTGAGCTGCACGAGCCTAAGCCAAGTGCACATCAGTACCTAACGTATTATTGGTTGGACTTTCACTTGGAAGGTCCGTTTGCAAGAACTTTCGCACAATTCTGCAGGTGTTCAGTATAACTGCTCTTTGCATAAGAATATATGTGTGTTTTGGGAGATCTAATACGGCAAGTGATTGAAAAAGTTGCTTTGGAATTACACCTGTACTGGAAATAACTATTGGTACGATGGATACCTTCTGCAGGCGCCACATACGGGTGATTTCATTTTTCAGATCTATGTACTTAGAGAGCTTTTCTGATATAGTGTTCTGTAGGTTATGAGTGTTTGGGATGGGTACGTCGATAAGAAGTACTGTTTTGTTGATTTTATCTAAAAGTGTTAAATCCGGTCTATTGAAATGAGTGGTCTTGTCGGTCAGGATAGCTCTATCAAAATAGAGTTTATAGTTTGCATTTTCTAGTACTATTTCAGGTATGTATTTATAGTAAGGTGCGGGCTTTGCAGACGTGTCGATGAGGTTGTATTTTGCGGCTCATCTTTGGTGGATGATGTTGGCCACCTGATCGTGCCGGATTTTATAGTCCGTTTGTGCTAGCGCCTTGCAGGCCCCCGTTATATGTTGAATTGTTTCGGACGAACTGTTGCAACGTCTACATAAATCTGTTTGCATGTTTTTGATCTTCATGATATGTTTTTGATAGTTCCGAGTCTCAACTACTTGGTCTTGCATTGCTATGATAAAGCCCTCAGTCTCAGGAAAGAGTTCACCTCGACTGAGCTATTCGTTCGACGCCTGTTTGTCGACGGTAGGTTGACTTAAGTCATGGTGGTGCCTTCCGTGGAGAGACTTACGAGCCTATTCAGTAGTTACCGTCAGTTCTTCATTATTCTGTATACTATGGTTTTAAAAGTTAAGTGGTGATAATATTATTATTATCAGGCCGTAGAGTCCCACTTCAGGGCAAAGGCCACCCTTCCCTCTTTCCACGAATCCCGGTTATCGGCTAATTGGGGCCACTCTTTCTGGAATGCATCCAGTTCATCCCTCCATCTCCGCTTGGGTCTACCACGAGGTCGCCGCCCGTTTGGAACCCATTCTGTTGTGGCTTTCACCCATAGTTCCTCTGGCATACGACAAACGTGTGCTGCCCAGTCCCACTTCAATTTTGCGGATGTCAAAGCCACGTGTTTTGGAGCGCAGTATTGAGTTTCTTATACGGTCTGTGAGCCTGACTCCGAGGATGCTGCGCTCCATAGCTCGTTGACAAACACCGAGGCGGGACTTTTGAATATTGGTGAGGGACCAAGTTTGTGCACCGTATGTGAGAATGGGGAGAATGCACATGTCCATTAGTTTTCATTTTAAAGATAGTGGCAGATCTCTTTTCATAAGGTCTTTCATTGACCCATAGCTTTTCCAGGCGTTTTCTGTGCGGCGAGTAATCTCTTTATCCTGTCTCGCCTGGAAAGAGACTATTTGGCACAAGTAGATATACTCCTGGACATATGCAATCTCCACATCCTCGACTTTTATTTTTCTCTCCGTGCTGTTGGTCATTACCTTTGTTTTTGACATACCTATTCATCTTGAGTCCCACTTCGGCACTCGCCCTGCTCAGATCTTGGAGCATCAACTCTAACTCTGATGGTATTGAGGAGAATAGGACAATATCGTCGGCAAATCTGAGATTGTTTAGTCTCTTTTCGCCGACAACAATGCCCAGGTCTTCCCATTTAGGCATTAAATTTTGAAATACTTCTTCAAGGGTGTTCAAGGGTTCTTCATAAAAAGCTTTGGAGACAGAGGATCGCCCTGTTTACCTCCTCTTTGGATGTTGAAGTGTAGCCCGTTTTTGTGGATGTGAATGCATGCTGTACTATTGAGGTAAATGTTTTGCAAAAGGTTGATGTAAGTGGATTCAATGTTTTGATTACTCAGCGATTGAAATATTTCAAACGCCTTTGAATAGTCTAAAATAAATAATATAATTTTATTTATTATCCATAAAATAAAATATTAGATCTTATATACACAAAAATATTTTCTATGTACTCATTTTAGTTATGTTTATATGACATTAATGTCATCGGGCGGGCGATTTTCTGCATATTTGTTAACAAATATGCAGAAAATCGCCCGCGTACCGTATCAAGCGGCGCTTTAAATGCTTTGCTATGAAAGTGTATCTGTAAACTTAATTTAATTAAAATTGGTTTAGCAATTTAGTCATGAATACGCTATAAACAGACAGAGAGGCATTATTACTTTCGACTTTACAATATTAGTGTAGATACAAACGTGCTATGAATCAAATGATAATATCATTATAATTTTATAAAAATTACTCACAGCCAGTTGTATCCGCTTATCTGCAATACTCAAATATATTTCAACGACTTAGTTTTTCATAAATCCAAAAATAATTAAATAGCACTCAACAGCCACATGCATATTCGTTGTGTTGTATGAATCTGCAACTTTTTGCTTTTAGCTGCTCGACCACCACGCCGAAGAGGTTGTAAAAATAAATGGCTCACTTTGAAAGACTTCTCCGTTTATTCTATAGTCACATTTCACTTACAGAATGTATACTAATCTGATATGATAAATAAAGTTCCCAGATGTTTCAACTGTCAGATGTTTGTTGATTTAAATAGAGGACAGACTTAGGTGTAGTTCGAGAGCCGGTGATAATTGATCGAACGAAGCGACATCTTTAAATCAACATGGGCAAATCGGCGTTGTATGTATGTATGTATGTTTGTCCGAGGATAACTTTCGAAGCGTTTATCCGATCATCTTGAAATTCGGTATATAGGTAGGTAATGTTAGCACGATTTTGGTATGACTAAATGAGCTAAAAATGGGGGGGGGGGGGGGGGGGGGTTGTTGAGATATTATGGTTCAAGAGGGGTATAAAAAAACCAAAATGGAACTATCCGGTCAATTGACACGTCCACTAAAAGGTCTTTGTGATTACATTTCGTACCTCGTTTTTATTTTTAGTTTAAACCTTGTATTATTTAAGTTATTAGCCATAACAAAAACTGGACTTTGACAAAATTCACAGAGTACACCAGTGACCCCACAGTACTGAAATTTGGTATGCGTGTAACTTTCGTGACACAAATATAGGCAAAAGTCTGAAATCCAGAATAACTGCAATTTGTACCCCAAAAAAGAGGAACCATGTAAACTCCCGTTACCTGTAATTTGAATGAAACTGTAGGTCAAGTAATTTGGTTATTAATTCGTGACACTGATTTATTAGTCAAAGATTAAGGGCGCAATCTACCTGGGGAGACGTTAAATCGCTTATTGAGAAACAATGTTTTGTTCAACAAATTGTGTGCTTTCAATCTGTAATTCATATACGTATAGTTAAGGATACGTGCTAGAACGCCTGTGTTGTGAAAACACGATTCCGTAAAATTTTCTCGATAGAAAAAAAATCCAAAGATGACTCCAAATTTATCTTAAAACCATTGTTATGCGATGAATACTACAATTTCGATCTTGAAACTTTAAACAGTACTTCTACACAATATAAATAAGGGCACCTGTGTTTTAAATTTTCAAAATGCCTTTTGATTTTACCATAAAATGAAAATATCTAAGTTTTGCAGTAATGAAACCATTTGCTCCGGACGCCCCTTCCGCGATTCAGTCTGGCCTGGGCTTTCAGACGGGGTACCCGTGCCGCTTGACGCTCCAAACGAACACGTAATTCTTAGGTAGAATTTATATTTAGTTGGTTTTTGTAAAGACGCAGTAATGAGAAATAAACACAATAAAGATAATGAAGGGACTGAATGATAAAAAACCGGCAAACACATGAACGACGGCGAGATAGGACGTGCGCGGCGCGCGGAAAAGCGGGGGTGAAATTCGAGTTTGGGCTGAGGTATAGTCAACTCTTAAGGCCAGCTTGCATAAAGATCACTAAACGGATTTAACGACTAAACATGTTTAAATTTGACGTATTTTTATGAATTGACAACTCCTTAAATTATATTTAGCCACTCAATACGTTTTGGAATCGTTGTGCAAGTCGCCCTAAAAATTATATTATTCGGTTATTTGAGAGTTCTACGATATTGTGGTTCGCCCCGAACTGAAAACAAGTACCGTCGAACCCCCTTACTTCGCCTGTGAACCCTAACTACGCCTAATTTCGAAAATAATAATTATCCGAAAATGTATTTGTCTGTCCATGCGTAAAACTACCACCGTCTTGCCGTGGGGCGCCGGCAATAGAATGTTGCCCCTCCGCTCTTGCCCGTGGATGCAGTAGGAGTCTGCTAAGGGATACCTCCGAAAGAAGGGCAGCAGCGTCTTTTCGTGTTTCAACACCTATACTGCGCTCGCCAACCCGCCTGCCAAGCGTGGCGAGTATGGCAACAACCCCCTCATGGATTTACAACATAAAGCCAGGCCCCGAGTCCCCGGCGGCCCCGCTAATCCTGGCTACGGTAGCAGTCACGGTAACGGCGGGGCCAGGGGTGCTAAGAATCCCCGGGAGACGATCGGCTACCAAACCCTACGACGACCACTGGCCCTGGTAACACACAACATCCGCACTTTTAGGACAGACGAAAAGATTGTTGAGCTGGAAGAAGAAATTAGTAGATTACACTGGGACATTTTGGGGTTATCAGAAGTCCGTAGAGAGGGCGAGGACACGATATCCCTTAAGTCTGGTAACCTACTATACTACCGGGAGGGCGACCAACAGTCCCAAGGTGGTGTTGGGTTTCTCGTTCACAAGTCACTCATCAACAACATTATCACCATCGACAGTGTGTCGAGCAGGGTCGCGTACCTGACACTCAGAATATCTAAGCGATATTCGCTGAAGGTCGTTCAGGTATATGCGCCGACCTCTTCACACCCAGATGAAGAAGTAGAGTCTATGTATGAGGACATCAGTAGAGCCATACATACGAACAAAACTCACTTTATTGTTGTTATGGGGGACTTCAATGCAAAGCTAGGCATGAGAAGCAATGATGAGTTGAGAGTGGGGCAATTTGGATATGGGCAACGGAACCCCAGGGGACAGAGGCTGGCCGATTTTCTGGAGAAAGAAGGACTCTTTATGATGAATTCTTTTTTCCAGAAGCCGCCTCACAGGAAATGGACCTGGATGAGTCCCAACGGTTCCACGAGAAATGAGATTGATTTCATCTTGACCAACAAGAAACGGATATTCAATGATGTCTCTGTGATTCACAGAGTGAAAACCGGCAGTGATCACCGAATTGTTAGAGCCACATTGAATATGAACGTTAAACTTGAAAGGTCCCGTTTGATGAAATCTACGCTCCGACCCACTCGCGCACATATCCAAAACCTCGAGAGCTTTCAACTCGAACTTGCAAATCGCTTTGACTGTCTAGAAGTAGATGCATCAGTGGACGAGATCAATAACAGGTTCGTAGAAACCGTCCATACGGTGGGGTCCCAGTTCTTTAAGACCCCCCGTACCAATAGACCTCAGAAACTCTCTGATGACACCCTTAACCTCATGGCTGAACGACGTTCTTTGCAACTGCAGTCTCCCGATGATGCTCAGTCACATAGGCAGCTCAATAGAAAGATTTGGAAATCCTTGCGGCACGATATTCGTACCTTTAATACATCTCGTATTAAAGATACGATAGAGCGGAATAAAGGCTCCAAAGTGTTCGCAAGAGATAATTCTATTGGGCAGAGCCGCATGACGAAGCTGAAGAGGGAAGATGGCAGCATAACGTCAAGTAAAGCGGAAGTGTTAAGGGAAGTCGAAAGGTTCTATGGACGGCTCTACGATTCGGTCACTAAACCTGTTTGCAGTGCAGCCAACGACCCAAGAGCCAAACTGACCCGACATTATACCGAAGATATTCCGGACATCAGCCAGTATGAGATCAGGATGGCCTTGAAGCAGCTTAAGAACGACAAGGCGCCGGGTGAGGACGGAATCACTTCAGAGCTTCTGAAAGCGGGTGGATCACCGGTACTTAAAGTCCTTCAGAAGCTTTTTAATTCCGCCTTGCTTGAAGGTACGACGCCAAAAGCATGGAACGGGGGCGTGGTGGTTCTGTTCTTCAAGAAAGGTGACAACACCTTGCTTAAGAATTACAGACCCATCACGCTTTTGAGCCATGTTTATAAGCTGTTTTCGAGGGTCATCGCGAACCGTCTCGAACGCAGGTTTGATGACTTCCAGCCGCCTGAACAAGCCGGGTTCCGTAAAGGCTACAGTACCATAGACCACATACATACGCTGCGGCAAGTCATACAGAAGACCGAAGAGTATAACTTGCCGCTATGTCTCGCGTTTGTAGACTATGAGAAAGCCTTCGATTCGATCGAAACATGGGCAGTGCTTGAGTCTCTCCAACGATGCCGTATTGACTATCGGTACATCGAAGTGTTGAAGTGTTTGTATAAAAACGCCACTATGTCAGTCCGAGTACATGAACAGAGCTCGAAGGCGATTCCCTTAAAAAGAGGCGTAAGACAGGGAGATGTCATTTCTCCGAAACTGTTTACGACCGCATTGGAAGATGCCTTCAAGCTTCTGGAATGGAAAGGACTGGGCATCAATATTAACGGCGAATACATCACTCACCTTCGGTTTGCCGACGATATTGTGGTCATGGCAAAGTCGATGGAAGAGCTCAGCACGATGCTCGAAGGCCTCAATCGAGTCTCCCAACGGGTAGGACTTAAAATGAACATGGACAAGACGAAAATCATGTCAAATGTCCATGTCGTCCCTGCCCCAGTTATGGTTGAGAACTCGGCTCTTGAAGTTGTCGACGCGTATGTATACCTAGGACAAACAGTCCAATTAGGTAGGTCCAACTTCGAGAAAGAGGTCAATCGTCGAATCCAACTCGGATGGGCAGCGTTTGGGAAACTTCGCAACGTCTTTTCGTCCAACATACCTCAGTGCCTTAAGACGAAAGTCTACAATCAGTGTGTGTTACCAGTGATTACATATGGAACCGAGACGTGGTCCTTCACTATTGGCCTTATGAATAAGCTCAGAGTCGCTCAACGAGCTATGGAGAGGGCTATGCTCGGGGTTTCTCTACGGGATCGAATCAGAAATGAGGAGATACGTAGGAGAACTCAAGTCACCGACATAGCCCGACGGATTAGCACGTTGAAGTGGCAATGGGCAGGCCATATAGCGCGCAGAACAGATGGCCGATGGGGCCGAAAGGTTCTCGAGTGGAGGCCACGGACCGGCAAGCGCAGCGTAGGACGTCCACCCACAAGATGGGCAGACGACTTGGTAAAAACCGCAGGTCGGCGTTGGATGCAGGCCGCTTCCAACCGCAGTTCCTGGAGATCAATGAGGGAGGCCTTTGTCCAGCAGTGGACGTCCTACGGCTGATATGATGATGATGATGATGATCATGTCCCATTTTTTATTGGAAAAACATAATAATACTTTTGAATTACTTTTGGATATTTGACTGATTAGGCTGTTATGACTTATGACTGATTTGACTCATTTGACGGAATTAGAAGGTGGGGGCAAGGTGGGGGCGAGGTGGGAGCATGGTGGGGGTAAGGTGCAAGGCCCACACTTGCCCACACCTTGCCCACACTTGCCCACGTCTTGCCCTCACTTGCCCACGGCTTGCTTACACCTTTCCCACATCTGGTCCACACCTTGCCCACACCTTGCTCACACCTTGCCCGCATCTTGTCCACACTTTGCCCTCGCCTTGCCCTCGCCTTGCCCTCGCCTTGCCCTCGCCTTGCCCTCGCCTTGCCCTCACCTTGCCCTCACTTGCCCACACCTTGCTCACACCTTGCCCACATCTTGTCCACACCTTGCCCACACTTGCCCTCGCCTTGCCCTCGCCTTGCTCTCACCTTGCCCACACCTTGCTCACACCTTGCCCACATCTTGCCCACACCTTGCCCACACTTGCCCATACCTTGTCCACACCTTGCCCACACTTTACCCACACATTGCCCACACCTTGCCCACGCCTTACCGACACGACCGGACAAAGGTCAGGCGCAGGACCAACGGCTTAACGTGCCTTCCGAAGCACGGATCACCTTTCTTCAAAAAGTATCTATGTAAAATCTAAAAACTTTCGCGCGCGAAGCCGCGGGCAAAAGCTAGTACAACAATAAAGTTGTTGCATATATTATAAAATATTAATTTTGCAGGTTGTAATATGGGGAAACCGAAACCTATAGAAGTAAAAAAGAAGAAAAGAAATTATACGTTAAAGCATAATCAAGAAATGCTCTACAATTATTATCAGAGAAAAAAGTGAGTTCTTATGAAGCAGAAAAAACATTTGGTATTCCTCGACGAACGCTTTTAGACAAACTGCATGGTAAACATCTACTAAGTCCGGGTTGTCCAACTTGGCTTGCGATTGATGAAGAGAAATCTATAGTAAAAGTACTCATTGCTGCTGGTGATTTCGGCAGCCTTCTCACTCTGCTAGATTTGAGAATTGTTGTGCAGATGTATTTAGAAGCTAATGGGAGAACAGCTATTTTTGATAACAAACTTCCAGGGAAAAAATGGGCATATTCATTTATAAAGCGCCACAAAAGTAAACTTACTCACTGAGCAACACAAAACATTAAAAGAAGCAGAGCGGAGAAAAATCCTGAGAAGCTGGCTAACTATTTCAATAATCTACAACAATCATTAGAAGGCATACCTAAAGAAAATATTCTTAATTACGACGAAACAAACCTGACAGATAATCCTGGTGCAAAAAAATGCTTGTTCCGCAGAGGGGTTAAATACCCTGAAAGAGTAATGAACTATACAAAAGGGGCGATTTCGATCATGTTCGCAATTACAGCGGGAGGAGAATGCCTGCCGCCCTATGTCGTATATAAGTCCGAACACATGTACCAACAATGGAGAATAAATGGGCCAAAAGGAGCAAGGTTTAATCGGTAACAAAAATACTGATCGGTGATAATTTAGCGTCACATATTAACCACCGTATTGTCACAATGTGTGAATCAAATGACATAAGGTTTGTATTTTTACCGCCGAATTCATCACATTTGACTCAGCCATTAGATGTTTGCTATTTAGGCCCCCTGAAAATAATATGACGAACAAAACTCCTGACCTATAAAATAAAAAATCCACGAGAAGCCAATATTAACAAGAACCATTTTCCCGAATTGCTCAAACAGTTAATGCACGAACTTAATGAAAAGACATCGAATATTCTAAGCGCATTTAAAATTACCGGTATTCACCCATTCAACCCCGACAAAGTTATCAGCAAACTGCCTGGCTCCAAACCATCTTCAGAGTACAGCATTGATAATGCGCTTTTGCAATTCCTGAAAGAGAATCGTGCTCCAGATCCCATGAAAAAGTGAGAAACAAGAAACTAAATGTTCTTCCCGGTAAGTCTGTGACGAGTATTGACTTCAATGATACAGTACTAACAGAAAAAGTTACAGCAAAACCTTTAAATGCAACAACGACAACGACAACAACGTCCGTTAATGAAGCTGGACCCTCAGGTGTACCGAAAACTTATACCATTAAGACAAAAAAAGCAAAAAAAAGTCGCCTTGTCCGTAAAGATTCATCAACAGAATGTAGTGACGGACGGAGCAATGAGCCTCGCTTCATCAACTGAAGATTTGATTCTAGCCAGTGAGCAAGTTGAAATTTCTGAATACGAATAATCAGATGATGACTTACCATTGGCAAAATATTTTAAATCCGACCGCCGCCGTAGCTGCTCCCAACCTGTCGATGATCAACTAATATTGCATGATGGTAAAAACATACCAGTGGAAGACCAGTTACCAAATTACAATGTCGGCGATTACGTTATTGTCAAGTGGGGATCCACCAATTGTCCAGGTCAAATTACGTTACAAATTGCTGAAGAAGCAATGGTTAATTGTATGAAAAAAGGAAAAAGTTTTTGGAAGTGGCCACAGATCAAAGATGAGCAATTATATTCCTGGGCGAATGTTGTACAGAAGATTGATATCCCAAAATTTGTTAAAAAGGGTTCTTTCACCATTCCTGAACTGGATAATCTTCAAAGTCGTACTGGTGAAAACAAATCTATTGACTTATTAAACAAAACTGCCAAGCTGCTAGAAGCAGTTTCTGCTACTTGCAGTTATGATGGTGGAGACAAACCTGTTAGCGACCATTTCCAGTTGGCACAACTTCCGGAATCCGGCCAACCTGGTGATGTTCAACTAATATTGCAGAAGACTGGCGTCTCTAGTCTCCAGAGTTGCGGTGATGTAGACGAACCGATGGATGACCAGTTACCAGTCCAACCGGCAACTATTCTCCAAAGTTACACTGATGAAAACAAAGTTGAGGGCCAGTTACCAGACCAACAGCCTGCTGTCATTCCTCGGAGTCATGAGGATGAAAACATACCGGTGGAAGACCAGTTACCAAAATACAATGTCGGCGATTACGTTATTGTCAAGTGGGGATCCACCAATTATCCAGGTCAAATTACGTCACAAAATGCTGAAGAAGCAACGGTTAACTGTATGAAAAAAGGAAATAGTTTTTGGAAGTGGCCACAGATCAAAGATGAGCAATCATATTCCTGGGCGAATGTTGTACAGAAGATTGATATTCTAAAATTTGTTAAAAAGGGTTCTTTCACCATTCCTGAACTGAATAATCTTCAAAGTCGTACTAGAGAAAACAAATCTATTGACTTATTATCCAAACTGTTATAAGGCACTCACTAGTCAAGCTGTCAGACGCAGTTTCTGCAACTTGCAGTTATGATAAGGGAGACAAACCTGCTAGTGACCATTTACAGTTAGTACAGCTTCCGGAATCCAGTTTAAACAACAACAACAATGATGAGATAAAGACGTTGTCCAAAGAAGATTACATTATTGGTGATTTCGTTATTGTGAGATGGGGTTCTTCTAATTACCCAGGCCAAATTACCTCAAAACTTGCTGAAGGACTAAAGGTGAACTGCATGAAAAAAGGAAAGACATTTTGGAAATGGCCACTCATCAAAGATGAGCAGATATATTCTTTGGAAGACGTATTGTAGAAAATTGAATTTCCGAAATTCGTAAAGAAGGGATTTTTCACTATTCCTGAACTAGATAATTAAAGGTTGCGGATGCCCGGCCGCGCTTGCAGATTGTAAATGGTACTAATTCCTGCAGACACTACCACAAGATACTTTTAAGTTAGTTCCGTAATTTTCTAAAATGAGAGCTAAATAGTACCTAGTTTAAGTAACAAAATAAAAAAACCTAATAAAAATACTTCAATTTTTATTTTTCTTGTCTCTTTGGGTTTTGACAACTCTAGGCAAGTCCCAAGAAATGTATGAAACTAACTTCAGACGGGTTCTAAACTTCACCTGCTTGATTTTTTTTAAATCAACTATAGATATGGATATAAGGTCCAATTTTGTTTGAAATTTTATTTAGTATGACAATTACACTTGTAGATAACTAGGCAGGTACATATATCATTGATAAATACAAGGCAGGCGAAGATAGGAAACAATGCCCAAACTTCGCCTGGTGCAGTTGCGTCGTTTTCCAGTCATTTATAGTATGTCTTATTATGTTATTAAGTATTGATGGTCGTTAGTTGTAGTCCTAGATTAAACGAAGCGTTTTGCATTTGGTGTCCCTTAAAATACTCCACAATATGAGAGAAAGATAGAAAAATATATCAAAAACCAGGCGAAGTTAGGGGGTTCGACGGCAAACAAACAAACAAACAAGAAAACAAATATTATTTGTATTTCTAATAAATAATCTTCTCGCCGTTTAGTATAAATTATGCAATATTGGCAATTGTTTTACTAAGATACGATAACATTGAAAAATATTAATCCAATTATGAATTACTAGCTATCCGATCGTGGCTTAGCACGCATGGTTTGTCAATAAAAACATTACCCTCCTTCTATGGAGTCAGGTAAAAAGTAACTTATGTCTCAACCCCGGTCATAATCTACCTAGATACCAAATTTCATCGCAATCTCTATATTAGTAGGTATGTATTGTTGGAGGATCTCAGTCAACAGTCTCTGTCTCATGTGTCGATCTCCGGTCTCGTGTCCTTGGTCTCACAATAAGCGAATGACAATGTTACCGACTCCTAGACTCTAGACTATAAGAATGTACATAATTATAGTAATAATTAAATAAAACGTAGATAACCAGGTCTTGTCGCTTACGATGACTTATATTGAGATAATTAAGATAACAATAATTATGAATGTTTTAGCATGATACTGCTACCATGTATAAGTATAGTTATTTTTTATAAGTAATAGGCTAGCGTTTTGACCACGATCTCGCCACGATCTCTACAAGGTATATACTTGTACAAGTATATACCTAGGTACTTGTGTAGTTTACTTGCGTTTGGATGCAATTTTTTTTTTGTGTTTGGTATAAGTTTTTTGCGTCTAAATGTAGAAAAGTGTAGAAAAATCCTCAAACCCACAACCTCCGAATTGTATTTTGTAATTTGTATTCGTAATTTTGCACAATGAATTGGCATCATTACCTTACAATCAGTGTTGTCACATCATACAATATTGGCAAAATGGTAGAACAGGATGCAAAAATTAGTAGAAATTGGTAGAATTTGAAATGAAAAATGGGTAGTTCTACCAATAAAGTTGAAGTACATTTTTGATGATTAAAAATGCGTATATAATGTTTAAAATTATATATTTGTGATATTTATACATATTTTTATTAAACAATCTCAAATGTTCATCGTTAGGTACACCACTTTTCGAAATAAACCTTCTTGTGTGCAGCAGTCCCTCTAAAGTTTCTGTGCACAGTGTGCTCTCGGGCAAGTTTTCATGTCAAGTGTCAGTCAGTGTCAGCTGTGACAGATGTCATTGTCAATATCTCTCTGTAGCTCTGTACCGTAGATGAAGATTAAATAGATAGGGCATTTAATAACAATACTAAGAATAAAAAGGATGCATTTATACAGATTCACTTAAGAGTAAGGAAGAGAGAATCTAATTGTTTTGTCCCTTTCTGCGTATGCGATAAAGTTGCGACTGGGGGGTGTTGAGCACCAACGACTGGAGCACAACAAAATATTGTAAACTGTAAAAAGTGCAATTTCTGGTGTTTTTCGTTGATATAGTTACTTAATAGTGTTTGCCATAACCATACAAACCATAAAAACAATTAATAGGTATATATTGAATATGGACGCTATTGGCCAAGGCCAAAAGTCATTAGGGGGCTGTTATCAGGTGCCTAATAATATAAGGAAAAAAAGTAAAAAACATACCTATTTTAAATACATTTCCTCGTATGACGACATCGCATAAATACGTATTTTTAATTAATTCATATCTTTATCGTTTGCGATCAAGGTTAAAAGTTATATTGCTTTAATATAGGTATAAACCTAGTTACAATACCAAACAGTTTCAGCTTTACCGTGCAAGACTAAAAGAAGTAATGAGGAAAAGGAATTCCATTTTCATACATTTAAAATATTCATCAACTCATAATGAAACGGTTTTTATAAAAAAAATCTCGTAACTGCTAGATTATTAAATGTTTTCGACAAAACTTCATACATGGAACTGTAAAACAATAAATTATCTTTGTTAAAAATCCTATGACAAGGTAGCTTCAAATGTGGCGCACTGTGGGAGGAATTTCAAGCTTCCCTTGCATATGATTTTTGAAAATGTTAATTTATTTATTTACACCATATTTAAATCGTATCTTCAGATAGAGTAAATTCCATAGAAGGTAACACTTTTTAAAAATTATTTGTCCACATTAAAAGCACTTTGCCTCATTATACACATACGTGGAAATTTGACACAAATCCTAACATACTGAGCAACTCGAAATTCGCGCATAGATAACGTTAGGGTACGAATTGGTAACGATAACTGAAACGAAATATAAGTGCAATTAGTATTTATACTGTTTTAGTTTAGAATAGAACTCATATATTACCTACAATAACAATTAAATTAGCATTAAAATAGTTATTGCACTCAAAATTACCTATTCTTCGACAAACAAAGACTACTTAGAAAAACCAAAACATTGTATCACAGCTGTGAAATAAAAATTGCCATTGTAGGTAACGTAGGTATCTAGTACGTACATGTTATTAAGTTAGGTAAGTCCTTAGGAAACCCATACATAACCCCAGTGATAGCTATAAGAACAGAATCGGGTCTAAAAAAGTTTTAAATTGTTCTATCATGTGCTTACTATGCATCTTTTTGCTGCCCTCTCTTAACTATATCAATGTCTGTGCCCAAGAGTTGACGAGCGCTGTCTCAGTAACAGGTTTCGTTGTACTTGCTATGTGTCATCTTTTGCACCGCTTATCGCTACCCGCACTGGTAAGTCAACCGGCCGTTTGCTTCTGTCTCTTTTGTTGCGCTAATCGCCTTGTACTTGTTTTTACAATTTATTTATTATTACCTGTCTGCCTCAATGTTAGTATTTTATCTTATAAAAGCCTACTAAATATCGTTTACGTACGATACTGCCGATATTCAATGCTATCTACCTGCCATAAAAAAAGTATTTTATCTCGTCTGCTAAATATTTATTTGTTGCCTAGTTTGCCTATGCAAGCGCTAATAATCTTTGCTGTTATTAATGATTCCAATTAGTATGTATTACCAAAATGTGCGCGGTCTACGTACTAAAACCGGTTTTCTGTATAGAAACGTATGCATAAGCTCGTACGATGTTATTTGCTTAGCAGAAACCTGGCTCAATGATAGTGTATTTAATAGTGAATTATTTGATGATAGATATATTATTTGGAGACGTGATCGTAATTATAGGGCAACACAACAGGACAAAGGGGGTGGGGTTTTAATAGCCGTGCGTCGTAAACTTGTAGCTGAGTCTCCAGTGGACTGGTCATCCTCAGCTGAGGATATTTGGGTTACTCTGACAATTCGTAATCGTAATTCTAGCTCTAGTTATAAAATGCATATCTGTGTAGTTTATATATGCGACGATAACCTAGGGAACTCAATAGAGTCCCAATTATCTAACTTTGCCGATAATGTAACAAATATTGTTTTGGCCAACCCACTCGATAAATTCGTTGTCCTAGGTGATTTTAACATGCCACTTGTATCGTGGACCCTAAGTGATGACGAAATCTCTTTAACACCCAGTAATCTCCAAGGAGCGCACTAAATAAATTTAATTGATAGTTTTAACACATGTAATCTGCTTCAATATAACTCTTTTTTAAATAGTAGCCATAGCCGACTCTTGGATCTGATCCTCTCAAATAATGACGTTACTGTTCAAGCTTGTGACTTCCCATTGGTACCCGAAGACCTATCCGTCTCTAATCATTTATGCTGAGTTCGTTCAACTTCACACTATCAGACCGCTTCCTTACACTAAATTTGTTTACCAGGATGGAGATTATGAGTCAATTCGTACCGAACTAGATGCTTTAGACTGGTACTCAGAGTTTGGAAGCAGGACGATAGATGAAGCGGTATCCTTTATGTATGACACTATTTATGGCCTACGTAATACTTACATTATTTCTAAAACAGTAATTCCGCCACGTAAGTATCTTTTATGGTATAAACGGCCTCTAATAAAGCATATTAAAGAAAAATCTAAATTCCACAATAAATTTAAAACATATGGTAACACTAACGATCGAGATTCTTTTATTATATTACGAAATAGAGCACGGATCATGGAAAGTGAAATGTATAATGAATACATAGTGCACATTGAAAATTCTATTAAAAGGAACCCCCGCGCGTTTTGGTGCTACGTAAAAAGTAAGAACCTATCCAATGCTTATCCCGCAGTGATGCAGTATGGTACTCTTTTTTCTGGTCAGGGTGATGTCATATGCAATATGTTTGGTGATTACTTTCACTCCACTTTTCTCCAAAACAGTATATCAACCGATTTACCAGAGAATGTAAGCTCACACAGGATGCTGCATGTTCCTGTGACATAAGCGTGGTTGAAGTGGATGAAGAAGAGGTATTTAAATTATTTAAAAAGTTGGACGGACTTAAACAAGACAGCGGGTCCCGACAACATCCCCCCTATTGTAATAATAAAGTGCGCTAAAAGCCTAGTCCTGCCCCTCACTCTCCTGTACCGTCGCTCGTTATCGGAAGGCGTGGTGCCAAACATCTGGAAATCAGCTTTTATCACTCCTGTTCACAAGAAGGGGCCTAAGAATAAAGTTGAAAATTATAGGCCCATATCTAAATTATGCTTATTTGCTAAAGTGCTTGAAAAAATAGTACACACCCAATTGTACTCCGCGCTCAAGCAAGATATTGCACCGCAGCAGCACGGATTTTTAAAGAGTAGGTCTACTACGTCAAATCTTTTGTTGTGCACTGAGTTTGTATCCCGTTTCATGGCTGAACACTCGCAAGTTGACATAATTTACACTGACTACAGCGTGTTTTGATCGCATTGACCACTTAGTCTTATTAAAGAAGCTGCAACGGATGGGCATGAGATAATCTTTTCAGGTGGTTCACTTCTTATGTCCAAAACAGATGTCAAACGGTCGTTCTTAGCGGGTATTCTTCTTTGCCAATGTATATCCCTTCAGGAGTTCCTCAGGGATCTTTATTGGGACCCTTGCTTTTTACACTTTTTGTGAATGACATCTCATCATGCTTCGTTTATTCAAAAATTCTTCTTTACGCAGACGATATGAAAATCCTATATAAAATTAACACTATAAATGATGCATATCATTTGCAGGACGACCTTATTCGTTTTCAAAATTATTGCATAATTAACAAGTTAGATTTAAATATTTCCAAGTGCAATGTCTGTTCTTTTACACGTAAGCCAATTAGTATCAAGTTTAACTATACCTTACACAACTCACCTCTTATAAGGGTAGACACAGTTAGGGACCTTGGTGTTTTGTTTGACAGTAAACTTCTTTTTGACGAACATATTGAGAATATTGTGAACAAAGCGTCTCGTGCACTTGGTTTTGTTTTTAGAATGTCTTCTGAATTTACGAGCATTAAGACCATTAAAATCCTGTATTGCGCGTATGTGCGTAGTCACTTGGAGTTCGCCTCTCAAGTCTGGAATCACTGCTATGACGTGTATTCTACACGTGTAGAAGGAATACAAAAGAGATTTATGCGATACTTGCAGTTTCGTGCTAAAGTTTATCTTCCTGATTATATAACCAGATGTCGTAAATTTCACTTCCTTCCCCTGTATAAACGTAGAAAAATTTCCGATTTGTCTTATCTTCTGAGCATTGCAAATGGCACGGTTGACTGCTCCGAGTTACTGGAGCTACTGGGATTACGCACGTATAGAGTCAGAATAAGGAGACCGCACATTTTACATATTCCGTTAGTTAAAACCAATTACAGGCAAAACGCATTTGTTTTTCGAGCAAGCGCCTCGCTTAACACTTTGGCAGATGCAGATATTGATATATTCAATACTTCGACAAGCAAGTTAAAAAGCTTGCTTGCAGATAAGTTCTTCTGTAATAATTAATGTACCTACCTAAAACTCTTAAGAACGAATATTGTAATGTCAAACGGTTTTTGTCCACTGTAACTGTGTTTTTATATAAATCTTTTTTTAAAACTATCTGTGGAAATTTGTAATTGGCCCTAAGAATACATGTATGTTTTGCATGTATTATAATTTATTTAGTTTTCTGTGTACCCAGCTGTAAGTTTTCTTAAAATAATAAAAATAAAATAACCATACTCATATAACCATTGATGTTTTGTTAAAACAATTTTTGCCGTAACCGTAATTTAACATTATTATTCATAATTAATAGGTATATTTTGAATATGGACGCTTCCATATTCTATTTTCAATTTCATTTTTATTTTCCATTTTCAATAGTTCAAAATCAGATTTAATCGGTTGTTATTTAAAAAAATCTCGAGACTGCCAGATTATTGAATGTTTCCATGTTTTTGACAAAACTGCTTACTTAAAAATGTAAAAAATCAATAATCATTTTCATAGGACAGTGCGCCGGCAGAATTGTTACAGCAGATAGTGCGGCGGATTACGGGCATGTTCCAAATGTCTCTCTAGTAAGTCTAGAAACGCCTATATCGCATTACATCGCATCACATTACATTACATTACATAACTAACATTACATTACATTATATTTCATAACATCACATTTCATTTCATCACATCACATTATATTACATTAAATAACATTACATGACATTACATCACATCACATCACATTACATCACATCATATTACATCACATTACATCACATCACATCATAACACATTCCATCACATCACATTACATGACATTACATCACATCACATTACATTACATTACATCTCATCAAATTACATCGCATTACGTTATAATACATTACATTACATCGCATTTATATTACGTCACATTGTATGTATGTACGTACATACATATAACGACGATTTGCCCAAGTTAATTTGGATATAATACAATATTGCATTGTATGATATCCAAATTAACTTGAAATATGAATTTATACACTCAACTTTGTACACTCTATAGAGAGCACAGTCTTAGCAAGCTAGTCATTATGAGCTAGCCGGAAGAGCTATTTTCATATTTACACGCTGATATATGCTTTATGAAATCGTCTTAGAGTGGATTATTCATTTGCAATTAGTCTTATAAACAAAATTATTTGCATTAAAATATCTCAGACCCTCGAGAATATTTAATATTTTTGAGTTCTATTTATTCATTATTTTAGGTACTTAGGTATATCCTATCTTTTTTATTATATGTTTGCGTACGCTTCGGTCGCCGATTGGCGCGAATAAGTTGTACAGATATGCTCTCGACAAGGCCCTCAGGCCGTCTGACTTGGGCGGCTGATTTCTCTTGCTCAACTAAATTGTGTAGTCCAGATCAAAAGGATTGAATTCGCGTAGCAAAATTTTCAATTCTTGAGGTCTGCGCAGGACAATTTATTCATTTTGTGGATTTCTATTGATTTCTCAATAAATAAAATCCAATCTTATGAAGTTTGTGGTTAACATTTTAGAATAGTAGTGTAGCAATTTAAATAATCTCAAAAAGTATTGAGATCTGCGAAATTAAAAATTATATCTAAGTGGAATTTAGATATTTTTTTTACTAAAACCAGTTGACTTTTTAAATTTCTGTTCGAATAAAAATATAACTAGTTTCTTTGTCTGTAGTTTTTTTTGCATTGAATAATATTGCCTCATTGCGTCGTTCTCGAGTTTTAAAAAGAACACTAAATTCGACTTCTGGCCCCATTGCTGGCCTTAAAACAATATTTTGACGCTTTGTGGCGTGGCGTGCAGCACCGCGCAGCGCCGCTCTAATGCGGTCTTACCTTTAGAAGACAGGATACATTTTGATAGTAAGGAACATTTCGTTAAACGCGTGAAGAATTGTTTACATTCGTAATATTTTGAATTATAGGTAGATTTGAGGCCAAGTTAAGTAGAACAGAGGCAAAATAGGTAGATCTACCAAAAAGTTGGTAGATCTGACAACACTGCTTGCAATAATAATAAAAAGGTAATATTTTGTAAATGCAGTTGAATGAAATGTTTTAAAAAAGATTCGAGACATAATTATGATTGATCCTATTTTTGGTGCCCAAAGCCCAAAAATACAGAATGTTATTTTTTCGCATTTTTGTCGGTTCCCGGCTGGGGCGGGCGGAAACAAGCGACATTTTATTAAAACCTTGGCTAATATAAGATAGAGGTAATTTTACTTTGCTGCCTTTAAGTTATTTTTTTCCCTTTATGGCACTGATCTCTATTATGTACACTGGATAGAAGCATTCAAATGACAGTCGCTTTTTGTGCCGATTCAAAGCGCCCCCACCGAGTGTCCCGCGTAGTAAAATTTGGTATTTCTGCTAGGCATGGAAATGATTGCTATTCTTAATTCATATTCATATGATGAAATAATTATTTTTTTTCACTGCTATTTCACCTGTGAAAAATCACAGGCTATGGTTTTTCATTATAATGTCACACTTGCTATTGCTATTTCACATAATGAAAAATCACAGGCAATTATTTTTCGCTGTTCCTTATTTGTTATTTGCTAACTGAGTGACGTTATGTCGTTGTGTGCTGTGCTACTGTCTGAAGTGACTGATAGTGATATTTAATGAAGTTAGACCTCCACCGGCATGGATAAGTATGGCGAAAAGGTCAGATTAATGCAATACGCCTTTGTCAATATATTACTGACTTACTAAATAATAATAATAATACAGGAGCCGTATCTCATCTCTCCCATATCCCAGCATCGATTCCATTAGCATTGCTCTGACAATACCTGTATTGCAATAGTTTAACCATCTGTCCCACCTCCATCTTGCATTCTAAAAGACTAAAATGAAAACAGGCCTCTTTCTCGTTGGCTCCGGCCTCGGTAATGCCTATGTTAAAGGTCCAGGCTTAGTATCTATTTTGTTAAATAAATATTTGGAATAATAATAATAATTTATTTATTTAGCAACAAACTTCAGTATTTCACAAACAAAAATTACAATTGTTTACTAGGTATAATACAATTCAGGATGGAAAACATACGTACCCAAACTAGGATGGACCTGTATGATAGCATACCTATACCTCCCTCCGGACTATGGTCATAATGGTATCTTCAGTGAATGTATGTGTAAGTGTGGGAGTGTGTTCGTTGCGTGATTTGAGTGTGTGTGTCTTTGTGTGTGTGTGTGTGTAAGTGTTTGTCCATGTGCATGCGAGGATGTATGGAAAGTGTTTGTGTGTGAAAGAGTGTGTGGTGTGAGTGTGTGAAAGTGGGTGTGCGGTGTGAGTTTCTGTGAGGGTGTCAGTTAGTGTATACGAATAAATGGGTAAATTTTGTATGATAATTTTTGTGTATTGACTTTTCATACATAACTTATGATAGTATGATTAACAGACTCTTAGTTTCAAGCCACCAAATTTTAACCATAAATTTGCATTTATAGTTAGGCATTGAGTAGTACTGTAATTAATTAATAATTTTATTGTAAAGATAGGCTCTTAGGAAGTATGTATGTCGTCTAGCAAAAGTGCCAAGTGGTATTACAACGGGGAACATGACACTTATTACTGTGAACTTGGTTATTTGGATCAGGGATAAACATATTCTTGTTGTGATGGGCTAAAACTGCTTGTAAAATAAATAACTGGCGTGTTCAAATAACTGGAATTCAGTAAATAAAGATTCTGTTAGGTATCTAAAAGGCTAGGAGTACATAATTGTAAGCACAAAGCGCTGAGCCCTCTGTACTTTAATAATCATGGTTTTGCATGTTCCTCCCCAAACAGGTATGCAGTAACTAAGGTAAACTACCTAAGGAGGTAACTAAGTACTTATTTACAATGAACTTTCCCTCATACTTGAACAGGCTTGGGACTGACATTAAGTAAAAATATACATAATAGCGTATTTTATTTATTATGAGTACATATACTTGTTACAAACAAATAAAATAACGAAAAGAGTAGGTATAATAAATTGTCGGGATGATATTAGTCTAAAGAAAAATATTTTCGTATGAAACAACGACAAATTCCAATTGGTTTATTTCGTGGCTCTATTTAGAAATATAAATGGTGGCGATTCTAAACTCTGTTGCGTTCAACGTATCAATCAAACAAAAAAATTTCATAGACTCAATGGACAAACAGTACGCCACGTATTTTTTTGAGTTATCTACTATTGCGCTCTTTCTCGCACGCACGCCTAGGTAGGTAGGCCTAATTAATTAGCAGCGCACGACACTAAACTAACCGAAGTCTTCCGAAAAAAAAACGAATGACATGCAATTTACGAAAACGCTCGGGGAGTCGTTTGATCTTGGCCCGAGAGCGAACGACTCGACTCATCTGCGACACAATCTGCGACTTTTAGCAGACCCGAATGACTACGAACTGCGTACGATGAAACCCGAAGTGATTTCATTCGAAAGATTTTTCGCAGGTTATGCGAACGAAAGTAGCAGATGCTACAAATTAAATTTGAATCATATGATTTTTCACATGCTACCTGTGAAATGTTCCATCGCTAATTTCTGCTAATGGCGGAAGTGTACTTTGTCACTCATTGCAAAAAAGGAATTTTCGACAAAATCGCTGATTACTGTGTACCATGTGTGCCATTTTCTATGTTTTGTGAATATTTTAGAGTAAGAGTTGGCTGTTACATAACATGAGTGTGTGTATTTTGAAAAACTTGCTACCAAAAGGGCAGTGGAGTAACGTTTCACAAGTAAATCTGAAATCATAACAATAATCTAATTAAAAGAGTGAAAATCACGTTTCTATATCTATCACATTATGTCTAACACATTTATGTAAGATTTAACGTGATTAGAAGTTAAAAAGCTTGCTTGCAGATAAGTTCTTCTGTAATAATTAATGTACCTACCTAAAACTCTTAAGAATGAATATTGTAATGTCAAACGGTTTTTGTCCACTGTAACTGTGTTTTTATATAAATCTTTTTTAAAAATTATCTGTGGAAATTTGTAATTGGCTCTAAGAATACATGTATGTTTTACATGTATTATAATTTATTTAGTTTTCTGTGTACCTAGCTGTAAGTTTCCTTAAAATAATAATAATAAAATAAAATAAATAAAAATAGAGCCTAATTTTCATTAAAGCTCGACTAAATTAAAGGAATAGGGTTGTTTGTAATCTATCGTCACACTAGGAAATAATTTACTAATTCTTAAATAATTTTGGTTGCATTCGTATATCACAAATTGAGTGCTTCCCAAGAATCAGTAAACGACATATTTTTTTTTTTCATTTTTTTATACATTATAGGCTGCGTTTGACCACAATCTCGCCTGGTAAGCGATGATGCAGTCTACGATGGTACACGCTTGCCTAGAAGAAACCTATTCACTCTTCACTCTCGACTTAAAGATACCCAGGCTGTAGCTATCTGGAAACACAGACTCTGGCAACTGGCAAGGCATTCCACTCCTTGGCGGTGCGCACAATAAAGGTCGAAGAGAACCGCTTTGTGCGAATGGGAGTTATTTCTATCATATAGCGGTGGCGCACCGCAGAGCGTCTGGTTATCCGTTGATAGAATGGAGATGGTGGGATCAGGTTGAAAAGTTCCGCCGCACACTCCCCGAAACGTACTCGATAAAAAACCGAGAGGCTAGCAACCTTTCGTCGATGCTCCAGGCTGAGGAGCCTTGCATCAACTAGCTCATCGTTGCCTATGAGCTTCTTGGCTCTTTTCTCAATTGGTTCCAGAGCTTCAAGTTGGTACTTCGCTGATCCGTCCCAGAGGTGAGAACAGTTCTCCAAACACGATAGGACTTGTGCTTTATGCTGTATCAACTAGGTAATTAGGTGGCTTGTATGTAACATGCATAAAACATTTTAACCACTAAGATAACATTTTCATTTCGTAAAATTCCAGATTTCCAAATGACTCAACAAAGAAGTAATGGCTTGAAAACATGAAAATTGATAATAGGAGTCCTAAAGCAAATGATCACCTATGTAGTAAACATTTCACAGTTGACTGTTTCATTACACGCTACACGTACCTACTACTTTGAAAAGTGGAAGTGTACACACGGCTACACAACAAGCTATACATTTCCAGTATAAGCTGACCTCGCATTGTGTAGGCTTTTTGTAGAACGAGAGGTCAGCTAATACTGGATATTTATAGCTTGATGTTTAGCCGTGTGTACCTACATTTTGTTCTGGTTGGTATGAAATATTAAAATACGCCATGTTAATACTAATGTGACAATAATAAAATGAAATGCAAGAAACCATTTCTGAATGCTGTCTTTATGTACCCAGATGGTTATAAAATCATTCTGTTTCTAGTGAGATACTTGATGACCTTTTTAATTTAAATTCTTGTAACATAATGTCATATAAAAAACAAAAAATTTGGAGAGCCAAATCTATACACTGACATTAGGGTAACATTTATCCGGGTTGCCTGTACACATTTTGTATTTTTTTTACATAAAAATAAATTTTCAGATTCTACTTTGTCCACTGAACCAGCTTGACCGACCAATGATGAAATCATCTTGGAGACAGTTTCACACAGCTTCACTGACCCAAGTGTTGATGAATTCGGTGAGAATTATTTAGTTACAAAAATAAAATATACTTAACAATTATTTTTAGTCAATATTTTAACATTACATTTTCAGCGCCCGATGGCATGGTTACCCAACGCTATGTGTATCGGCTGGAATAACAAGAAAATTTTATGTAGATCAGGAGTTTATTAGCCTTTGAGGTAAGTGTTATTATGAATGGAAACATTCTTACTAATTTTAATTGAAAAAACAGTGGGAAGAAGGTCGAGACAGGGATGCTTGGAAATCCATGTCATTCGTACCTTTACATCAGTGGGACGAAATGGGAATAATAAAATTAAAATATCTGACCAAAAATATATAATATTTGTCTTTTTCTTACAGAGCCAAGCACGAGTGTAGTTCAAAAGAAACCTAAAAGTAGCCACGAAATCTGCGAAATTATTAAGCATGATCACCGCTATAAAAATACGCCGAAATCTTAAAAAAAAACAAAGAATTAAAAATATCTTTGAAAATGTCACGTGCTCGGGTAAAAGTCTTATCGCAACATATTAAAAAGTTAAAGATTTTTGTTTAAAAGCGTCTTTTGCTTAAGAACTATTATTACTAATTTAAAGGACGCAAAAAAAAATTGATGACAATTGTGAAATTATGTTAAATCAATATGAAGATTTTAAACCACAATTATTTAAAAGGATATTAAAAAATACTGGTCAAAATATAAGCCGTTCCAAGCATCCTTCAGCTCTAAGATCATTAGCATAACTCATCATTTTTACTCACCGAAAGCATATACCTAGTTATATCCGCAAAAAAATTGATTTGGCTTTACCACACACTGCTGTTATTCGTTCTTGGTAGAGGTTCAATAGACGCAAATCCTGGGTTCTCAGTTGAAAGTTTTAATGAATTGCGATGTAAAAGTGAGTCAAACAAAAAAAAACCTGCCGTAAGTCTATGTTTTATTGATTCCCTGTAAGCACTCTAAATATATATACATAGGTACAAATAACTAATAAAATAGGTAGTACTAGTACCTATTTTTTCTTTTACGTTTAGTCAAACAATGAAATAATTAATTAAACAACAAGTAGGTATGTATTAGTTATATTAATTGAATCCAAAATAGTGCAAACTATTTAATAGAATAGAAAAAAATAGAATAGAATTATTTATTTGACACATACAAAGAAACATAGAACGGATCACAAACAAAATAGGTAGATAGACAGGATAATTACAAAACAATGAGATTAAATTAGACCTACTGTGGCTAGAACACATACGTACCTACCCCACCAGTAGGTAGTAGGTAGATGCACCAACTAGTCCCGCTCCGTGTCACGCGTGCCCAAACAGGCTCTGCCTCAGGTTTATGCGTCTTTGCAATAAATGATGCAAAGCAGCGCTGGTTTTCAGGCAGAGCCTTATGTAGGGTGACGTCACAAATTTAAACAAAATAAACATAATGAGACCAATTATACAAAAATAAACATATTTCCAGGGCGTGTTCTTATTATTCTGTACCGGGACATCTGATTTATGCAATAGTAGTTTTATAAGAAAAAATGTACTTAGTTATAATTGTACCTCCTACGATTTTATGTAGATAGAGGCTTGGTATATAATTTTAATTTTAACACTTATTGTAAGCCTAGCCAAACTCGTCCTCGAAATAGTTTGCACTATTTTGGAGTCCTCGATACTACTATTGTTTATATCATCACCCCATCTCTAATATTATACTATTTCCATTTCTTTATTTTCACGATGACAGCTACTGTGAAAACTTGAAGGAGCATCTTTTTTACAAGTATGCATTATTTTATAAAAATATGACGCTTACGCACGCACAAGGTTATACCGAGTCGGAGAAACTAATAGGGATGTAGCTATCGATAAACGTAACACGTTAACAGATCCAATATTTTTTTACAAAATGTAAGAAACTAAACTACTGCCGGATACTTTTGTAAAAATTTATTAATTAATATTATATTTCATTACAAGATGTTACACGTATTAATTCTTGATTGATAATGTCAATTTCTTTAAAATTTTCGAAGCTGTTGTAAAATAAGTAGGTATAGGTAGGTACTCGACAATGAAACGAAATAATTATAACGACAGGTAATCTTTATTTATTTATTTTAATCAAAATCTGATGAATCGTCACTGTCGCGATCGATAGCATTACTTTTTTGGCCACACACAACACTACAACTATCAAATTAAAACTGTCATCGAGAAAATAAAGAAATGGAAATATTATAGTTCCGTGGACGGTCACTGCCGTTCTCGCGCCAAAATGACGATTATCAAATGGCATCTTAGCTTATATACGCCGACAATCTTCTATCCAGGAGTAATAGAGATCAGTGCTCTAAGGCCACTTTTTTCACTCTGTATAGGTATCTAAAGTTGCATCCTCACCATTAATATTGCAACCATGGAACTAACATTTCCCTTGAGCCCAGCAGCATTCGTTTGCGTACAAAACTATTCTAATGCGAGCTTCCTTTGCACTGCTTCTAGATATTATAAGTTACATTAATAATTTTTGGCACGCTCCATTAGATCGGTTATGATAAAACGCGATGTGCCTGCCATCTATTGAACTCTGACTGTATCATTTTATAAATCTGGGAGATAAGATTCATGTTTCATTCAGTAAGTATTTCAGAACCATTCTATTCAGTTTAGTTCACGTGTCCGAAAAAAGATGGCACTTATTCTAGTTTTGTAATAAAACAACATAGGGTATTCAACCATTCTATTCAGTTTAGTTCCCGTGTCTGAAAAAAGGTGGCGCTTATTGTAGTTTTGTAATAAAGCAACTTATGGTGTATAGATCAAATATTTTTACTACTTATGTTATGTGTTTTGTTAAGATAATCACTTTTATTAAATTTTGTGTCTCTGTTCAATCTTCAGCGAACGGTTTGAAGTCAGACTGTAAAAGAAATATGATAAGATAATAAAAGATAACTCTTTAGACACGACGTAAAGTACCTAATATAAAGAGACCCTATAATTATTAAATTTCATCGATAGGTAATAAATAGTATATTATGATAAAAGTGAGGTAAGTTGCTCATTATACACGAGGCTGTGGTTTGCAGCCCGAGCCGTAGGCGAGGGCGTAAGCCAGCCGAGTGTCTAGTGAGCTAGTTGCTCACGAGTTTCATACGCACTTTTTCAACACACTTGCGAGGAAAAAACAAATATGAATTGCATAAATCGTTTAATTATTAAAACAGTTTGGAGAATGTACAATTTTCAAAACGATATTGGATTGTGTTTGATGGCGATTTCACAGTTTGTCTTACATTGGTACTTGCCACTTTTTTAGTTTCTTCTTAGTTAGTTAGTTTTTAATTAGTTTTTAGTTTTAAGTATCTTCATTTTTTCTTGTGTAAATGTCGGCGACAAAGGTAAATCATACAAATTACTGGAAGAAGCAGGCACCAAATAACTGATGCTACGGGATGTACATGGTTGTGGGTTACAGTACCTTTTGATATCAACAAAATTTTTGAGCTTAACCATGCTTCTTAAAATGGAATAGATGCACCACAGGGAGCTGGGTTTGTATGTATTGGCGAGGAGTTCAGAGAAATACGCGAAAACACATTTTCAGAAAATAACTGGGTTTTTTTGTTGCTTTTCCATTGTATGAAACTATCGTAAGCAGCTAAGTACTTTGCTCTAGATTTTGCAGGTATTAGACTTTCATTTGCATTTTGTGTTACAATTAAGTATTTCTGGCGGGGTTAAATCTATCAATTGTTAATATTCTGTACTAAAACTTGTCATTTTTACAATTACACGGCAACAAATGCGATACAAACAAAAAAAAAAGGGAAATGGCGCGCAAATTTTTTATTCACGCGCCAAATGTGAGTTTATTGATTACTTACAGCCATACATCCTACTTCAAAATTATAATTTTAGTGATAAAACGCAAATACTTTATAACAAATTAATGTGAATGATAAGTAATTTGATAATAGTTTTTCGTCTTAATTAGGGATACATTTATTTATTCCAAAAATGTAATAGGAGTTTCAACGGCATAAAACCTCTTTGTTGTTACAAAAACTGTATTACCCGGTTAAATTGAAAATGCTCTGTTTACTCGCATGTAATTTGCAGTTAGGTACTAACTTAACTTTGTAGGGTTCATTCTATTATGCACTAGTTTAATATATTATTACGCACGCGTGTGTTATAGTTCGGTTTATAGCCATAATAACGATGTACATGGCTCTCTTTACGAGCAAGTGTGTTGAAAATTATATTTCTTGGTGGTTGCGCTCTGCTCTTGTCAAACAAACGAAAGTGTTTCTTTGTTTCAACTTCCTCGGAAAATAATGTTTACAAGGCAATTGTCAATGACAATAGACAATTCACTTCCTTTTGTTATTTTATGACCATAGAACACACAGGGAGCTTATGACAGAGCAGCGCCAGATGGCGTATGGCACGTATGGCCTTAAAAAACATTTGTTTTTTAAAAGCTGTTTTGTGTGCCAGTGCATTTCGATAATAAAACAGGATTGGTCGAGTACGAGTGAGATTCGCGTGCCAAGGGTTCCGTACCTATCTAGATTTAATATTGATTTAGCAGCGCCGTCTAGTTAAGTGAGTGGTAGATATAACGTATATTCGAGATAGAGGCTTTGTTTTATTTTTCCTGTAATCAGATATATTTCTACTAGCTTCCGCCAGCGGCTTCGCACGCGTTGTTTGTCAACAAAAAGTAACCTATATTTGAATCCAGCTCATAATCTATCAACAGACTAAATTTAATCGAAATCGGTTCAGTTATTACGACGTGATTGATTAACAAACAATCAACCAAATAAACAAATAACCAATTCTTCACATTTATAATATTAGTGTGATTAATCATATTATTAGAAAGTAATCTTAAATGTTTTATGATGCTAATCTAGCACAAATCTAGAAAAGTATAGAACCCTTGCCACGCGTGTCGCACTTACACTTGACCATTTATGGTTTTCATATTTATGGTCTGGCGAATACACACATCAACATTGTCTAGGGATATTCCATTTTGAAATTTGCTTACAAACTATTTGCTTTTTAGAAAAAGTTTATATATGGAATTAAACCACGTTCGTTTCCTTTTCAAAATTTGAAAAAAAAAATAGTACGCAATAAACAATAGATAGAATGGGGACTCCGATTAAAATAAAACAACGTTAATTTTGCCCAAGATAAATTAACATTTATTTAATTATCGATAAGTGCTATCTAAGTAATTTTTAATTTAAACGGATCTTGTGATGTCATTGAACGTCGACATTTAAGCAGGGAAGAAATGATAAGAGATATAGGCATGTTATAAGCCGGTGCTATCCAACGCGTGGTTGCCAATACCATAAACACCAATTAAAACGTAATTTCTCGATTGTGGTCACGTTATCGTATTACTGGGGATGTAAGAGAGCGCCACACTGGGAAAAAAACTAGTAACTACACCTAGACAGGATTGTTATGTCCAAAATTCTGCCAGGAACCCAATCTCACAGCAAAGCAGCTAGTGCAAAGATTTTAGTCAGAACATCAGCTATCAGTCAGCGACCTTCATTCTCGTAGGCCACTTCATGTGCCAGCTCTTCGAAGAGGCAATCGCGGAACGCGACTTCTTTGGGCTCAAGAACATTTTTTATGGAACAATGGCCAATAGTTCTCTTTACTCACGTGTAAAGACTCAAAGAACACGTGTTTGGAGAGTTCCAGACAGAGAAAGTCGCCTCCAGCCACAAGAGGTCCATTCGTACCGAGGTGGGACAATCATGGTTTGGGCGGGAATTCATATTGGCGTACGGACCGAGCTCATTTGGATAAGAGGCAGCATGCCTGCACTAAAATACCAGAACGAGGTCGTAGAACCTGTGATCATCCCTCATAGAGTTCAAATTGGCCAGGAATTTCAGCTGATGCATGATAATGCCCCTCCACACACGGCGCGTGTAGTGCCAGCTGCCCTTCAGGAACATGATGTCGCGGTTTTGGACTGGCCTGCACAGTCACCCGACTTAAACCAAATTGAACACGCTTGGGACATGTTGCAGCGAAGGGCTTTTAGCAATTTGCCGTCAAATTTGACCACAGAAGACCAACTTTTTTGCCATTTAACAAGAACATGGGATCGCATACCCCAGCGAGACGTTGACACCCTAATTTTGAGTATGAATAACCGGTGCAGAAGTGTTATCAATGTCAGGGGCGGCAACATTGATTATTAAATTTTATAAAGATAATTTTATAAAGTAATGGCAACGTAAAAATAGTTTTTAACACAATTTACCGAACATTGTAAATTTTCAGATTTTTCGAGATTTTGTTCCTACTTAAATTTTTATTAACAAATAATATCAAACAGTTGTTTTATTATTATTAATAAACAACACAAAATAAAGATTCTTGCCATACCTAGTTTTATAAAGAAGTTATTTTCAGTTTTTGTAAAAATCAACAAAAAGTTGAATATCCCTAGACAATCTTGAGAATAAACACAAGTACCTACCTGATGATAATACCACCAGTTCCTTATATCGTCTGCATCAACGACTGTTGCTGGTTGATAATCTGCATGATCAGGCGCGGCTGAATTAAATTTGATGTGGTTGAAAAGATTCTAAAATCAAAACAAAAATAGTTACGCGTTTTTAGGGTGCCGATACCGGATCAACGGAGCTCACATCCGGGTCGTCTACAGGCTCCTTGTGTGATGCATTCGTAGGCACACTGAACTTTGCGTGAGAGCTGAAGGTAAGGGCTTCTACTCGAAGGGGCTAAGATCTTAGGATCTTTAGGCTCAGTTCTTTGGTGACTTCCTGTACAGGCTCTTCCGGAACATTTCTCAGGCCATTCTGTGACGTCTAGTCTCATCTAGGCAATACGGTGATCTACAAATTTTTATTTTTATCCTTCGTCGTTGCTATCGGCGCCGTTGTTGCCGTTCAGTGATGACAGGGAGTTCAAGAGCTCACGGGGTAGTGGACGTCACGGTCCTTGGCGGTCTGGAGGCCACGCGGAACTCTTAGGCTCGGACTATATGGCATATGGGCTTGTCAGAGTGCATTTTTTAACGGCTCCTGACCAATCCGTCGCACAACCAATCATTTGAATTTTTCCTGCATCGACTACACCCGATCCGATGTCATCCGACTCCGATTTTTTTCCTGGAAGAAACCGGGTTATGCTCTGGATTTGCAGGATCAAGGAGACCCGAATGCCTTATAGTCCGAGCCTTATGGTGCGATGTTGTCCGTCCGTCCATCTGTCATAGCTGATTATGTCAGCAACTGAAGCGATTGAATTAAAATTTGGAATAGCTGTAAATAACTAGTGGCCCAGCACAGTGGTCAAAATTCGATGGTAATTAGTTTTTTTTTCTTACCTTTGATTCCCAGAACCATTTGTTACTCTGCTTTTTGGCTGGAAGTACTTCCATAGTGTAATTGTCCTGCTGGGACTGTGAGCTGCGGGAGTCGATGTTGTTTTCGTCATGAGGGCTATTAATGACTATATTGTCCTGGTTTCTTTGACGCCTGTTTGAGTGAAGCTTTTCTATCAGTTTCTTCACAAATGATAATGTATTCTGTATTGATAAAAATATCTATAGTACAGCTATACTCAATACATTTATTGCTTTCACATGGAGTTACACAAAGTTGTTACAGGTACCTAGATAGTTTCATATATGAACCCTGGCAGGGTATAGCAACAGGAAGGAAGACCGTGTTTTTCGCAAAAAAAATTCTTATTATTTATAAGCATGTTTTTAGTTTTACAAATATATCCATAGTATTCATTCATCATAGTAGGTTCATTACACATTCAATATTTTTATTTTTTAACTAAGAATATTTTAACCCATAAGATGAATGCTGAGTTAGCTGAGCAGATGGGGTGGGTGCTGGGTCAGCCTATTCCATCTAAAATCATGTCAGTTAACTTCGTAAAAATCACAGGAAAACAGTTGAAAATATAGTTTTATTAACCTTCCAGTAACAGCATTTTAATGACGACTCTGAGTACATTTCTTACATAACTCCCGAGGCAAAAGAAGGGCTTTGAAGAAGGAAGAAGATTGACGTCTATGTCAGTCTGTGACATCGTAGCTCCCAAACGGATGCGGTATTTATAATAGAAAGCCAGAAAACCAAGCATTGATTAAGCAATGAAGCCACTAGTCGTCTCCTCTCAACAGCCTCAAGCCTTCAAGCGCAGTCAAGCTTCTCTCCTGGAGTTTTTATTCAAGCCCTGATCGCCATCATCTATTAGGAAGAAGTAAATAGGTACACAGTGATCGCGAAAGTTTAAAAAAATACTTTTAACCAGGGTTCTTTTCAACTATGTCAGTTTTTAACCCACGACGCAAAAAGAGGAGGTGGAAGTTTAATAATTTCGAAAAAAAATACTTGTTTCTATATTTGCGAATAGTAGATTAATAGATTTAGTGGACGTTACGTACGGCGCTTGTATGAATTCTGCTTGAAAGAGTGCTGTTGGTGGTTTGATCGTGGCCTAGCCTACCATATGAGCTTGATCTACCATGTAGACTATTCTTCGACCGAGATGAATTCAGGGGGCGGGACAGCGTTAATAGGATCTGTTAAAAAAGAAATACTAAACAACGTAAAACCTCAGATCAGAGAGTTGGTAAATTATTGCAAAAGTACCTAGTATCTATGGCCACATAAGAACTTAGACATAAATCTAACCTACACTCTACAGAAGCAGTACGACATTGAAATGGCTCCAGCGCAGCATAGCGGCAGGGAGACGACTAGACAAAGAGTTAACTAGTGGTTTCCGCAAGTCTCCCATTTAAACATAAATAAAATTATTTGAAATCTTAAATAGTGCCATGAAATGCGGAACCAAATTCCATGACCTACAGTTGAATTCTAATTTAAGTTAACGGGAGTTTATGTTAATTGATTATTCATTTTAGTGACATTGCAGTTAATCTAGATTTTACACTTTTACCTATATTTGTGTTACTAAAGCTAAACGCATACTAAATTTCATCAGTGTGGAGTATCTGATGTACCCTGTGAATTTCTTTAAAGTTCCGTTAAACTGATTAGACTGAAAATAAAAACGCGGTCAAAATGTACCTACTAAATAAGACCTTTCATTACACGTCCAATTGGAACTAATAGTCAGATTTAGATTTTTTTTACCCCTTGAACCTTAATATCACAAACCCCCCTCGGATCAACGCTTCGAAATTTATCTTCGGACAAACATGTATACATACAACGCCGTTTTGCCTAAATTAATTTGGAGATCTCGCTTCGCTCGATCAATATTACAAGAGTTTTGAACCCACAACCTACCGTGGTTGGATGGTGGTCAAAATGGGTTAAATTTAATACGTACCACATGTCTATCTTTGCTTTTCGACGATTTGAGGGTCAGCAGTTTCAAATAACTAGACAAAAAGATATCAATCATTATAAATAGTATTTTTATTTATAGTGTTATCCAAACACATACGGAAAATTTCAAGATTTTTAAAATCATTTTAAAAATTTCAAGCCTAGACGGGACTTGAACCCGCAACCTTCCTCTTGATACGAGGATGCACTATCCAACTGTGCTACCAGGCAATTAACGTCTATGTCGATATTAGTGAGATGATTCAGCATTACGACTAAAGCGCCGTTAGCTCTTATCAATCATTATAATACTCATACGTAGATATAACTTATTGCGCCCAATGAGGAGTGTGGGATTTGGCATAGTTGAACTTTATGGAGGAGTGCAGAAAACTAAAATGAATCTAAAACTGTACGAGGAACTAGAAAGCAATAATGATATTTAATGTATAACTAGCTGACTCGTCCGCGAACGTAATTAAACAAATTCTTTATAAAAAGTCTACTATAAAATATTGGATTATTTAGATGATAGAGAAGCTTGGGATTGAAATTACTCCAACTCGTTCAAAATGTTACAATTTAGACGTAATTTGTTTCCCGTATGTATTCTAAAAGGATCATCGTATGTATTCTAAAAGGATCATTAAAAAAAACAACCAGCCTTGTTTCTTGCCTTTCTTTCCTGGCTTGGCCGCGAAGGAACAGGCAGCAAAATTGACGTTTCAAAGTGATCCTTGCGATTTTAATGAATAAAAGATTTTGACTTTGCGGCTTTGCACGCGTGGTTTGTTCATAAAAACATCACCCTCCTTCCACGCAGTCGGGTAAAAAGTAGCCTTTGTTTCAATCCCAATCGTAATCTATCTATATACCAAGTTTCATAGAAATCGGTCAAGCCGTTCTTGAGTTTTAAATGGTGTAACTAACCCGACTTTATTTTTTTATATAAGAAAGTTGGGAGCTTACTACCCAACACGGAGTGCACAAACTATGTAGGGAACTAACGTTCAGACGAAGCGTATGGAACCTCGCTTGGCTGAAGTCGACTAGAGCCGAGTTTACGCGATTCAGCGTCACTGATCCGAGCGTGACGGCTCGTTCGTTCACTGCCCAGAGTGCTTGGTCAAATCAAATCAAATCAGATGTATTTATTGCTTGAAATATATGTCATGTTACAAAGATGTCAGAACTAAATATTGGAATCAATACATTTCTGCCTTTCCGGCATGCAATATTAAAATTACAAAGTCCTAAATAATAATAAGACCTGAACAAAAACAAAAAAAAATTATAAAAAATAAATTGGTGTAATCCTTGCTAATATTTTTCATTTAGATATTCATTGCCGTGGGGCGCCGGCAATAGAATGTTGCCCCTCCGCTCTTGCCCGTGGATGCAGTAGGAGTCTGCTAAGGGATACCTCCAAAAGATGGGCAGCAGCGTCTTTTTGTGTTTACAATACCTATACTGCGCTCGCCAACCCGCCTGCCAAGCGTGGCGAGTATGGCAACAACCCCCTTATGGATATAGTGCAACATAAAACCAGGCCCCGAGTCCCCGGCGGCCCCGCTAATCCTGGCTACGGTAGCAGTCACGGTTACGGCGGGGCCAGGGGTGCTAAGAATCCCCGGGAGACGATCGGCTACCAAACACTACGACGACCACTGGCCCTGGTAACACACAACATCCTCACTTTGAGGACAGACGAAAAGATTGTTGAGCTGGAAGAAGAAATTAGTAGATTACACTGGGACATTTTGGGGTTATCAGAAGTCCGTAGAGAGGGCGAGGACACGATATCCCTTAAGTCTGGTAACCTACTATACTACCGGGAGGGCGACCAACTGTCCCAAGGTAGTGTTGGGTTTCTCGTTCCAAGTCACTCATCAACAACATTATCACCATCGACAGTGTGTCGCGTACCTGACACTCAGAATATCTAAGCGATATTCGCTGAAGGTCGTTCAGGCATATACGCCGACCTCTTCACACCCAGATAAAGAAGTAGAGTCTATGTATGAGGACATCAGTAGAGCCATACATACGAACAAAACTTACTTTATTGTTGTTATGGGGGACTTCAATGCAAAGCTAGGCATGACAAGCGATGATGAGTTGAGAGTGGGGCAATTTGGATATGGGTAACGGAACCCCAGGGGACAGAGGCTGGCCGATTTTCTGGAGAAAGAAGGACTCTTTATGATGAATTCTTTTTTCCAGAAGCCGCCTCACAGGAAATGGACCTGGATGAGTCCCAACGGTTCCACGAGAAATGAGATTGATTTCATCTTGACCAACAAGAAACGGATATTCAATGATATCTCTGTGATTCACAGGGTGAAAACCAGCAGTGATCACCGAATTGTTAGAGCCACATTGAATATGAACGTTAAACTTGAAAGGTCCCGTTTGATGAAATCTACGCTCCGAACCACTCGCGCACATATCCAAAACCTCAAAAGCTTTCAACTCGAACTTGCAAATCGCTTTGACTGTCTAGAAGTAGATGCATCAGTGGACGAGATCAATAACAGGTTCGTAGAAACCGTCCATACGGTGGGGTCCCAGTTCTTTAAGACCCCCCGTACCAATAGACCTCAGAAACTCTCTGATGACACCCTTAACCTCATGGCTGAACGACGTTCTTTGCGACTGCAGTCTCCCGATGATGCTCAGTCACATAGGCAGCTCAATAGAAAGATTTGGAAATCCTTGCGGCACGATATTCGTACCTTTAATACATCTCGTATTAAAGATACGATAGAGCGGAATAAAGGCTCCAAAGTGTTCGCGAGAGATAATTCTATTGGGCACAGCCGCATGACGAAGCTGAAGAGGGAAGATGGCAGCATAACGTCAAGTAAAGCGGAAGTGTTAAGAGAAGTCGAAAGGTTCTATGGACGGCTCTACGATTCGGTCACTAAACCTGTTTGCAGTGCGGCCAACGACCCAAGAGCCAAACTGACCCGACATTATACCGAAGATATTCCGGACATTAGCCTGTATGAGATCAGGATGGCCTTGAAGCAGCTTAAGAACGACAAGGCGCCGGGTAAGGACGGAATCACTTCAGAGCTTCTGAAAGCGGGTGGATCACCGGTACTTAAAGTCCTTCAGAAGCTTTTTAATTCCGCCTTGCTTGAAGGTACGACGCCAAAAGCATGGAACGGAGGCGTGGTGGTTCTGTTCTTCAAGAAAGGTGACAGCACCTTGCTTAAGAATTACAGACCCATCTCGCTTTTGAGCCATGTTTATAAGCTGTTTTCGAGGGTCATGGCGAACCGTCTCGAACGCAGGTTTGATGACTTCCAGCCGCCCGGACAAGCCGGGTTCCGTAAAGGCTACAGTACCATAGACCACATACATACGCTGCGGCAAGTCATACAGAAGACTGAAGAGTATATAATAACTTGCCGCTATGTCTCGCGTTTGTGGACTATGAGAAAGCCTTCGATTCGATCGAAACATGGGCAGTGCTTGAGTCTCTCCAACGATGCCGTATTGACTATCGGTACATCGAAGTGTTGAAGTGTTTGTATAAAAACGCCACTATGTCAGTCCGAGTACACGAACAGAGCTCGAAGGCGATTCCCTTAAAAAGAGGCGTAAGACAGGGAGATGTCATCTCTCCGAAACTGTTTACGACCGCATTGGAAGATGCCTTCAAGCTTCTGGAATGGAAAGGACTGGGCATCAATATTAACGGCGAATACATCACTCACCTTCGGTTTGCCGACGATATTGTGGTCATGGCAAAGTCGATGGAAGAGCTCAGCACGATGCTCGAAGGCCTCAATCGAGTCTCCCAACGGGTAGGACTTAAAGTGAACATGGACAAGACGAAAATCATGTCGAATGTCCATGTCGTCCCTGCCCCAGTTATGGCTGAGAACTCGGCTCTTGAAGTTGTCGACGCGTATGTATACCTAGGACAAACAGTCCAATTAGGTAGGTCCAACTTCGAGAAAGAGGTCAATCGTCGAATCCAACTCGGATGGGCAGCGTTTGGGAAACTTCGCAACGTCTTTTCGTCCAACATACCTCAGTGCCTTAAGACGAAAGTCTACAATCAGTGTGTGTTACCAGTGATGACATATGGAACCGAGACGTGGTCCTTCACTATTGGCCTTATGAATAAGCTCAGAGTCGCTCAACGAGCTATGGAGAGGGCTATGCTCGGGGTTTCTCTACGGGATCGAATCAGAAATGAGGAGATACGTAGGAGAACTCAAGTCACCGACATAGCCCGACGGATTAGCACGTTGAAGTGGCAATGGGCAGGCCATATAGCGCGCAGAACAGATGGCCGATGGGGCCGAAAGGTTTTCGAGTGGACGCCACGGACCGGCAAGCGCAGCGTAGGACGTCCACCCACAAGATGGGCAGACGACTTGGTAAGAACCGCAGGTCGGCGTTGGATGCAGACCGCTTCCAACCGCAGTTCCTGGAGATCAATGAGGGAGGCCTTTGTCCAGCAGTGGACGTCCTACGGCTGATATGATGATGATGATGAGATATTCATTTAAGGTACAGTAACATTTATTTAACAGTGCAATTTTTAACTTTCTCCGAAATATTGCACAAGTTAGCCCTCTCAGTGACTCCGGGAGCTTGTTGTATATGAATGGAGCCATACAGAAGATGCTCTTGCGCATTAAGGCGGTCTTAGAGTTGCGGACGCATACTTTAGTTTTACCGCGACGATTCCGGACAACGACATCAGAAAGCCGACAAAATAGATGTGGATTAATAAACATAGCCGTTTTAAAGATATACAGTGAGGGGATTATTAAAATATTATGCTCAGTAAAATATGACTGACACGAATTTGTAACATTTAGTTTGAACATTTAGTTGGTGTGTGGATGGAACGCCTAAAGAAGTTTTCACTTCAGACACATTAAATACTTTGCTATGATAAACGTATCTTAGTATTCGTTCACACGGACCGGCTCGGAGAGGAGAGTACATTTTTAAAAAACCGGCCAAGTGCAAGTCGGACTCGCGCACGAAGGGTTCCGTACCATTCCGTACCATCATATCCGTACCATCTATAAAAACGGCAAAAAAATCATGTCTGTTGCATGGAACTTAAACATTTATTTTATTCAATAGCACAATTTTATTTATTTACCTTATTTGTGGTTGGTGCCGATTAAGGTAATCGTCTAAATTGTATGAGCGCCCATACAACTCAGAGGGCTATTTTAATTTGCGTCAACTATATATATATCAACTACTCTTTAATTTTCAACTTTTTTTATTTATTGGATTTTTTCCTTGATTTCTGTCATAGAACCTTGCTTATTGTCAAATTTCGTGATTCTAGGTCAACGGGATCTACCATATAGGTTTTCGATCCAAAACCTATACGGTACCTACTTCAGGTTGACCTATAATTGTTAATTTTGGTTAAAAACAAGGTAAACAGCACAAGTAAAAGGGAAATTTCCGAAAAATACTTAGGACCTTGATTCTTATACACCTAATAGGGACTATATCCCCTTAGTATCTGGTATGAATTTCCACTTGCTAGGTCCACCCGTTCCTAAGAAAATCGGTGGTGACACACGGACAGACAGACGGAAAGGCCGAAAGACGGACAAGAGAGTGATCTTATAAGGGTTCCTTTTTTACCTTTTGCGGTACAGAACTCTAAAAAGAGTTTTGAGTAACTGAAATAAGGTTGGTTTGTTTACACTGAGCGCGTTAGGTCGGCTTGATTTAAAAAAGAAGTAAAGTATTTTGTAAACGCGATAGAAATGTACTCTCCTCTCAGAGCCGGTCTGTGTGAATGGACATGGAATGGACACTTACTCATCATCATCCTTTGAGTCCGGTGACGAATTGATATACTGTAAAAAACACAAATTTAGACGGAGATTTCATCCTTGCAATAAGTCAAAAGTTAAAGTTGCCGACATTTAAATAAGGCTCGAGCTTCACGAGGATTTTTATAAAAGTAAAATTTACACCACATAAAAACCAACAAATCACACTAATATTATAAAAGCGATACTTTGGATGTTTGTTTGTTTGTTACTCAATCACGACATAACGGCTGAACCGATTTCGATGAAATTTGGTATATAGATAGACTATAGCCTAGATTAAAAGAAAAACTACTTAATATTGACAAAACACGCGTGCGATGCCGTTGACGGACGCTAGTTAACAATAATATAATTTCTTATTATATAGCGAAGTATGAGCGATCTCTTCCACACATCCTTATATATACCTATTTATTTCAATCTGAAAGCAACTAACATGAATCTCATTATGGCCGCGTGGGCATAATAAAATTCAGTAGACTTACGTCCCTGCTTTTGGTTAGGTTTATTATGTCATATAATTTGAAATTGTGGAGCAGGTGGTATGAAAAAGATATTATATCAAAAGTTTATTGGGCATCTCCATACTTAACTTTGGTATGCTGAAACCAAAGAATATGCTGAATCCATTAACTATAAGTAACTCCTTACTTTAGTTAGGAACATATTCAGTTAATAATTAATAGAGTAGGTACGTATGGCTCCAAGATTAGAAGTACATTGACCTCACCATAACCAATTCTGCTGGTGACCTGCGAAAACCGCTATACATTAACCGTTCATTTTTACCGTCATATCTGAAAGATAAAGGCGAGATTAATATGATTTATACAGCATCAGCTTAGCTGATACAGACAGCTTTAGCTGAGTCTACAAAACCGTATAATGTTTTATAAGACCTATTCAAGGAAACCCCATCCGATATAAAGCGTTTGTAAATAAATTACCGTCAACAGGGGCTAGTACCCGTCGATGCTGCTTATTACATAGTTTTTTGAGAGACTTCAAAAAAGGAGGAGGTTCTCAATTCGTCGGAATCTTTTTTTATGTATTTTCCCCGATTACCGTATGGTGTATCCCTACCAGTCTGCTCCGACTTTCGGTACCTTGGGTCATTGATCCAAAACGAAGGCAACATAGACCGGGACGTTAAAAATAGAATAAATGCGGGATAGATGAAATGGCGACAGGTTACAGGAACAACGCGCCATCCTCGAATGCCTCTTAGTCTGCGGGTACGAAACTTGCGACGGCCGGAGCGACGGCGGGGCGGCGCGACGGCGATGTAATCAAATACATTAAAAACATTAAGCGCTGTGTACGAAACGGGCGAAAGCGGAGCGGCGCGATCGAGCGATGCACGGGCGGCGGTAGAGCGGTGGCGGCGCGGAGCGACGAGAACAAGCTAGTTTGGTTTCGCCGCTCGCGCGGGTACATAGTGTTGCATTTTTATCACAGTAATAATATTATTAGTTATGGAAATTGACAATGAAGAGTTAATATCTTTTATTCAGATTCCAGATTACTTCTAATTTTCTGTAAAACATAATCGAATGTCTCTATACTCATTCTTGTGTAATTGTAGAACTTTCTTGAATGACAACGTAGCTCGTAATAAAGTGTAGAAAATTCTCCCAAACTGCGTCGTCGTTGATTTATTGGATGAACACCATCTCTAGGTAATAAAAATTCTCTCATTTGGAGACTGGGCTCCAATAGTTCTCTTCGACGTGAATTCATGTTTATCACAACACTACATTTACACGACGATCATTCATTTACAACACCTGTCGGTCGTAACGGATGAAAGAAGAGTGCACGCGGCGGAAATGCGAATGTTGAGATGGATGTGTGGGGTAACGAGAATGGATAAGATAAGGAATATAAGGAATAAATAATTACGCAATAAGTTTAAAGAAATAAATATTAGAACATTCCCTTGTCAATCGCCATCCTATGAAAATCTAATTTATGTTCACAAAATATATTAATTTGTTTAAGAAAAATAGCGATAATCATAATTTTAATACTAGAAATAAAGATAAACTAGCTGTTGCCACTTGTAGACTCCATAAAATTTGTAAATCGTTTAAAGGGCAAGGTGTTCGCTTTTATAACAAACTCCCAAGTGATGTACCAAAACTAAAATGTATAAATTTAAAAACGCAATTAAACAAAATCTTTATAAAAAAGCCGACTATAAAATATCGAAATATTTAAATGATTGAGAAGCTTGGGATTGAAATGGCTCCAACTTGTTCAAAATGTATCAATTTAGACCTAATTTATTTCCTGTATTGTCATGTAATCTAAAAGGATCATAAAAAATAACCAGCCATGTTTTCTTGCCTTTCTTTCCTGGCTTGATCGCGAAGGAACAGGCAGTAAAATTGACGTTTCAAAGTGATCCTTTTGATTTCAATGAATAAAAGATTTTGACTTGGACATTGAATGAGTGTATTAGAGGAAGTTTAAGCGCTCGTGATAGAAACATTGAGGAGTAAGAGGCTAGCGTGGTAGTGACATGTCATGCAGAGGGAAAAAAATCATGCGACTAAAAGAGTGTTAGATATGAGTGTGGATGGATATAGAAGTAGAGGAAGGCCGAAGAAGAGATAGGATGGACTGTGTGAAGAATGATATGGGTAGGAGGGAAGTGACAACGGCTGACAGAGAGATGTGGAGGAGGTATACAATGTTGTGCCGACCCCGCGTAATGCGGGAAAAGGGCAGGAAGAAGATTGCATAACGTTTTCATGCTTAAAACACATAATTTATGTAATTCTACCAATAGTAGAGCATTTGAAAGCAATTTTGCCGGTCCTTAGACCGTACGAATAATATAAAAAAAAGTTGCAATTTATTTCAATTAAAAGTATTTCAAGCCACGCCCCGCTCGTCGTACGTTTGTGTGAGCGAAAGAACGCGACTAGACGTGCGACAATCATTTGTTTCAAGTATATTAGGTTAAACACTTTCCTCGGCAACTTTGTGACAAGTGAATAATATTAAATTCTACCAGCGTTTTTATCATTAGTAACCGCTCCTGCAGCTGAATTTAATTTTTTTTTGTAATTAAAAAATTTGTACCTTAAACCAAGATTATTAACATTTCCATACACTCCCGACCCATTGTCTAATTCCAAATGAGGGTATTTTACTGCAGACTTGAGCATGTTGACTGCGGGTTTGATGAGAGTGTGTCCCGGCAGGATAGGTTCTGCTTGAGGAAGGTGAGCGGTATACGATGGGGCGCCGAGGATCACTGACCCTTGCGGCATGTTGTACCTTCTCTGAAATACGTTAAATTATTAAATAAAGTACGTGTTTATTATAATGAAAACGGGATTGATCACGACCGACAGTGTTTTTGTGAACCTTCATCAGAGTGTTTGATGTGTCAATGTTTGTAACTAAAGCTTTAATATAAATTAGTATTTGTTGCTTTGATAATTAATGACCCCCAAGACGGTGGATATTTGTTATTTGCAAAGTGGTTACAAGCTCCGCTTAATTTGGGGCTAGATAGAGCTGTGTGAAATGTCCAGCAATATTATTATTATTGTATTAAATACTTTTCCCCAAAAACCGTAGCACGCTTACCTTTAAATCAATACCCGAAATTCCTTCACTTTCAAGCCGCCTTTGCTGCAAAACAATGACGTCTAAAGGCGGTGACAAGCACATTTATGTTAAATTAGCTGTTGCCCGCGACTTCGTACGCGCTACACTACTAAATGTTTAGGTAACCTAGCAATAAAGCTAAACTCGATGTTGCAACTAGACTTAACACCTTATTTTTATACCATGGGACTTGATTTATGGGCTAAAAAGACATAGACATAGACAGACATTTATTTGCTACCATAACACACACAAGTTCACACAATACAATCAAAAGGTATAACATCAATGAGAAAGCACAAGAGAACACAGAAAATACAACAAACATAGAAACAATAGAATGAAATAATAAATTTACAATGTAGTCAGGGAAAAATTAAAAAGAGGCAAGTAGGTGTGTATGTGCTACTGCAGCAAATGAGTTCCAGCTCAGCATTATGCCTTGCCACTGATCGACAGCTCGGCGCTGTTATTCTGCAGAAACCTTTTTTATGCAAATCATTAGAACTCGTAAGAACGAATGTGTTTGCATACAATAATGATAGGCTTAATTAGATAGTTATGATAAGTAGATAGAAGAAATAAATATATTATGTAAGGAATAATCATAATAATGTTAAGAAATGTTAGAGTGTAAATTATAAATAATAATACAAATAAATATAAATATACTAGAAACTTTACCCTCGCGTCAGCAAGTGAACGGCGCTATATAACAATTTGCACCAGACAACCCAATTTTTAATTTTTCTATTAAATGTTTCCTATAATGTTTTTAAATGCAAATTTTGATTTTAGTAGCCGAAAAGGTGGTGGTATGTTATTCCAACACTTGGTTGCCTGGTACCGAAAACTGCCCCTAAACGCTACAGTTTTATGCTTACTATAATGTAGCAAGTCACGGGTTAGTCTTTGATCGGTCAAGCTTGACGTACAAAAGTAGCATAAGTAGTAATCCAGGTTACACGAGTGAGTAATCTACGGACATACTAAATTTCATCATAATCTGTTCAGCTGTTAATACGTGATTGAGTAACAAACAAACAAATAAATAAAGGGTATTATATTTTTCCTCCGCTTTTGACCGTAGATGCAGTAGGAATCTGGTAAGGGATACCTCCGAAAGATGGGCAGCAGCGTCTTTTCGTGTTTTCAATACCTATACTGCGCTCGCCAACCCGCCTGCCAAGCGTGGCGAGTATGACAACAACCCCTTATGGATATAGTGCAACATAAAACCAGGCCCCGAGTTCCCGGCGGCCCCGCTAATCCTAGCTACGGTAGCAGTCACGGTAACGGCGGGGCCAGGGGTGCTAAGAATCCCCGGGAGACGATCGGCTACCAAACCCTACGACGACCACAGGCCCTGGTAACACACAACATCCGCACTTTGAGGACAGACGAAAAGATTGTTGAGATGGAAGAAGAAATTAGTAGGTAACACTGGGATACTTTGGGGTTATCAGAAGTCCGTAGAGAGGGCGAGGACACGATATCCCTTAAGTCTGGTAACCTACTATACTACCGGGAGGGCGACCAACTGTCCCAAGGTAGTGTTGGGTTTCTCGTTCCAAGTCACTCATCAACAACATTATCACCATCGACAGTGTGTCGCGTACCTGACACTCAGAATATCTAAGCGATATTCGCTGAAGGTCGTTCAGGCATATACGCCGACCTCTTCACACCCAGATAAAGAAGTAGAGTCTATGTATGAGGACATCAGTAGAGCCATACATACGAACAAAACTTACTTTATTGTTGTTATGGGGGACTTCAATGCAAAGCTAGGCATGACAAGCGATGATGAGTTGAGAGTGGGGCAATTTGGATATGGGCAACGGAACCCCAGGGGACAGAGGCTGGCCGATTTTCTGGAGAAAGAATGACTCTTTATGATGAATTCTTTTTTCCAGAAGCCGCCTCACAGGAAATGGACCTGGATGAGTCCCAACGGTTCCACGAGATATGAGATTGATTTCATCTTGACCAACAAGAAACGGATATTCAATGATGTCTCTGTGATTCACAGGGTAAAAACCGGCAGTGATCACCGAATTGTTAGAGCCACATTGAATATGAACGTTAAACTTGTAAGGTCCCGTTTGATGAAGTCTACGCTCCGGCCCACTCGCGCACATATCCAAAACCTCGAGAGCTTTCAACTCGAGCTTGCAAATCTCTTTGATTGTCTAGAAGTAGATGCATCAGTGGACGAGATCAATAACAGGTTCGTAGAAACCGTCCATACGGTGGGGTCCCAGTTATTTAAGACCCCCCGTACCAATAGACCTCAGAAACTCTCTGATGATACCCTTAATCTCATGGCTGAACGACGTTCTTTGCGACTGCAGTCTCACGATGATGCTCAGTCACATAGGTAGCTCAATAGAAAGATTTGGAAATCCTTGCGGCACGATAATCGTACCTTTAATACATCTCGTATTAAAGATACGATAGAGCGGAATAAAGGCTCCAAAGTGTTCGCGAGAGATAATTCTATTGGGCACAGCCGCATGACAAAGCTGAAGAGGGAAGATGGCAGCATAACGTCAAGTAAAGCGGAAGTGTTAAGGGAAGTCGAAAGGTTCTATGGACGGCTCTACGATTCGTCACTAAACCTGTTTGCAGTGCGGCTAACGACCCAAGAGCCAAACTAACCCGACATTATACCAAAGATATTCCGGACATCAGCTTGTATGAGATCAGGATGGCTTTGAAGCAGCTTAAGAACGACAAGGCGCCGGCTGAGGACGGAATCACTTCAGAGCTTCTGAAAGCGGGTGGATCACCGGTACTTAAAGTCCTTCAGAAGCTCTTTAATTCCGCCTTGCTTGAAGGTACGACGCCAAAAGCATGGAACGACGGCGTGGTGGTTCTGTTCTTCAAAAAAGGTGACAACACCTTGCTTAAGAATTACAGACCCATCTCGCTTTTGAGCCATGTTTATAAGCTGTTTTCAAGGGTCATCGCGAACCGTCTCGAACGCAGGTTTGATGACTTCCAGCCTCCCGAACAAGCCGGGTTCCGTAAAGGCTACAGTACCATAGACCACATACATACGCTGCGGCAAGTCATACAGAAGACCGAAGAGTATAACTTGCCGCTGTGTCTCGCGTTTGTGGACTATGAGAAAGCCTTCGATTCGATCGAAACATGGGCAGTGATTGAGTTTTTCCAACGATGCCGTTTTGACTATCGGTACATCGAAGTGTTGAAGTGTTTGTATAAAAACGCCACAATGTCAGTCCGAGTACACGAACAGAGCTCGAAGGCGATTCCCTTAAAAAGAGACGTAAGACAGGGAGATGTCATCTCTCCGAAACTGTTTACGACCGCATTGGAAGATGCCTTTAAGGTTCTGGAATGGAAAGGACTGGGCAGACCGTTGGGAGACTCGACAATGGACATGGACATGGACAAGACGAAAATTATATCGAATGTCCATGTCGTGCCTGCCCCAGTTATGGTTGAGAACTCGGCTCTAGAAGTTGTCGACGCGTATGTATACCTAGGTCAAACAGTCCAATTAGGTAGGTCCAACTTCGAGAAAGAGGTCAATCGTCGAATCCACCTCGGATGGGCAGCGTTTGGGAAACTTCGCAACGTCTTTTCGTCCAACATACCTCAGTGCCTTAAGACGAAAGTCTTCAATCAGTGTGTGTTACCAGTGATGACATATGGAACCGAGACGTGGTCCTTCACTATTGGCCTTATGAATAAGCTCAGAGTCGCTCAACGAGCTATGGAGAGGGCTATGCTTGGGGTTTCTCTACGGGATCTAATCAGAAATGAGGAGATACGGAGGAGAACTCAAGTCACCGACATAGCCCGACGGATTAGCACGTTGAAATGGCAATGGGCAGGCCAAATAGCGCGCAGAACAGATGGATGATGGGGCCGGAAGGTTCTTGAGTGGAGGCCACGGACCAGCAAGCGCAGCGTAGGACGTCCACCTACAAGATGGGCAGACGACTTGGTAAGAACCGCAGGTCGGCGTTGGATGCAGGCCGCTTCTAACCGCAGTTCCTGGAGATCAATGAGGGAGGCCTTTGTCCAGCAGTGGACGTCCTACGGCTGATATGATGATGATTATTATATTTTTTGTCAGCAAAGTTTATTTTTGTCATCAACTTGTATCATCTAAATAATAGATGTATTGCCAAGAAATATATTTATTCTCAGATAAATAAAAAGTGTCGCCATGTATGAATTTCCAAATTAATGTTATTATGTCATTTATAAATAAATACTTCGTTTTCAAAATAATAGGTTTATTCCAGAATTAATAGCTTCGTTCTCAGAATAGTAGATCTGTCGCCAAGTTTTGGCTTAAATGGTTAGTTAGACAGTATCGAGACAGGGCACCCCGACTTGTGTTAAGTTAGGTCTAGATGAGTGGGAGAATCGACGCGGGGCACCCCTCGGCAGTCTTGTGCGTGACACCCCTAGAGTGTTATAAAAAAGCACGGAGCCAGAAGCTCGCGTGGAAGGTCCTGAGTGGAGCAAGCCTGCGTAGCGGAGTGAAGGTTGAGTGGGTGAAGCGACACTCAGGGCCGACAACGCGAGAGTTCTGGCGAGAGCCCACCCCAAAAAACTATTTGGGCATCCCGACTAATGTTAGGTTAGGTTAGGTTAAGTGACATATTTTATTTTTTTAATGATTTATTTCAGTTTATTTGTATACATTTATCAGGACAACCCTATTATATTAAATATAAAAACATATATTTGATACTTCATAACATATATTCCGATGATTTTATGTAATTTAATATGGAACTGTATTTGTATTATTTGGCCACTACATTTTCGCGACACATCTACTATTTTGCGGACAAATCCTATTATTTAAGAGGTGCAAAATCAATTAAATTGGTGACAGCTTAAATCATACCCATAAATAAATAAAGAAACATCTAAACTTTCGCATTTATAATATCAGCTGTTGTCAGTGCCTTTGCCTGCGTTGTTCTGGGGTGCAAAAATACATATAGAAACTTTGACATCCCACATTTCATGGGAACTGATAAAGTAACCTATGTGTTAATGCAGGTTAAAATCTACGTACCTACTGAATTTTATCAAAATCTATTCAGCCCTTACGACGTGATTGACTAACAAACAAACAAACATCCAAACTTTCGCATTTATAATATAAGTGTGATTAGGACTGAATTTATGTCTTTTTTAGGACTTACGGCTATGTGTGCGAGTTGATCTTTTATGCTGGCTCCATTGCACGAGAGGACTGTCTGGAACACCAAGTTTTACAATATTATGATTGATTCAACTTATCTGCTTAGTTCTAATCAAGTAAGGTACGATAAAAAAGTTCCAATATCATAGAAAAAATACGAGTTTTTATATTGAAAAACATCTAGAACGACGATTGATTTCATAAAAATAGATAGAAAAATTGTGGAGTAAGAGGCTACCGTGGTATGGGCATGTCATGCGTGGGGAAGAAAATCAAGTGACTAAAAGAGTGTTAGATATGAGTGTAGAATGATATGGATGTAGAGGAAGGCCGATGAAGAGATGGATGGACTGTGTGAAGAGTGAATTGGGTAGGAAGGAAGTGACAACGGAGATGACGGCTGAAACACAGATGTGGAGAAGGAATCCTTGTTGCGCCGACCCCGCGTAATGCCGGAAAAGAGCAGTAAGAAGAAGAAGATTGTTTTCGTAAAGACAGTGACTTCCATTGCGATTAGGACCATTATTACGCAAACTGTATAAGTATTGGACATTTCTAGTGAACACTGGTCTTAGCAGTTTAAATGCATCTAACACGACTATTTTCTTTAAGATAGGTAGGTAGGTAGATAGGTAGGTAAAGAGCATCGACAAAAAGAGATATCTAAAAGGATCCAACTGAGATGGGCCGCGTTTGGCAAGCTGGACGACATTCTTAAGTCGCCTAAAACTCCACAGAGTCTGAAGACCCGCTTATTTATGCAATGTGTTCTGCCCACCATGACTTACGGTGCCGAGACATGGACGCTCACGCAGGAGGCTGTGTACAGATTAAGAGTTGCACAGAGAGCCATGGAGCGTACCATGCTCGGCATTAAACTCTTAGATCGAGTTCCAAACGTCGAGATCCGTAGAAGAACGAAAATTCATGACGTTGGAAATCGAGTTATGGAGCTCAAATGGTCTTGGGCGGGACACTTGGCAAAACGTGGTGATGACAGGTGGAGCAGGGTAGCAACTGAATGATGGCCGAAGAATGGCTGTAGACGAGTAGGACGTCCGGCAGCGAGATGGGTGGACGACATCGTTAGAGTCGCGGGCCGTCAATGGGTGAGACTAGCGCAGGATCGTGGCGGATGGCACAAACTTGGGAAGGCCTAAACCCAGCTGTGGGTGAAGTCGGGCTGTGGATGATGATGATGAGGTAGGTACAGTAAGATAGAAGAGATAAACAACGAAACGCGAAGAAAAATGCATTAGCTAATTAGAAAATATAAAGCTGTTTGTATCAAACTACAAATTACATGCAGTTGGTAATAATAGTACAGTCAGATGAATTAAATATTGACCAGATTGGAGGTGAACAATAAACAATCACCCTTAACAAAATCCAGTTCATAACTTTTATCTCTCTCCAACAATCAATTGATGTTGCAAGCACAACTTAAAGTAATTAAATTTACATAGCTTAAACAATTAATTCCAGGGACGAATCTGGAGTTTGTTTAATCGTGATATCTCGACTCTCATTATTACTTGAGGCCCGTCCTCACGGAGACGATAAAACGTAGACCGGGACGTGACGTGGATGTGTTGGCTCGAGCGTGTCCTTTGTATGTCACTAGTCAATCTGAATAATTGGATTGTGATAGTGCAAAGGTTTTATTTGTATATACATTTTTATTACTTAGATTTACCTACATTCCTTAAATAAACAAAACTTAGATGGAAAATAAATAGGAGAATAAAGTATGAATGTGATGGATAGCACAAGCTCGGGAGGTCTTTACCCAGCAGTGGTTGAAGTCTGACTGTGGCTGATGAGTGTAATAACATCCAAGAAAGAGGTTACTCTAAAAACATAAACCATCTTAGCTTATTTGCTTGTCAATGTCCACTCACACACACGCACACACACTTATTATTTATTAACACACAATGAATCCTCTTACAAAATATGATATTGTTTCTTGTACCTAATTGTAAGCACAATGTGGTAATCATTTATATTTTCTTTTTTCTTGTATTATCTTGAAATGTATAAGTTAGTAACTAATACTAAATGTGCACGGTATAACGTGCAATCCCTTTGTTTAATCCGTGGAGAGAGAGCACTGGTGATCTGTAATACAGGTTTTCTAAACCTATCTCAGGCACCAGTCCCTCACGAAACAGGTTTTATAATTAGGCTTAAGTACACAACTATATATGAATATATATGAAATGTATTTATTAAAGTTATTGTCCACTACGTCTTCACGTGTATGTGTATACAAATAGTAAAACCTTCATATAATTATGTACTATCTTTTATATTTAAGCCCAAATTATTTTTCTTGTTTAGACGGAACGATGTACGCGCGGCTATAAATCTCCAGTATAAGCTGACCTCGCATTGTGTAGGCTTTTCGTAGAATGAGAGGTCAGCTTATGCTGGATTTATATAGCTTGATGAGTAGCCGTGTATACCTTGCTTTGTTGTCTGATGAGGTGGGCGTTGAAGCTGCTCCATAATTGTTTATATTTTTTGCAGTCTCATCGCGCTATCAGTACTGTTTGTACTACTTGTTCTAAATAAATAAATTTGAATTTTTAGTTTTAAAGTTTCCTTTAAAACGCGATCAGTTACCCGCGGCCTATCCCGCGTTGTTCAGGGATGTAAGAAGTTGTATGTATGTAATAATTTATTATTATATTTTACCAGCTGACCCGCTTGAAATTTCCCGTTTCCATGGGAATTTGGGGATAAAAACTATATAAAACACAATTGTCAAAAAGACGCGACACTTCATGTAAATGACTTCGGGTCAATGAACGACGGTTAAATTATTTATTTATGTTATGAAAAACCAACAGCTATATTAACTTGACAATTAACTAATACAAAACAGAAAGCCAATTATAGGTTTTAACGTATAGAAACTTTTTAGCAACATAACTAGGTAAGAACTTATTTTGTACTAACACTCTATGTTATTAATTTACTAATTAGTACACACGGCTACACATCAAGCTATATAGTATTCCAGTATAAGCTGGCCTCGCATTGTGTAGGCTTTTGGTAGAATGAGAGGTGATTATACTGGAAAATATAGCTTGATGTGTAGCTGTGTGTACGTTAAACCATATTAACGTTATATGGACATTGTTCATTCAAAAATACTAAAATCGCGTTAAAAAATGGGGGGGTGGGGGTAGGACAGTGAAAAATACTTAACGACCTATTCTCATACTTACCAAATACACAAAAAAAAAATCGGTATACCCGTTTCGGAGGAGTGCGACCGCAAACACCTTGGCACGAGATTTTTATACATTATAAGATATCTCGTATCGTGTCGATTTCCCCATAAAATGGAATGAAGCTATTTTTAGACTCTGAAGAGGTTGCCTTTATTAGAACGAGTTTATGTTCATAATGATCCTGAAGATTACTGCGTTGAACAAAAAGACGGTTAGGATACAAGTGTGATTTAACTAAAATGATAAAAGACTCATAGTAAAACTATGAGTCTTTATAGTAAATTTGCTTCATCATGAGAGCAATTCGCAGAATAAATACCCACATTTGTAATTGGCCCCGTTTCGTTCAGCGTTTATGATTAACGCGCCGGCGAACCCTGAGCGCAACTTCAATTCGGCCGCGTCAAAAACTTCGGCCTGAACATCGCTATCCCTGTTTAGTGACGAAGTTTGGCCACGCAGAGCGACAGTGATAGCAATAGAACGATTCTAAATTTGATTAGATTTTGACCGTGTTCCGTAATACCAAAAATGATGACAGAAAACTTGTTGTAATTTTCTCATTGTGTTATTATTCTGTAACTAGACGATATAATCTATATCTACTAGGACTAGGATACGTAAGATGTTGTTGTTTTTAAAACGAAACAATTAGGTTGAAAACAGGTCTTTTATGACGTAAAAACATGCAGAATGCGATACGCTTCTATTTCATTTTAGGTAAGTATTTTAATCTAATATATGGTTGGGAACCTAGATAAATACTATTCAAATTAAAATAATACCTTATCAAGGTAGAAATATGCTCCAATAAGAAATGATCTTGGTAGTACGTGTTGTATGGGCGATTGTCCCTCCGGTGTCCCCTTAAGTAAAGCATGATTCGACGATACACAGGCTCCCTTGGCCACTGTGCCTAGGGGAAATACGTGTTTTATGTTGAAAACAAATCATCAGTTAAAAATAATGGCTGCTAAAAAGCTTGGTATACTCGCAAAGGTGAGGCACTACTTTACACTGGGACAGTTGCTCAACTTGTAACAAGCACAAGTCCGATCGTGTTTGGAGTACTGTTCTCACCTCTGGGACGGATCAGCGAAGTACCAACTTGAAGCTCTGGAATCAATTGAAAGAAGAGCCAAGAAGCTCATAGGCAACGATGAGCTAGTTGATGCAAGGCTCCTCAGCCTGGAGCATCGACGAAAGGTTGCTAGCCTCTCAGTTTTTTATCGAATACATTTCGGGGAGTGTGCGGCGGAACTTTTCAACCTGATCCCACCATCTCTATTCTATCAACGGACAACCAGACGCTCTGCGGTGCGCCACCGCTATATGGAACCGTTTTGTGCGAATGGGAGGTAGAAATACCTCCCATTCGCACAAAGCGGTTCTCTTCGACCTTTATTATGCGCACCGCCAAAGAGTGGAACGCCTTGCCAGAGTCTGTGTTTCCTGATAGCTACAGCCTGGGTATCTTTAAGTCGCGAGTGAATAGGTTTTTTCTAGGCAAGCGTGTACCATCGTAGACTGCATTAACGCTTACCATCAGGCGAGATCGTAATCAAATGCAAGCCTATACTTAATGAACAAAAAAAAATAATGTTGAGTGAATTTGCAAACAGTCGACAATGTATGAAGAACGACTATGCATCAATATTTGAAGTAAAACATCTTTACGCACGCTTGACTTGGGGAGTAAGCTGGTGAATGCGTGACGAGAGCGTTACAAAAAATGTGATTGGGCGAAGCGAATGGAAGTTGAGAGAGAGATAAGTTAGTGGAGATAGAAAGAGAGTTACTATTTGTATATTACTGTAGGGGCAAGAGAGAGAGAGAGAGAGGTACAAGCACACATTTTCTTTCTCTCTTTTTCTCATAGCCAGTGCATGAAATATATAATTATATAGGTATAATCTCAGTCAGTAGTTCTTATGCAAGTTTGCTAGCGTTACGCGATAGGTAATTTTTTGATTATTTTTCGTAATCTTACATTTCTTTCTTGAAAAATTTTTTTAAATTACCATTCTTTTTCAAAATATTTAGAAAAAGATATTTTGTTTCAGTCGTGTGGTCTAAAGCACACTCGCTTTTTATGTTTTTATATTAGGTATAATAATATCTTATTAGTATTATGTTATTCACACATATTTATTTTAAAACTCGTTTATAAAAATACATTTTTCTCAACAAAATATGTTACAAAAACAAACATTATATTAAAAAAATATATACATACAGTCAGCAACCGATCGCGAAGCTAGGCCCAAGCGATCGGTGGCTAGGGCTGCAGAGAGAGGAACCTCCTGACTATGTTTGCCGAGTCCAGGAGTACAGCCTTCTGTATCTGTCCCTTAATCCAACATTTTAGCGAGAGCCTCTTAAGGTATTGGTCGAGGCTCTTCACTTGGAGTAGATGTAGACGTTTCAGTATTAGGCGCGTTCACGTCTTGTGTGGTTCTATCTATTCTGAGGGATTTTCATACAACTTTTGCCGGCCGCTGCTCGCGTGTATTTGACTAGTACAGCAATTTCGATTTATCCCGAAGAAGGTTGTCAAAATAATGCTCAAATTTCCAACCATGTTTGAGAAAAAATTAATAGTAGGATGAAAGTAAAAACTCTTTAAAAAAGTAATTAAATAAACTCACACTCAACAAAACGAGAAGTTGGAATGTCACATCCATCTCACGAGCGGTCCGGCGCGGCACACAATCAATTTCAGCAGATTAATTCTTTGCGAATCCAATTCGGCGTGAAATTACTTACACCTATAAATTCAACGTTTTCAGAATTTTTCAAGTTTTCGTGTAGAATGAATGAAAACACTTTTTGTACACCATAAACATTAAAAAAAATACTATCAAAATAGAATACACAAAACTAATAGTACAATGGGCGGTGTTTTGCTTTAAAGCGATTTCTTCCAGACAACCGTTGGATGGAGAGGATTTAGTTATGTGAAAGATGTAGTCGGTAGTGCAGGATGAAGGGAGTGAAATTAATACCTAAATACTATATACTTATTTAACAATACGAAAAGAGATAAACAAGATAAATAAACTATTAAGTTATGTACCTTTGTTTATGGATTTGTCTCGTATTTTGTTTATAATTTCAAATCAATAACAATATACGTAGGTCGCACTAAAAGTTTTGCGTAACTTATAAAAACAACATGTTATAACCGAAATATTATGTTTATAGTTTTTCAAAATACTCTCCTTTACATTTTAAAAAAAATTTCATGCGATCGAACCATTTTTTAAAACAAGAGGTCCACAATACTGAAGGTATGTTTTATACGTGCTGATTGATCGCTATCACTGCCTCTTCGGAGTTGGTAAAAGTGAAACCTCTCATCAAATCTTTGATTTTGAGAAAAATACAGAAATCACAGGGTGCTAGCTCGGGGCTATGTGCAAGATGGGTGACGAGTTGTACTTTTTCTGAAGCTAAAAATGACTTTCTTTTGTTGGCCGTATGTGAAGAAGCATTGTCATGATGTAGGAGACCGCGGCTTTTTGGTCGTCTTTCGCGAATTTTTTCTAACACCCTGGGTAAACAAATGGTAGAATACCACTCGGCATTAACACTCTTTTGATCTTCAAGTGGAATTGTGCACATGGGACCCGTAGCTGAGAAAAAAAAAACGCGATCATTTTTTTACCCACGTTTCTCGCACGCCTCACTTTTGTTGCCGGTTCTCATTTTCAAACATCCATTCACAAGATTGCTGTTTTTTTCGGGTTCAACACAATAAATCCAAGTTTCGTTTCCTGTGACAATGTCATAACTGTGACGACCTCCGTGGCGCAGTGCGCAAACAGCCGGCTGAGACGCAGGAGGTAGTGGGTTCGATTCCCATAGCAGAACAAATGTTTGCATGATCTACAGATATTTGTTTTGGGTCTGGTTGTTTTTCTATATATTATAAGTATGTATTTACAAAAAAAAGTATATAAGTATTCTATTAGTTATCTGGTTCCCATAGTACAAGCTCCGCTTAGTTAGGGGCTAGATAGCGCTCTGTGAAATGTCCAGCAATATTTATTATATTTATTATTATTATTATTTATAAACAGCATTAGAATGTCCGTGGTCGTACTTCAGTAGCATCTGTGAGCACCATTCCACGCGAGCCCGCTTCTGCTCCGCTGTCAGTTCATCAGGGATCCAACGACAACAAAGTTTCCGAACTTTCAATTCATCGTGTAAAATTTTCTGAATTTGGCTCATACCAATCCCCAATAGTCCTCGAATTGTCTCATAGGTAATCCGCGGGTTTTTTTCCGATCAACAGCTTAACAGTAGCCACATTATTTTCGTTGACGGCAGTTGAAGGCATGAAATTCGTCATGTAAAGAAACCCGACCTCTCTCAAATTCAGCAAACCATCGCCTTACGGCGGTCAAACAAGGTGCTTCTCTCCCAAAAGCATTTTGAACACGAGCGGCACAGTCTTGCCGAGAGAGAGAACTTTTAAAATCATAAAAAAATCATCGCTCTAAAATCTTTTCGACTTAATTCCATTTTCGTTGCGTACGTAGAACTTTGATGTGTGATAAAAAACCATGGACAAATGATTTCCCGTCACTTTTTTTTTACTAAGAAAGTTGCAACATTTCAAAACATATAACATTCGAAATTCAAATAGTTCCGATTAGCTAGAAGTGCAAAACTTGTAGTGTGCCCCATGTAGATATATAATAGGTTGGGGAAAAAGTCTTTTCGCATTATAGTATGTATAAACTTGTAATAAAATCTCTTTGTATCTGGCTGGTTTTGGTATCATTAAAATTTTAAATTTTAAGGAAGATTATTCCAAATTCAATTTAGGATAATGTGTGATTTTTATTTGTTTTTCGTACTGTAAAGATGAGTGAATCTAATGAAGAAATTCGAAACATTTTAAAATTTTACTACAAAAAGGCAAAAATGCAACGCAAGCCACGGAAAAAGTTTTCGATGTTTCTGAAAAACTGGGAAATAACCACATTTGGCGCATTTGAAAAAACTGGGTACACAAAAAAGCTCGATATTTGGGTATCCCACGAACTCACTGAAAGAAACCTAATGAACCGTGTACTCATTTGTGATTTTTTATTACGACGTAATGAAACCGAACCATTTTTGAAGAAGCTGATAATTGGTGATGAAAAGTGGATCACGTAGGACAAGAACGTGCGACAAAGGTCGTGGTCAAAGGCCGGTCAGGCTTCACAGACTGTGGCGAAACCCGGGTTAACTCGCAACAAGGTGATGATGTGTGTGTGGTGGGATTGGAAGAGCATTATTCATTATGAGCTGTTACCACCAGGCAGGACCATCAATTCTAAACTCTACTGTGAACAACTGATGAGATTAAATCAAGAAGTTGAGAGAAAGCGGCCGGAATTAATCAACAGAAGGGGTGTGGTTTTACATGATGATAACGCTAGACCTCACACATCTATAGCCACTCAGCAAAAACTAAGAGAGTTTAGCTGGGAGGTGTTAATGCATCCGCCGTATAGTCCTGACTTTCCCCCTTCAGATTTACACCTGTTTCGGTCTCTTTAGAATTCTTTAGGCTGTGTCAGGTTACTATCACGAGAGGACTACCAAAACTACTTCTCACGGTATTTTGATCAGAAACCCCTAAATTTCTATAGCAATGGGATCTAGTCCCTACCTACAAGATGGCAAAAAGTTATCGAACAAAATAGTACCTTGATATTTTAGTTAAATGTAAATAAACTATATTAAAAAATGTTTTGAATTTTCTTAAAAAATGCGATGAAACTTTTTCCCCAACCTAATATATTTTTTTAATAAAGACAATTTTGTTAAACATTATCTCGGAAAAAATAGAATAGCAATCGGATGAAAAAGCTATAGGTATAAGGTATATTATTATAGGTTATGAAGTCTAAATACCTGAGAATGAAATTGAAATCAAAAGTATTCCAACTCCTGCATGCATAACATATTATGGATGCGAAAAAGGGGGGCATTATCAAAACACCATAGAGCTAAGCTCCAAACATCCCAAAAAACTATGGAAAGAAGTATAACCACTACAAAAAACACGACAAAGTCAGAAGTTCATACATCAGAGCCAGAACTAAATTGACAGACATAACAACCAAAAATTACCAACAAAAGTGGAGATGGAAAAGTCACATGATACGTACTGGGCAAAACAAATGGACACAAATTGTCACCAATTGTATCCACGAGATGGCAAGAGGAGCCGAGGTGGACAATACCGAAGATGGGTGAATGAGATCAAATTCACAGCGGGCCCCAACTGGAAAGGGGTTGCGAGACAGATCCCAATTGAAAATGCTGGAAGAGGCCTTTGCCATGAGGCACACTGAACTGAGAGACTTATTATAACAAATCTATAATAATATTATAAAGAGGAAAGATTTGTTTGTTTGTATTGAATAGTCTCCGAAACTACTGCACCGATTTAAAAAAATATTTCACTGTTGGGAAGCTCTTACACTATCCCCGGGTGACATAGGCTACTATTTACACAACTGCGCAGAAGGAGGGTAATGTTTTTATTGAAAAACTACGCGTGCGAAGCTGGTCAGCAAGTACATATTAATGAGTATATATTAGTATATTATAAAGAGGAAAGATTTGTTTGTATTTAATAGGTAAAAAATCTTTCACTGTTGGGAAGCTACACTATCCCCGGATGACATAGGTTATTTTTTACCCAACTGCGCAGAAGGAGAGTAATGTTTTTATTAAAAAACTATTAACTGCGGATTGGTCAGCTAGTAGAATATAAAGAAAGAAATTCAGTCAGGATACAGAGGCTACAAGTATTTTTTGATTAACATTGCTGAGCAAATATATCCATGTATCATGTATATACATTAAAAAAATAATAACTCGGAGAAATCACTAGAGTTAACGGCATAAGTAAAAATACAGGGTGGAAAGTTGAGAGTTATGATGGTGCATACAATTCAGCAACTATTAAATCTGTAGACGGAGGAGTAATGCTCCAAAAGTTAGAGTTACGACTCGAATACACTAAATCATCATCGGCTGTAGTATACTTGGACGTTGACGGCCGAACTCATTCGACCAAAGCAAACATATGTAATACAAGCTCTGTGTAAAATATTTCAATGGTAGCCATGTCACTTGGACCGTAATAACGAATCGATTGACACCTGCGGGGATTTAACTTCGGAAAGCTGTCAGATTGGACCGTAATTTTTCAGACTCGATTTATAATCTAAAACGCAATTTTAAAACTATCTTGGAATGACCATAAAGCTCGGATAGCTTTCGGAGACGGATTCAAAGGTTATTATACTCCTGCCATTTTATGAGGCCCGATTTTACCTTTCCAAAATACAGCGAGTAGAGATGGGAACTACAGCAAGAATAAACAAATCGGTTGCTATAAAAACAGATTCTTAAGACATTTTAATTAATTGAACTAAAAGTTTGTTATCGTTTAGCTTAACTTCATGTCGAACTAGCTTGGCTATATATGCATAATATACATATATCGTTCTTTATTCAAGAAAATATTGACGATAATGTTAAGTAGATTAAATTTGAAACTTCTTTATTGCACTGATATAATAATGATGAAAACCCCTCATTGTGGGTGCATCAACATCTCTAATAGATTATTATGTATAAAACAATCTCTATATATAAAAATGAATCCCTATTTCCCTTGGTCACGCGTGAACGGCTGGACCGATTACGCTAATTCTTTTTTTAATGTATTTCTTACTGTCAGGAGAAGGTTCTTATGAAAGAAAAAATTGGGAAAATTGCGCGCAAAATTAGATTAAAGGTTCTTATGAAAGAAAAAATTAGAAAAATTGCCCGCAAAATTAGATTAAAGGTTCTTATGAAAGAAAAAATTAGGTAAATTGCGCGCAAAATTAGATTAAAGGTTCTTATGAAAGAAAAAAATAGGAAAATTGCGCGCAAAATTAGATAAAAGGTACTTATGAAAGAAAAAATTAGGAAATTTGCGTGCAAAATTAGAAAATTCAGTTAATAAATTTTCTAATTTTGCGCGCAATTTTCCTATTTTTTTCTTTCATAAGAACCTTCTCCTGATAATAAGAAATACAACAAAAAAGAATTAGCGAAATATAGAATTAATTATTTAATTAATTAACCACCTTATAAAATTATTTATAATCTAACCTTAGCGCTTTTATAATGTAACCTTATGACGTTTGACATAGAATTGACAGAATGCGTGCTGCAAATATCGTCAAAAAGGATGTAAAAAAATGTATATCGTTTGAAACAGCTGCTTCGGTAGGAGTTATCCTAAGATATTGTCTATATATATAAAAATGAATTGCTGTTCGTTAGTCCAGTTAAAACTCGAGAACGGGTGGAGCGATTTGGCTAATTTTGGTATTGAATTATTATAACATAAGACAACAATTGTCAATTCTACAAGGGTGACGTATATTGACAGCCCGCGTTATATGTATGTCAAGGCGGTACATAGTTCGGCGGGTCCACTAGTAAAAAATAGAAACTTAGTAAATGCTTAAATTTATTGTAATAATCGATTTTGATAGGTTCCCAAGTGGTTAAAACGATAGCAACTTAACGGCATTGAAACCTATGATACAATATCGGAATAGCGTCGGATATCATAGTTTTGGCATAACTTAAGGTTGATTTTTCGACTGTTTGTGTAGACGTTAGTTCAAAGTTATCACGGCGTGAAAGAGACAAATATCAAATAAGGCTTATGGTAGCGGTTATGTAATTAATAAATAACTGTTAATTTGTTTTATCATAATTTTTGAAATTATTATATTTTTGCCTAGATAATTTAAATCTTATTTTAGATCTAAAGATCATGAGACACCTCTATGCCCGAGGTTGAATGTTGCCAAACATGGCTCGCAGTATCAAGCTGTAAGACTTTTTAACTCACTGCCTACTGATATGAAATTTATCGAGAGTCCTATCGCTTTCAAGTCGAGACTTAAACAGCTTTTGTTGAAGGGTGTTTCTATACAATTAATAATAATAATAAATCTTTATTAATTTTTCATATTGCTAAGATTAACATTAGGGATTAAAATCAATTATAGGTTAGATTTTATACATTGCCTGAACTAGGAAAACCTGTATCTCAGGCGAAAAAGGCTGGACTGGCGTAACTTATGAATACTCAAATTAACAAAACTTAGAATATATTTATATAATGAAGAAAAAAATAAAAATAACTAAATAAACTAAGTGCAAACATGGAAGGTATGAGTTTACGTACTATACAATATTTAAAATCTTACTTTATTACGGTTAGTAATTCCTCAGTTTCCTCCTAAGAGAGATTGGATAGAGCAGTCTGTAAGGCTCTTTTACAGTTTGAAAAGTTCATTGAGTGGATGCTGAATTTACGATTTAGCCTGTTGTACAGCAATGGTCCTAGAAACATTAGAAATCTGGATGCAAAAGCATGCTTAACTGGGGTGTTGTTAGTGCGGACGATATCTTTTCGTCTTTTGTTAGTACTTTCAGTGCTATAGGGAAGTGATCTGTGTTATCTTAAAACTATGTTTAGTATAAATAGCTGCCTAACTGTTAGAACTTCACACGACTTATATAATAAGTTGGTTGGATAGAGAAAGGGACGAAAAGTGGATACCTTAAGGATTGCTCTTTGTGCCCTTTCTGCGGCTAATAAAAAGGTTTTACACGCTCCTCCCCAAGACGTTATACAGTAGGTTATAATTGACTGACATAAAGCAAGGTATACTTGCATAACTAGCTTTGAATCTGCTATACAGCGTAACTTCTTAAAAACAAATATTAGTTTTCGTATTCTATTACTTAAAGTATCTACATGTTTTTTGAACGAGAGATTTGCATCTATTATAACGTCAAGGTACGTAATATTATTAGTAAATGAGATGACAGGGCATTTACATAAATTATCGTTAATAGGACAATTGCATTGATGTGCAAAAATATGTATATCTGGGTTAGTCATTGGTGCTGACTTTGATTTCCGCATAGTAAATTTTAAGTGATTTCTGAGTCATCAATATTAGACAGAGCAAACACTTTACAGATACACCGACCTCGCCGGCGAGGTCGACGAGTCCCTTCAGTCGCCGGCTATACGAGGTACAAGCGCGTACCCGGCCGTTTCTCTCCTATCAAGGACATGCCTTTAAATGTGTTTAAGTGGAAACTACGGAAATGGATAATGGAATAATGTTTTTACGACATTAATGAATATTTACATTATAAATTATAGATATAATGACATTTCTTTATTGTTTATTTAATTTTGTTTTGCTGGTAAAGCCTACACAATGCGAGGTCAGCTTATACTGGAAATGTGTAGCTTGATGTGTAGCCGTGTGTACATACATCCATAGACTGAAACATAACCCTTCCGTTAACGCGTTAAAATTTTGAATGTTTTCATGAGTGTTGCGTCTTTATGTTATAATCACACTAATATTATAGATGCGAAAGTTTGGATGTTTATTTATTTATTTGTTTGTTACTCAATCACGTCGTAACGGCCGTACCTATTTCAAGGAATTTTAGTTGATCGAGCGAAGCGAGATCTCTAAGTTAACTTGGGCAAATCGGCGTTGTAAGTATGTATGTATATTTGTCCAAGGATAACTTTCGTAGCGTTGATCCGATCATCGTAAAAATGAGCTATAAATGTTGGGGGGTTGTTGAGATATTGGGGTTCAAAATATGTAAAAAAAAAATGAAAATAAGACTATTCGATCAAGTGGAACGTCAAATAAAAGGTATTAGCATTTTATTATATTTCTGCTCACAAATGCATCTACCCGATCTAATTCACCCACAGCTTGATGCTTCGACAAGTTTGCTTGGTTCACTATTAATTTTCCGTTTATCCTAGATAATGGTTTTAATCGAAGAACCTTGTTTGTCGCATGACATTGTTGGATCAGTCGGTATTGTGTTTATTTTGGTACAAGTCATAAGCATTGCTCGAATAGAGTTTCACTGTTTTGTTTTGGTTGGGCTGTGCTGCTGTTTTGGTGTCTACCCACATAAATAAAGTTATCACTTATCACTGTGCTGTTTTTCGTTCGTAAATGTATTTGTTATTATATTAGGTTATCTAGCTGACCCGCCCGTGTCTTCACATGCTTGGAATTTCCCGTTTCCGTAGGAAATTCGGGATAATAACTAAATAAAACACAATGTCAAAGTGACGCGACACTTCAAGTTACTGACTTCACGTCAATGAACGACGGTTTAATTTAATGGATATTGTTCGTACGAAAATACTAAAATCGCGATTAAAAATGGGGGGAAGGGGCTGGGAGGGTAAGAAATACTTTACGACCTATCCATACCTACCAAATATAAAAAAAAAACATTTAAATCGTTCGACAGATAAAATCAGAGAAGGTGCTCCGAAACGAGTAGACCGATTTTAACTAAATAAAATGTTATTTATAATCTATTTGTTTATTTTTAATCATATAGAGCACGCTTGATGATCACTATATATTTTTCAATGTTTTAACAAGCTTTTTATTAACTTACAATGTATGTATGTTGTGTTGTTTGTCGGTGGAATCAACTGAATTTTAAACTCGGTCCCCTCAACCGATTGAGCTGAAATTTGGAATACATCAGTAACTTCGGTGACAATGCAATAATATGGTACCATGGAGATGATGAATCATGATGGAGACGGATGCTAGACAACGGAACTTCTGAATGGATTATAGTAGGCTACTAGTGTTTGGGCTCATTTGAATTTGTTTGCGGTTCCGATTATGAATTTTATAAAAGCTTGTTTTTAGAAAGTAATTTTACAACAGAAAACTTGTAATAATAAGTTTTAATTTAAGAGTATTGTCAGTTTTTATGAAAATAAATGACTTAACCCTGAATCAGGGTTAAAGCATAGGCATTGGGATTAAACGGGTCTCACCTGGAAGCGATCTGGAGTAGTTGAGCTATCTATAAATAGTCTTTGGATAGCTAGCTCAATTGTTTTTAGTATTCTGAATAGTATAGTGTAATTCAGATTATTATTCAATAACATATCAGCTACAGGACATTCACTGTTAAATATTGACATAGTCCGTAGATTTTCAGAGCGACATATGTAGTGAAGCCTTTCCAGCAACATTTACTGCGTCATTCTTCCATCACTACATTCCATTGCCAGGATTTGTCTCAGCTTTTGTGAAGCACGTATGAACACCTAATGAGATACATACCTACAGCCATTTCATTGGTGGTATAGGTGTAATGTTGCGTAGTGGGTATATTGAGTAATTTAGTGTTATATTTTTGTTCATTATTGTGTTCATTGTTCATTTTATTGTATTTTCTTGTTTGCATAACTTTTTTCGTGTTCTATCTGTTTTTATGTATGTGAGGATAACTGTTTTTTTTATTTCATTAATAGATGTATGTTTCATATTTTATATTTGTTTTGTAGTAGGTAACTAGTTATAACGTTTTGGTCCTGTACTGTTAAGTTGTAAACTATGTTTTTGAATTGAATTAAACTAAATCAAGTGATGGACTGTCTTATGCTGTGTTTTTCAGTCCACTCAAAAACCTTTCTGCCCCAACGACCGAGCTATATGCCACTTGTTCTTGCTAATCCAGTGCTATTACAGTGACTTTCTATCAATACTTGTATTATTTTTGTGTGTAAATAAATGTATACAATATTTTATCCATGCTTAAACCGCTGGCTTTTCAGCAGCTATGGCAGCGTTGCAACTTGCAACTCTTCGTTTTTGCCCTGACATTTCATGCCCTAACATTGTATTTTTGCTGGTTAGTTGAAAATGAGGTGTGCAACTGATGGCCGGAAGGTGCTTGTGTGGCCCGCTAGCCACAGCTGTCAATTACAAACCTTCAACCTTTACCTTTTGGATATCGCTATTTTCTTTGTTGCACAGGTTGCTAAAGTTACTTTCTTATATCATTATTTAGGTTAGATTTTTAAAGCAACGTTTAAAGTTTTTGTCGTAGAAATAGTACAAATTATGAACTAACTTATCTATAAAGGTGTGCCAACTAGTACTAATGTTCTACGTATTTTGTGTGTACGATGATTTTTATTGAATAATCACTTGGTAAAAATCTGCTGATTTCCGTCACGATTCTGTGTATAGATAAGATAAGATAATAACTCTTTATTGAATTACCACACAAACAGAAATGATACAAAAAGAAGTAGTAGGCTAGAATAAATAAAGCAATACAATGGGCAGCCTTACCGCTGAAAGCGACCTTTGCAACCTGTGGATGGCTTTATTTATTTATCTAAACTCGTGTAACAAGAACCGAATAGCTTCTACGGCAACTGGCTACATAGCAAGATTTTTGTTCTTTTTCGACAACTAGTTGCGTAACTTAGTTGCCAAGGCGATCAGAGCGGTTCTTGACTATAGTAAAATTTAGCCGAAAAGTAAAAAAAAACTATTTTGATAACATTATATTTAATAAAAAACTCTTATATTTAATTAAGTCTGTGTTCGAAATTTTATATTTATGAATTAACCTTCTGGGACTGATGTGCCCTAATTTTTGCAAATCTGCTGACGTGGTAGTATGACAGACACCACTTTAACGACTCATAACTTTGTATTATTATTTTTTAAACATGGTTTAGTTATATTTTTTTTAATATTACTGTTTTCTTTATTGACTTAATTTATAACTATGTTCGAGGAAAAAACTAGGTGATATTTATAAACATTTATTAAGTACGTCTAAATTAGTCTAAGAACATAGAGATCTACAAACATAAAAATTAAATAACAAGATTAGTACTTTTTATAGTAACACTAATTATTTTCGAAACACAACAGTTTTATCACATCAAATATAAAAAAATAGCAAGATCCAATCGTTCAATCAAATTTGACATAACTACAAACTATTACTATTTTTTTGGCAATTTTCACAAAGTGATTTGGAACATTGAAGGCAAATCGGCATCTCACAATCACAACATCAATATTTTGTTACTCTTTTTATTTTTGTTGGACAAATGGCACATAATTTTCTTCCACTTGCTGGATTAGGTGTAGTCTTTGGAGGTGGAGGGGGTAAATCTTTACCCAAAACTCTACTTAAAGTCATTCGCAGTTCTCTTGGCAATTTTTCATTGTATACGCGGGCTTTCATGTGATCTAGCACCAATTCTCTTGCCATATTCAACATGAGAGTTCATCTCTTCATTTTATCATCACTGTCTACACATGATTGATATAAGACAAAGCTATTTACTCCTGCCATACCTAGTATGCGCTGTAAAATTGCCATAGGCCAGCGACGAGTTTTACGGAGAATAAATTGAGCACTTCTTGTCAATTTCGTCAACTCCTCCTTTTGTTCGATTGTAGTCTGCGATCATAACTGGCTTCCTTGTCTATGTCTCGGTTATGATGGGAAGAGGATATTAGCAGAACAGCTTTGTCTTTTTTTGGGACATAAGAAAGCAAAGGGAAGTCCTTCGTAAAATCATACAAAGAACTTTCTATTTCTCTTTGTTTGTTTGGCAAGAAACTTGGAGGTATTTCAGCTTTATTCTTCTTGAGCGTTCCTAAGTAGGTCAGTCCTCTTTTCAACAATATCTTCATCAGTGGGATGGAACTGAACCAATTATCAGCCGTTATGTTACGGTTTGTATTTTCGACCACTTTCGCAAGTCGCAAAACAGATTGAGTTGGTACTGCCATTTTTCTCTCTTATTCAGTCAGACATATTCCATCCGAATTTTTACCAATGGTAGATGTAGGCATTGTAAATGTAGTATGTACGCGCATCTCTCAACACCATTATTTTGATACCGTATTTGGCAGGTTTTTGAGGCATGTAAATAATGAACTTGCAACGACCTCTATACGCCAGCAGCATTTCGTCAATGCAGAGGTATGGTCCAGGACAATATTGAGACTGACAATTTGAGATAAATTTGTTAAACAAATCTGATATTGGAGCAAGTGGATCTTCTTTGAGGTGTTCTTCTCTGTAAGTAGAATCATCAAATCTCAGACAGTTGATCAAACATGAAAATCGATATTTTGATATAACGCAACGAAATATTTCGTGGCCAGTCCCATCAGTAGCAAAAATCATCTTGAGGTCGGAGTCATTGCACTTGAATACTGACGAATAGTACTTAATACCTATAAATGCTTTCATTTCAGTTATATTTGTATCCATAAGTTCTGTCTTGGTGCTTTGTTTGAATTTGGCCAGATAGGTACTCAGTTTTTGGTTTGTAAATCCTATCAAACTTTCAAGAATCGAAAGGTGAAAAGCTTGGACCAAAGTTCAAAATAGCCTTCAAAGTTAGAATTATTATTTAGACGCCTCGGCGATCTTATTATATTGTGGGCTGCAGTTCTTGATGTTCTTGAGCACTCTTGACTATTCCAAATAAATCCATTTTTACCTTTGTAATGTTTTGATGGCTCTTCCGTAGCAGCTGGACGTTCTTTTTCAACTGGTTCTTGGGTAACTTCCTCAGAGGGTTCTTCAGTAACTGACATTTCGTCATCTTCTAAATTTTATATTTCTGGTTGAAAATTTGGATCTTCTCCTTCATCATCAACATCACTAAACTCATGTTCGCTTTCTTCATTCAAACACTCTTCTATCATCGCATCATGGCGTATAAAAGCCCCAGTAGTAGTTCTTTTACCATGAGTTAGTGATGAGTTACTTGACTCAGCCATCCTAAAACCAAACAATAATTTTAGTATTACAACAGTCGTATGAATAACTTGTCTTCTAAACGTTTAAGCAAAACTCAGAAAACATGTTTATAGTACATTAGGAAGGTGTAAAGTTTCGAACAAAGAAAAAAATCAAAGTTACAAAAACAAATACACTGACGTGTAGTCTAGGAAACACTATGAAAATATAATGATTTTACTGAGATGGTTGTTTCACAGATACATACCTTAAAGCTGACGTGGTTGTCTCGTAGACACCTTCCCTCGTAGCGTGACGTGTACGCACCCCGCGACTGCCCGCGGGTCACTGACCAACGCCTAAGCGCGCGCTCGGAAGGTACTGAGAACGGGGCGGTTGCAATTTGAAAAATAACGAAATAACAAACGTTTTTACATTTTGCGGTGTCTGACACACTACCACGTCAGTCCCAGAGGGTTAACCGACGAAGCCCAACTAATACGCTAAAGTGGTATCAGGAACGCTGGACGGATAGGACAATTAAGATGATGCAATGACTGATATAAAAGTCCGACAGGTGCAAGAACCATGTTCGAAATTCAAAATTGTTCTGAAATACGAAATGTTTTAGAATTGATGGAATGGAGTTATTAAACTTCTTAATCGCTACAGTATTAATACTTCTTTAATGTGCAATTAGAATCTAATAAAATGTTTTTAGAAGAAATTTTGTTTCTCCTGTTGTATGAGAATACTTTTTATCAAATTTGACTAATTTCCGCTGTTCAGATTTTTTTCATCGAATACAATAAAATGATCCTTACAAAAGATTGCATCGATCAACATCAAAAAAAAATTACCAACAAAAAAACGATTCATTTTAAGGCGCTACTCACACTTGACCAAAAAATGTTTAATGCCAAAATGTTTTACTTCGAAAACGAGTTGATGTTTTAAAAGAAACTGCACCTGTATCTCCTCTGGTTATGGGTGCTGCCGTACTGTTACAGTTAAAAAAAACACTGTATAGTAATCGATACATTTCCAATAAACAATTTTTAACGAAAATCGGTGGCGTGACGTGATTAATGAATACGATTGGTTTACTTTTTGTATACAGGCTGTTTCAATGATATTTTAGGCTTTGGTATTAAGGTTGTTTGAAAATTTATAATTTTCTATGGTAATGAATTTGAAAACATCCTATTTTACAATCACACTAGCAATTAGCTCTACCCGTGTTTTCATTTAGTGTAGGCGCACACTAGGCGACACGCTACTAGACGCGACGATAGGCTGCGGCCGACAATTTTCATATATATTGTTCAAAGCTCCGCACACTTGGCGTCAGAGTCGCGGAGTCGCGACGACCAGCTAGAGGACTCGCGCGCGCTTGCTACTTGTCGCCGCGTCTAGTCGCGCTGTGCACGCGCGCACACGATGATAGTCGCGTGACCGCTGTGAGCGCTGTAGAAGATGCACGTGTTTATTTTATTGAGAATCTCTGAATACGACGTCTGTTGTTACGGAAGTCGTCCTATGTATCTATGTATGAGCAGTATGTTTCTATCAAAAGTTATGATTGGACTCGCCTCTGACTACTCCCTTGCTGGATATCTTCACAGCTGTGGATACTTAGTAAGAGATCCGATGATACCCATCATGGGGATATACGATTTATATAGTCATATAAATATTGCAATTCAGCGGGGCTATGCGGCCAGTGTCTTAAGACACTTCGACCCTAGCAGTTATGCTTACGGTCTTTAGATGATTCAACTGTTTATTTTGTTATTTTTTATCTCTGAATACGACGTCTGTTGTTACAACTGGTCGCCGACGCTAGCGACAGCCCCGTGTCTAGTCGCGACGAGATGCCAGATGCAAACGACAATGCCACGTCTTGTCGCGACGACAAGTCGCCCAGTTTGCGATGGCCCTTAATGTCGTACATAAAAGAACATGTAATTTATAGATGGTTCTCAGGGATGCCGAACAGATTTCCATCAAAATAAAATCTTGTTCCAGAGAAAAGGAAATATTTTTCTGCGGATAGTAAATAAACAGGCTTTATTATACCATACACACACTTTATTGTCAGTTGAAGAGTTCGTTCACTTCTGAGAATTTATCGAAGATACATTCATTTTCGTTGTTGTTTGTTACGTTCCTGTCGAGATTTGCTTTGTAGGTATTGATTTATTTCATAGGCTTATAGTCATCCTGGAAATACATTGAAAGTATCAATAGAATGATCAGTACTTTGAAAATCAGTGTTTGATGACCAATTTTTCACACCGCAACCCACACATTTTATTGTTATTTTCTATTAGGGTAGTAGTAGAGTACTGAGACTCCGCTGTCTGTCTGTTTGTCTGTCACCTGTCTCATGAACCGTGATAGTTAGACAATTGCAATTTACACAGATGATGTATTTTTGTTGCCGCTATAACAACAAATACTAAAAACAGAATAAAATAAATATTTAAGGGGGGCTCCCATACAACAATTGTGATTTTTTGCTCGTTCTTGCTCGATATTGATAACGACAACAGGTAGAGGTAGGCAACAGCTTGAAATATTCACAGAATATTTAGTTATATATTTACATTCAAAATATATAATTAAATTAAAATAAAACAAATATTTAAGCAAGGCTCCCATACAACAAACGTGATTTTTTATTTGCTCGTTTTTATAGATAATGGTACGGAACCCTTTGTGCGCGATTCCTACTCGCATTTGGCTGTTTTATTAGTTACTAGATGTTGCCCGCAACTTCGTACGCCTTACACTACTAAATGTGTAGATAACCTAGAAATAAAGCTAAATTCGGTTTTGCAACTTGACTTGACACCCCATTTTTATCCGATGATACCTGATTTATGGGATAAAAAGTAGCCTAGGTGTTAATCCAGGTTATAATCTACGTACATACTAAATTTAATTGATATCGGTTCAGCCGTTACGACGCGATTGAGTAACAAACAAACAAAGAAATAAATAAACAAACATTCAAACTTACGCATTTATAATATATGTGTAATTGATGAATCTTTTGCAGATAAGGAAATGTTTACATGTTAATAAAATTATTGGGTAAAACTATAAATTATTTATACAGTACCTAGGTAAGTACCTAGGTACTGTATAAATAATCTATTGTTATATAATTTAGTGAGATTGAATATGATAGATTGATTAATTTAAAACACTTTATTGCACTTATTAAACTAGTACAAAAGCGAACTTAATGCTAAAGAGCATTCTCTTCCAGATAACCTTTGTGTATTGTAGATATAGATGTGTAAGTAGTGCAGAGGAAAGGGAACTAATGAAAATTTGCACAGGACTAATAAAAATAGCATAATATACTACACAAATAAACTTACATAAATACTTTATATATTATGATAGACTAAACTGTACCAATATCAAACAAAATAATAGGTTAGAGAAAAAGTCTTTTCGCATTATAGTATGTATGAACTTCTAATAAAATCTCTTTGGCTATACTATTTGTATCTGGCTGGTTTTGGTATTATTCAAAGTTTAAATTTTAAAGAAGATAATTCCGAATTCAAATTAGGAAAATGTGTGATTTTAATTTGTAAAGATACTGTAAAGATGAGTGAATCTAATGAAGAAATTCGATACATTTTAAAATTTTACTACAAAAAAAGTAAAAATGCAACGCAAGCGGCGAAAAAAAAATTGCGATGTTTATGGACCTAGCGCAATGTCTGTGAGAGTAGAACAAATTTGGTTTAAGCGTTTTCAATCCGGAAATTTTGATGTCAAAGATGCACGTCGCTCTGGTCGCCCTATTACGGATAAAATTGATGGCATTTTTGAAAACGTGGAGCAAGATCGACATATCAGTAGTTACGACGTAGCTGAAGAACTGGGAATTGACCACAAAACAGTTTTGGCGCATTTGAAAAAAACTGGGTACACAAAAAAGCTCGACATTTGGGTACCCCACGAGCTCACTGAAATAAACCTAATGAACCGTGTACTCATTTGTGATTCTTTATTAAGACGTAATGAAACCGAACCATTTTTGAAGAAGCTGATACCTGGTGATGAAAAGTGAATCACGTACGACAAGAACGTGCAAAAAACGTCGTGGTCAAAGGCCGGCAGGCTTCACAGACTATGGCGAAACCCGGGCTTACTCGCAACAAGGTGATGCTGTGTGTGTGGTGGGATTGGAAGGTCATTATTCATTATGAGATCTTACCACCAGGCAGGGCCATCGATTCTGAACTCTACTGCGAACAACTGATGAGATTAAAGCAAGAAGTTGAGAGAAAGCGGCCGGAATTAATCAACAGAAGGTGTGTGGTTTTTCATCATGATAACGCTAGACCTCACACATCTTTAGCCACTCAGAAAAATTAAGCGAGTTTGGCTGGGAGGTGTTGATGCATCCGCCGTATAGTCCTGACCTTGCACCTTCAGATTTCCACCTATTTCGGTCTCTTCAGAATTCTTTAGGCAGTGTCAGGTTAACATCACGAGAGGACTGCCAAACCTACTTGTCGCGGTATTTTGATCAGAAGTCCCAAAATTTCTATAGCAATGGGATCATGTCCCTACCTACAAGATGGCAAAAAGTTTTCGAACAAAATGGTACCTACATACTTTTGATAAATGTAAATAAACTATATTGAAAAATGTTTTGAATTTTCTTAAAAAAAGCGAAGAAACTTTTTTAATATATACTTAATAATTGAGGAAGTGTTATAGAAAGATGAAGTTGCTTATTTTTGGTCGGTTTGCCCCAGAAGGTGCCTATATATTCTCAATCTGAATGCTGAAGTACTCTCGAAATAGTTTGGTGGTATATTACTCCAGAGACGAGTAGCGGTTATGGTGTAAGAGTAAGAGAAAGTAGCCGTGTTATGCTGTGGAGTAATCAATTGGAGACGACGCGACGATGATATTCATGACATACTATTGGGCATCCGATTTATTACTCCCGCGACTTCACACGCGTGTTTCGTTAACAATAAAGAGCCTATGACTTAATCGTGGCTATAGTATATCTATATATACATATTTCATCGAAATCGGTCCAGCCGTTACGACGTGATTGTGTAACAGACAAACAAACATCCAAACTTTCGCATTTGTAATGAACTAGGTTCCGCCCGCGACTTTGCACGCGTGCTTTGTCATTAAAAAGTAGCCTATCTGTTAATCTAGGTTGTGATCTACGCACATACCAAATTTTATCGTAATCGATTCAGCCGTTCCGACGTGAAAGTATAACAAACATCTATACAAACTTAAAAACTTTCGCGTTTGTAATATTAGTGGGATTATATTATTTTAATTTTTAAAATCTGACAATGCTTTTGTTGCAACTAAATAATCTATGCTTATACTTATCTATACTATATCTATCTATACTAATATTATAAAGAGGAAAGATTTATATTTTTGTATTTTTGTGTGTATGTGTAAACTCAAAAACTACTGGTCCGATTTCAAAAATTCTTTCACAATTGGAAAGCTAAATTCACCTTGAGTAACAAAGGCTACTTTTTACTCAACTGCGCAAAGAAGGGTAAAGTTTTTGTTGAAATACTACACGTGCGAAGCTGCGGATTGCTCAGCTAGTAATATTATAAAGAGGAAAGATTGGTCTTCTTATGTGTGTGTATGTTTGTAATGAATAAACTCTAAAACTACTAATCCGATTTGAAAAATTCTTTCATTATTAGAATGCTACATTATCCTTGAGTAACATAAGCTTTTTTTTATCCACCTGCGCAGAAGGAGAGTAATGTTTTTATTGAAAAACTACGCGTGCGAGGTTGCGGATTGGTCAGCTAGTTTATAATATTATTTGATTAAAGAAAGATTTGTACTTTTGTATGTTTGTAACGAATAAATTCAAAAACTACGGGTCCTATTACAAAAAAATGTTCACGATTAGAATGCTACATTATCCTTGAGTAATATAGGCTATATTTATAACGAAAGAAAAAAATAGGGAACCCTACTAAAACTTCAATAATGTAACCCAAGGTGTAATGTTTTTTTTACAGCTTGGGTTACATTATACCAGCCATAAAAAATGTTTAAAAAATAAATGACGACCCGTGCGATGCCCGGACGGGCCGCGAGTTTTATTTAGGTATAATTAAATTGTTATGTAATCATTTATTAATATAATTATTTTTTACTTCTAATAATATAAAAAGAAGAATAACAATTAAGTTTATTTCACCAAAATGAACATGAAACTTACATACTAAATTTAAAACTAGATCTCTTTACTGGTATCGAACTGTTTGCAACCTCACCAGGCTCTTTCAGTAAGAGTGTATCTGATGCCATAATGTCGGATACACTATTTCTGTCTGACCTAAAGTAAAACTTAAAATCTTGTTCTTATATGTAATGTAACCTACATACATTGTTTGTCTTCTTTCATAAGCATGATCTTTGTATGCCCTTATAATTCGTCAACCCAATCTGTGGACACCGGGGCTGATTATACATAAAGAACCTTATTTAGTATTAGCATAAAGTATCTTAATTGTATAATTGTTTGTTGTCCTCAATAAAGAAACATAGAATGAATATAACTAAAAACAAACTTAAAGGCAATAACAGTACATCATAGTAATAAAAACAGACAGATCATAATGGTAGAACCACGTACCAGTTTAAGTAAAAACTATAAGTAACTAGTGGTCCCGCCGAACTTCGTATCGGCTTGACATGCATAGGTATGACGCGGGCTGTCAATATAAGTCACCCTGGTAGAAATGTCAATTGTTGTCCCCAGCCATCATTATGTATGAGAAAATGAATGACTTCCACAAATAATTCAATACCAAAATTAGCCAAATCGCTCCACCCGTTTTCGAGTTTTAGCGAGACTAACAACAGCAATTAATTTTTATATATATCGACAATATATCTCGGGATAACTCCTACCGAAGCATCTGTTTCAAACGATATTCATTTTTTTTACATCCTCTTTGACGATATTTGCAGCACGCATTCTGTCAATTCTATGTCAAATGTAATAAGTTTACATTATAAAAGCGCTCAGGAATAATTTTATATGGTGGTTAAGTATTCTTAAATTTTCTAATTTTGCGCGCAATTTTCTTAATTTTTAACCTTCTCCTGACAATAAGAAATACAACAAAAAAGAATTGGCCAAATTGGTCCAGGCGTTGTTGAGTTATGCGCTTACCAACATATTTTGCGATTCATTTTTATATTATATATAAAGTTTACTTATACTGGTATGTGGTAGGACATAATGTAGGTAGGTACGTGGATAGAACTTTCCTATGTCGAGAGAAGCTCCATCCACACACCCACGTAAACGCTTATGATTCCTAAAAGATAAGTAGCTACTCAGAAGTGAAAATATTTAAAAAAAAAACCCGCCAAGTGCGAGTCAGACTCGCGCACGAAGGGTTCCGTACCATTACCTAAAAAAACGGCAAAAAAATCACGTTTGTTGTATGGGAGCCCTCCTTAAATATTTGTTTTATATTAATTTAATTATTTATTTTTAAAGTAAATATAATCTAAACATTCTGTGAATATTTAAAGCGTCTACCTGTTGCCGTTATCAATATTGAGCTAAAACGAGAAAAAAAAATCATGTTTGTTGTATCGGAACCTCCCTTAATTATTTATTTCATTCTGTTTTTAGTATTTTTTGTTATAGTGGCAATATAAATACATCATCTGTGAAAATTTCAACTGCCTAACTATCACGGTTCATGACAGCCTGGTGACAGATGGACAGACAGACAGACAGACAGCGGAGCCTCAGTAATAGGGTGCCGTTTTACACTTTGGGTACGAAACCCTAAAAAGTAGGTAAGTATTGATTTGGTCAACACTAGCATAGACATCAGGATTCCCTGTGTTTCTTTCAGGGACAATAAAAAATACTAACAAGGATTTTAAAAATAAATAATTATACATGATTAGGTATATCTTTACACGCTTATATAATATAAATAGGTAATCATAAATAGGTATGTTTTTATGTATCTTATTAATTCAAGAGGTTGCGTCATCAAAATCTTCCAAATTTAATTAAATGAATAGTCATCATCAAGGACAACTGAATATGTCTATGGATGAATAAATACAATACAATACCTGATTGAAGTACCACCATTTTCTTCCCAAAAATAAATCAACTCCAGAAGGACCCGTATTTTGGTAAGTTGGCCCAAGCGGATTGATGTTCATATGGTCACCGTCCATCTGAAACATTTTATTAATTGTTGATTGCAGGTCTTGTTATAAAGGTTTACTTATATTATCACAAGAAGATTGGCGAAACTGAACCTAAGCTTATAAATAATTGGTTGACTGTAAAGTCGGTTTACGGACGATAATTTTACGCGATAAATAACGAAAGAGAGATAGATGCGTCACAAGCCGAACGCTTAGGCCGATCGTGCCTCTCTATCGCTTGTTCCGCGCTTTCGCTTGCACGCTCGGCTGAGGCGGAACGTGACACTTTTTCTTGCGTGCAGCCGGTGTTCATTTATTTATAAGACGTTATCACGTCAAAATACGTGTATGACCATTGTTATACTCATTGTAAATTGATAGGATATTGTACAAATAAATGTGTGAAAAATATAGATTACTTGGACGTGTAACAAAACATCTCAATTTTAGGGACTTACTTTAAGACCGACTAACATAGCGATCCCTAAACGTAATTAGCAACTAAACACGTTTAAAGTTGACGTATACGTATGATTTTATAACTCTTTAAATCATGTTTAGCCACTGAATACGTTTAGGCATTGTTGCCCAAGTCGCCCTATATACGATCGGGCATTATTGCGCAAGTCGACTTATAGCTTATAACAGGAACGTTCTTATCATAATCGTTTTTCTTATAAAATTTGCAGAATTGTGCCTCTGTTATCTTTAGTTTATTTGCAACGATCTTTAGATAGTTCGACTGTTTCCTAACTAAATCTACACTAATAGTATAGAGGTAAAGTTTGTGAGTTTTGAAGTTTGTTGGTAATCTCAGAATCACGGACTCTCAGAATATACGGAACCGATTCTTATAATTATTTCACTGATAGAAAGAGTACACACACATACTATGAGTGCTATGGGCTATATTAAGATTTGATAAAAATTTGTTTTGAGTAGGTAGGTACTACTAAGTACTCAAATTTTGTAATTTAAGTCAAAAAAGCGTGCGACTTGGCGCTGACGAATATTTATTCAAATAGTGTATAAAAAAATGCATAAACGGTGCTTCGGAATATTTAACCTTACAGGGTGTGGTTTATTCATATTAAACTGAACATTCCATAAAAATACATAAAAAATAAATAAAATCTGAAAAAAACTTCACGATCTTTGTTGTTTGGCTTATTTTTTTGTTAATAGTTCTCGATCCGAGTTAATTACACTAGCTGACCAATCAGCAGCATCGTACGCGTAGTTTTTCAATAAAAATACCCTCTTTCTGCGCAGTTGGATAAAAAGTAGCCTATGTTACTCAAGATTATTGCAGCATTTTAATGGTGAATTAATTTTTGAAATGGGACATGTAGTTTTTTGAGTTTATTCGTTACAAAAATACAAATCTTTCCTGTTTATAATATTAGTGTAGTTATAAGCTTGCATTGCTAATCTTTTAGCTCAGAACTGAATGCCAGTTATGCATACACGTCACGCCAAACTGCAACTCAATTTGGCGTGGCGTGCAAGATAGCATAGTACTGGAACATGACGTTACATGAATTCCAGTATTGATTCTAAGAGCCAGCATAGGTTTCAAACGTTGTAGAATTTATCAGTGATCCCATATGAAATAACGTTAAACGATGCAACTTATCCTTACGTTGATTGTACCTAATAGGATTATTATGTCAGTTATGCCGCTAAGCTGAATCGTTTTTAATCAAATTACACGTAGAAAGATGTTAGCTTTAGCAAATTCGAACATTTTTTTTTAAATGAGATCAACTCTAGAGTAATTCTTTTTTTTTGCTTGGACTTTTCAATCTGATCACACCATCCCCATTCTATCATCGGACAACCAGACGCTCCGCGATGCGCCACCGCTAAATGGTAGACAAACGTCCCATACGCACAAAGCGGTATTCTTCCACCTTTATTATGCGCACCGCCAAGGAATGGAACGCCTTGCCTGAGTCTGTGTTTCCTCATAACTAGAACCTAGTCTTCAAGTCGCGAGTGAATAGGTTTCTTCTAGGCAAGCGTGTACCATCGTAGACTTAGTTGTCGCTTACCATCAGGCGAGATCGTGGTTAAACGATAGCCTATAATTAATAAAAAAAATCATTGTTAAAAATAAAACCATTAGTTTTGGAATTTGTTGCTATTTTTTTTATTTGTGATGCACTTGACCGACCACTATCTCACCTGATGGTAAGTGATGCTGTGATGGAAGATGGAGAACGCGTATGAGTTACAAATTTATGTTAAGTATTGATACTTTTATTATAATTTCATGTTGTAACACCGCATCTTCTCACGTCCTTTTCAATCACTGTGTAAAGGTTGCCTGAAATAAATTGCTTTTAGCGATAAGACCACTTAAAGTTGGTTTTGTTAACTGCACTGTAGAAGCCCAAGACACGAGCTCCATGCTTAGTACGGATCTCGCTGTTAAGCTCTTAAAAAAATTGTATCTGGTTTAAGTAACATGGCAAATGATGTATTTTTCTTTTGGCAGTAAACATTTTTATCATTTTAATCTTAACTTAAAGCGAGGAAGCCTGGAGGTGCACAACATCGCTGACAAGATGCAGGAGAGTCGGCTGCGATGATACGGTCACGTGAAGAGGAGGCCACCTGACTACGCAGGGAATTTGGCACTACAACTTTCCATCCCCGGTCGAAGATTTAGAGGTAGACCCAAGAAAAGGTGGAGAGATCTAGTGTCAAAATACATGAGCGAGTGCAAAGTTTCTGATGACGACGTCGAGGATAGAGCGAAGTGGAGAAGAACGACCAGGAAAGCTGACCCCACCACCATGTGGGATACATAGCTGGGAAGAGAGAGAGAATCTTATCTTATAGTTATTATTGATTTGGAGATTAAGAGTTGAATCTAAACTTACTGGCTCACGACTATATTTATTGGATATCCTCAGATCTCTCACTCAGTTCCAAACCCGTGCAGATATCGCAATGTTTGGACTTGCCTATGATGATATTCATTACGTTATCAATATAAGACCACAGTACCTTCGTAGCAAAGTGGATCGTTCCTAGCCAATACCAATCCATAAATATTAAAAGTGGAATTTTCTCAGTTCAGTTCCATCGGTACGAGCTATCCGGTCGAGTAATGTATTGCATTTTAAGATAAGGGAGGTTGCGAGGTATTTCCCACTGTAATCTGATAGAGTTGGCTTGTAACGAGAAACGTTTTATGTTATAGGACTGAACATGAAACTTGCCTTAAATGTTTGAACCTGCAAAAATGTTTGAGGAACCCTGAACTAAAAACGGTGTTTAAATGTTTAAAAGCTTAAAAAAACTTACAGCATGATTCCACATCCAATTTTGCTTGTATTTGTTTTTGAATATGGTGTAAGGATTGCCAGAGTTTCTCTCGTACTCATCAGAGGTGTCAGAATCACTACTCGCAGAGAGTTCGTAGCTTCGCTGGCGATATTTTGAACCAGACCTTTTTCTTCGGAAGTCGACCTGCTACGATACAATTGATATAATTATAGTTATCTTATTGTGTCCTACTACAGGGCAAAGGCCTATATAATCCACGTACGTACTGAATTTCATCGAAATCAATTCAGCCGTTAAGACGTGATTGAGTTACAAATAAACAAATAAATAAATAAATATCCAAACTTTCGCGTTTATAATATTAGTGTGATCAGTCTTAATGTTGTTAATTTGATGTTGTTGTATATCATCATCATCATCCACAGCCTGCTTCACCCATTGTTGGGTATAGGCCTCCCCAAGTTTGTGTCATTCAGCACGATCCTGTGCTATTCTCACCCACTGACGGCCCGCGACCTTTACGATGTCGTCCACCCCTCTCGCTGCTGGACGTCCTACCCTTCTATACCCGCTCCGCCACCATTCAGTCACTGCCCTGCTCCATCTATCATCAACACGTCTAGCCAAGTGTCCCGCCCGAGACCATTTGAGCTCCATAACTCGAATCCCAACGTCATGAACCTTCGTTCGTCTTCGGATCTCGACTTTTGGAACTCGATCTAACAGTCTGATTTCCGGGAATTGCTTTCTGTGCAACTCTTAACCTGTACACAGCCTCCTGCGTGAGCGTCCATGTCTCGGTACCGTAGGTCATGGTGAGCATAACACATTGGTTGAATAAGCGGGTCTTCAGACACTGTAGACTTTTAGGCGACCTAAGGATGTCGTCTAACTTGCCAAATATTGGATATTTTTAGAGATCTCTTTCTGGTGATGCTCTTAACCAAACGATTGTTGTATACCATCATCATCATTAGCCGGAAGATGTCCACTGCTGAACATAGGCCTCCCTTTTAGATCGCCACAACGAGCGGTTGGTAGTCGTTTGTCGGTCCACCTTGTGGGGGGCCGGCCTACGCTGCGTCTTCCAGTCCGTGGTCTCTACTCGAGAACCTTTCTTCCCCAACGGTTATCGGTTCTACAAGTGATGTGGCCTGCCCATTGCCATTGGTGCCATTGTTGTTTATACGGGGTTTTAATATAATTCTGATTCTAATAAATAATCAACAAAAATCACCAACCAATCAAATGTATTTTTGAAAGTAAAATGAGGGGGTTACATTTGACGGCTGTATCTGTCTGCAGCATCATAATTCCCAAATGGATGGACCGATTCGGATGCGGTTTTCTATAATAAAAAGCTAATTTAACTGCGGTGGTTCTTAGCTATGAGTGATAAAGATCAGGTCAACCGTTCTGAAGACTATTAGCACTTTTCCATTTCAGCCGTAAAATGGTTACATTTTTAACTCTCTGGTTTTTCAAGTGACGGGGGCTTAACGATAGCATTACCGCACTGGTTACGCTCCACTAATACTTTAACTACATTTTTAAGACTAGTAGAGTTCCTTGTGAAAGGGCTCTCGCGGGGAAGAATTACCACCATACTTATATTTGCCGCCAAGCAGTATTATTGTGTTTTGGTTTAATAACTATGGTTGTCGGTGAAATAACAGGCACATGAGGCTTTACACCTGTATGCCTCATGTTGATGGACGCAAGGCAATTCGTAATAGTGCACGATTCAAAGGTGCATGACTCACGAACCAATGCTATGTTATAGTCGATGTTATGTTACTACTTAACATAAACTGCTTAATGCAACTCCAAGTCGTATAAAAAAACCGGCCAAATGCTAGTTGGGCTCGCGCACGAAGGGTTCTGTACCGTTATCTATAAAAACGGCAGATAAGTTACGTTTGTTGTATGGGAGCCCCATTTAAATATTTGTTTTATTTTAATTAAATTATTTATTTTTATAGTGAATATATAACTAAATATTCAGTGACCATTTCAAGCGTCTACCTGTTGCCGTTATCAATATCGAGCTAAAACGAGCAAAAAAATCACGTTTGATCACGGCCCCTTTAAATATTTATTTTATTGTTATAGCGGCAACAGAAATACATCATCTGTGAAAATTTCAACTGTCTAACTATCACGGTTTATGAGATACAGCCTGGTGACAGACGGACAGTCATACAGACAGAAACAAACATACAGACAGCTGAGTCTCAGTAATAGGGCACCGTTTTACCCTTTGGGTACGGAACCCTAAAAACTTGGCATTGCATAGCGCCCGTAATCCTGAGATTTCCAGGTGAAGTGTTATATACCTGTAATTTCACCAGCACTCATATTTTTCAAGCTGGACTTAATAATACAAAAGTATAGTATTCGTCCTTTACAAACGCTTTTTTACTAACAAAAACCCGCATTGTAATCTATTCATCATATTTGGAAGCTTTTCTAATTTTTTCCTGCACTTTTGTTAGGGTTTTTAGCAGAGATAACTTATTAAAAAAAAGCAATTATTGATGTACGTACGTCGTTATTTTCATCAAAATATTTTGTATCTGGAACTAACCTGAAAGGAGATATTAAATAGTAGATTATTAAACGCGGGGATAAAGCAGTGTCTTACGTCACGGGCGCTATATTGAATTCCAAACGTAACGAAAGATTCTAGAGTTAACTCACGAGCAGAACGAGGGAGTTACTAGAATCCTAAATGCAGAGAGGGATATAAGCACGCCCAAGATGCAGACAGCTTCATCCACGAGAAGAATACTCTACTTTTCACACTTTCTGCGATACAATAAAAACCAATACAGCCGAAACGTCGACATAACAGACAAATAAGGTACATTCGCGATTATTACCCGTTTTAATAATTAATGATCGCGAAAACTTGAAAAATACTGACAAAAACCAAATCTAGGTTGGTACATTCTATGCAGAGGTTAGTTCAATTTACGAATAAGTTCTTATTGTGTGGGTCTCTTTGGTTAAAATTTTAATACAGACGAGGTTCCAAATTCAAATCACATTATGCCCGTGAAGTCATAATGAAATTTAGTAAGGTACGTTGAGGTATGTTCTATCGGTTTTTAGTTGTATTTGGAAGATGTTGGCAAAATTTTTTTTGCACTAAAGTTACAGTAGCTAGCACAATAAATTATAGTGAAAATTGATTGCAAATATATAAGCTATAGATAGAATATGTTTTATGTAGTTATAAATGAAACAACTACTATTTATTGGGTGTTTAAAATATGAATAAAATTTTAAAACCTTGGGAAACATCGGATATTCATGGGTAAAGATCGGAATAGCTTCTAAAATCGCCATTGAGGCTTACAACACAGAGTTCATAGAAAGAGAATATCCGATTTTATACCTTCTACAAGATTATCCTTGGAAATTTTGATATTGTAAAAAAAATCACCTGGACCAGTAATTTTTATTTTTTTTTGTTTTGGAAGTCCGATCTTACCCCACTAGACCAAATCTCAAATTGACGTGGCTCTCAAACTTTCGTGTTCCGGATCCTGATAAGATTTTCTTTCAGTCAAAATTATTTATCTTTATGCAGATTGAAGCCTAGATAGGTTATACTTTTATGTGTTGGATATATAAATAAAACCGTACAATTTATTACGACCTCCGTAGCGCAGTGGGCGAATAACCGGCTGAGACGCAGGAGGTAGCGGGTTCGATTCCCGCCGTGGAACAAATGTTTGCATGATCTACAGACATTTGTTCCGGGTCTGGATGTATTTCTATATATTATAAGTATGTATTTACAAAAAAAGTATATATGTATTCTATCAGTTATCTGGTTCCCATAATACAAGCTCTGCTTAGTTTCGGGCTAAATAGTGCTGTGTGAAATGTTCAGCAATATTTATTTATATATTTATTGCTGAATAAACTTTTATTAAACTGATTATTTATATTACTAATCAGTCTTAGGTATTGAGACCAATTATTTGTCCTTAGACATTAAAATAACATCTTAAATCCTTCTGCGATTACGATGTTGCCCGCAGTGACTTTCTTTCGTATTGACGCGGCATTATGACCCTACAAAGAAAATGTTTTAATAAGTACAGACCATATATTTATAAAACTAATTATCTATTTAAAATACACAATTTTATGTTCGGCCCGTAAACGGCATCTTAATAATCTATTAACAATAATAATATCTTATTAAACTTTAATTAAAAGCAATAAAATATAAATAAATTCACGTTATAAAATAAACAAAATACACACCGACTTCATGAGAAGTTTTGTTTATAAACCAGCTCAGCTACATAACGATAGATTGCAACACCACGAAACATGGAGGTTAAAGTTCGGATTAAAATAAAGTTTGACCACCACATGCATTTTCACTCCAGTTTATGATAGGATTATTTTTAGTCCGAACTTCACCTATTAATATATGCTTGGGGAAAGCCCGGATCTCAGCCAACAACCCTATTTAGCCTATTTTAAACAGAAACATCAAAAGACACCACATATCCTGATAACTCAAAAATGTATTGTTTGTCAAAATAGCTAATACTCACTAAAAAATCCAGCAAAATGTTGTTTGGGGTAAATCCGGATCTCGTAAACTATCGTTTATGGCGACACTCCCAGTATATCATGCATAGCTCACACCCGATGCGTCGGAACCACCAACACTGTCTTCCCCCATTTACGATCTTACCCCAACGCACCTTACAACTTTGCTCCTGGCTCAGCCGTAGGGCTATAATCACCTGCTTTCGGTGAAGTTTATATGACATAATATAATATGACATTGTAGAGCAGTGGTGTAAAAAGTAGTTTATGTCCCGTCCTGGGACAAACAAACGGATAAGGGTAACGGACTAACAATCTAATAAACGGACAGAGATTCATAGTTACTTTCGTATTTAAAATTTGTATGGATAATACCGGACTCGACTACAATTGCAGCGCCTTGCAGGGTGCATGTGACTACATAATGGATGACATTATGTGATTACTAGCTGCCGCCTGCGGCTTCGCACGCGTTGTTTTTCAATAAAAACATTACTTTTTTTCTGCGCAATCGGGTAAAAAGTAGTCTATGTCGTAAGCCCGGTCATAATCTGTATACCAAATTTCATCTAAATCGGTCAAACCGTTTAGTAGTGAAAACTTAACAGACAGACAGATAGAGGGGCTGAGCTCCTTTCGAATTTATTATATTAGTAAGGGTAAATTTATATCGTACAACTTGTTCTGTAATTAATTACCTACAAATATTACCAATTAACAAAAAAAAAGATTTAAAACGTTTGGTGTAAAAGTAATGGAAGTTTTTTTCTCAAGACTGTTTTAAACAATCTATAGATTTATAAACACCGGAAAATCTATTCTTACTCGTCTAAGATTTCACGAGCATCGTTTTCTTCAGAGTCCTGAAATAATAATAAAAATAAATGTTTCACGTTACATTTTTATATAGCTGCAAAAATTAGTTTATTCACGAAATCTCCACCGGTTCGTAGAAGCGTTAAAATCTTTTATTTATTAAAATCACAGGGATCACTTTCAAACGTAAATTATACTACCTGTTCCTTCGCGACGAAGCCAGGAAAGGCATTAAACAAGGCTTGTTGTTTTTTTAATGATCCTTTTAGAATACATAACAATAAAGAAAATAAATTGCGTCATAACTGTAATATTTTTGAATGAGTTCAGCAATTTCAATCCCAAGTATTTCTATCATCTAAATAATCCGACATTTAATATTAGGCTTTTTTATATAGATTTAGTTTGATAACGTTTTTAAATTTGTTAAACTTTCAATTTTTGTACATCACTCACATCACGAGTTTGTTATAAAAGCGTGCACCTAGCCCAATAAACGTTTTACTAGCCTTATGGATTCTGCAAGAGGCAACATCATATTTCTAGTATTAAAATTATGATTATCGCTTTTTTTCTTAAATTATTAATTATTATTATTTGGACGTACATCAGATTTCCATAAATGTGTTGACAAGGAAATGTCATAATATCTATCATATCATAATCTTTAAACTTATGGCGTAACGACTCTCTGGGGCCCAAATTATAAATTGCATGAACAGCTCTCTTCTGCAGCACAAAAACGGTGTTTATATTTGCAGCACTCCTCCACAGCAGTATACCGTATGACATAATCTTGTGGAAGTAGCTGAAGTAAATTAGTCTAGGTGTGTCTACGTCTATAAAAAGACGAATCTTTTTGACTGGGTATGCCGCAAAACTAAGTTTCTTTGACAAATTATCAATGTGATGCTTATTGAAGCTTATTATCTAGGGTTATACCTAAGAATACGGTAATAAGAGTCAACTCCTCGTCTTTGATTTTTATATCTGCTCTAACTTGTGTAACATTAGGTAGTACAAATCTAATACACTTTGTTTTCTTTTCATGTAGATTAAGATTGTTTACATCGAACCATTTTACGACCTTAGAGATTGCATTGTTTACATCGTCAAAATCGGTTTGTCGTCGCTTTAATTTAAATAAAAGTAACGTGGCATCTGCAAACAATACAACCTCATGATCATCCTTTACAAGATGGGGAAGATCATTAATATATACTAAAAACAAAAATGGTCCCAGAATTGATCCCTGTGGTACTTACAGCTATTTTAACCGGAGAACGCTTTTCATTCACGTCAACTCTTTGCACTCTGCCACTTAAATAAGAAGTGAGAAAGTCTAGAGCAACGTTCCTAATGCCATAATGGTGTAGTTTCCAGATCAATGTGTCATGGTCTACGCAATCAAATGCCTTGGACAAATCACAAAAAACACCTAAAGCGTCAGAAGTCCTGTAGCCGGACAACTACAACAAACTACAGGCTTAAACACGGGCAATTTATTTTATATCATTTGATAAGAGTTGTAATTGTCCGATTACAAGGGCTCTTGGCACCGGTGGGGAGGTAGCGGTGGGGATTTCGAGAATATACCAAAAAAGGGGCTTGCCTCGCCTAGGTACGCGGCGAAGTCGTAAGGTACACGCGACTATGCTTAAATACTAAATGAAAATGCATATCTGAATCACAACGGTTTTATTACAGACATCTACACGTTGCCTTCCTCTTGGAGCAGTAGTTCAGTGTTTCCAACCCTATCACAATGAAAAGCAGTATGTTAACCACAAAAAAAAAACAGTACAATGAACTTTTTCAGAAGATGAGAGGACTTTTTATCCGTTCGTTTGCTAAATTAACATATCTAGTGGTTTGCCCCAAACTGAGATCTTGCGAGTCTCATATAAAAACAAAAAAAATATATGTACCTAATCTTTGAGTATCAAAATAGTGCCACAAAATGCATAACCAACTACTTGACCTAGTTTCATTCAAATTACAGGTAACGCGAGTTCATGTAAATTGGTTCTCTTTTATTGGGGTAAAAATTGCAGTTATTCTGGATTTCAGACTTTTGCCTATATTTGTGCCACGAAATCTACACACATATCAAATTACAGCCCTGTTAGGTTAGTGGTTTACCCTGTCAATTTAGTAAAATTACTGTTTTTATTATGGCTAATAACATAAAAACTACAAGGTAAACTCTCAAAATAAAAACGGTTTCCAAATGTGATTACAAAGACCTTTTATTAGACGTGCCATTTGAGCGGACATTCCCATTTTGTTTATTTTTACTTCTCTTGAACCCCAATTTCTAAACGTTCCCCCCACATTTTTAGTTCATTTAGTCACACCATAATTGTGCCATCACTACCTACTTATTTACCAAACGCGATGATAGGATACACGCTTCGAAAGTTGTCCTCGGACAAACAAAAATGCATACATACATACATACAACGCCGAATTTCCCAAGTTAATTTGGAGATATAATAACATATAATAATAAAAATAAAATTTGCTTTGTTACATAATTATAGTTTTCAGATAAATTTTAATACCAATTTTTCAACAAGATTAAAAATTTAACGTACCAAAAGTTCAATTTTCCTGCAAACATAAACAATTATTTTATATTGAATTCTTTGTTGCACCATCAGCCCCGTAAAAGGTGTAAAAATATTAAATAAGGATGAGAATTAAATGCTAAAAGCTTTTTCTACCGGTCATCCATGACAGGTGAAAAACATACGTTGCCTTGCTTAGTATTTAGAAGTATGTACCCTGTAAGGGCGTGGCAAGGTTAACAAACAGCATAAAGATATTAATTACGAACTAAAATTATCATAGGTAAAAAAAAACCTTGATTAAATTAACTTATCTTCAAAAAATCGTTTAAATTATAATACCATTTGTTAACGCGCCGGCGAACCCTGAGCGCAACTTCAATTCGGCCGCGTCAAAAACGTCGGCCTGAATATCGCTATCCCTGTTTAGTGACGAAGTTTGGCCACGCAGAGCGACAGTGATAGCAATAGAACGATTCTAAATTTGATTAGATTTTGACCGTGTTCCGTAATACCAAAAATGATGACAGAAAACTTGTTGTAATTTTCTCATTGTGTTATTATTCTGTAACTAGACGATATAATCTATGTTCCCATGACTAGGATACGTAAGATGTTGTTGTTTTTAATACGAAACAATTAGGTTGAAAACAGGTATTTTATGACGTAAAAACGTGCAGAATGCGATACGCTTCTATTTCATTTTAGGTAAGTATTTTAATCTAATATATGGTTGGGAACCTAGATAAATACTATTCAAATTAAAATAATACCTTATCAAGGTAGAAATATGCTCCAATAAGAAATGATCTTGGTAGTACGTGTTGTATGGGCGATTGTCCCTCCGGTGTCCCTTAATAAGTAACTTTCTTAGCTTTATACTAAATGTTTGATCTTTACATTCATTTTTGATCACAATTGTAATTTTATTCTTTATTTTTTACATTTAATATTGGCCTTTCCTGTATATTTCTAATCTGGGTACTACAGCAATATATATGTATGTATTTGCGGATTTACGTCACATTCGTACAGTTCTATTACATTACATGGTAAAGTTAAAATATTCCATTGAGTGAAATGCGGGCGGCAAATGATGCGTTGGTGAATGTTCAGGATTATTCTTAGACATTTTTTCTGCATTACGAACTAAACTAACTTAATTAGGTACTAAAAGAAAACGAATAGAATGAACGATTTATCTTCTAGCCTAACAAAATAACAACTCATACAATATAAATAAATAAATATAGTGATACTAGCTCCTTCCAGCGGCTTCGCACGCGTTGTTTGCCTACAAAACACACACAATCATACACAATATATTTTCTTTTCTAATGTCTTTTTTGTAGTGATGTGTGTTGCTGCAATATTAATGTAAGCAAATGCTTATTATAATAAGGCCAGTCTTTCCTCGATAAACAATTATTAATAGTAGGTGAAGGTCCTGTTTAGAGTTCCGTACCCAAAGGGTAAAACGGGATCCTATTACTGAGACTCCGCTGTCTGTCTGTCCGTCTGCCACCAGGCTGTATCTCATAAACCGTTAGACAGTTAAAATATTTACTGATGATGTATTTCTGTTGCCGGTATAACAACAAAAAGGGGGGCTAAATACAACAAAAGTAATTTTTTTGATCGATTATGTTCGATAGTGATAACGGCAACAGGTAGACGCTTGAAATATTCACACAATATTTAGTTATATTATCAATTTAAAAATAAATAATTAAATTAAAATAAAACAAATATTTGTAGGGGCTCCCATACAACAAACGTTATTTTTTTGCTCGTTTGTTATAGATAATGGTACGGAACCCTTCGTGCGCGAGTGCGGCTCGCACTTGGCCAGTTTGTTAGTTTTCATATTAATATTTGTACCCTATTTAAATGTATATAACTGTAGTAGATAATAGTTGATTATATTTTCGTCTCTATTTAGATGAAGAGAAAGATCATTGCTAGCTAGGTATAGCTAAAATAGAGATCCCTCGCGTCTACATCACAAGTTTTAAACTTAGTTAGAGTGAGGAGTCAAAACTGTGGAACTATGTCAAATCAAGGTCTTTTGTAATATAAATCTCTTCATACGAATATACATAACATATGTTATACGTGTATAATTACTATGTAAGACCTTACTGAATAAATACATGTTTGTTTTGCGTTAGTCCAGGTTACAATCTACGTGCATACCAAATTTCATCAAAATCAGTTCAGCCGTTACCACGTGATTGAGTAACAAACAAACATCCAAACTTTTAAATTTATAATATTAGTGTGATTTTAATATATCTTATAAAGTTAAATGAAAAGCTCAAGTGGTAAAATAGTGACTATGCATAGAACGTTATAATGTTTAAATTATACAGTCGAATCATCTAAAACCGTTGCAAACGATCTATAGATAGCTCAACTACAGATCACTACCAGGCGGAAGTGTCCTCAAGACACTAGCTGCATTGCCCCGCTGAATTGCAATGCCTATGCGTTGACCCAGATAAGCCCCAGCTCTCGGATCACACTTCGACCAGACGCCCAAAAAGAATTTTGAAAATTTAAAGAATTAACTAAAAAATTAGAATATAATAAACAAGTGGTTCGCCCAAAACTGAGATCTCGCGAGTCTCCCATAAAAACTAAATATATTATTCGTTAAAGATTTTGACTATAGTGTGACCATTAGTGCTGTGCACTCCCTGAGGTATGCGCGCGGCGAGACGGGGGGGAGAATCGACTGCTGCGCTCTGTCAGTTCGCCGTCAACGCTCGTGGCGGCAGGTAGTGTTATTTGTATCGGACTGTCTATGTCAGACACACATGAGATAAATATTCAAAGCTGGGTCGTGCGATAATATTATCGATTCATTCATATTAAATTTGCAAGACTGATTCAAGTTCCGGTGGCGAAGTGGAAGATGAAGATGATGACGAAATGGAAGATGAAGTTGAAACAGAATTTATGTCAGAATAACTTTCGTTAGAATATATAATTGTTTATAAATATAAAAAATGTTCAATAAAACAAGTCCTTTGAATTATAAGTTTAGTTCTTATTTATCATTTGCATATTTTTAATAAAATATGAGTATATTTAAGTTACATTTTAATCAACTAAGTAAGTATAAAATATAACAGATAGATAGCCTCTGACCATCGTCCCGCCACAAGTCTTGCCTTAGAAATGCAAACTGATATCGTAAGATATGTCCGACATGTATTGATCTCATGTGAACTCATGCAGTTTTTTCTTTGCCTCCCACCTCGCCGCGCATACCTCAGGGAGTGCACAGCACTAATGGTCACACTATATCAAAATAGTGCCTCGAAATGAATAGCCAAATTAATTGACCTACAGTTTCATTCAAATTTTAGTTATCTGGAGGTCATGTAATTTGGAAATGTTTTTTGGAGTTTAAATAGCTGTTATTCTGGGTTTCAGAATTTTGCCTATATTTGAGCCACACAAGCTACACGCGTACTAGATTACAGCACTGTGGGGTAACTGGTGTACCCTGTGAATTTTGCCAAGTTCAGTTTATATTAAGGTTAATAACTCAAGAACTGCGAGAACTAAACTGAAAATAAAAAAGGGTCGAAATGTACTTATGACGACCTTTCATTTGACGTCCTACTTGACCTTATAGTCTCATTTTTTTACCTTCCTTGATCCCCAATATCTCAACAATCCCCTCAACGCTTCTAAAGTTATCCTCGGACATATAATCATACATACATATATACATTCATGCTTACATACATAACTAAATATTGCTGGACATTTCACACAGCGCTATCTAGACCCAAACTAAGCAGAGCTTGTACTATGGGAACCAGATAAATGATAGAATATTTATGTAAATTTTTTTTCGTAAATACATACCTTTAATATGTAGAGAAACAACCAGACCCGGAACAAACATCTGTAGATCATGCAAACATTTGTTCCGCGGCGGAAATAGAACCCGTTACCTCTTGCGTCTTAGCTGGCTATTGGCCCACTGCACCACGGATTTCGTCACATACATACATACAACGCTGATTTGCCCAAGTTGATTTGGAGATCTCGCTTCGCTCGATTAATTATTCTCTAAATGCCCAATGGTATGAATTTTATTGTGTTCTGCAATTGAAATCCTAAGTGCAAAAGACTGTGACAAAGCGTTCTACTAATCCCACTTTCATATGAATGTAGCGTGTATTTTATTTTCATACAAGTAGTGTGGCTGTCGTGCGAGATCCGATAGCTCAACAGGATACTTCTATGCTAGTGTACTGAACGCCGAAAACAGGGATGCATGTATGGCATTCAGAGTGAAGTCCGTGCATTCAGGCCTTGACCTAATAAAGTAAGCTTTATAATCGTAACTGATATGAATTTACAAATTATTTAATAACATCCTTAGAGCCGACTGGGGGTGTTTTTCTTTATATTTAATAAATAAGAACTACATACGTACGCAGCCGACTAGTTTTTGATAAAATTGTAATGTATGATAGGAATTAAAAACAAGAACCAATCAAAAATGGACAAAGAAAAAATATTAAAACATAGATATAATATAAAAAGTTGACATGTCGTGAATACTCCTCTCTTTTACAAAATCTAAATTGAAAAGAGTTATACTAACCTTTTAGGATTTAACTTCTTAGGGTTTATCTCTATAACAAGCTGAAAAACATAAAAAAAACATTGATAACTTACATGTATAAACGGTTACAGAATATATAAATATAATTAAATTACATAAAATGAAACATTACCAGAGGTCGACTGAAACAAAAATGTAACAGGATTACGAAAGAACAAAATAAATATGGCTAGATATCAATGCGAGTTTTAGAGCGCAAGGTGATGTTGCTTTTTAAATCATTATGTAACTGAAATTTGGTTGAAGTTCACATCATCTTTCAGCATTTAATTTTTCTCGTCCAGTATTAGAGATACGCCTGCCTTAACCGCTTCCAGTCATTTCTGTTCCGCTTCACGTCCATTGCTGACCCACTACTGAATATAAATAAAATATATTTTGGTTAAATTGGTGCATTTAATAAAATTTTAGTTAGTAAACAACAGATTTTTTTTATTGATGATAGCCACGAGCTTGGCCACTACCTCACCTGATGGTATGATGGAAGATGGAGCACGTTTGCCTAGGAAGAACCCATTCACTCTGTACTTGAAGACTCCGAAATTATACTGGTTCGGGAAACATACGCCGGAAGTGAGTTCCACTCCTTACTTGGTGCTAACAAGAAAAGTTGAAGCAAATCGTTTGGTACGGCAAGGTGGTATGCCGGCCAGGTGGTACTTCTCGGTACGTCTGCTTGTCTGGTGGTGGAAGGCGTAAAAAACTGAAAGTCGGCTACTCGGCGTCTGTCTCAAGACTTTGAGAAAGCGTTCTACTGTTCTTCTCAGTTGTTACACTCTTGGCAGAGTGGTCGTGGTCGTCACTTCGGGGGTAGTGGCACGCTTGGCAATCCTTCGCCACTCCTTCGTATTGCTGCTTTTCTGGCGCACTCGTGTAGGGGACCGTCGAGCGCTGCTTTGATTTGGTCCGTCCATCTCATTGGCGAGCTACCGCGTGGTTACGAACACTCAACGTTCCACTGCACCACAAGGCGCTCAATGGACACCTATCCACGCCACGTTCTACGCTATGAATATAGCGTGTATTTTGTTTAAAAAAAAATAGAATCGCTACCATTATCAAAATAGAAAATATGATTATGTATTTCATTTTACCTATTTCTCTTTTCAGCTTCTGTAATAGCATGCTCCAACGCTGTCTGAAAACAATTGAATTGACCAATTGTTGTGTACTCATTCATAAATAACGTTATTATACCAACATCATTTGTATTCGCGAATTAATTAATTCATACCAATAAATTATTCGCTTTTCTGAAATCGCTGTATAGCACTCGATCGTTTTTGCCGTATCTGAAAGCAATAAATTAAATATTTGAACTGATGTTTGCTATTAACTCATCCAAATTAATATAAAGATACTTAAACGATATTATTAATAAAATATTTCTACATCGCTTTCATAGTAAATTTAACAAGCTATATAAATTTAATTAAAAACGGAACTGTTATTCTGACCATAATAACAAATTGATTGCTACCTCATTCATCAAAATCTTAGGAGTAGAAAAGTTTAGGCGCTACGGTAGAACATACATTTACATATAGTGTACTAAAATCATAACCCTTTCATTTGGCTTTGCCGTAGTTAGTTAAAAATGTAGTCTATATCACCCGGACTCGCTGTTGCCACTTGTAGACTTGATAAAATTAGTAAATCGTTTAAAGGGTAAGGTGTTAATTTTTATAACAAACTCCAAAGTGATGTACAAAAGTTGACAATTAACAAATGAAAAACGCAATTAAACAAAATCTTTATAAAAAAGTCTACTACAAAATATCGGATTATTTAGATGATAGAGAAGCTTGGGATTGAAATTTCTCCAACTCGTTCAAAATGTTACAATTTAGACGTAATTTATTTCCTATATTGTTATGTATTCTAAAAAGATCATAAAAAAACAACCAGTCTTGTTTCTTGCCTTTCTTTCCTGGCTTGGTCACGACGCGAAGGAGCAGGCAGTAAAATTGACGTTTCAAAGTGATCCTTGTGATTTTAATGAATAAAGATTTTCATTTTGACTAATACCATTGATGAATCACCATAATAACGAATCGATCGACACCTCATTCATCAAAGTCGGATGAGTAGTTCAGGCTTTACGGTGGAACATAAGTAAAAACATGTATAACCAGGGATGTTGCGAATGCAGATTTTATGACATCTACGAGTGCAGAGGCAGATGCGAATGTTTTAAGGCTCATATCCGCGGATGCGGAATCATATGCGGATCTTAACATTTTTTGTAAGAAACGTTGTACGACCCTTGCGAGAGTATGTCTTATTGTATAATTTACAATGAGCCTTATCCTTGTCATGTTCATCTTCTTTAAAAAAGTTCAAATTTCACGTAATGTAGGTTGTGACATTGCATATTCACTTGCTCAATAAACTAACTGCAGAAAACTCGCTTCGTATATCAACATACAATACTCACTGTTTACTCACAATAACTCTCAAAAACTGCAATGTACATACGATAAGCGCAAGTGAACATGCTATGATTGATTTACGAGATACAAGTGATAAACAATAACAAACGCGTCGGATCTTGCCACCGAAATCTTTGCTCCTATTGGTCAATTACCACGTGCTCACGGCACGTGCCACACACAAGCCCCACCCAATTTCTTTCTTGTCGCGACCTGCGCTGCAACTGCATCCACATCCGCATGAACATCCGCATCGATTATTGCGAATGCAGATGCCCAAATCCATACGACGACCTCCGTGGTGCAGTGAGCGAATAGCCGGTTGAGACGCAGGAGGTAGCGGGTTCGATTCCCGCCGCGGAGCAAATGTTTGCATGATCTACAGATATTTGTTCCGGGTCGGTTGTTCCTCTATAAGTATATTATAAGTACATGTATGTTTTTACAAAAAAAATGTATATAAGTATTCTCAGTTATCTGGTTCCCATAATACAAGCTCTGCTTAGTTTGGGGCTAGATAGCGCTGTGTGAAATTTCCAGCAATATTTATATTTATTTATTTTATATTTATGCGGATGCTCCGCATTTGCGGATGCGGATGCGAGTATCCACAACATCCCTGACACATACATAGACTGCTAAAAAACTTCCTTTTGGCTTTTGGCATAGTAAAATGTATTCGTGAACCCAAGAGCTCGTAGTGCAAAAATTATTTAATCGTTTCTTTTGAAACAACTTTACACTCAATAATTTTTTTGAGTAATTTAACGTGTCCTATGCCAATGATTTTACTTTTAGACAGTAGAAAATAACTTTAGAACGTACTGACGAGTCTGAGGATCCATACTTTTTGGGTTGTTTTATCGCATTCAGTTAGTTATCGTGAGAATGAACGGCTGGGGCAATTTTGGAATCTTTTTGTCTGATCTGAAAATCCCCAGTTTCAATCTAAGTAAAATGGGAATCAAAAGAATTGAATACACGAGTTGGAACAAACAATGAGATTTGCTCAGAATTGAAAATAATCTTTATATAGAAACCCCATACGTGACCTTGTTATGAACTGAATTTTTATTTAGAATTCTCGATAACCGCAATGTTTATTTTTAATTTAATTGTACAATGTTGCCAGGACTAAGGAATTGCTATATTTCTTCAGATACAATATCTATCAACTTTTTTTACCAAACTCTTTATGTTTTCTTCTCAGAACCCCGAATCACAAGAGAGACATTTTCAGTTAGGTACCTTGATTCTTTATAAAGACGGACAAGAGGGAACTCGATTATTAAGAGCAGATGTGTTCCTTGTGTGTATACCTATTTCTGTTATTCGGTTTGAAGGGTATGGTTGCCGGTAAAATTACAGGCACATGAGGCTTTACACGTATGCATACAAACATACACATACGTATACTTTACATGTATGCATCAAATTTATGGACTCAGGGCAGTGCATCGTAGGGCACGTTTCTATTTTTTTATTGATGATAGCCAAGCGCTTGATCATTCTCACCTGATGGTAAGTGAAGGTGTGATCGAAGAGCACGCTTGCCTAGAAAGAACCTATTAACTCTGGACTTGAAGACTCCAAGTTTATACTGGTTTGGAAAAACATACGCCGGAAGTGAGTTCCACTCCTTACTTGTGCTAATAAGAAAAGTTGAAGCAAATCGTTTGGTACGGCAAAGTGCGTGACCTACGATGCAATACTTTGTTATAGGCGATGGTTACCACCTATTATCAGATGGGACATATGTTTCTTACATCTCCAAGTCGCATAAAAAACTTTTTTAATGCAGATTAATGCAACTTTAAAGAAGTATTCGCAACACTAGTGAATAAACTCTTGGAAAAATAATAAAAAGATATATAGATTCTCGGTAAGGCACCACAACCATACAAAAATGTATTGACGAGTCAAGTCAAGTCAAAATCTATTATTCATTAAAATTACAAGGATCACTTTGAAACGTCAATTTTACTGCCTGTTCCTTCGCGACCAAGCCAGGAAAGAAAGGCAAAAAAACAAGGCTGGTTGTTTTTTTATGATCCTTGTAGGTATAACAATACAGAACATATAACATAACAATACAGGTAATAAATTACGTCTAAATTGTAACATTTTGAACGAGTTGGAGCTGTTTCAATCCCAAGCTTCTCTATCATCTAAATAATTCGATATTTATTAGTCGGCTTTTTTATAAAGATTTTGTTTAATTGCGTTTTTAAATTTGTTAATTGTAAATTTTTTTACATCACTTGGGAGTTTGTTATAAAAGCGAACACCTTGCCCTTTAAACGATTTACTACGTTGTTCTTGACCGGCAAAACCATCTCAAAATGTTCAAACCTGCCGGGATTTGAACCAGCAAACCGATACCAAGATGAGATGCCAGTAGTGGGTCTATGGCATCATCAAGCAAACATTGGTTTCGCGGCAGGGATCGAACACGCAATCTTCTGTGTTGCAACCGGCTCTTCACCCACTTTTTTTTGAACTTATGTTTTCCCACTGCTGGGCAAGGATCTCCCCATGTTCCACCACGTCTCACGATCAGTCGCCACGTCCATGGCTGGTGGGACATGGCCTGACCTGGAATGCATCGTGGTCGTCACGCCAACGCTTCCCCGGCCTGCCCCGGCTTCGACGCCCATCTGCAGACACTCATTGTGTGACGACTGTTGCCCATTTGTCTGTGACCATACGACTGACGTGACCCGCCCAGTCCCACTTCAGCCTGGCAGTCTTGTCGCCAACATCTGCGATGCCGGTCTTCGTGCGCAGTGTGGTATTGCAGATCCTGCCGATTCTCTTTACCCCTAACACGCTGCGTTCCATGGCTCTTTGGCAAACCTTGAGTTTGTACTTTTGCGATTCTGTCAATGACCAAGTTTGGGCACCATAGGTAAGGACGGGCAGAATACATATGTCGATGAGTTTACGCTTAAGTGACAATAGAAGGTCGCCACTGCGCAACTTTTATTTTTTAGTTTTATAGAGCATATTATATTTCAAAGTCTATACTTACGACAGCCCCAAATTATCAATATTGCCGTAGACAAGGGATCCCCCTAGATCTCTATGTGGGAACTTCACAGCTGACTTCAGCATTCCTTGAGATGGCCTAATGAGGGTATGTCCTGGCAGGATCGGTTCAGCTTCAGGCAGGTGTTCGGGGTACTTAGGGACACCTAGTATAGGACCGCCGCCGGTGGCTGGACGAAATCCCCAGTTGTTTCGCCGCTATGGAATGAAAAGTATTTCAAACGCTAGCATATAATATAATTATTTAATGTACCTAGTACGGACCCAGGTGAAGATGGAGCGATGAACTGGGTGCCAAATAAAGAGTGGCCTCAATTAGCCAATAACCGGGATTAGTGGAAAGAGGGAAGGGTGGCCTTTGCCCTGCTGTAGGAATCTACGGGCTGATAGCACATTATATTATTAACAGTGTTTTTTTAACTGTAACAGTACGGCAGCACCCATAACCAGAGGAGATAAAGGTGCAGTTTCTTTTAAAACATTAGTTCGTTTTCGAAGAAAAACATTTTGGCATAAATTTTTTTTTGGTCAAGTGTGAGTAGCGCCTTAAAATGAATCAAGTTGGTAAAAATTTTTTTGATGCTGATCGATGTAGTCTTTTGTAAGGATCATTTTATTGTACAGGATGAAAAAAATCTGAACAGCGGAAGTTAGTCAAATTTGATAAAAAGTATTCTCATACAACAGGACAAACAAAATTCCTTCTACAAACATTTTATTAGATTCTAATTGCACATTAAAGAAGTATTAATACTGTAGCGATTAAGAAGTTTAGGAACTCCATGCTCTCATGAGCAATTCAAAAACATTTCGTATATTACAACATTTTTGAATGTCTACTTTTTGCGTATTTGACAATGCCATGATAGGACAAATAAGATGATGTAATGACTGATATAAAAGTCCGACAGGTGCAAGAACCATGTTCGAAATTCAAAAATGTTCTGAAATACGAAATGTTTTCAAAAACATTTCGTATATTACAACATTTTTGAATGTCTACTTTTTGCGTATTTGACAATGCCATGATAGGACAAATAAGATGATGTAATGACTGATATAAAAGTCCGACAGGTGCAAGAACCATGTTCGAAATTCAAAAATGTTCTGAAATACGAAATGTTTTTGAATTGCTCATGAGAGCATGGAGTTCCTAAACTTCTTAATCGCTACAGTATTAATACTTCTTTAATGTGCAATTAGAATCTAATAAAATGTTTGTAGAAGGAATTTTGTTTGTCCTGTTGTATGAGAATACTTTTTATCAAATTTGACTAACTTCCGCTGTTCATATTTTTTTATCCAATACAATAAAATGATCCTTACAAAGGACTGCATCGATCGGCATCAAAAAAAATTTTACCAACTTGATTCATTTTAACGGACTACTCACCCTTGACCAAAAAAAATTTAATGCCAAAATATTTTTCTTCGAAAACGAGCTAATGTTTTAAAAGAAACTGCACCTGTATCTCCTCTGGTTATGGGCGCTGCTATACTGTTACAGTTAAAAAAATACTGTATAGTAGGTATATACTTAACTCGGCGTTTAAAGAAAGTCAACGTATTTAAATTCGCCGGGTAATTTATTAAATATTTCTACTGCCATACAACGCGCATTACTTAAGAATTCTAAAAAAAAACCAGCCAAGTGCGAGTCGGACTCGTGCACGAAGGGTTCCGTACCATTATCTATAAAAACGAAAAAAAATCACGTTTCTGGTATGGGAGCCCCCTTAAATATATGTTTTTTTTTAATATAAATATTTATATTTAACGTCAATATATAACTAAATATTCCGTGAATATATCAAGCGTCTACCTGTTGCGGTTATCAATATCGAGCAAAAACGAGCAAAAAAATTGCGATCGTTGTATGGGAGCCCTTTTTAAATATATATTTTATTCTGTTTACGGCATTGTTGTTATAGCGGCAACAGAAATACAAACAGAAAATTTCAACTGTCTAACTATCACGGTTCATGAGATACAGTCTGGTAACAGACGGACAAACAGACAGAGAGCGGAGCCTTAGTAATAGGGTGCCGGTTTACTCTTTGGGTACGGAACCCTAAAAACTATCTAGTTGTGCATTGGTAGATAAATTCTATTTTTATGTTTAGTGTGTCTGACTAACACAGCTTCATGTCTGACAACTTAACTAGGACACTGTTTATTCTTGTGTATAATTATCTAAAGCGCAAACAGAAAAATATACAATGGAGGACTAATGATAAAAGCATTTTCTACCAGTCAACCGTGACAGGTAAAGCAAGGGTTTGGCGTGCTTAACTAAGTACCTACTAAAAGAAAACAAATAAAAATTAATAACTACTAAACTACCTAATTGCCTAAATAAAAACTAGTGTAATATAAATACGGGATTTATCACGTACCGTCTTATCGGTGTTTCGACCGACAATGTTTCGGTTCAATTTGTGAACCTTCTTCAGGGTGAGTGCAATCCGCTCCGAATAACGTCTCGCCTCGCACTGACGTTATTCGGAGCGGATCGCACTCACCCTGATGAAGGTTCACGAATTGAACCGAAACATTGTCGGTCGAAACACCGATAAGACGGTACGTGATAAATCCCGTATTTATAATAATGATTGAAATCAATCACGAAATATTTCTAAGTAAAATAGTGTAATATAATTATAAAAAGAATAATAAACACAAATATAACAAATAAATAGATAAATTAAGTAATTATTATGTAATAAATAAATCTATTAGCAAATAATAATAAAACTATACGAAAAGCTCAAGTGGAATTATGAATTTATATACTGACTATGAACAGAACGTTGGAAAGTTGGTTTTAATGACATTTTTCTAATACTGAGGGGAGGAGCGTTACACAAGCCCACTGCTTTCACTTCGTAAAAGTACTGTTTCACAAAAATACAGATTTATCTGGTGTATGTGACTCAAAGGGATGGTTCATCGGATTGTATGCTGGGTGACATATAGATTTATAGCATCTCTATCGTGCGAGAGGCATCGGTCTGCGCAAAGCGAATGCGCGTGCTAGACAGCGGTTGTAAAGGTATGATCCCACAAAAATAGTGCGCAGCTCATTTACAAATATTTTGTACAAAACTTTAGCATTGCACGTACTATAAGCCAGCACTTAAACCTCAGTAGAATCATGCATGTCCATTATTTTTGGCTCATCGCATAACACCTGTGCTGTGCTATGGTAGCCAATTTAAATAGCAAGTATTACCCGTGCGCGATAAGTTGGGACCTGAGCGCGGTGACGTCATATTGGCGTGTTTGTACCGCCCGCAAAAAAGCGAACATAACAAGCAGCCGCCCGCGGCTTCGTCTTTGTTTTTTTTTAACCTAATTTATTATGTTACTCAGGGAGGACGCTACTTTACACTTTTTGCTTTTTCACTTCACTTACTACCGTAGAACTTGCAGAAGTACCTGGTGTCGGTGAAGTATTTTGTAAGCGCTTGGCTTCGTTTTTTATTCTCATCAACGTGGTTTTCGATATTCCCGTTGCCATGCATGTTCGTTTTACTGCCTGGTCAACAGGTAAACAAAACTGTTTGTTCCGTTTTTCGTTTTCAAAAAACTCTAACACTTTTAGCACGAGGTTTCTTTCTCCGCTATGCAAAGGTTTACCCTTCATAATGATAACAAAAACACTTAACAAGAACTATAACAACAAAAACTACAACAACAAAACAATGACACAAACTATAACAACAAAAACTACAACAACAAAACAATAACACAAACGAAAACTAAAAGAATTCCAGAGCGCGTCGTTACGTGACGTAGGCCAGTACGAGACTAAAAACCCTAGTAAAAAATAGTGATGCCAACGGTGCAGTACGGGCGCCATCGGGGAAGTGCAGGGAAAGCGGTCGGGGAGTCGCATTCCTAGCAGGTCCCAAGTTATCGCGCACGAGTAATACCTACTGATGACAACAGTTGATGTCTATGAATGATGTCTGTCTGCCAAGTATCAAAAACTTTTAGTTTAGTTAGTCTGCTTTTATGAAACGAAGAAAGAAACCGTGATGTTGAGTGAGGCCCTTCCTACAACGACTAATGTATATTTGCGTTGACGCTTATGTTACTCATTACAATTCGTACCGGCTGTATCTTGCAATAAAGTCAAAAGAAAAATCTGTTTTTAATCATAAGGCTCTTTCACTTTTAATTAAACATCTACGTAATGACTTTTGAAGTATTTGTTTCAAGTTTAAGTTACAAATTGAGCATCTAAGGTATTCAGTTATTAGTTAAGTTTGAAGCACGTGCCCATTGAGACTTACTTAGAACCTTTAAAGTAATTATTTTATAAGTTATATTTTAACTAGTTTCGGCCTGTGGCTTCGCTCGAGTGAGTTGACCAAAGAAGTGTATTTCTTAAGTACCTTTTGAAAAGTACGTAGTAGAAATGTGTAAATTCTCCAGAAAACTCCCGCATTTAAAAAAAAAGCGGTCAAGTGCGATTCGGACTCGCCCATGAAGGGTTCCGTAGCAGCAAGTAACAAAATATAAAAGTTCTTGTAGTTCGTTGTAACTTTTTAGGTTTGCGTAGCCAAATGGCAAAAACGGAACCCTTATGGATTCGTCATGTCTGTCTGTCTATCTGTCTGTCTTAATATGTCATAAATCGTAAACCACAATTTACCTTTCATTCAATCAATCAAAATATTGGGAACCCCCAAAATTTATTGGTTTTTTTCTATTTTTGTGTGAAAATCTTAATGCGGTTCACAGAATGCATCTACTTACCAATTTTCAACAGCATAGTTCTTATAGTTTCGGAAAAAAGTATCTGTGACATACGGACGGACAGACAAACAGACATGACGAATCCATAAGGGTTCCGTTTTTTGCCATTTGGCCACGAAACCCCAAAAAGATTGACCTACCACGTCGCTTCTAATGTGGGTACAAATACAACCCTGAACTACCTACATCAACATTAAAAATGCACAGTTCGCGTCCGAATGTAATGGCAGTAAAATATATAACAAAATACCAAATTAAATCACAAGAAAACGACAACATCTTTGAACATAGATTAAAACATGTACTAATGGAAAATACTTAATACACACTTGACGACTTTTTAACAGCAAAATGTGTAAATAATTTCATACAATAATGATATTACTAACCAATTGAATTCAAAACATAAACTCGCCTATCTTCGATTCCACTAGACCTGCTTAGTTAGCTTTAATATTGGTACACCCTTACTACCAGGGTATATATGAAGTGTGGTTATATATGAAGTGAGGTATATATGAAGACTCTTGACTAGTCAATAATATCTGATAAGTCAGATCTTATTGACTAGTCAAGAGTCCAGTACTTCATATATAGGGTATACCTAGTCAGGTCATAAGTATTGTCACACAGTAAAAACTTTTCTTTTAGAATGCTGGCCACAAAAAAGTTTATAGAATTCGAATTTCGAATTGTTCATGAAAATAAAAATGTATACTTTTTAGAATTTTACTCATTTTTAAATATGGAGTGGACGCTTAAAGAAGACCGTGTTGCAGTATTTGCGTTGCATCGTTGCGGTTACGCGCCAATTAAAATTTTTGACATACTGAAAAATTTTAATATAACCAAAAGATTCGTTTATCGCACCATCAAACGATACAATGAAGACTCTAGTGTAGATGACAGGTCAAGAAGTGGTCGCCCTCGGTCTGTTAGGACTCCAATGAAGAGACTGTGTTAAATGAAGACTTAGGGCTTCGGGCATATCGAAGAAAAACAGGACATCGTTTGAATGCTCGTCTAATGGACCTGAGACTGAAGAGATGCCGCGCTTTGTTGAAGCGGTACGCGGGAAAAAAATATCGGGAAATTCTTTTTTCGGATGAAAAAAATTTTACCGTAGAAGAGAGCTACAACAAACAAAATGATAAGGTGTACGCACACAGTAGTGAAGAAGCGAGCAACCGTATTCCGCGTGTCCAACGAGGTCATTTTCCATCCTCGCTCATGGTATGGTTGGGAGTTTCTTATTGGGGCTTAACAGAGGTAAATTTTTGTGAGAAAGGTGTAAAAACGAATGCAGTTGTGTATCAAAATACAGTCCTGACGAACCTTGTGGAACCTGTTTCTCATACCATGTTCAATAACAGGCACTGGGTATTCCAACAAGATTCGGCGCCAGCTCATAGAGCGAAGAGCACACAAGACTGGCTGGCGGCGCGTGAAATCTACTTCATCCGGCACGAAGACTGGCCCTCCTCCAGTCCAGATTTGAATCCGTTAGATTACAAAATATGGCAACACTTGGAGGAAAAGACGTGCTCAAAGCCTCATCTCAATTTGGAGTCACTCAAGACATCCTTGATTAAGGCAGCCGCCGATATTGACATGGACCTCGTTCGTGCTGCGATAGACGACTGGCCGCGCAGATTGAAGGCCTGTATTCAAAATCACGGAGGTCATTTTGAATAAACTTTAGTGTCATAAGAATCTATGTTTTGTTAAGTTCATTTTGGTATATAAATGGTTACATAATGAATAAACTTGTTTCAATTATTTTATATTAAACATGTGACAGAATTTATGACACGACTAGGTATATGAAGTGCTGGACTCTTGACTAGTCAATAGGTTGCCTGGAAGAGATTGCTTTTAGCGATTAAGATTTCATTGTACTTATGGTTTAAAAGTGTATTTTCTTTTATTTGTTTGTTTATTTAATGGTGTGCAATATCTATCTATAGTGACTAATGTGGTTCAATGCTTTGCTTTACCACTCTGTTTTAAAATCGACCACAAAAAAGGAGGAGGAATTCATTCGTTTATTTTTTGATAATTACTTATTTAAACGGGTATTTATCTCGTATGGTAATTATGTACAGTGATTGCGAAAGTTTTAAAACCCGCCCCGGCTTCGCACATATATCAGAAAAAAATATTGTTTCGAGTTCATACAAAAATCCCATATAAAAATCAATTTCAGATTTCACATTTCGAATTTCCCAGGCAACTTTTCAAAATTATCAACCTTGACCTGAAAATTACGAAAACATAAAAAAAAATCTGCGAAATCGATCGAGCCATTTTCGGGGTTTTGCGAGATTAGCGCACGGCATTTGGGCACTTGTCTCACCGCCGGCGATTAGCGAGAAGCGAGTGAGTAGTTCCTATAGTTGTATCGCTGGGCTATAAAGCGAGTGAGCGAGTGCAGCGGGCAATACTCATCATCTCACGGCGAGTTGTGACCGCCAAGCGAGACCACCGCCAACCTTTGGATGGACAGGATCTATGTGAACAAATAAGGACGGCGGCTTTAACTAATATGAAAGCATATGACCTTTTTACAACAAGATATTTTCTGCCACCCTTTAGCATTTTGTTAAGGCAGTAATTTACTATAGTTTTATATTTTTTTTCTCTTTGTTCATTAAATTTACGAAGCCACACTGGGAAATTTGTGACGATCTGGGAAATTTGTGACGATATTCGCCGTAAAAGTTCATGGAGCGATTTATAGAGCAGAGAGAAATATTTTTACGACAAAGTTCCAAGTTTATTACCCGTTCACGCCTATGTAATAAAATTATGATTTTTCCTACACAAAAAGCGATAATAAATTTTAGAACGCTATTATTTCATACAGCTTTGTGATATTATTACAAAGTTATAGTGAAAATGTCATTTTATTAGCGATTGTAATTACCAAAATATTGAGTTGAAAAATAACTGGAAAATAAATAATAGATAGATAATACTAGATTTATTTTTATTGATACACCAAATTACACACACAACCGGTGGTACACACCGCGTTTCCTTATGTTAAGTAATTGTGCGGCCTTATCGCTTATAGCGGTATTTTTAGGCAACCTTTAGATGGCCTGGATTGAAAAGAACGTGTGTGGAGGCGGTGTTACAATAAGTATTTAAGTACGATATTATGAATTAATATAGGCAATGTAGCGAGTGTCTTGGGAACATGTCCTCCTGGTAGTGATCTGGAGCAGTTGAACTATCTATAGATCATTTGCAACGGTCTTTAGATGATTCAACTGTTCCTTTTGTATTTATAGTCTTGTGAATCATCTTTAATAAATGTAATTAATAAAATAAATCTAAAAATGAGATGAGATATATAAGAAAACTAGTTAACCAATCTGCAGCATTGTACGCATAGTTTTTCAATAAAAACATTACCCTCCTTATGCGCAGTTGGGTAAAAAGTAGCCTATGTCACCCGGAGATAGTGTAGCTTCACAACAGTGAAAGAATTTTTTAAATCGGTCCAGTAGTTTCGGAGCCTATTCAATACAAACAAACAAATCTTTCCTTTTTATAATATTAGTATAGATATAGATGGGAACTCATAGAATTACTCTAAAATACTATGGTACCTTGGAACATATAATGTTGGACGAGAATAGATACAATATTAAGATAAAAACTAACAAACAATTTTGTAATCCCAAACCAGTTAAAACTGGGTTTAATCAGCCATTAATTCATCTTTTGTAGACCGTGAAAAGTTTTATGATTGAAAATTTAAACAAACTTTATTTTGTAATTTACTCGGTGCTCTTCATTTATTTACTAGGAACTCAACTTAAACACTGACTAAACACTTATTTTTTAACTTAAAGCATTGAGGTATTTCATTTTACTGAACATCTGTTGAGACTCATAGTTTGCCCTTAAATGTTCACATAGATCCTGTCCTTCCAAAAGTTGTCAGAAAGAGATCACTTTTAGCGATAAGGCAGCCTATTGTATCTTTTTTTTATGCAACCTGAAGTTGGAACAAGAACATGGCTTATCTAATGTAAATAAATAAATACATTTGGCTGGACATTTCACACAACGCTATCAGCTATCTGATAGAATACTTATATACTGTTTTTTTTTGTAAATACATACTTATAATATATAGAAAAACATCCAGACCCGGCACAAATATCTGTAGATTATACAAACATTTGTTCCGCGGCGGGAATCGAACCCGCTACCTCCTGCGTCTCAGCCGGCTATTGGCCCACTGCACCACGGAGGTCGTAATGTGAGTAACCATGGCTTTTAATACGCACAAACCTATGATTGAAGAGTACTTTCTTTCATTTGTTTATTTTTAATAGTGTTATTATCGCCATTATTTATAAATAGACAAGGATTATCGATATGGATAGAATGTTTTGACTTGCTAATTCTTACTTGGTTAGATTTATGTTACTCTATAATTTAAGTGGTCTTTGTTATATAGTATTATTATCTTTAATTATTTCCATGTTAATTCCTTATATCACTTTTTTTTATTTAGGTTTTGATCGTGGTATTCACAACTAATTTATTTCTACTTTTAGAGAACTCTGTATTTCTTTTGCATGATGTTCCTCAAACCATTATTATGGATAATGGATCTCAATTTAAATCTAATGATTTTCATGCCATATAGCCATATAGCGCGCAGAACAGATGGCCGATGGGGTCGGAAAGTTATCAAATGGAGGCCACGAACCGGCAAGCGCAGCATAGGACGTCCACCTACAAGATGGGCAGACGACTTGGTAAGAACCGCAGGTCGGCGTTGGATGCAGGCCGCTTCCAACCGCAGTTCCTGGAGATCAATGAGGGATGCCTTTGTCCAGCAGTAGACGTCCTACGGCTGATATGATGATGATGATTTTCATGGATTTCTTAATAAATATAAAAAGCCTTTCATTTATAACTCTCCTAGATATTGGCCACAAGTTAATCCTACTGAAAGGTATAATCGTACAATCATCACCGCTCTAGCTCGGCTAGTCAGTGAGGATCAGAGATCACTTGGAATAAACAGTTCTGGAAATCCTACAACTGGCTTCACGCCTTCTTTTCTTGGTTTTGGTCGTAAAATTATACCTTGTGGTTCACTTTACTCTCACTGCACAAACCTATATGAAGCTATATTTCTTCCCCGTGATATCTACGCGGTTAATATCGGTTTACTATCAGCAATTTTCGATAAGGTACAGGTTGCATTATACAAAGCACATACTTATAATTCTGCACGCTACAGTACTGAATTACATTATATACTCCTTAGGGAAAGCATTGTGCCCTGCCTGCAACACAGTGTAAACTAACGCAGGAAACAGTGTATCAAGTTTATGTTTATTGATCGAGCGAGAGAAGCGTCACTGCTTCAAGTCTGGAAATATTTGCTGTCCTCTGTCAGATTGTTGATACTATTCTACACGTCGTACTTTACAACTGATCTTGATGAAATTTGGTATACAGGTTTTACGACTTTATACATTTTTTTGTCGTTAGGTATTTTTGATTGGAAGTACCCTTTCTTCAAAATGGGACAAAAAGGGATCTTTTAGGATCCCTAGATCTCCGTCTTCTGAGATCTGATTTCAAGTGCTCTCATATTTTGGTGAAGATCTGATTAAGATCTTCGGCATAATGAGCAGAATAGCTCCTCAAAATGCAGTAAATTGCTCACTTTTAGATTTCTACCCGTGGAATCGGTCCTTTAACTAATAGGTAGGGATTGATCGGAGGACCTTCAACCACGTTCTCATCACAAAACTAGAGAATGTGCTTGGCAAGTCTACTGCTGCCAGAACTACTAGTGTTATTTGGTTCAATAAACTATTGTTTTTGCCTCGAACTATCCCTGGGAACGTACAATAACTTTATTGATTACAACTCTTTGCTTTTGAATTGAACTCATTGAACTCGTTATATTTTAATAGGCTATGAATCGAAACTTGCACAGACTACCCACAAATTGGATAACTTTAATAATTGAATAGCAAATTACAAATATCTGATGAAGCAAATTTAATTATACTTTTTATAGCTTTTACCATATTCAATTTAAAATTAGTTATTCATAACGGTACTTTGTTATTACAATATGTTTATTATATGAGTTTTAGGGTTCCATAGTCAAACATGGAACTTTCATAGTTTCGTTCGCAATGTCCGTCTGTCAGTCTATCCGTCCACTTACAGACGTTTTACTCGTAGATTATTAGTTCTGTAAAATCTAAATTAACGTGACGCGTCTCTAAAACTTATCATACGTTTTAGTGACGCCTAATATGCTAAATAAACTAATAGTTTTAGTGTAGTTTTTCTGTAATAGTCGTGCGTCAACTAAAGCTTTGTCTCATCATCATCATTATCCACAGCCGCCTGACTTCATCCATTCTTGGCTTTAGGTCTCCCCAAGTTTGTGTCATCCACCACGATCCTGCGCTAGTCTCACTCACTGACGGCCCGCACCCTTACGATGTCGTCCACCCATCGCACTGCCGGACGTCCTACCCTTCTATACCCGCTACTCGGCCACTATTCAGTCACTGCCCTGCTCCATCGCTCATCACCAGGACTAGCCAAGTGTCCCGCCCAAGCACATTTGATCTCCAGAACTCGAAGCTTAAGCTTTGTCTACCTACATGGTATTGCATTGTGCTATTCCAGCCTTAAAAAATTAGACCGTTCACATTAAATCGGAGTTCCGTTTAGGAATTTTGAAGGCAGCAAATCCATACAAAATTGGAATAAGGATTTAACGTAAAATTGCGCATGTGTATGATAAGGTCCTTGATTTTGTATGGAATTGCTGCCTTCGAGTTCGAATCAATATTTCGAGAAGGAATTTCTATTTTATGTGAGCGGCCTCTATATGTTAAGCCAGTCACTGTCGTGCTAATGTCGTTTGTCTCAGGCCATTCCTTTCACATCAACAGTGTGTATAGTATCTTAAGTATGTAAGAGACAGTCTGAGCCGAACGACATCGACATATGGACGACAGTGACTGGCTTACATAATAAGGCTACCGATGCAGGATTCATTGACGGTGTATAAAAATTTGTACAGTGCTGAATGTTGTAAATAAATTTAAAATAACACTTACCTTGATAATTTCAATCAGTTTATTTAGTTCCAAATCATGTCTTGCTTGCAGCACGATAATGTTCTGTAAAATGTTCATATGACGATTAACTTAACCTGTCAACTTTACAACTTGAGTTCTCCGTCCATCATATCAGCTATGATAACCATTACTAAACATAGGCCGTTCCATAGATTTCCAGAGGAAGGATATATTGCGGCTTTCTTGCGGCGGTCATCTTTCTATCTAAAGGTGGCGGTTCGCATCGCGATATAGACAAGAGACCGAGACAAGAGACTGCGACGGTAGACCGCGACCGTTACTTGACTTTAGGCAATGTATAAGCATCAGTTAGCGAGCGAGACAGAGACAGAGACAGAGACGCGAGACCGGAGACTGCGCGACGGTTGCTGCCTCTCACCAGTAGCGTCTCGTTTCGCGCTCGAAAAGTACGTGTGTTTATTGTAAAAAAATACTACTTTTTCTGACGAAGACTGTGAAAAGCTGATTGAACTGATCACCCTGACTGCTGTCAGGGTGACAACACCCTCTGATATACGATGCACAACTAGACTCCCACAGAGACGAACATTTCCATCAACAGACACTCCGATACTGAATTAATTGTAGCTTTGGCTGCGGTCTCGGTCTCGACCCACAGTACATGCAGAAGAGATCAAGAGACTTGTTGCGGTCTCCAGTCTCAGTCTTCTGTCTCGGTCTCCTGCCTTTGTCGCGACGCAAACCGCCACCTTAAATCTCCACTCGAAAACATTTCTGCCCCAATAGCCGTCAGGCCTTCTTGCTATGTGTCTACTGCCACATCACCTTGCTCATCATGCAACAAATAATTTTATTTAAAAGTGAACATGAAAGTACCAAGAAAACAACAAATAGGGCGACCCAATCCATTTTAATTAAAACTGAAAATCATTACGTCGATGGCATGACAGCAATGAAAGTTTTCTCATTAAATTCTGTAGGTGCATCGAGCGCACACCGTGAAATAAGTTAAACTATCGACAAATCAAATATTAGCGGATAGAAGTAAAACTCTTTTTTGTGTAAAAGAATGTTGGCGAGACTGAACTCGAGCAAAATAAATATAAAACCGGCCAAATGCGAGTTGGACTTGCGCACGAAGGGTTCCGTGCTATTATAAAAACGGCAAAAAATCACGTTTGTTGTATGGTAGCCCCCCTTAAATATTTGTTTTGTTTTAATTCAATTATTTATTTTTAAATTCAATATATAACTAAATATTCTGTAAATATTTTAAGCGTCTAACTGCTGCCGTTATAAATATCGAGCTAAAACGAGCAAAATAATCACGTTTGTTGTATGGAAGCCCCGCCTAAATATTTATTTTATTCTGTTTTTAGTATTTGTTGGTATAGCGGCAACAGAAGTACATCATCTGTGAAAATTTCAACTGTCTAACTATCATGAGATAGAGCCTGGTGACAGAGAGACAGACAGACAACGGAGTCTTAGTAATAGGGTGCCGTTTTACCCTTTGGGTACAGAACCCTAAAAACTCGTTCATCATGCACAATTTCAATGAGTGTGTGATACTTTTTTGTCGCGTTGTGCGTGTGAATCACATCAGATATATTTTTAGCATGTTATGAAGTTTCACGCGCCGATGTACTTACACAGTGAAGTTAGGTTTTCCGATCTGAAGTTATCCAAGTTGTGCCAAAAACAACATATTGCGTATATGAGATAATTCTATTTAGTCACGTCAAAGAAGTATAACTTCTAATAAAATGGCGGGAAGTAACCGGTGTCACCTGCGACGAAAGAATGTCAGTAAAACTTAGAGGTCTTATTTATAAGACTATCATAAGACCAGTCTTAACGTATGGAAGCGAAACTTAGCCCGTAACGCAGAAGAACATACATACCATCCAAGTCACCGAAATGAAGATGCTGAGGTGGATGTGCGGCGTCACCAGGCTCGATAAAATCCGTAACGAGTACGTGGGAGGAAGCCTGGGGGTGCGCGACATCGCTGACAAGATGCAGGAGAGTCGGCTGCGATGGTACGGTCACGTGAAGAGGAGGCCACCTGACTACGTAGGGGATTTGGCACTACAACTTTCCATCCCCGGTCGAAGATCCAGAGGTAGCCCCAAGACAAGGTGGAGAGATGTTGTGTCAAAAGACATGAGAGAGTGCCAAGTTTCTGATGAAGACGTCGAGGATAGAGCAAAGTGGAGAAGAACGACCAAGAAAGCTGACCCCACCATCATGTGGGATACATAGCTGGGAAGAGAGAGAGAAAGAAGTACAGCTTCTGGAGACACAGGTTTCTTAAACAACATACTGTATTTTTTAAAGTCTGAAAATAAATAACATTGGGGAAATTCTGTTGGCACAAATTTAACTAAAATTAGGTTAATTAGCAATAAAGTAATACTATCCTCAAAAAAGCCGTATGTATGGCGACCATTTACACCGCATATTTTTTCGCAAACAAATCAATACCTTTATGGTACTTGATTCTTACCAAATTTCATGGTTCTAGGTATTTACCTACACAGCACGAGAAGGTAAAGAAACAAATCCAAATATATGATGAAGTGCAAAAATCCAAGTGCACAAAACTATGTATATAACGCTCCAATTTACTTGCATCAGTAGATAAAAGCGTTACCTAAACTGACATGTAAGTCAACCCCAAATAAAGTAACCTTACTCCCTGTTGCTCGAGAGTTTCAGTTCCATTTGCTTTTAATTTTGCAATGCAAACTGCAATTTCATAAAGGCTGCCAGTTTGCATAATAAATAGTCTGAATGTATTTCTTTATTTAACTTTGTAACTTTTTAACAGACTGGGGCGAGTTCTGTAGTAACTTTACCTGAAAATGTCATCATCAGTATATCAGCAGACGTCCACACCCCATAAATTTCCAGGAATTTGTGTGGCCTGCAGCTCCCTCAACCTGTGGGGGGACCGTCCTATGCTACGCTGCTGGTCTCCTGAAGAACCTTTTGGCCCCAACGGCCTTCGAGCTATCACTTCAGCTTTTTCGCTGATAATTTAACAACATAAAATACCTACTAACAGAGGTCTTTGCATCACACCATTAATTTTTTTGTTATAAGTTTTATCATTAAAAAATTACTAATTAAAAAGTTAGAATGACGTCACAGAGCTAAGCATGCATTGTCATCCAAAACAAGCGTGTATACCAAATTTCAACTCAATCGGTTAAAGATAACTAATATAAAATTCAGTTGCAACATTCCTCCCGGACAAACATACATACATTGCAAGTTAATTAAAAGCTTGTAAAAAAATCATGTAACTTTTTTGGGCTTCGAATTATGTCAACTACAAATGTATTCAATAACTTCAGTGACGCTGTGCCCACCAGAGACGCAGGAAGTTGCTGTTTCAATTCCTACCGCGGAACAAATGTGTACATGATCTACAGATATTTATTTCGGGTCTGGTCTTAGTACAAGCATTGCTTAGTTTGGGGCTAGATGGCGCTGTGTGAAATGTCCAGCATTATTATTATAGATAGTTGCAAACGAATAAGTTAACTAAACTGCTCCAGATCTTTTTAATTTCTATAGATTGTATACGCACCCAGAATCAAAACCTGTATACAAAGGAAGTCCTTAAAAGTATTTCTTGGTTCAAAGTAATGACCTTTGGAATCCGATGTTTGAATGAAAGTGGTTGTGAATGAAGTGATTCGTGTTTTATCTCAATCGCAGACAGGCTGAGGCAATCAAATGCTTATTTGTAGTGTTCTCCACGCCAAGACTTTTCACGGTCAGATATTGATGTTAGTATTTTACATAAATATAAAATCAATAGAAATTATTCATTTTAAGGCGCATATCCCATAGCGGATTCTTGCATGCATATTTTTTTGACATTACATAACAGAAATAGAAACATTAAATAAATATAGGATACTATTACAAAAAAAAATAGATACTACCGGACATTTCTTAAAGCACAATATCAAATCACAGAACATAAAAACAATTAGTGAACCTATTGTGAAGATAAAATAAAGTTTTTATTTATTTATTTAAAGCGCTGCCTAGCACCAAACTAGACAAGGTACGTTTTATGTACGTTGTATTGGAACCAGATAACTGTTAGTTTTTTTATTTCTGTACTAGCTTCTGTCAGCGGCTTCGCACACGTTATTTATCAACAAAAAGTAGCCTATGTGTGAATCCAGGTCTTAATTTATCTACACACTCAATTCCATAGAAATCGAATAACGTGATTGAGTAACAAACAAACATCCAAACTTTCACATTTATAATATTCGTGTGATAAATACATCTAAGTATTATTTAATATTGTATGTTAATATCATCCAGACCCGTACGATTTGCAACTAAAGACAGTAGATTGCTTAGTTTTAAATTAATATATTTTGTTCCTGTATCTTTTTTGTAGATCATAGAACTTTTTTTCCGCAAATTAATCTTATATTATTTGAATACATAATCAATAGCAATGTTTCCAAAGTTTCCCAGCAGTTTTTGCAACGAAAGTTCTCAGTGAGGTTTGTATCATATCTCCTCTGTAGTACGGCTGGAGAAAAGACGAATAAGACAGATTCGATTCCCGCTGTGGAGCATAATGTTTGTTTATTGTGCTAATACTTGCTCATGGTTTGGGTTTGGTAGTACTTGTACTTTCATATACCCATGATTCTGATGTTACTCTAGTGTTTTCTAGTGTGGGGTCAGGAATTAAGCATATGGCCGGTAATAAATTTATTTATGAAATAAATGGCCTTGCCTTGCCTTCGTGGACTACACGAAGGCTTTTGACAGCATTGACCATTCCGCCATCTTCACTGCACTTAAGAACCAAGAAATAGATCTAACTTATGTCCACCTCATCGAAACCATTTACAACAACAGCACAGCCAATATCAAACTAACAACAGATGGACCATATTTTACAATCGACAAAGGCGTTAAGCAAGGTGACCTGATTTCTCCCAAACTCTTCCCGAGTACTTTAGAAGAAATCTTCGGAAAATTAGCAGTCTCTTGGAAACAAAAAGGTCTGTCTAGCTTACAAACCTGCGCTTTGCCGATGATATTGTTCTCTTTGTCCCTACAGTACAAGAACTCCAAAATATGCTCCAAGACCTGAGCACTCCAAGACCTGAGCACTGCAAGCCTTGAGGTTGGACTAATGATGAATCGGTCAAAGACACAACTAATGACTAACACCAACAAACACAAAATCATGGTAGACGGGCAAGAATTATACTACGTCGATGAGTACATTTACTTGGGCCAGATTGTCTCCTTCGAAAACAGGCAAAATAAAGAGGTTGATCGCCGCGATGAAAATGCATGGAGGAGCTTCTGGTCCATGAAGACGCTAATGAAGGGAGACCTTCCATTGTCACTTAAGCGTAAACTCATCGACATGTGTATTCTGTGGTATTCTTACCTATGGTGCCCAAACTTGATCATTGGCAGAATTTCAAAAGTCCAAACTCAAGGTTTGCCAAAGAGCCATGGAACGCAGCGTGTTATGGATAAAAATAATTGACAGGATCCACAATACCACACTACGCGCGAATACCGACATCGCAGATGTTGGTGACAAGACTGCCAGACTGAAGTGGGACTGGGCGGGTCACGTCAGTCGTAAGGTCACAGATAAATGGGCAACAGTCGTCACACAATGGGTGCCTGCAGATGGGTGTCGAAGCCGGGGCAGGCCGAGGAAGCGTTGGCGTGACTACTTCGATCCATTCCAACATGGATGGTGGAACGTGGCGAGTGATCGTGAGATGTGGAGAAACAGGGGGGAGACCTTTGCCCAGCAGTGGGAAAATATAGGTTAAATAAAAAATAAAATAAATAACGTACTACGTATTAGGAAAGTTCATACAAAAGTTATTTAATATAAGCTTAATCTAAGAATAGTAGATAGATAAAATATATTACGAGTGTAATATAATACGAAAGACGAGTGTAATATTAAAAACACCCTCAGTCCGAAAAATATCTTACACATTGCATGGACATAAATAGAAACAACTACGCTACCCTAATTTACAGTGACATCATTTTGTGGTTGTTTATTATGTGGGTTACACCTGTCATAATCCAACTTAAATAGATTACATTTAAAACATAATATGATTACTTTAATCTACTAACGTCACTTATTTTTCATAATTATTATCTTTGGATTTATTTCACATTTTGCTTATTATCTTTTATCAATGGAATGAAAAGTTAGTGTTCAAAAAACGTCTTTTATAAAATTCCTTTCTCTTAGGATTAGTCTTAATACTTCATAACATCTTTGGCAACATAACTCCTATCTCTACTAATCAATGTAAAGGCGGAAGCACCTTAGAACTAAAACTACCGATTACGTTACCTGGCGGAGAATAGTTGGCCACTACATATACCTGACCTTCTTTTGTCCTTGACATACCAATACCAACTTCTTTAGTGTCCTCCCAGATGACCTGAGTGAAATGCCCTGAGTCTAAATTCGAAGGCTCTTTACCAAACTTGTGATTTTTTATCTCACTGTACCATTTGTCAACAGGTTCCCTCCCGGAGACGGTAAAGCTTGGATCAGAAGACCAGGCGTAGAATATGTTCTCTCCATAGTCATTCTGGACTCTGTGCTCTGTCCTACCTTTCTTTGCAAGAGTATTAGCCCATTCTTCTGCGTATTTGCACAACTTCTTGTTTAGCTCAAGAGGTGGCACGCCGTGTTTCCTTCTATACTCATTATGGGCTCTGAGACACTCCTCACCAAACTTATCACCAGAAATAGAGGTTGTTCTTAGTTTACTGACTAAGTCCGAAGCGATGTCTCCCAGATTTTTGCTGTTCCGCTGATTTGGTGATAATGGTGGTCTTTGGTTTGGTGACTTTGGTGGTGGCAGGTTATTGTTTGAGTTTCGGAGTGAGCTGTAGCTGGCGGTGGCAAACTCCATCGCTCCAGGTGGTGTTACATTTTTTGCAAACTGTCCACTGTAGTTCCCAGGAGGGTAATAGTTGGCAACAACGTAAAGTTTACCAGACTTGCTCTTCGCGCTGCCGACTCCTATTTCTTTTGTCGTTTTCCATATCATTTGCGTAAAGTGACCGCAGTTGAGTTGTTCTGGTTCCCTTCCGAATGAGTACTCGTTGATTTCGCTGTACCATTTGTCGACGCAATCTCTTGCTTTGATTTTGGTGTTGGGATCAGCTGTCCATCCGCAGTAGATGCTTTCGCCATAAGTTTGATTCGAGCTGTAGGACATAGCATCCTTCTTTGCCAGTTCTTCTGCCCATTTTTGAGCCACTTTTGTGATATCTTTATTCAGCACTAAAGGAGGTACTCCATGCTCCCTTCTGTATTCATTGTGGATTTCTAGAGCTTGGTTCTCAAAATCTGAGGTTTTCGAACTGAAGAGTTTACTCTGAAATAAAGAAAAAAGAGGTTGTGAATCAAATGTATAGTAGCTTTGGCTTACGATGATTTAAATTCTATAAGAACAGTATTTTTTTATTTCGTTCCCTTGCTAAAACATAATGGATTGCAATTAAGGTTTAAATTATGTTAGCATGCCATTTCATTTGATTGAGATTATAATTTGACCTTCCCAGGTGTACAAAAATGCTTGTGGTTTAGTTTGCTTCGTCGTTCTAAGCAGTAGAGCCTATGCACACGGCGTATTTTTAATGCGCGTTCACTGGGTCGTAGATTCCCAAATACATCATAGGTTGTTTGTATTACTTCGCATCGACGCATCGTTCGCGCGTTTAAGATACACCATATACATAAAAAACTTAAACTGCTAGGTTAATATTTTGATAGGTGATTGCTTACTTCGCAGTAAGACACATATACACATACATGGTTTTATTTTAAGACAGAATCGACTGATTAATATCATAGATGCATAGTAATTTTGGAGGCGTATTTGTAAGCTCAATTATTAGGGTAATCTGCTAACTCAAAAAAACATAATAGGTAGTGTAATGTAAACAAATTATAATTATCAACAGTTTGTATTTCATTATCGCTTGCTATTTCCGCTGTAGTGATTCATGTTCAGGGTCATTGCAAATCACCATCCAGTTATCTGTATTTTACATAAGTTAAATCTTCAAGTGAGTGTGGGAGTACTTATAGTGAATGAAATGATTTTTATGTGTCTAGTAGGATCTCAAAACAGATACCCATTCAGTTACTTGGTGGAGGGTTCTTAGGTGATTTATGTTGCCAAAGAAGCGATTTTTCCCGAAACTTTGGCTGACAAACTTAAGTACATACTGGCCTAAGAGAAAGTCTATCCATACTCGAAACTACGAACTTGCGCCCAATTGTAAGCAAACCGCCCATTTTAAGAGTCATCATCATGATGAACATATGTCTCCCCCATGTGTTTCGTGAGCTACCTGCACCCAATGGCTCCCAGCAACCTTTATAAAGTCGTATGTCCATCCGAGCTATGTGTTCTGCACACTGCCATTTCAGCTTACTAATCAATTGAATTATGTCATATACTTTGGTTATTTCTTCAAATCTTCTCATTTGAATTGGATATTACCAAAATAAATGGTAAAGTTCACTTTGCATTTTAAATTGTGGTACGACATGCGCTTGTTCTTGAAATCAGACAAATAATACATTTAATAATACATTTTTTTTATGCAAAGATTCCATCCACGGTGTGAGTTGAACCTGTGTTTCACTCGACTGCCACAACACTACGCAGGTCGTCAGGTGGTTATGCTTCGGATTACAAAATATACCTAGTCAGGTCATCAGTATTGTCACACAGTAAAAACTTTTCTTTTAGAATGCTGGCCACAAAAAAGTTTATAGAATTCGAATTTCGAATTGTTCATGAAAATAAAAATGTATACTTTTTAGAATTTTACTCATTTTTAAATATGGAGTGGACGCTTAAAAAAGACCGTGTTGCAGTTATTGCGTTGCATCGTTGCGGTTACGCGCCAATTCAAAATTTTGATATACTGAAAAATTTGAATATAACCGAAAGATTCGTTTATCGCACCATCAAACGATACAATGAAGACTCTAGTGTAGATGACAGGTCAAGAAGTGGTCGCCCTCGGTCTGTTAGGACTCCAGCAGTGATAAAAGCTGTGAAGGCGCGAATTCAAAGAAATCCCAAACGTAGGCAGAAACTGTTGGCCCTTCAGATAGGGTTAAGCAGAACCACGGTGAAAAGGGTGTTAAATGAAGACTTAGGGCTTCGGGCATATCGAAGAAAAACAGGACATCGTTTGAATGCTCGTCTAATGGACCTGAGACTGAAGAGATGCCGCGCTTTGTTGAAGCGGTACGCGGGAAAAAAAATATCGGGAAATTCTTTTTTCGGATGAAAAAATGTTTACCGTAGAAGAGAGCTACAACAAACAAAATGATAAGGTGTACGCACACAGTAGTGAAGAAGTGAGCAACCGTATTTCGCGTGTCCAACGAGGTAATTTTTCATCCTCGCTCATGGTATGGTTGGGAGTTTCTTATTGGGGCTTAACAGAGGTACATTTTTGTGAGAAAGGTGTAAAAACGAATGCAGTTGTGTATCAAAATACAGTCCTGATGAACCTTGTGGAACCTGTTTCTCATACCATGTTCAATAACAGGCCCTGGGTATTCCAACAAGATTCGGCGCCAGCTCATAGAGCTAAGAGCACACAAGACTGGCTGGCGGCGCGTGAAATCGACTTCATCCGGCACGAAGACTGGCCCTCCTCCAGTCCAGATTTGATTTTTTGGATTACAAGATATGGCAATACTTGGAGGAAAAGGCGTGCTCAAAGCCTCATCCCAATTTGGAGTCACTCAAGACATCCTTGATTAAGGCAGCCGCCGATATTGACATGGACCTCGTTCGTGCTGCGATAGACGACTGGCCGCGCAGATTGAAGGCCTGTATTCAAAATCACGGAGGTCATTTTGAATAAACTTTAGTGTCATAAGAATCTATGTTTTGTTAAGTTCATTTTGGTGTATAAATGGTTACATAATGAATAAACTTGTTTCAATTATTTTATATTAAACATGTGACAGAATTTATGACCTGACTAGGTATTTCCAATTTCTAATTGGAATAGAATTAAATTATTTACTTTGTTTGATTACTGATAGCAAATAAGTCCTGATAAGGGTTCCGACAATCAAGTACGAATGAAACGTGACTCAAAGTAAATAGGGGTTATTTACTATGAAGAATAGGTTATTTGTATTATCGATAATCCCTTAATCTTGTTTAGTAAGTAATAAATTATATCTTCTTAGAAGTAGGAACATTCATTATTGGATTATAGTGATCGTGTATAATGTTTGTGTTATTTCTTAATCATACATATACATAAACTAGCTGTTTCCAGCGGCTTCCCACGCGTGGTTTGCGAATAAAAAGTAGCATATGTGTTAATCCAGGTTATGATCTACGTACATACCAAATTTCATCGCAATCGGTTCAGCCGTTCCGGCGTGAAAGAGTAACATACATCCATACATACAAACTTTCGCGTTTATAATATTATATTAGTGGGAGGATAAAGAAATAATTATTGCTGGACATTTCACACAGCACCCCAAACCAAGCAGGGCTTGTACTATGGAAACTAGTTAACTGATAGAATACTTATATACATTTTTTTGTAAATAGGTACATACTTATAATATATATTGATTAAATATATATTGACGACCTCCATGGTGCAGTGGGCGAATAGACGGCTGAGACGCAGAAGGTAGCGGGTTCGATTCCCGCCGCGGAACAAATGTTTGCATGACCTACAGATATTTATTCCGGGTCTGGTTGTTTTTCTATATATTATAAGTATGTATTTACAAAAAAAAATTATATAAGTATCAGTTATCTGGTTCCCATAATACAAGCTCTGCTTAGTTTGGGGCTAGATAGCGCTGTGTGAAATATCCAGCAATATTTATATTTATTTATTTATATAGAGAAACAACCAGACCCGGAACAAATATCTGTAGATCGTGCAAACATTTGTTCCGCGGAGGGAATCGAACCCGCTACCTCCTGCGTCTCAGCCGGATATTCGCCCACTGCACCACGGAGGTCGTCATAATTACAATAATTGGATAATTGAATTTTCAACGTTCATATTATTTGTGTCACCCCCAAGCCAGACACACTTGGTATCTAACTGCTGTGCACAATTGAAGCACATAACACGTAGTTGACGTTTTTAGGGTTCCGTACCCAAAGGGTCAAACGGGACCCTATTATTAAGACTGCTGTCTGTCTGTCCGTCTGTCACCAGGCTGTATCGCATGAACCGTGATAGTTAGTGAGTTTAAATTTTCACAGATGATGTATTTCTGTTGGCGCTATAAGAAAAAATAATAAAAACAAAAAAAAATAATATATAAGGGGGGCTCCCTAACAACAGACATGATTTTTTTGCCGTTTTTATAGACTAGTGGTTCGCCCCAAACTGAGATCTCGCGAGTCTCCCAAAATACAAAAGAAAATATTCTTAGGGTGACTCGCGCAACGATGCCTAAACGTATTTAGTGGCTAAATAATGTTATGATTTAAGAAATTGTCAAATGAAACTAATACATACAATTTAAACATGTTTATCCGTTAAATAAAAAAGTATATAAGTATTCTATCAGTTATCTGGTTCCCATAGTACAAGCTATGCTTAGTTTGGGGCTAGATAGCGCTGTGTGAGATGTCCAGCATTGTTATTATTATTATATAATTTGCAGTTAGGTACTAACTTAACTTTATAGGGATAATTAGATTATGCACTAGTGTGTTATAGTTCAGTTTGTGGCCCTAATAACGATGTACTATGGCGCACTTTACGAGCAAGTGTGTTGAAAAAAATGTAAGCTCATTTAACGCATTTAAAACTAAACTCGCTCAACATATTACAACTAATGTTTACTAAATAAAGTAACTATATAACTAACGAACGATCTACCTAAATGCGTTAGTTGAGTACCTACCTACATAACCCGAACGAATTACATTAGCTTTTCTATGTGTACTGATTCTCATGTAACTGATAATTGTTATCTTTTTGAGAATAAATTATCATTAAACCTAAATTTTATTAGCTTATCTTACGGAACCCTTCACACCAGGTACCATTTTATCAAACTTATGTGTAGAAATAAATAAATTAAAATGTCCTTGAAAGACGAATGCGTGAGCTCGTATGAAATATAATAACTTTTGGGTTGAATGTCAATAAGTCTACTGCCCTTTAAGACCATATAGACCTTAACAGTGTCTTAACCTTAAATTTAAGGACGTCTGCTAAGAGTCGACTATAAAAATTAAGGCCAATTTGTCACGGACCTAGTTCTAACATCCAGAGATTACAAGTAGCTGAAGTTATTTATAGGACAGCTGATTGATCTAAGTGCTCAGACTATATCATAAGAAGCTGGGGGTGTTGAGTTTTCGTATTGTTATTCCTGCTGGACATTTCACAAAGCGCTATCTAGCCCCAAACTAAGCACACCTGTACTTTGAGAACCAGATAACAGTTATAGAACTACTGGAAGCCAGACTTTCATTTTTTACATGTTTAATTATGGTGAATGTGTGCAAGATCTTAATGATCTTATCCCTCCTTTCCCCTACCACCACCGGACAAGCAGACGTACCCAAAAGTACCACCCATACCTGGTTGGCGTACCACCCTGCCGTACCAAACGATTTGCTTCAACTTTTCTTGTTAGCACAAGTAAGGAGTGGAACTCACTTCCGGCTTATGTTTTTCCAAACTAGTATCGGAGTCTTCAAGTCCAGAGTGAATAGGTTCTTTCTAGGCAAGCGTGCTCCATCTTCGATCACACCTTCACTTACCACCAGGTGAGGTAGTGGTCAAGCGCTTGACTATCATCAATAAATAACAAAAAATTACTAGTTGTTCTACCCAAACTGAGATCTCGCGAGTCTCCCAAAATACAAAACCAAATATTCGCGCAACGATGCCGAAACGTATTTAGTGACTAAATATGATCTAAGAAGTTTTCAAATCATACAAATACGTAAAATTTAAACATGTTTAGACGCTAAATACGTTTAGGGAATGTTGTGCAAGCCGGTCTTAATCATTGACTAATAAAATAGTGCCATCAAATAGTTGGTTAGACGCAACCAAAGTACTTGACCTATAGTTTAATTTAAGTCACAGGTAACGGGAGTTCATGGTAATTGGTTGCTTTTTTTTGGTGTATAATTTGCAGTTATTCTGGATTTTAGACTTTTACCTATATTTCTGTCACTAAAGCTGCAGGCATACCAAATCTCAGCACTGTGAGGTACTGGTGTACCTTGTGAATTTTGTCAAAGTTCAGCTTTTATTGGCTATTAACTTAAAAACCATATGATTTAAACTAAAAATAAAAATGGAATCGAAATGTAATCACAAACGTGCCATTTGGACCCCAATATCTCCACAATCCCCCCACATTTTTTGCTCATTTAGTCACACGAAAATTTAGTCATCACTACCTACCTACATACCAAATTTTACGATGATCAGATAAACGCTTCAAAAGTTATCCTTGGACAAACAAACATATACACATTTATACTTACAACGCCGATTTGCCCAAGTTGATTTAGAGATCTTGCTACGCTCGATCAATAATAAGTTTTGATTGACGTCTTTAGTCGAAATGGCTTTGATCGGTTTAGAATATTGATTGTGACATACTCGTGCATGCACAAATGGTAAAACCAACTCAATCGCTATCAACTAAAATCACTCGACAACAATCCCAAAGACATAGCAAATTCATTCAATGATTTATTTATAGATAAGATATTGCCGAATCAAAAATGCAGGAAAAACAATTACGTCATTAATTACGAGCCAAAAATACTATTTTTCAACCCCTGCTCACCAGCTCATCTTTGAATTAATAAAGTCACTAAAGAATACAAAGAGTGTTTGTTGGTTCAGTGTAATTTACACAATACAAAATCTTATCTTATTAAATAATTATCCAGTTACGATGAAAAATTACGAAAATACTTCCATTTCTGTTTATGAAATTACTATGTTTGATAGAAAATTTGCAATGATTACAGGATTCATTTTTTTACAGGATAGTACTTTTAAAAATTTGCTCTTTACGACCTCCAATTGTATTATTACTATTTTACATATTATTAGTTAATGTATGGCGTACAAAAGCGTTTTCTATCTATTTGATCGAGCGAAGCGAGATCTCTAAATCAACATGGGCAAATCGACATTGTATGTATGTTTGTCCGAGGATAACTTTTGAACCGTTGATCCGATCATCGTGAAATTTAATACAAAGGTAGGTATAACACAATTTTGTTGTGACTAAATGAGCTGAAATGGTGTGACATGACCTGAAAATGTTGGGGGGTTGTTAAGATTGGGGTTCAAGAAGGATACAAAAAAAAATTAAAATGAGACTAACTGGTTAAATAGGACGTCAAAGAAAGGCGTTTGTTAGTACATTTAGACTCTGTTTTTATTTTTCGTAATCTCTATATAGTTTTTGAGTTATTAGTCATAATAAAAACTGAACTTTGAAAAAATTGACAGGGTACACCAGTGACCCCACAGTGCTGAAATTTGGTATGCGTGTAGCTTTAGTAACACAAATATAGACAGAAGTCTAAATTCTAAAATAAAAGTAATTCGGTTACGCATTTCTTGACACTCTTTTACCAGTCAAAGACCTAAACGTATTTAGCGACTAAACATGTTTAAATTTTACGTATTTGTATGATTTGACAACTGCTTAAATCATATTTAGCCACTAAATACGGTTAGGCATCGTTGCGCGAGTCGCCCTAAGAATATATTTTTTGTTTTTGTATACTCGCGAGATTTCAGTTCGGGGCGAACCACTAGTTATCTATAAATCTACTTGCTTTCTAAGTCACATACCTAGATGGCGCTGCGAAATTTACATTAATATAGGTACAGAACCTTTCGGTGCGCGAGTGCCACTCGTAGTACTTGACTGGACTTGTTTTCAAACAACGCACCCGTTATTATCTGTATCCCGTTCTGTGTAGCTGTTGTCCCGGAAAGGCTCATGACCATTCCGATGAGCCCAATGGGTGTTTATTGAATAATGAAATGTATTTTGAACTGTGTGAACTGGTTACAAAGGTCAAATTAGCGTGTGACCCCCAAGCAATTGTTTGCATCATATTAAATCCGTTTGAATTATGCCGTTATCAGAGCAAAATGATAACAAGAACGATTATTTTAATTGTTTTTAACTTGTAACATAAAAAGTCAATTAACCTCTCGCCTGACAGCCCAATTCCAGATCCTTTCTGCTTTGCTAACTATTAACAACGTATGGGATTTAAAGTATGTTTATTGTGTTGTGTATGTAATATTATGTATTGTATTATGTGTTGTGTAATATTAAGTAATAAACTATGTGTTTTTGAAACTTCTTAAGGCGCGTTAAGCATTTTTTTAAATGAGAAAAAACCATTAACCTTGCGACACTGTTACCGTTCCCATTACCAATATACGAGTATGCAGTGAAACTTTTTTAGGAGCGTTGGGTCTTTTTGTGATGGTAAAAACCACTGACGATGCGACACTGTTACCGTTTTCATTACCGACATATGAAGTGAAACCTTTTTTAGGCATGTTGGGCCTTTTTGAGATGGTAAAAAACCATTGACCTTGCGACACTGTTACCGTTCCCATTACCGACATATGAAGTGAAACTTTTTTTAGACGCGTTGGGCGTTTTTGAGATGGTAAAAAACCATTGACCTTGCGACACTGTTACCGTTCCCATTACCGACATATGAAGTGAAACTTTTTTTAGACGCGTTGGGCGTTTTTGAGATGGTAAAAAACCATTGACCTTGCGACACTGTTACCGTTCCCATTACCGACATATGAAGTGAAACCTTTTTTAGGCGGAATGGGCATTTTTGAGATGGTAAAAAACCATTGAACTCGCGACACTGTTACCGTTACCGCCACCTCTGTATATAAGTATCTCGTAATAGTTCAAGTTTTCACTTCTGTCGGCACTCCCGGAGCGCCACTTTATTTTTGATATTGCCATTACATGATTGAAATCTTCGCAACGAGATCTATTCCTAATGCTCCACCCTCAGGTGGACGACTCAGGAACGACTCGTATCCCGATTAATTAACCGTTTTCTCAGTTTTTTTTTGTAGATATGGAAATAATATTAGGCGTAACCCAGGTAAGTGCTAAATTTTCATAATCTTCCTAAAGATAACCAGCATGTTTCATTAGTATTTCGATATTAGATTCTGGTATTTTTCCTCACTTAAAATAACTCGTCTTTATCTTTCTGTCTTTTATATAACCTGGATTGAGACATTGGTTACTTTTATTGATAAACAACGCGTGCGAAGCCGCGGGCCGTGGCTTACATGATGTAATATATATTGTGTTCCAACCTTCAAACGACCATTGCTTATCCTAAAATCCGATACAATACTCTCAGCAAAGATAAAAAAAAACCACAAGCCAGATGCGACCTCACTGATGCAAAACTCTTTCAACGCAATTAGAGCGAAACATTTTGCAGGGTGAAAATTTAAACGATTGTGAACTTTATTATGTAGCAATATGACACATCATTATAACAGTACCAAAATTTCACTGGTTTTGACTCCATTACTTGTGAACGTCTAACTTTGACAGTCAGTTGTGATATCGGCGTTCATTAGACTGTACTTAGATCAGTGAGGAGTTCTACTTTCATCAATATCTTCTCAGCAGTAAAAACGAACAAGAAACCTTGAAGGAACTAGTTGCTCGGCTGTTACTCTAGGAGTAGAGACCTCTCATTAAAATTTGTTGTTTGAAAGAACTAGTTCGTGATTTAGAAAATATGAAGGGAAAGAAATCTAGATGTATGGTTATAGGTACTGAACCTGGCTTGCACAACGATCCCTAAACGTATTTAGCGACTAAATGTGTTTAAATTTGACGTATTTGTATGATTTGACAACTTATTAAATCATGATTAGCCACTAAATACGTTCAGAAAACGTTGCGCAATTAGCCCTAAGTCACGGCGAATAAATCGTCATAATATTTCAAGTAACATTTTCTAAATGATCTTAGACATGAGTCATAGTATGTAAATAAATTTGATTCTTATGAAATTATGACGACCTCAGGGGCTCAGGACCTGGGCGAATAGCCAGCTGATACACAGGAGTAGCGTGTTTGATTCCCGCCGCGAAACAAATGTTTGCATGATCTACAGATATTTGTTTCAGGTCTGGATGTTTTTCTATATATTTAATAAAAATATGTATTTACAAAAAAAAGTATAAAGGTAAGTACCTACTCTATCTAATAACTAATTCCCTTATTACAAGCTCTGCTTAGTTTGGGGCTAGGTAGCGCTGTGTGAGATGTCCAGCAATTCATTTATTATATCTTAAAGATGAAATTACATTACCTTAGCCTTGCTTCTTTCGAATAACCAAAAAAACCACACTAGTTTCAACATGTTACGGGTTTATTTACAGTTTATCAAAAAAAAGAATATTTACCATAATTTCACGTCAATCTCTCAACACTGCAGTTTGAAACAAGGTCCGTCCGTCAATTCACTTGTCCTAATTTATCCTTACTGCTGTGAGTACTAACCCCTTATCACGATAACAGAGCCCCTACTACTAAAATGTCGATTTGATATCGAATTGGTTGTTTAGGTAATCTTCAGGAAATAAGTAAAGAGATTAGATTTTGAAATGACTAGCTTTTTATGACTAGGAAATTAGTGATTTCCTTCATCGTCACCGAAAAATAGGGATTATTATTTAAGTTCAGTTTTTCCGGGGTAAATTCATTATACAATCTACGAAAATATAAAATCTACCATCTGCGGTATTCCCGTTAGGCTACGACATGGTAGATACGCTGCAAGAGAAATTTAAAGAGGTTTCTACAGTGTAGGGAACGCATAGACAATAACCCGGTGTCGCCGGTGTCAATAGGCGACGGTGACCGCATACCATCAGATGGGCCGTAAAACTGTTTCCCAATAAGTAACATTAAAAAAAATGAAAACTATTAAATCAATTGAAAACTGTCAAATAAAAGTTGAACATTACTTACAATATTTTTACCAAAACTAATGACTTATTTGTCCAGTATTTTTTTATTATATTATTTTTTCAGGGCTTTTATAAACTACATGAAGATGGGGCTGGCATAGGGGCTACCTGATGTTAAGTGATAACTATCTCCTATAGCAATGTACTGCCTTGTGGGTCACGTACCTCAGAAACGGGCCCTACGATGCACTGCCATGCGTCTATCAACTTGATGCATAGGGGTGTAAAGCCTCATATGCCTGATATTTCACCGGAAACCAAACCCCTTATACCGAAACACAGCAATGCTTCTTTGCGGCAGAAATAGGTATGAAAATGGAAATAAGGGCTAAATCTGTCCTCAAATCCTCTTAAGAAATCATATTAGCCGAGTAATATGCTCTAACTGTAAGCCGCTGAGATCATAATCCTATCGGTTAAATTCTTCAGCCAAGCATTTTTGGGTACTTTAAGATATTGGGTTTCAACCAAACTTATACATTCAAAATTGCTACATTAACAACATTCAATTACTGTTTTCAAAATAAGGTCTGGGCGTCTGGTCGAAGCGAAGACGTGTGATCAACTGATCAGAGAGCTGGCGCTTATCTGGGTCAACGCATAAGCATTGAAATTTAGCGAGGCAATGCAGCCAGTATCTTTGGGACATTTCCGCCTAGTAGGGTAGTGATCTGGACCAGTTGACTTATCTATAGATCGTTTGCAACGGTCTTCAGATATTTCACCGTTTATCCTGTATCATAGTCTTGTAAATTCTCCAGAATTTCTTACGGTGCAGTGCTGCACTACATAAGGTACCATCCAGATATCCAGGCTTCTCAGCTTATAAATCAAGATCCAAATTTACAAAACCGTAATACTGGCCTATCCTCATGTATGGTTCTGAAGCCTGGACGCTAATCCTGAAGGAGGAGAATCAGCTTTTAGTAGCAGAGAGAAAAGTTCTCCGGAATATCCTGGGTCCAGTAAGAAGAGCTCAGAGCTCAGAGTCGCTCAACGAGCTATGGAGAGGGCTATGCTCGGGGTTTCTCTACGGGATCGAATCAGAAATGAGGAGATACGTAGGAGAACTCAAGTCACCGACATAGCCCGACGGATTAGCACGTTGAAGTGGCAATGGGCAGGCCATATAGCGCGCAGAACAGATGGCCGATGGGGCCGAAAGGTTCTCGAGTGGAGGCCACGGACCGGCAAGCGCAGCGTAAGACGTCCACCCACAAGATGGGCAGACGACTTGGTAAGAACCGCAGGTCGGCGTTGGATGCAGGCCGCTTCCAACCGCAGTTCCTGGAGATCAATGAGGGAGGCCTTTGTCCAGCAGTGGACGTCCTACGGCTGATATGATGATGATGAGTAAGAAGAGAAGATGGTAGCCTGAGGGTCCGTAAAAACGCCAAAATATAAGATATTGTGGCCGAGCCTAACATCATAGGAATACAAGTCACACCTACTCTCTCGGCCATCTACTGCGAATGGGTGAAGGTCGAAACCTAAATAGAGCATACAAGGCCGACCGACTGGCCGCCGACCGATAGGTCATCCCAAGTATCGCTTGAACGACAGGATGGAGGCTGACCTGCGCGACCTGGGAGCCGAAAACTGGCAAGAGATGGCAATGGACACAGGAAAGTGTAGAGTTCTCATATCGGAGGCCAAGACTCACTTTGGATCCCTGCGCCAATGGAGTAAGTAGGTATAGTCTTGTAAATAATTTTATATCAAGGCCGATTATATTTGACACTCAATGCCGTCTCTGACTGGGGCGATGCCAATCTCGTCGAATTCAATGCTTCAAAAACGCAAGCATGTTTCTTCTCGGCGAAAAAGATTCAGTTTCTCCAAGTTCCCATTTTCCGAGATGTACCCGTAGCTGTAAAAGGTCACCTCGAGCTTCTAGGTGTTTCGCTCACGCCTACTCTCAAATTTAGCTCATACATCGAGTCTAAGGCTAAAACAGCTGCCATGAAGCTGGGCATCCTTAACAAGGTCAGGAGATACTTCACACCAGGACAGCTTCTTAGTCTATACAAAAGTACTAGTCCGGTCTGGTATGGAGTACTGCTGCCACCTTTGGGATGTTTCGGCCAAATACCAGCTCGCTACCTTAGACTCCATAGATCGTAGGGCTTTTAGGCTTATAGTTGAGCAATATATGGTGGAGGCTAAGACCCAAAGTCTCGTACACCGCCGTAAAGTAGCAAGCCTATCGATCTTTAACAGAATACATTTCGGGGAATGTGCCAAGGAACTTTACGATCTGATGCCGCCATCTCATTTCCATCAAAGGACAAGCAGGCGCACGGCTCAGTATCATCCGTATCTAGTTGATATACCACCCATTCGCACACACCGTTTTGGTTCTACGTTCTTGATGGGTACAGCTAAGGTATGGAACGCTTTGCCGTCGTCTGTTTTTCCTAAAGAATACAATCCGGACCTTTTTAATGTGAGAGTGAATAGGTTTCTTCTAGATCTTCGTGCTTCATCTTCGACCACATCATCGCGTTCTATCAGCTGAGATTGTGGTCAAACGAAGATCTATTTAGTTAAAAAAAAAGTCTATTCTTTCTGTTATTAAAGTTTCATATCATTATTAAGTTGTTGTGAAGTGTAAAGCATTAACAAATATGCATTGGTAACTCATCAAACTGAAGCAATAAAGGACCTACACAAAATGCATAAGCATAGATCAATCTTCGTTTCTGGTATAAACAACGCTGAAATGTTATTAGTAACAGAACTGAAACATAAAACTATATCATCTCAACTAAGAACTCTCAGCTGACTAATCAAGCTATAACAAATATAGAGTAGATTATTAAACAAGGGGATAAAGCAGTGTCTTGCAGCGCGGGCGCTATATTGCATCCCGAACGTAACGTAGGGTTCTAGAGTTAACTCACGAGCAGAGCGAGGGAGTTATTAGAATACTGAGTGCAGAGAAGGATGTTGGTGCATTCTGTGCAGAGGTTAGTTCGATTTACGAATAAATTCTTATTGTGTGGCTCTATGGTTCAAATTCTAATACAGATGAGGTTCCGAATTCAAATCACATTATGCCCGCGACGGCATAATGAAATTCAGTAAACCTTAACTCCCGGCTCAGCCGTAGGGATTTAATCACTTGCTTTCGAAGAGCTTAACATGACAATGTCGAGCAGGTGGTGTGAAAATCTATTATGGTACAAAAGGTTAATTAAATACTATTAATTAATATTATATACGTGTAATAATAGCTATGATAAAATATAATAATTTTCACAATTGTATTTATCTTTTTCTACCATATTTGGGCAAGCCAAATATAATTTTAACTGTATTTGTATTCATTTATTTCTAATTAAGAATGTATTTACCTCATTCCAAAAACGGATGCTGATACACATTTTCAAAAGGCTTTTTAAACTGCGGCTACCATCCACTTTTGCTTGTTAATTTCCCAAATCACTTCTGTATATTATTTTACTGAATTTAACAATGTCAATTTTTTTTTTAAAATGGTAGCAGTTCTACTTTTCTACTGAACATTAAGTTGACAGTTATGTAAAAAACATGTAATCTTTTAACTTTGTAAACATTTTATACTCCACTTTCGCGGTTAAAATTTGGTATGTGCGCTTGTCATACCTTTCAGACTTGAAGTACTGGAGTCCCCCAGCGTATTGGACTTTCACTAATCAACAGTAACAGTAGATATGAGTCATTGCAGTCATTGATATGCCGATGGTGATGATAGAATGTTCACTTGCATTAGAAAGTATGAACCAATGGTCAAACTAACGCCGTTTGTAAATAATAGAAAATTAGCGTGATTTCTAGACAATGTTCACGCGAAGCAAAACGTAAAACGCCAACGAAAGGATTAAACAATAATCAACGAAACACACCCTTAGTTAAAAACTTTAAAAAAACTAGTAGGAGTAATTACTAATGACTGGGAAGAGCCAAGGGTCGGTCACAGTTTTTAACTGCAACAGAGGTCTAAATCCAGCAGTACACTTTTTATAAGGTACTCAATTCTCATTGTACTGATTATTATTTATTAAATTATTTATTAAAATACATAACAACTTTTAGATAAATGGACAGATATTAAGGTTACAAATGTGTATGTTTGTGTATTTAAATGTGGATAGTTAGATTGACAGGATACTAAAATTACTTCTTCGTGTAGGTGCATTTAAAAAAACATAACTATAATATTTAGATTGATATATATATATATATATATATATATTAAGATGGTATATAAACGTATGGATTGATACACTCTAATATAAATAGATGGATGTATATGATACGTTTAGGCGCGTTGAATACTTTTTGAGATGGAAAAAACCAGAGAACTCGCGACACTGTTATCGACACCTGTCACTGACTGTTACTGATATGTATTCTATTCTCTTTGGTTACTGACAGCTCTGTATAGTAGTCTGCTTTTATTCAAGCTTTCACTTCTGTCGACACTCCCGGAGTGCCACTTTGTTATATATTTTTTTTTGGTGATTGTTGTCGTTATTTAATTTTGTAGATCTATAAATTGTCAATCCGTTTTTGGCTGTAGAATAGACACATAAGCATTGTAAACTTTTATTTTTCAGAGCTGTGGATTTTGTTGATAAATAAATAAAATAAAATATAACGAACTAGAATAGAGAAGAAAGCCGAGTTTAACTAAAACAGATTGAAGTCAGTTTCAATTAACGTTTACGTAATAACTATATGCCAATAACCTTACAAATTTCTTTCACGCATTATGAATATTTATAAGGTTTTGTAAGCGTCTTACGCTTACGCTCGCGTACAATTGTCTACAATACAATTTCCATAGTTTTTCTTAGCGTAAAGGCACATATTGCGCACATTTTAAATGTTTTAATACACACGAGTATTCAATACAGTTAGCAAACTCACACTCATTTTCATCAAGGCAGTTAACCAGTGGCTATTATCCTCGCACAAAACAAACGTTAATTTGCCGATTCAGGCTGTTTCCGCAAATATAACGGTTTGCGAACAATGAGAGTTAAAAATACTGGACAAGTGAATGCGCAACTTTTTCCGTAGAGTTCCGTTTAATTAAGTTTTTTGTTTGAACTGGCTTTGAACATTATTTAATGTACATCTTAAAAAAGAAACCTAGCATATGCAATTGTCTACACTAACATTTTGGTTTAGCCTTTCGTTAGAATTTAAATAAATAATGTGTCACTTTTTTAAATTGTGTGGTTACTGAATGTGCAATATGTCTTCTTATGCGAATTTTAAAGCCTGTAAGTTTGTCTCACCATCACTAAAATACAGTGGAACCAGTTTTGATGCGATCTTAATGAGGTCTATTGGAAATCAAAAAGATCTCCATAATATATTATATTAGATTAATATTTTAATCGATAACATGTTCCCATAATATAAGCTTTGCTTGGATTACATAGCCCCATGTGAAATATCAAGCTTGTTTAAGTAAAACTTCTTTACGCTTGACTTGGGGAGTAAGCTGGTGAATGTGTGACGAAAAGTGTGATCGGACGAGGCGAACGGAAGTTGAGAGGGAGATATAAGTTATTAGGTATAAGATAAAATTAATTGCAGATAGAAAGAGAAAGAGTTACGTTTCGTATATTACTGTAGGGACGAGAGAGAGAAGTGCGAGCACACATTTTTATTTTATTTAATACTTTATTGCACAAAAATACAAATTACATGCACAAAAGGTGGGCTTACTGCTAATAGCATTTTCTACCTGCCAACCTCAGAGGTAAGAACAAAAGAAACACAAATAACAATAAACTCCGATTACAGTTAGAATAAATACATAAACCTACTTGATATAACAATAATAATACATAGAATATATATATGAGAAATATAATATATAAATATATATATATATATATTTATAGATATAAAACAAAAAATACTATTACATACAACACACATAGGTACTACGTTTTCATATATTTTAACAGCCAGTGGAGGACTGCAAGAAATGACTGTAGACTAGTCGTCTGAAAACCGGTTTACTAGGCGCCTTTTTAATATGAGTAGGGAGAGAGTTCCATAGACCGACAGCTACCACCTCAAAAGAGTTGCCACAGAAGGCCGTTGAGTGTTTCGGGGTAGCGAGAAGGAGAGAATCAGTGGATCTGAAGTTTTGGTCATGGGTGTCAGAGAGGTAGGAAAATTTGCATTTAAGATAATGGGGTGCATTTAAGATAAAACATTTTCTTTCTCTTTTCCTTTCATAGCCAGTGCATTAGTTCATTTGTATATTTTTCGTAATTTCATTCAGTTCTTGAACAGTTTTATAAATTTATATGTTTAAAAAGAAGTTTTACTTCAGTCGTGTGGGCTAAAGCAGACTCGTTTTTTTTAGAAAAGGGGCTCTTAGGGGTGGTCCCATATAGTTTTCTCAAGATCTGTTCATAAGAAAATCTTGAAACTCTTCAATTTACTAAGGCATTAGCACATTATTACGGTTTTCTTTCTTCAGAAATCTAATAAATTTAAATAAAAAGTTACCTATTAACATACACACTTCCGCCCGCGGCTTTGCCTGCGTAGTTTCTCAATAAAAACATGACTTTCGTTCTCGGTCGGATAAAAGGTAGCCTGTTTCAATACCAGTCATAACTATCTAAATACCAAATTTCATCGAAATCGGTTAAGCCGTTTTGTCGTGAGAACGTAACAAACTACTTTCGATTTTTTAATATTAGTTTGGATTCAAACTGATGTGACGGCTGGATTTTATTTTTCATTAAATTAATTCACGGAACCCTATGATTCGCAAACAAAAACATGATACCAACAAATTAGATAGGGCACGGAAGAAAATGACAAATACGAAGTAGCTGTGACTCGGTAATTAGGTAATTACACTAATGATCGTCCATTGTGCTAGTTAGTCTGTAACCTGATTCATACCTGCATCGATCACCGTTCATTGACCTTGATTGCCTAACCCCTCATAGAAGAGGTGTGTTATGTATGAGTTAGAAGCTATAAATATTTTGTTTTAAAATGTTGTAGAAAAATAATGTTCAATTAATAAATCTTCCTCAGTGGCGCAGTGGGCGAATAGCAGGAGGTTGTGGATTCGATTCTCACCGCGGAATAAATGTTTGCATCATCATTATTAACATCCACAGCCCGACTTCAGCTACTGCTGGGTATATGCCTCCCCAAGTTGATGCCATCCGCCACGATCCTGCGCTAGTCTCACCTATTGATAACCCGTTTTTTATTGTATTTGGAATCTAAGCATACCAACCAACGGTTAAACTAAAATCTTCTTTATAATCGGACCCGCGATTTTTACGATCGAATCTCTGTATCCTGAATAACCAGTTTTTGCATGATCCAGCGATATTTGTTCCCGGTTTGGTTGTTTCTCTATATATTGCAAGCATATATTTACAAAAGAACGTGTATAATTATTTCATCAGTTTTCTGGTTCCCATAGCTTTGCTTAGTGTGGGGCTAGATGGCGCTGTGTGAAATGTCCAGTATTATTTATTATTTGTTTATTTAAATTAGTGTATTAGTAGTTAGGATAAACAGTATAACTTTAAGAACCAAAACAAAACTAACTCCCCAGAGTAGACCAACAAAAATGGCGCTGGACGGGACATGAGCCGTAGCATAAACGAAAAATGGAGCAAAATAGTAACAAACTGGTACCCAAAAGATGGAAAAAAATCAAAAGGAAGGTTTTTTTTTTTTTTTTTTTTTATGTTATTTGTGGGGAAACAGGCTTACGGCCCACCTGATGGTAAGTGGTCACCGTCGCCTATTGACACCGGCAACACCCGGGGTATTGTCGATGCGTTCCCTACACTGAAGAAACCTCTTTACATTTCTCTTGAAGCGTGCCATGTCGTAGTCTAATGGGAAAACCTCAGATGGTAGCTCATTCCACATCTTGCAAGTATGGGGTAGAAAAGATCGCGTGAAGCGTGTGGTGCGCGATACCCAATTGTCGATTATATGTGGATGAGCTTTATTACGTTGTCGAGAAGTGCGGTGGTAAAATCTCGACGACGGGATGAGATCAAATAGCTCCTCAGAACATTCCCCATTATACAGGCGGTAGAATACACTGAAGATAAAAGGTAAATCAAAAGATGAGAGGATGAAATAAAATTAACTGCTAGTCCCTATTGGAGAAGAGCTGCTACTGACAGACTTCATTGTAGAGCTAGAGGAGGCCTTTGCCGATCGGCACTCTGAACTAAGAGATATTAGGTTTAAGATCTAAATTGAAATTAACGTAATGCAGAATGTCAGAATAAAGGCTTATTATTATTATTTAAACGAACGGAATGGCTACCAAGGCCGCTGCAATGGTTTTATACACACTGCTCCCTGCTAGACGAAATTTTAAAAATCGCGGGCATCATCTGTATCCGAGAAGCGTAAAATCGAGGTTAGTGGCAGAAGTGATACTGATGATGATGATGAAATACGTTTTAAGGTTTAGTGCAGTTCGTTATTTTTTATTATGGTTAAACATTGATGGTTTCACAAGCTATTCGTTTATGGAACTCTCTTCCTTCTTATATTAGATCTGCCAAATCCCATCCTATCTTTAAAACGCTATTGTATAAGCACTATTTGTCTGCATCAGAGAGCTGAGTAATTTTATTTTGTTATTATTATCTGTCGTTGTTACTGTTTGTATAACAGCTGTTTCATAATTTATACTAAAAACGGGATATTTACCATGATTTGTGAGTATTTGAGTATCCCGATATTTCGGCGCAGGTGCATGCGCCATGATCACGGGTAGCTGTTTCATAGTTGTATTTTATTTATTATTCGTATTTTTAATATCATAGAATGTTTATGTATAATAATAATATTACCTACCCTGGTATCTATTTATTTTGTTTTGCATATGTAAGCATACCTACAGTTATATAAAAAGCTTACGTTATAAAGCTAACATCCTTTAACGTTCTCGTAAAATCCAGTCCATCCAAAGGTTGTCTGGAAGAGATCGCTTTTAGCGATAAGCCGCCAATTGTACTATCGCGTGTCTAGTTTTAAGTGTTTTATTTATGATTTGTTAATTTTAGTGTGGTATACAATAAAGCGTTTTCTATCTATCTATCTGTTTCATACAGCTTGACTGTGGTGTGCTCTTTCATTCAGTAGGGGAAAAAACTGGGCAAGTGCGTGGGTTCAATACAATTATGACCCCTCGATGAGTGATTAGTTGATTACGTACTTTAAATGAAGCCTATATTTTTTATGATTTAATTATAGTAGTGTTTAGATTTTTTCCTGTACTTGTAGTATAAGACGATATTACTTGCCAAATTTTATAGTTCTAGGTCAACGGAAAGTACCCTGTATACAGAGTATTTCTTTTAACTGGGACAGTACGGCAGCACCCATAACCAGAGGAGATACAGGTGCAGTTTCTTTTAAAACATTTCATGCTTCAATTAAGTCTACATTTCGCGTATTAGACAATGCCATGATAGGACAAATAAGATGATGCAATGACTGATATAAAAGTCCGACAGATGCAAGAACCATGTTCGAAATTCAAAATTGTTCTGAAATACGAGATGTTTTTGAATTGCTCATGAGAGCATGGAGTTTCTAAACTTCTTAATCGCTACAGTATTAAACTTCTTTAATGTGCAATTAGAATCTAATAAAATGTTTGTAGGAGGAATTTTGTTTGCCCTATTGTAAGAGAATACTTTGTATCAAATTTGACTAACTTTCGCGGCTCAGATTTTTTTCATCCGATACAATAAAATGATCCTTACAAAGGACTGCATCGATTGGCATAAAAAAAATTACCAACTTGATTCATTTTAAGGCGCTACTCACGCTTGAACAAATAAAAATTAATGCCAAAATGTATTTCTTCGAAAACGACCTTATGTTTTAAAATAAACTGCACCTGTATCTCCTCTGGTTATGGGTGCTGCCGTACTGTCCCAGTTAAAAAAAACACACTGTATATTGATTCCCTTGAAATGTCGAAATATACGTTTTTGCGGCATAAACGGCCGTATCTTTTTTACGTTAACTTAAAAGTTTTATTTTTTTCACAGCTCCAAAGAACTGTAAACCTGAGTATATGCTTTTGATTTAAACGTGATAACTACACGCGTTCCCTAGATAAAGGGTCTTCACAGACAGACATACAGACGGAGAACAAATATGATCCTATAAGGGTTCCGTTATTTCCTTTTTAGGTACGGAACCCTGAAAACATAAAAAGACGCGGATTAATTAGTCCACTAAACGAGCTAGCTGTAATGTGACATTTCATGGACAAATGTGTGACTATGAAACCAAAACAAAAAGTTTTTTTCACCTTTTTTTAATATACTATTTTACTTCTGTTATGCAGTCTTAACGTGGTTGGACTATATCATTCAATACTGTGAGAATATTTTGGTCAATGACTTGTTGAGTCCCATCAGTTCATCGTAACTTTTAGAAGGAAAATGGGTTTTTATTATGACTCTGTTGGATAATTGCCAATATACCGGGGATTTTTTTTTCGGTGAGACACAAATTGAAACTGGTTATGCAGGATACAGAGACTCGGTTGTAGAAATCGCGGATGCGTTGGTATGCTTGGATTTTAGATACAATAGAAATTATATTGTGTCTCTCACAGATCTGTATTTCAGCAAAACAAGGTTTAAATATTTAAACAACTTGAACTGATGGGTTTTAAGAAAATGTGTGAAGATTTTTTTTTTAATTATAAAACTTTCGTGGACGTCCACTGCTGGACAAAGGCCTCCCTCATTGATCTCCAGGAACTGCGGTTGGAAGCGGCCGGCATCCAACGCCGACCTGCGGTTCTTACCAAGTCGTCTGCCCATCTTGTGGGTGGACGTTCTACGCTGCGCTTGCCGGTCCGTGGCCTTCACTCGAGAACCTTTCGGCCCCATCGGCCATCTGTTCTGCGCGCTATATGGCCTGCCCATTGCCACTTCAACGTGCTAATCCGTCGGGCTATGTCGGTGACTTGAGTTCTCCTACGTATCTCCTCATTTCTGATTCGATCCCGTAGAGAAACCCCGAGCATAGCCCTCTCCATAGCTCGTTGAGCGACTCTGAGCTTATTCATAAGGCCAATAGTGAAGGACCACGTCTCGGTTCCATATGTCATCACTGGTAACACACACTGATTGAAGACTTTCGTCTTAAGGCACTGAGGTATGTTGGACGAAAAGACGTTGCGAAGTTTCCCAAACGCTGCCCATCTGAGTTGGATTCGACGATTGACCTCTTTCTCGAAGTTGGACCTACCTAATTGGACTGTTTGTCCTAGGTATACATACGCGTCGACAACTTCAAGAGCCGAGTTCTCAACCATAACTGGGGTAGGGACGACATGGACATTCGACATGATTTTTGTCTTGTCCATGTTCATTTTAAGTCCTACCCGTTGGGAGACTCGATTGAGGCCTTCGAGCATCGTGCTGATCTCTTCCATCGACTTTGCCATGACCACAATATCGTCGGCAAACCGAAGGTGAGTGATGTATTCGCCGTTAATATTGATGCCCAGTCCTTTCCATTCCAGAAGCTTGAAGGCATCTTCCAATGCGGTCGTAAACAGTTTCGGAGAGATTACATCTCCCTGACTTACGCCTCTTTTTAAGGGAATTGCCTTCGAGCTCTGTTCGTGTACTCGGACTGACATAGTGGCGTTTTTATACAAACACTTCAACACTTCGTTGGAGAGACTCAAGCACTGCCCATGTTTCGATCGAATCGAAGGCTTTCTCATAGTCCACAAACGCGAGACATAGCGGCAAGTTATACTCTTTGGTCTTCTGTATGACTTGCCGCAGCGTATGTATGTGGTCTATGGTACTGTAGCCTTTACGGAACCCGGCTTGTTCGGGAGGCTGGAAGTCATCAAACCTGCGTTCGAGACGGTTCGCGATGACCCTCGAAAACAGCTTATAAACATGGCTCAAAAGCGAGATGGGTCTGTAATTCTTAAGCAAGGTGTTGTCACCTTTCTTGAAGAACAGAACCACCACGCCCCCGTTCCATGGTTTTGGCGTCGTACCTTCAAGCAAGGCGGAATTAAAGAGCTTCTGAAGGACCTTAAGTACCGGTGATCCACCCGCTTTCAGAAGCTCTGAAGTGATTCCGTCCTCGCCCGGCGCCTTGTCGTTCTTAAGCTGCTTCAAGGCCATCCTGATCTCGTACAGGCTGATGTCCGGAATATCTTCGGTATAATGTCGGGTCAGTTTGGTTCTTGGGTCGTTGGCCGCACTGCAAACAGGTTTAGTGACCGAATCGTAGAGCCGTCCATAGAACCTTTCGACTTCCCTTAACACTTCCGCTTTACTTGACGTTATGCTGCCATCTTCCCTTTTCAGCTTCGTCATGCGGCTCTGCCCAATAGAATTATCTCTTGCGAACACTTTGGAGCCTTTATTCCGCTCTATCGTATCTTTAATACGAGATGTATTAAAGGTACGAATATCGTGCCGCAAGGATTTCCAAATCTTTCTATTGAGCTGCCTATGTGACTGATCATCATCGGGAGACTGCAGTCGCAAAGAACGTCGTTCAGCCATGAGGTTAAGGGTGTCATCAGAGAGTTTCTGAGGTCTATTGGTACGGGGGGTCTTAAAGAACTGGGACCCCATCGTATGGACGGTTTCTACGAACCTGTTATTGATCTCGTCCACTGATGCATCTACTTCTAGACAGTCAAAGCGATTTGCAAGTTCGAGTTGAAAACTCTCGAGGTTTTGGATATGTGCGCGAGTGGGTCGGAGCGTAGATTTCATCAAACGGGACCTTTCAAGTTTAACGTTCATATTCAATGTGGCTCTAACAATTCGGTGATCACTGCCGGTTTTCACCCTGTGAATCACAGAGACATCATTGAATATCCGTTTCTTGTTGGTCAAGATGAAATCAATCTCATTTCTCGTGGAACCGTTGGGACTCATCCAGGTCCATTTCCTGTGAGGCGGCTTCTGGAAAAAAGAATTCATCATAAAGAGTCCTTCTTTCTCCAGAAAATCGGCCAGCCTCTGTCCCCTGGGGTTCCGTTGCCCATATCCAAATTGCCCCACTCTCAACTCATCATCGCTTCTCATGCCTAACTTTGCATTGAAGTCCCCCATAACAACAATAAAGTGAGTTTTGTTCGTATGTATGGCTCTACTGATGTCCTCATACATAGACTCTACTTCTTCATCTGGGTGTGAAGAGGTCGGCGCATATACCTGAACGACCTTCAGCGAATATCGCTTAGATATTCTGAGTGTCAGGTACGCGACACACTGTCGATGGTGATAATGTTGTTGATGAGTGACTTGTGAACGAGAAACCCAACACCACCTTGGGACTGTTGGTCGCCCTCCCGGTAGTATAGTAGGTTACCAGACTTAGGGATATCGTGTCCTCACCCTCTCTACGGACTTCTGATAACCCCAAAATGTCCCAGTGTAATCTACTAATTTCTTCTTCCAGCTCAACAATCTTTTCGTCTGTCCTCAAAGTGCGGATGTTGTGTGTTACCAGGGCCAGTGGTCGTCGTAGGGTTTGGTAGCCGATCGTCTCCCGGGGATTCTTAGCACCCCTGGCCCCGCCGTTACCGTGACTGCTACCGTAGCCAGGATTAGCGGGGCCGCCGGGGACTCGGGGCCTGGCTTTATGTTGTAAATCCATGAGGGGGTTGTTGCCATACTCGCCACGCTTGGCAGGCGGGTTGGCGAGCGCAGTATAGGTGTTGAAACACGAAAAGACGCTGCTGCCCTTCTTTCGGAGGTATCCCTTAGCAGACTCCTACTGCATCCACGGGCAAGAGCGGAGGGGCAACATTCTATTGCCGGCGCCCCACGGCACCCCTTTGATGAATATTCTGTCATTTTTATTCATACGGGATTTATCACGTACCGTTTATGGGAGTTTCGATCACCGATAAAACGGTACGTGATAAATCCCGTATTTATACATTATAATTGAAATTAATCGCGAATGTTTTCTTAGTAAAATAATTTTTCGGCTTTGTATTTATCCTTATTTTTGACTCTTTTTTTTTGTCGTTTTTAACTGGACTGAAAAAGTTATTTCAAGGCAAGTGAGCTCCATTTCTAGGCAAGATCTAACGTAAAGATTGAAGAATGCAAGTCGGGTCAAAGTTTCATAGGCAATCTATTAGAAACATTATCCTGAAAACGAAGTGCTTCGTGTTGAGGGTGATCAAACCGACCTAGGTTGGTCACTCAGCGCAAAGATCTTTTGTCCATTTGTTTGTGTCTTGTATTTTAATTTAATTTTTATTTTTTACTATATGTACCTACTAATCTAGTCTTTTAGTAATAAACTAACAATGTATGGATTTGTGTAATCTTAAATAAAACATTTTTATTTATTATTTCTCTATTGGTAATTGCTTCTTCTTCTTAGCGTGTCAAGAGTTATACGTTTTCATTTATACTATGTTGGACAGGTGTTTGGCACAACAGTAGCATTAGGTGAGGCGGTTAATACGTCCTCCATCGTGCAGGTGTTCGGACACAAAGAGCGCATTAGCAAGTGTCGTATTGACTGAGCGGGATCACCGCAGTCGCACTGCTCGTAGGTTAGGGTCCCTGAATAACCATTTGCACATATTAAGTCTGCAGTGGCCAACCTGAGTGCGGAGCCTGTTTAAGGACTTCCAGACTGGCCACGGCAGATCGTGCCCGGGTGGTAACTGGTGTTCCTGTGGGGTGATAAATCAGGCGGTGGGGAGTTACTTAGTTAATTGCTTTAAATAAAATATTTTGATCAAATAACAGGAAGTCAATCGCGCTAATTTTGAACGTGACTGATGTTAGTACTCACGTTGGTTAGACAGATATCACAAGTGTCAGATTTCGTATCGCGCTGACACGCGTGACAGCTGTCAAACTAACCTGAGTTCCAACGTTAGTCACGTTTAAAATTAGCGTGATTGCCCCCCAAATGGACGTCGACGTATCATGCAGATAGACGATAGACGAACGAAGGTTCATGACGTTGGGATTCGAGTTATGGAGCTCAAATAGTCTTGGGCGGGACACTTAGCTAGACGTGGTGATGACAGATGAAGCAGGAAAGTGACTGGGTGAAGACAGATTGTGGATGATGATGATGAGACGATAGAAACCTCTGAAGACGAAATCTTGGGCTATCAAGTAGTCAAACGTTTGACTACTTCCGTGAAAGGTATGTTAAACATAGCTTTGTATGGCTGGCTATAAAACTCTAGTGTGGTTAATTTTTCCTGACCATGTTCATCAGATCAGTCATAATAATGTCAACTGTCACCTAAACATAGGTCTTCCTTAAATAATTCCAAGCGACTGGTCCTAAGCAGCTTTTTCAAAACGGCTCACAGTGACCAGGGAAGATAATGATGAAACCCAAAAGGTTTTAACACCTATTAAGCCTGTAAAACCATTACCTAAGCCCATTGTACTTTTGATTTAATTGTGTATTCTCTTTTGTTTCTTTTATGTTTAATAGTGTGCAATAAAGAAATTATCTTATCAAATCTAATCTAAAACCTGTTGGAAATATTTGCTAAAAAAAGTTCGGTGATTTATTTTAAATACGGGATTTATCACGTACCGTTATTTATTTCTTACAACCGACAATGATTCGGTTCAAGCTACGGCACATGGTGTGAGGCGCGATGCGGAGCGAATCCCACTAATGACGGTACACAAATTGAATAGAAACATTGTAGTCATACGTAACACCGAAAAAACGTATCACGAGATCGATCCCGTATTTGTACCTAGCTCTTGCCCGAGACTTCGTAGGCGTTACTCAACTAAATGTGTAAGGTAGCCTAGAAAAAAAACTAAACTCGCTGTTGCAACTTGACACCCCATTTTTAACCCCTTTGGAACTGATTTATGGGATAAATGGTACCGAATTTCATCGAAATCGGTTCAGCCGTACGGTTCAAATGAAAAGCGCATTTGAATCGACTAGACTTCGTAGTAATATTTTTTATCTAAACGCGTCGATAACGATTTAGATACGCTGATTGTCGACGGTAAAAGTACCAGTACAAACTACTAATGGTCAGTATGAACAATGGAAGCTAATGTTTGTATTCCGTGAGAACTAAATCAAAAGATGAATCACTGGAATTTTTTAATTTGTTTGATAAATGCTGAAAATAATATTTAGCACTCTGAAGACGAAAGTCTTTGATCAGTGGTGTGTTGCCAAAAATAAGAAAACAAATATAGGTATACCCAAAATCTATTTATGCGCGTAATTGAGCCATTTGGGGTCGAGACCCTGGGTCCATGGGGTACCGGGGCCCATCGCGTTGACAAAATTATTTCCATGTCTGGTCGAAGCGATGTGTGATCCGAGAGCTGGCGCTTATATGGGTCAACGCTTACATTGCAATTCAGCAGGGCAATGCAGCCAGTGTCTTGGGGCACTTCCTCCTGGTAGTGATCTGGAGCAGTTGAGCTATCTATAGATCGTTTGCAACGGTCTTTAGATGATTCAACTGTTTCTTCTGCATTTTATGTACATAATTGTATTTTAATAAAAAAAGTTTGTACCTTTTATGTATTAAAATCATAAGGATCACTTTGAAACATCAATTTTACTGCCTGTTCCTTCGCGACCAAGCCAGGAAAGGAAGGCAAGAAACAAGGCTGGTTGTTTTTTAATGATCCTTTTAGAATGCATATGTAACAATAAAGAAAATAAAAAACGTCCAAATTGTAACATTTTTGAATGAGTTGGAGCAATTTAAATCCCAAGCTTCTCTATCATCTAAATAATCCGATATTGTATAATACGCTTTACATAGGTAGGTACAGATTTTGTTTAATTACGTTTTTAAATTTGTTATTTGTCAATTTTTCTACATCAATTGGGAGTTTGTTATAAAAGCGTACACTTTGTCTTTTAAACGATTTACTAACTTTATGGAGTCTACAAGGGGCAACAGCGAGTTTATCTTTATTTCTAGTATTAAAATTATGCTATTTTTCTTAAACAAATTAATATTTTTGTGAACATACCTCAGATTTTCAAATGTACTGACAAGGGAATGTCATAATATTTATTTCTTTAAACTTAATGATTCTCTGGGACCCATACATATAAATTGCACGAACAGCCCTCTTTTGCAGCACGAAAACGGTGTTTATATCTGCAGCACTCCCCCACAGCAGTATACCGTATGAGTATGAAATAATGCTGTGGAAGTAGCTGAAGTACCTACTAGTCCATTAGTCTAGCTGTGTCTACGTCTGTAAAAAGAAGGGTCTTTTTGACTGCGTTTGCCGCAGAACTAAGTCTCTTCGACAACTTATCAATGTCCCTCACATTGATAAGTTGTCGAAGAGACTTAGTTGAAGCTTAGAGCTTAGAGACCCCATTGAAGCTTATTATCTAGGGTTATACCTAAGAAGAATACAGTGGTGTCCACAAGAGCTAACTCCTCGTCTTTGATTTTTATATCTGCTTTAATTTGTGCAATATAAGGTACCTACCAAGTATAAATATAATACACTTTGTTTTCTTTTCATTTAGAAGAAGATTGTTTACATTGTGCACCGGAATACCCACTTAGTCTAGATTCTCATCTATACTTATAAAAATTACTACGCAATTGGTATTAAATAATAAAAACACCACTAATAAACAAGCCTTACTTCATTCCAATCGAATACAAAATACGCTTATCAAACACAACAATTGATTGCTGTCTTGAAATAATCAGGTGATAAGATTACAAAGAATATTTACCAACTGATATACAATACATTTAGACAAATGCAAAACTAAACATTCAATGCAACTTTTTTTTCAACTAGATACCTACATCTTAGTTTGATCACAATCTCACTTGATGTTAAGCGATGATGTGGTGTAAGATGAAGCACGAAGATCTAGAAGAAACCTATTTACTCTTGCCATAGAGAGGTCCAGATTGTAGGTATTCTTTAGGAAAAACAGACGACGGCAAAGTGTTCCATATACCTTAGCTGTATGCATCAAGAACGTAGAACCAAAACGGTATGTGTGATTGGGTGGTTTATCATCTAGATACGGATAGTACTGAGCCGTGCGCCTGCTTTCTTTTCATGGAAGAGAGATGGTGGGATCAGATAGTTTAGTTGCTGGATTCTCCAAAATGTATTATGTAAAGATCGATAAGCTTGCAGCTTTACGGCGGTGTTCGAGACTTTGGGTCTTAGTCTCCGCCATGTATTGCTTACGTATAAGCCCTACGTGCTGTCGAGTCTAAGGTAGCGAGCTGGTATTTGGCCGAACCATCCCAAAGGTGGCAGCAGTACTTCATACCAGCACTTGTGCTTTGTAAAGACTAAGAAGCTGTCCTGGTGTGAAGTATCTCCTGGCCTTGTTAAGGATGCCCAGCATCATGGCAGTTGTTTTAGCCTTAGACTTGATGTATGAGCTAAAGTTGAGAGAGCTAACGTTTGTTTGCTGAGCTGAGCTGACGGATTTGTGCCTCATAAGGAAATTTGATTAAAGTAGTATTACCTATATACATGTTTCAAACAAAATATTAAGTTACTAGCTGACCCGCCCGCGGCAAGATTGCGTGATTAATAAATAACAATACAATACAAAAATCTTTACGGAACTAATAACGAGCACAAACTTAAACTTACATAAAAGCATCTTAAAAATATTTGTAGGTAGCACGTTGGGTAGGCTCACAGGCACCTGAACCCACACTAGGATTCCCTGTGTCGTGGGTGTCAGGAATATGTACATGTACCATCTGACATGTTGTCTCGCCAATAGAGTCAGATAGTAGGATGGTTCTCTAAACTTCACACTAGGATAACCTGTGTTGTGGAGTTTAGTGTCTCTATTTTAGGCATACATAAATGTAACTTTTGAAACTCTTGTGGCTAAGAACACAAAAGCAGAAAAATAACTCACAAATCATGATTATTAAACATGAATAAAATGTGTCCAAATAAGTGGCTTATATTAAATATGTGGGCACTTAATTAGGTTAGACAGGTAAAATGTATAGATATAGGTTAATATATAGGGTATAAGCACAGGCTTAGGTATAGATGTACGTGTAAATATAGGCATATGTTTAGGTATATTGTAATCTATGGAGAGGTCTATGCTCAGCGTGTATTCTAGGGCAGATATAAATAAAAACGCTACCCTCCTTTTAAAAAAATAGATAAAACATAGTCTAAGTCCTAATCCTGGTCATAATCTATCTGTGTACCAAATTTCATCAAAATCACTCCAGCCGTTTCGTCGTGAAAAGCTAACAAACAAACAGAGTTACTTTCGCATTTATAATATGAGTATGTACCTATGTGTTAACAAATATAATTGGGGTAGGAATGCACTGTTAAAATAACGGCACTGTTTTGTCATGATCTGAGGGTCAGCACGTTACAAGGCCTATGCTATCGAAACATGCAGCAAATAAAAATAACACGATCATGCACTTTGCTGGCAAATATATCGCAGGCGCAAACGTTTAAACATGTTTAGTAACAAACTTTTGATTGTATAACAGTATTTTATCTAAGACATAAATGTTTGTAAGTTAGTACTGTCGTACGCATTCATTCTCAAACTCGCAAACCAATAAATATGGATAGAGGATACGTAAACAACAAAAAATATTATCCTATTATGATATCCTATAGCGTCACGTTTCCGAGATTATTGAATTAATTTTGTTATCTATACCTCCAATTAGCTAAGAAACGTGACTGTTTAGCGTATAGGAAAATCACAGGCGGCAGGTGAAACTGTCGGCCTCCAGACAAAATCTTACAGCCACAAGCTAAACTTTTCCAGCTCTGAAGCCTTTACTTTTACGGTTGCAATTTGCAGGCGAAGGACTCAACGGCTGTAGTAATAAGGAGTTTAAATGGAGTAGGTTTATCCCCCCCCCCCCCCCCCCCTCCTTATGTCGTCCTCTTAACTTAATCAGCCTTAGATTATTATTTTTTTCAAGTTCCGAACACTGGTATTAGGGTTGCCACCCGTACTTTATACCATAAGAGCGCAGTAAAGTACGTGAAAATACTTTATTTTTACTTGTGAAGATTTTTTTAAATGGACTGATATTTTTTACGTATAACAGAACGACTGATTTGGAACGTAACCTAAAAACGTCAATTTCAATATCACGTAATGTTGCTTAATGTGAAAAAATTGTGTCGTTTCTGCTATACATTCCCAGCATTCACAAACAGAGTTTTTATTTATTTTATATTCAAAATTTTAGGAAAACTTACAGCTAGGTTTTAAAAATAGTTATTTTATAGTTATTTTTCTCTGATGAATGCTAAGTGGCTGGATTTAAATTTAGAGTTTGAATATAAGCATGCCGATAATATATTTAAGAGTAACAAATATTTGTTGGAATATTGCTAGAAGTACAAAAAAATATGTATGGAAGAGAAATAGTCTGGTAAATTAATAGTACTTTATTTTCAGATCTTGTACTTATTTTTTTAAGCCTAAAAAATTATATGTACTCTATTTGCTTAAAAAAAAGATGACAACCCTAACTGAAATGTTAGTTAATTAACATTACTAACATTCGATGCAAGGAAAGAGGACCTGATAAAGGTCGCTGGGAGCCATTGGGTGCAGGTCACACTAGATCGGCCGCTTTGGAAAATGGGTAGGCCTATGTTCAGCACAGGACGACTGAAATATGCATCCTATGGCTAAATTGATGATGAGGCATTCGGTTATAAAATAATACTTACGAAAAATGTGCATCTAGGGAACAAACACGATTTTTGCTTCATTGTTTTCAAATCAATGTTTCTATAACACAAAACACAGATGGCTCACGATACCGCGGTACTAGACTGATAAAAGATATCTTAATATTTGGAGATTACAGAAGGTTTGGTCTCAACATACAAGATGAGCGGAATATCGAATTTGGTTAATATTAATTCACTTTTCAATTAAGAGACTGGTTTCCGAAACGACCGTGGACAGAATGAATTCTGTGTCAGAAAGTGTTCCCTGTTGGTTTTCCTGTAAGCACTGATACAGTTTGAATTGGTACCTAAGTACAGGACCGTTTTCAGGCGTGTATTTACAGTGAGCGTTGGGGCAAATTATGATTAATGTCTAAGTTTCAGAGACAACGCTACGACACGTTTCTATTTAAAAAAAGTGTTAATCATAATCATGCCTCATTAAGGGCCGGTTTTTTAATATAAATATTTTTTATACCTGATTGTAGCCTATTGAAATTTATGTCATAGCCATAAGTAGCATTTTTTTTTTGTGTTTTCTAAAATTTTCTTGTTATATTATCATAATCTCGAGAAAATCGATAATATGCTGTTCGATGAAATCTTAGAGAGACAACGTATTGTACGATGCCACAGGTTACTAAAAAGTTACTACGAGCAGTTCAACGACCCGCTCGTTCAATGGATCCAATTAGTCGACAGAGAGCGTACGGTGCTGTAAGGTCATGTGTATATTTAGGTATTTATTTATGTATTAGAACTATAAGTTCAGTTGTTTATTATTCTATTTTATTTCTCTTCATTTGTTTAAACTCTGTACACCGCTGTAGATTACTGCTTCGCTCATTACTTTCCATTCAAATGTTGCCTGAAGCTTGCCTGCTTTCAGAGATAAGGCCGCCCATTGTACTATATTTAGCACTAATTAGTTTTTTTAGTATTTCTGATGTATGTACACACGGCTCCATATCAAGCTATACATTTTCAGTATAAGCTAACCTCTCATTCTACGAAAAGCCTACGCCATGCGAGGTCAGCTTATACTGGAAATGTATAGCTTGATGTGTAGCCGTGTGTACAATAAAGCAATATTTAATTCTAAGGGCTCAATGTTGACTAATCAACATTGAGCTGTGCTGTGCTGTTCTGTTTTAAACGAAGCTCAGCAACACAAAGCACAGTGCAGCATTTACTGTTAATTTCCTCAATAAAATGATGGAGTCTCTATGAGGAGCAAATTGGTTAAACAGAGCATAGCAAAGCATAGAGTAGCATAGCAAGTTGATTAGTCACCTTAAGACGGCCCTGCACTTGTGGTCTGTGTATGCGGATGAATCGTATAAATCCATTACGTGTTATAAATAGATGTTTGGTGGGTTTGACCTGATAAGAAGTAAGTAGGTATGTATATATTGTCGGGTCAATGTCAACACAATTGATGTATTTTTCCTAGTTTTTTGACGGACCTTGTTGGTTTTAGTTTGATAATACATTATACCGACAGAAACTATAATTTTGACAAATACTAAGACAAAAACAAGTACTAGTTGTATGCCCGCGACTTTATCTGAAATTTTCTAGATCTCGACAACAGCGGTTCAATTGTGAATCTACTCGTAAGTCATCAGGGACCCATTCAAACACACACAAAAAATTAATCATAATCAGTCGAGCAGTTTTTGAGTTTTAGCGAGACTAAGGAACAGTAATTCATATTTATATATAGAATAGATAGAAAACGCTTTGTTGTATACCACACATAAATTAACAAACCATATTTAAAACACTTAAAACTAGACACGCGATAGAACAATTGCCGGTCTTATCGCTGAAAGCGATCTCTCCCAGATGACTTTTGGATGGACTGGATTTTACGAGAACGTTAAAAGACGGTAGCTTTCTAACCTAAGATTTTTATTTAACTGTGTACTTACATAATCAAAACAGAACAAAAATATACCAGGATAGGTCATATTAATATAAATGTAATGCATAAACGTTCTATATTAATAAAATACTAATAATAAATCAAATACAATTATGAAATAAGTGTAAAAAAAATAATAACAACGACATATCTAATAACAAAATAAGATCACTCAGCTTTCTGATGCAGACAAATAGTGCAAACAATAGCGTCATCAACACGATGATAACTACAGGCATCATCGTTTCAAACCGTCCACATCAATGCTTTTTAGAGTTCCAAAGTCAAACTCCGAACTCTTAAAGTTTCACTAAGTGATGTAGATCTGAAACCTAGTTTTTTTTATAGACAAGTAACTTTTTAACAATAACAAACACAAAACCGAATTGCGTCCCTATAAAATTTGAGGGTTGCCCTCGATTTTTTTGGAATCCCATCATCAGATTTTGACTTGGTGCTAATAATACCACCTGGGAAAAAGACCCAGGAAGGGAACCCCCTTTAAAAAAACAATTTCTTGAATCGGTCCCGGAGTCTTCGAGTAATAGGGGAACATTCACATATAAAAAAAAAGATTGTGACGAATTGAGAACTTCCTTCTCTTTCTGAAGTTAAAAATAGAGCTCATATTTAGAACATTTTTGTAGGTACCTATTTTAGATCTCTAACAAAGAATGAAAAACCATTTCTATAGAGCGGTGAATCACATAAAAAACGACACCGATTTCAAATTACATCAGTCATCACTGACTTGTATCACCGCTGGGTTTTTCTTCTCGCCATTTTGGTGAAACTATTGTTAGGTCAAATTAACAGGGTTTATCTATACTACCTGGAAATTGAACAAGCATTATGGCTCACCTGATGTTAAATTGTAACCACGGCCTAAAGCAAAGAATTGCCTCATAGGTCACGCATCTTAGAAACGAGCACAACGGTGCACTGGCCTGCGTCCATCAACTTGAGACATACAAATGTAAAGCCACAAGTGCCTGTAATTTCACCGGAAACCATACCGAAACACTGCAATGCTGCTTAGCGGCAGAAATAGGTATGGTGGTAGTTCTTCCCGTAATCAAGCTATAATCCCTGTTAGTTTTGCCATGTCAGTTTGCCCGCCCGTCTCTTTACAGCAGTTTTACTCGCAAACCTCCGCAATATGGAAGTTGAAGGTAATTTTTAGGGTTCCGTACCCGAAGGGTCAAACGGGACCCTATTACTAAGACTCCGCTGTCTGTCTGTCCGTCTGTCACCAGGCTGTATCTCATGAACCGTGATAGTTAGACAGTTGAAAGTTTCACAGATGATGTGGGTATATCTGTTGCCGCTATAACAACAAATATTAAAAGTAGAATAAAATATATATATATATAAGTGGGGCTCTCATACAACATACATGATTTTTTGCCGATTATATAGATAACTAGCTGACCCGCCCGCGGCTTCGAACACGTTTTTTCGTAAAACATTACCCTCCTGCGCAGTCAGGTAATCGATCTTTTTAAAATATACAATTCCGTAGTAAATTTGATCTATCTCATAAGGTTTAGCAAGCGTATGCGATTTAAGCGCACAAAAATATATATTTTCGGCTTTTCTGTACATGTATGTATTATACATAAACCTTCCTCTTGAATCACTCTATCTATTGCTGAAACTGCATTAAAATCCGTTGAGTAATTTAAGAGATGTATGCAAACAGACAGCGGAAGCAACTTCATTTTATACTATGTAAAGATGGTACGGAACCTTTCGTGCACGAATCCGACTCGCACTTGGCCGGTTTTATTTTACTCTTGCATGCCATTGTATGGGGTATCGTTGAATAGGTATTTTTAAACCTATAAGTTTGCCTCAACATTTTTTTTGTTACAAGAGCCCGTTTCTCAAATATAATGCGCTTCAAAGTGACCATTTTCATATTTGTCATGTGTTAGCTACTGAGCAACGCTATATCTGTTAAATCGGACCAAACTCTTATCATTGTGTGCAAGCATTTGCCATGATTGCTTAAAGAGATTTAGGATTTACGGAGATAAGGTAGAAGAATTTACGATATTATCGTAAAGTTGATAATGGTGACCTAAATCGTAACGTGAAATATAACGGTGATCAAATCATTATCATCCACATTATACATATGACATTAGCCATTATGACTCCACTGCTGAATACACGGTGTCTTTTAAGTGATTTGTTTCAGAACAAACGTTGCTTAGACCATGGTCTAATAACTGTTTAAATTAAAGCATCAAATAAGAGAATAAAAAAAATCTAGACCTTCTCAAATAAGTCTAACTTTTTTCAAAAACTAACCGTGACATAAATCAAAATCAAAATATTTTTATTCCTTAAATATACATTGTTTGTATCAAGCTATTTTCCAGTATAAGCTGACCTCTCATTCTACGAAAAGCCTACACAATGCTAGTTCAGCTTATACTGGAAATGTATAGGTTGATGTGTAGCCGTGTGTACACTTGGAAAGGTCATAATTTTTACAAAATATAATCATACAAGAATTCACATTAAAACATTTAAGAACAAGTGAGCAAGTACATAAGTACAATCAGAAACACATGTCATACCAAAATAATTAAGGGATCACTAAAAATATAATTAAATAGTATTTAAGTCATCAGCATGAGCTTCGTCAAGGGTATAGTAGGACTTTTCCATCAACAATCTTCTGGCTTTATTGCTGAAGTCTGCAGTGTCAGCGTTTCGTACATCATGTGTAAGTTTGTTGAACAATTTAATGCTTATGCATAGGTAACTGTTGCCTACTTTGGCAAGTCTATGTGGAGGGATTGATATATTATTTCGATGTCTTGTTATATATATGTCTTGTATATCTGCGAGAGTCACCGATTAATTTAAAATTATTAATATTTAATTCAACGTACATCAGGTTCTGGTATATATTTTTTCCAACCATTGTCATTATTTTTAGGTGACGAAATTTATCTCTACAAGATTCTATGTTTTTCATTTGAAAAATAGAACGTACTGTTCTTTTTTGAAGTATAAAAATTCTAGAGGATTGCGAGGCATTTCGTTCGTGGGTACGCTAGCCGTAGCGTATTATGTACATACTCCCTAGTTAGATAGGTACCTAGTAGCTACCGATCAGCGCGCTGACTTTGTTGTAGGGCGTAACGTTAAAATAGATGTTTTTAGTTTGTAACTTTTGATATATATTTCGAAGACCGATTTCATTTTGTTTTTTAATTTGATGTTATAAACTGTTAGTAGTTAGTAGACCACAATCTGAACAATGTTTTAAAGGACACTGTGTACACTCTCCCATACATTTCCTGAGGAACCGGTCTTGTGCGGCCTGCCCAACAGCTCCCAGCAACATTTAACAAGTCGTCTTTCCATCTAGTGGGGGGCCGTCTAATGCTGCGCTTCTATGTGACGACCTCCGTGACTAGCCGGCTAAACAGCAAGATTGTGTGTTCTAATCCCTGCGGAACAAATGTATGCATGGTATACAGATATTTTTTCCGGTTTCGGGTGTTTTTACAAGCTTTTTATTAAATTTTAATGTACGTAAGTATGTTTGTCCGGGTGGATTCTTGCAACTGAATTTTAAACCCGTTCCCCTCAACCGATTGAGCTGAAATTGCATTATAGCATATGTAACTTCGGTGACAATGCAATAATATGGTACCATGGAAATGATGGATCATGATGGAAACGGATGCTAGACAATGGAACTTCTGAATGGATTATAGAAGGCTACTAGTGTTTGGGCTCTTTTAAATATGCTTGCGGTTCCGATTATGAATTTTATAAAAGCTTGTTTTGAAAAAGTAATTTTTCAATAAAAAACTTATTTTATGTATGTATTTACAAAAAAAAAAATATAAGTATTCATAAGATCTTGATTTTTCAATGTGGACCTTGTGTTATAAATTAATAATATATAATGTAGGTTTATTTATGTAGTATGTACCTTATGTTATTTTCATTAGTCCTGTGCAAAATTTCATTAGTTTCCTTTTCTATACACTACCTACACATATTTCACTGCAATACACAAGGGTTATCTGGAAGAAAATACTCTTTAGCATTAAGTTCGCCGTTGAACGAGTTTTTTTAAGTGCAATAAGCTGAGGCATAAAGCTGAGCCAAAACCTGTTTGGCCACGCGTGGCACGGAGCGGGACTAGATAGTACACCTACCTAACTGGTTGGGTAGGTATAGTGTGACCATTAGTGCTGTGCACTCCCTGAGGTATGCGCGCGGCGAGACGGGGGGGAGAATCGGCTGCTGCGCTCTGTCAGTTCGCCGTCAACGCTCGTGGCGGCAGGTAGTGTTATTCGTATCGGACTGTCTATAACATGTGCGTCTGACATAGACAGTCCGATACAAATAACACTACCTGCCGCCACGAGCGTTGACGGCGAACTGACAGAGCGCAGCAGCCGATTCTCCCCCCCCCCGTCTCGCCGCGCGCATACCTCAGGGAGTGCACAGCACTAATGGTCACACTATACCTATGAGTTCTAGCTGTACTGTAGGTCTAGTTTATATCTCATTCTATTATATTGTTCCTGTCTGTCTACCTATTTTGTTCGTGATCCGTTCTGAGTTTCTTTGTGTGTGTCTAATAAATATTATTCTATTCTATTCTAATAAAGTATTTTCATTCTATCAATCAGTCAATAATGCACTTACGTGCTACTTGGGTAGTGTGTCCACACGTCGCTCGAGTTCAGTCGCGATACTGACTAAGGTACCTTCGCGATGCATGATGCGACACGTTCATGTGGGTGATTATCACGTTCAAAGATAAATAATAGGTTAATGAAGACCCTTATCAGAAAAATGCATGTGAAGTTTTTTGATAAGGGTTTAATGTTTTATGGTTTTAAGCTCATATCAAGGTGAGATACATTAAGGCGAATATAGTAGCTTATTGGAGTTATTTGGAGGCTTTTTCCTCAGGGAGCAATGAGTTTTATGTGCTCAAAAAATATATGTCATTCATTGACCTTTTATCTGCAATGTGAACATACAAAAAAGTTCTACCTGTATATTTACTATGAGAAAAAAAAATAACAAAATGTAGCTGTTTTCGACTTTCAATTTGATTTAACTTCTAAACGACGTAAAATTTTGTAATTTTTCTTTTACTTAAAGGTGGGTAAAGACTAAACCTTCCAGTTGAACAAATGATGCTGTGCTGCGACGGTCTTTCATGTGGCAAATAATGATTTTCAATTTTTCCGAATAATTTGCGGGCGTACCCTCAGAAGGTGGTTGCGCGGGCGACGGGCGGCAGTGTACCGCTGACTGTCGTACGGGAGGGTTGTGCTCGTCTGCCTCGCGCTCACCTTTATGCTGGTCGGTTAGATGCGTGTGGCGGAAGATGCGGGCCCGTAACAAAAGCTACGCCCATTCGCTCAAGGTCATCGGCTACGGTTAGCGCCTTGCGTAGAAAAGTCACCAGAAGTTCCGCAAAGCTATTTTTATTTACAGCCGTCAATTAATACATATTATTTTGAATTAGCGCAAAACATGTGATGCGAAGAACGCATTACTGTTATGTAATTAGGTAGGTAGTTAACGAAAATTCAGCCCGGACTATGGGACAGTGCACGTAGCCAGAGCATTCATATTTCTCCAAAGTTCATCCACATTAAAACACACATTTAAGTCTGTATCTTTTAATAAGGTCATCAAAAGTTTGTCTGGTAGAGATCGCTATTTAGCAATAAGACCGCCAATTCTATCACATTGTTTTATGTTATTCGTTATAATTGTATTATTTTATGATGTCCGATAAAAAAATGTCTAATCTAATCTAATGAGGGGTTCCTTAAGATACAAGGTATTTGGTGGGTGTTCCGTTATTTTAAAAGTTTGGGAACCCCTAATCTAGAGACCTGCTTTAGTAGATTTTCGTTTATATTTTGATTGTTTCGGTATGACTTGAGTAAGAATTTGGATGATGAGGAGATTCGAGTAGACAAACCAATGTCACCGACATAGCACAATGGATTAGCAAACTGAAATGGCAGTGCGCAGGGCACATAGCTCGAGGAACTGACGGCCGTTCGGGCAGAAAGGTTCTCGAGTGGAGATCACGTACTGGAAAGCGCAGTGTAGTGCGGCCACTAGATGGAAAGAAGATTTGAAAAAGGTTGCTGGGAGCCGTTGGGTGCAGGCCGCACAAAATCGATCGCTCTGGAAATCTATGGGAGAGGCCTATGTTCAGCAGTAGACGTCCTTTGGCTGAGATGAGGAGTAGGGGTTTGATAATACTAGGTATCCCTTAAATAAATTAGTTAAATTCCCTTCCTTCCCCTTCCCTCCGGACCTATGCCCTGAACAGACGTGTTTCAAACTCAATTTATTATTCATTTTTATTTAAATTTTGTTTCAATTTAAACTGTTAAAATTCTGACGAAAAAATAGGAGTGCACAAGTCAATAGGAGTTATTGCATCGAGTACTACGCGCGTGACTCCACTCCTGCACAGTGAAGACTCTCCTTGACGGATTCACGCACACAGCGAACGCTTCGACGACCACAAGTGAGTGAAATTGCTGATAAATTACGCTCCGCGCACACTACGATACACAAAAGAAGAAACCAACAACTGCATAATGCAACGTATAAAGAGACGGCAATATTCCCCGAACTCCGCCTAACAAGGACCTTGCTTGACTGGACAACAAGCGCTTTATTATATAATCTCCGCTGGCGACCAATATAAAAAGATCTACCGTATAGCTGTGTGAGTGACAGTTGTCTTGGTTAGTAGTTCTCGCTTTAATTACAATACTACCTTGCTACTGCTGATTGCCTGGTACCAGTTTGCCACAATTTAACTATGCCGCTTCAACGCACGCCCCCTCTTCTCCCTCGCCCCTTGTCACCGGTTTGGCGCCGCCTGAGCTATCGCATACGTTTTTGCGCTCGTCATCTACCCCAGCGCCTGTTGAAAAACTCAGAGTGCCCGATGCCCAGCTTCTACGCAGTTGCTCTTCAGATCCAAACCCATCTGACAACTCTAATGTCACCATGTGGAAACAAAAACGCTCAGGCTGCGAGAGTGAACCACTACAAAACTTTATGTCTGAAATGCGGAAAATGTTTGTGGAATTTAAGGAAGAGCAAGAAAAGAGAGCCGATAGACTCTGCTCTGCCCTTGAGGACATCCGTACAACAGTTGATTTCTTGGCTCAAAAATATGATGCTCTTCAGGTCAGAGTAGAGCAGTTGGAAGCTACAAGGAAAACCAATCTCCAATATATCCAGTCACTAGAGGAAAGGCTGGATGTCAACGAGCGCAACTCTAGGTCAACTTGCCTAGAAATTAGGAACATCCCTGTAGGGACAGCTGAGACCAAAGCCACTCTATTAGACACCTTTATAAACACTAGCAAGGTTCTATAAGTTTCGATCCAACACAGTTAAGTGAAAGACATCTTTAGGATTAACACCAAGGATCCGGTGAATAAAACAGTTATCGTGGATCTAGCTAGCATCCTGACAAAGGAAAGGGTGGTATCTATGTACCGCAAATTCAAGAAGGATTCTAGACTTATTACAGAATACCTGCATATAAGCGGCCCTGCGATCCCAATCTTCATCTCGGAGAATCTCTCTTCTAAAATGAAGAGACTGTTCTACTTGGCCAGAGAGGCCGCAAAGGCCAGTGATTTTAGATTTTGCTGGGTTACGCATGGCAAGATCTACGTGCGTCGCAGGGAAAACGGCCTCTTAGTGCGCATAACGAATGAGGCCGACTTGGAGAAGCTAAAACACGTAAATTGACTAAAGATGCAGGGCGAACATAAGCTCTCTGCTGATTCTTAATATTGACAAAACTTAATACTTAGATCTGTAAAAAATAAATTATCATTTTCAAAAATCCTATGAAAGGGAAGCTTGAAATACGTCCCACAGTGCGCTATCACTTATTTAATAATACTTTGTACGCTACGGTATTTTTAACGGTTACCATTGACGACATAAATATGGCGTCTTGACATAAAATGTATTTTCACTGCAGTTTTATGAGTGGTTTAACAACTATACTTTCATAATATTTTAAAGTCTGTGTGAATAGTACAATTTAATAAGTAAGGTAGGTAGGCAACTTATTACCTACTCAAATTTAAATTTCAAAAGGGAAATCGGCAGGAATGTTGTTAGAGACACTCTTCGCCCCTATTCCATAGCTGATGATGGTATCACGCTCCTTAAGCACATATTTGTTTATTTATTATTTACTAGTTCTCCCGGCGAACTTCTTACCGCCTTGATATGCATATGACGCGGGCTGTTAATATACGTCGGCCATCATTATCGGAAATAATGATTTTTCTTCATAATATCTTTTTGCGTATTTTTTTCCAATATTTTAATAGTCATTCTGCTATTCGAGATAGAGACAAATACAACAAATCAAAAATCATCAAAATCGGTCCAGTCGTTCTCGAGGTATAAGTGTTCAAACAAACCCAACTTTGTTTTATATATTAAGAATTTATGGAAAACTAACAAAATATTGAATTAACAATTTTATTAATGACATAGTTTTATTTGCAGATGATGGAGATCTAAAGTCAAAATTACAAAAAAAATACAATTATATAAATGAATCATTGTGACGAACTCTACATTGGGGAGGCTCTTAAAGTTGTGTGATTTTGTCGGAGCTTGCTGAGTCGAGCACTCACGTGTCTCATCAATGTAAAACCCTCAGTAAAACCATTAATTTAGAGATTCTCCGTCGACTATTAATGCAGTTTTTCATATAAAATACTTTTGCACTAAGAATTTACGTTTTAGAAATGATGCTTTCAAGTGAGTTTGTTGTAGACAACATTTTGATGCATTATTATAATACTATCTATATTTATACTAATATTACAAAGAGAAAAGATTTGTGTTTTTTTGTGTGTGTATGTTTGTAATGAATAAACTCATAGGCTACTTTTTATCCAACTGCGCAGAGGGAGGGTAATGCTTTTATTGAAAACTACGCGTGCGAAGCTGCGGATTGGTCAGCTAGTAATAGATAAAAAGAGATATATGGAGACAGAGGAGACATGTGCTTGTCTCGGTGAATTCCGCTAGAAAACATTCAGGTTTAAAACTGAATGCATCAAGTTTGCTTTGTCGAATGTATGACATAACCCAACTAACGTTAAAATAAATGGGGAAATATTTTACTTAGAAAACTTTCGTGATTGATTTCAATCATAATTATAAATACGGGATTTAACACGTACCGATAGAAATAAGTCGTGTGCCGAACTTTAACAGAGCAAGGAGATGGGTTCTACCGCCAGCTTGGAGCCCATGTCTTCATGATGCAAGCGACAGAAGAGTGAGTGAACCTGGCAGAGACATAGTTAGTGTTGTGTGTTTGCATGTACCGGGAGCTACCGAAGAGAGCAGCAGTGATGATGATGATGATGACGCAGCCTATCAGCACGTTGGGCCATCGTTGACGCAATCCCCACCACCGCGCCTGTCGACTCGCGCGCAAAGGGTTGCGGCGTGCAGTGCGAGGCGAGACGTTATTCGGAGTGGATCGCACTCACTCTGATGAAGGTTCACGAATTGAACCGAAACATTGTCGGTCGACACACCGATAAGACGGTATATGATAAATCCCGTACTTATAATAATAAATGGGGAATTGATCTTGTCGATTCAACTTTTTTTCGTAGGTCTTGAAGTTGATGTATATCTGCACTGGGGTCCACAGATAGAGGCTCTTGCCGGTAGATTTAGCTCCTCTGCATAAGCAGTTAGACGAATAAGGTAGCATATGGCCAATTTTATTTACATGCCAATTTTAAAAATATCTAGCAATTCATGTTGTGTTGTGGTGCCATGTGTGCATATAAAATTACGTTTAATAAGCTAAGTGCTTAAAAAGCATTATAAACAAATACTAAATTTTAAAACCTGAAATAGTTTTATATATCAATTTTGTGAAAATACTTTTAGAGGCGCTTCAGCCTTTCGAGTCAGTGGATTATTATTAGTTTTAAATACCTAGACCTGTTTAGTGATATTTTGTTACTTAAGTATTTCTGTTAATAAAGACATTTAAAAAGAAAACAAACACTTAATTCATTTTATTTACTGTTATGTGTTTTAGTACGTTATCTGTTAATACGATATCTGAAATTGATTGATTAATGTAACTATATTTTATTTTTATCGCTGATAAGTGTATCTTAGGACCTATAAATACGGAGCACATAACCGGTCAAAGCAACCTTCATCATGAAGTTCTTCATCGTGCTCTCTGCTGTGATAGTAGCAGTTGCCGCGCTGCCGGCAATGCCTGCGGAACTGGCGCTGAGGGAGCGCTTACCGCCCGTTGAGATCGGCGCCGACAACCTGCTGCTCGGGAACAGCACAAGCCGTGTCTATGAGCCACGCAACGCCGGACTCACTGGATTCGGCGCTGGCACCGTCGGGGGCGCTGGAGGTGCCGTCTGGACCGTATGGGACGCCTGGGCGCTCCGAGATGCACTCAACAGCGCTGCCCCTCGTATTGTCTATGTGCGTGGGCGCATTGATCTGAGCGTGCTGTTCGAGTCCTCCCCCGGAGTCAGAATCATTTGTGGTCCATACAAGACCATCATTGGTGGTGACGCAAATGCCGAAATACACGGAGGTGGTATTAAGCTCAACGGCCAGGTGCACGTTATGTTCCAAAACTTGAAGTTTCATAACGCCATTTCGTACGCACCTGGCGAGCAGCCCAACGGCCACGGTGGAATCTTGTGGCAGCAGCCCGGAGTATTCCAGAGCATCATATGCTTAGACTTCGAACGCAGTGAGTTCATTTGGGTAGATCACTGTGAGTTCGCCGATGACCCGTGGGATTCAAATGCCACTCCTTACGACCGCACGCGCCACCACAGCCACATCGCAGGATGGATTGGTGCCAACTGGATCACGGTTTCCAACAATATCTTCAGGAACCACGACATGAATATACTGATCGGACACGATGACAGTGGGGCAAACACTGATATTGGCAGGTTGAAGTTCACCTTCTACCTTAACTGGTTCCAAGGAACCAACCAGCGCAATCCCCTGTTGAGGTACGGAGAGGTGCATATCCTTAACAACCTGTACACGGACATTGGAAGCTACGGTGTCGGTGTGTACACTGGCGCCCAAGTCTGGGGCGAGAGGAACGTGTTCATCAACACACGTCGCGCGTGGGCCCATCCCATATATAACCAGCCGGCTAACAACGCCCAATTCCGCAATGTTGACAACTGGCTCATTAACAGTGCCCACGACTCCAATATCGGTAACTCTGTTAGTTTTGATCCCTCTTGGTACTACAGTTATACAGCCATGAACCCTAGCAATGTAGAGCAGCATGTAAGACGTTACGCCGGTACATGGTAGACGTTTTGTATCTAAAATATTTAATAAAAAGAATAAGAATAATAATTCGTTTTTGTTTTTCTAGGGTTCCGGACCAAAATGGATAACGGAAACCTTATAATTTTTTTTTTATTTATTTATTTTATTTATTAATACTTAGATTCACAGTAACATTATCATATATCATACATTTATTAACATAGTACTGAACTTAAACAAAATTGAATCTACATTATGTAATACTAAACTTTTATAAATTTAACGCGGCAAAGTACGCCAATTAACTTTAATATTACTATTATTACTTAATTTTTACAAAAAATAAAAAATAAATTACAAGATATAGTTTACAACAAAAAAAACGAGAGTATTGCAAATTTTTAGAATATTTGAATTAATGAAGAAGTGCCCCTTGAGCTGCAATGTTTGCTTGATTGCATTTGGAGTGTGTGTGTGTGTTTATGTGTGTATAGTGTACCTAGGGTGTGTAGTGTGGGATGTATTTTATAGTGTTATGTTATGTATTAAAGTGTTAATTATCAGATCATTTGGGAATGGTAATAAAAAAAGAAGGTAGTTAACTAAAGTGGCGAGGAAACCGCTCCAAAAATATTATTGTCTAAGTACAAAATGTTAAAGTGCGTTTACACGCAATGGTTACATGGCGGCAGTTTTTTAAGAAGAATTTAAAAAAATACTGGTGTTGAAATGTCAAAGTTGATGTTCATAAAAAGTTTTCTAGGTTTAAGATAAGATAAGATAACTCTTTATTGTACACCAAAGTAAAATACAGAACATAATTCTTACAAATAGATTTAGTACAATGGGCGGTCTTATCGCTAAAAGCGATCTCTTCCAGACAACCTTTGTATGGACAGGTTTAGTAATTTTAATTTAGTATCTATAACAATAAAGAGTTATCTATTCATCCATCTTATTTTCTAGCTATCCCTCGGTTTTTCCAGCGGTGTCTGTTGAGACAGTTGACGGGATAACCGTCCTTCTGTCACAGTTGATTATATCAACAACTACTGAAGCTATTAACATGATAAATATAAATACTTAATATTGTCCCACATATAGAGGTAACTGTTTTTTACTAGTACAAGTCTAAAGAATCTAAAATACTAGTGGTTCGCTCCGAACTGAGATCTCGCGAGTCTCCCATAAAAACAAAAATAATATTATTCGTAATCTTTAACTATCAAAATAGTGCCACAAATTCAAAAAATAATTTACTTGACCTACAGTTTGATTCAAATTACAGGTAACGGGAGTTTATGTTATTTGGTTAAATGTTGTGTGCAAAATGCTGTTATTCTAGATTTCAGACTTTTTCCTAGATTTGTGTCACTAAAGCTACACAAATATCAAATTTCAGCACTGTGGGGTCACTGGTGAATACTGGTCAAAGTTTTATTTTTATTATCGCTAGTAACTCAAAAACTACAACGATTAAACGAAAAATAAAAACAGGGTTGTAATTTACTAATGAAGAACTTTTATTTGACGTTTCACTTAACCTAATAGTCTCATTTTCATTTTTTTTACCCCTCTTGAACCCCAATATCTCAAACCCCCCCCCCCCCCCCCCACATTTTTAGCTCATTTAGTCACACCAAAATTGTGCTATCACTATCTACTTAAGTATTAAACTTCACGATGATCGGATCAAAGCTTCGAAAGTTATTCTCGGACAAACAGACACACTTTACATACTTTCATGCATACAATGCCGATTTGTCCAAGTTGATTTGGAGATCTCGCTACGCTCGATTAATTATAGTTTTGATTGCCGATGAGGCCAAAAAGGCGGGAATCAAAATTACAAAATAGGTCAAATGGGGTATCATATAAAACGACTTAACTTACACATTCCATAACGAATTTTATATTTTTTATCGTGTAAGTAATATCTAAAAAAATTACAATAAAATACATTACGGCCCATTCTTTTCACTATTTTTCCAGCATCGGTAATGCCAGTCAACGAACACAGTGTGGTGCTTCTTACTCGATCAATACGTTTGAATCCGAGTACTCTGCGTTCCGTTAGAGTTCCGAGTAATCTTGAGTTTGGACATGTGTGTCTCGGTCAGCGACGATTATTGATGTTAAATCAAATGAGTCGCCCTAAGAATATTTTTTGTGTTTTGGGAGACTCGCGCACGAAGGGTACCGTACCATTATCTATAAAAACGGCAAAAAAAACGTTTTGTTGTATGGGAGCCCCCCGTAAATATTAATTTTATTTTAATTTAATTCGATATTCTGTGAATATTTCAAGTGTTTACCTGTGGCCATTATCAATATCGAGCAAAAACGAGCAAAAATCACGTTTGTTGTATTGGTGCAACAGAAATACATCATCTATGAAAATTTCAACTGTTTAACTATTACGGGTCATGAGATACAGCCTGGTGACAGACGGACAGACAGGCAGACAGACAGACAGCGGAGTCTTAGTAATAGTAACAGCGTTTGACCCTTTGGGTACGGCACCCTAAAAAAATACGGAGCTCTCGTTGCGTGAGTCAGACTGGTACTTGTCCGGTTTTATGTGTTATCTGTTTATACGTTAATCTGGGGTTGATAGGTAAATGTAACTACATTTTGTTTTTATTGCTGATAATAATTTGTTCTAAAGCCTATAAATACGAAGCACCACCACTCAAAGCAACCTTCATCATGAAGCTCTTCATCGTGCTCTCTGCTGTAATAGTGGCAGCTGCCGCGCTGCCGGCAATGCCAGTGGAACTGGCGCTGAGGGAGCGCTTACCGCCGGTTGAGATCGGCGCCGACAACCTGCTGCTCGGGAACAGGACTAGCCGCGTCTATGAGCCGCGCAACGCCGGACTTACTGGCTTCGGCGCTGGCACCATCGGGGGCGCTGGCGGTGCCGTCTGGACCGTATGGGACGCCTGGGCGCTCCGAGATGCACTCAACAGCGCTGCCCCTCGTATTGTCTATGTGCGTGGGCGCATTGATCTGGGCGTATTGTTCGAGTCCTCCCCCGGAGTCAGAATCAACTGTGGTCCATTCAAGACCATCATTGGTGGTGACGCAAATGCTGAAATACATGGAGGTGGTATCAAGCTCAACGGCCAGGTGCATGTTATCTTCCAAAATTTGAAATTGTATAACGTCATTTCGTACGCACTTGGCGAGCAGCCCAACGGCCACGGTGGCATCTTGTGGCAGCAGCCCGGATTATTCCAGAGCATCATCGGCATAGACATGGAACGCAGTGAGTACATTTGGGTAGATCACTGTGAGTTCGCCGATGACCCGTGGGATTCAAGTGCCATTCCATACGAGAATACGCGCCACCACAGCCACATGGCAGGATGGATCGGCGCCAACTGGATCACGGTTTCCAACAATATCTTCAGGAACCACGACATGAATATACTGATCGGACACGACGACAGCGCGGCTGACACGGATATTGGTAAATTGAAATTTACTTTCTACCTTAACTGGTTCCAAGGAACCAACCAGCGAAACCCCCGGTTGAGGTTCGGAGAGGTGCATATGCTTAACAACCTGTACACGGACATTGGGAGTTACGGTGTCGGTATGGGCATCGGCGCACAAGTCTGGGGCGAGAGGAACGTGTTCATCAACACACGCCGCGCGTGGGCCAATATTGTATATAATCAGCCGTCTGCCAACGCTCACTTCCGCAATGTTGACAACTTGCTCATTAATAGTGCCCACGACTCCCATATCAGTAGCGCTGTTAGTTTTGATCCTTCTTGGTACTACAGTTATACATCCATGAACCCTTACAATGTAGAATCGCACGTAAGACGCTACGCCGGTACCTGGTAGACGTTATACTGCTAAAATATATATATATATTATTAAAGAGTAGGTATATTATTTGTTTTCTTTTTTGATTTTTTCTATAAAAGTTATACCGGGTATTCTAAACATTAAAAAAGCCACGTTGTAGTTCTAATATCCTGCTATTGATCGAGTTCTAGAAAATAAAACAATCCTAGACCCAACAGTTTGCTCTTGTGAATTCTAGGCCAAAATCAGATTTTTATGTAAATTGATCTAATAGACTTTAAAAATATTCCAATAGCTTTCGAACCGCTCACTATTGCTAAACATGCATGGTTGTTAAAATGGTTAGGTAAGAGATCCCCTACACCTTGCCATCAATGATTCGCCTATTTAGTTACATCCTGTAGAATTCACCAAGTCTACTACTCAGTTCAGTCATATTATTCTTGAGCTGATGGACCCCCTGATGTTAAATGGGTGGCCATTGGATGACGTCAGTGATCGTCTATAATGACTATTATTTAAAAAGATAAGATACAAACATTACGATAATCTTTAAATGTTATTTTAATCACTTTAGGACGTTATCACACTGGCGATTGGCGAGCAGGTTTAATGCTAAGCGATTTGTAAACGTGCTTGCCGCGAGTTTGCCGCGTGCAGCTATGCGCATGCTTGCACACGCGGCAAGGTTGCTAAGCGCACGCAGTAAGCGCATTGATTGATCGTTTTAGTGTCTAGAATAGTGTTGACATTGATAGAGCGTTTAAAGCATAAAAAAGGTGTATCCGGTCTTTATGCAAAACGCACTTTATGAAACCCTGTAGACCCTTATAACCCTTCCCTGTCTTTACATAAAACTAGCAGCCGAGTTCGTCAAGCAACAAGTCTGAAAACAAGTTGCACCTTCCAAGCAATGATCTTCATGACCTTATCCCTCCTTCCTCCTTCCACCACCGGACAAGCAGACGTACCGAGAAGCACCATTCATACCTTGTCGGCATACCACCTTGCGGTACCAAACGATTTGCTTTAACTTTTCTTTTTCGCACAAGTAAGGAGTGGAACTCACTACCAGTGTTTGTTTTTCCGAAGCAGTATAATCTCGGAGTCTTCAAGTTCAGAATGAATAGGTTCTTTCTAGTCAAGCGTGCTCCATGTTTGATCACACCATCACTTACCACAAGTTGAGGTAGTGGTCAAGCACTTGGTTATCATTATAAAAAAATTGAATCTGGCACAAAGCGATGTATCAGTCAATATATATTTATATATAACAAAATATGTGAATGAAGATGATGATGTTATCCAGGCTGATTTCGGCTACGGCGACGTTATTTCTGCTACGTTACGTTACGTTGGTGCACACTAAGATGGCTTGAGTAGCCAATCTTAGTTTTAAATGTGCGTGCAGATAGAATGAAAATCAGAGCGCCGTTATCATAATGGTATGGTATGGTTGTAAGTTTACTTTAAAGTTGATCACGTCTTTTAGCCAGTTCGCGCCTGCGGCGTTTTTTTTCAACACAAAGTCTACACAAAGTGTAGACATTTTGCTGCACAAGTCTTCTCCATTTTGGACTATTTTCTGCCAGTACTTCCCAACGAGAGGGCTCAATCGAGCTCTTCTTCAAGCTTCTCTTTTGAGCGTCTTTGTATCAAGGGAGTTGTCCATCACTTTTCCGCTTTCCATTTGTGAATATAGTGAATATTTAAATTATAAGGACATTTAATTTTTTATTTATTAATATAGATTTTATTATTATTTTATATTAGGACAGTTTTTTTTGTATTTGTTAATTGCGTTTTATATTAAGATTTATTCATACGAAAATGATAATAGTCAATATGATAATTTACCATTAATATTTGCATGCCAACAATTGTAGTATGATGTAATGATATACCTATTAATTTAAGTAAGACCTAATATTATCAGTTTTAAGGTTTAGCAAATCAATAAATTTCATTTTATTCATTAATTTCAGGAAACAAACGTAAATTGCCAGTGTGATAATACCTTTATATATACATATTATTAATTTTGAGGTGTTAAGGTTAGTTAAAAAAACGAGTGTGCTTTAGACCTCACGAATGAAGTAAAACTTCTTTTTCAAAATATAAATTTATAAAGTTGTTCAATTACAAAATTGTCCACACGTCTGTATGTCGATCAGTCTATGTTTATTCTGGACAGGCGCAACTCGCACTCGTACATTAACGTTTGAAAATTTACGAAACGTAACTTTCTCTCTTTTTATCTTCTATACTAATTTATACCTCCCTCTCAACTTCCCTTCGCACTTTTCGTAACGCATTCACCAGCTTACTCCTCAAATCAAGCGTGTGTAAAGAAGTTTTACTTCAAAAACATGTATTTAACTTACAACTCAACCAACCATGGTAATGCCTACCATGGTTGGTTGAATTCTAAGTAAAAAGTTGTGAGCAAAAAGAGATTCTACTCTACTATGCCAATAGAGGCGAATCTCGTTTTGCTCACTCTTCACTCTACCTTTGCGTCACTTTGCTTTTTATTGGTCAGTCATTATTAGAAATACGGGATTGATCACGTAAGTACCGTATTTTCGGTTCAATTAGTCAATCTCCATCAGGGTGAGTGCGATCCGCTCCGAATAACGTCTCGCCTCGCACTGAGCGCCGCAGCCCTATGCGCGCGAGTAGATGGGCGCGGTGGTGAGGATTGCGTCAGCGGTAGCCCATTGTGTTGACAGGCTGCATCATCATCATTATCATCACTACTGTTTTCTTCTGTAGTCTCGGTACAGGCACTAACTATGTCTCTACTAGGTTAACTCACTCCTCTGACGCTTGCATCATGAAGACATAACCTCAATGCTGGCGGTAGAACCCAAACTTTATCTCTGTTAAAGTTCGGTACACGACTTATTCCTATCGCTTCCCGGATATTGCGAGGAACGAAGAATTTCTCTCTCGCTAAGACCTGAGCCTTGTAGAAACGTATGTAGTGCGTCGAATCAGAATCTAGGGCATGTTCCGGCACTGCAGAACTGTTGGAGTCGACATTCTTCATTGCACGTATGTGTTCAGTCAACCTGGTAGATACACGGAATCATATACCGTGGCATGGGTTGAAGCTCAAAACCGCAAAACCAAGGACCTACCTAAGAAGAAAACAGCTTATTACAAAGCTGCCAAGTCCTGCAAGAAGGCTTTACGGAAGGCTCGATTTGACCACATAAGCCGAATAGGGAACAAATTGGCGTCGTACCCATCGGGCAGTAAGGCGTTTTGGTCCCTGGCTAAAGCGGTTCAGTCGAACTTCTGTCGCCCCTCACTACCTCCACTGCTGAAACCTGACGGTACTCTGGCCCATACCGCTGATGAGAAAGCGAATCTGTTCGCCAATCTTTTCGCGGAATCTTCTCGTCTAGATGCTGCAAGCGGGACACCTCCGAGTCTATCGGATGGTGGGGTATATATGTATGAAATACGCATACATCAGACCGAGGTTCGAAAAACGTTGCAGAATCTGGACGTGAACAAAGCCAGTGGCCCTGACGGTATTCCGGCAGTTGTTCTTAAATTCTGCGCGCCTGAGCTCGCTCCTGTACTGACACGCCTCTTTCGCCGCTCTGTGAAGTCTGGACAAGTGCCGAAATCCTGGAAGCTTGCAAACGTGCAGCCCATGCCTAAAAAAGGTAGTCGTGCCGACCCCTCTAACTACAGGCCCATCTTGGTCACGTCCGTCATCTGTAAGATTATGGAACGTGTACTGAACAATAGAGTCCTGGCACACCTAGGAACGGATAACCTCCTCAGTGATCGACAATATGGCTTTCGTCGAAATCGTTCTACTGAGGACCTTCTAACGTATGTCACGCACATATAGAGCGAGGCCGTAGAGAAACACGGAGAAGCGCTGGCTGTTTCTCTTGACATCTCAAAGGCCTTTGATAGGGTCTGGCATGATAGCCTTATTAGCAAGCTTCCATCATACGGTCTGCCCACTGGTCTGTGTGTCTGGATATCGGACTTCTTGAGGGACCGTTATACGAGTTGTCGTTGAAGGCTGCGCGTCCGATCAATTGGCGATTAACGCCGGGGTCCCACAAGGGTTAGTACTATCCGCAACTCTGTTCTCGCTACATATCAACGATATGCTAAAACCCGGTACCTTTGGGTATGCAGACGATAGCACAGTTGTGGAAAGCTATACCTCTAGTGCACGAGCCAGTAGAGCGCAGATTCAGTCACTCAGGGAGGCCATGGTCGAGCGCTTAAACTTGTCCTTGAAGACAATCTCCGACTGGGGTGATGGCAATCTGGTCAAGTTCAATGCGAATAAGACCCAGGCGTGTCTGTTCTCCGCAAAACGAAGTCAATTTAATCTGACTCCTACTTTCCGAAATGTATCCGTGCCGATATTTGACCACCTCGAGCTTCTTGGTATCACAATAACTCCGACTCTCAATTTCGGCTCCTACATTAAGTCGAAAGCCCAGTTGGCTGCTAAAAAGCTTGGTATACTCGCAAAGGTGAGGCACTACTTCACACCGGGACAGTTGCTCAATTTGTACCAAGCACAAGTCCGTTCGTGTTTGGAGTACTTTTCTCACTTCTGGAACGGATCAGCGAAGTAAGAACTTGGAGCTCTAGAATCAATTGAGAGAAGAGTCAAGAAGCTCATAGGCAACGATGAGCTAGTTGATGCAAGGCTCCTCAGCCTGGAGCATCGACGAAAGGTTGCTAGCCTCTCGGTTTTTTATCGAGTACATTTTGGGGAGTGTGCGGCGGAACTTTTCAACCTGATCCCACCATCTCCTTTCTATCAACAGACAACCAGACGCTCTGCAGTGCGCCACCGCTATATGGTAGAAATACCTCCCATTCGCACAAAACGGTTCTCTTCGAGCTTTATTATGCGCACCGCCCAAGAGTGGAACGACTTGCCAGACTGTGTTTCCAGATAGCTACAACCTGGGTATCTTTAAGTCGCGAGTGAATAGGTTTCTTCTAGGCAAGCGTGTACCATCGTAGACTGCATCATCGCTTACCATCAGGCGAGATCGTGGTCAAACGCAATCCTATAATATATATAAAAAAAAATGTATACGCCGGGTACGCCCAGAGGGTATGTCTTTCGGCGAACGCAGTAGCTGCCTCAATTGTATTTGAGGATGGAATATCGTCTTGATGCTGTACTTATGGCGTAACAAGTTTCCGATCTCATACGTTATTACTTGCACAAAGCATACATATCCTATGTACAAATTAGTTATATTTAAGTTAAAAAGCAAACAAAATTAAAGTTAAATAAACCAATCAAGTAGCTTATTTATATCGGTCTGGAACAGCAACCAAACAAAAAGATATTGGCGTGATCCTTGACGTATGATTCTAGTAAATTAAAATATCCATCTATATGTATGTCATTTGTGACGACATAATACACTAAATAATTATTTAGCTGCTACTGATGTAGGGTCAGCTAAAATTTCATTAAAAATACCCACTTTGATTCTGTTCGCGTTGTAAGTCGCCACCAGTGACTGTCTTTCTCGCTGAAAGCGGACACATTGTACCAATATATGGTGCACATCCCCCGCCACTCCACGACATAATATAATGTGAACTTGTGCGACAAGGCACAATTTCGTAAAAATTTTCCTTTGTAGACTTGTCCCGGAAAGTTATTATTAGCGAATAGCAAAATAGATTTTAATAGAATTGTAAAAAATAATATGAAATTGTATTTGTTGTTAAACAGAAAAATATTTAGGTAAACAGCTTTCCGCGCAATGAACTAGAGAATGAAGTAAGAAAACTCACGGATTACTTATCGAAGTAAAGACATCAATCATGTAAGACTTAATTTCAATAAAATGAAAATGAGGGATAAAACAAGAGCGGAGGCTTTCTGGCAGACTGAAAACACCAGAGGTGCCCATTGGCTTATAAGCCAGAGTGATTTAGAATTATTCTCTTTTTATGAACAATATACAATTTTGCCTGTTTTGACAACTCCTGTTGTAGTTGTGATTGTATAAATAGAACAAATTTTATTTAATACTTGGGATTTTTTAGACGAAAAACTAAACTTTAAAAAACATATTGAGGGTCTATCGGCACGTGTTAGAAAAGTAATAAATATAATGCACAATTAACGAAACGTCGAATGCAGGGAACTGCTCCAAACCGTATACCGTGCGATGTGCCAGTCCCTTATATCATATTGCATCACGTGTTGGGGAAGTGCCGCTAAAACTTGCCTTATTCAAGTCGAACGAGCGCAACGCTCCGTACTCAAAGTCATGCTTATGAAACCTTATAGATATCCAACTACAGAATTGTACAAAGAAAGTGGTGTTCTAAGTGTCCGGCAACTTTTTATCTTAAAAACATCGGTATCAGCGCATAAGCATTTAGTTTCATCAGAAAATTACTTGGAGCTGATAAGCAAACGAGTCTTTAAAATTCCTACCCCGCCAATCAATACATCCTTTGCGCAACGTTTTGGTCAGAATGTAAGAGCATGTGTTTATAATAATGTTCTAAAATTTTGCGATCTAAAAAATAAATCTGTAAGACAAGCAAAACAATTAATACAAAAGTGGCTAACTACTCTGACGTACGATGATACTGAGACTATTCTGAGTGTTACAACCTAAAAGTCCCAAATATTTATCCAATGCATTTACATTATATTACTTATATATATTTAAATATATTATATACATATTTATATTCAATTCTTTATTTGAAGTTGTATATATATTTATTTATGCATTATAAATTTAGGTTATATTAGTATATAGGTTTTCAATTGTTATTTTAAACTGTTTTATATATATATATATTTCAAACATTATTAATTTAATTTATTAGTGTTACACCTCAACAACTGAATAATCTATATAAGAATTTCAAGGTCTTCACGATACAGGCTTGGCCTAGTGTGAAGACCACCGACTAAACCGTTTAGTTATTAAGCTCTCTCAACAATATGTTAATTTAAAAATTATCTGTTTTAAACATATTAGTCATAAGGTGTGCTTTTTGTTGCTAAATAAAATATTTTTCTTCTTATGAACGGTTGTAGGTATTACGAATACAATACATAATATACGAATACAATTTTTTTTCATCAACATCTGTTTACAATAGCTTAACTGGTAGTTGAAACCACCTTTTACGTATAGAATACCTGTATTGGGAGATTTATTTATATTTATTTCGCTCTTTAAATAAAGAATTATAAGTTAATAACATTTTAAATATGCAACCTGTTTTGTTATGTACCTACAACATTAATTTAAAACACACATTCCGGAATCGTATTAACTGATTTTAGAGGTGGGTTTAATACCGGTAGCTTGAATATTTATCCAGTAATCGATATATTTCTGACAAACAATTTTTAACGTATCAGCGGCGGCTTTGCGACGATACCGCATAATCAGTTTACCTACTTACATGATGAATGAATATGATTTGTGTACCTATTTTATCAAGGCCGTTTTATTGATATTTTAGGACTTGATAATAAGGTGGTTTGAAAATTTACAATTTTATATGGTAATCAATTTGAAAAAAACTTAAGTCACAACAATATTAGCCATTAGCTCTACCCAATTTTTTTTAAATGAATGAATTAATTAATTAAACTCCCGAACAAGCCGGGTTCCGTAAAGGCTACAATACCATAAACCACATACATACGCTGCGGCAAGTCATACAGAAGACCGAAGAGTATAACTTGCCGCTATGTCTCGCGTTTGTGGACTATGAGAAAGCCTTCGATTCGATCGAAACATGGGCAGTGCTTGAGTCCCTTCAACGATGCCGTATTGACTATCGGTACATCGAAGTGTTGAAGTGTTTGTATAAAAACGCCACTATGTCAGTCCGAGTACACGAACAGAGCTCGAAGGCAATTCCCTTAAAAAGAGGCGTAAGACAGGGAGATGTCATCTCTCCGAAACTGTTTACGGACCGCATTGGAAGATGCCTTCAAGCTTCTGGAATGGAAAGGACTGGGCATCATTATTACGGCGAATACATCACTCACCTTCGGTTTGCCGACGATATTGTGGTCATGGCAAAGTCGATGGAAGAGCTCAACACGATGCTCGAAGGCCTCAATCGAGTTTCCCAACGGGTAGGACTTAAAATGTACACGGACAAGACGAAAATCATGTCGAATGTCCATGTCGTCCCTGCCCCAGTTATGGTTGAGAACTCTGCTCTTGAAGTTGTCGACCTAGGACAAACAGTCCAATTAGGTAGGTCCAACTTCGAGAAAGAGGTCAATCGTCGAATCCAACTCGGATGGGCAGCGTTTGGGAAACTTCGCAACGTCTTTTCGTCCAACATACCTCAGTGCCTTAAGACGAAAGTCTACAATCAGTGTGTGTTACCAGTGATGACATATGGAACCGAGACGTGGTCCTTCACTATTGGCCTTATGAATAAGCTCAGAGTCGCTCAACGAGCTATGGAGAGGGCTATGCTCGGGGTTTCTCTACGGGATCGAATCAGAAATGAGGAGATACGTAGGAGAACTCAAGTCACCGACATAGCCCGACGGATTAGCACATTGAAGTGGCAATGGGCAGGCCATATAGCGCGCAGAACAGATGGCCGATGGGGCCGAAAGGTTCTCGAGTGGAGGCCACGGACCGGCAAGCGCAGCGTAGGACGTCCACCCACAAGATGGGCAGACGACTTGGTAAGAACCGCAGGTCGGCGTTGGATGCAGGCCGCTTCCAACCGCAGTTCCTGGAGATCAATGAGGGAGGCCTTTGTCCAGCAGTGGACGTCCTACGGCTGATATGATGATGGTGATGATGAATTAATTAAAAAAAAATTATTGTAAACAAAATAGAAAACACAAAGCAAATAGCACAATGGGCGGTCTTATCGCTTAGAAGTGATCTCTTCCAGACAACCTTTGGATGGAGAGGATTTTGTTAAAACAAAGATAATGGTCGGGGGTGTACATTTATGGCCAAACTATTTATGAAGAGAGTGCGTCTAATACCAAAATAAAAATATTAAATTTCAATCTCCTATCACAAAACACGTAGTATAATATATGTTTAATATAAAAAAATAACAACTCGTCCTGTATTAACCACCATTCGCAGCGAGTGAACACGGTCATCAATAGTATAATACAACTTAAAACGTTACATTTTGTAAAACCCTGAAGCCACTTCCGATCCAGTCGCTTTTCAGCGGAAACTGATCTAGTAGTTTTGTTTCACAATAGCTACTATTGTTGTTCGAAGCTCAGCAAAGGAAGGACTAAGCTATAGTCTAACTTTTTATTAGCTGCAGTAAAATGACGTTTCTAAATGTCATTCCGTAAAATAATGTTGCCAGCCTAATCTCAATAGGGATGTGATTCAGTTCACAAAAATTAATTAAATAACATTATTATGACGTTTTTGTTTCATTTTGAATGTACCTCCCTATACTTCCACTAAAAAAGATCAATCCTCTAGTATAGTAATAATAATAGGTTAAAAAAATACATTACAACTTAATATTAAATCTCAAAAAAAAAACCAAACTGATTATTCATTTATGATTCACTCATTTAGCTACATCCCTATTTATTTTTCTTCAAAAACCGGCAACCCACAAAACGTCATTTTACTGCAGCTAATAAAAAGTTAGACTATAAATGATAGTTACATTTAATACAAACTAGGTAGATTAACATTATAAACGAAACACGTTTTTAGATCCATGATTTGTTTCAATTGCTGCAACATTGAGAAATGTATTTCAATGAGCACAGCAAGTTTAGAAACTAAACCAAAGTCTCAATAGTTAAAAACTTGTTAGTTTTATATCAGTTCGGATGCAATTCCAATTATTGACGTATATTACTTAGAAAAAGTTCGTGATCTACATCAATCATCATTATAAATACGCGATATAATACGGGATTATTCACCCATATCAGTTATAGCTAGATATAATAAAAAACCGGTCAAGTGCGAGTCGGACTCGCGCACGAAGGGTTCCATACCATTATCTATAAAAACGAACAAAAAAAAATCACTCATCAGTTTGTTGTATGGGAGCACTCCTTAAAGATTATTTTAATTTATTTGTATATTATTTTAATATATTTTATTTAATATTTTACTTATATATTTTAATATTATTTTAATTAAATTATTTATTTTTAAAGTGAATATATAACTAAATATTCTGTGAATATTTCAAGCGTCTACCTGTTGCCGTAATCAATATCTAGCAAAAATGAGCAATAAAATCACCTTTGTTGTGTAGGATCCCAACTTAAATATTTATTTTATTCTGTTTTGAGTATTTGTTGTTATAGCTAAATAACACGGTACATGAGATACAGCCTGGTGATAGACGGACAGACAGCGGAGTCTTAGTAATAGGATCCCGTTTTACCCTTTGGTATTAATCAGTTTCAAAAAGGGTAAAAAACAAAATAGGACTATCGGGTCAAATGGCACGATTAATAAAAGATATATTTTTTTTTGTTTGACTACGTTTTTCTGTATACCGAAATTTGGTATGCGTGTAGCTTTAGTGACATAAATATAGGAAAAAGTCTGAAATCCAGAATCCAATTTCTACCCCCAAATAAGCGTTACAAATTAACATAAACTCCCGTTACATGTAATTTGAAAGAAACTGTAGGTCAAGTGAAATGGTTATTCATTTCGTCGCACTATTTTGGTAGTCAAAGATTACTAATAATATTTTTTGTTTTTATGGGAGACTCACGAGATCTCAGTTTGGGGCGAACCACTAGTATTAATTAGTAGTCAACCCATATTTATTATATATTCTAAGTCGGCGCCATAAGGATTACTTTACATTGAAAGTGAGTTATACTGCACAAGCCCTGGCTGAAGTAGCAACCATTCTGCATTTTACAACAATCTGGAGCAGCGATACCAACTGCAGAATTCAATCGTGCACTTTCAAACTTGATTCTTGGATCTATGAACACAGTCTGCACTTATGCTTCGATAGATGTTATTCACCAACTTCAAAACCGGAGGAGGTTCTTAATTCGACTGCATTTTTTTATGTTTGTTACCTGCACCTTTTGTGAATGAACTTCTTCTTCTTCTTTCCTGTTGATGTCTCAATACTATAGCCATTTTGAGCAGTACGTCGCCACGTTCATGGCAGCGCCGGAGCAGGTCATCAGTTGCCCCATCGTGCAGGTGGTAGGGCAGGATGGGTGAACTTATTGTTTAATTTTTTTTCAAGCCACAAATTACACATTACAAGCAAAAAAATGTAACTTACACTAATAACAATTTTATCTGGCTTGAAACGTAACTTATGTGCGCACAGAAAAACAGATATATACTCATCGAGGAAACAAGGATAAGCAAATTTAAGGACAAGTTTGTTAAAAAGTTACTTCTATAGCACACAATTTTAGAAAACTACGTTTTTTATTTTAACGTAAACACCCCTTTTTACCCTCATAAGGGATGAATTTCGTAAAATCCATTCCGCTACACTTTAAGGAAAACAATTTCAACTACGACTAAATAATTAAAATGAATAGACACAAAACTGAGAATCAGAAGAAAACAACTAATAAACAATAATCAAAAGAAAAAAAAACAAACACGTAATATATACAAAATACCTAAATATAATATTAACCGACTTGGAAGCCCACGAAGCTAATATGAGCGTCAGTATCCCGGTTAAAATGGCGGATGTCTCTGAGTTGTGTGACAAATTTATATAGCTCAGGAATAAAGATATCCAGCTCTATATTCGCCTTTGCTAACTCATTGTACTGCCGAGACATTCTTGTTAATGGATTATAATAAGAAAAAACTGAACTGATTTTGATGATTATTTTTTTAATTAAAAGCTGATGCTTCTTGTATTGTCCTATTTCCATTTGGTTCAGTTCTGACAATGGCATCCATGAGAAAACCATAGTCATAAATTGGTTTAATTTTTTTATGTTATGTTTGTTAGCTCAGAACTCCGTTATATATAAACCGATTTGTAAAATTATATTTTTATTTGAAAGGATTTACTTTTAGATTGATCCCGTTGAAATTTTATGAAAATTGGTAAAGTAGTTTGGTTTTTACTGTTATCTCAAGTCATATTTATTATTTATTTATCTGTTATATTTTTGCTAAAATGTTACTTGTTATGGTAAACGATTCTCCTCTTTACTCGTTTATAGCTCGTTAATGCTAATATGCCTCTGTCTAAGGCACAACTAATTATACACATGTCGAACTTATAACAAACCCCTGCTGTTCGCGTCAGCCTTTAAAAGTGTAAGAAAAACGAGAAAAACCGACAATTGAATTCATAAATCAAATGATCAAACATTTTGTATTATTTACAATAAGTAACTTTTTACCAAAAATATAACCGACTTCAGGTAACATTAAAAACCAAACTACTGAATTGATTTCAATGAAATTTCTATGAGACCAATATAAAAGTCTATGCTTTCAATTAATAAAATATTTTTTTTAAATCGGTTGATAAATGACGGAGTTCTGCTCTAACAAACAAAACAAAACATAAAAATTTAACAAATTTAAAACTTATATGGTTTTCCCATGGACACTATTGTATATATATATATATATTTTATGAGAGTCGAGTGCTATTAGGTTTATCAGAAGGATTTAAAGTTTGTCCATTAAATTAAACTGCAATATAAAGTTTACTTCTTCGTCTATTTATACGGAATAAGTTAATATAAGTTACTCGAATGAGTACCGGGTAATGACTGGTAAGCCGCGCGCTGTGTGTGACTATATTTCTTTTTTTACAATTTCGCTTGCCTCAGCATTGCTCGAACCCTACAGATATCATTGTCAGAACTGGACAATGGAAATGAGACCATACGGAACGCACCAGCTTTCAAATAAAAAAATAATCATCAAAATCGGTTCACCAAGTCGAAAGTTCTCAGGTAACAAACATAAAAAATACAGTGAATTGAGAACCTCCTCCATATTTGGAGTCGGTTGAAAATAACATTTTCTAGAACTGAACATGTCTTACCAATTCTGATAAACATACATGGAGACCATGAATGTTTAAAGCTTTCACTGTACCACTGTAAGAACTGTCAATATAAAAAACCCTATCAGGGGAAACACAAGGGTTATTATTTTCCTTGTAAAGCTCATCGTGCTCACTAAATTTGAAAAGCATTTGGCTGAAACGGTTTATAAACTGTATATTCTGGTATCATTACGGGCCAACGCCATATGTTTTGGCCAACTCCGATCAGTGTCCCAATATGATCTACTAATAATAAAATACAAAAGTTCAAATGTTCGTTTGTTAAATAAACAGTGTTTATGGCTTGAATTTTTTAGCGACTTCAAAAAAGGAGAAAAGCTGGTGCTTTCCGTGTGTTCCTATTTCCATTTGGTCTAGATCTGACAATGGCATCCATGAGAAAACCTAGAGAAAGTCTTAAATTTGTTTAATTTTTATGTTAATTTTGTTAGCCCAGAACTCCGTTATAATATCAACCTATTTAGAAAATTATTTTTTTATTTGAAAAGATATATTTTTAGGTTGATCCCGTGGAGATTTAATCAAAATTGGTGCAGTAGTTTGGTTTTTACTGTTATCTGAAGTCGGTTATATTTTTGTTAAAAGGTTACTTCTATAGCACACAATTTTAGAAAACTACGTTTTTTATTTTAACGTAAACACCCCTTTTTACCCTCATAAGGGATGAATTTCGTAAAATCCATTCCGCTACACTTTAAGAAAAACAATTTCAAGCCGTAGGACCTGTGGCTTAGACAGTGCGTTGACATCTTAGTTAGTCAGTACATTGATTCTGTATTAAATAATAAATAAAAGGCATTTATTTTCACACACACACACCTATTATGCTAACAGAAGTAGGTAGGTACAATAAGTACTAAATAAAGCTAGGTTAACAGTAAGCTTAATTTTAAGAAATATTAGTACATTATTGCAGGTAGCACCAAGGTAGAAGGTGGTGGTAAACAGGTCGAGGGCTCAGCTACGCTGGTTTTCTGAAACATCTGCCATGGCGAGGCTGCCGCCGCCACAGATAGTGTTCTCGGGAACTGTCAGTTTTATGCACTGACATAACAAGTAGTAATTGAAGAAATAACTAGACATTTACTATTTATTATATAAATAATAATTATTAGATATTAGGATGCTCTTTTCTTTTACCGCGGAAGCGAAGCCGATAGAAGAAGTAAGTTAATCCATAAAATTTTATTCACCCGCGCTGTTGGTTGAAACCAGAAAAAGATTAAACCGCTATCTATCGGGGTCGACCCGTATTGTACAGGGGCCGACAAAGCATACTGTAATAAATCAGTGTTCAGGTAATTTCCTACCATTACAGCGATCTAACGACCAGTATTGTATGGGTCTGAAAATGGAGGTAGTGGAATTATCCGCGTTCTGTTGTCAAAACTATATTGCGGATTATGAAGCTGAATGGGCCAGGTCAGACCGTTTGATGGATTTTCTTGAACTACTCAACGGGTTAATTTTTACTTAGAAAACTTTTGTGGTTGATTTCATTCATTCAAATACGGAATTTATCATGTACAGTGGCAGATTTGCTGTCTTGGCCGCCCTAGACCCCGGCCATGTTGTAAGTACCAGCCGTGCCTGTTTCTTCTCGATATTTCAGTATATAAAATACTAAACTAACTCCAGAATTGAAATTAATAATAACTAATTACTGAATCGTTCACCATTCATAAACCCGAGTTAAAAATCCCTGATTAATGATTTTTTATGTTTTTAATATACGTGTTGTAACAGATTCAGAATACTAGTATATAATGTTTTTCTTCTCGCTTTTAACTATTATATCTAAGAGTTAATAAACTATCCAAATTAATTTTATTTTGTCATACGTTTACCTTTTTTTGACTTAAAAGCCAAAACCAAGTCAAGTTTAGACTTGACTTTTTTGTCTTAAATCCTAACTAAGCCAAATAAAGTCAAAATCAAGTCAATCGTTATCACAATTTTAAACTTAAAAAAAGTAAAGTTTGACTTGATTTTGTCTTAATTTGGTTAAATAAAATAGATATAATGTCGACTTAAATTTTAAGATATCAGTAAATTTTACTTTCGATCCAGAATATACGAAAGTGACTTAGGAAGATTATTGTTATACGAAGCGGTGTAGTGCGGCCCGCAATAAAGTTCGTGAGCCTTTACCATATTCAGGTACTTTGAGTTATTTCGTATTATCATCAGTGATTTTTTTGTCGCCCTTAATATCTAGCCGCCCTAGGCCCGGGCCTACTGGGCCTTAAGGCAAATCCGCCACTGATCACGTACCGTCTTATCGGTGTTTCGACTGGCAATGTTCACGAATTGAACCGAAACATTGTCCGTCGAAACATCGATAAGACGGTACGTGATAAATCCCGGTTTTATATTAATGGGTTAATTTTTATGCTGAATGATTGGTAAATGCTGGTCGTTGGAGTTGCGACTAAATGGAGGTGTAGTTTTCAAACCTGATTCTTGGTTGAAATGCGTTGAGTTTTGAAAAACGAGTCTAAGTGTTACCAGCGGCTATATAAAATATGCAGAAACAGTTGAATGACGGCACCTTAAGACCATTTAGTAATGTATGTTGTTCAATTTCAGTGTACGAGACCAAAGTTTTTGAAGCCACTATCATATGGCTACTTCTTAAGGCTAAAGGGTTTTATCACAAAAAATAAAACCTGTATAGCACGTGTTAAAAAAATCTATAGAAAAAATGTCCATGATATATTTTAACATACGCTAAACAGATTTTACAACCGAGACGTGGTCCTTCACCATTGGCCTTATGAATAAGCTCAGAGTCGCTCAACGAGCTATGGAGAGGGCTATGCTCGGGGTTTCTCTACGAGATCGAATCAGAAATGAGGAGATACGTAGGAGAACTCAAGTCACCGACATAGCCCGACGGATTAGCACGTTGAAGTGGCAATGGGCAGGCCATATAGCGCGCAGAACGGATGGCCGATTGGGCCGAAAGGTTCTCGAGTGGAGCCCACGGACCGGCAAGCGCAGCGTAGGACGTCCACCCACAAGATGGGCAGACGAGTTGGTAAGAACCGCAGGTCGGCGTTGGATGCAGGCCGATTCCAACCGCAGTTCCTGGAGATCAATGAGGGAGGCCTTTGTCCAGCAGTGGACGTCCTACGGCTGATATGATGATGATGATGAAACAGATTTTTAAGTTATTTGTTGTAACAATGTACCTAATTAAATTACATATTGATTAATTACTTTTTCAGTTCTTGGTGGATACTTAATCCGAATATCAAGGTGGGAGCTACCTTTGAACTAATAAACCTCTTTGTGTATATTGCTACAAATTCCAAGGCCTTACTTTAACCTCTACTAAATGAGTACCTATGTGATTTTCCTTTGAAAATTTGATGTCCAATCCTGATGAACATTCGCCGTGGCAATCTAAAGTGGAGACTAATGTCTAGCAGTTAACGGCTATCAGTTAATAATATTAATACAGCATTCAAACATTAAATATAATGATTGCAATTTTTTTAATACACAAAATACCTAATACAGGGAGTTTGCTAATATACTGACGATATTCAAGTGACGGTTTCTCAAAACAAAAAAATACTTCTCGAAAAAAACTACTAGTTTTATGATCAAATTTTAAAGAAAATTGACTAAGTTTAGGTTGATAATTAAAATTTACTGCCTACTCTTGCAATCGACATCCAAAAATAAAACCAAAAGCGTAGATTTGCTACTAGTACCTACCTACTACCGTAGATCTGGGCAGGCATGTATTTTTGATATCTCGTTCGGAAATGGCTGCGGGTTTTGGGTTAAAAAGGGACAACAAGAGATATCTCGAGACGCCAGCAAACAGTATCTGTGGCTAGATGGCAAGCATTAAGCAATAGCATAATATAAGTTTACTGAAGAGTTTGTTATAACGTGCCAAAATAAATTTCACATTTCTATGGTGAACATTTCACAAATTTATTTATTATGCTCATCAAAGTAACCCCTTTCATTTTTTTGCGTATATTATCTAACAGCCAATAAACATAACCTTTGCGTAGTGTAGAAAAAATATTTTGTAAGTTGTGCACGACAAGTACAAGAATAATTTCGGAAAAAATAAAACTAAGATATATTGTTAATAATACCCATACCAAACATCAAATAGATATTTAGTTAAACAGTATCTTCAATTAAACTTACTTTCTAATATTAATAAACACTAGTTTAAATTATTAGATAAACTAATAAATAGGTACTTACAATATTACTAAATAAACTCATAATATATTTAGTTAACAGAATGGATAAATAACATAGTATCTACAGGACACCACTCATTTTGTAGGCGTCGTTCATGAGAGTGAGGTAGTGCTTGCACACTTTGTGATTTGGGACTAAGAAGGATGTTCAAGAGGAGACATAGTATATAGACATCGCGACGCCCTCTGACCTCGAGCCACTGTAATTGAGCGCGGAAAGCAGATACGTGGTCATATTTCCGCAAACCAAGGATGAAACGTGCGCAGAGGTTTTGCAAACGCCCCAGCTTGTTCAGCCCATCCTCTGTAGCATCGGATTAAGTGACATCAGCGTAGTCAAGAATGGGAAAAACCAGTGTCCTTATTGCAGATTGAGGCTTCAATGATACCATCATTATCATGATATCATGTCTTATATTAATGATTGATTAGGAGACTCTATCATAATTAAGATATTGCTTGTTTACGAAATGAACTTCAAACGAGCTGTAATAAAATTAATTAGTTCGTCCATAATCCATTAAAATCCACTTTTATTTGCGGAACTACAGTGTTTATCTAAAACAAACCATTATTTTTGTACAACGCTACACTTTAATTACCGCTTTTGTTCCCAAATGCACACTTCGGAAGATGAACACGCAAAGAAAATAATACAGTTTTTAATTGTAACAGAAGCATTCATACGAGCCTTTGTTTTCATGATGTGAGTTATTTGTTTGTTTAATAATACAATTGGCATTGACAATGTTTACTGAATATTTTCTAGTAGTCATTGAAAAACGAAAACAAAAACAGAATGTAGGCACAAATTACCCGACAAATTTTATTATGGTATGAATCTGCCTTTACAGAGAAGGGAGAAAATTTGCCAAAGAAATTTAAACTTTTAGCTCCTCAACACAAGACATAAATAGCGTAAATAATATATTTGACGACCTCTGTATCTTAGAGGGCAAGTAGCAGTCTGAGATGCAAGGACGTTTAGTTTGTACTTTCTTCGACAAATCTTTGGAGTGTATACCTATTATGAGCAATGTTCGCATTGCTCCGAACATGTGTTACGGTTTAAATTGTATGGGTTCCGGTAAAAATATAGGTATGTATACTAGAGGGTATGTTTAGGGTAGACGGGAGCAATAAAATGGATAACCGCCTAATGTAAGTATCATCTTCAATTAAAAATTAGTATGTAAATCCAAAAGAAATCATTGTCCTTAGTTAAAAAAACATATATTTCACATCTTATTGAAATTCAATAAAAAGCAACTAAAAATACAGCGTATTACAAAAAAAAATTAAATGTTATCTATACACTTAGATGTTATTCAGTCTCCTCTGCCAAAGCAACCTAATTATTGTCTAATATCGACAACATCTTTTTACCCAATCATAATAAATCCAAAAGCAAGGAATATGTTTTCAGTAGTCTATGTATAAGTTTGTATTTACCTATGTTCTACCATCTACGGTGAATCGAATCAGGTGTCCTCAGAATAGAGAAAAAACCAGAAGCCGTTTTCAGCTGTGATTGCAAGCCGGTGTGTCCGTTTTTTTATACATTAAAGGCTTGCGTTTGACCACGATCTCGCCTGATGGTAATCTAAATGATGCAGTCTACTATGGTGCACGCTTGCCTAGAAGAAACGTATTCACTCGCGACGTAAAGACACCCATGTTGTAGCTATCAGGAAACACAGACTCTTTCAAGGCGTTCCACTCTCTTCCTTATAACAAAATCCGCGTCCCGCACCCATCTCACCCCCACCCGCGCAATGTTGCCCGTACTTAGTCATTATTTACCCGTTTTGGGGTTAATGTTTCAGGTACGATACAACTAATGAAATGGGAAAAGAACTGACACAAACAAATATTATAATAATTACTACAAGTATTATAAATAGGGTTATCTGTTTGGAGTGTACTCAGCCAAAAGGGGGGTCATTGTACTCATCATAATAACTTTACAATGGTTGAAAACCTTTTTGCTGCGTAAGTTTTTTAAAAGTTGTAGAACAAAAACTGTTTGTTTTTATGTAGATACAGAACATGTACCTAAAGGGAATTATTAGCAGTAACCCTGTATAGTTTTTTTAAGCAGGTCATTACGTATTTTAAATAATCATTAAATTTAAAACTAATCTCAGAATTATAGTGTAGGGAAAATAATCACTCTCGATAAACAACTCCAGCAAAATGGATGATATTAATTACGACAATTACAAACCGAACAATTTATTCAATAATCAAATAACACAACATCTAAATACGTTACTTGCGCATGGAATATGATCCCGTCTTGTTATTTTTGAGCCCAGCTGAATTTTTACTTTTTGGTACGACACAAGAAGGCATAACTTAATTAAATTGAACACTGTCAAACACGTCACGCGTGAAAACGGTCACAGAGTTACTAAGGGCATTCGCGTAAGCTTACTCTATTTTGGAGTAGTTTTTGACGCTTCAGTATTAAGCACGGTTGCGGCTTCTGGAAGGTGTTAATCGTTTCATTTGTGGTCCAGGTGACATAGGCTGTCATTGACATAGGTATTATGTAGTTGGGTTTCAGTTATTGAACTTTTGTCTAGTGTAATCAATATGCTAAGGCGTTTTTATATTAATAAATATCACAAGATAATATATTTAAATAGCCAGACTGTTTCAATTTGTTATTTGGCTTGAGAAAGGACAAACAGTCTCACGTGGGATTTGGAATTTCAGACGGGCAGAACTATCTACGTGTCACTCTCAGTGGCTTTGAAGGTAGACAAAATTTTACTCGTAGTGTTTAATTTTCTTTGTAATGGATATTTTTTTAATGATATAATATTTTATATTATTTCTTCTTCTTTTAACGTGTCAATGGTTATATTATTGTGCATATTACGTATAACACATTTTAACGTGGTGCAGTGGGCGAATAGCCGGCTGAGACGCAGGAGGTAGCGGGTTCGATTCCCGCTGCGGAACAAATTTTTGCATGATCTACAGATATTTGTTCCGAGTCTGGTTGTTTCTCTATATATTATAAAAATGTATTTACAAAAAAAAAAAGAAACAAGTATATAAGTATTCTATCAGTTATCTGGTTCCCATAGTATAAGCTCTGCTTAGTTTGGGGATAGATAGCGCTGTGTGAAATGTCCAGAAATATTTTTATAATTATTATTATTATTCACACATATTTATTTCAAAACTCGTTTATAATAAATACATTTTCACTACAACTTATCTTAAAAATAAACATTATAGTAAATAATACATTTATAAAAACTGTAAACCACCGACCGCGAAGCAAGGCCCAAGCGATCGGTGGCTAGAGCTGCAGAGAGAGGAACCTCCCAACTATGCGTGCCGAGTCCAGGAGTACCTACCGCCTTCTGTATCTGACCCTTGACCCAACTTCCTAGCGAAAGCTTCTTAAGATATTTGGTCGAGGCTCTTCGCTATCAGTCCGTTTACCGACACAACTATCGGAACGATAATCGATGATTCCACATCCCACATGGCGGTAATCTCATGAGCCAAGTCAAGGTACTTGCTTAGCTTGTCCTTCTCGGCCTTCACGAGATTAGCATCATATAGGATAGTAATATCAACAAGTATCGCCCGGCGTTCCAACCGGTCTACCAGCACGTTATCAGGCTTATTGGCGACAATAATCCTGTCCGTGATGATAGACCGGTCTCAATAGAGCGTGGCACGGCCAATTTCAAGAACTGGTTCCGGCGTATATTTATAATATGGCACCTCCGTTTCCATAAGGCCATATTGAAGAGCAAGCTGCTGGTGGATAATTCTGGCCACTTGATTGTGTCTATGCAAATACTCAGAGTTAGCAAGATGCGAACAACCCGAAAGTACATGTCTGAGGGACTCTCCGGGCTGGTGACAAGCTCTACAGATGTCGACCGTCCCATCCTTCATAATATACTTTCGGTAATTGTTCGTCTTGATAAGCTCATCCATAATTGCACAGACAAAACCCTCAGTTTCTCCGAAGAGATCACCGAACCGTAACTAGATTACCGAGTCGAGCGGGTCTACGTCGGGTCCTGTTAGGGCTTTGTTGAACCGCCCATGAAGCTTCTTGCTCTTCCATACGGCCTCGCGATCCTGAGTGCTCAGCACCGGTGGTTTATGCCAGTTCTCGTTTGCCAAGGAGAGCGGGGTAAAGTTTTTGTCAACTGCAACGACATCCCGATGCATCCCACACACATTATTAAGGAAATACTCCCTGAGATTGTACACCTCGCGGTTATGAAGGATTTTGGCATTTAAAAAGCCCCCACGACGTGGGCGACATTTCCGCGGGATGTACATTATCATTACCGAAGAGCGTAGGTGCCGCATACGATGAGTCGTGAGCTGTTTGCGAACTATTATTATAACAAAACTGTAGTACATTAAATATTTTTATAAATTTTATTTGACGTTATCTATTAGAGGCCGAAACGACATTGTTTTTTTCCATTTATTCCCCGTGACACAACTGTTTAGCTCAACTAGAAGCGCCAAAAAAAAAATTACGTGACAATATCATTCTCGATAGCTGCTTCTTCTTCTTCTTCAAGTCAAGGATTCACTTCTCAGTCACAATAAGGATGCATAAAACTTAGCCACTTCTATTGCGTTGTCAGTGGCTAAGTGTAAGTCGGCCTTTGTGCAGGTGATAAATACTCGTAAGCACAGGCACAGAGGACAAATAAGCATATAGGCCATGCTTTGAATGGGTAGCTGGATAGTTGCTTGAGTTCATATATAAAAGATACCAGTAACTCGGTAACTTTCCTTGATCCCTGTCAATAAAAATTAAAATAAAATGTAATACGTCACACTAAAAGTTTTGCGTAACTTAGAAAAACAACATGTTATAACTAAAATATTATGTTTATTGCTTTTCAAAATACACTCCTTTACATTTTTAACATTTTTTCATGCGATCTAACCATTTTTTAACAGGAGGAACACATATCTGAAGACATGTTTTCTACGTGTTGATTGAACGCTAACACTGCCTCTTCGGAGTTGGTAAAAGTGAAACCTCTCATAAAATCTTTGATTTTGGGGAAAATACAGAAATCACAAGGTACTAGGTCCGGACTATGTGCAGGATGGGTGACGAGTTGTACTTTTTTGGAAGCTAAAAATGACTTTGTTTTATTGGCTGTGTGTGAAGAAGCGTTGACATGATGTAGGAGAACGCGGCTTTTGGGTCGTCATTCGCGAATTTTTCTAACACTCTGGATAAACAAATGGTAGAATACCACTCGGCATTAACACTCTTTTAATCTTCAAGTGGAATTGTGCAGATGGGACCCGTAGATGAGAAAAAAACGCGATCATTTTTACCAACGTTTCTCGCCTGCCTTACTTTTGTTGGCCTGTTCTCATTTTCGAACACCAATCCACAAGATTGCTGTTTTTTTTCAGGTTCAAAACAATAAATCCAAGTTTCGTCACCTGTGACAATGTCATAAACAGCATTAGAATGTCCGTGGTCGTACTTCAGTAGCATCTGTATGCACCATTCCACGCGAGCCCGCTTCTGCTCTGCTGTCAGTTTATGAGGGATCTAACGACTACAAAGTTTCCGAACTTTCAATTCTTCGTGTAAAATTTTTTGAATTTGGCTCATACTAATCCCCAATAATCCTCAAATTGCCTCATAGGTAATCCGCGGGTTTTCTTCAATTAGCCGCTTAACAGTAGCCACATTATTTTTGTTGACGGCAGTTGAAGGCCGCCCTTCACGAAATTCGTCATGTAAAGAAATCCGACCTCTCTCAAATTCAGCAAACCATCGCCTTACGGTGCTCAAACAAGGTGCTTTTCTCCCAAAAGCATTATGAACACGAGTGGCACAGTCTTACGGAAAAAGAGAACTTTTAAAATTATATTTTTTTTTGACTTAATTCCATTTTCGTTGCGTACGTAGAACGTATATGTGTGATAAAAAACCTTTGGCAAATGATTTCCCGCCAATTTTTTTTATTACTAAGAAGGTTGCAACGTTTAAAAAAATATAACATTTGAAATTCAAATAGTTCCGATTAGCTAGAAGTGCAAAACTTTTAGTGTGCCCCATGTATGAAAGTAGTTCGCCCCAAACTGAGATCTCGCGTAATTTTTGACTAAAAAATTGTGCCACGAAATAATAAAACTCGTAGCTTGACCTACAGTTTCATTCAAATTACAGGTAACGAGAGTTCGTGTTGATTGGTACTTTTTTTGGGGTACAAATTGCAGTTAATCTAGATTTCAGACTTTTGGCTATGTTTGTGTCACACATACCAAATTGCTACACAAAGTAGCAATTTAGCATCACAAAGTGCTACACGCATACCAAATTACAGCACTGTGGAGTCGCTGGTGTACCCTGTGAATTTTGTCAAAGTTCAGTTTTTATTATGGCTAATTACTCAAATACTAGAAGGACTTAACTAAATACAAAAACGTTATCGAAATATACTAATGAAACCTTCATTTGACGTCCCACTTGATTTAATAGTCTCATTTTTTACCCGTCTTGAATCCTTATATCTCAACAACCCCCCAACATTTTTAGCTCATTTAGTCACACCAAAATTGTGCCAACACTACCTTTGTATGTATCAAATTTCACGATCATCGGATCAACGCTTCGAACGTCATCTTCGGACAAACAAACATACATACAACGCCGATTTACCCGAGTTGATTTGGAGTACTCGCTTCGATCAATTAATGTGAAGGGCAATAATAATAATAAATATTGCTGGACATTTCACACAGCGCTATCTAGCCCCAAATTAAGCAGAACTTGTACTATGGGAACCAGATAACTGATATAATACTTATATATACCTATTATTTTTTTTAAATACATACAATATATAGAAAAACACCCAGACCCAGAACAAATATCTGCAGATCATGCAAACATTTGTTCCAAGGCGGGAATCGAACCCGCTACCTCTTGAGTCTCAGTCGGCTATTCGCCCATTGCGCCACGGAGGTCGTCAATATGTGAGAATGTAATTTTTTTGTCTTTTTTTCATTCTTATCCTTTGTATGTGTATCGTCCTGTTATATTATGTATTTATAATAATATATATATATATATGTATATATTTTATAAATAAATATTAATACAATTAGAACATATTTACTTACATTATATATATATATATATATATATATATATATATATATATATATAATGTAAGTACATATGTTCTATTATAAAATTTAGTATCTAGTTATATTTATATTTTGGTATTCGACGCACTCTCTTATAAAATAGTTTAGCATTAAATGTACACCCCCGACCGTTATCTTTGTTATAACAAAATTCTCTTGATCTAAAGGTAGTCTGGAAGAGATCACTTCTAAGCGATAAGACCGCTCATTGTACTATTTGCTTCATATTTTCTATTTTATTTGTATTTATACTGTGTACAATAAAGTGTTTTCATTCATTCATTCATTCTGAAACTACACTGTATTGATTTCAATGAAATTTGATAGGTAGGATATATTATAGGATATATTTTATAAAAAAAAGGAAAGGGTTTCTGGTGTAAAAGGGGATTGAAGGTAGTACACACGGCTACACATTAAGCTATATTTTTCCAGTATAAGCTGACCTCGCATTGTGTAGGCTTTTCATAGAATGAGAGGTCAGCTTATACTGAAAAAGTATAGCTTGATGTGTAGCAGTGTGTACGAAAAATAAATTCGTTTATCGAATTAAAATGATTATCTTAATAATTATCTAGATACGGATCACAGTGATTTTTTTTTATTGATGTATGCTTGTAATGGGTAATCTCTGGAACTACTAAACCGACTAAAAGTTCTTTCATTTATAGAAAGCTACAATATCCTTGAGTGATATTGGCTATATTTTATTTTGATAACAATTCGTGCGAAGCTGGGGCGGGTCAGCCTTTGTAACAGCACCAACGGAGTACAAAACGAAAAGAACAAACACACACGGAAGAAAAAGACATAGTTGTACTACTTCCCTGGGCGAGCCCTGTCAGAAAAAGTTCTACTACAGATGCTCTGAATTACTGATTAAAATGAGTATTTATCGCGTATTTACTTTTATTATTTGTTATCCCCGCGTCTCGATTGTGTTGCAACAGCCGTGGTCGCGGACGGAGCGACCACGGACGCTGACAAAACCTCGGGATGACAAATAAAAAAAGGTACATACGCGATGAAACCCGTTTCAATCAGTTTTTTTATAATTGTACACTACAATTAAGTACATTTATCATTAAGAGTTGACTATACCTCAGCCCAAACTCGAATTTCACCCCCGCTTCTCCGTGCGCCGCTACACGTCCTATCTCGCCGTGGTTAGTTTATGTTTGCCGGTTTTTTTATCATTCAGTCCCTTCATTTTCTTGTTGTGCTTATTTCTCATTACTGAGTTTTTACAAAAACCAACTTAATATTAAATTCTACTTATGAATTACGTGTTCGTTTGGAGCGACAAGCGTCACGGGTACCCCGTCTAAAAGCCGAGGCCAGACTGAATCGCGGACCGGGCGTCCGAAGCGAATGGTTTCATTAGTGCAAAACTTAAGTATTTTAATTTTATGGTAAAATCAAAATCTATTTTGAAAATTTAAAACACAGGTGCTCTTATTTATGTTGTGTAAAATGACTGTATAAAGTTTCAAGATCTAAATTGAAGTATTCATGGCATAAGAACGGTTTAAAGATAAATTTGGAGTCATCTTTGGATTTTTTTACTATCGAGAAAATTTTACGGAATCGTGTTTGTTTTCACAACACAGGCGCTCTAGCACGTATCCTTAACTATAACATACATATGAATTACAGATTGAAAGCACATAATTTGTTAAACAAAACATTGTTTCTCAATAAGCGATTTATTGTCTCCTCAGGTACAGTGCGCCCTTAATATTGTATCCTAAAAACCGTGCAAGGTTTGTCTGGGTACTCTCATCCGTCTATATTATATGTTTGGGGGTTTTATGATAATCATAATAATGATGCAACCCCTAATGCACTGATTAATCCTTTTCTTGATGAGGAGGAGGGAATGAATAGATGCATCTTCTAATTACCAATTTATATTTCCACAACTGTACATGTATGAACTGATTGAGTGAAGAGAGACGACTGGCGTGGGCACACTACAACAGCGACCATCTATTTATTTAGGTACGACTTACGTGATTCAGCTATTCTGTATGTAGTGTGTCCTTACATATGTAAACATTTTACACATAACGCAAGACAGTACTAACAAACACAACCAAGACAACACAGTACTCAAGCCGCTTGTGACACCTGCTATGCTGAACAGCACATAATACGCTGCAAAAAACATTATAAACTTGTATGAATTAACAGCGGCTCATCACCCGTCGACCATCTTTTATAACTGAGATTTCGCTGTCTGTATGTCTGTCTGTCTACCCGTCTGTCACCAGGCTGTATCTCATGAACCGTGATAGTTAGACAGTTGAAATTTTCACAGATGATGTATTTTTATTGCCGCTGTAACAACAAATGCTAAAAACAGAATAAAAAAATATTTAAGGGGGGCTCCCATACAACAAACGTGATTTATTTGCTCGTTTTAGCTGGATATTGATAACGACAACAGGTAGACGCTTCAAATATACACAGAATATTTAGTTATATATTCACTTTTAAAATAAATAATTAAATTAAAACAAATATTTAAGGGGTCTCCCATACAATAAAAGTGATTTTTTGCCGTTTTTATAGATAACGGTACGGAACTCTTTGTGCGCGAGTCCGACTCGCTCTTGGCCGTTTTTTTTTATAAATCATATGCTAGATTTTGACCACGATCTCGCCTGATGGTAAGCGATGATGCAGTCTACGATGGTCACGCTTGTTTAGAAGAAACCTATTCACTCGCGACTTGAAGACCCGTAGGTTGTAGTTATCAGGAAACACAGACTCAGGCAAGGCGTTCCACTCCTTGGCGGCTCACAAGCTGGTAATTATGTACAGTGATCGCGACAGATAAATACTATTGTAGCAGGAGCCATATTCTGTTTTTGAACGAACGCCGATGACGTAGCAACCGGGTTCGGAGAGCGCAGGATTGCCTCCGCCAAGCGAGCGAGAACGCAATACGTGCGAGCGAGAGAGAGATTCGCCCACGGCACCGCGCGAAGGACGCGTCGGCTCCGTTAAGTTTTATTGTAATAATCGTGTTTTTACCATCTAAATTGTAGAATTTGTAGTTAATACTGTTACTACTTAGTTATCGTGTCATAATATATAGTTTTACCCATTGATCGTGTGCCGAACTCATTTATTTCACGCCCTGAGAAGATACCATCCCTCACACTATTACAAATGCTCTATCACTTCCTTGGCAATAGCTGCATTGCGTTGAGTTTCCAAGCATGTAATATTTTTGCACTTATTTATTTCTGTAAACGCAACCTTAGAGACAATGCATTTTTTGATGTGATCTCTTGGTTTATTAAGCTTACTCAACTCAGATTCGTTTTCTCTACCTAAAGTAGCTTCTGAATTTTCGGAACTCGAGACATGTTGTATGAAAGTTTTACATGTCTTGTATAAACGCTTTATCGTGAATTACAGTAAACTGAAATTACCGAGTGAGTAACTTAAGTGAGTGAACGATAAGGCCGCCCATTGTACCACCACGTATTGGTCTAAGTTGTTATTAGTTAGTTGTTTTTGGTGTAACAATAAAAAGTTTTATATCTAAATATGAAAACCCTTTGAATAATTAGAATCCCGATTAAGAATCCATTCAGCATTAAACTGTAGTCAGTTTGACTCTTTTTCCAATTTGGATGGTTATCCGTAAAGATTTCACGACAGTACACCCTATATATCCAATAGTAAGCCAATCTGTATCAGATTTATAGTCCAAATGATGATAAAGTACTGTAACCCCCTAAATCAGGTCACTAGGCTAACCGGAAACCTTCTAGTGTTAGGTGAGACGATTGACTTGTTTTGTATGCCAATAACCGGTTACTGACCTCTTTGAAACTGTCAAATAATGTTACTATAGGATTATAGTAACATATATTATAGGAGACCAATATTAACCAAGCTAAAGTCTATTTCATTTTAGTCTTTCACCGCCTGTCTGTCTCAAAAATGTACTTTAAGCTAGTTAACAACGATTTTATTAGAATATTAAGCTATCTAGCGGCTTTTGACATAGATTGATGAATTTATAGAGGCCATTAACGGCATTGTAAATTACAGGCACACAAAACTTTTTACCTGAACATCGCAGAGCACAAATTAATGCAATGTTGTTTATGTCTTAGTGCCTGGCGAGTTGCGAACGTGTTTAAACGTTGGTAGAAAAGATCGCGTGAAGCGTGTGGTGCGCGATATCCAATCGTCGCGTCGACGATATATGGATATATGGACGTTGTCAAGGAGTGTCAAAATTTTGACGACGGAATGAGATGAGATAGCTCCTCAGAACATTCCCCATTATACAGGCGGTAGAACACACTGAGCGATCCGATGTTACGGCGTTGACTCTGCGGTTCCAGCCTGTTTGCAACTTTGGGATTGCCGATGATTCTAATGGCTCTTCTCTGAAGAGATTCAAAACGAAGCAATTGGTACTGTGGAGCTCTGTAGCAAAGATGGGAACAGTATTCCACGTGCGGCCGAACTGGCGCTTTGTACAGCAATAGCCGTCGTTGTGCCGTAAAATGCTCTTTGGCACGGTTCTCCAAGTTTCAAAGGACTCCAAGATTTTTGGAGGTTTGGGACTCCCATACTGGACCTTAATAGAAATTTTGACTCCCAGAATCCCTATACTTGCCGAAACGGGGAGAGGAATGCCCTGGTACTATGAAGCTATTGTGAAAGGGGCCTTTTTAGTGGTGAACTCACAGACTTGTGTCTTGGTTGGGTTAAAGGTATATATTAAGGTAACCCAAATCTGACAATCTGAAGAGTCTTCAACCTCAGACATGTATGTATGCTTTTGTATGTTGTCTTCTACTTCAGACCGAAAGACATTAGGGCAGTTAGCGTAGAAAGTATCACGCGTACTGTCATCCGCATTACAACGAAGGCCGCTTATGTGCAGCATATCATTGATGTGAAAAATAAATAGTGTTGGCAATAGTACTGACTCTTGAGGTACACCAGAGTTAATGAGCATTGAGTCCAAACAAGAAACATGTATAAGTGCATAAGTGTGAAGAAATTGTGTATAAGTGACAGACTTTCCAACCGCCGTTACTCAAGTCGAGTCTGTCTCAGTTTCAAGGTAATTTATGGGAACCCATATAAATGTCCATCCATCTTTCGGGCCGTTTTAAGTAGGAACATGACTTTTATCAAATTAGGATAACGTGTACAAATTCTCACATTTTGTCGTAAGTGTTTTTTGAAAAGTTGGTTTTATCGTTGAGCCTTACCTCGAATACACCAGGCGATTTTTACACAGGCAGACGTCAGTTTTATAATATACTAGCTTCTGCCAGTGGCTTCGCATGCTTTGTTTGTCAATAAAAAGTAGCCTATGTTTGAATCCATGTCATAATCCAACAACATACAAAATTTAATCAAAATCAGTTCAGCCGTTACGACGTAATTGAGTAACAAACAAACAAATAAACAAACATCCAAACTTTCACATCCCACTATCCCACTAATATCATAAACGCGAAAGTTTGTATGGATGTGTGTGTGGATATTTATTACTATTTCACATAGTAACGGCTGAACCGATTTTGTTCAAATTTAATATGTACGTAGATTATAACGTAGATTAACACAAAGGTATCTTTTTGTTGTCAAAAAACGCTTGCGAAGCCGCTGGCGGAAGCTAGTTTATAATATTAGTGTAATACTTGCGAGGATGATGTCGATTTGGTAGAAGAATGTATAAATAAATAATAAATTAAATATTGCTGGACATTTCACACAGCACTATCTAGCCCCAACCTAAGCAGAGCTTGTACTATGGGAACCAGATAACTGATAGTTACATTATTAATACTTACATATGTTTTTTTTTTGTAAATACATACTTATAATATATAGAAAAACAACCAGACTCGGAACAAATATCTGTAGATCATGCAAACATTTGTTCCGCGGTGGGAATCGAACCCACTACATCCTGCGTCTCAGCCGGCTGTTCGCCCACTGCACTACGGGGCTCGTTCTATTTGATTCCTATTATTTAATGAAATATTATTCTTCATGGGTATGTTCTGAGAAAGAGATCCGAGAATGCCCATGGGGATAAAGTACGATAAGAGCCTATTTTTTTGGGCATAAAATATTCCTGGTTTTAATTTTTTTTGTCACAACCAGACTGTGAACTAATTCATGAGGGTTCCGAACCTAAATATTAAAAACGGAACCCTTATCCGTCCGTCCATCCGTCAGTCTGTCACAGCTGATTATCTCAGCAAGTACTGAACCAATCATCTTGAAATTTGGAATAGTTTATTTTTTAATTTGCTGGACATTTCACATAGTGTAATCTAGCTCCAAACTAAGCAGAGCTTGAAATATGGGAACCACAAAACTGATAGAATACTTAAATACTTTTTTCTTTTTTTTTGTAATTATATATATAATATCAAAATAATTTATTGTGATGACCAAAATCATTTTATCATTTTAAAATAGGGATACTAGTTCAAGTGGGGTTGGTTTACACATTCCAAAATTATTTTTTTTATTTTGTATGGTTTTGGAGTTATGATGAAAAATTACGTAGAAAATACCTCTCCCCAATCTGAGTAGGTAAGTTTAATAAACCAAGAGTAAATCACATCAAAAAATGTAGTGTCTCTAAGGTTGCGTTTACAGAAATAAATAAGTGCAAAAATATTACATGCTTGGAAACGCAACGCAATGCAGCTATTGCCAAGAAAGTGATAGAGCATTTGTAATAGTATTTATCTGTCGCGATCACTATACATAATTACCAGCTTAAGAGTCGCCAAGGAGTGGAACACCTTGCCTGAGTCTGTATTTCCTGATAACTACAACCTCCCCTAGGTTGTCTTCTAGTCGCGAGTGAATAAGTTTCTTCTAGACAAGCGTGACCATCGTAGACTGCATCATCGCTTACCATCAGGCGAGATCGTGGTCAAAAGCTAGCCGATAAATTATTAAAAAAACGTCCAAGAGCGAGTCGGACTCACGCACAAAGGGTTCCGTACCATTATCTATAAAAACGGCATAAAATCACTTGTGTTGTATGGGAGACCCTTTACATTCCAAAACTATTTTTTTCATTTTGTACGGTTTTGGAGTTATGATGAAAAATTACGTAAAAAATCCTCTCCCCTACCTTATCACTAAAGTTTGCTAAGTTAAAAATCTAAAATTAACTTAATTGATAGTTATAAGTTTACAGGAAAACTATAACGAAGTCTCTATCTAGAGCAGTTTTTTTAGATATCTGCCTTAAAAGATTTCTTGGTTTACCGGTCACACAACTAGATGGTGCTGCTTTATTAACATAAACCATTCCTAACTATAGACTGCGCCATATACCGCGCCCGGCTTCAGTTGCGAGTTGTGGTGGTGGAGTAGGCTTCTACATTAGGAAAGGGTTAGCGGCGCGTACTTGGACTCATCCTATCGACCCATTGCACAGCTCTGTCGAACAAATGTGGCTGACTATGACTATGAAGGGAAAAAAACTTGTTATTGGAACCGTTTATATGCCTCCATGTCTGAATATTGACCTTTTTTTGATGCATTAACAGATTCTGTGAATGCATCTCCTAGTTGCGATAACATTATTTTGCTTGGCGATTTTAATATTAACGATAATTTTAAGTTGAATAAATTTAGCATTTTCTTAGACTCTCTTGGTCTCTCAACCATGCCAACTCATTTTACTAATACATCATAGTCGCTTCTTGATGTTGTATGTACTAATATATATGCCAATAGTATTATTAGTGATCCAGTCGGTTGCATAAATGGTCACCATCTTATTGTCTGCGAATTAAAAATCAAACGTGACAAAATACCGCATAGTTTTCTGACTTACAGGCCAATCAACGATATCTGCATTAATTTTTTTAATCGCGATCTAGGATCTATACGGTGGGACTCAATAGCATCACTCGGGGATGTCAACGAAATAGTTCTCTCTTTCACCTGTAGTGTGCAGACCCTATTTATTCATTCTCCAGTGAAAACTATTACAATAAAAGACCGCACCTACCCATGGATTACCTTCGCGATAAAAGAAATGATGAAACTGCGAGACGAAGCACTGCTTAATTATCATAAAGCGCAGTGTCTAAGTAAGAAAGCGTACTACAAGGATCTTAAATCTGTGGTGAACCAAGCTCTTTATTTCAAAAAAGCTGCATACTTCAAACAAAACATTAATAACAAAATTAGAGACCAGAAAACCTTATGGAAAAATTTAAAATCTACCCTATTACCCCAAAAAAACAAAGAGCTGCCTTTACACTTCACTGATCCCAATGTAATTAATAATCATTTCCTAAATATACCTGGTACTCTATCTATGAACATATCCCAGCTGTATTATTATGAGTATCATAGACATGGGGCAGCAGTTTTTAGTATATACCCCGTGAGTTGCGATATAATTGTAAACGTCATTAGCTCTCTTAAGTCCAACGCGGAGGGTACTGATGAATTAAATCTTAAAATGCTGCTGATAACTTTGCCACAAACATTGGAGGTTATAACTGCTATTATAAATACTTCGATTAAATCATCGTCGTTCCCTGATGCCTGGAAGATAGCTACTGTCTACCCTTTGCCCAAAGTGCCTAAAAGTGTTATATCCTGCATATTAAAAATACTCGAAAAAACCGTTTTTAGTCAGTTAACCGAGTTTCTAGAAGTTAACGACATACTACCTGCAGTGCAATCAGGGTTCAGAAAAGGTCGTAGTGCCACTGCTTTGTTGGATGTCACCGACAACGTTCTCAGTGCATAAGACAAAGGTATGCTCTCGCTTTTAGTGCTGCTTGATTTTTCCCGTGCATTTGATGCCATAAATACCACCTTGCTGTTATCAAAATTAAGCTACTATGAAGCTACTTGGCTTTGATGATCGCGCCGTAAACTGGTTTGATAGCTACCTATGGGCATCGCCAACAGGTAAAATTGATTAAATCAGATGTTTCTAATAAATTTTCCGATGAAGTTTTTGTTAATAGAGGAGTACCTCAAGGGCCTATCCTTGGCCTGATATTATTTATTATTTACACTGCTGACATTGTCAACTTCATTTAAAACTGTAAATTTCATATGTATGCCGATGACGTGCAGTTTTACAACTCGTTTAAGCGTGAGGATACAATACCTGCTATTCAGAAAACTAATTAGGACCTGCAGATAATTTTTAACTGGTCGCGTGACAATGGTTTGGTGCGCAATTCTTTTAAAACAAAATTTATGTTATTTGGCACTAAACACCGGCTTGATAGCTTTAAACTCCCGCTAAACGTATCCCTTGATGGTGATCGCATTGAGCGTGTGTACGAAGCACGCAACGTGGGACTCACTATGGATGCTAATCTTAGGTTTGAAAACATGTTACCTCATCTGTAAAAACGTCTTTTTATAAGTTGAAAATCTTGTACTAAATTAAGCAATATCAAAGTGAAGAGTTACGTGTGCAACTGGTCGAATCCTTGGTACTTTCGAGATTTAATTATCTAGATACCGTGGTTGGCCCTCGGCTGCTTGCCCGGACAACACGTTTAATTCAACGGGTCCAGAACGCTTGCGCGCGTTTTTGTTTTAAGATACCACCAAATACTCATATCACACCTTATTTAAATCAACATTCCATCTTGAAAATGAAGTCGAGGCAGAAGTTACATCTGGCGTGTCTGCTTTTTAGTGTACTTAAATACCAAACGCCGAAATACCTGTACGATAGACTAAGTTAGTATCTTAGACTAGGACGCTACGAAAGTGCTCGAAACAGCTAGACATCCAGCGGTATCACACAGCAGCATTCAGAGGCAGTTTCTGCTATGCTGCAACTAAATGCTGGAACAATATTCCACCGCCGATTCGGGAGTTACGTAGCGTCCATGGTTTCAGAGCTAAACCTTGATTGTTCCTCTTTTGATTTCCAAAGGTCTCAGGAACTCCATAGAAACGATATTTCCATATTGTAGTTTTCCCATTTTATCCACTCCTTTATAATATTCTTCCTCTCTTCTGACAGCCTCATTACTTAGCAGATTGGCCTTTGCTTAGCAGTGGGACTGACTATTGCACATTCTCGCCTAGTTCTCCCCAATTTTTGTTCTTTTACCTTTTATAACTTAATATCCTTAGCTACTTTTTTATACTTTTTATTTATTTATTTTTTCTTAGTGTGGCAACTTATATTTATCTATATATTCATATTTTTTGTAATTGTGGTACTGTGCGGTAAGTCATCCGTGACATCCTACTTTTAAATGGTTACAACGGAAGATCAGCGTTGTGCCAAAAGCACAACAAATGCTGAGTTGGACGCCTTTTTGTGACGTCGGTCATTTATATATAGGTAATTATGAGACACATATTTGTTGGGTATTGCTGTTTTTGTGTGTATTATATTGTTATATTGTGTGTATCTTAGTTGTGTGCTGTGTTTGTTTTGTACCGTCACAAATAAATGTTTTTTTCTTTCTTTATTCTTTATTTCTTTCTTAAATAAACCTATCTAGGTTCGGAACCCTGCACTTGACCGGTTTTTTATAAATAGAAAGGATTTGTCATGAAGATTGTATTTCAGTATAGCATTTTATGTTATGACCAGTTACATATGTACTTAAATAGAAATAAAGATATGTCATGGAAATTGTATTTTAGCTTATTGAGAATGCAATGCGCCTCATTATATTTTTAAATTTACTTGTGACGCTACGGCCATGAATGGCTTTTACATAGTCATTATAGAGTTAACAATAACCAACTTCTAGAGAACGAGTTTTTTTTCTGTGCACTACCTACACATCTTTATCTGCAATACACAAAGTTTATCTGGAAGAGAATGCTCTTTAGCATTAAGTTCGCCTTTGTACTAATTTTATAAGTGCATTAAAGTATATTCAATCAATCAATCAATCAATGAGTGATGATAAACAAGTTTCAACTGCTATTTCCATTATTACTGCCGATGTTGTCAATATAACTACAAAATAAATAGTTGAACTAGTAGAGGTTTAACAGTACCTATTGCTACGGGGCGTAGCTCATAGTGATGCAATAGCGCTGCTACGGGGCGTAGCTGGTAGCGTTCTACGGGGCGTAGCTGGTAGCGTTCTACGGGGCGTAGCTGTTAGCGTTCTACGGGGCGTAGCTTGTTGTGCGTAGCTGGTTGCGTTGGCGTAGCGCGTAGCTCTTGCATAGTTAATTCAAGCACACCTGTATTACAGTGGCCTGCTACTGTGATATTGCGTTAGGCCGCATACACGCGCACACCGACACAGTGGCGTGGGAAGGGTCACGTGCTTGTATGTAGCGCTTACAAATGGTAAATATTCTGTTTTTACTGCAAATAAATGCGGTATGTCAGATACACCGGGAGTCGGAGGTTAAAGACTCGGGTGAGGTCGTAAAAGGCAAGTTCTACTTTACCTTTCGCACAGTTGACAAAATGGGTTTAAATCACGGATTCGCACAGACATACACGCACTCTATGTGGCCGTCGGGTGTGCTTAGTAGCATTATCGGTTTCGACGACGGCGACCCTAACTATTAGGTTGGGGAAAAATTTTCTTCGCATTTTTTGAGAAAATTCAAAACATTTTTTAATATAGTTTATTTACATTTAACTAAAGTATGTAGGTACCATTTTGTTTGATAACTTTGTGCCATCATTTAGGTAGGGACATGATCTCATTGCTATAGAAATGTTAGGGCTTCTGATCAAAATACCGCGACAAGTAGTTTTGGCAGTCCTCTCGTGATGTTAACCTGACACTGCCTAAAGAATTCTGAAGTGACCGAAACAGATGGAAATCTAAAGGTGCAAGGTCAGGACTATACGGCAGATGCATTAACACCTCCCAGCCAAACTCTCTTAATTTTTACTGAGTGGCTAAAGATGTGTGAGGTCTAGCGTTATCATGATGAAAAACCACACCCCTTCTGTTGATTAATTCCGGCCGCTTTCTCTCAACTTCTTGCTATAATCTCATCAGTTGTTCGCAGTAGAGTTCAGAATTGATGGTCCTGCCTGGTGGTAACAGCTCATAATGAATAATGCCCTTCCAATCCCACCACACACACAGCATCACCTTGTTGCGAGTTAACCCGGGTTTCGCCACAGTCTGTGAAGCCTGACCGGCCTTTGACCACGACCTTTTTAGCACGTTCTTGTCGTACGTGATCCACTTCTCATCAACAGTTATCAGCTTGTTCAAAAATGGTTCGGTTTCATTACGTCGTAATAAAGAATCACAAATGAGTACACGGTTCATTAGGTTTATTTCAGTGAGCTCGTGGGGTACCCAAATATCGAGCTTTTTTGTGTACCCAGTTTTTTTTCAAATTCGCCAAAACTGTTTTGTGGTCAATTCCCAGTTCTTCAGCTACGTCGTAACTACAGATATGTCGATCTTACTCCATTTTTTCAAAAATGGCATCAATTTTATCCGTAATAGGGCGACCAGAGCGACGTGCATCTTTGTTATCAAAATTTCCGGATTGAAAACGCTTAAACCAAATTTGTGCTACTCTCACAGGCACTGCACTAGGTCCGTAAACATTGCAATTTTTTTCGCGGCTTGCGTTGAATTTTTACCTTTTTTGTAGTAAAATTTTAAAATTACCAAATTTCTTCATTAGATTCACTCATCTTTACAGTACGAAAAATAAATAAAAATCACACATTTTCCTAATTTGAATTTGGAATTATCTTCTTAAAAATTTAAACTTTGAATGATACCAAAACCAGCCAGATACAAATAGTATAGCCAATGAGATTTTATTACAAGTTCATACATACTATAATGCGAAAAGACTTTTTCTCCAACCTATTATAAATGTTTTAAAATTAATATTTACCAAAACAAAACCAAACCAAAATAAATGAAACTAAAATAAAATCTAAACTATTTTGATTAACCTAAATCATTATTACTATTTACATTCTAGCGTGAGCCCTAATATGGCTCGCTAATCCGAACTTTGTTTTAAATAGTAAAATGTTATATGTTACGTTAATGTTATTTTAAATGTTGGTTAGTTGCGGATCTGGTTCTTTCTCTATATAGGTATTATAAGTATGTATTTACGAAAAAAAAATTATATAAGTGTTCTATCAGTTATCTGGTTCTCATAATACAAGCTCTGCTTAGTTTGGTGCTAGATAACACTGTGTGAAATGTCCAGCAATATTTATTTTTTATTTATTTATTTATTAGTAAAGTTACAGTCCGTGGAAAGCCACTGCTAGTCACCATAACCACCGATACCAAGCAATAAAGTGTTACAACAATATTTCCCCACCACTTCGACATTTAAAATCACAGATATCCTTTAAAAAAAGTTTAAAATCCTTAATTATTAGTAAACTTAACACTAAGTTGCCTGGTGCGGGAAGCATTAGTGCACCTTTCACGTGCTAGCCGATTGGGGTATTCTTTCAACTAATCTAATAACTTGATTTATATACTTACGTTCTGACTTTATTTATTGTCATCATCATCATCATATCAGCCGTAGGACGTCCACAGCTGGACAAAGGCCTCCCTCATTGATCTCCAGGAACTGCGGCTGAAAGCGGCCTGCATCCAACGCCGACCTGCGGTTCTTACCAAGTCGTCTGCCCATCTTATAGGTGGACGTCCTACACTGCGCCTGCCGGTCTGTCGCCTCCATTCGAGAACTTTCCGGCCCCATCGGCCATCTGCTCTGCGCGCTATATGGCCTGCCTATTGCCACTTCAACGTGCTAATCCGTCGGGCTATGTCGGTGACTTGAGTTCTCCTACGTATCTCCTCATTTCTGATTCGATCCCGTAGAGAAACCCCGAGCTCAGCCCTCTCCATAGCTCGTTGAGTGACTCTGAGCTTATTCATAAGGCCAATAGTGAAGGACCACGTCTCGGTTCCATATGTTATCAATGTATTTATTTTATTACGTAATATATTCTTTTGACATTTTATTACAATATATTATTATTTTTTGACACAACATGACATATCTACCATGAAACATAACATTCTCGATTCACAAAACAATACTCTTGCGGCCTTATTCCAAAACGCAGTCTCAAAATAGTACTGGGTTTAAACCAAATTTAAACCAGATTCTACAATAAACTTTATTACAAAAAGAAGCTTAACACTAAACCATGAATCGTCTATGGTCTAAAGTTAGACTCCCGAGACCTCTAGTTTAACTCTGGTTTTTCTTGTTTTGAGGTTATCTTTGATTTTATTTTTGTGTTACGTATTGATAAATAATTTACCGAAATGTGTATTAACATTATTGACTTGATAGATTTAGAAGATATGGATATGCTGGAGACGTTCCAGTGATCTGATAGACATCGTCACCGATTGAATCCCTTCTAATTAAGTGATGAAGATTTCTGTTTATTTATTGCGTGAAGATTTATCTCACGAATGTAGAGGATGTATTTTGAGCCTCGAAATTTCAAGTGGTTTGCACGCTTCGCAATTGGATTCGCCAAAAAGTAAGTGTTTATAACCTTGTAATACATAAGTTTTATAAAAACAAATATGTATGATCAATTTACTAATACATTATTATTGTTCATTCTAGATTCAAGACGATACCTACTGCTTATTTACACGGTGTATCTCAACCAGGTGACTAAGTTACCATCTCAGCTAGCTAGCACGGATGCCCAGAAGATTTATAAAAATGCCAACTTTAGGCCAGCAATAGGAGAGCATAAGAAAATTCAGCACAATAGCAAATTTGATGTTCTTCAATTAATGTACTTACAGGTAATTTTGATTTTAGTTTGTTACTGTCTAATCAATAATACCTACATACAATCACACCTATTTTATGAAGCTAATCTGATCTAGGCAAATCTAAAGAATATAGGGGACTAGATAAATCTTAAAAATTTTACAAAGATAGTATAAAACAAAATATTAAGTAAAGATTAGAAGTACTAAAAAGTGTTAACTTTTCAGGTAGTTTGTGATGCTGACCTGAAGATTATGGACATAGTGACCATGTGGCGTGTGCATGACTCAAGAATATTCCGGGAATGCAGATTAGATCAGAGATTTGAGGCTGGTGCATTCTCTGAAATATTACAGGAAGGCAGTGGTTATCCATGTACTTCATATTTTTTTACCATTTCTGAATCCCAGAACTCCCAAAGATGAAAACTACAATAGGTGCCATATCCGTACCGGGAACACAGTGGAAAGATGTTTTGGTCTATGGAACCTACGGTTCCGCTGTCCTTCACAATATTGCCATTAACATTAAAGAAGACCGGTTTCCTGGTGAGGAAGGTAGCAATGAACTGACTTTTTCAAGGGAACCTATTTCAATACCAAGGTATATTCATAACACAGTACAGGGGAATAATAGAATCCAGTTTATTGAAACTCATTTTTAATGTAATTTATATTGTATATATCTATGAAACCCTATAACAATGTGGATACCATTTTCAAAATATGTCTTGAAATAGGTACCTATAGTCTAACTTTTTATTAGCTGCAGTAAAATGACGTTTCTAAATGTCATTCCGTAAAATAATGTTGCCAGCCTAATCTCAATAGGGATGTGATTCAGTTCACAAACATTAATTAAATAACATTATTATGACGTTTTTGTTTCATTTTGAATGTACCTCCCTATACTTCCACTAAAAAAGATCAATCCTCTAGTATAGTAATAATAATAGATTAAAAAAATACATTACAACTTAATATTAAATCTCAAAAAAAAAAACCAAACTGATTATTCATTTATGATTCACTCATTTAGCTACATCCCTATTTATTTTTCTTCAAAAACAGGCAACCCACAAAACGTCATTTTACTGCAGCTAATAAAAAGTTAGACTTTAGTAATGTTATACTAATAATTATTATTTTAAAACAGTCATAATCAAATATGTATTTCAATTTTATTCTATATTTGGTAAATTTTAGGTACATTTTTCAATAATGGTGTCTTATAATAATAGTCATTTATTGTTAATAATATGGTGTTTTTTTACATTCTAATAAAGCTATTTCTAATCCCATATTTATTTATTGAGCTAATATATGTTGTTTATGTGTTCAACTTCCAGCATTTCTGTCTTTTTTTAAAGTCCCTTTGTGAGTGATAGACTGGCACATTTCAGTTCTGTAAAACAATAAAAAACATTGTAGGAAATTTCATGAACTAGATATAAACGTATGAAGCAATATGAAGGGAAACAAAGTAATATATGTACTTATTATTATTCTAATAGTGCTCACAAGACTTACTTTTTCTTCAAAACTCTAACTTTCACCGCCTCATTTGTATTTTGTTACATTTTTTAACACCAACGCGTTTTCAACTCAGGTCAATTATGTACAAATAGATATATTGGTATTTGTTCAAGCTAAAGAGGAATCGCCTAGGATTTCCTCGAGTTTTTTCTGTGTTTTTTGTTTTTTCAAAGTGTTTTCTCAACAAAGCTCCATCACAAATATTGTTTTGATTGACATGGTCTGACTGACTGACTGATGGTTTTGAATTTTGCATGCATGACGAAAATTCACTCCGTTACACGCATGAGTTATTCAAGAAATAATAAAAACTTTAATATGAAAAACTGACAAACAATAAATCGCTCATGTTTGAGAGATTATAACTTATTTTAGTAATAAATAGATTATTAATCAATCATTAAACATATTTCTTATCCTTTTATACCTTAAAGAAAAAATCAACAATAATTGAAACGGAACGTTGCATTGTATGGTTGTAGAATGAATGAATGATTATTTACCAATATCTAAATATAATCTATGGATTTAAATAAACCATGGTCTATCTCTGGTACTAAGTGATCTTTCGTTAGTCTGTGTTTTGTAATAAGAACGCATTTTAATCCTGGTACCAACTTTAATACCGAAACAAACCTAGACTTCTTAGTTCTGGTTTAAACCTGGACTATTGTACTTTTTGTATTTGGTTTGAACACGGAACGCGCAGCGTAGAACGTCCACTCACAAGATGGGCAGACGACTTGGTAAGAACCGCAGGTCGGCGTTGGATGCAGGCCGCTTCCAACCGCAGTTCCTGGAGATCAATGAGGGAGGCCTTTGTCCAGCAGTGGACGTCCTACGGCTGATATGATGATGATGATAATTGTACTTTTTTGGAATAAGGCCGTTAAGGTCTAGTGACTAAATGAAGCGGTCTCGACAGAATATCAGCGCTTACCATTACGGCGGGTATATTGCTGAGTCGAGTCCCATTTATTACTGTAGGACACAGTATTTACCGGGTTCTTCCTGTTTTGTGTTTAGGTTTAATTGTTTAACTTTTTTGTATTTCCTCTGTCTTAAAATGTAACTGTATTGTTTATTGTATGCTAATGTAGTCTATGACTATATGTATAGGTTAGCTGGAGATATATTACACATAAGCTATATAAGTTTAAAAACTGAAACCCAACTACGAACTACCTTTAATTCGATATTAGCCTAGTCACCCGGACTATACTAAGGATTGATTGACACCTCATTCATCGAAATCGGATAAGTAGTTACGGCGCTTCAATGGATCATAGGTAAATACAAAGATACATACAAACCGAAATAAAAAATAATGCTGAATATTTCATAGCGCCATCTAGCCCCAAAGTAAGCAAAGCCTGTACTATGGGAACCTGTTAACTGATAGAATACTTATACACGGTGTCCTTTAAATCACTGTTTTCCCATTACAAACATTGTTCAGACCATGGTCTACAAACAGTATATAACATCAAATTAAAGAACAAAACGAAATAGTTCTTCGAAATGTATAAAAAGTTGCAATCTTAAAACGTTTATTTTAACGTTACGCCCTACAATAAAGTCAGCGCGCTGACCGGTACCTATGTAACTAAGGAATAGGCTACGGCTAGCGTACCCATGAATTTTATATCTTTGAAGTTAAAGTTCAAAGTTAGACTAATTTAAGAAGGCCTAGATTTTTATTTATTCTCTTATTTGATGCTATAAACAGTTATTAGATGGTCTGAGCAACGTGTGTTCTGGGAAAACAATGATTTAAAGGCACCGTGTATACATTTTCTTGTAAATGGCGACACTGAAAACTTTCTGCTTTTTCCTGAATAACACACATTCGCCATACACATCCTATACTATTTTTCACACACTTACACAGCCCTACATTCTTACACACTGCACACACACATGTAATCTACTCTGTTATTACTTAAAATTCAAAATTAAATATAATTTGTAATTAAAATTTATCATAGTTACTTTTCTCGTTATTATATATTTGTAATCGTATCAATACTCGATACTTTTAATTTGTCTGTTTAACATTAAATTAACTTTAGTCTTTCTTAAACTTAGCTTCTCTTTTAGTCTAAATATTGAACTCTTTATTTGTTAAGGTTTATGGAGGAGGGCGTTGATGCCTGCGACACAGTGTTTTTACTCCTGCCGGTATCACCGTTATCATTTTGTTTCTGTACGCTGTTTTTAGTACCAAATAAAGACATATTGTTTTTTTTTTAATATGTACTTGTAAAATATAAAGAAACGACCTGGAACAAATATTCGTAGATCATGCAAACATTTGCTTTGTAGTAGGGAAATAACGTAATCATATCCTGCCAATATTATGAGGGCCAAATAAATTGTAAGCATTCTGAGTACTGATTATTAAGATCACCGCTGAAGGTAATACGTGCCGTGACTACATAATCTTTTAAGGTGAGCCTCCTAAAATTATTATCATCATCATCATCATTAGCCGGCAGACATCCACTGCTGAACATAGGCCTCCCCCTTAGATCGCCACAACGAGCGGTTGGTAGCCGTTTGCGCCCAACGGCTCCCCGCGATTCTTACTAAATCGTTGGTCCACCTTGTGGGGGGGGGGGGGCTACGCTGCGTCTTCCAGTCCGTGATCTTCACTCGAGAACCTTTCTTCCCCAACGGTTATCGGTTCTACGAGCGATGTGGCCTGCCCATTGCCACTGCAACTTGCTAATTTTGAGAGCTATGTCGGCAACTTTAGTTCTTCTGCGGATTTCCTCATTGCGGATTTTGTCACGCAAAGAAACCCCGAGCATAGCCCTCTCCATAGCTCGTTAAGCGACCTTGAGCTTCGGCTGGGCAGCGTTTGGGAAACTTCGCGATATCTTCTCGTCCAAAATTCTCCAGAGCCTGAAAACTAAAGTCTTCAACCAGTGTGTGTTGCCAGTGATGACCTATGGCACTGAAACGTGGACCTTTACTCATGGTCTCATGACCTAAAATTATATAAATAAATAAATATTTCTAGACATTTCACACAGCGCTTTCTAACCCCAAACTAAGCAGGGCTTGTATTATGGGAACCAGATAACTGATAGAATACTTATATACTTTTTTTGTAAATACTTACTTATAATAACTAGAAAAACATCCAGACCAGGAACAAATAACTGTACCTAGGTTATGCAAACATTTGTTTCTCGGCGGGAATCGAACCCGCTACCTCCTGTGTCTCAGCCGGCTATTCGCCCACTGCGCTACGGAGGTCGTCTACGATATATGATTACTGTATTAAAGGGAGGCTAATAGATTTATATGCCTATAGACGATTTACGACTACGATTTAGGGAATTAGATATTTTAACATTTACTGGTGAATATATTTTTCAAAGTTTAAGATATTAGAAATTAAATATTGACAATTTCAAAGCAAAAAAGACATACATAGTTACAGTACACGTAATAAAAACAATATTGTTGTTCCATCACACAGGCTTGACAAAATAAATAAAAGCTTTATATGCCTCAGCATACAAATATTTAATAAGTTACCTTTAGATAAAAGAGATTTATATTGTAAGGAATATAATTTAAAAAAATTACAGTTATTATTCTATAAATCATATTATGATTACGAAGAGGCACTAGATGATGACTTTAGCACATACTTTAGTACGTGTGAATAATAATTATTTTATTTGTACCTACCTATATTGTAGGTACTAATAGTGATACTGATATACTTACTTTAGAATGTATTCTGCTGTGACGATTCCTAGTGTACATTTAAAGTATCAATATGGAATAAAGATAAATACAATACAAAAGAATGAATTGTATGATTTTTCTGAATCGAGTTCATGTAAAATGAAATGAATGTAAATTCAGTATGATACTTTCAGAGTATTTTCGACATCTAAAGCAGTTTTCTAAATAAAATACTGTCGCACTACAATTTTTCGTTTTTATTGCTTTTATGAGTGTTTTTTTCTAGTTTACTCTGACTTTTCAAGTTTTTTGTCGAAAACAAAGACTCACAGCAAAAATTCATAGTTTATTAACAACTACTAAGACAAGACAATAGATTGAATAATCAATTCAATAAATTTATTTCAGACTCATTTTGTTCTTATATATAGTTAGTACTACATTTGTTTATATCTATGTTAGTAATTGGACAATACTGCAGAGGCCATCAAAAGTGGCATTGATGAACGAACACACATACTTAAGTCCACTAATGCCATAGTTATGATCAAGGCTTGTATAGTATTTTTCTCAAATAATGCGCGGAAATTTTAAAATAAGATATAAATACAATAACTTTTCAAAATCAATGACGAACAATGAACAACTATATTTTTTCTTGCGTTATAGTGTTCATTTGTTTTTTTTTCAATAAACTACTTTCTATTTGCAAGCCTGTTCGAAATTTAAATAAAACCTTTGATGAAGTTACCTCCTTGGTAGTCATATTTCAGAGTAGAAGATCGTTCCATTTTTACACGACGAATAAGAGTTTACTATGTAATTTATATGGCCGCTAAACCACGACAGCTATAGTATGTTATGATACATGTGAGCTAAGTTGCTCATTATACACGAGGCTGTGGTTTGTAGCCCGAGCCGCAGGCGAGGGCGTAAATTAGCCGAGTTTCTAATGAGCTAGTTGCTCACGAGTTTCATACGCACTTTTTCAACACACTTGTGAGGAAAAAACAAACATGCATTGCATAAAATTTAATCGTTTCATTATTAAAACAATTGGTAAATGCACAATTTTCAAAACGATATTGGATTGTTTGTGATGGCGATTTCACAGTTTGTGTTACATTGGTAATTGCCACTTCTTTAGTATCTTCATTTACTTCTTGTGTAAATGTCGGCGACAAAGGTAAATCATACAAATTACTGAAAGGAGAAGGCACCAAATAACTCATGCTACGAGATCTACATGGTTGAGGGTTACAGTACGTTTTGATATCAACACAATGTTTGAGCTTAACCAATGCTTCATAACATGGAATAGATACACCGCAGGGAGCTGGGTTTGTATGTATTGGCGAGTTCAGAAAAATACTCCAAAACGCATTTTCAGAAAATGACTGGGTTTTTTGTTGCTTTTCCATTGTATGAAACTATCGTAAGCAGCTAAGTAATTTGCTCTAGATTTTGCAGGTATTAGGCTTTCATCTGCATTTTGTGCTGCATTTAGTATTTCTGGCGGGATTAAATCTATCAATTATTAATGTTCTGTACTAAAACTTGACATTTTTTCAATTATTTACCACACAGCAACAAATGCGATACAAACAAAAGAAAGGAAAATGGCGCGCTAGTTTTTTTTTTGCACGCGCCAAATGTAGGTTATTGATTACATAAGTCATACAGCCAACTTCAAAGTTATAATTTTAGTGATAAAATGCAAAGTTTTTATAACAAACTATTGTGAATTATAAGTAATGTGATCATAATAAATGTTTTTTCGTCTGTTTTGTCGTCATTTGGGATACATTTATTTATTCCAAAAATGTAATAGGATTTTCAGCGGCATTAAACCTCTTTGTTGTTACAAAAACTGTATTAGCCGGTTAAATTGAAAATGCTCTGTTTACTCGCATGCAATTTGCGGTTAGGTACTAACTTAACTTTGTAGGGATAATTCTATTATGCACTAGTGTGTTATGTTATTACGCACGCGTGCGTTATAGTTCGGTTTATGGCCATAATAACGATGTACTATGGCTCTCTTTACGAGCAAGTGTGTTGAAAAGGATTTTATACAACTTTTGCCGGCCTCTGCTCGCATGTATTTTGACAGTACAACAATTTTGATTTATCTCGAAGAAGGTTGTCAAAATAATGCTTAAATTTCCGAGCATATTTGATAAATAAAAATTAAAAATAAATAATGAATACAACTAAATTATGTGAAATTTCAATAATAACATTATGTTATTCTTTATTGTACACAAATAGATGTACAGACAATATCAGCTTACAAAATGGACATGTATAAAGGCGAGCTTAACCCTTATAAGAGTTTTCTTCCAGCAAACCTTTAAAGATAAAGTAGTTGATTATATTTTACTTAGAAAACTTTCGTGATTAATTTCAATCATTATTATAAATACGGGATTTATCACGTACCGTCTTCTCGGTGTTTCGACCGACAATGTTTCGGTTCAATTCGTGAACCTTCATCAGGGTGAGTGCGATCCGCTCCGAATAACGTCTCGCCTCGCACTGCGCGCCGCTGCCCTCTGCGCGCGAGCGGACGGGCGGGGTGGCGGGGATTGGGCCAACGAAATGACAGTGCGTTGACCGGCTGTGTCATCATCATTATCATCACTGCTGCGGAAAATAAAATAAAATAAAATAAAATCAAATAAAATAAAATAAAATCAAATGAAATAAATTACAAGCAATTAATAATTCTATATATAATAATACTTTTTACACCGTTGAACCACTGACATTAGCAATTAGCATTTTGCACAAAACATTAGCAAACAGAAGTGGCAGTGGGCAGGACACATAACTCGAAAAACTGGCGGCCGTTGGGGCAAACGATTCTCAAGTAGAGATCACGCACTGGAAAGCCCAGCATAGTACGGCCTCCGACTAGATGGAAATACGACCTGATTAAGGTTGCTGGTAGCCGCAGAAGATTGGTCAGTCTGGAAACGTAGGGAGGGGGGCTATGCTCAGCAGTGGAGGTCATGTGAAGATGACTTTTTACGTTGATGAGACAGAGTGATTGACTCAGCAAGTTACGATATTAATATAGTATATTCTATCAGTTATCTGGTTCCCATAGTACAAGCTCTGCTTAGTTTTGGGCTAGATAGCGCTGCGTTTAATGTCCAGCAATATTTTTTTTTAATTTTTATTTCAGACAAGTTTAGGAGCCTCACCTTAACACGGTTTTAAAACTCGCTTTTGCTTTTGCATTAGTGTGATTGTGCATTATGTTCGCGACTGTAATTATTACAGTAATAACACAGCTCTTAGAATCTAGTTCTTTTAAACAATTGAAAGAGCTCCAGATTCTAAGAACTGTGTTATTACTGTAATTATTACACGCGCTAACATATTGTTACGCCGAGGCTGTTACAGAATAAGTAATAGTAAAAGTGGCTTCTCGAAGTTATACCTACTGTGTCACAGAATAGGTAATACTTGGTTTGGAATACACCTACACACCACGTTTTTACCTACAGTTGCACAGAATAAAGAACAGCAGTCGTTCGAAATATTTACACTTTTCTGGTTACTAGTGGAAACGTCGAGAAGGTTCTAGAAATAATGCGCGGTATAAATAGTACATAGAGACGACCGCAGAGTCGGTCTGGATTTGGCTATACTCGTGAATATTTAGGTTTATTGTGCAACAGTGGTGTGAATTAGTGTGTTGTGATTACTTGTGATTAAGATCGTGTATTTATCATTTTAGTGTTGATTATAAGTGTTATTTTGGTAAGATTGATTTTCATAGTTTTATCCCGAACCCTCACCTCGTAACAATATTGTACAATTATGCTAATAATGCATAAGTTAGTTTATTTATTTGTTTTTACGCTCTCAGGTCGTGACGGCTAGCTAAACGAATTTCTATGAAGTTTGGTATAAAATACATAGTTTAAAAGCTTGGTATAAAATACATGAACTAGGACCTTGTCCAGAAGGGGCGAATTCGCCGCGAATCACGTTCGCGAGATACTTGGCGCCAATACACTGAGTCCACAAGCATCGCGCGAGTTTATGATACGCGCGTAAATCGCGTGCACTTCGCCAGACTCTCGACTCGCGCGTTATACGCGCGTGTTGCGCGCGTTTTGAGATACTAGAGACGCCTTGTTGCGTCCAGATTACGCGTGAACTTCTGAGCGAGGGCACGTATCAAGAGAAATGGAGGGCCAAAATCATCATCATCATCTGCCGGGAGACGTCCACTGCTGAACATATGCATCCCCTTTAGATCACCACAATGAGCGGTTGGTAGCCGTTTGCGCCCAACGGCTCCCCGCGATTCTTACTAGATCGTCGGTCCACCTTGTGGGGGGCCCGGCCTACGCTGCGTCTTCCATTCCGTGGTCTCCACTCGAGAACCTTTCTTCCCCAACGGTTATCGGTTCTACGAGCGATGTGGCCTGCCCATTGCCACTTCAACTTGCTAATTTTGAGAGCTATGTCGGCAACTTTATTTATTAACTATTATTACTTTATTAACTCCTTCTATGAGAAGGAGTTAATCCTCTCTTTCTTCATAATGACGACCAAGAAGCAAATATTTGATGATGTCTCCGTGATCAGCAGGGTGAAAACCGGGAGCGATCACCGCATTGTTAGAGGCACATTGAATATCGATGTTAAGCTTGAAAGGGCACGTCTGATGAAGTCTGTGCTCCGTCCAAATCCTGCCCAAATCCAAAACCCCGAGAGCTTTCAGCTAGAACTGCAAAATCGCTTCCAGTGCCTAGCCAGCTGCAATGATATTGACGAGATAAACAACGGGTTGGTGGAAACTGTCCAAGCAGTGGAATCTAAGTTCTTTAAGGCCCCCCGCCGAACTAAGCACCAGAAACTCTCAGATGAAACCATTAAGCTAATGGAGGACCGGGATGAAATGAGATTGCAGTCTTCAGCTGATATGTCGGCCTACGGCGTGCTTAATAGACGAATCTCGAAATCTATGCGACACGATCTGCGTACCCTTAATACATCTCGAATTAAGGTCGCAATAAAAAGGAACAAAGGTTCAAAAGTGTTTGCAAAGCATTCGTCTATAGGGCAAAGCCAAATGACTAAGCTGAAAACCGACAGCGGCACTATCATTTCGTCGAAACCGGAGATTCTGAGAGAGCTCGAAAAGTTATATGGACAGATGTACACCTCAACACAAAACCCCGTTAGTCAGTTGGCTCAGGACACCAGAGCCAAACTAACCCGACACTATACCGAAGACATCCCGGACATCCGCCTGTACGAGATTAGGATCGCTCTGAAACAGCTTAAAAACAACAAGGCACCAGGTGAGGATGGAGTTACGACAGAACTTCTGAGAGCGGGTGGAAAACCGGTACTTCAAGTCCTCCAGAAGTTATTTAACTCCGTCGTCCTTGAAGGAACCACGCCGAAAGCATGGGATAAGAGGGTGGTGGTGCTTTTCTTCAAAAAAGGTGATAAAACCTTATTAAAGAACTACAGGCCCTTCTCGCTCTTGAGCCACGTTTATAAGCTGTTTTCGAGAGTGATTACGAACCGTCTCGCACGCAGGTTCGATGACTTCCAACCTCCCGAACAAGCCGGTTTCCGAAAAGTTTTTAGTACCATAGACCACACGCTACGCCAGATTATACAGAAGACCGAGGAGTATAATCGGCCGTTATGTCTAGCGTTTGTGGACTATGAAAAAGCCTTCGATTCAATCGAGACCTGGGCGGTACTGCAGTCTCTTTAGTGATGCCAAATCGACTATAGGTATATCGAAGTGTTGAAGTGTTTGTATAGTAACGCCACTATGTCAGTCCGTCTACAGGACCAGAGTACGGAACCAATCCAATTGCAGAGAGGCGGGAGATAGGGAGACGTAATTACTCCGAAACTGTTCACGAACGCATTGGAGGACGTTTTCAAACTCTTGGTCTGGGACAGACTTGGCATCAATATCAATGGCAAATACATCACTCACCTTCGTTTTGCCGATGATATAGTCATTATGGCCGAATCGCTTGAGGAACTCGGTCCCATGCTCAACGACCTCAGTAGGGTCTCCCAACAGGTGGGTCTTAAAATGAACATGGATAAGACGAAAATCATGTCAAATATCCATGTTGCACCCGTACCGGTAGTTGTTGGGGGCGATACTCTCGATGTTGTCGTCGAATATGTATACCTAGGACAAACTGTCCAATTAGGTAAGTCCAACTTCGACAAAGAGGTCGCACGAAGAATCCAATTCGGCTGGGCAGCGTTCGGGAAACTTCGCGATATCTTCTTGTCCAAAATTCCCCAGAGCCTGAAGGCTAAAGTCTTCAACCTGTGTGTGTTGCCAGTGATGACCTATGGCACTAAAACGTGGTCCTTTACTAATGGCCGCATGACCAAGCTCAAGGTCGCTCAACGAGCTATGGAGAGGGCTATGCTCGGGATTTCTTTGCGTGACAAAATTCGCAATGAGGAAATCCGCAGAAGAACTAAAGGGCCAAAATGTTGATACTGAATTGTTTAACTGTCCCCAAATGTTCGCACGTTGGTACGCTTCTTCTGGACGCAATGGTCGAGCGTAATACGCGCGAGAGAATCGCGGTGAATTCACCCTTTTATTAACAAACAACGTGTGCGAAGCTGTGATCGAAAGCTAGTCAAACTAATAATCTAAATGCGAAAGTGAGTTTGTTTATTTATTTGTTCCTTTGTTATGCTTTTACGTCGTAACGGCTGAACAGATTTTGAAGGTATATAGATACATAGATGTTTATAATGACATAACAAGCACGCGAAGCCGCAGTTAAAATATAAATGCTAACATAATGATGACCTCTATGGCGCAGTGGGTGAATAACCGGCTGAGACGTAGTAGGTTGGGTTCCCGTTGCGAAATTAAATATTTTTATAATCTACTAATAATTATTTCGGGTCCAGGTGTTTTTCTTTATATTATACTAGCTGACCCGCTCGCGGCTTTGCACGTGTGGTTTTTAAATAAAACAATACCCTCATTTTGCGTAGTTGTCTAAAAAGTAGCCTATGCTCTTTCCCAGGATATAATCTATCTCCTTGCAAAATTTCATTACGACCCGTTCAGCTCTTTACTCGTGTAAAGGTAACATACCAACAGTTATGTACGTATTATACTTGAACACCTTCCACTTGAATCACTCTATCCATTGCTGAAAACTACATTAAAATCCGTTGAGTAGTTTAAAAGATTTAAGGTAACAGACAGCGGAAGCGACTTCATTTTATACTATGTAAAGAAGTACCTATGTATTTACAAACAAGTCGATAATCTAGTTCCCTTAATATATACAAGCTTGGTTTAGTTTATGGAAATATAGCAGTGTGTTAAATACCCAGCATTATTTATAATAGTATATACAAGTTAATGTACTCATATGTATGTATGTATAAGTTATGTGTGTATAACGTTTTATTTATTATACATAATTTCGTTCCACGAATTTATAAGGTTTTAATGATATTTCAGTAGACAAACACAAATAAATTACAATCAATATAGCTCAAATCTTTTTAGAAATAGCAAATGGTTAACATAATTGACTTAGGAGCCTTCCACGTGTTTAAGAGAAAGGAGAGTCCAAACGAGCAATTTTATTGATCGACTGCAAAACAGAGTAGCTCTGTTTTTAGGGTTTCCCAGTCAAACTCGGAACTCCTATAGTTTCGCTATATCCGTCTGTCCATCGACCAAAGACGATGTCCTTTGTATTTTTTTAAGCAATATTTGGTGTATGTCAATCAGTAAAGGTATTAAAAAAAACGCTTCTCTATGTAGTACTATGTAAGACAAGAGCGTGACCAGCTTACTCTATACAAATAAAACCGGTCAAGTTCGAGTCGGAGTCGCGCACGAAGGGTTCCGTACCATTATCTATAAAAACGGCAAAAAATCATGTCTTTTGTATGGGAGCCCCACTTAAATGTTTATTTTATTCATCATCATCATCATCCACAGCCCGACTTCACCCACTGCTGGGTATAGGCCTCTCCAAGTTTGTGCCATCCGCCACGATCCTGCGGTAGTCTCACCCATTGACGGCCCGCGACTCTAACGATGTCGTCCACCCATCTCGCTGCCGGACGTCCTACCCTTCTACCTTATTTTATTCAATAGCACAATATTATTTATTTAGCTTATTTGAGGTTGCTACCTACCAATTAAGCTAGTCCTCTAAATTGTATGAGCGCCCATACAACTCAGAGGACTATCTTAATTGGCGTCATCTATGTATGTAGGGGGAAACCCTTTAATATTCAACTTTTTTTATTTTTTGTAATTTTTCCTTCAATTGTGCTACCAATACCTTGCTTTTTGCCAAATTTCGTGGTTCTAGGTCAACGGAAAGTACACACGGCTACACATCAAGCTATAAATTCTAGTATAAGCTGACCTCGCATTGTGTAGACTTTTAGTAGAATGAGAGGTCAGCTTATACTGGAATTGTATAGCTTGATGTGTAGCCGTGTGTACCATATAGGGTACTTTCGAATTTTTTTTTTCTAATACTACTTATATGGCAAACGAGCATGCAGTCCACCAGATGTTAAGTGGCTACTGCAGCCCATGGATATCCACTTAGAATTAAAAACAAGCTATTATGTTGTTTTGATCTCTATGTGGATACGTTGCCATTATATCTTTTTATCCTGTTGACACAGGGCCTTGATTTTTATACACCTATTAGGGACTATGTACTTCAGTATCTGGTACAAATTTCAACTTGCTAGGTCCACTAGTTCCTGAGCAAATCGGTGGTGACATACGGACAGACAGACGGACAAGAGAGTGAGCTTATAAGGATTCAATTTTTTACCATTTTAGGCACAGAACCCTAAAATATACGTCTACCGTTTAAAAAATATATTAACACATAGATAGTAATACGTACTGGGATGCTTTATTATTAATAAGGTGCCCAGTCTCCTCCGTCCACAATGGCCTGGCATCTTCGAGGCATACTTTCGTCTAATTTTTCAGGGTAGTCTAAGGATAATGATAAATAAATAAATATTGCTCGACATTTCACACAGCGCTATCTAGCCCCAAACTAAGCGGAGCTTGTATTAAGGGAACCAGATAACTGATAAAATACATATATTTTGCTTTATACTTTTTTTGTAAATATATACATAATATTCTATAGAGAAACAACCAGACCCGGAACAAATATCTGCAGATCATGCAAACATTAGTTCCGCGGCGGGAACACGCTACCTCTTGCGTCTCAGCCGGCTATTCGCCCACTGCGCCATGGAGGTAGTCATCCATATGGCCTTTATATTGCGAGTAAGATAAGCGGCTGTTAGTGTTTTTCATCTTGTAAGTTTTACGTTTTATCAACGCCCAAACATTTTCAATTGGGTTGGCGTCAGAAGATGGACCAGTCCAAAACCTTAATGCCATTTTCTAGTTTCCAGGCGGTGCATCTTCGTGTTCAGTGTCGTTGTCTTGTAATATCCATGTTTCATTTGACCTTGGGAACAGCGCTCGAGCAAATGTTAATTATGCTTTCTGGTATATTATGTTCACCCTCACAGCATTGAGAGAACCGGTAAACATATTCAAAATGCAAAATCGTCTTTTGGAGAAGCATCCGCAAACATGCACCTTTACTGGGTGTTTAACAGTTCGTTAGACAAGTCTGTTATCTATCGGCAGTTGACTAAGCACGATGTCAGATACTAGTTACACAAAACGATGCTTCGTCAGAAAAGATTGTCTTCTCTTGTGTTCTCGCGCCCAGGTCAACTTAGTTTCAAGGTGCTCTTTAGAAAGGAGTGGTTTCTTTCTTCTTTTTTGGTATTTTAATCTGATCTCGGGTAAACGTGTTTTAATTGTAGCTAGAGATATATTTAAACCCTTGTTTTCAGTTCCTTTCCATTGATCACGCGGATTTTTCAAAAACAGATGACTAATCCGTTTATCCTCGGCAAATGACGTCTTTCTCGTTTTACCACGTTCTGGTAGGTCATCAACATTTTTTATATCTTAATATCGGATCACCCACTTGGTCACGAACGCCTTAGACTAATTCAGGTACTTAGCAGCATGAACGCGCAACGTTTTGGGTTCTTGGATGCGTACAAAGAAACACTGCCTCATAGCGGGATACGAGGTACTCATCTCGTAAAACGTCCGCTCTGTGCGAAACGAAATTGAATTTTTTTTAAGCTACCAGCTACCATTTTTGTTTTGCAAAAAACTGACGCATACATTTTTAGGGTTCCGTACCCAAAGGGTAAAACGGTACCTTATTACTAAAGCTCCTCTGTCTGTCCGTCTGTCAACAGGCTATCATGGCTATCATGCCAACAGGCTCTCATGCACCGTGATAGTTAGACAGTTGAAATTTTCACACATTATTTATTTCTATTATCAATAACAACAAATGCTAAAAACAGAATAAAATCAATATTTAAGGGGGCACCCATACAACAAACGTGATGTTTTATTCTCGTTTTTGCTCGATATTGATAACGGCAACAGGTAGACTATTGAAATGTTCACAGAATATTTAGTTATTTAACATTAAAAAATAAATAAATTAAAATAAAACAAATATTTAAGGGGGGTCTCATACAACAAACGTGATTTTTTTGATGTTTTTATAGATAATGGTACGGAACCCTTCGTGCGCGAGTCCGACTCGCACTTGGCCGTTTTTTTATGCCGGTTACGTTCTTAATAAACTCTCAGTATTCTTTGGTTAGATAGATAGATAACGCTTTATTGTACATCACACTTAAATTATAAAACAATATAAAAAACAAATAACAATACACGCAGATATACAAGTGTTGGTCTTATCGCTAAAAGCGATCTCTTTCAGACATCCAGTTATAGTGTGCGTATGTAAATAATAAATTTCAGGCAACAAATCGCGTTTTCCGTATTGCCATAAACGAAAGTATATTTCCCGTTTAAAAACACCTTCGTGTAATATACCGTTAAAATATATCTGATGTTGATGTGAACTTCAGATTTACATCAACATCAGATATATTTGACTTGATTTTTTTTTGCTTGTGGAACAAACAGTGTTTCTTGTTATTCACATGCGTGGGTAGCCCTAATGAAAATAAGAATTTAATATAACATCTGAAAAACAGTCGTACACATATTTGCTTATTGAATAAATTTACGTTAGATAATAGTTTATTACCTAGAAATACAAATAACTTCGCGGTACCATTTCGTCACTGTTTCAGTTCAATTCGTGAAACTTCATCAGGGTGAGTGGATACGCTCCGAACCACCTCGCACTGCGCGCCGCAGCCCTCTGCGTGCGAGTAGACGGGCGCGGTGGTGTGGATTGCGTCAACGGTGACCCATCGCATTGACAGGCTGCAATTATTGATTGATTGAAAATACTTTATTGCACTTATAAAACTAGTACAAAAGCGAACTTAATGCTAAAGAGCATTCTCTTCCAGATAACCTTTGTGTATTTTAGATAAAGATGTGTAGGTAGTGCACAGGAAAGGGAACTAAAGAAAAATTTGCACAGGACTAATAAAAATAGCATAGGTACATACTACTTAAATACTTTATATCATATACTAAACTATACCATTATCAAATAAAAATACATACTTACATAACAATAGAAGAAGTGTTAAGGAACGATTAAGTTGCTCATTTTTGGTCGGTTTGACAGAAAAGGTGCCTATAGATTTTCAATCTGAATGCTTCCACTGAAGTAGCCTCGAAATAATTTGGTGGCATATTATTCCAGAGACGAGTAGCGGTTATGGTGTAAGAGTCAGAGTAAGTAGCCGAGTAATGCTGTGGAGTAATCAATTGGAAACGACGAGACGATCGCACAGCTCTGTCCTCAGTTGATGCAAACGTAAATCGCTCTCTGAGGTAGCTGGGAGATAGTGGGTTGCGAAGAATACTAAACAGAAGGGATAGCATGTGGGCATCTCGACGAGCTCTGATGTCAAGCCATTTTAGCTGCTGACGAAATACCGAGACATGGTCATATTTTCGTAGGCCGTAGATATAGCGAATACAGAGATTCTGCAGACGCTCCAATCTGTTCAGTTGCTCTTCCGTAGCATTGGGATAACATACATCTGCATAATCTAGGATGGGTAAGAGTAACGCATTAACCAGTGTGGTCCTCGTAGATTGGGGCAAGAAATTTTTTAAGCGTTTCAGAGTATGCATAGTACCATACATCCTCCTACTAATCTGGGTAATATGATGGTCCTATGACAAATTATGAGTAATGAATAGGCCCAAGTTCTTAACCTCCTTGCAGAACTGCAGTGGAATTTTATTATATTTAACCGGAGGAAGAGTGTTATGATTAATCTTGACAATCTGTTTGTTACCACCAATTATTATCACCTGCGTCTTGTTGGGATTAATTAGTAGCCCAAATTTTTGTGTCCAGTCATACACAGCGCTTAGATCGTTAGTGAGCTTTTCAATTCCAAATAGAATTTCATCGGGATTGCAACTGAGATATAACTGGACATCATCGGCATATAGGTGATAGGATGTGTGATGTATTACCGATACCAGAGTGTTAATAAAAATAGAGAAGTGGAGAGGTGAAAGAACGCCTCCTTGCGGTACACCTGCTTCGACCAGTCAGAGGACAGATCATTAATACGAACACATTGCTCGCGTCCGCAGAGATATGAGTTGAACCAAGTTAAAGAAGACTGAGAAAGATTAATAGAGCGTAAGACGGCCAGCAAACTATCGTGATCCACACAGTTGAACACGTTACTAAAGTCTAACAGGGAAAGAAGAGTGAGTTTACGGTTGTCAATAGCAAGCCTATAGTAGTAGTAATAGCAAGTCATCTGTAATTTTAATAAGGGCAGTGCAAGTACTGTGTACAGGGCGAAAGCCTGACTAAAACGGACTAAGAAGATTGTTACTATGGAGAAAAGATGAAAGCTGGCGATGCACAACTTTTTCAAGAATTTTAGAGAGGAAAGGGAGAATATGTATTGGGCGATAGTCTTTAAGTTCAGTTATGTTAGACATTTTGGGAATGGGTATGATGAAAGCTTTCTTCCATATAGTAGGGAAATTGCTACTAGCTAATGAAAAGTTAATATTATGTGTGATATATGGAAGAATCTGTTCAAGTATCGGAGATAGCAGCTTTACACCGATTCCATCATGACCAACCGCCTTGCTGCTAATTCAAGCAATAATCTTTGAAACGTCACCTTCATTTATCTGCCCAAAAGAAAAAGGTGTATAATTTCCTAGTGGCTGCCTAGCCAACTGCATAATGGTGTCAGCCTTAACAATGCTGTCAATTTTAAAGGGAACAACTGTAAAATGATTGTTGAGAGCATTGATATCGACCGTTGGGTTTACAGCAGCCCTACTCTTCCCAAATCCTAAGTTGTTGAGCACTTTCCAGATGTTATTTGGAGTACACTTCTCAATAGCTCCGTATATATTACGGCGCTTAGCATTCCTAATCTCCTGATTGCACCGGTTTCTCGCCTTTTTATAGCTAAGAAAAGTTTCATCATTAGGGTCTCTCCTATATTTGTGGTACAGTTTATTACGCCTAGCCATTAATTTGTGGATATATTCAGTCAACCAAGGTGCTGGAGGTATTTTCATGCGAACCGCCTTGAAAGGAGCATGCTTATCATATAGCGATGTTAGTATGCCATTAAATATTGTGATTTTTTCATCAACATCACTAGCAGAAAAGAGTTAAGACCATTCAATGGCACCATCATTATCATGCATCATCATTATTATCATCACTGCTGTTGTCTTCGGTAGCACTTGGTACAGGCAACACACTATCGAAGACAACAGCACTGATGTGTCGTCGTGTGTCGGTAGAAACACAGATAAAACGGTACGTGATAAATCCCGTGTTTATAATAATGTTAAAAGAGGTTACATTCATAAATACTGATATTAAATACATCCATGACAAATTGTTATTTATATTTAAAAATGAAAGAGCCCACATTCATAATATGCTTTAGTGAAATACAGTCTCCATGAAAAATCTCTAATACTATTAAATAAAAGAGGCCATAGTTTAGTGGTCAAAATAAATCAATGGATACCGGTAACGCAAATTTTCTTTTTAGGAACAAACTATAATAAAGCCTTTTTTTAATTTTCATGCATTCGTGATGGTTATGTGTTGTACTCGGGTGTGAGCGATCAATAGAACCTTAAAATCATTAGCGTCAAATAACTAGGGTGTAATTTTTCGCTTACGGCCCCTTGTATAACAATGTTCTAGGATTCTCCTCCCATGTCAACGAGTCATTTTTGCATACAATTTGTTAGATAAACATACAATGGTACTGCAGTTGTACATTTCAAAATATAAACAAGTCAGCGATTGCAGAGCATCTGGTAGACTCAGGACCGAATCATTGGATTAAACTTCATGATCCTAAGATTCTCTCTAGTGAACGCCATTATTACAAGAGATTGGTTCGTGAACCGAAAATATTCTCCGTTTGCGTGAATGCACTTTTTCATAAGATTGAACAAATTTTGAAAACATTTGTGCCACTCCTCCGGTGGTGACGTCAGATATATGTTATTCATACTCTTCGACAGCCTCTTCTGGTGATGAAAACCGTTGATCGAGTAATTGGTTCTTAATTTTTGGGAACAGAAATGCCAGGTCATGACTCTGTATGCTAGATGACTCAGAAATTGTACGTTTTTTTAAATTTTTTTATGTCTTGCGCCTTGGGGAAACTGAAAACAGAAGTTATTATATTATTTCACACCATAGGTCTAAAATACATTCAGAAAACCATCAATAAAACATCAAAAGGAATTAACGCCCAAAAACTTATGCACCTTTTAATAGAGGGTAACTAATTAAAGCTATCGATAACATATTCATCAGTATATTGGGGTCACATCCCTAATTGAGTAGCTTAAGTTGAGGTTTAAGAGAAACGCAACCTTAAGGAGTATGATTCACAGTCTATTTTGTTTGCCGATTTTGCATTTTAAACAAAACTAACAAAAAACAATAAAATAATACTTACCGGTGTGATAGGATATGCCCCTTTTAGTTAAATTTTTGGTTCGGCTATAATATTTACACTCCAAAACGGAACAATATGGCATTTTTATATTTTTTTAAAGTACGTTTACCCCACAGTAATTGAAACACGACTGAAGTGAGCGAAGCTTGTAGTGCGCGTACTTGGCGTTACGCGGGCCCCGCCTACTTACGACTTCTATTGTTTTTTGTGTTCTGTGTTTTTAAATTTAAATATTATCAGGTACCCCTAGGTCAAAATAAGACCTCTTATATGAAAAATTTGAGTGTAGTGTCGTTTTAAATGTCGTCTAAAATAAAATGGAGCCAACAGGTGATCAATAGAATTCCTTGATGGATAACAGTAGAACAATTCTGTTTTGGTTCTTTTAAATTATTTGTGTGAGATGTAAGTATGATGGTAAATGTGTGATGATGGAGCCAGGGGGAATCAACAGAAGTCTTTAACGGATAACAGTACAACGGTCGTGTTTGGTTCCTTTTAAGTTGTTGTCTGATATTTATAACGTTATTGCTTAAAATGTCTGCCGGAGCTGATGATGGAGCCAAGAGGAAATCAACAAAACTCCTTAATGAATACTTGACCGATCATGTGCGTGTTCTTTTTAATTGTTTTTGTGAGATGTTTGACGATATCGTCTACCAGGGTCTGATAATGGAGCCAGCAGAGATTCAACATAACTCTTTAATGTATAAGAGTAGATTTATCGTATTTGGGGTCTATTAAATTGTTTTTACGAGACTATAATGACTACCAGGGTCTGATCATGAAACCAGGAGTGAATCACACTAATAGTATAAATTTGTATAAAGTATAAAGTTTGTATATTCGTTTATTTGTCTGAATGAATGAAAGAATAAAATAAACACTTTAGTGTACACCATATAAACAAAAAAAAATACAAACAACATAGAAAATACATCGACAAATAATTACTATTTGGATGTGTGCTTTCTATGGGCGGTGATGATTGTGCCTAAGGTTCAGTTTAGCTTGCGGGACTTTAGTTAAGAACACCACTGATAAACGTGTGCGCTCGATTATGTTTAAAACTACATTTAACAGGCGGTCTTATCGCTGATCGTTTGTTAGTTACTCAATTACGTCGTAACGACTGAACCGATTTCGATGAAATTTAGTATTTACGTAGATTATAACCTGAATTAGTCCTGGCGACCTCCGTGGCGCAGTGGGCGAATAGCCGTAGCGGGTTTGATTTTCGCCGGGGAACAAATGTGTGCATGATCTACAAATATTTGTTCCGGGTCTGGATGTTTTTCTATATATTATAAGTGTGTATTTACAAAAAATGTATATAAGCATTCTATCAATTATCTGGTTCCCATAGTGCAAGCTCTGCTTAGTTTGGGGCTATATAGCGCTGTGTGAAATGTCCTGCAATATTTATTTATTAACAAACAGGTTACTTTATATCTTATAAATCAGGTCCCATGAAATAAAAATGGGGTGTCAAAGTTTCTATAGGAAAATTATTTTGGTCTTTGTTGGGGTAACAAGGGTAACAAAGGTTCACGACCAAACTACTGAACGGATTGAGTTCAAACTTTGAAAAAGTTTAGCTGATGATCTCCGTGGTGCAATGGGCGAATAGCCGGCTAAAACTCAGGGTTCGATTCCCGCTGCGTAACAAATGTTTGCATGATTTACAGATCAGGGTCTGGATGTTTTTCGATATAGTAGATATTAAGTATGTATTTACAAAAAAAAACATATGAGTATTTTATCAGTTATCTGATTTCCATAGTACAGGTTCTGCTTAGTTTGGGGCTAAATAGCGCTGCGTGAAATGTACAGCATTACATATAGTTTTAAACCTAAACCTAATAAACCTTAAATAACATAAATGTTACTATTTATCTCATAAATCAGTTTTCATAATCTTTGAGTCCCCTACACGCCAAGCTTAGCATTATAGATATTAATACGTAGAAATAGAGACATATTCTCAAAAAAAAAACGGTTAGGTAAATTCATAAAAAAAATTTTGCTACATAAGCGTCCTGCAGTTAAATTTAGTATAGTCGCAATCGTGAGCCATACACAATTCAGCCATCGATCGTAGTGACCCCAGTCAACTGTCTGCATGTTAGATATAGGCGGTATTATGAGTCATAAAAAAACTAGCTACCGCAGCATCTGCCAGCACACTCTTCAATGAATCCAACCAACTCATTACAAGTCAGATAGGGCCGCAACAATGAACCATAAAAATAATCCAGCTATCGCAGCTGGAGAATACTGCAGCAGCTGGATTATTTTTATGATTTTAACCCCAATCATTTCAAGATTTATAATGTTGCAATGATTAGTCATTAAATAAACAGTTACCTCAGCATCGCCCAGTATACCCTCTTATATATAAGTAGGGTCTCAAGGATGAACATTAAAAAAAACCAGCTACTGCAGCGTCTTGCTATCCACTTCCTTTAAGTTTGTTAGTGTCGCAGTGATGAGTGATAAGAAATTTTCAGCTACCGCAGCTTTTCCGAGCCCATACTTTTCGAGTTATATAGGTACAATGATATCAATAAAAAATGCAGTTAACGTAGATTCCCTTAGCCCATTCCCTTAAGTTAGGAAGAGTCGCAATGTTAAGTCAAAAAAAAACAGCTACCGCGGTGTCTCACTCTCTTCAACTATAAATAAGGTATTTTTATTTAGGGTCTTTTTAAGATGAATGGGTTATGATCAGTCAAAAAAAGTGGCTTCTACCGCAGCGTCCCCGAGAACACCCTCTTTAAGATAAGTAGGGTCACAATGATGAGTAGTAAAAATTTGCAGCTACGCAGCGTCACCTACATTCATCTAACTACAATCCACAAGGGGCAGCAACGATGAGTCATGTAAATTCAGCTACCGCAGCAACCACCCGCCCAATCTTCATAAGAAAAATTGGGTCGTAAAAATTATCACTCATAAAAATTAATCGGCTGGCGCAGCATTCCCTAGGCCACCCTCATTAAGATAAATAGTCATAAAAACGCATCGTGCCCCACTCAACTCACTAAAAGTTAGGTAGGGCTACAAAATTTTAATATGCCACAGCATCCCGCAGCACATTGCCTTTAAGTTTGATGGCATCGCAATGATAAGTGATAAAAGTTTCCAGTCAAGACAGCGTCCCCACTCCCCAGGACCATAGAAGATTGTAAAAACTGCAGCGTCCCCTGACCAAGTCACATCAATAACAATAAAATATCAATTACATATGGTTGAAATGATAAGTCAAAAAAATTAGAGTAAGCGCAGCATCTCCCAGCCTACCCTCTTTAAGATAAATAGGGTCGCAAGGATGAGTGATAACAATTTTTTAGCTACCGCTGAGTTTTTAAGCCTGCTTTTTTTAGGTAGAGTATCACTAGTCTCTTAAAATTAGCTGTAGGTATGTATTTTTTACACCATAGAACAACGTGCGCGAAACCGCTGGTAACAGCTAAGATTTTTTTTATGACTCATCATTGCGCCTATATCTAACATGCAGAGAGTTGGCTGAGGTCAGTACGGCTAGCGTTTTGTATGGCTCACCATTGCGACAATATTAAACTTAAAGGGAGTGGACTGCAAGACGCTTATGTAGCTGCAATTTTTTTAGCTGATTTATGGAATAAAAAGTAGCATATGTGTTAATCCAGATTAAATTCTACATATAAAAGAAATTTCATCGAAATCGGTTTTGCCATTCTGACGTGTTGAGTAACAAACAAATAAATAAACACACATCCTCAATGAACATCACATAAATTAATGTGATATGGTGTGATGAATTAGTACACATTTAGTAGTGTAACGCGTACAAAGTCGCCGGCAACAGCTAGTCACACTATTATTATAAACGTGAAAGTATGGATTTTTGTTTATATATTTGTTTGTTTATTTGTTAGTTTGTTACTCAATCACGTCGTAACGGCTAAACCGATTTTGATGAAATTTGGTATTTACGTGGATTATAACTTGGATTACCACATAGGCTATCTTTTATCTTATAAATCAGTTCCTTTAGGATAAAAATTAGGTGTCAAATCAAGTTGCAACAGCGAGTTTAGTTACTACCTACACGTTTAGTAGTGTAACGCGTACGAAGTCACGGACAACAGCTAATGCTTACATAAATAGTAATAGGGAACGAATTTAAAGATATAGTATGGGTCGATAAAAGCTTATTAATACATGACGGTAAAGAGTAACAAATTATTTTAATTTCAACTTTGGCGTCAACGAATGTGGTGTTCCAATCAAATTTTGATTAGTTCCCTTTTCATAGCGCTTCTCTACGTCATCGTGAATTTGATTTAACTACTACTACTACTACTTCAAAAACAAGCATTTCAAATCGACTTTTTAAAAAGAAGGAGGTTCTCATTTCATCGGAATCTTTTTTTATGTATGTTCCCCGATTACTCGAAGACGCCTTGACCGATTCGATTCAAGCAATTTTTTTTGTTTAAAAGGGTATATACTTCCCAGGTGGTCCCATTGGCACCAAGTCAGGATCTGATGATGGGATCCCAAAAAACGAGGGTTACCCTCATATTCTATAGAGACTCAATTCGGTTTTATGTTTGAAATTTCAGAACTCGGTCATTTATCAACCAATTTCCAAAATTCTTATTTTATTTGAAAGGATATACTTTCATATTGGTTTCATAGAAATGTATTAATATCAGTTCAGTAGTTTGGTTAAGTCAGTTATATTTTTGTTAAAAAGTTACTTGTATAAAACCTAGAACACATTCCTGTGTGGGTGTAAGGCTCGGAACACAACAGGTGCGATCCTCAGCTCATTCGGCAGCGGACGTCGTCGCCGCCGCACGGTTCTAACGCGTCTGTTCACCGCTTTACGAAATTAAAAAACTTTCTATTCTAAATTTAAAAATCGAATACAGTCTGAACTTTTTTAACACTGACAGTTTGTGTTTCTTCTCAGTGGCCAGTTGACAGTGTTTTGTATTTAAGAATAAGAGTTATTCAGTGTTTAATTGGAAATGGAATACGTGTATGAATAAGGTAAGGTATTCAATTAAATGAACTGAACTAAAATTGACATAATTAGTTGGTGTGATATAAAAATATCACTTAGAGTGGAGGTACAGTATTATATCTTTCGATTTGTATTTATAGCGTTGAAAGTAATATTACAGAGAACTTATCGGTTTTCTTTTCATATTTTACTTTCGCACATATGAAGTTTTGTGTTTATGAAAAAAGGGTTTATGGCTAAATACGTTTGTTACGTAATTTAATCTGGTCAAGTATACATATCTGGTAACTTAAATTAGGTAGAAACATGAAAAAAAAAACTTTAGACGTAATTGGATGTTGCTCTATAGACAACGAGTCTATCAATAATACACTGATGTTAAAATTAAGCGATCTTGTCAAGTTTTAACACTATCGTTGTTTATGTTGTTTGATACTTTATAGGCTTTCGAAGCTTTTTGCTTATACCGTTGGAACTTAGTTACTTAGAGCGACTTGCGCACGTCTAAATGTATTTAGTGGCTAAATATGATTTAAGGAGTTGTCCAAAATCACAAATACGTCAAATATAAATATGTTTAGTTGCTTAATACGTTTGGGGATCGTTGTGGAGGCCGGCCTAAAATTTGGAATTAGAACGATTTTTTTATAACTATCGATCATAATTTACGTAAGTAATTACTTGACTGCTCAACTGCGGAAGGAGGGGTACGTTTATTGTTGAAGAGTGAAAAATGGCAGTCACCGGGTATTATTTTTCTCGCATGAGAACTTTATTGATTGCGAATACAGCGATTCGGGTAGGTATCGTTTATATATTTTTTCCTAACCTATACTGTCCCATTGTTATACAAAGGACTTGCCCAATTCTTTCCACCCCTCTCGATCCCTAGCCAACTCATTGAAGACATCTAGGTCATCGCGCCAGCGTTTTCTTAGGCGACCGCGTCGTCTTCTGCTATCTCCGGGTATCCATCCTGTGAATTCTATCATTTATATTAACGTATAAAAAAGGCCATTTCAAAAAAGTATTTATACTTATAAAACTTATACCATATAACTGCAATTTTGATTTCTGATAGGCCGCTCTAGTTCGATCGCTCCGAAAATCTATGGAAGAAACCTATGCTCAGCAGTTTACGTCCTGTAGATGATAATGATGGTGTAATGATATCGAACCAAGGAAGAGGTTGTAGTCCAAAAAAATTATAACAATGGAGACAGCCTGAGAAAAGTTTTTAATTAATAACGACGCGACGTCTACCTGAAGTTTATGGATCAATTATTACCCTAAATTGCTAACGCAAATGTATTGAAATGGAAAATAATGAAGAAAAAAGCAAAGAAGAGAGATTTTTTGATCTATTCCCATCTAATTTCAAAAACTAGTACCAATGATATTTGTTTATTATCGTAATTAATATTCTATTCCTAATGAATACCACTCATAAACGAATCCCAAAACAAGTTAAATGGTATGAGATACAGTCAGTAATAAAAATGCTTTTAAATGTGATTTTAAGTAAGTAGTATTTCTTTCATCAATCAACAGCCAAAAATGTGATTAAATAAATATTTAATAAAATTTTTGGCAAGTGATTCACATGCTACTCGTAAGTAAAAATGCTGGAATGAAGTGAGTTTGTAAAGTTTTAGGATTGTATTATGACCATAATATTAAATTTTTAAAAGCAATATAAATGATTTCTGTGACTGTACCAAAAGTTATGTTTTAATATTTGTTGGGAATAGATTTTGTAATTCATTTATTTATATAAAATTTGGTTTTCGTTAGGAATAGAAAATATGTTGCGACAATAAACAAATAGGTATTAGTTTTTGGTATTAGATGGGAATAGATCGATTTTTTTTTAATCTTCACTATTTTAATTTCGTAATTTTTGATACAAGTATTAAATGTTTTGTTTTTATCTACCCTATACTGTCCCAATGCTGGGCAAAGGCCTGCTCCCATCTCTCCATCTCGATGCAGTGCCAAACCCTGTCAGTCTCTGTAAAAAGCATCATAATCAAGTAAACTTAAAAATCCCCAGAACTTTAAAACCCGTAATAACTTTCCATTTTACAGCTGCCGTAATGTTCGGATCGGCTGACCTGTTCATCATCACACATCGCTAAGAACTAACTTTCAATTATAAAAACCTTACAAGTGCGCCCACCAAGAGTTCCGTAAAAATTTGTACCGACAGTTTCTATGATTGATTACGTACTTTAAATAAATATATATTTTTTATTATTTTAGTACAAATGTAAAGTTTTCAGATGATTTCCTGTACTTGTAGTTTAAGACGATATTACTTGCCAAATTGCATAGTTTTAAGGTCAACGGAAAGTACACTATAAATTTTTATTCCCTTATGAGTTTCGAAATATTGATTGATTGAAATTTCTATATTGTACAAAAATACATAAATCATACATTGGGGAATTTAATGCTAGCAAACATTCTCTTCCAGTCAACCTTTGCGTAGTGTGGCAAAATATTTTTGTAGGTAGTGCATGACAAACGTAGTAAGAAAAATATACGTTTTTTGCGACATAAACAACCGCATCTTTTTTTTAGGTTAAATTAGAATTTCAATTTTTTCACAGCTTTAAGAGACTGTTAACTTGAGTATATGTTTTTAATTTCAACTCTATACCTCCACGTGTTCCTGACTTACAGACATACAGACAGACGGACAGCAAAGTGATCCTATAAAGGTTCCGTTTTGTCCTTTTGAGGTACGAAACCTTACAAACCGCATCCGAATCGACCCATCCGTTTGGGAACTATCATAACACATACAGACAGACATAGGCATCAAACTAATAACACCCTTTTTTGCGTCGGAGGCTAAACTGAGTAAAAAGTTTTGCAGGATTTTTATACGAGTATACCCCCATTTCAAACAGAGCTTTTTAGCCCCAAACTAAGCAATGCTTGTACTATGGAAACAGCATAACTGAATGTTTTTTTCTATAATAGAGTGACAACCAGACCCGGAAATAACTGTCATCATCATCATGCCAGCCACAGGGTGGCCACTGCTGAACATTGGCCTCCCCTATAGATTTCCAGACCAAGATTTGCACCCAACGGCTCCCAGCAAACTTTATCAGGTCGTCTCTCCATCTAATGAGAGACCACGCTGCGCTTTCCAGTGCGTGCTCTCCACACGATAACCTATCTGCCCGAACGGCCGTCAGTTCTTCGAAATAAGTGCTCTGCCCACTGCCACTTCAGCTTGCATATCCTTTATACTATGACAGTGACTTTGGTTCGTCTACGAATCTCCTCATTACTGATTCAATCTCTATGTATATTCGATATTTTCATTCGAATAATGTAGATCTTAAAAACATTTGTTCCGCGGCGGGAATCAAACCCACCATTTTCTGCTTTTCAGTTTGATATTCCCCTACTACGCCACGAAGGTCGACACACATAGATAAGGGATCTTTAGAAGAATTAATTTATAGGTCGTTGTTGATAACGGCACAACCCACGAACCAACGGTGAAGCCAAGTAACACGGATGACGCTGTGGAGGGAACGCATTACACTTTTGTATAAAAGCCATACGACTTTTGCTTCGCACTCTCATAAACCCTCCGTCGTCCGAGACACGTTCTCGGAGACCCGGATGACGAAATCACTTCCGCTAATGCGGGTGAATCATCCACATTAGACAGAGCAAACACTCCACAAATACACCGACCTCGCCGGCGAGGTCGACGAGTCCCTTTAGTCGCCGCCTACACGAGGTACAAGCAAGTACCCGGGCGTTTCTCTTCTATTCCCGTCCCGGCAACAGCCCAAAAAAATTATAAGGCTGAGCGCCTTCTGCGCTCGCCAAAAGCTCGGTTAAGCTGCAACGGCATCAGAGGCCAACAGTGAGATAAGTCCATTCAAAAAAAAAAAAAATTTGCTCTCTCATAACGTGAAATCTGACAGACTGATAACTTGTCTATGTATATACTTTATATTTTGTAATTTATTATATTAATTTTATCACAAAATCGTATACAATTTGAAAAGCTAGCGTTTCCAATACACTGACGATCCAAGACCAGGAAACCTCAAAATCTACCCACGCAGGAGTGTAGGTACACCAAACAGTCGTAAATGTAACGTATAGTCTGATCAGCCTCATGACACTCCATACAAATAAACTGATTTAACTACCTAATAAAAGGAATAGGTAGCGCGAGCAGGTCACACTGCACCTGTATAAATGCAGGTCTTTTGAAGAGTAGTTGAGTTCCTTGTGAAAGTGCTCGCCCGGGAAAGTACTAGCACCATACCTATTGCTGCCAAGCAGCATTGCTGTGTTTCGGTATGAAGGGTATGGTTTCCGGTGAAATTACAGGCACATGAGCCTTTACACCTGTATGCCTGAGGTTAATGGACGTAGGGCAATGCATCGTAGCGCACGTTTCTGAGGTGCGTGCCCTACGAAGCAATACTTTGCTATATGTGATGGTTAACACTAAACATTAGGTAGGCCATATACCAAAATGATAGGAGAAAGGCGAAGTAACAAACACTTATGGTCTATGTTAACAGCATTTTATCAAAATTACCTACCTAAAGTCTTTATAGTTTAAACGTTTTGTAGTCTTTTAGAAAACATATGATTTATATAAATATCTAAATAGTTTCTGTAATGTAATATACTAGTGGATTGTCCCGAACTGAGATCTCGCGAGTCTCCCATTAAACAAAAAAATATTATTCGTAATCTTTGACGATCAAAATAGTGCCCCAAAATAATAACCAATTAACTTGAATGAATGAAAACACTTGTACACATGAAAAAATAAAAAATACAGACAAAATACAAGACTTGAAGCAAATAGGCAATAGCAATAGGCGGTCTTATCGCTTTGAAGCCTTGAGCTACAGTTTCATCGATCACATTTCTGAGTATCGCCACAGACTTGGTTACCTATTCGCCTTCGCCGGAATGCATACATCCTTTCCCTCCTTTACATCATCCTTTTTTTCCCTTCTACTCCGTCCTACCTCAAAGAACGCTTTGACTTCCTTCACCTTTCCAACTCTCGATCCTAACGTTCCTCTGACACCCTTCAATTAAAAACTCCCCATCATACCTCAGTATTGTATAGTTCCTCTTTTACTCTGCAGGCTACCAGGCTCTGGAATGCCCTACCTAACTCATTACGTCACGCTAAATATCTTTAAAAACATGATCAGACAACACTATCTGTCATCCATCGCTCACTAGGCCACTTATTAATTTATACTTTTTTTTATAATTTATATATGTAGGTATGACAATATGTATTTTATGTATCTCAATATTAATATTTATGTAATTTTATGAATTTTTTATCTATATAAGCATTTTGTTTTCTAAATCTTTATATTTTTTTTATAGATTGTTATTTAGACTAGTTCTATAATATCTGATTTACGCCGCCGTCCTTATTTCTTCACATAGATCCTGTCCATCCAAAGGTTGCCTGGAAGTGATCGCTTTTAGCGATAAGGCCGCCCATTGTACCTATGATTTAAAAGTGTGTTTTCAGTTAAATGTTTATATTTAATGGTGTGCAATAAAGGAATTATCTAATCTTATCTAGTAAGTAAGTTATGCGACCGTGTTTAAAAATGTTGTACAAAAAAAACCAACGAAAATTTTATTTATCTAAAAATATTGATTTATTGACCAGATTTACGAGAACATAAAACCAATTTTCAATACCCCAAAAACGGGTTTTAACGTTTGAAGCCGGTTATATAAACGTTTTAAACCAGTTAATTTAAACAATGTAGAACGTAAATCATAGTGGACAATGTACGGGCAAGATTTTTCGGTTAAAAATATTTTTAACTTTGGTACACTGCCTACTAAAGCTTCTCTGGTTTACAAGTCTACATAGAAATGCAAAAAACAGGCCAAGTGCGAATCGAACTCGCGCACGAAGGGTTCTGTACCATTATCTATAAAGTTTGGTCTAGCAAGCCATATTAGAGCTCACGCTAGAATTTGGTTTAATTTTTACGCATATAATAGCTTTTTCTTTAACTTCAAATATAGTTAAGGCCGCCGTCATCGAAATCGATAAGAAGGACTATATTATATATTTTGCATTGTATCACAATGCAACACATAGATTATATTATAACTACCACTAAATTATATACCCCTCAGTCTTATAAAAACACCACTAAAGCCGAAAGGGGATTAAAATGTCCTTTGTAAAAACTATATTGCCAATATATGAACACCGTGTTATGAATCAAAAAAATCGGCAGTGCTCGGACGTCCACTACTACCAGAACGATGAAACGACCCAGTAGAATGCAGACGTCCTGCCATATCAACGAAGCATTGGTACGAAGGTAACCTTTGCTGATCAGCAGGTGGTGCCATAAACCGTTGAAGATACAGTTCGCGATATAAATTGCCGTTTTCCTGGCCTACACATAATATCATTTCATAATACTCCGAAACTCCAAGTTAGAGTACATGCTCATGTTTTTCAATTTAGGACGGATTGTACCAAAAACACGAAATAGTCTTTATGTTGTGAAGTGTATTACTAGTATGATGAAGATCTATTGACATGAATTGTCATTGACGCCATATTTGTTCTTCTGTCTTCTTCTATTGAGATGGCAAACATTTTTATATATTACTAAACTGGGCAAGAAACAGTTATTAGCTTCTGTTAAATAAAATCCTGTTATTAGGATTGACCCTTTTATCGGTTTCATATATATTTTTTAAGAAATAATAATATGTTTAAATAAATAAATATTATAACATTCCCTTGTCAATAAATCTATGAAAATATGATGTATGTTCACAAATATATTAATTTGTTTAAGAAAAATAGCGATAATCATAAATTCAATAGTAGAAATATAGGTAAACTCGCTGTTGCCACTTGTAGACTCCATGAAGTTAGTAAATCGTTTAAAGGACAAGGTGTACGCTTTTATAACGAACTTCCAAGTGATGTACAACAATTGACAAATAATAAATTTAAAAAAGTTATTAATCAAAATATAAAAAAGCTTAGTATAAAATATCGGATTATTTAGATGATAGCGAAGCTTGGGATTGAAATTGCTCCAACTCGTTCAAAATGTTACTAAATTGTAACATTTTTGTACGAGTTGGAGCAATTTCAATCCCAAGCGTAATTTATTTTCTTTAATATTCTAAAAGGATAATTACAAAAAACAACCCGGCTTGTTTATTTGCCTTTCTTACCTGGCTTGGTAGCGAAGGAACAGGCAGTAAGATTGACGTTTCAAAGTTATTCTTGTGATTTTAATGATTAAAGATTTTTGACTATGACTTTAACTGTTTCATTTTTATATGGAATTATGTAACGCGTTGTATGACTGGTTATGTTAAGGATAACAAGACATTTTGTGAAGCGGATTATATTGCGTCACTTTGATATCGATGCTTCGCGGTTGTTTCGGCTTGCAAGCTACATTGCATATGAACCATGCAATTCATCATTATCATCATCATGCCAGCCATATCACGTCCATTCACTTCTGAATATCGCCAATATATTTCTAGAGCGACTGCTCTTCTGTGGCATTTCCGATCCGATCTTGCTAATAGGGAAATAGGGGAAGTAATACCACCATACTTATTTCTGCCGCCAAGCTGCATTACCGTGCTTTGGCTTATAGGGTACGGTTGCCCCAAGTTGTTGGACATAGGGCATCGTAGGGACACGTTTCTAAAGTATTACGTACGTGGCAATTCTATGTTATAGGCGATTACCACTTATAATCAGGTGGGCCGTAAGCTTGTTTCATCTCCATTGTAGTATAAAATAAAAAATAAAACTTCTTTATCTAATCTGGGGTTGTCGTACGCTGCACTTTTCTACTATTTCTCGGGCTGTTCTTCGAGCAATGTGCCCCACCCATTGCCACTACAACTTGTTAACCTTCTGGGCTATCTTCTTGAACTTTGTTTGTCTATGGTTAATCCGCTCCTACCAAAGGTTTTTTGGAAGAGATCACTTAAAGCGATAAGACCGCCAATTGTACTCCTTTTCCGTCCAAGATGTCCGATTATGGAACGCCTTGCCGGTCTCCATTAAGAAATCCCCCTCACCTTCCGTATTTAAAGCTAGACTCAAAAACTTTTATCTCCATGAAGAGTCATGATTCATCTGATCTCTAATATTATTAATGTAAGTATAAGTATGTAAGTACATATTTATTTATTTTATATATGATATTTATTTATTTATTTAAAGTTATTTATGTACTTAATATGTATGTATATAACTAATTTCTTTTTCTATTATTAAGTTTATTCTTTTTACACCTCGGCCAATCTTCCATTAAGCAATGATCCTCTCCATCCAAAGGTTGTCTGGAAGAGATCGCTTTGTTAAGCGATAAGACCGCCCATTATGCTTACATTTATTTGTTTTTTTTCTATAAATCTGTTTTGTCTAGCTTGTAAGGTATAATAAAGAATTTTCATTCATTCATTCATTCATTGTACTAACGCATATCAAGGTATATGTTGTAAATATGATTTGTTAATTTAAGTGTGTATACAATAAAGCGTTTTTCTATTCTCTAATCCTACTAATATTATAAACGCGAAAGTTTGTATGTATGGATGTTTGTTACTCTTTCACGCCGGAAAGGCTGAACCGATTGCGATGAAATTTGTTATGTACGTAGATCATAACCTGGATTACCAGATAGGCTACTTTTTATTGGCAAACCACGCGTGCGAAACCGCGGATTGGTCAGCTATTCTAATATATGTATGACAAGGGCCATGCCAAAAGAAGGCGGCCATAGTGAAGCGATTGGTTTAGTGGAATTAGGCCCCAGCGAGATTGTAAAGAAGCAAGCGATGCCGGTACACTTTAGTGGAAAATAGTCACTAATAATAGACACTTTAGTCTTTATACTGCGGCACTATTTGGAAAAATGCTTTTACTGCTGTTTTTATCTCTGTTAAATTAAACAATAAAACGGTAAAACTTTGTTCCACCATTTTGTATTTTTAATAGTTAAAACTAATATAGGTATACTTCTGTTTTAACCTACATTCCTTTTTTATTTAGTAAATTCTCTAATTGGGCTTATAAATAATGTATCAGATAGAAAATAAATAAGAAATGACAATGGCGGATTCAAACATCCTCCTACAGCTTTTTTATTGTTTTTTCAACCACACTATACCGACGGAAGTGAGCGGAGTATTTATGGTTCTGTAGTATAAATAAGAACCCTTCTAGTTTCACCGTGTCCGTCTTTTTCAAATGTGGTTTGATGATATGTAGTAACGTCTGGTAAGTTATAAAATAAAATCTAGAAAGAATTTGTTTTTTATCGCTCACCCTATCCTGTGGAGTTTCGTTGGTCTTGCCAAAGCATTGTAAAGTTTTCCCAACACTGTTTTAATACAGGAGCTATTAAATAATCATAAAGCTTTTAAGTTTGCCATCTGGCTATTTTCCTCTAAAATCGCATGAAACTTCCGCCCGAAAACAGCTTGGATCGTGACGTGAGCTCGTGACGTCACTCAACTTTTCACGATTTTTTTTATTTGTATTAATTTTGTACTGCTTAAAGTTTTGATCTAATTCCGATGGCTGTCAAATTTAAATGTATTATGCACTAGCTTCCGCACGCGGCTTTGCACGCGTGGTTTGTCAATAAAAACTAGCCTATGTGCCAATCAAGTTCATAATTTATCGACACAAAATTTCATCGATATTGGTGCAGCCGTTATGACGTGATTGAGTAACCAACATCCAAACTTTCGCATTTATAATATTATAATGTGATTATTTATCAAAATCACAAAAAGAATCAATTAATCAAAAGTTTGACGTAATAGAGGCCTACCAAAACGAGCGACGACGCAGGAAAAAGGTAGTTCTCCATAAAACAAGAAAGTACTCGTCACTATTCATTGGACTCCCTCGTAAGCCTTTCCTAACAAAGATACTTCCCTTTAGCAGCGTGTTTTCGTCTCGCGCTCAAAGAGGAACGCTTTTATAAATGCAGTTTTTGTTCTGTCCTCAGATATTCGTAATTTTTGTTTTTTCAACCGAGCCTATGAAAAGTGTATGTTGAAAAAAATAGTCCGCCTACTATACAAAAAGTGCAATACAAATTTTGAAAAATGTTATTTACTAGTAGATAATGGGAGACAAGACTGTTTTATACATTCACTAGCTTCTGCCAGTGACTTCACACGTGTTATTTATCAACAAGAGTTAGCCTATGTGTTAATCCAGGTTATATTCTACGTACATACTAAATTTCATCGAAATCGGTTCAGCTGTTACGACGTGTTTAATTAACAAATAAACAAAGGAACATCTAAACTTTCGCATTTTTAATATTAGTGTGTTATGTTTCTCAGCTTCAGTGTAAAGAATCTTTATTTCTCATTTCAAAACATTGTCACTTGCAATGAGAAAGAATTATAAACTTACAACATTATGATATGCCGTCTCAAATCAACGTTACATAAAGTAGGTAGCTACATAAACAAATTAGCTTGTAAGGGGTCAAAGAATGTTCATTAACTCTCACTTGTGTCTGGCACGCACATGTCTAATTAAGTTTAGCGATATAAAATAACATTACACAATAACATAACATGCGCACATGTATGTACGTATAACAACCAATGTCATATAATAGCATATTACTATACCAGGGGATAAATCAGTGTCTTGCATCACGGGCGCTATATTGAACCCCGAACGTAACGAAGGGTTCTAGAATTAACTCACGAGCGGAGCGAGGGAGTTACTAGAAACCTGAATGCAGAGAGTGATTTAAGCACGCCCAAGACGCAAACAGCTTTATGCACGAGAAGAATATTCTACTTTTCACACTTTCTGCGAGACATTAAAAACCAAATCTAGGTGCATTCTATGCAGAGGTTAGTTCGATTTACGAATAAGTGCCTATTGTGTGGGTCTCTTTGGTTCAAATAATAAAGATGAGGTTTCAAATTACAATCACATAATGTCGCGAGCATATTGAAATTCAGTACGACTTTACTCCTGGCTCATCCGTAGGGATTTAATCATCTGCTTTTGGTGAGGTTTACATGACATATAATTTGACATCGTCGAGCAGGTGCTGTGAAAACTAATTTATTGTTCAATAAAAAAATCTCTAAAATCTAAAAGCATCAATTAAGAGGTGTCTCAGAACATACTCGTATATACAAAGATAATATTTTATTTATACCACCACTTTTAAAATAATAAACAAAAATTCAAATGACTACAATGTATTATTGTTATAACATACCTACATAGTTACTGATTTGAGTTCCTTCATTGCTTTAATCCTCACTCGCTTCACTCGTCTGAAATTTGATGCTGAAAAGCCCAGTTCATAGAACTAGATTCTATGATGATTCCTTTACTATTCAAATAACACGTCTTAGGAATACATTACCGATCTCAATACGGCAAGCTCCATCATTCATCATCATCATCATCATATCAGCCGTAGGACGTCCACTGCTGGACAAAGGCCTCCCTCATTGATCTCCAGGAACTGCGGTTGGAAGCGGCCTGCATCCAACGCCGACCTGCGGTTCTTACCAAGTCGTCTGCCCATCTTGTGGGTGGACGTCCTACGCTGCGCTTGCCGGTCCGTGGCCTCCACTCGAGAACCTTTCGGCCCCATCGGCCATCTGTTCTGCGCGATATATGGCCTGCCCATTGCCACTTCAACGTGCTAATCCGTCGGGCTATGTCGGTGACTTGAGTTCTCCTACGTATCTCCTCATTTCTGATTCGATCCCGTAGAGAAACCCCGAGCATAGCCCTCTCCATAGCTCGTTGAGCGACTCTGAGCTTATTCATAAGGCCAAGCTCCATCATTACCCACATTTAAAACAAGAGTGAAAAGATTTTATCTCTCAGAAACGTCATAGTATCGCTATAGATATGTATGTATGTATGCATGTTTATGTATATATATTTTTTTATTTTATTTGTTTGTTGTAGATATATTTACTTATGGGTATTGTTTTATTTCATTGTAAGTGATCAGCGCTCTCCTAATATTGAGTTTAGGTTTTGATAATGTAGGTACACCCCCCTACATTATTGTAATGTTACAAAAGTCCTCTCCGTCCATAGGTTGTCTGGAAGAAATTGCTTCTAAGCGATAAGACCTCCCATTGTAATGGTTGCTTTGTGAATTTTTAATTTTATGTCTGTTTCTCTTGAAGTGTACAATAAAGTATTTTCATTTGTTCATTCATACCGGTATAGTTAAAGCGATAAGACCTCCCATTGTACTGTTTGCTTTGTGTCTTCTATTTTACTTTTTTAGCGTATTTAAAATGCTTTCATTCATTCATTCATGGGTATAAATGTTTACCAGTAACGGGAAAAAAACTATCGAAAAACAGACCTAAAACATTTTTTTAGAAAGTTAGTATATTTACATATAATATACTTTTTAGATTGTGAACCTTCTTTAAACTTATCTATATTGTTTTCTAGAATCATCTTGAACAGACAATTCCAAATCATGTTACATGCATAGAAAGAAATGCAGATTTAACGGGAATAACGGCACGTAAAATTGAGAATGACCGTTGTCCCCGTTAGCCTTATCTCCGTTAAGGGGACAACCGTTAGGAAAATTAATGACATCTCATTCTCCCCGTGACACGCACTACGGGGATAACGGGAATATATCAAAATCTCCATTGTTTTACTTCACAAACCTACAGCTTTTGATCACGTCATATTTATTCAACAGATTATGATTACGTAAACCGAGTCATTTCAATAGTGACTTCAATAACCCAGGATACAGAATTAATAAACAGTTTACGAAAGGATGAGTTCGTTTGCCAGAGAGCTTGACAAAAGAATAATCGATACTGTCAGCAGCGGTAAATCACATCAAAATCTGCGCAGTACATACGAAAATTGGCAATCAATATTGTAACATTTGATTATTAGGCCGCATTCATCATGAAAAACGACTGGAGGAACTTTTTTAACGCTGGCTCACATTTTCATCGGCATGAACTTATGTAGATATACGTCCACTGCTGGACATAAACCTATATTGATGGTCACGAGTCCCTTAGTCGTAGTCTTTCATATATCTTTGGTCCTTCGGTTGGGAAGATGTCCAACACTCCATCTGCCGGTACTATTAATTGAGTCTTCGCAATCGTTGGTGAGTAGTTTGGCTGTAAAATTGTGCTGGCAAAATTCTTGGCAAAAAATATCCAATACTGTCCCCGTGTGCACACTTTAGTACGCAGTATCGTGCCTGCCAATACCGCGATGAAATATTAACTTTGCTACCACAGAACACAAAAAACAATAGAAGTCGTAAGTAGGCGGGCCCCGCGTAACACCAAGTACGCGGAGTTCCGCGCACTACAAGGTTCGCTCACTTCGATCGCGTTTCAATTACTGTGGGGTAAACGTACTTCAAAAAAATATAAAAATGCCATATTGTGCCGTTTTGAAGTGTAAATATTAAAGCCGAACTAAAAATTTTACAAAAGGGGGCATATCCTATCACCGGTAAGTATTATTTTATTGTTTTTGTTAGTTTTGTTTAAAATGCAAAATCGTCAAACCAAATAGACTGTGAATCATACTCCTTAAGGTCGCGTTTCTCTTAAACCTCAACTTACGCTACTCAATTAGGGATGTGACCCCAATATACTGATGAATGTGTTATCGATAGCTTTAATTAGTTATTAACGCCCTAAAACTTATACACCTTTTAATAGGGGTTAAAAGGTGTATAAGTTTTTGGGCGTTAATTCCTTTTGATGTTTTATTGATGATTTTTGAATGCATTTTAGACCTATGGTGTGAAATAATATTACAACTTCTGTTTTCAGTTTCCCCAAGGCGCCAGACCCAAAAAAAAATTAAAAAAAACGTACAACTTATGAGTCATCCAGCATACAGAGTCCTGACCTGGCACTGTGACTTTTTTCTGTTCCCAAAAATCAAGAACCAATTATCGGATCAACGGTTTTCATCACCAGAAGAGGCTGTCGAAGAGTATGAAAAAAATATATCTGACGTCACCACCGGAGGAGTGACACAAATGTTTTAAAAATTGGTTCAATTGTATGAAAAAGTGCATTGACGCAAAGGGAGAATACTTTGAGAATAAAAAAAAATATTTTTTTACCATTAATAGTATTTTTGTATTATTGACTCCGGAAACTTTTAGTGTGTCCCTCGTATAATAATTTAGTATTAATATTCCAGTAATATAATATTGTTTTAAGTATTTATAAGTTGGAAACTTGTGATTATGTTATGAAAGAAAGAAAAGAAAAGCTGTTTATTTTGCCCACCTATATAACCTGACGTACCTTTTTCGTTATCCATAGTAGGTAGGTGAAAATCGATATTGATACATTCGTCTTGTATCCTCATAGGTACATCACTAAAGCAGTAACAAAGTATTTTGGACTAGAGAGTAACAGCCATGGCATTATCAATCTTATTCTTTGCTGTTAGAGACTATAACAAAAATCGTTAGCCACTGCGCCATCTGTTGTTGAGTAGCTTTGTTTTGTGGGTAATCAAGTAACAGCCATTGAATTATCAGTCTTATTTCTAATTAATAGAGACTAAAATAAAAATATTTTCTAAAGTGCCATCTTTTGGTGAGTAGACTTTAATTTTTTATTACTATTTATTTTATTGAATTTTAAACCATGTTCTCTTAGTGGCTAAGGTTTTATATCCGTAAAATTAGTTTTATGGTTTTATGACTTTTTGACTGTTCTCTTTCAACCAATTATAACTTTTATTTCTAAGTGTGCTAGTTTTTACATGTGTGAGTTTAGCTACACTGGTTTTCATAGTGAAAAGTCATCATGCTAGTTCTATTGTTTTTTATGTTCTGTGTTTGCTACTATAGTAATCGACATCGTACCAGACTTTTAACACAATATATGATAATATAATAAGTTTTTAATTGAAAAACAACTTCTTCAAAACAAGCTTATAGTTATACAGTTTATCATACATTACCAAAAAACATCCTATATATACATTACCAGAAAACATCCTCCGCCATCTTGGAGGTCCCGCCATATTGGACTTGTAGTATACATCTTGGATGGTCCCCCATATTTTAGATAAAATGAGACGTTGTATCAGTTTTCGTGTTCTTCTCAGCAAGCCCTTTCAATTGATACTCCTATTGTGGTAGTGCAGAAAAAATAACTAGTCCGGCATCTTGGATGATCCGCCATATTGGAATTAGAATGACGTCACATAGCTAAGCATGCATTGTCATCCAAAACAAGCGTGTATAACAAATTTCAGTTCAAACTGTTAAAGATAAATGCAAATGCAACTGCTTAAAATTTCAGTTGCAAGATTCCACCCGGATAAACATACATACATACATTGCAAGTTAAATAAAAGCTTATAATTTAAGAATGTTACAAATACTTAGCTGTTAAAGCGATCCTCTTTCTTTCGCCGTGTCCGCCTCCGCGCATTTGTGTCTGACATTTATGACGTAACGCAGTTACTAGTCTTTTTTTGATAGAAAGATTATACTCAACCTGGCGGTATATATAATTGAACGAGCGAAGCGAGATCCCTAAATCAACTTGGGCAAATCGGTGTTGTATGATGTATGTATGTTTGTTTGTTCGACGATAACTTTCGAAGCGTTTATCCAATCATCGTGAAATTTAGTAAATAGGTAGTGTTGGCACAATTTTGGTGTGACTAAATGAGCCAAAAATGTGGGTGGGTTGTTGAGATATTGGGGTTATTTGGGTAACAAAATGGGACTCTTGGACAATGAGACAAATGGATCAAGTGACACGTCTACTAAAAGGTCTTTGTTAGTGCATTTCGACCCCGTTTTTATTTGTATTTTAACCCTTGTAGTTTTTAAGATATTAGCCATAACAAAATAAATTCTGACAAAGTTCACAGGGTACACCAGTGACTCCACATTACTGAAATTTGGTATGCGTGTAGCTTTAATGACACAAATATAGGCAAAAGTCTGAAATCCAGAATAACTGCAATTTGTACCCTAAAAACAGAAAACACAATACATGAACTCCCGGTACCTGTAATTTGAATGAAACTGTAGGTCAAGTTTGTTGGTTGAAATTTCGTGGCACTATTTTACTATTCAAAGATTAAGGCCGGCTTGCACGATGATCCCTAAACTTATTTAGCGACTAAACATGTTTAAATTTTACGTATTTGTTTGATTTGACTACTATTTAAATCATATTTAGCCACTAAATACGTTTAGGCATCGTTGCGAGAGTCGCCCTAAGAATATTTGTATTTTGTGTTTTGGAAGACTCGCGAGATCTCAGTTCGGGGCAAACCACTAGTTTTATCCTGGGTTTACACTTAGTGCGAGTGCGCAAGTGTACACTCTCGGCTCGCTCGCGTAGTGCGAGGGACGAGAACGAGTGTTTGAACATTTCGTTTCGTTTATTACACTTAATTGTACCGATAATGTTTCGGTTCAATTCGTGAACCTTTATCAGGGTGAGTAATTCCCGTATTTTTAATAATAATTTTATATATATATATATATAGGTAAGTAGTGATGGCACGATCCTGATGTGACTAAATGAGCTAAAATATAGAGGGGTTATTGAGATATTTGGGTTCAATAAAGGTAAAAAATGGAACTAGCTGGTCTAGTGGCACGTTTAATGAAAGGACTGCATCAGAAAATTTTGACCTTGTTTTTATTTTAAGTGTTAACCTTGTAGATTTTAAATTATTAGCCATAATAAAAACTGTGTTTTGACGAAATTTGCAGCGTATACCAGTGACCCCATAGTGCTGAAATTTGGTATGCCCGTAGCTTTAGTGACACAAATATAGGGAGAAGTCTGAAATCCAGAATAACTGCAATTTATACCCCAAAAAAATTAATCAAATTGCATGAACTCTCGTTATCTGCAATTTAAATGAAACTGTAGGTCAAGTAATTTGGTTATGTATTTCGTGGCACTATTTTGATAGTCAAAGATGACAAATAATATTTTTGTTTATTGTTATGGGAGACTCGCGATATCTCAGTTCGCGGCTAACCACTAGTTATGTTGTGCCAAGTGATCACCTAATAATATCATCTCAAAAAGCTGGTAGTTCAATATTATTGTATACATGCAGTGGTCGAATTGAATTACACCTACCCGCCGAGTTCTAGATATTTTCGTCCCCCTCGCTCATTGTCATTGCCATAGAGTGAAAAATATGCGATGTTTCTTTCTTTTAAAACTTCTTATAATGTATTACGGTTGCCGGATATACCCCTCGCTGTAATGAACAGATAGATAGGTGTTGTCCTTGATCCACTCGATTGACTAAGCTCAGCCCTACAGTAGATTCCCACACATACAAACCGTGTGTGGACTGGCCGCTGAGCCTGTAGAAGTAATCAATAAATATATAAATTTATTTCTAGGTAAGGAACCCTTAACCCTTTTTAATAAGCCTTGAGACATAAAGTGTTTTACAGGGCACGCTAATATCATGTCGACCCAGCTACCAAAATCGTTAACTAATCTAAAACCTTGGGATTGTCTGAAAACTCCAATAGAAGTACCTAATTATCGTTATTTTAACTTCTTTATTTTAACTTAGAAGTGTGCATCACCTTTCAGTTACATTTGTACGTATTTCTCTGGTTACATCAAACGTTCCAACTTGTAGATAAAACAAGTAACTGGCCCAACTGATGTAAAATGTTAACCATCACTTATAACAAAGTATTGCATTTAAGGTCACGTAGCCGAGGTCATAAACCTAAATATATCATGTGCCTGTTATTTTACTGGCAACCGTACCTTTCAAACTGAAACACGGCACTGCTGCTTCGCGTCAGAAATACGTTCGGTGGTAGTTCCCGGCCCTTTCACAACGAACTCTCCTATTAATATCGCAGCTGTTTAAATAGCAGCTGCTATTGTGTGATATTTATATTTTCTTCCTAATTATTGCTGGACAGCTGCAGAGCGCATGAATACGCCTTTACTTGGCAAGTGATCTAACAACTAATGTGTAAAGACGAGCTCTGATCACACGAACGCCCAAACGCGCATCAATCTTGCCCGAGTTCTAATTTAAACAAGCTATTTGTCTGCGCTGTTTCAGAGATGTCTTATATACGTTTGACGCACGTTAAATTGATTTGTGAAGGTTTAATTAGTTTATAGTTTTACTTACAGCATAACATTAAATTATGTTTACTAATAGGCTTGGACGCTTAGTCTATCAATAAAAAGTAACCTATCTGTGTCATATTCTATCTATACATGGTGTTGAATATACTATATTCAAGTGACGGTTTCAGTGAACATAGTAAAAGACTTCTCGAAAAAAAAGTTATATTATCAAATTTAAAAAAAATCGACTAAGTTTAGGTGATTAATTCGATATAAATCTTACTGCCTATTCTTGCAATCGACATCCAAAAATAAAGGCCGAGTTGATATCTCTTTCGGAAATGGCTGCGGGTGTCGTGTTAGAAAGGGACAACAAGAGATATCTCGAGACGTCACCAATACAGTATCTGTGGTGAGAAGGCAAGCATTATGCAATAGCAAAACATAAGTTTAATAAAGTGTTTGTTTTTACATGCCAAAATAATGGTAATAATTTCACAAATTTATTTATAATTATTATTATGTATAATTAAATTTATTTACTGGTGGTAGAGCTTTTGTGAACCGGCTCGAGGAAGTAGGCACCACCGCCTTACCTTTTTCTGCCGCCAAATAGCAGTACTGCTGCTGTGTTCCGGTTAGATGGTAATGGTATATTCCTGTAATTACTGGCACATAGACATAACAGCTAAGTCCTATAGTATGGCAACGTATCCACATAGAGATCAAGACAACATAATACCTTGTTATGAATTCTATGTGGATATCCATGGGCTGCAGTAGCCACTTAACATCTGGTGGACTGCATGCTCGTTTGCCATATAAGTTGTATAAAAAAAATATGTTCACCAAAACAACCCCGTTCATTTCTGTGCGTATATTATCAAGCACCCTATATACAAAATTTTATCGAAATCAGCTTAGCCGTTATGACGTGATTGAGTAACAAACAAACAATTAAAACAGGCTAAGTTCCGGCTTTTCTAGAAATTTCTTAACCGACGATGTTTCAAAAACTAAATGACTTTATAATAAAAATGGTAATTCCAATCCAAATCCAAAACAACATCTAAACAATGAACAAATATAAAATGGTATGTAGTGCTCGACTTCCACAGTTTTTTTGTATACAAATACAATGTAAAGTGGAAATCCCACTAAAAATAACACACAACAAAAAATAAATTAAAACTCATAAATCAATCATAGTGCCTTTGACCTGTCAATAAAGAAGACGGAAAGGGAGACCCATAAATTTTATGTAAGCTCCGGATACCCAAAAGGGGTGAGCCACGACAAGTTTTCCAAGCTAGAGTTCGAGGCCATCTAAATTATTTCATGACTATATATATTTACATAGTTTTTTTACATAGACATAGACATTCATTTATTTACGACATCACACAATAAAATCACATTTCGAACATACAGATCAAAAATACAAAAGCGGTATAGCGAAAAATATAACATAACTAGTGGTTCGCCCCGGACTGAGAACTCGAGAGTCGCCCATAAAAACAAAAATATTCGTAATCTTTGACTATCAAAATAGTGCCAATAAATAAATAACCAACTATCTTGACTTACAGTTTCATTCAAATTACAGGTAACGGGAGTTCATGTAATTTGGTTAATCTTTTTTGGGGTATATATTGCGATTATTCTGGATTTCAGACTTTTGCCTACATTTTTATAACTTAAGCTACACGCATACCAAATTACAGCACTGTGGGGTCACTGGTGTACCCTGAGAATTTCGTCAAAGTTCAGTTTTTATTATAGCTAATAACTCCGAAAGTACAACGACTTTACTAAAAATAAAAACGGAGTCGAAATTTACTAATGACCTAATAGTCTCATTTTAATTTTTTTTATCTCTCTTGAACCCCAATATCTCAACAACCCCCCAACATTTTTAGCTCATTTATTACACCAAAATTTTGCCTACTTAAGAATAAAATTTCACGATGATCGGATCAACAACGCTTCGAAAGTTATCCTCGGACAAACGAACACACATACGTACAACGCCGATTTGCCCAAGTTGATTTAGAGATCTCGCTTTGCTCGATCAAAAAACAAAAACAGAGAAGAATTTAGTACTGTGTGCTACAGCAGAAAATTGGCCTCGACTCAGCATTATACCTGCCATAATAGTATACCGGGTATTCTGTAGAGACCTCTCCAATTCAGCCACTAGATTAGATATTAGATTATTTCTTTCTTGCACACCATTAAAAATTAATGATAAAATATATAAATATTACATACATAATAAATATATATAATATATAATAATTAAATAACCTAATTAATAACTAAATTTAATATGAGTTAAAAAAATTATATATAGTATGTCGGAGCGAGCGGCTGTCTTGACATATAAACTTATTGATAGAACGCATTGTACAATGGAAGACCCTTCTAATGTTGTTATATGACTTACATATACAAATTTTAATGTCGCGGAGTCATAGTGTGCCATGGACGACACATAATGTTATTTTAGCGTTACAAATATAATTAAAACAGATAGGGCATTCCAGAGTCGGGTAGCCTGAAGAGTGAAGGAGTTAGTATAAAATAATGAGATATGATGAGGAGTTTTTAGAGGAGCGTATGGATCGGGAGTTGGAGACATTCAATTCAAAGCGTTCTTTGAAAGAATGTGTTGTCAAAAATGAGTATATTCAGGTCATGTTGTGTCTTAATATCAATATATAAAATATCAGATATGTAGCATATAAATAAATAATCATATAATCTATCTATACTAATTTCATAAAGAGGAACGATTTGTTATTTTGTTGGTTTGCATTGAATAGGCTCCGAAAATACTGGACCGATTAAAAAAATTATTTCACTGTTGGGAAGCTACACTATCCCCGGGTGACATAGGCTACTTTTTACCCAACTGCGCAGAAGGAGGGTAATGTTTTTATTGAAAAACTACGCGGATTGGTCAGCTAGTTTGTAATAAAGTATATAAATTATTCGAATTAAATTAATACAAATAAACATTTCTACAAACAACTAGCACGTGAAGGGCGCACCACAGCTTTCTCATACGTATATCAGTTATCTAGTTTGCATATTACAACCATGGGAACCAATTAAATGATAGAATAATTACCTTACCTTGTTAAGTTTGGGGCTAATAGCGCTGTGTGAAATTTATTAATGTTAAATTTATTTAAGTTAAAGGTTCAAAACCAAAATTAAAAAAAAAAATGTTCACGGTGACCCAAAACTAATAAAGGAACTTTTTAACGCTACCCAACCTGCAAAACATATTTTGCAAATGGCACTAAAAAAACTGTGATACATTTTAGTACGTAACAATTTTAGTTTTACGTCACTGTAGTCTAAACTGCTGGCAACTCGAACTCGATAAGATTATCGATCGCTCGTAAACGGTGCTTCGTTAATGGACCTCTTACGAGATGTTTATTTAATTTGTCACGACGGAGGTGCTGGTGGATAACGGTTTATGTGGTTACTACTAAATGGAGAGAGATATTGCACGAGGAAATTCTAGCTAGTCAAGTTCGTATGAGTTAAAGAGGCCATACACGTTACGACAGCCGCACGGACTGTCATACGGAGTTGGGTCGTATGCGACACGTTTGATCGTGAATGGGATGGTCGTAAAGCGGATCTTTATGGTAATCGAACTGTCGCTGCGACCGTTCAACGAATAATTCCTGCAACCGTCGCAACGTGTATGCCCACTCTTAATGGTAGTATTTGGTATAGGAGTTATTAGACCAACTTCATGCGTCAGCATCAACCTATAGCAGTCTTTGGATGTAGGTCTGCTAAAGGACGCTACTGAGACCAATCTTTGGCTCTTCTCATTCAGTCTACCAACTACCGGTGCACAGGTCGTCGCCCCATCTAGCCCGAAGGCGTCCCACACTACTTTCAGCCAGGCACGGTCTGGCCTCTAGAACACGTTTATCCCACTAGTTATCCATAACCTACTTACGCTAATATTATGGTAAAAGTAGTTGACTATAATGTTATTGGTTTATCGAGCGAAGTGAGATCCCTATGTCAACTTGGGCAAATTGGCATTGTATGTATGTATGTATGTTTGTCCGAGGATGACTTTCGAAGCGTTTATCCGATCATCGTGAAATTAAATGCATAGGTAGGTAGTGATGACACAATTTTGGTATCACTAAATGATCTAAAAATGTGTGGGGGGGGGGGGGGGGGGGGTTGAGATATTGGGGTTCAATAGAGTAAAAAAAATTTAAATGAAGCTAACTGGTCAAGTGGGACGTCAAATGTAAGGTGTTCATTAGTACATATAGACTCCATTTTTATTTTTCGTAAATTCTTTATAGTTTGTGAGTTATTAGCCATAATAAAAACTGAACTTTGACAAAATTCACAGGGTACATCAGTGACCCCCACAGTGCTGAAACTTGGTATAGTTTTAGTAACACCAATATTGGCAAAAGTCTGAAATCCAGAATAACTACAATTTGTATCCCAAAAAAGAGTATCCAATTGACATGCATGAAACTGTAGGTCAAGTTATTTGGTTTTCTCATTTTGTGGCACAATTTTATGAGTTAAGGCCGGCTTGCACAACGATCCATAAACGTATTTAGCGACTAAGCATGTTTAAATTGTACGTATTCGTATGATTTGATAACTCCTTAAATCTTAATTCGCCACTAAATACGTTTAGACATCGTTGCGAGTCGCCCTAAGAATATTTTTTTTTTGTTTTGGAAGACTCGCGAGATATCAGTTCGGGGCGAACCAATTGTTTTTTTTTAAACATGATATAACTTCGTTTGACCACAATCTCACCTGATGGTAAGCGATGATGTGGTCTAAGATGTAGCACGAAGATCTAGAAGAAGCCTATTCACTCTTACCTTAAAGAGGCCCGGATCGTTTTAATTAGGAAAAACAGACGACGGTAAAGTGTTCCATACTTTAGCTGTACGCATCAAGAACGTAGAACCAAAACGGTGTGTGCGAATGGGTGGTATATCAACTAGGTACGGATGGTACTGAGCCGTGCGCCTGCTTGTCCTTTGATAAAAGGGGGATGGTGGGATTAGATCGTATAGTTGCTGGGAACATTCCCCAAAATGTATTCTGTAAAAGATCGATGGGCTTGCAACTTTACGGCGGTGTTCGAGACTTTGGGTCTTAGTCTCTGCCATATGTTGCTCACCTATAAGCCTAAAAGCCCTACGTTCTGTCGAGTCTAAGGTAGCGAGCTGGTATTTGGCCGAACCATCCCAAAGGTGAAGTTATTTATAGGTAAAGCTACCTATCTAAAGATTGTCTGTGGAATTGCTTATAAAAGCTGAAATTGTGCCTTCTACTTCTTATTTTTGAAGATTTATACGTGCGATACAGAGTAATTTATATCTTTCTGTTAAACAGATTCACAATCAGTTACATTTACAGCAGGTTCATTAGACATCCCTCAGACCTTTGTTTCGTAACTGCTAACCCTCAGGGCGTGATAAATTGAGTCCTTTACCCCTTTCAGCTAACCGCATTGAGTTATACAAAAATTCACTCTCATTATTTCTTTCACTCCCTTACACTTAAGGGGCGAACTTGCCACTCCGACCAAGCCTTTGCTGGAAACACTTGTCTTGTTAGCAACTGTAAAACTACTAGAATGCATTCGATGGTATTCACCGCGTATTTGTGGCGAATATATTGGGATTTACGATGATTTTTCAAGCTTTGAAATCATGATGGTTATATTTGAAGTAAAATAAAGCTGATGTTAGGTTGCTTCTAAAATCTAACGGGGAATCGATGCTCAGGCGATCTAATTATAACCATACTTCATACTTTATCCTAAAATATAACTCTAGCTGTCTGTCTATTAGTTTGTTATGATATTATATGTTTTTTAAATAAACCACGCGTGCTAAGCCGTGAGCGGGTCAGCTAGAATAAAAATACGAAAATGAGTTTGTTTAATTACTTGTAACAGTTTCACGTCATAACGGCTAAACCTATTTCGATGATAAAGATAGTTTATAACGAGACATAGGCTATTTTTAGGGTTCCGTACCGCAAAAGCTAAAAAGAGGAATCCTTATAAGATCACTCTTTTGTCCGTCGGTCCGTCTGCCTGTCTGTATGTCACCACCGATTTTCTCAGGAATGGGTTGACCTAGCAAGTTGTAATTTATACCAAATACAGTCTATAGTCCCTATAAACAGTATAAAAATCAAGGTTCTGAGTTAACACGGGAAAAATATATGGGCAAATTTAGATTTTCGCGAAAACTTGTATGTACCAAAATTTACCTTAATTATTAACTTGTCAATTTCGGTAGAAAGCAGCACAAATAAAGAAAAAAATCCAATAATAAGTAAAATGAAAATTAATAGGTGTACCCATACATACTCGTACATAGTTGACGCCAATTAAATAGTCCTCTGAGTTGTATGGGCGCTCATATAATTAGAGGACTTGCTTAATCGGCACCAACCTCAAATAAGGTAAATACATAAAATTGTGCTATTGAATAAAAACATACAAATGGGGCTCCCATACAACAGACATCATTTTTTGCCGTTTTTATAGATTATGGTAAGGAACCCTTCGTGCGCGAGTCCGTCTCGCACTTGGCCGGTTTTATTTTTATTGATAAACCACGCGTACGAATCAGTGGACGGCAGCTAGTACATAATCATTTCAACGCGACCTAATAATCAATCGATGCATGCTCATGGCTGAATTAGCTTAGGCATTTCCGATAAAAAACAAAGCTTAATTCATCAAAATGAACGCCTGAATTCTGGAACAGGACTATACCACACCCTATGTTGTGATCAATGGGGCTGCAAAATTAAATACTTTTCAAATTTTTTGGAAATATTTTAGCCACGCCTCTTTCGCGATTAGATGTGCAAACTCCGCAACTTAACGTGTATAAATGTGATCATTCTACGCGTTGTCAATATCCATAGTCACTACAAAACTCGTAATTTCCGTAAATTATAAACACCATCAAATTTTTATATATAAATAGGGTATTTCATACGCACAAAAATTAAAGGGGGTTATTTTGATGAGCATAAATAAAGTTGTGAAATGTTTACCATAGAAATGTGAAATTTATTTTGGTATTTAAAAACGAACACTTTAGTAAACTTATGTTGTGCTATTGCATAATGCTTGCCATCTAACCACAGATACTGTATTGGTGACGTCTCGAGATATCTCTTGTTGTCCTTTACTAACCCAAAACCCGCAGCCATTTCCGAAAGAGATATTAAATCAGCCTTTATTTTTGGATGTCAATTGCAAGAATAGGCAGTAAGTTTTATATCTAATTAATTACCTCAACTAAGTAGATTTTCTTTAAAATTTGATCATATAACTAGTAGTTTTTTTTTCGAGAAGTCTTTTTATATATTAAAAAACAATCACTTGAATATCGTCAGTATATTACCCTGTATAATCTCGATGCCTGTCAATTCAACTTTTGTCGTAAGTGAAATGTCTGCCAAAAGATGTAAAGATTTAATTATTAAATTAAGCAGTTGCTTACATTTATGACCAAAACGCAAACTGCCTTTGACTTTGACTTTCAAATTGACATATAAACAAAATAAAACTTAAATGTTCTCTAAGATACATATATATAAAACTAAGACTATCGTTAAATATGTCAAGAAATCAAGTCTCATGATACGATTCTATAATACAAGTTATGGCACAAGGGTCAAGGCCTTAACAGTACAAACATCTTCCATCTCACTCTTTGATTAATGATGTTTTTACGTTGCAATATTTCAGCAGTGATTTTAGAACGAGGAAGGTCAGGGGTCTTTGGAATTAGGGATTAGGAGGAACTTTTGTAATTTTTGAACGGTGTGATAAAAGTACGGGGAAATTCATGGTAGCAATTGCGACGAAAATCCATAAGCTCTCTTAAAATCCAGTTTGCAGTTGATTACAAAACCTTTCTTGTGATCATGAAATTTTAAGAAGAAGTAATCTTTCTACCCATCTAAATGAAATTTTAAACTTTAAATGCCAATTGCAAACTTATTTACTGTTTCGCCGATTAATAAATTGCTCTGATCATTTCATCAAAATGACAACTTTCCTAGTCATCAGACTTTGCTAGAATTAAAAAAAACATTTGTAAAAAATTACTTTGACTGAAATACCCTATCTCAAATAGCCAGTAATTGCAACCGTTTAGCAATTACTGGTTATTTGGGATAAACGATGTCTTTTCACACCACCTGATCGACAATGTCAAATTATGTGTCATGGAAACTTCACCGAAAGCAGATGATTAAATCCTGATGATCTGAGCCGGGAGTAAAGTTGTACTGAATTTCATTATGCTCTCGCGAGCATAATGTGATTTGAATTTTCAACCTCATCTGTATCAATATTTTGTCCAAAGAGATCCACTCAATAATAACTACTAAAATATTAACCAATATAATCTCGGAATCTTCAAGTCCATAGTGAATAGGTTCTTTCTAGACAAGCGTGCTCCATCTTCAATCTCACCTTCACTTAGGAGCGCTTGGATATCAACATAAAAAAACTTATTCGTAAATCGAACTAACCTCTACATAGAATGCACCAACCTAGATTTAGTTTAATTGTCTAGCAGATAGTGTGACAAGTAGAGTATTCTCCTCGTGAAAAAAGCTGCCTGCATCTTGGACGTGCTTATATCGCTTTTTGGACTCAGGATTCTAGTAAATCCCTCGCTCCGCTCGTAACTCTAGAATCCTTCGATACGTTAGAGATTCAATAAATTTCTGATAATAAAAGTAAAGTAGAATCAAATCACATAAATACCTAGTCAGGTCATAAATTCTGTCACATGTTTAATATAAAATAATTGAAACAAGTTTATTCATTATGTAACCATTTATATACCAAAATGAACTTAACAAAACATAGAATCTTATGACACTAAAGTTTATTCAAAATGACCTCCGTGATTTTGAATACAGGCCTTCAATCTGCGCGGCCAGTCGTCTATCGCAGCACGAACGAGGTCCATGTCAATATCGGCAGCTGCCTTAATCAAGGATGTCTTGAGTGACTCCAAATTGGGATGAGGCTTTGAGCACGCCTTTTCCTCCAAGGGTTGCCATATCTTGTAATCTAACGGATTCAAATCTGGACAGGAGGAGGGCCAGTCTTCGTGCCGGATGAAGTCGATTTCACGCGCCGCCAGCCAGTCTTGTGTGCTCTTCGCTCTATTAGCTGGCGCCGAATCTTGTTGGAATACCCAGTGCCTGTTATTGAACATGGTATGAGAAACAGGTTCCACAAGGTTCGTCAGGACTGTATTTTGATACACAACTGCATTCGTTTTTACACCTTTCTCACAAAAATGTACCTCTGTTAAGCCCCAATAAGAAACTCCCAACCATACCATGAGCGAGGATGGAAAATGACCTCGTTGGACACGCGGAATACGGTTGCTCGCTTCTTCACTACTGTGTGCGTACACCTTATCATTTTGTTTGTTGTACCTCTCTTTTACGGTAAACATTTTTTCATCCGAAAAAAGAATTTCCCGATATTTTTTTCCCGCGTACCACTTCAATAAAGCGCGGCATCTCTTCAGTCTCAGGTCCATTAGACGAGCATTCAAACGATGTCCTGTTTTTCTTCGATATACCCGAAGCCCTAAGTCTTTATTTAACACCCTTTTCACCGTGGTTCTGCTTAACCCCATCTGAAGGGCCAACAGTTTCTGCTTACGTTTGGGATTTCTTTGAATTCGCGCCTTCACAGCTTTTATCACTGCTGGAGTCCTAACAGACCGAGGGCGACCACTTCTTGATCTGTCATCTACACTAGAGTCTTCATTGTATCGTTTGATGGTGCAATAAACGAATCTTTTGGTTATATTCAAATTTTTCAGTATGTCAAAAATTTAAATTGGCGCGTAACCGCAACGATGCAACACAATAACTACAACACGGTCTTCTTTAAGCGTCCACTCCATATTTAAAAATGAGTAAAATTCTAAAAAGTATACATTTTTATTTTCATGAACAATTCGAAATTCGAATTCTATAAACTTTTTTGTGGCCAGCATTCTACAAGAAAAGTTTTTACTGTGTGACAATACTTATGACCTGACTAGGTATTAAGAAACAATAGAGATTAGGCTTATGTAGAAAATTTGATTATTATTATGTATGTTTTAGTAGGTACATAGAATTATTGTTGACCTTAGGTAGGAATATAGACTATCCCTGCTAGAATCCTGTAATTTAGATATTGGCTCAAATTAACGTAGGAGTACGCTTGAATGAATCCTAAAAAGTGGTAGATATAGGTTTGCCTGAGTACGCCTCGTGAGTAGGAGAACATTAGAAATTTGTTAGGAAAATGTCATATCATAAGGAGGTCAATGAACTTGTCATCAAGGACATGAAAGGTCGAAGGATTCCAAGGTTACAATAACGATGTAAGCAGTATGATTAGTTGAGTCAACAGATTTACTTGGGGTGGTAACGCTAGTGCGAGGAGAAGATTTGGCTTATATTGAGAGCAGTTTTTTGCAAAAATCGTATGCTTTGTTAGCCAAAGGCCACAGAATGATACTGCGAAGTCAGCAAAGCCTCTGCCTCAGGACCATCGTAGACGCGCCACGGTACGTCCGAAACAGCACTATCCAGTGTGACCTATAAATTGAGAGCTTAGACCAATTTATAGGCCGCCTAGCAACCAGGATGTTTGCGCGCCTGGGCAACTCCGCTTAATCACACCTACGAGAACTAGCTCCTCTCACAGATATACCCCCAAAGAGTAAGCCATATTCGCGGGAACTGGTCACAGAAAACGACCAGAATACGTCGACAGACTCAGACGTAGACATCCCTCCATCCCTCCCCACCCCCACCCCTCTTACCACCAAACCTAGATCCGCGTTAAGCAGCCGACCGCAAATCACTCCGTCCTGCGGAGAGACCATCGGGCGGCCAGCAACGCGTGAGTAAGTCACCTGAGGCTCCGCGAGCCGACCCGATGACCCCCCCGTAGAAACGGGGGGCGGAAAGAACTCCGCAGGAAAGGGCAAAAAAGCCTGGTACTGCTGCCTCCACACCGGCTGCGCCGGTGTGTGAGAGCGAAAGAAGACACGTCAAAAATCGTGTACCAAGCATCAAGCCACCACAGTCGTCTCCTAGCAACAGCGCCAAGCCTCAAGCAGTCAAACCTCTCCTGCAATATCATTTCAAGCCCTCATCACCATCATCACACTAGGCAGTAGCACCGAATCCCAGCGCACCAAGATGTATGAAGCTGGGACGAATCGGGGCATACGAACAATATCGTATCATCATACAGTCCACTCGTAACAACCACCGCCGGCCCTGGTTCAACTGGTTCCGTACATCGTAGTACACAAGACACTGCTTTATCCCCTCGTTTAATTGTTACTTAATATTGTTACCTTTTGTTATCAATACTGTTGAAAAGCTATAATAGGTCTCAATCAGATCAATCTACCCCCTTATTAAAACTATTAACACCTTTTACAAATTAAATACCAATTGGATACATTTCTGATGTATAAACCAAAAGCTATATTTATAATTTGACCCTTATTCAATAGGTCTATTTATTTCACGGAACGCCACGTAAGTATAATTCAAGACAAACTGGCATTGTCACGCAGACCGCACAGGCACCATGGTTCGCCGTGCGCCAACAGCGCAACCGGCATTCACTTGGTAATTAGCAAAGCTTGGTGCAGCAAGTGTAGATAGTGATGCAAGGGCAGCATCCGCGACTGCAGCAGCTTTTGCAGCAACCTCTGCAAGGCCCGCAAGGCCCGCAAGGTCCGCAAGGTCTACAAGATCCGCAAGGTCCACACATCTTGGGTTGTTGAGTTGAAAGAGTACAACTTAAGTTCTAAAAACAGGTCAAAAGACCTAAAATTGCGATTGAAAAGTTGACGAATAGATAAACAATGAAATTGTATGTTTTAGACTATTTTTAGGTTTTTTAAATATTTTTGAACTTTTTAATGTGTATCTCGCAAAGAATTTGAGTGTACTTAAATCCGTAGTATAAAGTGTTATTTTTCAGAGGGTTGTTTCAAGGCTATTTTCACCCTTCGTATCGTGAATGTCAACCGCTTTGTAACGGCGAGGCATTTGGTCGTAAAGGTGTCTATTCAGAATGGAGCGAATTAAGACGTACAAGAAAACCCCTATTAAAAATCAGCCTAACTATTTCTCGTACTACCTATTGAGTAATACGTTACAATTAATATAACAGATCGGCTTTTGAACGGGCTCGAGGAAGTGGACACCACCGCCTTACCTTTATCTGCCGCCAAATAGCAGTACTTGTGCTGCTGTGTTCCGGTTATATGGTAATGGTATGTTCCTGTAATTACTGGCACATAGGCATAACAGCTAAGTCCTATAGTATTATATAATGTATCTACATAGAGATCAAGGCAACATAATAGCTTGGTTGGAATTCTATGTGGATATCCATGGGCTGCAGTAGCCACTTTACATCTGGTGGACTGCATGCTCGTTTGCCATATAAGTTGTATAAAAAAGAGCTTAATGGTAGATAATACATTTAGAATGCTGCAAATTTTTACATTGATTAAGTATGTTGATGTTAATTCTTTGAATTATTTAAAATGTTAAATTAGATTATTTACAACAAATTATATTTGAATTTAATCACAAATATCAAATTTATGTACTACACATCAAGCTATAATTTCCAGTATAAGCTGACCTCTCATTCTACTAAAAGCCCACACAATGCGAGGTCAGCTTATACTGGAAAAATATAGCATGATGTGTAGCCGTGTGTACCTTCGTCTACCTACGTCAGTCAGGTATGTAAACTATTTTAATGAAAATATGGAACAAACGATGAGAAATCGGCAAACTAATGAGATAAACAGATACACATGTCAAAATCATTCATTGAGGGCGCGAAAAATGAATATGTCCAAATCTCAGAGCAAGAGGTCTAGGATTTACAAAAATTGGTCTGCAGAATAAACTTTTTGTCTATGACAGATTTTAATGGAATTTTATTTTCTGGTCCATCCCAATCTCGATAGACATATACATAGACAATCATTTATTCACTATATTAGCACTTAATATAAAATACAAAAACATTTTAAGACATAGAAAAGACAAAAAAAGAAACAATAAAATTGTGTAAACGTAAAACATAGACAAAAACAAGGCAGAACCTGGTTAAAACTGAGTGCTACAGCAGTAAATGGGACTCGACTTAGCATTATGCCCGCCGTAATGGTAAGCACTTATATTTTGTCGAGACTGCTCCATTTAGCCACTAGGCCCTGTGAGAGTATTGCGTTGTCAAGTGAGAATATTATGTTTCATGATAGGTAGGTCACGTTGTGTCAAAATATAGAGACACATAATAGAAAATGTCAAAATAGATATAAATAATTGTTAAATATGTAATAAAATAAATAAAGTCAGAACATATGTATATATATCAAATTAATAAATTGGTTAAAAGAATACCCCAATCGGCTAGCACGTGAAAGGTGCACTAATGCTTCCCGCACCAGGCAACGTAGTTTTTAGTTTACTAATAATTTTAAATGTTTTTTAAATATAATCTGAGATGTTAAATGTCGAAGTAATGGGGGAATATTGTTTCAACATATGGTTGCCTGGTATTGGAAGCTGCCCGTAAACACTACTATTTTGTGCTTGGAGTAGTGTAGTAAATCCCTTGTCGGTCTTGTGCTGTACTTGCTACACTGACGATTCATTTTGGGAAAGAGATGTTCTGGTGGTCCAGACGTTACAATACCGTGAACAAGTACGACCAAGTGTAACTACCTCAGTGAGGCCATGTTCAGAGTGGATGAACTATTAAGCTAAGGTGAGGTATGTATTAATGGAGAGATGTCATAGCAGAACCTGCAACATGCGTTCTGAACTCTCTGAACAAGGTGGGATGTTTATGCTGTTAAGCGTGGGCCACACACCAGATCACTATAATTCTCCTTCTTTATGACAAGATATTCAAACACTTTGATATGGACTTCCTCTCATAGAAACTTTCTTACTTTATCGAACAGCTTTAACCTAATAAAACCAATTTTGACCAATACCAAAATATGACTCTCAAATCAGAGGAAGCTGTCAAATAATTCTCCAAGGTTTCTTGCTTCATACACCTGCTCATTGGTTTAACCAAGGATGTTTAAATCTAGATAGTGTGTTCGCGATTACGCTAAACTCAAGGCTCAATTGTTCTTCCTTACGATGTTGTAATTCTACCAATCCACGCAAGCCACCATCACGTGATTATATGTAACTTATTTCTATTGGTAGTTATATTTATATTCTGTTTACCCGCACCTCGAATTATGTAAAAAAGATATACGCCATTACACGCAACTAGACTGTTGTGGCAACTAGACAAAGATCTCTTTTAATATAAAAATACCCTGAAATCCATCAAAAAGGTATCCAGTAACTAGGCGAATCGTCGCAATAAGTACCTGGCAACGCACAGCAGGTACATGTGGTCCTTCTACGCAAAATATATCAAGAATCAGCATCCTGTGGAATACGCGGACGCGTGGCTGCCATTACTGGAACATTACCAAACTACGCAATAGATATCTGGATTTTGGATCGAAGATTACCTGGAGGCTAAGTGCGCATTGGAACTGATATTGGATTGGCATTCCATCAAACTTCAAACGCAATCTGGTGGGACCAAACTTCCTTTCTTTCCATACGCCTCCCTGTTCTCTTTGTCTAATTCTGTGTCTAAATGAGCGACTTGATTGAATTCTTAAAAGATAGGGCAGGTATGCTGGAAACCTTGGAACTGTCACATAACAAAGCACATAATAATTTACAAGCTGAAACTAAAAAACATTCACATTCATATAGGACGTCACACTGCAATGTTTCTTCGACCAATAAGTCATACGACCGTCAGTCACGATTTTATAAGTCCTGCTTGAAATGCAACGGAACTCATCAGCTTTATTCATGTCAGAAATTTATTGAAAGCGATTTAGAATGAAAATTAAAACTGGTACGCGATCACAAACTTTGCGAGAATTGTTTACGTTCGGGGCATGCATCTGATAGCTGTAGGTATGGGCCGTACAGGAGATGCAACAAGAAACACAATTCAATCATTCACAATGATAACACTGATAGCTCTCATTTCTCCCTCATTTCATTCGAGTGTTGCATCCGAGAGGTCGGTCGTGAGTGCAGCCGCAGCGCAGGCTTCCTCTGACCGCCCCTCCACGTTCGTCGCGGACCCGATCCACGTAAACAAAGCGCACATGCAAAATCAATGCACTAAATCTATAGATATGCATACAGTTTTATTGTCAACAGGTTGTAGTTGAGGTCGCTGATACTTATGGTGCTTATCATCAAGCGCGCGCGCTGCTAGACAGTGGAAGCCAGCGGTGCTTCATCTCTAAATCATTTTGTAATTTAATAAACGCGCCATTAATACAGTCCATTCATGAAGTAAGAGGAGTAGGTGATTCAGTAATGCAATGTTCAGAAACTTGTAGCATTGAAATTAAATCGCGCGTCGATAATAAATACACTACGCGCATAGAGTGTTTTGTACTATCGCAAATAACGTCTACGCTGCCAGCCTTATGTCAATTAAGCGCGCAGTTCTGTATTCCAGTCAACATAAGGTTAGCAGATCCGCAGTTCTTAGATTCATAAAACGTAGATATATTAATAGGCGCTGATAGATTTTGGGTCCTTTCAGGTGAAGGTAAACTAAGACTTCCCAGCGGCCCTTACTTGCAAAACACGAAACTAGGTTGGATAATATCTGGCCCTGTTGTTAATCAATCGAAAAATGAAACGCGCATTCATTGAAATTTTAGTAGTACGTTAGATTCGCATAGTAGTACACTAGATTCACAATTACGTATGTTTTGGGAGGTCGAAGAGCTTCCTAAAGCCGCAGATACACGAACGGAGGAAGAACGTACACGTGAGGAACATTTCACTCGCACTACAATGCGTGATAGCGAGGGAAGGTTTTCCGTACGTATTCCTTTTAATGATTCGCCTAATACCTTAGGTGAATCATATACGCAAGCCGAACGCCGTTTTGTCGCATTAGAAAAACGTATGCAGCGCTGATTATATAGCCTGATTATAAGTTATAATACGCAGATTTTATGTAGGAATACGAAAACTTGGGTCATATGAGTCCGGTGAGCTCTTATGAGAGCCCATGTTATTTCATGCCGCTTCACGGCGTCCACCGAGAACATAGCACTACAACGAAGTTGCGAGTTGTTTTCGACGCCAGCGTACCTTCAACTACCGGAAGGTCACTTAACGACTTGCAATTAGTCGGCCCGCCGATACAGGCTCACTTAATTTCTATTCTTATTCGCTTTAGACAACATAAATACGTCGTATGTGCTGACGTTACAAAAATGTTCAGAAATATTTTGGTAGACACAGACCAACGAAAACTGCAAATGATTTTATGGCGCGATGATCCCTCGAAACCCTTAGGTATTTACGAATTAAACACCGTTACCTACGGAACTGCCTCCGCGCCGTTTTTAAGTGTGAGGTGTTTGAAGCAGTTAGGGCTTGAGTCATCGCACCCTGATGTTCAAAGGGCAATCAGGGATGATTTTTACGTTGATGACCTGTTGACGGGAATAAATGATAAATCTAGCCTAATAAAATTATGTGTTAACATTAGGGACGCGCTACAGTCTGGTTGTTTTCCACTTCAGAAGTGGATGTACAACTTTTCATGCGATGATGATGATGAGTTGTCGAACCAATCGAAGGCAATTAAATCTAATGAAAATATGAGTTCAAAAACGCTAGGTTTAGGCTGGAACAATTTAAGTGATGAATTTTATTTCAATACTCAATTTCAAAATGACAATAAGCCCGTCACAAAAAGGTCTATTTTATCAAATATTTCTCAAATATTTGACCCTCTTGGCTTGTTAAATCCTACAATAATTATTGCAAAGGTTTTATTGCAACAACTATGGCTACTTAAAATGAATTGGGATGACACAGTTCCATCGAATGTCGCGCGAACGTGGAACCGGTTTGTTATTTCATTACAAAAGCTCAATTGTATTCGCATTCCTCGGCACACTATAGGTAGCCAGCCTAATTATTTAGAACTGCATGTTTTTAGTGACGCGTCGCAGACGGCGTACGGTGCCTGTGTTTATATTCGCTCGTTTAATCAGGATCAAACGATAACAGTAAGACTGCTTTTTTCTAAGGCTAAGGTCGCACCTTTAAAGCCGATGAGCATTCCGCGCCTTGAGCTTAGTGGTGCCTTGCTAGGTGCTAAGCTGTTTGATAAGGTTCGCAGTTCATTACTTTGCAAGTTTGATAAGTATGTGTTTTGGACGGACTCGACCATAGAATTAGGTTGGTTACACATGGCACCGAATAAATTAAAAACATTTGTTCAAAATAGGACTTCCGAAATTCACGAAATGACCAAAGATGTTCTTTGGCGTCACGTCAGTAGCAAGGAAAATCCCGCCGATCTCGTTTCACGAGGTTGTAGTTTGGAAGAACTTTCATCTTCCACGTTATGGTGGAAGGGACCAAACTTTTTACGAAGGCCTAGTTTCTCAGTAGACGATCATACGGTCATAGAATCAATGGAAGATCTTCCCGAGATTAGGTCATCTTTCACTTCCTTTTTGACGCATGATTCATCTAACTTATCACTTAAATATTTATAACCGTTTGACAGATTTTCACAATATAAACGTATGAAGCGCGCAATAGGATTTATGCTACGATTCATACACAATATTCGCAATAAAAATTATAAACGCACGGGCGCTCTAAGTGTGGATGAGTTGGATGAATCTGAAAGAACATTGGTTGGTTGGTCTCAAATGTAAAGTTATCCTACTGAATATAAATCGTTAACTAACCGCGTGAGTATTAAAACTAAACGTAACTTATCTAAATTAAATTTATTTATAGACGAAAATAAAATAATGCGCGTAGGTGGGCGATTAGGTAACTCGAATGAATTTACTTACAATAAAATGCATCCTATATTGGTAGATAGTAAACATCATTTTAGTTTGTTGTTGTTTCGACACGAACACTTGCAGCTCCTCCACGCAGGTCCCCAAGCATTACTTTGTCATTTACGCGAAATGTGGTTGCCTTTGAGTGGTAGGAACCTCGCTAGGCGTGTAGTCAACGCTTGTGTTACGTGTACTCGCATGAAGGGAAAAATACTTACTCCTCCCATGGGTAATTTGCTCAAAGAAAGGATAACTCCTAGTTTTCTATTTATTCGATGCGGGGTGGATTACTGTGGACCAGTTCTTATACTTAATCGCAAAGGTAGGGGAGCTCGCACTGTAAAGGCATACATATGTTTATTTGTGTGCTTCGTGACGCGCGCTATTCATTTAGAGCTAGTCGGTGATCTCACGACTGGGGCATATTTATTAGCATTAAAAAGGTTCATTTCTCGCCGTGGTAAACCACGACAAATATTTTCTGATAATGGTCGCAACTTTGTAGGGTAAATGAATGATTTTTCCGATTTCTTACGCAATTGTTCCTCTGATATTATAGAATATGCTACCAGCCAGCAAATTAAATTCAAGTTTATTCCCCCTTATTCTCCGCATTTTGATGGTTTATGGGAGGCAGGAGTTAAATCTTGCAAATATCATATACGTCGTGTTGTAGGAAACGCGCTCCTCACTTTTGAGGAGTTTAGCACAGTTCTATCACAAATAGAAGCCATCCTAAACTCTCGACCGCCCTCCTCTTTCTCCGAATCCTGATGACCTTACTCCTCTGACACCTGCTCACTTTTTGGTTGGTCGACCGTTAACTGCACCATCCTGCGATGGTCTCAGCGGCACTCCCGCGCACCGGCTGAAGCGTTATCAGAGAGTGGAACAAATACGCCAACATTTCTGGACCCGTTGGGCCAAAGAATACATATCAGAGTTGCAGGTGCGGACTAAATGGACCAAGGCATCGCCGGAGTTGAAGCCTAACTCACTCGTCTTGATAAAAGAAAACAATTTTCCACCTCTCAAATGGCACATGGGTCTAATGCTTGCGACCATTCCAGGCAAAGATGGCATCTCCAGAGTAGCGGACATACGAAGCGAATATTTGTCCTCTCATTCAGAATCAAGATGAAGCATGCGCATGATGAAGATCATCAAGAACATTGAAAGCGGTTGCTTTTAAGGCCGGGGGCATGTTCGCGATTACGCTAAACTCAAGGCTCAATTGTTCTTCCTTACGATGTTGTAATTCTACCAATCCACGCAAGCCACCATCACGTGATTATATAAAATTTATTTCTATTGGTAGTTATATTTATATTCGGTTTACCCGCACCTCGAATTATGTAAAAAAGATATACGCCATTAGACGCATTGTGGCAACCAGACAAAGATCTGTTTTAATTTAAAAATATCCTGAAACCCATAAAAAAGGTATCCAGTAACTAGTTACTTAGATTGGCCTAGGCCAATCGTCGAAATAAGTACCTGGCAACGCACAGCAGGTATAAAGTGATTTGCTATACCATTTAGCAGATGCTTCGAACTCAAAACCTCTAACTTAGACTTATAGGGATTCATAACAAGAGCGTTGTTATGTCACCAGAGAGCTATTTATTTATTTTTTATAATTTCACTCGGCACATCTTTGGGACCCATAGAAAGGTACAAATGCACATCATCAGCGTAAAGATGGAATCGACAGTGTCTAATGTCCCAACAAATATTAGCAAAATAATTTATAAAAAGTAGTAGGCCTAAATGGATCCCTGGGGCAAGCCGCGGCCCACGCCTTTCAATAATGATGCGAGTTGCGTACCGTCTTCTCGAGTGATTTGTACAAACTGATAACGGTCACTTAGATAACTGTCAAACTATTTTATGGAAGCGGCGTTTCCTCCACAGTATGACAGTTTTTTGAGAAGCAGCGGGACATAAATGGAGTCAAATGCACGAGAGAAGTCGAGCAATACCAACACTGAACCCAACCTCTGGTCTTATCCTGCCAGTAAATTGTCCACTACATCCAGTAAAGCTGTCGTGGTCCCTCTACGATGTCTTTCTGTGCAACGTTTGACGTACTTAGATGGCGATGCTGCCGATATAGATCGTAATATCGCAATGTAATTGAATATAACTCAAGTTTAAATTATGAAAACTAGAGTACAGTTAGGTACAGTTTTATCTCATGAAGGCGGTTTGGTCTTATTCGTGCTTGTAATGTCACATGTCCTACAAACAAGATAAAGGCGGGAGCAGGTCAAACCATATACGCATTTGCTCTTTCCTCTACGGTAAAGGTGTGATTGACCTAAAGTGACGCTCACAGGTGCATGTGTCTACATCAAAACACTAGCATGGCTCACCCGCTTTCGTGAGTCAAAACTATCCATCCATATTAACTTAACTCTTCCGTAGTTTTAATAATAACTTGATTAAATATTAGCAAAGCAATCTGCCTTAGTTCAATATTAAAAATTGATCTTTAACCAAGTCATTGAGATTCAATTGAATCCAAAGCGAGGTATAATAGAAACAAGACAGAAGTAAACAAATGCCTTGATAAATCGAATGATTTCATTACTGCTGCGCCTCACAGTTCCATTTGTTTCTAGTATAAAACAACAAAGGTTATTACAATTTTTATCCAATAACTGTGCACTCAAATGTTTTTAACCCCGACGCCAAAAGAGAGATGTTATAAGTTTGACGCCTATGTCTGTCTGTATGTCTGTGTTATGATGGAACGATTCGGACGCGGTTTTGTAATCACCCGAATATTATAAATGTGAAAATTTGGATGTTTGTTTATTTATTTGTTTTTTATATGTTACTCAATCACGTCGTAATGGCTGAACTAATTTCGATTATATTTGGTGTGTTAATAGATTATGACCTGAATTCAAACGTAGACTACTTTTTGTTGGCAGAAAACGCGTGCGTGGCTACGCAGCGTTGGCGGAAGTTTGTAATATAATATAATAAATATTAGCAGAGCTGAGTAGACTTAAGCTTCTAGTTTACGATCAACCTACCAACGTTGTGGCTGGTTTTGTGTACGGTCCATAATTTTCATCATCATCATCATTTTCAGCCCGTGTTGACACACTGCTGGGCATAGGCCTCTCTTTGTTTCTGCCATTCTTCCCGATCCTGTGCCAGTCTTAACCACGTACGACCCACGGTCTTATGGATGTCGTCGACCCATCTCGCTGGTGGACGTCCCCTATTTCGATGCCGAGTTCTCGGCCTCCACTCTGTTAGAGCCTTAGTCCACCTGTCGTCACTACGTCTGGCCAAGTGTCCTGCCCAACTCCACTTGAGCCCCAATATTCGCTTGCTGACGTCTTGTACTTTAGTCTGCTTGCGAATTTCAGTATTGGGAACTCGATCTAAGAGTGTGATGCCGAGCATGGCGTGCTCCATGGCTCTCTGTGCTACACTTATTTTGTACACAGCCTCCTTCGTGAGCCTCCATGTCTCGGCACCATAAGTCATAGTTGGCAGAACACATTGGTTATAGAGACGTGTTTTAAGACATTGTGGAATACGAGTGGATTTTAATATGTCAGCTAGTTTCCCGAAAGCTGCCCATCCAAGTTGAACACACCTGATGACTTCCCTCATCTGATACTCCTTGCCAAAAGATAGTACATGGCCAAGATAAACGTATGAGTCGACCATTTCTAGTTTCTCGCTTCCAACAACGACGTTTGGGACCGAAACTCCAGAAATGCTCGATATAATCTTCGTCTTGCCCATATTCATTCTGAGGCCCACTCTAAGAGATATATATAAAGCTCATTCAACATGAACTGCAGGTCGTCCATTGTCTCGGCAAACAGAACAAGATCATCAGCAAACCGCAAGTGCGACAGGTAGACACTATTAACATTTATACCACATTGGTCCCAAGAAAGCGTTTTTACGACGTCTTCTAAGACAGCTGTAAAACGCTTAGGTGAAATTGTGTTTCCCTGTCGCACCCCCCTTTTGATCGATATGGGGTTAGTTAAGTTGTGTAGCCTCACTTGCATGGTAGCCGAGCTATATATCTCCCGAAGCAGATCCACATACCGGGCGTCAATGCTGCAGCGATGGAGAGAGTTCAACACGGCCCAATGCTCGACACTGTCAAAGGCTTTCTCATAATCAACAAAGGCCATGCAAAGGGTTCGGTTGTACTCGTGACTCTTCTCCATCAGCTGCTTGACTGAGTGTAAATGGTCAATGGTAGAGAACCCGCTTCGGAAGCCAGCCTGTTCAGTTGGTTGGTATTATCGAACGATCGGTTGAGTCTATTACATACGATTTTAGCAAAAAGTTTGTAGATTTGTGAAAGAAGACTTATAGGCCTGTAGTTACTTAATTTTGATATGTCTTATTTTTTGTGAATAATTGTTACAAGGGCATTTTTCCAAGATTCAGGTGTGCGGGCTTGGTACATAACGTCATTGTAGAGTTTGCCTAGTACGTCTAACACTGGTCGTCCTCCTGCCCGCAGCAGTTCGATGGTAACGCCATCCTGGCCAGGGGATCTCTCATTATTCATCTGGCAAAGTGCATGTTCCACCTCACGAGACAATATGCGCGGTAATTCTTCATTATCTAGGGTCCTAACAGGTGGTGCTCTAGGTTCGTCAGTCAATTGCTCGTGGTCTGTTGTTTGTGATGCATACAATTCTCCATAAAATTCTTCAACTACGCTCAGTATCTGCTGCCGGTCGGTCACACAATTACCATCCCTATCTTTTAGTTATAATATCTGTTGAGTACCTATTTTTGTTTTTCTTCTAAAGATTTTTGGTCCTCTGTATTTTTTAATAGTAGATAGATAGATAGATAGAAAACGCTTTATTGTATACCACACTTAAATTAACAAATCATAATTAAAACACTTAAAACTAGACACGCGATAATACAATTGGCGGTCTTATCGCTAAAAGCGATCTCTTCCAGACAACCTTTGGATGGATTGGATTTTACGAGAACGTTAAAGGACGGTAGCTTTATAACATAAACTTTTTATTTAATTGTAGGTATACTTACATAAGCAAAACAGAAGAAATAGATACCAGGGTAGGTAATATTAGCATAAATATTATACATAAACATTCTATGATAATAAATATACTAACAATAAATAAAATATAAAACAGCTGTAATACAAACAGTAACAACGACATATATGATAACAAAATAAAATTACTCAGCTCTCTGATGCAGACAAATAGTGCTTAAACAATAGCGTTTTAAAGATAGGAAGGGATTTGGCAGATCTAATAAAAGAAGGAAGAGAGTTCCATAAACAGATAGCTTATAGTATTTATGATTATTTCTGTGTTACGGTTTCTCAAGTCCTTTTTAATAGATTTATGTATTAATTTATTTATTTTTAAAAGTTTTCGTTGATCTTCTACTGTGTTCTGTTTCATTACTCGTCTTTGCTCGATCATACTTCTTGTTTCTAAAGAGAGTTTATTAACTCTTTTAGGTATGGCGCCTAGGTGTTTGTGTGCTACCTAGGTTATAGCGTTGCAAAGTAACTTATTGATTTAGTCGACGTCCATATTTGTTTCATTGAGTCCATCAAACTGATTCTGAAGATCTTCATGAAACCGAGTTTGTAAAGATGCCACTTCTTGTTTCTCGTATCGGTTTTGAGCTTTTATCATCTTTGCTCTTTCTCTTCTAAGATCAAACCTGAACGTCGACCTAACCAATCTGTGGTCACTACCGGTCTTAAAACGTGCCAAAACTGAAACATCAATACTTAACATCATAATTTTCATACAAATTAAAAATAAATTTGTCATCATCATCATCAGCCAGAAGCCGTCCACTACTGAACATAGACCTACCCCTTAGATCGCCACATCGAGCGGTTGGTAGCCGTTTGCGCCCAACAGCTCCCCGCGATTCTTACTAGATCGGATTCTCACTAGATCTTACTAGATCGATTCTTACTAGATCGTAGATCTTTACTGGTGGTAGAGCTTTTGTGAACGGACTCGAGGAAGTGGGCACCACCGCCTTTTCTTTATCTGCCGCCAAATAGCAGTATTTGTGCTGCTGTGTTCCGGTTAGATGGTAATGGTATGTTCCTGTAATTACTGCACATAGGCATATCAGCTAAGTCCTATAGTATGGCAACGTATCCACATAGAGATCCAGACAACATAATACCTTGTTTTGAATTCTATGTGGATATCCATGGGCTGCAAAATCCACTTAACATCTGGTGGACTGCATGCTCGTTTGCTATATAAGTTATACAACGGCCGGCCTACGCTGCGTCTTCCAGTCTGTGGTCTCCACTCGAGAACCTTTCTTCTCCAACGGTTATCGGTTCTACGAGCGATGTGGCCTGCCCATTGTCACTTCAACTTGGAGAGCTATGTCGGCAACTTTATTTCTTCTGCGGATGTCCTCATTGCGGATTTGGTCACGTAAAGAAACCCCGAGCATAGCCCTCTCCATAGCTCGTTGAGCGACTTTGAGCTGTTATAAATTTGTATTTATAAATAAATATTCATACAGCTCTACCTGTCTGCGGAAGCTTTTACTGAGTGTGGTCTCAAACGTACTTTTTTAACTTAACCCATTCCTTCTCACCGCTGGGCAAAAGTCCTCCTCCAAAACTTTCCACTTGTTCGTGTCTTTGGCAGTCTTCTACTAGTCTAGTATTCACCAAGTTGGTGATGTACAAGAAAGCATTTAGAATTAAAGTTTCCTTACTAAGTATATTTTACAGGGTTTTTATCCGATCTGCCGAATTCAAAGTAACCAATTTATTATTTCCCTCAAATGGCAAAGCAAATCTTTTCCCAAATTTATTCTTTTAGTCACAGCTCAGTTAAAAACGTGTGTTTACTCCGAACCCCGCAGTTGAACATGTGCGATTTTATAAATTAACTCAAGAAAAGTGCTTTTAAGCTTCCATTTCGTAGATTTAAATCATTTAAATAGAGCAATCTAAAAAGAAATATTTTTACGCTTTAGCTGACTATAATTATTGATGATATAACCCCGTGACCCGATGTCTTTCTGCCTCTCGACAGTTGTAATTATATCAATTTTGCAATTTATGTACATATTTGCTTGCAAATTTAGATAATAACACTTTTATTTTCTGTAAATATTGTGCTTATTGATAAGAATATTAAAATAATCATAAAAAACTACTAGCATTGTTTCTTTCCTGGATTGGTTAAAGTTGAATTGAAATTGAAGTTATGACAATATACAAAATTAATTTCGGTGACGATTGGGCGGAGCATCCGGATATGCAAGAAAGTGACAGTGCTATTTACTTGCTTAGGTGGAGAACGAGGCAAACATGTACCATAGCCGCGTCGCATTGCCGCAGGAGTAAATGACGTAAGTGACAAAAAATAAAATCTAGAATTGCAAGAAAACCAACAAAAGAAAAAAAATGCTTTTTCATTAATTTTGGTATCATAATTACCTACATAAATATGTAAAAAATACTTTAAATCTTTTCTAGAGTCGGAGAATGAACGATATTAGTGTTTTCGAAGAGCCGGTTTTGACAAATAATTGAATCGAGAAAAGTTTAACCAATTGCGGTTCTGACTTTCAATTATGTAATTTAAATCCTCAAGTAAATATTGCATAAATATGAAATCAGCACTATTTTTCGTTATTGAATACGACAGTTACTTAGCGGCTCAAGTTTTTTTACATATCGCCTTAAAATTGATATTTCAACGTGGTTCTTGTGATTTTAATAAATGATTGAATGTCGAATTTATATTTCACGTAATTTTAATGATACAAAAAGGATAGTAAAATTGTGCTAGCTTTTTTCTGTAAGCTAGTCATAATACGCTATAGAATCACGTACAATTTGAGGAAGCAATTCGTCGTCTGCACGACATTCCGGGGAGTAACGAAGTGCCATAAGTGCGGCAATCAACACCCATCGCAGACAGAAATAGATATAAGTAGGAATTTGCCTTTGTTTAGTATACCATTGATGCTCTATTTTTAGAGTTCGTACGGACATTAAAAAATAAAAACCGGCCAAGTGCAAGTCGGACTGGCGCACGAAGGGTCGCAATATCTATAACAACGGCAAATATCACGTTTGTTGTATGGGAGCCCCACTTAAATATTTGTTTAATTTTAATTAAATTATGCAGAGTGTTTTTTTAACTGTAACAGTACGGCAGCACCCATAACCAGAGGAGATACAGGTGCAGTTTCTTTAAAAAAAATCAGCTCGTTTTCGAAGAAAAACATTTTGGTATTAAAATTTTTTTGGTCGAGTGTGAGTAGCGCCTTAAAATAAATCAAGTTGGTAATTTTTTTTTGATGCCAATCGATGCAGTTCTATGTAAGCATCATTTTATTGTAAAGGATGAAAAAAATCTGAATAGCAGAAGTTAGTCAAATTTGATAAAATGTAATCTCATACAATAGGACAAACAAAATTCCTTCTACAAACATTTTATTAGATTCTAATTGCACATTAAAGAAGTATAAATACTGTAGCGATTAAGAAGTTTAGGAACTCCATACTCTCATGAGCAATTCAAAAACATTTCGTATTACAGAACAATTTTGAATTTCGAACATGGTTCTTGCACCTTTTGGACTTTTATATCAGTCATTGCATCATCTTATTTGTCCTATCATGGCATTGTCAAATACGCAAAAAGTAGACTTAATTGAAGCATACTTGTTGTTTGTACTTAAAAGTTGATTAATTTGCGAGTAACATATTTTATGTTACTCGCAAATTAATCAACTCCGTAAATTGTTTATTTGTAGTAAAATCGTAGAAAATGCGTTGTCGCTGAGCGAGCACATATCACCATATAAATCAAACAATTAGTACGTACACAACGTACAATTAGTACGTTATTTGGTTAGACATTAGCAAATACTTGAAACTTAACCTTCATCTAACTTCTGTTACATTGGCAGTAAACGTGATTTGCTTCCAAACTTACCACGTGCTTTTTAAACCCGAAGTTTGATTTAACAGCCTACGCGATAATTTGACTATTTCAATGACGTGTACTCTGGAATATTTTATTTATGTTTCGCTGTAGGTCTGTTACAATTTTTGGCACGGAACTCCAAAGTACCAATTGCTTCGTTTTGACTCCCTTCAGAGAAGAGCAATTAGTATAATCGGTGATCCCAAACTCGCCGACAGGCTGGAACGGCTGAGTCAACGCCGTGTTATCTGATTGCTCAGTGTATTCTACCGCCTGTATAATGGGGAATGTTCTGAGGAGCTATCTCATCTCATCCCGTCGCCGTCAACGAGATTTTAGCACCGCACTTCTCGAAAATGAAATAAAGCTCATCCACATTACATCGACAATTGGGTATCGCGCACCACATGCTTTACGCGATCTTTTCTACCCCATACTTGCAAGATGTGGAATGAGCTACCATCTGAGGTTTTCCCATTAGGCTACGACATGGCACGCTTCAAGGGAAATGTAAAGAGGTTTCTACAATGTAGGGAACGCATCGACAATACCTCGGGTGTTGCCAGTGTCAATAGGCGACGGTGACTGCTTACCATCAGGAGGGCCGTAAGTCTGTTTCTCCACAAATAACATAAAAAAAAGGTACAATGACGCTAAGTTACATCAATACAATGCAAAAAGTAAACAATACAATGTCTTAATTAATGGTTCCTTGTCACTAATATATGGTAGGTAATAGTTAATTGTACACCCTTGTATAATCCAAAAATAAAAACTGGTAACTTTTCATAAAATAACCAGTAATAAGAAGAAGACCTGGTTAGGCATGGATGAAAATTAATAGATAACCTAAGAACATTTTTAACAACAACAAAACATGTAATCTCGGAGTACGCCATTAAATGCTGAACCAATTTTTTTGTCTTATTATATTATTCTTTTGTGATGTATTTTGAATTCTAATTGTAATGTAACTAACTACTTAATATTGTTTTAGGGTTCCGCACCTTGTCCGTAGATCTAACTAATACCTGTAAACATTTGTTCCGCGTCGAGAATCGAACTCTGTCTCTGCCTGCTATTCGCCCACAGCACCATGGAGCTTGACAGTTTAGTATTTCCAATATTTTTGAGGCAAATCCAATTTACGTAAGAATAACGTGGTTATGGAAACGACCTCCAACTTGACGTTATTTGTCATTGTCAATATTATTACTTTAGTATCGACTGCTAAGTAAACTTAACCTTGCAGCGTTCAGTTGAACTTTACGTTAAGGTGCTAACCGAAGCCGATGACCTTGAGCGAATGGGCGTAGCTATTGTTTCGGCCCCGCATCTTCCGCCACACGCATCTAACTGACCAGAAAATAGGTGAGCGCGAGGCAGACGAGCACAACCCTCCCGTACGACAGTCAGCGGTACACTGCCGCCCGTCGCCCGCGCAACCACCTTCTACGGATACGCCCGCTGATTATTCGGAAAAATTTATAATAATTAATTTCCACGTGAAAGACCGTCAAAGCATAGCATCATATTTTAAACTTGAAGGTTAAGTTTTTAAGTCTTTTTAAGAATTACAAAATTTTACGTCGGTGAGAGTTTGAATCAAATTGAAAGTCGAAAACAGCTACAATTTGTAATTTTTTTTTTCATATAGTAAATAAACAGGTAGCATTTTTTTGTATAATCACTTTGCAGATAAAAGGTCAATGAATGACATATATTTTTTTGAGTACATAAAACTGATTTCTCCCTGATGAGAAAGCCTCTAAATAAGACCAATTAGCTACTATATTCGCCTTAAGGGGTTGAAAAGGGTTTGATGAATATTTAATCATCATTTTATAAGCCGAACGACGTCCACTGCTGAACATAGGCCTCCCCCAAATGTTTCCAGAACTACCGATATTGTGCGGCCAACGGCCGACTCAAACTCAAAATCAAATCAAATTTATTTATATCAGTAAACTTATTTTATATACATTTCATGGGTTTGGGACCCTCTTTTAAATATAAATTAGCTGTGTTAGAGGGTCTCACTCTTCTTAATTCTGTTATTCCGATTAAGTATACAATCCAAAAAAATATATCGATATTGATAAATAAATTTCAATATTGAACAATAAAAGAATTTAAGTTAAATAAAATTAAGTTAATGTAGCTTAAGTTAAATTATAGTTGACAAAAATTCAATTAATGTAGTCTTAGTAAGATTATTCCTGTTTAGGATAAGTTAAAGTAAGTTAAATTATATTAAATTTTGATTGTGCATTTATGTGTGTGTTCAGTGGGTGCTCCTGAGCAAAAGTCTGCTAAGAAGCATAAGTATTTCAGAAGTACCGAGGTGTGTGTGTGCATGTGTGTGAGTATCTGATGTGCGTGTGTGTGCATGTATTCGCGTGAGTGGGTGCTCCGGATCACCAGATCTCATAGGAGCATGGGTATTGTAGGAGCAACCAGGTGTGAATTGAAGATTGTGTGAAGTTGGTGTGTATGCGTATGTTACGAAACAATTTCCAGGAGTTTTTCCGCTTCCTCATAGCTTAGTGACAATAGCCAACTGCTCTTAACATCCTGTTAAGAGCGTGGGTCTCGGGTCGTGTTTTCAAGTGGGAGCTGTTCTTTGTGTGTGTGGCCTTTACTTGACTCTTTCTGCCCCAACGGCTATCAGTTATTGGAGATATGTGCCCCGCCAACTGTCCTTTGGGCTATGTCAGTGAATTTGGTTATATTTGTGTGATTGTGTGTTACTGTGATATGATGTGATACTGTGATGTGATGTAATTGTACTTGTATTCGCTGAAAACTGAATGAAAAACAGTTTTTTAGTTATATTTCACCAGAATATTACAGACTGGAATTAAGGAAAATTTGATTATAAGTTTAAAGCCTTCATTCCCGCAAGCCACAGGCATCTCGGCACTCATTACCGCTCACCTTAGAAAAAAGCCTTTTACTCGTTTAAGCAGGTCTTTAACTTGTTCAAGTGCTGAAACAAAGTAGCTGAAACTTCAGTTCCCTCTGAAGTTGAGGTTTCAGTTACCGAGGTGTTTTTCGAAAGTTTATTCGAATGTTATTCTCTGAATAAGAATTTTATTTCAGTTTGCAAAAATTGATGTTATACTTCTTTTCGCGCGTTAGGAGAAACAAATAGAGTGTATTTTCAGCATTTGACAGAAGTTGCGCACGTCGGCGTAACACACCATGAAGTTAGTTTTTCCGGTTTGAATGTGTTCATGTGACATATTGAACTATTTATTCACGCCAAGAAGTATAATTCTAAAACAGAATTCTGTTTTTGAATCAGAATTTCAAAGTTGCTGTATTCCATACAAGATCAAGGACCTTTTCACGTAATTTTTTGTTCAATTTTATTTCCGATTATATATGGATTAGCTGCCTACAAAAATCCATTTCGATATTTTGAAACGGAATTCCAACAGTATGTGACCGGCCATAATCGTGACAATTCAGTCGTTTTGGTAAGTATAACAGCTTATCAATAGTATCATATCAGCCTCCCAATAGTATCATATCAGCCTTCCAATAGTATCATGTCAGCCTTCCAATAGTAGTATTTCAGCATCCCAGTAGTATCATATCAGCCTTCCAATAGTATCATATCAGTCTCCCAATAGTAGTATTTCAGCTTTCCAATAGTATTATATCAACCTCCCAATAGTATCATATCAGCTTTCCAATAGTATCATATCAGAATTCCAATAGTATCATATTAGCCTTCCAATAGTATCATATCAGCCTTCCAATAGTAGTATTTCAGCATCCCAGTAGTATTATATCAGCCTTCCAATAGTATCATATCAGCCTTCCAATATTAGTATTTCAGCATCCCAGTAGTATCTTTTCAGCCTTCCAATAGTATCATATCAGCCTTCCAATAGTAGTATTTCAGCATCTCAGTAGTATCATATCAGCCTTCCAATAGTATCATATCAGCCTTTCAATATTAGTATTTCAGCATCCCAGTAGTATCATTTCAGCCTTCCAATAGTATCACATCAGCCTTCCAATAGTAGTATTTCAGCATCTCAGTAGTATCATATCAGCCTTCCAATAGTATCATATCAGTCTCCCAATAGTATTATTTCAGCTTTCCAATAGTGTTATATCAACCTCCCAATAGTATCATATCAGCATTCCAATAGTATCATATCAGTCTTCAAATAGTAGTATTTTAGCATCCCAGTAGTATCATATCAGCCTTCCAATAGTATCATATCAGCCTCCCAATAGTAGTATTTCAGCATCCCAGTGGTATCATATCAGCCTTCCAAAAGTATCATATCAACCTTTTAATAGTATAATATCAGCCTTCCAATAGTATTATATCAGCCTTCCAATAGTATCATATCAGCCTTCCAATAGTAGTATTTCAGCATCTCAGTAGTATCATATCAGCCTTCCAATAGTATCATATCAGCCTTCCAATATTAGTATTTCAGCATCCCAGTAGTATCATATCAGCCTTCCAATAGTATCATATCAGCCTTCCAATAGTAGTATTTCAGCATCTCAGTAGTATCATATTAGTCTCCCAATAGTAGTATTTCAGCTTTCCAATAGTATTATATCAACCTCCCAATAGTATCATATCAGCCTTCCAATAGTTTCATATCAGCCTCCCAATAGTATCGTATTAGCCTTTCAATAGTATCATATCAGCCTCCCAATAGTATCATATCAACCTCCCAAGGGTATTTATGGTTCAAAACTTGCGAGCCGATTTGACCCACATTCTTTTATTGATCTAAGATTTTGCATTCGAGTATTTGCCTTTAGCAAAGTTTATGTGAAGTTTATTAAGAAAAATACTAGATAGTTTATATTATCTACCTACGAGTAATAAATTGCTCAAATTGCCCGCCCGAACACATTACTCTCATAAAACAGGCCCAAATGCCAGACCCCATAAACGGCCACGTCCTAAAACCTCCGTAATAGCATGAATTCTTACAGTAATAAATGGTATATGAGTGTTTTGGAGTAAATCTTGATATATCCAATCAAAATGTTTTATTAGAAACCTAGGTTAATTCGTCGATCAATTTTCAAAAATGTTTATTCTTACAGGCTTTGCCTAGTGATATATCGTTAATTAGATTAAATCATGGGTTTATGTACGTAAATATCTAACTATTACTATTAGGTGAGCATGGAGTCTTCCTTTATAAGAAATATCTTTTCATCGCTTTTAAAGTTAACTTTGCGATAACAATCGGTAGGTAAGTAAATCTACCCAGTAATCTACCTAAATCTACCCGGTAGGTAAATAAGCTTTATACATACTCTGGAAGTTGGTCATTGTTAGCTGATGCGTAAATGCGATTTACGCCACTAGGGCCGTAAGTAAATATGAAAATAGAATGAGGCTCATTGCATTCATATTATAATACAAGTAACTTTTTAAACAAAAATATAACCGACTTAAACAAACTACTGAACTGATTTTGATGAAAGAAATTTCATGAGACCAATATGAAAGTAATATATCGGTTGATAAATGACGGAGTTCTGAGTTAATAAAAAACATAAAACCGAATTGCGTCCTTAAAACATTTGAGGGTAGCCATCGATTTTTTGGGATCCAATATTTAGATCCTGACTTGGTGCCAATGGGACCCCAGGAGAAGTATATTCTTTTAAACCAAAAATAATTTCTTGAATTAGTCCAGGCGTCTTCGAGTAATCGGGGAACATAGATAAAATAAAATAAAACAGATTCCGACGAATCGAGATTTTTTTTTTTTAATTCGGTTAAAAATTAAATACAACCTCCATGACAAATCCTTATTTCCATTTATAATAAAAGAGGCTACATTCATAAATCCTGAAATTAAATACAACTTCCATGACACATCCTAAAAATTAATGACTAATCCTTATTTCTTATAAATTAATGAGGTCATACTTTACTAATGAACAATTTAACAATAGATAACAGGACAGTTTTTTTTATATATCACTAAGTTGCAAACAAGCATACGACCCACCTGATGGTAAGCGGTTACCGTAGCCTATGGACGTTTGTAACACCAAAGGTATTAATCGCACGTTGTCGACCCTTTCAAAAATTCAAAACGCCCTTTTTCAAGAACCCCATACTGTAGTCCCTAGGGAAAACCTCGGCAGGGAGACCATTTCACAAGCAAAGTGTTCGCGGGAGGAAACTCCTCTGGAACCTCACGGTACGCGACCACATCGTCTGCAAGGTGTGTGGATGGATTCCCTGCCGATAGCGAGCGGTGCGGTAATAAAACGAACCTGCAGGCACCATATCAAACAACTCCTCAGAACACATCCCATTATACAAGCGGTAGAACACACACAGGGAGGCAAAATCTCTCCTGAGAGTTAAGGGCTCAATACCGCTTGTGAGATTGGGATCGTCAACAACTCTCACAGCTCGTCTTTGAATAGAGTCAAATGGTTCTAGTTGATATCCAGGTGCTCCTGCCCATACATGAAAGCAATACTCCATGTGGGGCCGGATTACTTTTTAGCAATAATCTGTTAAAAAGACTTTTTTAATTTCCTCGCATTCGTGATGAATAGTTATTTGTTACACAAGAGAGCAAAGTGGCTTTCTAACCGCGTGTTCGGGGAAAAAAACTCGGGTTTAAGCGACCAATAGCACCCTTGACTCATTAGGACATCATTACATATGGTGGGCTCTCGGGTATCGGGTGTAAATGATCGCTTACGCCCCTTGTTTAACAATGTCACAATAACAATGTGTACTTTGCGCAACCAATTCTATTAATACCAGCAGTCGGGCTAGGTATTAAGTTTTCATAGGGATTACCTGAACAGATTTTGTTTGACATTCTATTCCTGGCAGCATCCAAACATTGACAGGTGTCGACCGTCGAGCAAACATACTGCAGGTAGCTGGCGGACGGATTCTAGAGCATATTATTTTCATATTTTGCAATATTATCAGCCGTGGACTCTACTAAAGTTGCTTCTAGTATGTGGAAGTTGTAGAGCGGTATGCTACTTTTGCAGATGATCGCTTTTATTAATATCTATGATTTTTACTTTAAAAAAAATAGTGGCACTCCGGGAGTGCTGAAAGAAGTGATAACTTGATCAGACTACACTACAGATACAGAGGTGTCATGAACGGTAACAGTGTCGCGAGTTCTATGGTTTTTACCCATCTCAAAAAATTCCCAAAGCTCTTAAAGAAGTTTTCACTTCAAAAACTTTCGTGATTTATTTCAATCATTATTTTATTTAGTTTTATAAATTTATCGAATAAATTTTGGTAGATATTTCAAACAGCGTTATCTAGCCAAAAACTAAGCAGAGTTTGTACTATGGGAACCAGATAACTGATGTAATACTTTTATAATTTTTTTTTGTAAATACTTAATAATATATAGAAAAACATCCAAACCCGGAACAAATATTTGTAGATAATGCAAAAGTTTGTTCCGCGGCGGGAATCGAACTCTACCTCCTGCGTCTCAGCAGGCTATACGCCCACTGCGACACAGAGGTCGTAAAAGTTTGAAGAATCTTAATTTCTCACTAGCTGTTACTCGCGACTTCGTACGCGTTACACTACTAAATGTGTAGGTAACCTAGAAATAAAGCTAAACTCGTTGTTGCAACATGAGTGGACATCCCATTTTTATTCCCTGGGATCTGATGGGATAAAAAGTAGCCTATGTGTTAATCCAGGTATAATCTATGTACATACTAAACTTCATCAGAATCGTTTACGACGTCAAGATAAAGTAACACACAAAGAAATAAATATCCAAACTTTCGCCTTTATAATACTAGTGTGATTCATAAAAACTCTCACATACAATGAGAAATAATAATGAACTTAGTAACATTAAGTTTTGTTATTGATGATAGTCAAGCGCTTGACCACTACCTCACCTGATGGTAAGTAAAGGTGTGATCGAAGATGGAGCACGCTTGCCTAAAAATAACCTATTCACTCTGGACTTGAAGACTCCAAGATTATACTGGTATGGAAAAACATACGCCGGAAGTGAGTTCCACTCCTTATTTATTAATTAATTTATTTGTTTATTATCAGATTAAAAAAGCTGGTTACACATTGATTCTATGATGTCTTAAAACCTATACTAGGTTTATCCAGACACCAGGTTCTCGATAACGTGGGTTCTGGTCAAAAGTATGTAAATCTTAAAAATATTCATTCGATACAATATTTGATGGTGTTATCTAATGGCCTGCGAACGCACACATGCACGCTGATAACAGCCAACTCGTCAGGTGAGTGAACGAGTCGAAGCAGAACAATTGAATACCCAATGCGGTAGTGTGATTACCTTACTTGTGCTAACAAGAAAAGTTGAAGAAATCGTTTGGTACGGCAAGGTGGTATGCCGACTAGGTATGGGTGGTACTTCTCGGTACGTCTGCTTGTCCGGTGGTGGAAGAGGGAAGGAGGGATAAAGTCATGAAGATCTTGAGCACATTCACCAAAATGTATTTTGTAAAAAACTGAAAGTCTGGCTACTCGGCGCCTGTGCTCTAGACCTTGTAAATTGGCTTCCACTAGTGAGTATCAATGTAGAATAAATATGTATGTTTAATATCATTATTATTGACGGTCGTAACACCGACATGTAATAACGGTACGAGATAAATCCCGTATAAATACATAATAATGAATGTATATGTTGATATTTTTATACGACCTGGGGGCTTAGCTAAACAGCATTCGCTTCGAATCGATTCGATTTCTACATAGGTTTGTTGTCGATATATCACGTGATATTTCCATAGCATGTGTCAATTCCATACATTTTCGAACTTATCGACTAGCGTCATCGCTAATCGAATGTAACTTGGCTCAGCCCTCTGGATATATGGTACAAGCATATAACCCACCTGATGTTAAGTGGTAACCATCACCTTTATCAAAGTCGTAATCACATAGCTCGTAAATCACGTACCTTAGAAATGTGTCCTGCGATGCACTACCCTGCTTTTATCAACTTAAGGCATAAAACGTGAAGCTAATTTCACCGGCAACCATACCCTTCAATACAGCAATGCTGCTTGGCAGCAGAGGCATGAGTGAGCAAGAGGTACACACGGCTACACATCAAGCTATAAATTTCCAGTATGACCTCTCATTCTACGAAAAGCCTACACAATGCGAGGTCAGCTTATACTAGAATTGTATAGCTTGATGTGTAGCTGTGTGTACGCATGCGAATTTACGATTAAAAACGCCACTCGTCCATCCATTGACCCAGAACTAGATTGAAGAACACAATTAGGTATCGACGTCAACACGACCGTCCCGAGTCCACTCCTCAGACAATTAGGTACTAGCACTTTACCTTGCTTTATTAACTCATTGTACGTATTGGCACTTTTACGATCGAACATCTTATTGGCTGTTCTAATGTAAGTCCTTGTGATGGAATTTTTATGTAGCTCTGTATTTTATTTAACCTCTGTATATAAATAGAAAACTTTTTTAGGCGCGTTGGGCATTTTGTAGATGGGAAAAAACCATTGACCTCGCGACACTGTTACCGTTACCGACATCTCTGTATATGAAGGGAAAACTTCTTTAGGCGCGTTGGGCATCTTTTGAGAAAGAAAAAAACCATTGACCTCGCGACACTGTTACCGTTACCGATATCTCTGTATATGAAGTGAAAACTTCTTTAGGCGCGTTGGTCATTTTTCGAGATGGAAAAAAACCATTGACCTCGCGACACTGTTACCGTTACCGTTACCGTCATCTCTGTATATGAAGTGAAAACTTCTTTAGGCGCGTTGGTCATTTTTCGAGATGGGAAGAAACCATTGAACTCGCGACACTGTTACCGTTACCGTTACCGTCATCTCTGTATATGAAGTGAAAACTTCTTTAGGCGCGTTGGTCATTTTTCGAGATGGGAAGAAACCATTGAACTCGCGACACTGTTACCGTTACCGTTACCGACATCTCTGTATATGAAGTGAAAATTTCTTTAGGCGCGTTGGGCATTTTGGAGATGGGAAAAAACCATTGAACTCGCGACATTGGTACCGTTACCGTTACCGACACCTCAGTATATGAAGTGAAAACTTCTTTAGGCGCGTTGGGCATTTTTCGAGATGGGAAAAAACCACTGAACTCGCAACACTATTACCGTTACCGACACCTCTGTATATAAGTATCTCGTAATTGTTCAAGTTTTCACTACGGTCGGCACTCCCGGGGTGCCATTTTTTTAAATCTTGAAAATCATTCCGTCACCCGGCGCTGAAGAAGTTTATAGACGATATGCATCGGAGATCATTTAATATCAGAAGGCCCATCAGCGTGTGTGTCCACTTGATTAATCACAACGTTTAACAAGTAGATCGCTTAAAATGCGTGAAGTTACTTTGAAAAAGTGTCAAGTTGGTGACTTATCTCTTATATTAGCACTGGTAAATGCGTCACAGTTCTATACTAACGAATGTTTCAGTGTTTATTATATACCTATCAATGTTCTATACAAACTCGTAAGCGGTAGGCTGACAATCACCCTAATTTTATATGTTTGGATGTGTCTTTATTTATTTATTTATTCGTTTGTTTGTTACTCAATCACGTCTTAACGGCTGAACTGATTTCAACATAATTTAGTATGTACGTAGAATATTACCTGGATTAATACATAGGCTACTTCTTATTTCATAAATCTGGTCACACAGGATACAAATGGAGTGTCAAGTCATGATGCAACATCGAGTTTAGCTTTATTTCTAGGTTACCTACACATTTAGTAGTATTACGCGTACAAAGTCACGGGCAACAGCTAGTATCTATATAATTTAACCGTCGTTAATTGACGAGAAGTCATTTACTTACATGAAGTGTCGCGACACTTTGACAAGATATAGTTTTCACCCCGAAGTTCCCACGGGAACGAAGGTAGATAAGAATAAGGCAGACATATTTTTGAGTAGATACAACGAACTGTAAGATACCGTAAGACGGCCCTCCACTAGGTGTAAAAAAGAACACACTAAAGGTTACTAGGAGCCAATGGGTTGCAGACCGCACGAGATCGGGTTCTCAGGAAATATATTACGTGTTTTGGTATCTACGACATTTAATGAAAACACAGGTAAGGATAATGGTTAATATTGTTGTGAAATAGGTTCTTTTTAAATTCATTGCCATAGAAAATTATACATTTTTAAACTTAGTCTTCATGTCCTAAATCATCAATGAAATAGATTGTATAAAATAGGTAAAAAAATCATATACATTCATCATGTAAGTAGGTACTAATTATTAATAAATAAGCCGTTTATTCAGATTCTACAATTTCTGAAACTTAGGTACATTGGTAATTGTTCATTGATATCATCTGTGTGCCCTTTGGCATAAGCCTCCACCAATTCATTCCATTTCTCTCTACAATTTATTGGGTTCGATTCCCTCCGCGGAACAAATGTTTGCATGATCTACTGATATTTGTTCCGGGTCTGGTTGTTCCTCTATTTATTATAAGTATGTATTTACAAAAAAAAGTATATAAGTATTCTATCAGTTATCTGGTTCCCATAATACAAGATCTGCTTAGTTTGGGGCTAGATAGCGCTGTGTGAAATGTCCAGAAATATATATATATATATATATATATATTTGTTATTGTTTTTGTCCATTTGCCTCCCGTATTTTCAATGTCGTCTTTTCAAAGTTTCTATTGTCTTCCTCTACTTCTTTTCCCATTTCATGGGTACCAAACTGTAACTCTCCTACTCCACTTGTCGACACCTTTTTATGTGTGTCCTGCCCATCTCCATTTAAGTGATTTTATTTTAGATACCACGTCAGTCACTTTGGTCTCGCTCCGTATGTCTGCGTTCCGCTTTCGGTCTTTCCCCCTGACTCCCAACATGCTTCTCTCCATCGCGATTGGCAGACCGAAAGCTTACGAAAGTGTGTGTTCATGAGGGCCCAAGTTTGACATCCGTATGTACGTCTATACTTACATACGGATGTACAGTAGGTACTAGATAACTGTTAAACTGACTAAGCGGCATCGTCGCAAAGGCGCTGCCGATTTACGATTTAGATTGTCTATTGGAGATCTTTCGATTAATGGATAAATATTATGTCGATTGTCGCTAAATATATATGTATTTATTATTAATTATTTGTTTCTTAAATAAGTCTAAGTATGTATCTATAGATTATTATGAGTGGTTATTATTTAGATTCATGTAACTTTCAGTTATGTAAGTTTTATATTTTATTTTTTAGTTTTTATATAATTAGTATTAGTATGTATGTACATGTAGTATGTTAGGTACACCATTACACCCCAGGTAATGTCTACACAGTCCATTCCATCCAAAGGTTGTCTGGTAGAGATCGCTAATTAGCGATAAGACCGCCAATTGTATCCATAGATTTACGTAGTTGTTTTTTATATGTATTTGATTCGTGGTGTGCAATAAAGTATTATCTAATCTATCTAATCTAATCTATTAAAGCTACCGCTTTTAAACCCACATCTACAATTAGTTAATACGATCCGGATATGTTTTAAATTAATGTCGTACATAACAGTATAACATAACGGTATAGGTAGTTTATGTAGGTTTATAAACATAGATACACCGCCGTCTTTTTGATTTTGTTTTGTCCTGTCCATCCGAAGGTTGTCTGATAAGACCGCTCATTGTACTTTCTTTTATTTTGTGTATTTCTTTGTATTTTTAATTTTGTTGGTGTGCAATAAAGAGTATTCTATTCTATAACATAACAGGTTGTATAGTTTTACAATATGACTACGGATGTTATGTCGTCATTATTAAGTTTAAGATCTGGAGCAGTTGAGCTACTTATAGATAGTTTTCTACTGTCTATATACGATTCAGCTGTTCCTTCTGTGTTTATTAGTCTTCTAAATAGTTGTAAATTGTAATTTATGTATATTATAATATCGATTTAAACTTATATCAGTCTTACTTAGAAAACTTTCGTGATTGATTTAAATCATTATTATAAATACAATTATTATAAATAGAGGATGGGTTCTACCGCCGGCCTGGAGGCCATGTCTTCATGATGCAAGTGACAGAAGAGTGAGTGAACCTGGTAGAGACATAGTTAGTGTTGTGTGTTTGCCTGTACCAAGAACTACAGAAGAGAGCAGCAGCGATGATAATGATGATGACACAGCGGGTCAACGCACTGTGCTTTCGTTGACCCAATCCCCACCATCCCGCCCGTCCACTCGCGCGCAGAGAGCAGCGGCGCGCAGTGCGAGGCGAGACGTTATTCGGAGCGGATCGCACTCACCCTGATGAAGGTTCACGAATTGAACCGAAACATTGTCGGTCGAAACACCGATAAGACGTTACGTGATAAATCCCGTATTTATAATAATGATTATATCAGTCTGTCCAATTTATGATCAATGAGCCTGAAAATTTCTGAATTTTCCAAAATGTATTTTAATTAATCCAGTACTCAAGTAATTATGGGAATCGATTAATCCGATATGAATGTTAAATATTTGAAAACTAATACATTAATAATGAAACATTACACTAATTAATCCATTATAATGATCTTATTATATTAAGTAATAAACCGATTGGAATGATTAATTTAAATGCAAATGATGTAGGTATTTTACTAATCTCGTTTGGGAATGAATTGAAAACAGTGTAATTAATTAAACTTTCATGCCATATATATTTTGTTTCAGTATAGGAATAACCTGTAGACGTTATGTCTGCACATCGGTAGGAATAGAAACGGCAGATTTCTAAATCTCTCACTATTTAAATAATATGAATAAAACGTTTAGTTTTCACTCACAACAGGCTTAAATATTAGCAGTTTTTTCGAGAACAGTATACCTAGCAAGCCCTTATAACCATGCAAAAACCAACGCTCTCCTATTTCCCCTGGCTTAGAGATTACTCGCGTTCCCTTGGACCTAGGAGGTAAAGGCAGGAAGGACCACGTGTCTGATTGGTATACGAAGATATATATTAAAAAATAAAAAAAATCTCTTTCCTTTTCCACTCCCCCTTTTGGAATTTTTCTCGCAACATCTTGCGTAACATGAAGTCCCTAATGTGCCTCTTAAATTTGATTGAAATCCATCTATAAATATCGCTACTGCAAACTTCCCCTCTTTTCTTCCCTATTTTCCCTCTAATCAAAAATCAGGATCGAAAAAAAAATTAAATAGATCAAGGAACTTGTGTGCCAATTTTCATCAAAATCGGTTGAAAAATGCGACCTGTAGGCGAGAACAGACAGACGGACAAAATCATTTTTTGGCCGATCTCGAAACTGAGCCGCTTCGACAACTCGTTCATTTATGGTATTTGCAAAATATTTGCCTAGTAAAAAAAATTTTCAATTCTAAATTTATCTAAGATTACTTAAATGTAAGATACAGTGTGTGGTGTATTAAGTATATAACTCTCTACCTGCGTGTCATGGGAGACATCGTGCCTATTGTGTTTTATTTTATTGTAAATACCGGGCAGGATACGGTAAAGGAAGAGTTGAAGAATGTAAACAAAGCAATGGAATTTGTGAACAGTCAATTTGAAGACGTTATGACAGTACATAGCGACATTCAATCTGAGATGAAAGTTCTTCAGGAGCGCGATATTAAAATTCAGGCTACGATCCAGAATTTAGATTCAAGAATCAACCACTTGGAGCAGAACGCACGTTGCAAAAATATCGAAATCCTGTGTCTCCCAGAGAAAAAGACTGAAAATCTGACAACACTCGTGATGGAGCTCAGTAGCGTCATAGGATGTGACATTAAAGATGATAACATACTGCGTATCACGAGAACGGCCAAACTGAATCCAGAAGGAGCACGCCCACGCTCGATTGTGTCGTTGAGTTCAATACTCCATACGTACGTGATAGCTTCTTAGCTTCAACAATCAAGGTCAATAAGATAAACCCTAGTGACAAGCTTAACAGCTCCCACCTAGGGTTCACCGGTCCAAAAACCGCGGTATACGTCATGGAGCACTTGTCTCCTCAAAACAAGGCCCTGCATGCAGCGGCTAGACAAGCCGCGAAGGAAAAAGCTTACAAATTCGTGTGGGTTCGAAGTGGGCGTATTTTTATGAGAAAAAGTGAAGACTCAGGGTATATTCTTGTAAGAGACGCGAGTACCTTGGCTAACTTAAAGTAATCTTGCTAACTGGTGCACGTAACGGATTAACTCACCGTTACAATGGATTCCTTAAGTATTTATTACCAAAATACTCGTGGGCTCAGAACTAAAACACATATTTTCTTTCGTAACCTAACACGTAATAATTATGATATCATTATAATAACAGAGACCTGGCTAAATGATAGCGTTTTTTATAATGAATTGTTTGACCAACGGTACGTTGTATTTAGGAGAGACAGATATACTTCTGGATTCGATAGTAAAAAGGAGGGAGGCGGGGTGCTGATTGCGGTCTCAAAGTGGTTGTCTTCTGAGCGTATGATTAACTGGGAGAGCATGTATGAGGATTTATGGGTATTAGTACAAGTTCCATCCGCAGGCTCGTATATTCAACTAGCACTAGGGACTATTTACCTGCCTCCTCCGGTTAAAATAAAACTTTTGGAACCCTTTATTGATCACTGTAACTCAGTTTTGGAAAATCATGATGGTCCTACTTGCTTGGTTGGTGATTTTAATTTAAGTAACATAAATTGGACTTTAGTAAACAGTAATTATTTAAATTATCATACCACACCATTAAATCAGATATTGATTGACTTTAGTAGCGTTTCTAACCTTAGACAATGTAATCACATATTAAATAATAGGCGTAAGATGCTCGACCTTGTATTTGTAGACTTGCCAAGATGCAGTGTATCTTTGTCTATAGATCCCTTATGCCCCATTGACCCACCACACCCTCCCCTTAATATTGATCTTTTTTTAAAAAATGACAGTAGTCTCCAAACAAATCCAGACATTCTCAAAGTAAACTACTACAAAGGGAACTACGATGCCATTAACAAAAGCCTTTCTGAAATTGACTGGGATACATACTTCACAGAGTGTAAGGATGTAAATTGCGCTGTTGATCAATTTTACAGTACTATTCGAAATCTAATAAATAAACATATAACATTTTCTAAGCACTATAAGAAAAAATATCCTCCGTGGTTCGATAAATCGATTATCAAGTTGCTGCGCGAAAGATATACCATACGATGTAGACTCAAAAAATATAAAAATCCAATGGATGAGTTAGAATATAATCTTCTAAGTAAGCGATGTGACAAACTAACAACTATTCGCTACAACAGTTATATCGAAGAAATTGAACTAAAAATTAGCAGAAACCCTAAGTACTTTTGGTCACATATTAAATCTAAGAGAGGTTCAACTAATACTTACCCTAGTATTATGAATGACGGACAGACTACCAAAAGAGATGGCCCGGACATTTGCAATTTATTTGCAACCACGTTTTCTAAAATATATATTACCGATGATCAATCTACCAATACTAATGTGAGCAATCATCCAGCTACATCTTTTTTGGAAGCTATTGCACAAGGAAGTTCTTATTTTTCAAATTTTTTTATTTGAATGGACATGATATCAAGCAGATTAAAAAATATTGATACTACAAAAGGCGCAGGTTCAGATGGAATCTCACCTATTTTTGTCAAGAACTGTTCCAAAAACTTAACAATACCTCTCCACTGTATCTTTAATGAATCGTTGCGTTGTGGATTTTTTCCTCGTGAATGGAAACTTGCCAAAGTCGTACCTATATATAAATCAGGTGACAAAAACTCAGTTACGAATTACAAACCCATATCTATATTGTCAACACTGGGAAAAATCTTCAAATCAATTGTCTGCCCACTGATTAACAGTCACTTCCAGCAATATGTTACAGATCATCAACACGGCTTTGTAAAGAATAGATCGACTGCAACTAACCTAGTGACCTTTGTCGAGGGCCTTGCAGAAGCTCTTGATAAACACCAAGAAGTTGATGTAATTTATACTGACTTCAGTAAGGCCTTCGATAGATTTTCACATTCTCTGCTTATACAAAAGCTTGCATCATATGGTTTCAGCGGTAACTTCATTCATTGGATCAAATCCTATCTAAGCGACCGTTTCTTCTTTGTCGTAGTAAACGGATTTCAGTAGGATAAGTTTAGTATAGGCTCTGGAGTATCTCAGGGATCTCACCTAGGGCCCATTTTGTTTAATATATTTATAAATGACATCCCTAATTGCTTTCACTCTTCTTTACCGTTTTTATTTGCAGACGACCTAAAAATTTCACGTAAAATCAACTCTAACACAGATATATCCCTGTTACAAACTGACCTGGATAGGCTATACGAATGGTGTTGCGCAAACAAAATGAACCTTAACACTGACAAATGCTTCTTCACTAAATTTACACGAAGGCACAATGTCTTTAAATCCAACTATAACATAGGTGGTAAATCATTACAAGAATTGGATAGTAAAAAAGACCTAGGGGTAACTTTAGATAATAAATTGACATATATCCCCCATATTGAAGACATTAATAAGAGAGCATCTAAAATGTTAGGGTTCGTCGTAAGAAACAGTAAACTTTTTAGAAAACCCCGTACCAAAATACTTTTATACAACACTTTGGTCCGAAGCATACTGGAATACTGTCCTGTTGTGTGGAAACCCCACTATGCAACTCATATACTGAGTATCGAGCGGATTCAAAAACGTTTTCTGTGGCATCGTGCATACGCTGCAAATATTGCAAAAAAAAAAGTATCCTATGCAGAGAGGCTAAAGTATTTTAAAATATCGTCCCTGGAAAAACGTAGAACGCAGCTAGACCTCACATTTCTATATAAAATTTTGAATTCACAAACAGATTCTCCTCAACTACTGCAAATGTTTGACTTTAGAGCTCCACGCAGAACGCCTCGCCAACCAATTGCACCACTTGTCCCTCCGCTCCGCACTACAGTCCTTGGTAGCAACTCCCCAATCCCCAGGCTTTGCAAAGCCTTGAATAACTGCAAGGACATTGATGTTTTTTCTGTAGATTTAAATAAGTTCCGTCGTTACTTAGATGAGAACTTACACAATTAAAATCAGATTACAATGTTTAGTTTAATTGTTTATGTACTGATTATTATGTACTAATTTATTACCTAGTTTATGTCTTAGTTCTATTTTATAGTATAGTTATTCTTAGGTTTATTTTCATTTGCATGCAGTGTTGACCTGTAATTGATTGTGCAATCAGCTCTAATATGTAATGTAAAATATTAATTGAATGTATCGTTGTAACTATCGTTGGTTGATCTAAATAAATAAAATAAAATGAGATACAGCCTGGTGACAGACGGACAGACAGACAGCGGAGTCTTAGTAATTGGGTACCGTTTTACCATTTGGGTACGGAACCATAAAAAAGAGCTCTCATTATTCAGTAGTTTTATTATAGCATTATATTTTTGACATGCGAATGTAATATAATGAAATGGTGAATAATTAAACAAAAACCTAAACTTTTTAAATTATTTTTAGTAAATGTTAATCCCATGTATCACATATCATTGCACTTATGATAGACAAGCTTAATATTACAGATTAAACCGGGTATTTATCGAGTACTTATGTATCTTTTTTATATGGTATCCCGGCATTTCGGCTGCGTTACAACAGCGGTGGTCACGAGTGGACTCTGGATAAATACCCGTTTGAATGAGTAATAATGTAAAATGATCGCGAAAGTTTGAAAAATACTAAGCTTGTACACGATTATCATCTGTTAAAAAGAGATCATTAAAATTTAATAAAAACCGTTACATAATTATTGATTAAAACAGGTATTTATCGCGTATGTACCTTTTTTATTTGTTATCCCGACGTTTCGGCTGTGATGCAACAGTCATGGTCTCGGGCTGACTGGAGTACTTGGAGCTACCGTCGGGAAGTATGGGTAGCTGCAGCATCTACCCTCACTTGCTCTTCAGAATTAGAAATGACCTCGTTCATATTATGACACACTACACTAACTGTCTCTACGCACTAAGTCGACCGATTACGACGCGCACACCTAGCAATCACCGGGTTCCAAGACGCTGAGAGTCTATAGCCATCTCTCAGCGTCTTGGAGAGTCTATTTGAGTATTTGAAAGTCTATAGCCATCTTCCCGATTGAAGTTTAAATCGGGAAGATGGCTATAGACTCTCAGCGTCTTGGAACCCGGTGATTACTAGGTGTGCGCGTCGAAATCGGTCGACTCAGTGCGTAGAGACGGTTAGTGTAGTGTGTCGTAATATGAACGAGGACATTTCTAATTCTGAAGACCAAGTGAGGGTAGATGCTGCAGCTACCCACACTTCCCGACGGTAGCTCCAAGTACTCCAGTCAGCCCGAGACCATGACTGTTGCAACACAGCCGAAACGTCGGGATAACAAATAAAAAAGGTACATACGCGATAAATATCCGTTTTAATCAATAATTATGTACAGTGATTGCGAAAGTTTGAAAAATACTAAAAACCGGTACGTTCTTGATACATGCAGCTAAGGTATGGAACACTTTGGCGTCGTCTGTTTTTCCTAAAGAATACAACCCAGGCCTCTTTAAGGAAAAAGTAAATAGGTTTCCTCTAGATCTTCGTGCTTCATCTTAGATCACATCAATACTTACCGTCAGGTGAGATTGTGATCAAACGAAGATCTTTATAGTTAAAAAAAAAACAATCTCACATAAAACACTCCTAAGAGTTTTGGGGGTCATCATCTGACTGACCAATCACAATCTTAGATGTCATTAGACCCCGCTTAAAGTTCACTCAATGGGATAATGAAATCCGGGTCTTTAGAAAGCCTCAGATCCAATTATACTAACTGCTGTCGTAGATTATGAAATAGTCTATGAATGGAAGGTTTTTGTTAGGTGGGATGAAGTAGGAAGATTAGGGAGGAATTTCTGTTGAAATTTTCATCCAACTCTATCGATCCCATTTCTGGGCGGCGAGTTTGACCAATCAGGAAAAGGACAAGTCTTGAGAAATAAATAATAAATTTTACTTAGAAAACTTTCGTGATTTTTTTCAATCATAATTATAAATACGAAATTTATCGTTTTATCGGTCTCACCCTGATGAAGGTTCACGAATTGAACCGAAACATTGTCGGTCGAATCACCGATAAAACAGTACGAGATATATCCCCTATTTATAGTTATGATTAATTAATAAATTGGCATATTTTACGGTGCCTAAGACCAGTTTGTAAGGTTCCATAGTCGACCTAGGAACCCTGAGTATAGCTTCGCCATATCCATTCTGTCTATCTGTTCATCTCTAAATTAACAGCCGGTTTACTCGTAGACTATTAGTGATGTAAAGATGCTGGGCAAAGGCCTCCCCTGGCAAAGTGGTAGGTTGAGACGGAGATGGAGATCCTGGATTCCTGGAGGACTGGGCAGATTTGGCACGGGATCGAGATGACAGGAAGGAAATTATAAAATATAAACAAAAAATCTTGTGTTTTACCTCTCTTTGAATTATGTACTTTTCTCGTATGGGGTGTCGTTTGATTGTCCTTTTATAATTGTATAAAGTTATATCAACACTTTTTCACACATGAGACCGTTTATGAAAGCTATAGACCAAGATGGGCTTTTAAAAAAATATTAACACTTAATGGTAGCCATATGAAGAATAATTAAAACTCAGTAGGCTCTACTAGTTACGAGTAGTAGACGACAAACTGTGTGTGGTCCGCAGTTAATTAGTTATATTTTTAAATAAAAAACACAAATAATCTTTGCCCCTAGGGCAAGAATTTTATTACGTGTGCTGTTAACAACCTACGGGCTGGCCAGTGACCACTCAATTTAACTTGAAGCATTCACTTGAAAGGCAGATCTTGAAACACCTGGGACTGAATTGTGGTTTTAGTCTCTCTGACGTGAATCTTCTTGACACAGCCGGTCTCTGAATAAGTTTTTATATTACATTACTGAGTCAAAGTCAAAGTCAAAATATTTTATTCATTAAAATCACGAGGATCACTTTGAAACGTCAAATTTACTGCCTGTTCCTTCGCGACGAAGCCAGGAAAGAAAGGCAAGAAACAAAGCTGGTTGTTTTTTCAATGATCCTTTTAGAATACTTACATAACAATACAGGAAATAAGTTACGTCTAAATTGTAACATTTTGAGTTGGAGCAAATTTGAGAGTTTGAGTTGACGATTTTTTATCCTAAACGATATTATATCAAGCATGACATACACAATACAAAAGCGACTGTAGCTAATACTTCCATACAAAAATAAAGGTACAATGGGTGGTTTTAAAAACAATATAAAACCAGACACCGCGCCTTCATAAGTACTGTGAATGTGTGTATTCTAAGGAACAATGACGGCACAATCTGTTAGCCGTGCAATATGCAGCTATGCCATTGGCTGCCGATTAGCACACGTATTGCACATGTGTGCATGAAGTTATTGCATTTACTAGCGGCCCGGCATACTTTGGGTGCTTTACTTTGACGTTAGTGATGCTCCGTTCATCGCCTTTTTATATGAATCTGTGGTTACGTCTATGCATGAGGTAATACAAAAAATCCTTCTATGTAAAAAGACATAAAAACTGACTAAATAGGTGAGTTTTCATAATTTTACCCATCAAAATAACAAAGTTATACAAAGACTACTCTCATATTTTTTCGAGAATAGGAAACAAACTAGTTTCCCTTTAGAGGCCATTAAGTTAATAATAGACGGCGGGAAGGTAGAATTTATTTCTCTGAATAAAACATTCGCGTGGTTTTATGCTATTTTATGAGGTACCCACATATTCAAGTCATATTAAATAGCAAAATTTTTACTCTAAATGTCTATGTCCATTTTGTATGATATTTTAGAGTATATAGGTCCCGAATGTGGTATGTCAATAAAAACAATACTTTCTTTCTGCGCAGTTGGATAAAATTTAGCCTATGTCTCATTCTCAGGCATAATTTATCTGTATACCAAAATTCATCGAAATACGTCACGCCAGTTTGTCGTGAAACGTAACAAAAAGACATAGAGAGAGACAGAACTACTTTCGAATTTATAATAATTGGTATGGATTATTTTAGTATATTTTATTATTCAAGTATACTTTTTATAGCGTTTGAAAATAATAAATATATATGAGTAGGGTATATTTTTTCAATGGGTCAACAGGGAAATCCTAAAAGAACCATCGTTACTTTATCGATCATTGGGTTATCAACTTTTAATTGTGGATCTGCAGGTTAGATTGTCTCTATTGCCTTGTCTTTAACTCCGGGTCGTTGGGTCGCCTTGTTGGCTACGTCTTGGCATATCCATCATCCATCATACTCGGAGTAGGGCACCTCCAGAATTTCTTGAGGCACCAGGATCTTCGACTGTCAGCTGGCCGCGCGTGTAGTGGAGCAATGGCATTGAGGTGAACGTAATGACAGATATCAGCGCAATTTTATATGCGGCGCAATACCGTAACGACCTACGGTGCTGAGACGTGGACGCTCACGGTAGGACTAGTCCACCAATTTAAAGTTGCGCAGCGAGCTATGGAACGGGCTATGCTTGGAGTTTATCTGAAGGATAAAATCCGTAATGAGGTTATCCGACAGAGAACCAAAACTACCGACATACTCGTAGCTCAACGGATTAGCAAACTAAAGTTGCAGTGGACTGGCCATATATGCCGGAGAACCGACAACCGTTGGGGTAAACGAGTTCTGGAGTGGAGACCGCGTCTCGGAAAACGTAGTGTGAGGCGTCCCCCGGCTAGGTGGAGCGATGACATAAGAAAGGTGGCGGACAGAAATTGGAGGAGAAGAGCCGAAGACCGGGCTCAGTGGCGCGTATTGGGAGAGGCCTATATTCAGCAGTGGACTAATATGGGCTGATGATGATGATGATGCAATACCGTCACCACAAAATCTTCAATGCTGGAAATCTGCACATTGTGTGAGATGTAGCGCTCCATTTTTTGTTGGGCCTGTAGTCGCCTCTTGTTGGTAGGTGGCGTAAGTAATCTGTGAAAGGATGTACGTTGTTACTTGCCATTGAACAGTCACTGACATCACATGACTTGAGAATGTGTCAAGCTGCGATGATTGGCTACCCAAAGCCGTGGGCAAAACAATGCCGATAAACAATTAAGACTATTTTTTCCCTAACTCGTTGATTTCTAAGACTCTTTAAGTAGACTAGTACAACATTAGTCTACAGAATAATGTCTACAAAAATCAAAAGTAACGAAGCGATACAATCTGTAGGAACCAATTAATACGGACCATTAGAGCGTTAACCGAAACAACATATTTAGGCTTGGTAGGCCCGATAATAGAATCTCTGCTCGTAAACAAGCAAGTGATTGACGAAAATGGATTGTTTTAGCTACATTATTTAATTATAATAATTATTTATGTGACACGATACAAAAAAAATATCACAAAAGATACCTACACCTATAAGTACTTCTTGACCTAAGCTATAGCTAAGTTTATACGTAATAGCTAAAAGTTTTTAAACCGCCTTTGATTCTTTAGCACAAGAAACGTGCAAAAAGTGCATAATAGTATATTATGATACAAGTGAGCTAAGTTGCTCATTATACATGAGCAACTTATTAACAGGGGTACAGCCTGAGCCGTAGGCGAGGGCGTAAATCATCCGAGTGTCTAGTGTGCAAGTCGTTCACGAGTTTCATACGCACTTTTTAACACACTTGCGAGGAAAAAAACCTTCTGTACTTCGGTCTCCTGTACTAAAACATGGCATTTACAATTATTTACCACACAGCAACAAATGCGATACAAACAAAAAATGGGAAATGGCGCGCAAGTTTTTTTTATCACGCGCCAAATGTAAGGTGATTGATTACATATCCATACGGCCTACTTCATAATTATAATTTTAGTGATAAAATGCAAATATTTTATAACAAATTAATGTGAATTATAAATAATTTGATAATAAAAAATGTTTATTCTTTTTAATTAGGGATACATTTATTTATTCCATAATGTAAATGGATTTTCAGCGGCATAAAACCTCTTTGTTGTTACAAAAAAAAAAAACTCTATTTCCGGTTAAATTGAAAATGCTCTGTTTACTCGCACATAATTTGCAGTTAGGTACTAAATTAACTTTGTAGGGATAATTCTATTATTCACTAGTGTGTAATATTATTATGCACGTGTGTTATAGTTCGGTTTATAGCCCTAAGAACCATGTAATAAGGCTCACTTTACGAGCAAGTGTGTTAAAATATATAGGTGTGGTATTATGAAACTCTTCTTTTTGACATCTTGCAAAAGTGACAATGTTAATCAACAGTAAAGGTTTAATAATCATTTATTCTCAAAAAGATAACAATTATCAAGTATTACCCGTGCGCGATAAGTTGGGACCTGAGCGCGGTGACGTCATATTGGCGTGTTTGTACCGCCCGCAAAAAAGCGAACATAACAAGCAGCCGCTCGCGGCTTCGTCTTTGTATTTTGTAACCTAATTTATTATGTTACTCAGGGACGCTGCTTTTTATCTAATATTTTTTACACTATTTGAATAAAATAAAAATACAATGTTTAAGTTTATACATTTATTTTATCTATTATTTACAATATCTCATCTTCGTCACCACTTAGTGGATTTATGCCTTCTAGAGGTTGTTCTTCGTTCTCAGTCTCACTATAATCACTTGACGAAGTAAAAAGTAAAAAATAGTGATGCGAACGGTACAATACGGGCGCCATCGGGGAAGTGAAGGGGAAGCGGTCGGGGGAGTCGCATTCTTAGCAGGTCCCAAGTTATCGCGCACGAGTAATACATGTGAATCAGTACACATAGAAAAGTTATTGTAATTCGTTCGCGTTAGGAGTCAGGTAGGTACTCAATTAACGCATTCAGGTAGATCGTTCTTTAGTTATATAATGACTTTACTTAGTAAACGTTAGGTATATGTTGGGCGAGGTTAGTTTTAAATGCGTAAAATGAGCTTACAGCTTTCAACATATCTGCCGTAAAATGTCCAGTCCTGAACATAGGCCTCCCCATAGATTTAGATCGACTAATATCGAGCGGCATGAGTCTTACGACTCCTAGTAATCTAGGATCATTATGTGAAGGGTTGTAAGCTAGTAAAGCTTACAACCCTTCACGTAATTATCCCAGCAAATGTGACACCATCATTTGTAATATGAATCATGAGTGAGTATATGTAGTACATTCTACATGCCTAATACCGGTATATTATTTTACCTGGCTAATACCATTTCGTGACAACACGTTTTTCGATACAATATTTACATATCAAAGTAGTTAGACCATTCAGCTAGGTATGTAGACCCTGCCACCGTTTAAATCGGTGCGTTTAAGATAGACATAAGTACACCTACCATTAACCCGCTGTAGGGGTTAAAACGGAGCTAAATACTTTTCTATGTAAAATGGGATCAAAATCAATGGTAGGTGGAGATATTGTAACCTTCATTTATGTTCATATTAGCTGTTGCCCGCGACTTCCATTGCCATGATAAAAACTAAATTATAACAAAATTCACAGGGTACATCAGTAATCTCAAAAAGCTCAAATTTGGTATGCGTGTAGCTTTAGTAACATAAATATAGGCAAAAGTCTGAAATCCAAAGTAACTGGAATTTGTACCCAAAAAAAAAGAACCAATTTACATGAACTCTCGTTACCTGTAATCTGTATGAAACTGTGGGTCAAGTAAGTTGGTAGCGTTTCGTGGCACTATTTTATAAGTCAAAGATTAAGGCTGGCTTGCACAACGATCCCTAAACGTATTATGCGAATAAACATGTTTAAATTTTATTTGTATGGTTTGAAACTTCTTAAGTCATATTTAGCTACTAAATACGTTTTAGCATCGTAGCGCAAATCGCCCTAAGAATATTTATTTTTGTTTTGGGAGTCTCGCGAGATCTCAGTTTGGGGCGAACCACTAGTTTATCTATACATTTATTTACTATAAAGAGTTACTCTATCTATCTCTGTGACACCCTGTATAAACATAACTCTGATTATACCAAAGTTTTGCCAACTACTGTTAAAGAGCAATCAATTCTATCGTTGAATTTTATGAGGGTTTTAGATCGTGTTGGGAATTACCCTTATTTGCACCAAATTTATTCACTTAATGCCGAGTCGTTAGCTCGCCCAAACTTCTAATGAACAAAACGGACGAGTTGCTGAAAGTACAAAAATCGGTCGTCAACTAGTATTATTAACCAACTTCAAAAAAGGAGGGGGTTCTCAATTTGACTGTATTTTTTATGTTTGTTATCTCGTAACTCATTTATGAACCGATTTGGAAAATTATTTTAATATTTATATTTTTTTTTACAATAAATTACTGATTGATATAAAAGAGGCAAAATCAACGGGTACTTATAAAAATCACTTAATCATATGTACTAACTAATCAATTATAATTTAACAATACCTCTGTGGTAGAAATAAGTTGGACCCACAGTAATTTTAAGAACTTTGTTATACCTTACCTTATTTCATGCAAATAAATGATTTGATTTAATTTTTACAACAATTTTACATTAATTTATAAAAAAAATTGCATTAAATATTGTATAATTTACATTTAATACTAACTGAATATACCTGCAAATTAATTTTAAATGCCTATTTACGAATTTTATTTATTATATCCACCTAATTAGCAAATATCTAATAATTAATAATAATATTATCAACACTCATTAATAATAAAAATAATGTCGTTTTCATTAATTTATAACATCTAAAATAAAAAGCACCGATAAAAAGTAACTCGAAACGTAAACAATACGCGTTAAGCAATAAAATCACACATAATCTGAGAAATAACGCTCGATCATAAAAGTTGGTGCAAGCGGCCCCGCGCGTCGTACGAGTTCGCTTTGTTTTTGTGCATCCCGTATCACTCTATTTTATTATGACGACATACAAATTTAATTTCAGTGACGATTGGGCGGAGCATCCAGAAATGCAAAACAGTGACAGTGACAGTATTGTCACACCTAAGTAGTGTCACACCTAAATAGTGTCACACCTAAGTAGTCTTACACCTGAGTAGTGTCACACCTGAGTGCTGTCACACCTAAGTAGTGTCACACCTAAGTGTCACACGTCTGTCCTGAGTAGTGTCATACCTATGTAGTGTCACACCTGAGTACTGTCACACCTGAGTAGTGTCACACCTACTTGCTTAGGTGAAGAACGAGGCAAACATGTATCATAGCCGCGCCGAATTGTCGCAGGAGTAAATGACGTAAGTGACATAAGATAAAATCTCGAATTACATGAGAACCAACAAATGAAAAAAAAAATGTTTTTTCATTAATTCATCATCATCATCATCTTTTCTAGAGTCGGAGAACGAACGATATTAGTGTTTTAGAAGAGCCGATTTTGAAAAATAATTGTATCTAGAAAAGTTTCACCAATTGCGTTTCTGACTTTAACTTATGTAGTTTAATTCCTCAAGTAAATATTGCTTAAATATGAAATCACTACTATTTTTAGTTATTGAATACGACAGTTACTTAGCGGCTCAATTTTATTACATATCGCCTTTACCCACAATGAAGTTTCTAAAACCCAGTTCGGTGACTCAATTTATATTTAATTGTTGATTTTTTGAAGTAAATATCATGTTTTTATTAGGATATGCTAAGTCAGCTCATTGTATTATTGTGTACCTACTTATGTAAGTAGAATATAATAGCATATTTCTCAGTAAACGATTTATTATTTTTATGAGAAATAAATAATCTTAAACCGTATTTGAAAAGAAAATATATAATGGGTTAATTGATCATAGAAAAAAATGTGGTGAAGATAACGAACGTCTTTAGACTTCAGAAAACAGCTTGAGCTCAACTGCACCAGATCACTATCAGGTGGAAGTATCCTCCAAGACACTGGCTGTATTGCCCCGCTAAATTAAAAAAAATAACGTTCAACTTACCTAATTCGAATTTTGTCTTTTGGTGCATGTGGGGTCTTCGTGCATTTCTGTCGTAACTTAAGTTTTAAATTACTGCTTCTAAGTTTCTTGTCGAAGGTCGTGTAAACCTATACTTATTTGAACTGATTAAACGTGGAATAGCCTTGGTTTAACTAAATCTAGCTTCAGTGTGACTTAGTTCCCTTATTCTCTTTATTTTAATATTCGAAACTTTAACATACCAAAGAAAAATAATAATGACTTTTTTATTGAAAAAAATACTTTTTCAAAACAAGCTTTCATAAAATTCTTAATTAGAACCGCAAGCAGATTCAAATGAGCCTAAACACTACTAGCCCACTACAATATATGCAGAAGTTTAATTTTCTACCATCCCCTTCCATCATGAGACACCATAGTACTATATTATTGCATTGTCACCAAAGTTAAATATGTATTCCAAATTTTCGTTTTTTTCGTTACACAAAATTTCGTGTCCGTGCTGTTGACCATTAATGAGTTCCTTCTTGGAAGCCAACCCTGAGTGCAGCAGACATGTAATGGTAGAAATAAGAACAGGATATTATAATTAAATGCGTGCACAAAATATCGTGTCTGTGCTGTTAACCGTTGAGGAGTTCCTTCTTCGGAAGCCAACTCTGAGTGCAGCAGCCATAACACAGTGGAATTTAGAACGGGCTATCATAATTAAATCCGTATACTAAGTTTCGTGTCTGTGCTGTTGACCGTTAAGGAGTTCCTTCTTAGAAGCCAACCCTGAGTGCAGCAGCCATAATACAGTGGAACTTAGAACGGGCTATCATAATTAAATGCGTATACTAAATTTCGTGTCTATTCTGTTGACCGTTGAGTAGTTCCTTCTTTGGAAGCCAACTCTGAGTGCAGCAGACATGTCATGGTAGAAATTAGAACAGGATATTATAAATTAAATGCGTGCACAAAGTTTCGTGTCTGTGCTGTTGACCGTTGAGGAGTTCCTTCGTCTGGAGCCAATCCAGGGAGTGGAATGAGGTCATGCTTACTATAAATATGTATTGTTTTCCAAAATAAGCGTGTTTACCAAATTTTAGCTCAATCGGTTAAATATAACTGACTAGTGAACCCGCCGAACTTCTTACTGGCTTGACATGCATATAACGCGGGCTGTCAATATACGTCACCCTTGTAGAATTGTTAATTGTTGTCCCCGGCCATCATTATGTGTGAGAAAATGAATGACTTCCACAAATAATTCAATACCAAAATAAGCCAAATCGCTCCACCCGTTCTCGAGTTTTAGCGAGACTAACAAACAGCAATTCATGTTTATATATATATAGACAATATCTCGGGATAACTCCTACCGAAGCATCTGTTTTAAACGATATTCATTTTTTTTACATCCTCTTTGACGATATTTGCAGCAAGAATTCTGTTAATTCTATGTCAAACGTCATAAGGTTACATTAAAAAAGCGCTAAGGTTTGATTATAAATAATTTTATATAGTGGTTAAGAATTCTTAAATTTTCTAATTTTGCGCGCAATTTTTTTTAATTTTTTCTTTATTAAAAACCTTCTCCTGACAATAAGAAATACAACAAAAAAATAATTAGCGAAATCGATCAAGCCGTTCACGCGTGATGGCGTGACCAAGGGAAATAGGTATTCATTTTTATATATAGAGATTTAAAATTCAGTTGCAATATTCCACCCGCACAAACATAGTTATAAAAATGCTTGTAAAATATTTACTTTACCTACGAGACCACGCAATGGAAAGAGCAGCGTAGGACAGTCCCCCACTAGATGGAAAGATGATCTGATAAAAGTTACTGGGAGCCGTTGGGTGCAGGCCGCACAATATCGGTATCTGTTTAAATCTATAGAAGAGGACTATGTTCAGAAGTGGACGTGTTATTCCGACGATTATAATGGGTCTAGTAACGGGCGAGTCATATAATAAGGAAATCAATAATTAAAAACTATCATGACTTGAATAATGTTAGCAAATAACAAATCGATCAAGCTAACAAATTAAGTCAATACCCTAACTAAACATATCCTAAACTTACGCAAACTTCCCAAATAGTTGAGGATGGCTTAGGACCCCTCAAAACTATTGGGTACTTATGATAGCAGGATTGTTTTTTTGTGGTATTTTTACTAAATGTTTGTTTATTGATCGACCGCAGCGAGATCTTTAATGGCGGGTTCCTATATCAGTCGGTAACTACCTATACCCGGTAACTACTCGTTTCTCCTTGAAAACCTGACAAAAGTTTGACACTAGTTTGACACTTTTTCAAGGAGTTACGAGGCGTAGTCGGTTACCGACGGATATAGGAACCCGCCATGAATCAACTTGGGCAAATCGGCGTTGTATGTATGTATGTTTGTTTGTCCGAGGATAAATTTCGAAGCGTTTATCCCATCATTGTGAAATTTAGTATATAGGAGGTAGTGATGCCACAATTTTGGTGTGGCTAAAAGAGCTAAATATGTGGATGGGTTGTTGAGATATTGGGGTTCAAGAGGGGTAAAAAACAACCAAAATAAAACTATCTAACCAAGTGGCACGTTTAATTAAAGGTATTTGTGGTTATATTTCGACTCCGTTTTTATTTTTAGTTTAAACCTTGTAGTTTTTTAGTTATAAGCCATAATAAAAACTGAACTTTGATAAAATTCACAGGGTACACCAGTGATCCCATAATGATGAAATTTGGTAAATTGCGTGTAGTTTTAGTAACACAAATATAGGAAAAAGTTTGAAATCCAGAATAACTGCAATTTCTACCCCAATAAAGACTATCCAATTTACATGAACTCCCATTACCTGTAATTTGAATATAACTGTAGGCCAAGTAATTTGGTTATGCATTTCGTGGCACTATTTTATGGGTAAAGAATAAGGCCGGCTTGCACAACGATCCCATAACGTATTTAGCGACTAAACATATTTAAATTTTACGTATTTGTATGATTTGACAACTCTTTAAATCATATTTAGCCACTAAATAAGTTTAGGCATCGTTGCGCGAGTCACGCTAAGAATATTTTTTTTGTGTTTTGGTAGACTCGAAAGAGTTCGGAGCGAACCACTAGTTATGTTAAATGGCTTCTATTTTTGATGTTTTCTTTTTGTTTTCGTTTTATTTTTGTATCCCTGAGTTCTATCAACTACACACCTACTATCCCACATACGCGAACACCTTATACACTAAATACATCCTGCATTCTATTCTGTAAGTACCTATATCATTTTAAATTACTAAGCATAATCTTTTTTTTTAAACATACAAGCTGCCGGGCCTCCTGATGTTAAGAGTTGTCTATACCTCAGCCCAAACTCGAATTTCACCCCCGCTTCTCCGCGCGCCGCTGCACGTCCTGTCTCGGCGTGGTTCATATGTTTGCCGGTTTTTTTATCATTCAGTCCCTTCATTATCTTGTTGTGTTTATATCTCATTACTGCGTCTTTACAAAAACCAACTAAATATAAATTCTACCTAAGAATTATGTGTTCTTTGGAGCGACAAGCGTCACGGGTACCCCGTCTGAAAGCCGAGGCCAGACTGAATCGCGAAACGGGCGTTCAGAGCGAATGATTTCATTAGTGAAAAACTTAGATATTTTCATTTCATGATAAAATCAAAACGTATTTTGAAAATTTAAAAAACAGACGCCCTTATTTATGTTGTGTAAAATTATTGTACAAAGTTTCAAGATCTAAATTGTAGTATTCATCGCATAAGAACGGTTTTAAGATAAATTTGGAGTCATCTTTGGATATTTTTTGGAAAATTTTACGGAATCGTGTTTTCACAACACAGGCGCTCTAGCACGTATCCTTAACTATAACATATATGAATTACAAATTGAAATCACAAAATTTGTTAAACAAAAAATTGTTTCAAAATAAGCGATTAATCGTTTCCCCAGGTATAGTGCGCCCTTAAGTGGTCACCGCCGCCTATAAACTCCTGCAGCACTCGTGGTACCGCAGTCGCGTTGCCTAGCACTTAATACCCTATTTACACCACTCTTGAAGGCGTTCATTTTGAAGCCCACCGGAAAAACCTCCGGAGGAAGGTCATTCCACATCTTGCAGGTGCGTGGAAGAAACGAGTGGGTGAAACGCACCGTGTGAGACTTCCACGCATCTACAATATGTGGGTGAGCTCGTTGTCGGTTGCGGGAGGTTTGATGGCAGAAGTGGGAAGCAGGAATTAAATTGAACAGCTCTTCAGAACATTCGCCGTTATATATTTTATAGAAAACGCTGAGCGCTCCGATGTCACGGCGCAGACTCAGCGGCAGCGGCTCTGTGTTGCAAGGAGTCTAGGGGCTGCAGTTGGTATTTCGGTGCATCTAATTACTAAGCAAAACATGCTTATGAGTCTATACTAAGGTAAAATTACCTTCTATGTATATAAAGTTAAATGAGTTTATTCTTTCTGGAATTAACTACTTTCGCATTTGATATCAAAATCAAGATTTTCGAAGACTTTAGATCTATCATAAAAATTAATCATTTGGTAAACACCTAATCGATTTAAACATATATTTTTATATGATAATAAATAAATAAAATAAATATTGCTGGACATTTAACACAGCGCTATCTAGCCCCAAACTAAGCAGAGTTTGTACTATGGGAACCAGATAACTTTTAGAATTATATTTAACTGTTATATATATTTTTTTGTTAATACGTACTTAAAATATATAGAGAATAACCAGACCCGAAACAAATATCTGCAATCATGCAAACACTACCTCCTGCGTCTCAGCCGGCTGTTTGCCCACTGCGCCACGGAGGTTGTCAATCATTTCAAATACTTACTTTTTTAATTAAAAGGTTTATACTTTTTTTTAAATTATTGCTTAAACATAACTAATTTAACTTTGTTAAACATAAAATATTCCAAATATATGATGAGAATAGCACCTGAAACACAGTCTTTTTACTCGTTCGGGAGCCTATGGATTCAAATAGAGTATGTCAAACTTAACTATGTCAATAAATATGTCATTTTTCTTTACTGTACTAATATAAATATGGTACTTATCACGTACCGTTCTAACCACAGACATGAGAAATAAGTACTCATTTCCCTTATCCGTGGTTCTAACGGTGTTTCGACCGACAATGTGCGACCGGTGACGCAACCCCCGCCCCAGCGCCCTTCTACTCACGCGCAGAGGGTTGCAGCGCGTAGTGCGAGGCGAGAAACAACGCGTTGCGGATCGCACTCTCCCTGGTTCACGAATTGAACCGAAACATTATCGGTCGAAACTCCGTGAATCCGAACCTACGTGATAAATCCCGTATTTCTAATATGATTGAAATAAATCATGCAAGTTTTCTAAGTAAAAATGCGTGATTGTTTGTTAGAATGATCGACTGAGACAAAATAAAAAAATACGAATTCTCAATGTTCAGTTGAGAGAGACAAGAGAATTATAACGTTTGTCAGCACCTTAATTTCTTTATGATTTAAACGGGAATCGTAAAACAAAATAAGGCTATATAGAATTTGAAGACCTTTAGGCCGTAAAATTATTATTAAAGCGAGCGTTTTAATAAAAATCTGCGTAAGCCATTTTGTTACCAAATCTTTTGGGTGGAAGAAGATGAGAGCGAATAATATATTTTATTTCTTTTGAAAAAATATTTTATAATCTTTTCACAACATTGTATCATAATTCTTTTGTGGAAAATGCTTGATGTGTATCTGTAAAACTTTAAAATTTCTAAAACGTTTACATTACATAACATACCAGCTTATAATAAGTAAAGCGTTAATACGTATAACTTGACTTAACTAGACGACCTCTGTGGCGCAGTGGGCGAATAGCTGGCTGAGACGCAGGAGGTTGCGGGTTCAATTCCCGCCACGGAACAAATGATTTCATAAGATCTAGAGATATTTGTTCCGGGTCACGATATTTTTCTAACTATTACATTAATAATTTACAAACAAAACGTTTATAAGTACTATATCCGTTATCTGGTTTCATAGCACAAGCTCTGCTTAGTTTGGGGCTAGATAGCGTTGTGTGAAATGTCCATCAATATTTTTTGTTATTTATATATATATATATATATATATAAGATATAGATATTGCTAGACATTTCACACAGCGCTATCTAGCCCCAAACTAAGAAGAGCTTTTATTATGGGAACCAGATAACTGATAGAATACTTATATAATTTTTTTTTTGTAAATACATACTTATAATATATAGAGAAACAACCAGACCCGGAACAATTATTTGTTGATCATGCAAACATTTGTTCCGCAACGGGAATCGAACCCGCTACCTCTTGCGTCTCAGCCGGAGGTACTGCACCACGGAGGTAGTCAAGATATGTTTAAATCGATTAGGTGTTTACCAAATGATTATTTTTTATGATCGATCTAAAGTCTTTGAAAATCTTGATTTTGTTATCAAATGCAAACGTAGTTAATTCCAGACAGAATAAACATTTTTAACTTTATAAGATCTATGACAGTAGCTAAATGCTACAAAGTAATACAGCTAGGCCGTTCAAAGGTAAATTTTCACAAGTCCAGAAAACAATTTATTACACACGCTGAATCCCGTAAGTTCCTTTTACCAAAAACATTCTTTTTTTCCAAGATTTATTGCTATCATTAGTTTCTTGGATTCACGACTTAAAAAACTGTCAGTGTGAATTCCCACCAAAACCTTTGAGTGGTAATTTTTAAAAGCCTTTTTATCTTTCGCAGTACGGTGAGATGCTTCGGATTGCGGAAATGAGGCATTTATACGAGTCGAGGATTTTCAGGCGTTATCTCGTTGCCGGAATGAGAGAGAATAAGGTCGTGTTCACCTATAGGCGGTTAGGTACCTCAATATTCGTAAAAGTGTCTTTAGGCAATATTCTTTTTTTTACATGTAACTATATCTTCGTTTGACCATAATCTCACATAATGGTAAGCGTTGATATTGTCTAAGATGAAGCAGGAAGGTCTAGAAGACACCTATTTACTCTTACCTTATAGAAACCTGGATTGTAGTCTCTTAAGACTTGTCTTTCTTTAGAAAGACAGTTGAATCTAATCCCTGCTTTCCACTTCTACCATATAACCTCCCGCAACCGGCAACGAGCTCACCCACATATTGTAGATGCGTGGAAGTCGCACGCGGTGCGTTTCACCCGCTCGTTTCTTCCACACACCTGCAAGATGTGGAATGACCTTCCTCCGGAGGTTTTCCGGGTGGGCTTCAACATGAACGCATTCAAGAGAGGTGTAAAAAAGCCATTAGGTTTTAGGCAACGCGACTGCAGTACCTCGAGTCCTGCCGGAGTTTATAGGCGACGGTGACCACTTAACATCAGGAGGCCCGTCAGCGTGTGTTTCTAAATGTTTAATTTAAAAAAAAAACAAAAAAATGACAGACGGCGGTAAAGTGTTCCATATCCTAGCTGTCAATTATTCAGTCGCCTTATAATCTACAATTTATTACTTTTTTCTTTACTATTACTATTAGCCCATATTTTCCCATTATATTGTCCCATGTATCCAACTTTTCCGCCATTCACATCGATCCAGTGCCACCGGTTGCCAGATAGGATATATTAATGATCTATGATAAATAAAAATATTTTAATTTAGACAAAACTTAGCCCATAGTTAACGTATTAATTAAAATTAGTTAGAGGCCTGACGGTATTACTCATATACCTTGGGAGAAGGGTAGGCCTTTGGTGTGGGACGCCACGTGCGTCGATACCCTTGCGCCATCTCATCTGTCTGGCCTGTTGAGGTAGGTGCGGTGACAAATTCAGCCGAAGATCTCAAGCGGCGCAAATACGGAAGCCTCGGCAGAGACTTATTTGAGCCATTTAGGGTCGAGACCCTGGGTCAATAGAGTACCGGGGCCCTTCGTGTATTTAAAATTCCACCTGGGCGTCTGATAAAAGCGACGTGTTATCAGAGAGCTAGCGGTTATCTGGGTCAACGCATAAGCATAGCAATTCAGCGGAGCAATGCAGCCAGTGTCTTGGGGACACTTCCGCCTGGTAGTGATCTGGAGCAGCTGAGCTATCTATAGATCGTTTTCAACGGTCTTTAGATTCAACTGTTTTTTTTTATTTTATTGTACATAATTGTAAATTCTTTCTGGTAATAATAAACATTAGAGTTAATATAGGAACTGTAAAATAAATTAAGTAAAATAAAAGTCACCTATTGTGAATGATTTATCTTAGACCATTTATCCATAACTAATTGAGGATATTATTTCATTCATCCACATGCCCATTTGTCATGATATGTCCATCACTCGACCTCGGGTGCTGTTGCAACTGTCCCATACTCTGATCGTCAGAGACGAAGTTTATTTCCACATGATCGCATGAAAGCCATCTATGTGATACTAGAGAGCATCATCCCTGTGTGCTTTTTAATATTATTTTATTTATATACCGTGATAAGTCTGAGCTGGGTGAAACAGAGTGCTCAAGGATAGTGTGGCCTTCTATCAGTGAAATAGTTTACAGAATCGGTTTAGTAGTTTTTGAGATTATCCCCTGTAAACACACAAAGTAACAAAGTACAAACTTTATTATACAAACAGTATTATGTATTCTATTGCGTTCATACAAAGTGGATTATATACAATGTTAAGGTGTCAGATTTTATTGGCTAGTCAAGAGTCCAGCACTTCATATGTACCCTGTAGGTAGGCTGTAGCAATATTATAGCTAACTAGGTCTAGTGGAATAGAAGTTGGCTGATTTTATATTTTGAATTGGTGAAAAGTATTCACATGGACACTTATAGATCAAGACAACATAATAGCTTGTTTTGAATTCTATATGGGTATCCATGGGCTGCAGTAGCCACTTAACATCTGGTGGACTGCATGCTCGTTTGCCATATAAGTAGCATATATAAAAAAACATGTCTTGTCGATAAATATGTCGTCTAGTGTGTAGTATTTTTTCCATTAGTATATGTTTTAATCTTTTAAAAGATGCTATGCTTTTCTTGGGCTTAAAGTTATTCCGATATATTGTTAGGTAGGTATATATTATACTACCATTACATTCGGACCCGAGCTGTGTATGACCATCATTTGTCACCATGACCGATAGTTACGGCGAACGTGCATTTTATTTCTTCGTAATTTAAAGTTGAAAAAACCTAATGTGTTTATCACTATCGTATCTTCTCACAGTAGCGTGTAGTCGATTTTGCAAATTCGCGCACTTAAGGTATCTCTAGCGAAGACCACACACTACTAAATGGAAATTAGACCTAATCGAGTTTGCTGGGAGCCGTCAGGTGGTATCCACATAAGATCACGTGCCAGGAAATCTTTGGAGAGGAAACGTTCAGCCGCAGACATATGGCTGATCTAATGATGGCTCTTTTCTAGTCATTAGTGTCTCTAAAAACCGAAACCAAGACGAAATAACTATGAAGTTAAAGACAATTATACGCAGAACCAAAGTCGTGGATATGGGTAGAAGGATCAACCGGCTGAGTGGAGATGGGCTGGACACTTGGCAAGAAGGAAAGACAGAAGATGGACGAGGGCAGCAACCGAGTGGTAGCCGCAAGAAGGGCGCAGACCAGTTGGCAGACCACCAGCCAGATGGTCGGACGACATTGCGAGAGTTGCGGGATGGCAATGGATTCACTTGTCACAGGACCGGAGAGAATGGCGTGATAACGAGGAGGCCTATATCCAGCAGTGGGTGGATGTGGGCTGAGATGATGATGATGATACGTGTGGAATTTATAAGCCATATATTATTTATAAGAAAAGTACATTAAATACTGAAGACAGATAATTTTACTCAGAGGAAACATTCTTTTATTTTTAAAAAGAAGCAACACTGCATTCAATGATTTTTGAAAATACGCTTCCCACACCTGGAAATCGAACCGACACTAATTCATAAAAATAACACACTGTACTTTTAGGGCACCAATCGATAAGAACAACCATATGGATTAAATCTGTTTAACATATATGTATCTTCAATTAAAGGAAGACTACGAAATCTAACTGGGGCCTTAGCGACATTAGATTTTATACGATAAAATAAATACCATAATACCTTTTAGTAAAATTTGCTATCTTGTATTTAGAATACTTTTCCTCCAAGCACGGCTCAAAAATTCCATCCTGTATAAAGTATCGGAAAATGTAAAAAGCTTGTGGTATTTTCTTAAAATTTTATTATCTTTTTAAGCGCTTTGCGTTGTTTCTGATGGGATTATACGAGTACATTATTTCGTGAGTTATGGGATTTTCTGTGAAAATAAAAGTGATAATATTATCTGAAGGAATTAACATACTTTTAACAATTATACTAATGTACTCACTCTATTGGCAGCACAATTAAATTTAAAAATAGTTGCCAGTGCACAGTGGTCGAAATTAGACTGTAAAGCATTTTTTAATCAAAATTTTGGCATTCGCTTATAATCTCACTCTCCCGTGCGCTCAATTAACTTTAAAAGAGGTACAAAGTGTTCTCTTTCCTTGTATACACGGTGTCCTTTAAATCCCAATTTTCTCAGAACAAACATTGTTCAGACCATGGTCTACTAACAGTATATAGCATCAAATAAAATAATTTTTAAAAATCTAGACCTTCTCAAATAAGTCTAACTTTGTTCAAAAACTAGCCGTAACATAAAGTTCATTGGCAGTAGTAGCGTACCTACTATTTTTATTTTTGTGGCGATACGGCGGCATGTTGTAGGGCGTAACGTTAAAATAGACGTTTTAAGTTCGCAACTTTTATGTTTTTCAAAGACTGATTTAATTTTTTAGTAGACCATGGTCTGAACAACGTTTGTTCTGGAAAAACAGCGATTTATAGGACACCGTGTGGTACATAGTTTTTTCTTTACAAATGCTGCACAAGTCATAATGTTGGTTAACAGACAGACAAACTTGTTGCCATGGCGGCCGAAAGGGACGACACAATGTAGTTGTCATTGTCAACCACGTTTTATACATTGTGACAATAAATTAACAGACAACGTGCAGTGTTAAGTGTTACAACACAACAACCCCCCCCCCCCCCCCCCATCTACCGTAAAGAGGAGGTACCCTAACACAATTTTTTTCGTTTTTATTTCATATCCTTCTTTAGTACTCATTTTCGCCCCAACGCAACAGAATCCTCAATCCCCCCCATCTACCATAAAGGGGAGGTACCTTCAACATTTTTCGTTTTTATTTCATATCTTTTTTTAGTCCTCATTTTCGGTATCGTTTACAATACCGAAAAGTTTTATATCATGCAAATTTCAGATTTACTGCATTATTAGTCTACGAGTGAACCCGACAGTAACTCCGGACAGACAGACGACACGATCATGAAATAGTTATTTTATGATGAAACTTGCAGACGCTTACAAAAGAACATTTCGTTTCCTAGGCACGGCAGTTCTAAAATGCACGTCACCACCTCAATTTGCGTTCTCAATATTCCATTGCTGCATAAACCGCGCGACCTTTCAACTATTCCGCTTTCCCGTTTTATGCGACAACATCTGTATGGAATTGGATTGGGTATTTCTAACATACACGGACGATAAACTAGTTACTACGTTATTGAAGATAGAATATTTTTAAATCCCGACGTAGCGAGGAGTGTTAAAAGTTTGACGCCTATGCATGTGTCTGTCTGTATGTCTGTGGAAATTCGCAGAACCGCCTCTATAGGAATCTTCAAATTCAAACTATATAACGATAAACACTTTTATCTCTCTTCAGAATTGCCAACAAAATTGAGCACTTTATGTAGACATCTCGTTTCTGGATTATATTATTACAAATTTTTAGGTTTATTTTATTGATCGAGCGAAGCGAGATCTCTAAATCAACTTGCGCAAATCGGCGTTGTATGTATGTATGTATGTATGTATGTTGGTTTGTTCGTGGATAACTTTCGTAGCATTGATCAGATCATCGTGAAATTTGATTCATAGGTAATAGTAGTCATGGCATATTTTTGGTTTGACTAATAGGGCTAAAAATGATAGGGGGTTGTTGAGAAATTGGGGTTCAAGAGGAGTAAAAAAAATGAATATAAGACTATTAAGGCCAGGTATTACTCAGGTTTTGTGCATGCGGGACGCGTCTATGCGAGGATGTGCCGCGTCCCGCCGTCTCGCTCTTACAGCTCATGCTATAACAGCTTGTTCATAATTATTGATTAAAACGGATATTTATCGCGTATGTACCTTTTTTATTTGTTATCCCGACATTTCGGCTGTGTTGCAACAGTCATGGTCTCGGGTTGACTGGAGTACTTGGAGCTACCGTCGGGAAGTGTAAGTCATAGACTACTTTTTCTGTACTAACATAAAAAAGAGGAGAGACATGTTTGTTTGTATTGAATAGGTTCCGAAATTGCTGGGACGATTTAAAAAAAATCACTGTTGGGAAGCTACATTCCCGGATGACATAGGCTACTTTTTACCCAACTGCGCAGAAGGAAGGTAATGTTTTTATTGAAAAACTACGCGTGCGAAGCTGCGGATTGGTCAGCTTGTATTGCATAATCATTTACCGGAATAGTTTTGTTTTGTTGTTCCGTCCTATTTCGCATAAAATGTCTGCAACTAGTTAAATGGCCAGCGCTGGTTGTTGCAACGAGGACATGCTGAGTTAAAGATCTTTTTGCAATTAATAATACTATGTGTTTATAATTTAGATTTGTTTTTCTGTTTTTTGTTAGCTTAAGTTAGACATAGAAAATTATTTATTTGCTAAATAGCACAGTTAATACATTTACAACAGTGAGACACAATATATAAAGAAAGATGATTTAAACTAATATACCTAAATTAAAATTTAACATTAAAAACAAAAACAAACATTTATGTAACTTACGTACCTGATGAAGCTTCACGAGTTGAACCGAAACATTGTCGGTCGAAACACCGATAAGACGGTACGTCATAAATCCCGTATTTATAATAATGATTTATGTAATAAATAATTTCTAAGATGAGGTAGATATGTTGTGTGCTAAAGGAGCAAAAGGGGCTCGACTCAGCATTATGCCCACTTGGTTAGCAGTGTAGTTAGCACTTGGTTAGCGCTGTTATTCTGCCGAGACCGCTGAATTTTTTTTTTAGGTCTGGTGTTATTGCAAATTAATAATATTCTATAAGGTTACACTATCCTTATTAATAAAAATCGATGCGAAAAATGTGACTTAGCTAGTGGATTATATAATTTATATATATCGAGTACAGAAATCAAGTTTTCTTCTGGTTTCTCACAACTGGAGAGTCTTGAAACTTTTCTATTACTTTATACGGCATATCTCAATATATTGAATTTCATGTTTATAAACTTCGAGTCACAACAAAGTTAGAAAACAAGCGAAAGAAATGCGAGACAAGAAGACACACAATGTTTTGAAACAAAATATGCTTATAGCCATGGCCGTAAAAGAATATGGACGGCGAGCAACCTAGTTAATAATAATAATGATAACCCCACAGGGCACGCTTGTGACGAGCGTTCGGTGCGTGGTGACAGCGCGGAGCCTCATTACTCCATGGGGTTGACAGAAACCCCTGACCCTTGGTTTGCCTTAGTTGGCCGGTCAAGGGTAGACGCGCAAAAGCGGAACCTGTGCTCCAAGGGTTGAAGTGTTACAGGCATAAATCCGGGAGTAACGCTTAGTGAAACTGCAGCACACCTCTTAAAACCTTTTATCCGCCCACACCAACGTTGCCCCTTACGCTGCCTTTTATTGGCGGAACTTATGGAGGCCCGGTTAGTGGACGGCTAGTCACCACCAGCTTCAATCATTCTTGATATTGCGGAATTGGCAGGTACCGTATCTCATCTCTCCCATAGCCCAGCATCCATTATATTAGCATTACTCTGACAATAACCTGTACTCATAATCCATTATTGCAATAGTTTAACCGTCTGTCCCACCTCCATCTTGCAATATATGAGTTTTATAGATACTGTTACGAGCTGAGGGTTCGGGATAAATTAATGAAAATGAATCTAACCAAACTAACACTTTTATTCAACACTGAAATGATAAATACACGAACCTAACACTAATCAAAACATACTAATTCACAACACTGTCGCAAAATAAACCACTAAAAGTCACCGAAATATTCGCACGTATCGCCAAAACCAGACTGACTCCGCGGACGTCTCTGCGCACTATTTATACAGCGCATTATTTCCAGAACCTTCTCGATGTTTCCACTAGTAACTTAAAAAGTGTAGGTATTTCGACTGACTACTATTTCTTATTCTGTGCAACTGTAGGTAAAAACGTAGCAGGTAGGTATATTCCACACCAAGTATTACATATTCTGTGACACAGTAGGTATAACTCCGAGATGCCAACTATTACTTTACTATTACTTATTCTGTAACAGCCTCGGCGTAACAATACTTAAGACTAATGAAAACAGGCCTCTTTCTCGTTGGTTACGGCCCCGGTACTGCCTGTGTTAAAGGTCCAAGCTTAGTGCCTGTGTAGTAAAATAAATACTTGGAGTAATAATAAAATATCGATTATTTCTCTTCACAAATGTCATCATTAGGGTAAAATCTTATAAGCATTATCACACCTGTGAACCTGGTATTGTGAAGAGCTGGTGCCTGATATAGGTTTAAAAAATCCTGTGCTACAGGTCACCAAGCCTCCATTCCACTGATTATATATACAAGTATAAGTGTGATTAGACGAGTAGACGTGGATCTATTACAGATAATAATGAGACAAGAAATAACAAACAACAAGGGCATTAACTAAAAAAACGTGTTGTAATTTTTGAATCTTCAGGAACAGTGTCAGTAACAGTAACAGTGTCACAAGTTCAATGGTTTTTTCCCATCTCAATAATGCACAACGCGCCTAAAGAAGTTTGCACTTCAAAAATAGACCGAATTAAGTTAAAAATATTAAAACTTATTTAGATCTTTTAAACTACTCAATGGATTTTAATGCAGGTTTCACCAATAGATACAGTGATTCAAGAGGAAGGTTTACATGTATTTAACATAGATAATAACTGCGAAATTAAGTGTTTGTTTGTTAGTTCGTTTGTTACCTTTTCATAACTAAACGGCTGAACGGATCGTAATAAAATATCGCAGAGATTATATTCTGGGAAAGGACATAGGCTACTTTTAACCCGAGTGCGCAAAAGGAGGGTAATGTTTTTATTGAAATACCACGCATGCGAAGCCGCGGTCGGGTCAGTTAGTTAATGATAAATAAATAAATATTGCTAGACATTTCACACACCGCTATCTAGCCCCAAACTAAGCAGAGCTTGTACTATGGGAACCAGTAACTGATAGAATGATATACCACAGAAACTGATATACGTTTTAATTGTAAATACGTATTTATAATATATATTGAGAAATATAATGTTTGTTTATTTAATCCGAAACTGACGGTATTACAAGTATTTTCACACAAACAAGAGTGATACAGTTAAGGTCAATAAGGCCAAAACACCGTTTATCAAACGCACACACTAATCGTAATGAACTTCGCGATACAATAAGGACTATCGCTTGCGACGTTCTGTGCCGCACTTTTTATTCTGTGAAAATAAAAACACAATATAACAATTATAAAAATGAAATGGTGTAAAACACACCACGCTACGCGCAAAAAGTGTATGCTCCGCGCCTCGGGTTAGATCGCTCTTAAAGTCTGTCGTCTGTGGGTTTTGCCGCGATTTTCATTTTTTTACGTCCTTGCTCGTAGCGCCTTCTAGCGTTTTCTATGAAGCCTACGAAAATTTCCCTCGAGACCTTATCCATCTAGAAAATCAAGTCAAGTGTAATCTCAAACAAAAATATAGAAAATCTTACTCCAAGTATTTTCAAGTATGTGAATATTTTATGCATGAAACTTGTCTCATTTTGTAACCTTCTGCCGTTGCTTTCACACGAGAACCTGCAGGGCCCAGGCGACCCAAGTAGACGTATATTTTTGTAAATAAGGTCCGGACCAAAATATTAAAATCGAAACCCTTATACTGCGAGTTGGTCCGTATGTCTGATACAGCTGATTATCTCTTTTTTTCTGAAGGACTAACTCGCTGTTGGGCTCTAGGCACTCAGCCCATTAGCACAAAGGCACCACTTATGTACGGAGCTCAGTTGAGCCATTGCTGAGGCGGGGGATAGGATAAAACTGCCCAGCTACATATATGTACCGTGATTAGGTGGCAAATGAAGAATTATTAATTCTTCATACCAATCGCGGTAGATTAGAAATATACAATTATCAGATTTATGTACATTTCCGAAAAAAAATTAAATCAAATCAAAATTTATTTATTCAGTGAAATCTTTTAGATCTAATTAGTAGATTAACGCCTGTTTTCGCGACCAATCACCGGAAATAATCATGTAACAATTCCGACTGGTTTACAATGAATTCTTAGTAATACCACATTTGTTCGGTTTACACAGAGTTGTACTAAAATCTGGTCCCAACTTTTTATCCTCTAAACCTAAACAACATTTAGCTTTAGCAACTCATTGTTATGGTGCTCTAACACAGCAGTTATTATACATTAACTAATATTGCATCGATAACATCTTATCTCTTACATTATATTACTAAATTGTTATACATACACATATACTGCATACATACATATCTACATACTAGTGACCCAGCGAACTTCGTGCCACCTTGACATGCATCCTTGACATGCATCTGACGCGGGTTGTCAATATATGTCGGCCATCAATAATCTGCATCAATGTGTGAGAAAATATTTTTTCTTCATAATATCTTTTTGTGTATTTTTTTCGATATTTTAATAGTTATTCTCCTATTCAGGACGGAAACAAATACAACAAATCAAAAATCATCTAAATCGGTCCAGCTGTTCTCGAGTTATAAGTGTTCGAACAAACCAGACTTTGTTTTATATAATAATAAAATAACTGCGGTGTGATGCATCATTAAGATACCAAACGACCGAAGCCGAATGCAGGAGCTGGTCTTCGATAATTTTTATACATATTATCTTAGATCTTGTCCAGAAGGGGTGAATTTGCCGCGATTCTCTCGCGCGTGTTACGCGCGACCATTGCGTCCAGAAGAAGCGTACCAACGCGCGAGCATTTGAGGGCGGATAAACAATTCAGTATCAAAATTTTTGCGCTCCATTTTTCTTGATACGTGCACTCGCTCTGAAGTTCACGCGTAATCTGGACGCAACAAGGCGTCTCTAGTATCCCGACTCGCGCGCAACAGGCGAGTCGAGAATCGCGATGATTGTGGACGCAGTATATTGGCGCCAATTATCTCACCAACGCGCGAATTCATTCGCAGCGAATTCGCCCTTCTGGACAAGGTCTTAGCAAATTTAAGCTATCACAGTTTCCGGCATAGCAGGATCCGACGTTAACAAATTTACGCCTCACTTAGCGAGCTTAACGAGCGACGTTCATACTTGTCAGTACTTAATACACGAGCCATAGTTGGTGTCATTTTTATAGAATTCATTTACATTTTTTTTACTAGCCCATACTGTCCCACTGCTGGGCAAAGGCCTCCCCCTCTTCCTTACACTTATCATGGTCTAGAGAGCCATATCTCGCCTGTCTCTTTGGTAGACGTCCAATTCATTGACAATTAACATGATGAATAATAATAGGTTGGGGAAAAAGTCTTTTCGCATTATAGTATGTATGAACTTGTAATAAAATCTCTTTGGCTATACTATTTGTATCTGGCTGGTTTTGGTATAATTCAAAGTTTTAATTTTAAATAAGATAATTCCAAATTCAAATTAGGAAAATGTGTGATTTTTATTTGTTTTTCGTACTGTAAAGATGACTACAAAAAAGGTAAAAATGCAACGCAAGCCGCGAAAAAAATTTGCGATGTTTATAAACCTAGTGCAGTCTGTGAGAGTAGCACAAATTTGGTTTAAACGTTTTCAATCCGGAAATTTTGATGTCAAAGATGCACGTCGCTCTGGTCGCCCTATTACGGATAAAATTGATGCGATTTTTGAAAAAGTGGAGCAAGATCGGCATATCAGTAATTACGACGTAGCTGAAGAACTAGGAATTGATCACAAAACAGTTTTAGCGCATTTGAAAAAACTGGGTACACAAAAAAGCTCGATATTTGGGTACCCCACGAGCTCACTGAAAGAAACCTAATGAATCGTGTACTCATTTGTGATTCTTTATTACGACGTAATGAAACCGAACCATTTTTGAAGAAGCTAATAACTGGTGATGAAAAATGAAAAGTAGATCACGTACGACAATAACGTGCGAAAAAGGTCGTGGTCAAAGGCCGGTCAGGCTTCACAGACTGTGGCAAAACCCGAGTTAACTCGCAACAAGGTGATGCTTTGTGTGTGGTGGGATTGGAAAGGCATTATTCATTATAAGCTGTTACCACCAGGCAGGACCATCGATTCTGAACTCTACTGCGAACAACTGATGAGGTTAAAGCAAGAAGTTGAGAGAAAGCGGCCGGAATTAATCAACAGAAGGGGTGTGGTTTTTCATCATGATAACGCTAGACCTCACACATCTTTAGCCACTCAGCAAAAATTAAGAGAGTTCGGCTGGGAGGTGTAAATGCATCCGCCGTATAGTCCTGACCTCTATAGGAATGGGATCATATCCCTACCTACAAGATGGCAAAAAGTTATCGAACAAAATGGTAACATATAATGGTACATACTTTAGTTAAATGTTAATAAACTATATTAAAAAATGGTTTGAATTTTCTTAAACAATGCGAAGAAACTTTTTCCCCAACCTAATATGTTGCAAAAATCGAATCATAATTTCAGTCCCTGAAGATCAACCGATTAATTCTACGTTTAATAAATAACTTTTATTTGCTAAATATATTAATTTAAGAAAGTATACACTTTCTAGACAGATAATTTTGTTTGCTTGTTTTGTTAAAAGTTAAGAACTAAAATAATTTTAAAAGAGGGAACGGAAAATAACTGCTATGGGCTTGGTAAAGAAGTTTTGATAGATTTTGTAGCGGTTTTAGCAAGAACGAAACCGCTTGATTGATTATTTTGCATTGAGTGTCCGGCTTGACGATTCCAATAGAATACAATAGAAACAGTGGGTTGTTTACGGTACTTACTAACATACATATCGTTTTGGGGGTTGGGGGGACGAATGCTTTCTTTTACACTTTGGACAAACCCTCTGAGGTATTTTAGGTGTACATTTTTATAATGTATTTGTTACTTTATGATTAATAACAAGCTGTTGCCCGGGACTTTGTACGCGTTACACTACCATGTATATAATACAACCTAGAAATGAAGCTAAACTCGCTGTTAAAAAACTATGTATTAATCTAGTTTATATCTACGTACATACCAAATTTCATCGAAATCGGTCCAGCCGTTACGACGTTATTGAGTAACAAACAAATAAATAAACAAACATCAAAACTTTCACATTTATACTATTAATATAATAAAAAAAATAAAAATTAAATCAAGTATTAGTAGAAGTTAAGGTATCCCACCATCTGCTGTTAATTCCTTTTGCATGTCGTAAAGATAAAGATTTATTTATTTTCCAAAACATGGTTAAAATTATACAGATGTTTTAAAATTAAAATGGTTTCACAATATTCTGTGGCATACAAATTTCATATTTTATAAAATTAAATTTTATACAAGTAACTATGAAATAATAATAGATAATATAATGCCAGCATATACTAATGAAATAATTTGATTAAAATTTAAACATTTTGTCAACAACAGAAATGTCATTGTGTATCATTTAATTTATTAGATATTCATTGATCGTGTACTATGCTTTTTGGGTCAGGTAATTTTATTGTTTTATCTTAAATAGATGGGAACTGTGTATCGATTTTATATTAATAGGAAGTTTATTATATATCTTTACTCCGATACAAAACACACTCTTATTAAACAAAGCTGTCTTAGACGTTATTGATCGAAGATGGCCTTTATGTCTGTTGCTGTTCAAGGTTTCGTAGTTTGTGATATTGTTTCTAACATGTACAGCCGATTCGTGGATGTAAAGTGAAGGTAGGGTAAGAATTTTTAACGTCTGGAAATGGAGCTTGCACGAATCAGTTCTCTTCAAGTTACAAATAGACCATATACACTTCTTCTGAGCTTTAAACATGGTATTTATCTGTTGCATTTCCCCAGAAAATAATCCCATATTTAAGTATGGAAATACGGATGATAGGCCAAATAAATGTTTTACAAATACTTTTATTTAGAAAGAAAGAAAGAAAGAAAGAAAATATAATTTATTATGCCAACCACTAATAACAATAATTAACAACACTCAAACAAAATACATTACAACAAAAGATAACATTGCTATTAGTTATTAGTAGCCGCCACAAAAAGGTTCCAACTCAGCATTTTGCTATGTCACAGCAAGGTAACATAGCGCTGGTCTTCCGTTGGAACCATTGTGAGTACACGGAAGTCTGCTAACACATACAAAAATATAAAAATAAACAAGTACTTATATTAAAACCCAACTAGCATTATAAATACAAACAAAAATATGCAAGTAACATTATTAAAATTAATTAGTGCGCTTAGTGCCAAAACTTACTATAAGACCCTAAAATATTGCTAACAAGGAGTTATAGGATGGCAGAACATTTAGATCACTCAGTCAATCAACTGCATCACGTAAACGGGATTTCATTATTATCGACATCGTATGGAGCCAGTCTTATCCGCGCTAGACCGGGCATGTTATAATGGAAGCTCTTGAAAGCTAAAGATTCTATTGAAAATAAATAAAAAAATATGAATACAAAATTATAATTTTCTTGTATTTATATTCCTTGTAAAAATTATTGTATTATTATTATTATATACTAGATATTCTTTAATCAGTTTCGCGTCTTGAGATCTAATGCTTTGAATTCATAATTAAGATGGCGTCTGCGAGGTCATTGTCGCGGTCCCAAAGTTCAGACAAAGAATGAAATAAATAAAATCATAAATTATAAAGTTTGGTTGTATTAGAATATTAAACTGAACTAAAAAACTTTTTCAATAATCCTCTACATCCACAATAAACTTATTGTCAAAGGGATTATGTTATAAGAGAGATTTATTAGAACTTCCAAGCTTACTGTACTAGATATAACTTTTGAAACTATCATGGTTATGAACACTATTTATACTAAAAACGAGATATTTACCATGATTTGTTAGTATTTGAGTATCCCGATATTTCGGCGCAGTTGAATACGCCATGATCACGGGTAAACTGAAGTCTTTGCGAGTAGGTAGTTATTGGCAGATATAATGATTTACCATTTTTCTTAGTCTCTTGCTAGGAATGAATTCGCTAATTCTATTACAACCACCGGTTTCATTCTTGATCATAATTCGATTCCGACACACAACACTCATGGTATCAAGACGCGTAATTGACAATTCACTTCTTCGGCTCTTACACATTCTCACCACAGGATTCCAGGCTCCAGATAATTGAAAACCATCTTCACGATTGATATTCTTGTGTTTGGCAATCTCAATTGCCTCTTGAACCAGTCTTGGCATGTAACGTCGTTCAGTTGAGATTACTTGTGGGTGGTGTATCTCGATCCAGTGGTTTGAGTCCAGCAGATGTTCCGCTATGGCAGACTTTTGTCTGTCAACATTCTTCACCGCCCTGATATGTTCCTTCACCCGACAAGCTATTGTGCGTTTGGTTTGACCAATATAAAAACTCCCACAGCTACAGTCTGTTTTATACACTCCTAGTTTTTCTAGTGAAAAACAATCTTTTGGTGAGCGCAGGTAATGTGTAATATTCTTTAAAGGAGTAAAGATGGTCTTAAGTGAAATGTTTTGTAGAATGTTTGCGATTTTATCGGTCACTCTATTAACATATGGTAGAAAAGCAGGTTTTCGTTCCACTCTGCTACTGTGGGATTTAAGTCTTGGTCGAGCTGGTAAGGACCGCAGTTTATAACCGTTCTTCACCAACACATTTCGGACATGTGTCCACTCACTCTGAATGTGATCCTCATCACACAGGTCGAATGCGCGATTGTTAAGTGATGTTACCACCGAATTAAGTTGTCGAGGGTGATGATGTGAATCCGTATGTAGGTACCGGTCCGTATGTGTAGGTTTTCTGTAAACTGAATGGCCCAAACTAGCATTCTCTCGAACTTGAATCAGTACGTCCAAAAACGCCAAACGTCGATCACATTCTTTCTCGTACATAAACCTGATCTTACTATGTACGACGTTGAGGTGTCCCAAAAGAAGTTCCACTTCAGCTGTTTTTCCTTCCAAAATACAGAAGACGTCATACACGTACCTCTTCCCCAACTTGATTGGTAAAGGGGCAGACGAGATGGATATTTTCTCGTAATACTCCATTCAAATGTTGGCAATTAAAATTGAGAGCAACAGGACTACCTATGGCTACTCCATCAATTTGAATAATTAAGAATACCCAATTAGTAAACGTACAATGTCGTGATGTAAACCTCTAAAAACGATATCTGCCAGAAAACCTTTGGATGGACTGTATACCATTAAATAATTTATTAATTAAAGATAATCTATGAAATCGGCAAAAAAATCATGTCTGATGTATGGGAGCACCATCTAAATATTTATTTTATTCAATAGCACAATTTTATTTATTTACCTTAAGTGAGGTTGGTCCCGATTAAGCTAGTCCTTTAAAATGTATGAGCGTCCATACAACTCAGAGGACTATCTTAATTCGCATCAACTATGTATGTATGGAGACACCCTTTAATTTACAATTTTTTATTTTTTTTAAATAAAAATTTGAAAGTTATGGTAAATTTTATTAGTTACAAGTTTTCGCGAAAATTAAAATTTGCCCATATCTTTTTGTCGTGTTAACTAAGACCTTTTTATACACCTAATATAGACCTCAGTATCTGGTATAAATTTTAACTTGCTAGGTTCACCCGTTCTTGAGAAAATCGGTGGTAACACACGGACAGACGGACAAGAGAGGGTTCTTTTTACCTTTTGAGGTACGGTACCCTAATAACCAGACTCCAATGAAGTTGAAAATCCACCTTCGATGATATTGTATAATGATACTTAAAAGTACAATACTACTTATACAGGTTGTTGAAGATGGCTTCTTCAAAAATAAGCCCCAATGTTTGATTATTACAAAAACCAATACCTTGAATGCAAAACATCCTGAAAAAAGCAACAAACTTGAAAACAATAACCGCAGGCACAATTTTTAACCAACATCATTGATTATGCAGATGTATGCCGACCCCAATGAAGAGAGAAGGGCAACTGAGCAGGTTGGAGCGTCTGTAGAATCTATTTATTCATTATAACTACGGCCTACGGAAATATGATAATCTCTCGATATTTCGTCAGTAGCTAAAATGGCTTGACATCAGAGCTCATCGAGATGCGCACATGCTATCCCTCTCGTATATTCTTCGCAACCCTCTATCTGTTGAGCGCGATAAGGTTTTAAGTGTTTTGGACCCTAATTAAGCTATCGAAAGTTTTAATAAGACTGGGTTGAAATTTTGTGAATCTTCTTAGTGTTTTTAATAGAGCTTTGTATTTAAGTCCGAAACTGAAAAACTTTAACTAATTACTGGGTGCCTCCGGTAGAGACACTACTAAGTCGTGGAATCTACGAAGCGATGCGCAATAACTATATATATCACCCTAATATTAAAAATGTGAAAGTTTGGATGTTTGTATATTTATTTGTTTGTTTGTTACTCTATCACGTAGTAACGGCTGAACCTATTGCGATGAAATTTGGTGTATACTCGTACGTAGATTATAACCTGGATTACCATAGGCTACCTTTATTCCCATAAATCAGTTACCATTGGATACAAATGAGGTGTCAAGTCAAGTTGCAACAGCGAGTTTACCTTTATTTATAAGTTACCTACACATTTGGGAGAGTAACGCGTAAGAAAGTCGTGGGCAACAGCTAGTATTTTATATATTTTTGAATCAGTTTCCAACGAACTTGAAACATTTTTACCGTCCACATTTACTAGGTATAAAGTTAAATCGACAAACCACCAAAATAGAAATCAATTTGATAAAAACTTTGATTAGGAACTTTACAAGTAGCGCCAGTGATAGTAAGTTGAGGAGTGGGTATAGTTGGCTAGCGTGGTATAGGCATGTTATGTGAAGGGAAGAAAATCATGTGTATTACACCACACGCTGTATAAGTAGAGGAAGGCCAAAGAAGTGATGAATGGACTGTGTTAAGAATGATATGGGCAAGAAAGAAGTGACATCGAATATGACGTCTGATAGAGAGGAAGAAAAATAAATTTTGTGCTGACTTCACGTAACGTGGGAAAAGGGCAGGAAGAAGAAGAGCAACTTTGATTACTACAGCCGGCTATCGCTACCTCAGGTGCATAGAAAATGTTAGGTAATTAGTCGATCACGTCTATTCCCAGTTTGAAACCTGATTGGATTTTTCCACCGAGCCAGACAAGCTATACCGGTTTCCGAGTTCGGTGACAAAAAGACAATTACGGTAAGTCGCATGATCACTTTACGTAAATAAGTTTTGCGGATCGAATGGCGAAAAGGGCGAGGGTAATTTAAAGCTAAATTTTGATTAGAATTCCACTATGTGGAACCCACAATACATAATATATGAGCAAGATATTGAGCGCATTCAATCCAAATTCATTAAAACGTTAAACTATCGCACCCATTGTAAAAGAATCATGACTTACGACGAATCGTGTAGGTTTCATAAACTCATGCCGTTAAGGGATCGGCGCTCTTTGCTGCAGATGTTGTTTTTACACGATGTTTGCAGTAATATAATTGATAGCCCCGAATTAGCGTCTCTCGTTCTTCAATTCAAAACTCCTTTTAAAGGTACGAGACACACAACCCTCTTTCATGTTCCTTTCAGCCGCACCAACTATGCCCAAAACTCTGTCATATGTCGCACGCTAGATAGCTACAACAAGGTTTTTTCGTCAATAGACATCTTCTCTAATAGCAGAGCATCTGTTAAGAAACAAATTATATCTCTTCTAGTCATATATAACACGTTCCATAAAATATTCAAAAACTCACACAACACACACTACACTCACTCCCTCACCCCCTCAAGTATACACATTTACACAGCATCCCTCCTTCTCTTTCATTATTTAAATGCGTACCTACTAAATTCCTTGAAAATTTAATTAATATATTATGTTTTTAATCATTTTCTTTATGTGACTAATTTTATAAAAGTTAAGTCTATAAAACGAGAATCTGTTATTGGCATTAAGCATTAGCTATAAGAGATTGTTTATATTATTAACAAATGCTGTTGATTCTGTAATGAATATAGGAATATATAAAAAAAATAGGCCCTCTTTTAATAGGCGTATAAAGTAGCTTATAAGTAGGTCAAACCAACTATCGACAGTATTTTGTGCTGGCTGACGGAAAATTTCAGCATTCATCGTAATAAATAAATAACGCTGGACATTTCAAACAGCGCTATCTAGCCTTAACCTCTTTTTTCATGTTTCTTTGGTCTCTCTCTCTGGGCGTGGGGTCACTATAACAGGCTCAGTCTGAAAACCAGCGTTGGTCTTCACTTAGTGCCTAAGCGTGGACCAACACAAAGCTGAGACTGATCTTTTTTGGAACACCACACAGTACAGAACCTTTTAGGGCTCACATATTTATGTAGCTTTTGTAAGGTGCCTGCCTTTATGACCGTTCCTAATTTTGTTGTTTTTATATCTGTTTTTCTTTGTTTTTTATTGGTGTGTACTTACCATTTTCATAATCAGTGTTATTTTTAATGTATTTTTCAATGAATGTTTTATTTTATTTTATTACCTTCTGTTTTATCTGTACTGTACTGTTGTCCTAAATGAATGTGTTTTATTCTACTTTACTTTAAACAAAGTTTGTACTCCAAAACTCATTTAACTATTATATTACATAAATATATACCTACTTACAATAATAGCCTATACACAGCCCAGCTTGTGGGACTGGGATTAGGCCGGCTACGTCTGCCGCATGTCTGAAGATCTGTGGGAGACCACCACCGCAAATATGACTTGGATGTGAACCTCCCAGACAAGCCCATTGCAACAAGCAACAGAAAAACTTATAGTGTTCCTTTGCCTTGCAGTGATCTAGGTAAATCTAAGCTTATAAATAATAGAGAAACACCCAGACACAAAACAAATATCTGTAGATCATGCGAACGTATGTTCAGCGGCGGGAATCGCACCCATAACCTCGGTACGCTCACCTTGTTATTTGCCCACTGCGCCACGGAAGTCATCATTGTAATAATTGGACCACGTGCTACGTTAAAGCTGCGTTGTATGCAACTGTCTATGCCGTATGAATAAATGAATGAATGATTGAATGAAAATTCTTTGTTATACCTCACAAGCTAGACACAACAGATTTAAAGAAATAAAAGTAAGCATAATGGGCGGTCTTATCGGCCGTAGTTTAAGTATAGGAAGTATTTCATTTGACAGTCGATTATGTGCATTATATATATGACTATCGTGTGAACTTGATCCACCCGCGTGTTTAAGATAATGGGGATGTAGCTAGATATAGATGTCACCTAAGATCGCGCAAATGATATATTTTAACGGTTGTAACATACATAACGTCATAACAAGATCTGTTGGTCTTAGGACCTCTAGCCAAAGGTCGTTCGGTGGGAGATCTCCTCTTTACCTTGGCAGACAACTAACAACCTGTCGTCTACCAAAGATAATTACGGGATACGGAACATACGAACATTTTGGGGAATATACCCAGGAACATCATGAACTGATCCCACCATATTCTTTCCATCGAAGGGGACGCACGGCTCAGTACCATCCATACCATCTATATCACCCATATGTACTCACCGTTTGCGTATAACTAAGTAATGCAACTCTTTACCGTGGTCTGTTTTTCCAGAAGACTACAATCTGGTTTAATATAAGAGTAAATAGGTTTCTCTCTTCTATCTCCATGCTTCATTTTAGACCACCCCATCGCTGACCATCAGATGAGATTGTGTTCAGATCTAGTTAAAAAATAAACTGAATCAGTTTTATAACCATTTTACTACTAGACTAGCTGACCAATCCGTAGCTTCGCACGCGTAGTTTTTCAATAAAAACATTACCCTCCTTCTGCGCAGTTGGGTGAAAAGTAGCTTATTTCACCCAGGGATAGTGTAGCTTTCAAACAGTGAACGAATTTTTTAAATCGGTCCAGTAGTTTCGGAGCCTATTCAATACAAACAAACAAATATTTCCTCTTTATAATATTAGTATATAGATTTAAACGTGAATACCGAAATAAAATTTAATATTTACCTATATACGATATATTTATGATATATCACTTAAACCACAAATAATATTGAAATCCACCCTAACATGCCATACTAAACTACGTGCTTGCATAATTCCGTGGCACCACATTCGAACATTCCACAACAATACAAATGAATAAATAAGCGTTGCTAAATTGTTAGCTGGCAGTTCCATTCAGTTATTATTTTTAGCGTAAACCCTCTTGGCTATTTTGATAGCTACTATGATAACTAGTGGTTCGCCCCGAACTGAGATCTCGCGAGTCTCCCATAAAAACAAAATATATTATTCGTAATCTCTGACTATTAAAATACAACCACAAAATAATTAACCAATTTACTCTTTATTCTTTATTGTACACAAATAGATTTACAGATAAAAATAGCTTACAAAATAGACATGTACAAAGGCGAGCTTAACCCTAATAAGAGTTTTCTTCCAGCAAACCTTTGAAGATAGAGATATTTGATTATAGTGGTGGGTACGTGCACAGAGAATGCCATTGGAGTTGAATACTAATATATAGTATATACTATAATAAATACAACACTTAACCATATTAAAAAAAAAAAATAATACCTTTATACTATACCTACATTAGAGATAAACATAATACATTATACAAAATATAAATAATATACCTAATTATACATAATAAATAACCTAAAAGCTTACACGGACAGGTAATGCTCTTTGACTCTAAGCTTAAAAGTGCTTAGTGATGGACTTGCGCGGATAGAGTGTGGTAGAGAATTCCACAGGTTGACTCCATGGACAGTGAAGGAACCGCCATAGCGACTGGAAGAATGAGGAGGGGTTTTTTGAAAGAGGGACTTAGATGACCTACAAGTCATCTCCGGTAGGACAAGAAAATCGAAGCGCTCACGGAGGTAAGAAGGAGCTAAAGGATTGAAAAGAGTGTTGAAGAGAAAATTTACAACATGAAGATCACGTCGACGACGAATGGGAAGCCATTTTAGCTGGGATCTAAACATGGAGACGTGATCAAACTTGCGCAACCCGAATATGAATCGGATACACAAATTCTGAAGACGTTCCAGTTTATTTAGAAGTTCCTCGGTGGCGTCAGGAAAACAGACATCGGCATAGTCTAAAAGGGGTAACATGAGTGTTTGAGCAAGAGTAATTTTAGTTTCAAAGGGTAAACATTTTGGAGACGCTTAAGAGATTGAAAAGAGATTAACCAATTTACTTGACCTACAGTTTCATTCAATTTACAAGTAACGGGAGTTCATGTCATTGGACATTCTTTTTTGGGGTACAAAATGCACTTATTTTGGATTTCAGACTTCGGCCTACATTTGTGTTACTAAAGCTACACGAATACTAAATTTCAGCATTTTGGGGTCACTAGTGTACCTTGTGAATTTTGTCAAAGTTTTGTTTTTATTATGGCTAATAACTCAAAAACGACAAAGGTTCAGCTATAAATAAAAAACTTGAGGGGTGTCAAGGGACACCCGGATGGAACGAAGTTCCTTTCGATTAATTAGTCAAGGAATTGTAATAAAATGTTTTTTTTTTAAGTTATAATAATATTTTTTTAATATTAACAAATATAATGTAATATAAACTTAATCAGTTGGCTCAATTTTAGTAATAATTGGCTTGTGACTTTAGGTAAAGTGGGACGTCAAATGAAATATTAATTGGTACATTTAGACTCCGTTTTTATTTTTGGTCAAAGTTTTTATAGTTTTTGTGTAATTAGCCATTATAAAAATTGAACTTTGACAAAATTCACAGGGTACACTATTGACCCCACAGTGTTGTAATTTGGTATGCGTGTAGATTAATTGTAACTTATTGTAATACCAATAACTATTGTTATATTTAAGTGGCAGAGTGCAAAGAGTTGACGTGAACGGGAAGCGTTCTCCGGGGTCTCTGGTTAAAATGGATGTACCACAGGGATCAATTCTGGGACCATTTTTTTTAGTATATATTAATGATCTTCCCCATCTTGTAAGGGACGATCATGAGGTTGTATTGTTTGCAGATGACACGTCACTTTTATTTAAATTAAAGCGACGACAAACCGATTTTGAAGACGTAAACAATGCAATCTCTAAGGTCGTAAAATGGTTAAATGTAAACAATTAAAAGAAAACTCAAAAATCAATGAAAAGAAAACAAAGTGTATTAGATTTACACTACCTAATGTTACACAAGTTAAAGCAGATATAAAAATCAAAGACGAGGAGTTGGATCTTGTAGACACTAACGTATTCTTAGGTACGATAATAAGCTAGATAATAAGCTTCAATGGGGCCCTCACATTGATAAGTTGTCGAAGAGAGTTAGTTCTGCGGCATACGCAGTCAAAAAGATTCGTCTTTTTACAGATGTAGACACAGCTAGACTAGTTTACTTCAGCTACTTCCACAGCATTATGTCATACGGTATACTGCTGTGGCGGAGTGCTGCAGATATAAACACCGTTTTTGTGCTGCAGAAGAGGGCTCTTCGTGCAATTTATAATATGGGCCCCAGAGAATCGTTACGTAATAAGTTTAAAGAAATAAATATTATGACATTCCCTTGTCAATACATGTATGAAAATCTGATTTATGTTCACAAAAATATTAATAATATAACAAACTTCCAAGTGATGTACAAAAATTGACAATTAACAAATTTAAAAACGCAATTATACAAAATCTTTATAAAAAAACCTACTATAAAATATCGGATTATTTAGTTAGATGATAGAGAAGCTTGGGATTGAAATTGCTCCAACTCATTCAAAATGTTACAATTTAGACGTTATTTATTTTCTGTATTGTAATGTATTCTAAAACGATCATTAAAAAAAACAATCAGCCTTGTTTCTTGCCTTTCTTTCCTGGCTTGGTCGCGAAGGAAGAGGCAGTAAAATTGACGTTTAAAAGTGATCCTTGTGATTTTTAATGAAATGATTTTAGACTTTGATTTTAAGGGACACAAAAGGCAAAAGTCTGAAACCAAGAATAACTGCAATTTGTACCCAAAAATGAATAACCACATTACATGAAATCCCCTTACCTGTAACATAAGCATTTATTATTGTCTGTATAAAATCTCTACTTACTTAACTCCATCAGCAATATCCGGAACTTGTGCAGAAGCACTGTCAGGATTCATTATTGTTATTATTTATTAAGTACAAAAAACCTGTATACACTCAACAAAAATAATCGTCGTCGCGACACCACACTGTTCAATGCGAAATAGAAAGACGAAACGAAAATAACTGGCTTGCTTTCTATGAGAGAGAAAGAGAGACAGACAGAGAAACACGCGCACGCCGCACGGCTTACAACTATAGCAAAAACTGTCGTTACAACTTTCGGTCTTAATTTTTTCCGTCTAGCCCCCTTTCGCAACGCGCGATAAGGAACTTCGTTCCAAAAACAGGGTTGATATGTACTAATAAAGATCTTTCATTTGACGCCCCACTTGACCAAATAGTCTCATTTTAATTTTTTTAACTCTCTTGAACCCCAATATCTCAGCAACCCCCCAATATTTTTATCTCATTTAGTAACACTAAAATTGTGCCATCACTACCTATGTATCAAATTTCACGATGATCGGATTAACGCTTCGAAAGTTATCTTTGGACAAACAAACATACACACATACATACATACATACAACGCCGATTTGCTCATTGATTTGGAACATTGATTTGGAGATCTACTCGTAGCTTCGCTCGATCAATATGGCACTATTTTATTGTCTGTCAAAATTAATATTACATTATTAAAATTGCTATATCTGTAGGCGTTCCTCGTAGCTCAGTAAATTATCACAGTATGATGTATTTCTTTGTAGCGGTAGAAATAGAAATACACTTTTTTTGTTGGAAAATTTCTTCGTATAAAATATACTATTTTTAATTTCAGCTCAATCGTTTGAGAGGAACGGGTTTAAAATTTAGTTGTAAAATTCGACCTTAACAAACTAACAAACATTGCATGTTAAATAAAAGCTTTAAAAATATATATTTTGCTATCGTAATTTGATTGAACTTCGTTTGACCACAATCTCACCTGATGGTAAGCGATTATGTGGTCTAAGATGAAGCTCGAAGATCTGGAATAAACCTATTTACTCTTATCATAAAGAGGCTTGTATGCATTAGGAAAAAACAGACGACGGTAAAGTGTTCCATACCTTAGCTGTACGCATCAAGAACAGAACCAAAACGGTGCGTGCGAATGGGTACGGATGGCCCTGAGCCGTGCGACTGCTTGTCTTTTGATGGAAGTAGGATGGCAGGGTCAATTCGTATAATTCCTGAACACATACTCCAAAATTTATTCTGTAAAAGATCGATAGGCTTGCAACTTTACGGCGGGGTTCGAGACTTTGGGTCTTAGTCTCCACCATTCAATGCTCACCTATAAGACTAAAAACCCTACATTCTATCGAGTCTAAGGTATTTGGCCGAACCATCCCAAAGGTGGCAGCAGTACTCCATACCAGACCGGACTTGAGCTTTGTAAAGACTAAGAAGCTGTCCTGGTGTGAAGTATCTCCTGACCTTGTTGAAGATGTTCAGTTTCATGGCAGCTGTTTTAGCCTTAGACTCGATGTATGAGCTAAAGCTGAGAGTAGGCGTGAGCGAAACCCCAAAGAGCTCGAGGTGACCTTTTACAGCTACGGGTAGATCTCGGAAAATGGGAACTTGGGGAAACTTACTCTTTTTCGCCGAGAAGAGACATGCTCGCGTTTTTAAAGCGTTGAATTTGACGAGATTGGCATCGCCCCGGTCAGAGACGGCATTGAGTGTCAAATTCAAACGCTCTAGCATCTCGTCTCTCAATTTTATAATAAAGGCCCGGTAAAGTACATTTACACCTGTATAAAAAGTTGATGGTTGCAGGGCAGTGCATTAGGTGCGTGACCTACGATGCAATGCTTTTTTATAAGAGATGATAACATCAGGTAGGCCATTTGCGTGTTCCATCTCCACAAAATATCAAACATGTTGTATTAAAAAAATGGGATGTGTCTGAGTCATGGACACGGCCGTGTGTTTAACGTGACTACGTGTACGTAACAGGTAATATTTTCTATAGAAAATATAAAATAGGCTACTTAATTTATTTATAATCATGTTTAAACACTAATAAGTCATTCGGGTCCATAATAAATGGCAATCTCGAAGCGGCAAAATGACCTCAAAATGGCGACGCGTCCCATCCACCGCACGCGTTGCGTCTCACTTAACGTAACAAATTCATTGATCCATTAGCTATCCAGGGTTTAATTAAATTTTGGATGGAGATGATAAAAATGTAGCTGCAACACTAAACTGTATCCCCCGATTTTGTTAACATTCGTTTTTTGAATTGCCATGGAAGTAAATTTTCAAAAAGAAGTTTCTTAATTCGCTTGTAAACAAGGTGAATATCTAAACAGTCGAACAAATTTGAGGAGCGAATCTGTATGAGATCTTTAGCGTCGGTAAATATTTCAATCGTAATTTAGACATGACGGCGTTTTTGTAATATGCCCGAAGCGATACAGTACAGTTTGTACTGAATGGTGTATTTTTCGCCTTATCATTAATTACTTTGCTAGATTAGACGAAAAACTCAACCGTATTTTGGTCGGTATCCAGTTAACCTTATAACTTTTCTTTTGTTACAGATGCATAAACCATCAAAATTACCGCCACGATCAAAACCTGCCACATTTACGAAATAAGATGAGAGCGGTCACAATGACAATAAAAAAACACCAACAATGCATGAACTAGAGTTCAACCTCGCTACTAACGTCAACCAAGAACTCTATACCGAATGGGAGGTCCTCGTGAACTACTCGCTAGACTACAACTTTACAAATACCACTAGTAGACTAACAGATGGTGCTGTTACCAATTGGTGGGCGTCTGTGGCGTCAGTGTTGGTGTTGTGTACGGCGGCTGGCAATGTGTTGGTGTGTCTTGCGATTTACTTGGAGAGGAGGCTGCAGAATGTCACCAACTATTTTCTTATGTCGCTGGCGATAACGGATCTGCTGGTGGCCATTTTGGTGATGCCGCTTGGGATAGTCACTCTTGTAATGGGTAAGTGTTTAATTAAATATATACATATGTGATGATGAAAATTATTTATTGGTAGCTTCCGCCCATGGCTTCGCACGATTGATTTGTCAAAAATTAGTGGCCGATTCCAAGTTGTAATCTATGTATTACCAAATTTCAGTGAAGTTACGACGTGATTGAGTAACAAACAAACAAACAAACATCCAAGATTTCCATTGATAAAATTAATGAATGCAAAGAAAAAGTATCAGCTAAATAAATTTGCAGGTTTCAAATAACTTAGAAAGTGAAATCCTGTATTATAATCTGATTTCACCTACATTTCGACATCATCTTGATGCATGTAGATGCAACGTTATATAAACGAATATAAATGTTTGTTGTATAATGTTTTTATGATCTCAGAAATCTCACAACCGAATCTAAAAATTCTTTCATTTAAAGAAAGTGTAGCTTTCTGATAGAAAGCTATATGCTATTATTTTATTTAAATAAAAATCCGTGCGAGTCAGGGTGGCTCGACTAGTCATAACTAAAGGGCTGCGTGACGCCTGTTTACATGGAAATGTGACCAAAAAATAATCGAAGTTAAAACTGCGAGAATTTATGAAGTGTACGAATTTATATCAAATATCTCATTATAACGAATTATGGCACTATTTTGTTTAGCGTTCCTACGGATTTTGAACAATTTGAACCTCAACTCAGTATTTTCTTTGAAGCATCAAAAGGCTTAACGCCGAGAAAATTATTTGAAAAGAATAAATACTACAAAGAAGTTTATTTTTCTTAGCGCAACTTACTCAATAAGTCCCGAGGTGTTTACTTGGACGGTTACGAAAAGGTTACGAAGTTATCGCTTTTACGCGGTAGCAGTGAGAGCGTAGCGGAAGCGATAAAACAGGAATATTTTGGTTTTTCTTTATAAATATACACATTTTTTTTCTAGCCTATGCTGTCCCACTGCTGCACAAAGGCATCCTCCTCATCTCTCCACTTTTCTCGATCTTGTACTAAATCCCGCCAGTCCCTATAAAAAGCGTCCAAATCATCGCGCCACCGCTTCTTAGACCATCCAGTTACGGCCCGCCCAATCTTACTTCAACTTGGGAATATACACAGTACACAAGTTTATTCTATATATTAATATAAATACGTGCAGACAAAACTTTAAGATTATTGAATAGAATAGAATAATATTTATTTGCAACCTATACATAAGTTAACAATGAGGAAAAAACAACAAATCTGCATGTATTTAAAACAAAACGGGTTTCTTCGTGCACAGATTTATATCAAAATTATAATTTTGACTAACCCTTTATTAAGTATTGTATGTCAAAACAGTGATACGTGCGATTCCAAAAACCAAGTGCGGATAGTTGGTGACAACATTCGCGCTTCCCGGCAATGACACCAGCCCGCTTCAGTCTCATGAGACCACGGCCGATGTAACTTGGCCGAAACGTCGAGGTTAGTCAAAATTATGATTTTGATAAAAATCTATGCGCGAAAAGACCCGCTTTGTTTTAAAAACGTGAATAAAGCTCGTCAAAATTTAAAAAGTTCTAAATCTAAATGTATGCACAACGTCTAGAAGTAGCTGCAAACAGGTCCTTATCTCAGCATGTGCTGGTTGCAACAACCAGCGCTGGTCTTCCGTTATGGCCATTTTATTTATTGTGGACGTGTTTAGCTAAATAAGACAGAATAAAACAAACAAATTAAAATAATACGCGAAGTATAAGTTTGTGTCTTATATAAAAAGGGCTGTAAATATGTTAAATAAATAAAATAACATAAATACCTAGTCAGGTCATAAATTCTGTCACATGTTTAATATAAAATAATTGAAACAAGTTTATTCATTATGTAACCATTTATATACCAAAATGAACTTAACAAAACATAGATTCTTATGACACTAAAGTTTATTCAAAATGACCTCCGTGATTTTGAATACAGGCCTTCAATCTGCGCAGCCAGTCGTCTATCGCAGCACGAACGAGGTACATGTCAATATCGGCGGCTGCCTTAATCAAGGATGTCTTGAGTGACTCCAAATTGGGATGAGGCTTTGAGCACGCCTTTTCCTCCAAGTGTTGCCATATCTTGTAATCTAACGGATTCAAATCTGGACTGGAGGAGGGCCAGTCTTCGTGCCGGATGAAGTCGATTTCACGCGCCGCCAGCCAGTCTTGTGTGCTCTTCGCTCTATGAGCTGGCACCGAATCTTGTTGGAATACCCAGTGCCTGTTATTGAACATGGTATGAGAAACAGGTTCCACAAGGTTCGTCAGGACTGTATTTTGATACACAACTGCATTCGTTTTTACACCTTTCTCACAAAAATGTACCTCTGTTAAGCCCCAATTAGAAACTCCCAACCATACCATGAGCGAGGATGGAAAATGACCTCGTTGGACACGCGGAATACGGTTGCTCGCTTCTTCACTACTGTGTGCGTTTACCTTATCATTTTGTTTGTTGTAGCTCTCTTCTACGATAAAAAGTTTTTCATCCGAAAAATAATTTCCCGATATTTTTTTCCCGCGTACCGCTTCACAGCTTTTATCACTGCTGGAGTCCTAACAGACTGAGGGCGACCACTTCTTGACCTGTCATCTACACTAGAGTCTTCATTGTATCGTTTGATCGTGCGATAAACGAATCTTTTGTTTATATTCAAATTTTTCAGTATGTCAAAAATTTGAATTGGCGCGTAACCGCAACGATGCAACGCAATAACTGCAACACGGTCTTCTTTAAGCGTCCACTCCATATTTAAAAATGAGTAAAATTCTAAAAAGTATACATTTTTATTTTCATGAACAATTCGAAATTCGAATTCTATAAACTTTTTTGTTGCTAGCATTCTAAAAGAAAAGTTTTTACTGTGTGACAATACTTATGACCTGACTAGGTAAATAATTCGTTTGGGCTCGAAACTATGGGTCCCCAAAATCGAGTGCTCAAAAATGCATTAAAGAGCTGTCCAGACACCACAGGTGACCAAAGAGCTGGAACTTACCTCTGCCAACGGATCAGCCTTGCCATTCAAAGAGGTAATGCTGCCAGTTTTTTGGGCACCTTACCTGCACATGGAGACTTGAATGCAGCACATTTTTTATGTAAAGGTTATCTTAAATTTAGTTTTGGTTATTTGATTTAATTGTAGTTTTTATTTTTAATCTGTTAGATGCTATCTTGTATATTGCCATTTATTTTATATTACCGATGTAAATACTTAATAAGATATAATAATAAATAAAATAAAAGTGCGATACAAATCAACTCAACTAAAAGCAACGATTTAATTGCGCACGCGGAGTGTAGAGATTTAGCATAGGTGACCTTTGTGCACTGGTAACTATTTAATAGATAATAGGCCAGGCACCACAACCATACTAAATTGATACAAGTTAATACATTATAATAGGTTTCATAATGGATACGTTAAAAATTCTTGTAATTATAGAATACGAGTTCCGTCGTGGCACCAACGCGACACAAACGGCACGTAACATCAAAAACGTTTACGGAGAGAACTGTACAAACGAACGCACAACCCGTTATTGGTTTTCCCGGTTCCGTCCTGGAAATTTTGACTTGAAAAATGAAGCTCATGGTCGTCCGGAGACTTTGGTCAACAATGATGAATTAAAAGCGTTTGTGGCAGCTGACGAAACTCAATCTTCGGCTGAGCTAGCAGCAGCTTTTGTAAGCATCAAAACAATTTTGATCCATTTGCGACAAATAGGCAAGGTAAAAAAACTTGATAGATGGGTGCCCTACGAACTTAACGATCGCCAGCGCAACGTACGCGTCGAGACCTGCCTCGCGCTGTTCAATAAGCGAATAAATGAAGGAATTTTGAACCGAATTGTTACGTGCGATGAAAAATGGATTCTGTTCGACAATCGAAAGCGCTCAGCAAGTTGGTTAGATCCTGGTTTAGCACCAAAGCAATGCCCTAAACCAAAAATGACCCCTAAAAAGGTGATGGTCACTGTTTGGTGGTCTAGTGCAGGTGTGATTCACCACAGCTTTTTACAAAGCGGAATGAGCATTATTGCAGATGTGTACTGTGAAGAACTGGAGACAATGATGGAGAAGCTTGCACATCGGCAACCAGCTTTGGTCAATCGGTCGTGCCCACTGCTCCTTCACGACAACGCGCGACCCCATAATGCACAACAGTCAGTCTCTAAGCTGCAAGAGCTGGGGTTGGAAGCTCTCCCTCATCCGCCATACTAACCAGACCTTGCACCTACCGACTATTACTTTTTCCAAAATTTAGACAACTATTTAGTGGGTAAAAAATTCAATTCCCGAGAGGCAGTACAAAATGCCTTTGAAGAGTTTGTTGCCTCCCGTCCAGCTGGTTTTTAAAAGCAGGGCACATGTTTTTGCATCAATAAACTGCCAATGCGTTGGTAAAGATGCGTCGATTGCATGGGTGATTACATTGAATAACAGGAATAAAAGAGTTTAAAAAAATAAGTACATTCACTTATTCCATACAAAACGGCAATTTCATAGGTAAAGATCGAATACCCTAATACATTCCCGATCTCTACGATTTTCTTTTTTTTTATATTTATTTATTCTTTGTATATTCACGATTACAAAGAGATCGAACCTTTCTTTTCAAAAACTTTGTAGTGTAAAATCAATTTCTATGCAAATATTATTAACATATCTAATTTGAGGTGTATTTACAACATAACTGGATCTATTCACTGACTGACAAAATCCAAAGATACTCCGTGTGACTGCATTTACGACATTAATTTAAATCACTGGTAGGGCTGATGGCTAGTGTTGTTGTAAAATTGTTATTTTTTTCAAATTCTGTACCATGGAATTGTTTAAATTTTCTATCTCCCATAATTTCAAGTCCTAAAATATCAATGAAATAGCCTGTATAAATAAGTGAAACTCCGGGAGTGCCGACATAAGTGAAAACTTGAATAAAAGCAGACTACACTACAGATACTTATACACGGTGTCCTTTAAATCATTGTTTTCCCAGAACAAGCGTTGTTCAGACCTCGCTCTACTAACAGTTTATAACATCAAATTAAAAAACAAAACGAAATAGGTCTTTGAAAAATATAAAAAGTCGCACACTCAAAACGTCTATTTTAACGTTACGCCCTACAACATAGTCAGCACGCTGACCGGTAGCTACTAGGTACCTATCTAACTGAGGAATAGGTAATACGCTACGGCTAGCGTACACACAGAACATAAAAACAATAGAACTAGCATGATGAATTTTTACTAAGAAAACCAGTGTAGCTAAACTCACACATGTAAAAACTAGCACACTTAGAAATAAAAGTTATAATTGGTTGTAAGAGAACGTTCAAAGAGGCCTAAAACCATAAAACCAATTTAACGGATATAAAACCTTAGCTACTATGGAACATGGTTTAAAATTCAATAAAATAAACTCTTCTACTCGGCAAAAGATGGCGCTTTAGCAAATATTTTTTATTTTAGTCTCTATTAATTAGACATAAGACTGATAATGCAATGGCTGTTATTTGATTACCCACAAAACAAAGCCACTCAACAACAGATGGCGCTGTCGCTAACGATTTTTGTTATAGTCTCTAACTGCAAAGAATAAGATTGATAATGCAATGGCTGTTACTCTCATGCTCAAATAACAGCGCTACTCACTTAGTGATGTACCAATGAGCATACAAGACGAATGTATCGATATCGATTATCACCTACCTACTACTACACGGTAACGAAATAGGTACGTCAGGTTATATTTGTGGTGGTCGAAATAAAAAGCTTTTCTTTTCTTTCTTTATTAACATAATCACAGGTATCCAACTCATAAATGCTTACTTAAAAAATATTATATTATATACTGAATTATTATTTGAGGGGCACACTAAAAGTTTCCGGAATCAATAAAAAAATACTAATAATGGTCAAAAATGAATTTATTGTTTCTCAAAATATTCTCCCTTTGCGTCAATGCACTTTTTCATAAGATTAATTTTTTTATGTCTTGCGCCTTGGGGAAACTGAAAACAGAAGTTATTATATTATTTCACACCATAGGTCTAAAATACATTCAAAAAATCATCAATAAAACAAAAAGGAATTAACGCCCTAAAATTTATACACCTTTTAATAGGGGGTAACTAATTAAAGCTATCGATAACACATTCATCTGTAAGTATATTGGGGTCACATCAATGGTTTTTTCCCATCTCAAAAAATGACCAACGCACTTTAAAAAGTTTTCACTTCAAAATGGTAAACAAATATTCATTCATCATGTAAGTAGTTACATGTTAAACTGACTAAGCGGCATCGACACACAGGCGCCGCTTATTTACGTTAAAATTGTTTATTGGAAATGTATCGATTACTGGATAAATATTCAAGCTATCGCTAAAGCTAAAATTAGTTAATACGATTCTGCATAATGTGTTTTAAATAAATGTTGTGAATGCGGTAACAGACTGTGTTTAAAACCGATATTTTACAGTAACGCGTTTGATAGTGTGTCGATCAATGGTTGATTATGACTAGTTTTTGTTACAGAAATGAGCTTATTGAAGTAAGAACTTAGCAAAGCTTAGATGTATGATCAAAGAAATTACAAGAATTCATGTCGCGAGTGAACATATTTCTTCTAGGCAAACGTTTTTCATCGTAGACCGCATCATCGCTTACCATCAGACGAGATCCTGGTCAAGTATCTAACAATTGATGACTTCCGTGGCGCAGCGGGCGAACAGCCGAGACGCAGGAGGTAGTTAGTGTGTTTGAATCCCGTCGCGGAACAAATGTTTGCATGATCTACAGATATTTGTTTCGGGTCTGGTTGTTTTTCTATATATTATAAGTATGTGTTTACAAAAAAGCATATAAGTATTCTATCAGTTATCTGGTTGCCATAGTACAAGCTCTGCTTAGTTTGGGGCTAGATAGCGTTGTGTGAAATGCCCAGCAATATTTATTTTATTTATTCCCGAATATGTAAACAAAAATGTTTTTAATATTCATGTACATGTACAACACAAGAATATTTTTTCAAATTTACCGTCGGTTCTGAAATATTTCTTAATATTAAAATAACACAATTTAATCGCTAATTCCAACCCTTTGCACCCCGCCTGCTGTATAACGTTACGTAAACTAATTAAACCGCCCCAGAGTAATTTGTCAAAGTAACAGAGGAGCTATTTTTGCTGTCAGTGCCTGATAGTGAAACTCATGTTTAGGAGACACATGATTAAGTGATTTGTTGAATGGTTATAATTAAACCTTACTTCATTATCATCACCATTATTATCTTAGGTATAGGTCCGCTGTTGAATATAGGCCTACCCCATAAATTCAGAGCGACCGTATATACGGTATACTGCTGTGGGGGAGTGTTGCACTATTTTTGTGCAGCAGAAGATGGCTGATCATGCAGTTTATAATATGGGCCCCAGAGAATCATAACACAATAAGTTTAAAGAAATAAATATTATGACATTCCCTAGTCAAATGTCTATGAAAATCTGATGTATGTTCACAAAAATATAAATCTGTTTAAGAAAAATAGCGATAATAATAATTTTAATACTAGAAGTAAAGATTAACTGACTGTTGCCACTTGTAGACTCAATAAAGTTAGTAAATCGTTTAAAGGGCAAGGTGTATGCTTTTATAACAAACTCCCAAGTGACGTACAAAAATTGACAACTAAAAAAATTAAAAATTTTATTAAATAATATCTTAATAAAAAAATCTACTATAACATATCGGATTATTTAGTTGGCAGAGAAGCTTGGGATTGAAATTGCTCCTACTCGTTCAAAAATGTTACAATTTATACGTATTTATTGTATATTCTAAAAGGATTATTAAAAAAAACAACCAGCCATGTTTTTTGCCTTTCTTTCCTGGCTTGGTCGCGAAGGTACAAGCATTAAAATTGACGTTTCATAGTGATCCTTGTGATTCTAATGGATAAAAAGATTTTGATTTTGATTTTGACCATTGTTGTATTGAACCAGATAACATACAAAAAACATTTTTTTATTTACTCGGCTTTGTACCTTTTCATCTTTGGACGATTTAAGAATGAATAAATGAATGAATGGTTTTCTTTTATTATACCTTACAACAATCACAATGGTTACCCGTACGCCTTCTCCCGAATTAATACTCATATTCTTAACCTATTAAAACATTATTTTTAACCGTTCCTCACTTCCCTATCTCAAAAAATGTTTCCATTTACTGCGTCAATCCAACTCTCGATCCTTGCGCTCATCCGAAGCTCTCCAACTTAAACACCTGTACACTTCTCTTTCTACTACGATGCCTCCTTTACAGTGCAGGCTGTCCGTTTACGGAACTCGCTACCAGTGGCTATCAGACGTGAAATCACTCGCTATTATCAGAGGTATGGTCAGGGAACATTATTTGACTACTTGTCGCTAACTATTGTTTATCTCTTTCATATATATACGTATATTTTTTCCTAATCTATCTCGTCCCATTGCTGGGCAAAGGTCTCCCTAAGTCCCTCTAAGCATCCGTATCTGTCGTTATGTCCCACCATCCTCTTTGGAAGGCAAATCGTCCTGCCAACGCTTTCTCGGCCGACTCCGACGTCGCCTTCCGTCTTCAGGCGTCGGATGAAGGAGCACATGAAGGGTGACCTTCCTTTGACACTTAAGCGCCAACTCATCTACATGTGTATCCTGCCCATCCTAACTTACGGTGCGCAGACATGGTCTCTGACTGAAGCCTAAATGTCAAAGCTCAAGATTTGTCAAAGGGCAATGGAGCGCAGCATTCTCGGCTTTTAACGTGTCGACCGAGTGCGTAACACCATGCTGCGCTCACTTACCGGCATAGCAGATGTTGGGAAGAGATCGGATGGGCTTAAGTGGGAATGGGCGGGCCACGTTGCCCGAATGCACTCCGATAAATGTGCCCATATTACAACACCATGGACGCCTCTTTCATATAATGAATATATATTTTTATATAATATATATTCAGGTCGTGCTCGAGCCGTCGTACAGTGCGGACGTCTCTGGGGCGTCGTTACGCTGCCCGTTGAATATACGAAGATTCGATCGTCGTTAGTGGTCGAGGCAACATCGCCTATAAAAGGCTCCTCAGATCGCGCGGCACGCATTCGATCGTCGTTAGTGGTCGCCGCTATAGCATGCAGCGGCCACACCTTAGGAACCTAGGCTGGTAGAGGGGGGCTCGAGTGCCGAAACACTTTGTTGTAGCAACGGCGTGTTTCGGCCCTCGAGTCGGCACGGTCACTCCCCGTGCTAGTGCTCGTTGCTTCGGCGTCAACGCAATTCACCTCAAGTGGCGAGGCAACCAGGCAACTGTAGAAGGCATGAAGGTAGCGATAGGAGTTTTTTATCGTTGCCAGATACTGCGTCCTGTTCCCTTCCAGTCGTAGCGGTTCTCCGTTCCACTGGGTCAAGGGGAGTAAGGAGGAGAGGGTGCATCTGTGTACGGCGCGCACACTTATGCAACTTAATATATCCTGCGCATCTGACTTGGCTTTGTCATTCCGAGTTTAAAAAAGTCCTGGGCTTGGTCTAATACCTGGACACGGGTGGCCTAAGGAGAGGAGAGTGGTCGCTCTAGCACTGCATCGGGGTGACAGTGTGGTTCGGCAGCACTCTTTGAGACAAAGCAGCTTTATTTAGAGAGGCACTGCTTTCCTCGCTCAGCCGGGGAGGGGGCTAGAAAAGGTGCCCCAAACAAACGCTCATTCCTCGCAATAAGAATAAATCTAAAAACATGCAGATGAATATGACTTTTGGTGCGTGGAATGTACGTACTCTTTTAGACCGACCCAACAACCTCTGCCCAGAACGTAAAACCGCCATTGTGGCTCGCGAGCTCAAACGCTATGACGTCGACATAGCCGCTCTCAGCGAAACACATCTAGCTGACGAAGGTGAGCTTGTTGAACGTGGTGGTGGGTACACTTTCTTCTGGAAAGGCACACCAGCTTCTGAGCCTAGACGGTCAGGAGTAGGCTTTGCTATTAAAACTACTTTAGCCTCTAAGTTGGAAGAACATCCAGTTGCTATCTCTGATCGTGTCATGTCCTTACGTTTCCATCTTCGAAACAATAAATACTTAAATGTTATCAGCGTATATTCGCCAACACTCGACAAAAGTGATGACGTCAAGGACAAATTTTATGAGGAAGTGTCAGAAGTGCTGACTAAAATCCGGCGCTGTGAGAAAGTTTTGCTTCTTGGCGACTTTAATGCTCGCTTCGGACGTGATTTTGAAGCTTGGCCTCGGGTGATAGGGCGACATGGCATTGGTAACATGAACAGTAATGGGCAACTGTTACTAAGCCTCTGTTCCCAATTTCATCTGGGTATTACCAATACCATGTTTAGACTCCCAAATAAATACAAAACTACCTGGATGCACCCAAGGTCCAAGCATTGGCATCTTATTGATTATGCTATAGTCCGTCAACGGGATATAGCGGATGTCAAAGTAACGAGAGTAATGAGGGGCGCAAACTGTTGGTCGGATCACCGACTTGTTGTTACAAAACTATTTTTGCGTCTTAGCCCTTGCCGTAGACCTCGCAGGGCTAAGCCTAACTGTCTTCATCTGAAAAAGCTAGAGTCTGCTGAAATATTGGCAAATTACAGGGAAGCTGTCAATACCTTTACAGCAGGCATACACCCCGAAGATGAACAGTTAGACGAGGGCTGGAAACTGTTAACTACAAATACCATCAATGCGGCTACTGAGATCTTAGGCCAAAAACCTCGTGTCTGTGAAGACTGGTTTGACGAAAATGATAATACATTGACAGTCGCCCTAGAAAAACACCGCCAGCTCCTTCGAAAGGGAAATCAGACAACTGCTTCTGAAAAAATAAAGGAGAGTACGAGCCAAATAAGGAGACTAACTCGAAACGCAAAAGATGAGTGGTGGCTGAACAAGGTTCGCTATATTCAGTGGCTTGCTGATTCGAATAGACTCGGCGATTTCTTTAACGAGATTAAAAAGTTAGTAGGAAGTCCACATCGAGTAAACGTACCACTGAAATCACTTTCAGGTACCCTCCTGGTAAGCAAAGGAGAAGTTCTTACTCGCTGGGCAGAACACTATAACAGCTTACTCAATGTGGATCGTTCTGCTGACATAAACTATTTAGCATCACTTCCTGCCTTACCACAAGCCGTAGATCTGGATCAGCCTCCTTCTCTTGAGGAAGTTATCATCGCCATCAAAGCGCAGAAAAACAATAAGGCTGTCGGCATCGATAACATACCAGGAGAACTATTAAAATATGGCGGAGATGAGTTGCACTACAAGATTTGGCAATTTTTCCAGCGCATGTGGGAAATGGAGTTCGTTCCTCCTAGTTTTGGCGTATCACTAATTTGCTCTTTGTATAAAAATAAAGGTGATCGATCTGTTTGCAACTCTTATAGGGGTATATCACTTCTGTCTACTCCAGGAAAAACTTTTGCCAGAGTACTCTTAAATCGTCTTATGGAGCTCTCTGAAAGTATATTGCCTGAAACGCAATTTGGGTTTAGACCCAATCGCGGCACATGCGAGGCCATATTCTCTCTTAGACAACTGCAAGAGAAAAGCAGGGAACAGTGTCAACCTCTGTTTCTCTGTTTTGTTGATCTGGAGAAAGCTTTTGACAGTGTACCTCGCGAAGCTTTGTGGATTGTGCTTTCGAAACTTGGTTGCACCGACAAATTTATACGCTTGATAAGACTTCTTCACGACAACATGACTTGTTGCGTAACCGTCAATGGTGAGCAGACAGAGCAATTCCCTGTCACTTGTGGTGTAAAACAAGGCTGTGTATTAGCACCCACTCTTTTTGCTCTGTACTTTTCCGTTGTCGTGAGGGAGACTTTACAAGCCAACACCGAAGGGATCCGCATACGTTTTCGCACAGATGGCAGTATCTTTAACCTGGCTAGGTTAAAAGCGCACACAAAGGTATCGTATGACCTCATTACCGAATTGATGTATGCTGATGACCTATGTTTCGTTGCGGAATCTTCTGAGGGACTCCAGGACTTGATGACTCGGCTTGACGCTGCGTGCTGTAGATTTGGCCTCAAAATTAATATTACAAAGACAGAGGTGATGGCCATGGACACTGTTAACCAAGCTCCACTGAATCTGCAAATCGATGGAAAGCCCATAAAACAGGTCGATACATTCAGATATCTGGGAAGCAGCATAACAACAAAATGCGACCTTGACTCGGAGATCAACAGCAGACTTGGCTCCGCTATGGCTGCTTTTGGTAAACTACGAGTCCAGGTATTTCGCTCCCATAACATCAAATTGAGTACCAAGATTAAGGTGTATATGGCTATTGTACTTCCTAACATCTTGTACTCGTCAGAGACATGGTGCCTGTATCGCAGACACATACGCACGTTAGACAGATTCCATCTGAAATGCCTCCGCGACATTCTTAACATCAAGTGGTCGGATCGGGTCCGTAATACCGATGTTCTACGACGGGCTAATGTCTGTGGCATAGAGGCATATTTGATGCGGCGTCAGCTGCGTTGGTGCGGGCACCTGTCTCGGATGTCTGATGAGCGAAGGGCGAAACGCATTTTCTTCTGTGAACTAGAACATGGTAAGCGGAAACGCGGAGGTCAGTTCCTACGTTTCAAAGACGTACAGAAGAGGCACATGAAGAGGTGTTGTATCGATCCGTCGCGCTGGGAGGCTCTCGCTGAAAAACGACCTGAATGGAGGCGTCATGTTCAGGACAAAGTGTACGAGTTTGAAGAAGAAAGGAGGCAAGAACTAGACTTAAAACGAGATCAGCTTAAAAGTCGACCGCCGGCTAATATCAATTACAACTACATTAATGGCGCCTTAACTTGTGTTCATTGTAACCGGACTTTTAGCGCAAAAATAGGGTACATCAGCCACATACAGGCTAAACACCTAGGCCAATAATCACAAAGTCAAGTCTCTGTAGCCGAAATCGGCTAGGAGGATTATTATTATTTTTATATAAGTATTTATTGCTCATTGTATGTATATTTTAAAGCATGTATGTATATATATAGGTACATGTGGTACACCATTGATACCCTAGGTAAAATTCACATGATCCATTCCATCCAAAGGTTGTCTGGTAGAGATCGCTACATTACGATAAGACCGCCAATTGTATACATTTATTTGAACACTGTTACTTTTAATTGTTTTGTTGTTGATGGTGTGCAAAAAAATATTATCTAATCTAATCAGCATTGCAATTCAGCGGGGCAATGCAGCCAGTGTCTTAGGAACACTGCCGCCTGGTAGTGATCTGGAGCAGTTGAGCTATCTATAGTTCATTTGCAACAGTCTTCAGATGATTCAACTGTTTCTTCAGAATTTTTATTGTAACTAATTGTACTTACCTATATATTCTTTCTGTTATCTAATCTAATCTACAAGCTAAATACAACAGAATGTGAAACCAGAAAATGTATATTGGGTGGTCTTATCGCTATATAGCGATCTGTTTCAGACATCCTTTGGATAGAGAGCGTATTATAGAATGGAGGATTTGCCGAGGTGTAATATAAAAACTTACATGCCTGTATAAGATAAGTTCATAATACAGGGTGTGCCAGAACAAGTATGTTACCTCGAGAGGGGGCAATTGTCGATACGAGAACAACAAATGTTCTACGACTTTTGTGAATTAGATAATTTTCACTGAAGAATTACTTAGTAAAAATCTGCCGATTTCCGTTTAGTTTCTAGTTATTAACTAGAACTTTTCATAGTAAAAAATATTAATTTTAAACATTTTATTTTTCTTGAACTTTTTAGTTTGACTTATAATAAACAGTTTTTTTAATGTTTCGCCTTCCCAAGGACTTATCATAAACATGTAATGTTTGCCTTACGCTCTTTTACTGCTGATAAATAGAAGTTAAACGGAAATCAGCAGATTTTTACTAAGTTATTCTTCAGTGAAAATTATCTAATTCACAAAAGTCGTAGAACATTTGTTGTTCTCGTATCGACAATTGCCCCCTCTCGAGGTAACATACTTGTTCTGGCACAACCTGTATTATGAACTTATCTTATACATGCATGTAAGTGCCTACTTACTTACCTACATAATACAGACAATAAATAAAACAGTTTTACAGTATTTTTCTTTAAACCGAATAGAACTTCGTTTGACCACAATCTATCCTTATGGTAAGCAATGATTTGGTCTGATGATGCACGAAGATCTAGAAGAAACCTATTTAATCTTACCTTGAAGTAAAGTAAAAAAGTTTATTCTGCATCACAAGAGTACATGTAACTTAATAGTTACAGAATATAATAGTGTTACGAGCTGAGGGTTCGGGATGAAATAATGAAAATGAATCTAACCAAAATAACAGTTTTATTCAACACCGAAATGATGAATACACGAACTTAAGCACAAGTAATCACAACACACCAATTCAAAACACGGTCGCACATTAACCCACTAAAAGTCACCGAAATATTCGCACGTATCGCCAAATCAAGACTGAGTCTGCGGACGTATTTACGCACTATTTACACAGCGTACAGTAGGTACATAACTCGCGAACGTTCTATATGGTTCCACTGGTAACTAGAAAAGTGTAGGTATTCCGACCGATTATTATTCTGTGCCACTGTAGGTAAAAACGTAGCATGCAGGTATATACTAAACTATGTATTACCTATTCTGTGACACAGTAGGTATAACTCCGAAAAACTGACTATTACTTATTCTGTAACAGCCTCGGCGTAACAATAAAGTAATTTGAAAGCAAAAAGGGTCGCCACTCAGCATTAAGCTGTATTACTCGTGCGCGATAACTTGGGACCTGCTAGAAATGCGACTCCTCGACCACTTCCCCTGCACTTCCCCGATGGCGCCCGTATTGTACCGTTCGCATCACTATTTTTTACTAGGGTTTTTAGTCTCGTACTGGCCTACGTCACGTAACGACGCGCTCTGGAATTCTTTTAGTTTTCGTCTGTATCATTGTTTTGTTGTTGTAGTTTTTGTTGTTATAGTAAATATTGTAAATTTATCGGATACCTCTTCGTCAAGTGATTATAGTGAGACCGAGGACCAAGAACAACCTCTAGAAGGCATAAATCCACTAAGTAGTAACGAAGATGAGATAATGTAAATAATAGATAAAATAAATGTATAAACTTAAACATTGTATTTTTTTTTATTCAAATAGTGTAAAAAAGATTAGATAAAAAGCAGCGTCCTCCCTGAGTAACATAATAAATTAGGTTAAAAAAAAACAAAGACGAAGCCGCGGGCGGCTGCTTATTATGTTCGCTTTTTTGCGGGCGGTACAAACACGCCAATATGACGTCACCGCGCTCAGGTCCCAACTTATCGCGCACGGGTAATAGTAGCATAAAATTTACACCACTACAGCGCTGGTCTTCCGTGGTTCCATTGCCGTGCGTGCAGGCAGCAACTGTGGCAACACATCAGTTGTCAGTTCTGCGTAATAATAACATACAAACATAACTTATAAACAAAACAAAACGCTAATATAAAAAAACAGTTAACTTTGAAAATGAAGTAGGTAACTTCAAAACTAAAAAAACTTAAATAGGGGGCCTGTGAAGTTTTTTATTTAACTGATGTGTTGCCACAGTTGCTGCCTGCCCTGAAACTTAAAGAGGCCCCGATTGTATTTATTAGGAAAAACAAACGACTGTAAAGTATTCCATACCATAGCTGTACGCATCAAGAACGTAGAACCAAAACGGTGTGTGCGAATGGGTGGTATATCAACTAGGTACGGATGGTACTGAGCCGTGCGCCTGCTTGTCCTTTGATGGAAGGGAGATGGCGGGATTAGATCGTATAGTTCCTGGGCACATTCCCCAAAATGTATTCTGTCAAAGATCGATAGGCTTGCAACTTTTCAAATTCTCTGTACCTAGTCTTAAATGTAAATGCCTCCAAGGTCGGGTACTTGAAAGTGCGACACAGTTTTAACTACTGCATTTTTCAGTGTTTCATCTATGTATCTAGCTATCCTGTGTGTAGTAGGTTCAAAAATAAATGATGGAAATTGATTATATTTTACGGTGTTGTTCGTGACTTTGGGTCTTAGTCTACGCCATTTTTTTCCTATTGCAAAGATTAAATAACATTAATTTTATATTTACTTATTACTCAAAAATACTTTATTTATCGTTATATTTTTTTTTAATTACACTTGTAGACACACAAGCTGACGGGCCTCCTGATGTTAAGTGGTCACCGCCGCCTATAAACTCCTGCAGCACTCGTGGTACCGCAGTCGCGTTGCCAAGCACTTAATACCCTATTTACACCTGTCTTGAAGGCGTTCATTTTGAAGCCCACCGGAAAAACCTCCGAAGGAAGGTCATTCCACATGTTGCAGGTGCGTGGAAGAAACGACCGGGTAAAACGCACCGTGTGCGACTTCCACGCATCTACAATATGTAAGTGAGCTCGTTGCCGGTTGCGGGAGGTTCGATGGTAGAAGTGGGAAGCAGGAATTAAATTTAACAGCTCTTCAGAACATTCGCCGTTATATATTTTATAGAAAACGCTGAGCGCTTCGATGTCACGGCTTAGACTCAGCGGCTCTAGATCATTAGATACTACTGGGTCGTCGACAATACGAACGGCTCTGCGTTGCAAGGAGTCTAGGGGCTGCAGTTGGTATTTCGGTGCACCGTTCCAGATGTGAGAACAGTATACTCCATGTGGGTATTTTTACATAGTATAAAATGAAGTCGCTTCAGCTGCCTGTTACCTTGTATCTTTTAAACTACTCAACGGATTTTAATGTAACTTTCGGCACTAGATAGATTGATCCAAGAGGAAGGTTTATATATGTACAACTAGCTTCCGCCAGCGGCTTTGCACCCGTTGTTTGTCAACAAAAAGTATCCTATGTGTTAATCCAGTTTATAATCTACGTACTTACATACCGATTTGAAAGTAATTCTGTCTCTCTGTCTGTTTTTTACCTTTTCACAACTTAACGGCTGGACCGATTTCAATGGAATTTGGTTCCTATATAGCTAAAGAGATTATGAACGGACTTGATACATAGGATACACTTTACGCGACTGCACAGAAGGAGGGTAATGTTTTATTTTCAAACCACGCGTACGTAGCCGCGGGCGGGTCAGCTAGTTACCTACTCATAAATAAAGTCATATATATTCTCTACTGAACAAAGGAAACAAATCAGAAACTTGATAACAGGATTACAATAACAGTATTAAACCAGTAACAAAATATTTGAGAGACAATGGAATTACCGATACCGTTTAGAACTCAAAGGGAAGATAACTTTATTCAAGCGATGATTAGATTTGCTTCTGTCAGGTTCAGTTTGCGGAAATTTACTGTACACGTTGGGAATAGCAAAGATAAGGCATAAATGAATCATCATCATCATTAAGAGACCGTTAGCTTGGTGAGATGTATCCCCGGTTTCCCTAAACTAAATATTCCTGTCATTATCACTGTCATCACTGTCAGGCGAGATCTTGGTCAAATGCAAGGTTTTAATGTATTAAAATAAAAGCCTCCCTCATAGCGACTGATCTTTTGTGGCCTGCACCTAACGGCTCGGGGGGAGGGGGGAGGGGGTGGGGGGTTCTACGCTGAACTTTCCAGTGCGTGATTTCAACTCTAGAACCTTTCTACTTCAACGGCCATTAGTTCTTAGAGCTGTGTGCCTCGCCCACTGCCACTTCAGCTTGCTAATCCTCTTGGCTATGTCTGTGACCTTGATCTGTGAACCAAGCAAGCTTTCTCCATAGCGCGCTGAGTGACCTGGTAACACACACTGATCATAGACCTTTGTGTTCCTGTATCTAACTATAAATCCCGACCGTATATTAATCGAGTCTATTAGTCTAGTCTTCTTCTTCGTGTCGATATGGTTCATAATATTTTAAATATCAAAGGTGGTTTTGCCAATACTTGGCCACTGCAACAGCGTTATCTATGGCGGAACAAGTATCCCTCAGGGTGCAAGAATAAGGGCACTATAGACAGCTTAGTAAGAGTGCCATAGTTTGAGGATGTGCGAGCGAGAAACACGCGTGGCTTCTTAATATTAGGTAGTCTATTTTGTAATCCAGGCTTTAACCTATCTATATACCAAATTACATCGAAATCGGTTCAGCTGTTACGATGTGATTGAGTAACAAACAAACATCCAAACTTTCGCATTTTTAATATAGTGCGATTATAAGATTTTAAAATCATCTCAAAAATTTCAAGCCTAGACGAGACATGAACCCGCAAACTTCCTCTTGATACGAGGGTGCACAGTCAAACTGTGCTACTAGGCCATTTTACGTCTAGGTCGAAATTAGTAAGATGATTCAGAATTACGACTAAAGTGCCGTTAGCTCCATCTACAGGAAAACTTATAAAGTTTTTTGTACCTGCTCAATGCCAAACGTTGCAGTTCAGTACATTGACAAGACATGTCGCGTTGCTTATTTCAAATAGTATTTTATTTATAGTGTTATCCGAACACATATGGATAATTCCAAGATTTTTAAAATCATCTCAAAAATGTTGTCCCGTTTAGGCTTAAAATTTTTGAGATGATTTTAAAAATCTTGGACTTTTCCGTATGTGTTCGGATAACACTATAAATAAAATACTAAGTGTGATTATTTCTGTCTCTTGCAAATCCACTGGCGTTCATTCTACAGCGAACGTAAGACCGTGTCCAGAAGAGGCAAATTCATACGCGCGTGGGAGTGATACTTGGCGCCAATACACTGCGTTCACAAGCATCGCGCGAATTTAAAATACAAGCGTAAATCGCGCGCACTTCGCCAAACTCTCGACTCGCGCGTTATACGCGCGTTATGCGCGCGAGTCGAGAAACTAGAGACGCCTTCTTGCGTCTAGATTACGCGCGAAAATCAAAGCGAGTGCACATATCAAGAGAAATGAAGCGACAAAATTTTGATACTGAGTTGTTTATCCGTCGGACGCGTTGGTACGCTCCTTCAGGACGCAACGGTCGCGCGTAATACGCGCGAGAGAATCGCGGCGAATTCGCCCTTTCTGGACAAGCTCTAACAGCGGCTGGGTCCTCCATCATGCCCCTTCAGTAACAAGCTGTTTGAGCAGTCGAGTACTAAAATTCCAGCGAACAATTTAGTTCCATCTAATAACTTTGAACAGCTGGTTACGTTGATGGACAAAGCAAATAATTATAATTTAAACTTTTAAATTAGTTTTAGTTTTGTAGTTTGAAATTAGAAGTATAACTTTAAGCAAGTTTACACAAAAGGGTTATTATACCAATGGGCATTAATTATGTTATGCTAACAAATAAAATAATATACATTTTTAAACGATATTATTATTCACCGGGGCAATGCAGTCAGTGAATTGGTCATACGTCTCCCTTGTAGTATTTGGAGAGGTTGAACTATTTGTTAATTTGTGGTTATTTTTATGGTTCAAAAAAGGTAAAAAAAGAACCCTTATAAGATCACTCTCTTGTCCTTCTGTCTATCTGTGTGTCACCACCGATTTTCTCAAGAATGAGTGGACCTAGCAAGTTGAAATTTATAACAGATACTGAGGTCTTCAGTACTTATTAGTTGTATAAAAATTAAGGTTCTGAGTCAACACGATAAAAAGATGGCAAATTGGGGCAAATTTAAATTTTCGCGAAAACATGCAAGTACCACAATTACCTTAATTTTCAACTTATTTTTATTTTTCGGAATTTTTCCTTTGCTTGTGCTACAAGACCTTGATTTTAACCAAAATTGACAGTTCTAGGCCAACCGGAAGTACCCTATAGGTTTTGGGTCAAAAACCTATATGGTAGTTCCCGTTGACCCAGAATCACGAAAATTGCCAAAAATCAAGGTCTTACAGCACAGATAAAGGAAAAATTCCAAAAATAAATAAGCTAAAAATTAAAGGGTGTTCCCATACATACATAGTTGACGCAAATACCAAGTACCCTATAAGTTGTAGTCCTCTGAGTTGTATGGGCGCTCATACAATTTAGTTACAATTAATTAATTTACAATTCATTACAATTTACAATTTATAGCTTAAGCGTCACCAACCTCAAATAATAAACAAATAAAATTGTGCTATTGAATAAAATAAATATTTAAGTGGAGCTCCCATACAACAGACATGATTTTTTTGGCGTTTTATAGATAATGGTACGGAACCCTTCGTGCGCGAGTCCGACTCGCACTGGGTCCTTTTTTATAGAGGTAAGTATGCTAGGTTAATATTTTAAGTCTTTCTGTTAATAAATAATATGTCACTTGGATAGTTATAACCATTTATTTTGACGTGATCGAACTAGAAATGAAGAGATTCATGCACAAATATTTTTATATAGTTATTGCTGGACGTTGTACACAACGCTATCTAGCCCCAAACTAAATAGAACTTGTATAATGGGAACCAGATAACTGATAGAATATTTATATGTATTTTTTTTTTGTAAATACATACTTATAATATATACAAAAACATCCAGACCCGGAACAAATATCTGTAGGTCATGTAAAGATTTGTTCCGTGGCAGGAATCGAACCCGCTACCTCCAGCGTCTCAGCCGGCCATTCGTCCACTGCGCCACGGAGGTCGTCTTCACCACGAATTTAAATACCTAATTGATTATTGGGTTGCAAGGGCAAACCATATCTGACACCACATTACTACACTGATTTATATATAGGTAATGTGCCTATCTTACTCCTAAAACCTGCATATATTTTAGTTACAAAATAAACGCATTTTTACTTTTAATTTATTTATTAACATACAAGCGGTATTCTCGTTCAGTTCTACTACCCGTACAGTTTGTACACCTACATAATGCACTTACAACGAGAACGTAACTTATTATTCAGCGTAACTCAGTTTTGTTAGATTATATTAGCGGACTGGAAACAAGCGTGGGTAGACAGAAATAAATAAAGTTTAGTACATGGTTATTTTGCAAGTTAATCATATTCCTTTTAAGATTAGTTGAGTTCCTTGAGAAGTACTAACACCATACCTATTTCTGCCGTCAAGCAGCGATTTCGGTTGAAGAGTACGATGACTTTACACCTGTATGCTTCAAAGGACACGTTGTTAGGGCAAAGGCATCTCTTCTCTTTTTCCATTCATCCCGGTCCAGGGCTTCTGTAGACCAATTCACACCATATCCGCCTGGACCGTCTACGCAGTGTCGCGCCTTGTGGGACCCACTCGGTGGTTATCTTATCCCACAAGTCATCGCGAATTCGACTTACGTGTGCCTCAAAAAACAGCTTATGGATATATGCATTCTTCTTATGCTTACCTAAGCTGCACAAACCTGGTCTCTGATGACACTTCAAAAGTCCAAACTTGGGGTCTGCCAGAGGGCGACTCCCACTTCAATTTAGCGGTCTTTTTCGGTGACTTTTGTCTTAGAGCGCAATATGGTGTTTTTATGCGGTCTGTGAGTCTAACTCCCAATATACTACGCTCCATCGCCCTCTGGCAGACCCCAAGTTTGGACTTTTGAAGTGCCGTTAGAGACCAGTTTGTGCACCTTAGGTAAGCATAGGAAGAATGCATATATCCATAAGCTGTTTTTCGAGGCAGAGGGGAGCAAATATAGGATATAGGAGCGTCTACAAATTATTAATAAATTAGTAAATGTTCAATCCCTTCCAAAACCTTTACGCAAGAAGCGACCCATTTCTCATAACATATACATAGATAAGTAAATAAAATTAGATTAATAATCATCATCATCATATCAGCCGTAGGACGTCCACTGCTGGACAAAGGCCTCCCTCATTAATCTCCAGGAACTGCGGTTGGAAGCGGCCTGCATCCAACGCCGACCTGCAGTTCTTACCAAGTCGTCTGCCCATCTTGTGGGTGGACGTCCTACGCTGCGCTTGCCGGTCCGTGGCCTCCACTCGAGAACCTTTCGGCCCCATCGGCCATCTGTTCTGCGCGCTATATGGCCTGCCCATTGCCACTTCAACGTGCTAATCCGTCGGGCTATGTCGGTGACTTGAGTTCTCCTACGTATCTCCTCATTTCTGATTCGGTCCCGTAGAGAAACCCCGAGCATAGTCCTCTCCATAGCTCGTTGAGCGACTCTGAGCTTATTCATAAGGCCAATAGTGAAGGACCACGTCTCGGGGTGGTCGTCTCGGGGTCTCGGGGATTGATAATAAATATTAACAACTAGTGATAAGTAAAATTACTAACAACCAATGTATTATAGTATTATACCTGAGAGATTTGCAATAAAAAGGTTTTAATAAATAATTAATAATATTTTGTGTTCAATCTACCTACCTTGTATATAGCCGAGACCTTCCCAGAGTTTTCTAGAAGTTTTGCACTTAGTTTTGAAAATTTACCATGTTGTCTAAAGGTTAATAAAGCCCACTCTAAGTCTGCATAGAGAAAATAAGTAAAAAAAATATTTCACATTATAAATATAAAAAAAATAATGCCGGATATTTCACACAGCGCTATCTAGCCCCGAACTAAGTCAATCTTGTAGTACAGAAACCAGTGAACTGATACAATAATTATATAGGTACTATATACTTTTTTTGTAAATACATAGGTATGGTCGAAGATTAAGGCCTGCTTGCACAACGATCCCTTAACGTATTTAGCGACTAAACATGTTTTAATTTTACGTATTTGTTTGATTTGACAAACTCCTGAAATCATATTTAGCCAGTAAATACGTTTAGGCATCGTTGCGCGTGTCGCCCTAAGAATATTTTCTTTTGTGTTTTGGGAGACTCGCGAAATTTTTTTTGTTCGGGGCGAACCACTAGTAATATAAAGAAAAACCCGGAATATATATATGTAGATCATACAAACATTTGTGGAATCGAACCTACAACCTTACTGCGTCTCAGTTCGACTCTTCGCCCATGGCGCCTCGGAGGTCGTCTAATATGTACTAATAAAAACCGTATAATATGTACTACTTCCGAGTAAATCTTCAAACTTACTAACCGATCTTTATGATACGGTCAGTTTGAGTACATTTACTGTAACCAGGTCCATGCCACTTCACAGAAATTAACTGATTTAGTTATCTTTAACGTGTACAGGTGCAACGGCTTGTCCGCACGCGGTTGGTATACATGGAAATTTATTGTAGGGCTAAGCTAAACGTAAAAGAGAGCGTCGCTTCTTTACGTCATAATAGTATTTTAGCGCGATCCAGTTTTTATAATAATTATTATTTTATTTCAGATTAAATCCATAGTTACATTACAATACACAATACAATAATTAAAAAAATTACAAAATTCCAAAATATAAAAAAAACAAAACAACAGCACAATACAAAATAAATAATACAGTACAAAATAATTATCTATTAAAGATTAAATAAAAAAAATGGCAAAATATAATATTAATAAATGTCTATCTACATTAATTTTAATTTAAGTAGCGCACATAACAATCTGCATCCACATATTAGGTCGAGGAAAAAGTTTCTTCGCTATTTTTAAAAAAATTCATAACATTTTTATTAAAATTTATTTACATTTATCTAAAGTATGTAGGTACCATTTTGTTTGATAACTTTTTGCCATCGTGTAGGTAGGGACATGATCCCGTTGCTATAGAAATTTTGGGACTTCTGATCAAAATACCGCGACAAGTAGTTTTGGCAGTCCTCTCGTAATGTTAACCTGACACTGTCTAAAGAAATCTGAAGAGACCGAAACAGGTGGAAATCTGAAGGTGCAAGGTCAGGACTATACGGCGGATGCATTAACACCTCCCAGCCAAACTCTCTTAATTTTTGATGAGTGGCTAAAGATGTGTGAGGTCTAGCGTTATCATGATGAAAAACCACACCCCTTCTGTTGATTAATTCCGGCCGCTTTCTCTCAATTTCTTACTTTAATCTCATCAGTTGTTCGCAGTAGAGTTCAGAATTGATGGTCCTGCCTGGTGGTTAATATTGCATTTCCAATCCCACCACACACACAGCATCACCTTGTTGCGAGTTAACCCGGGTTTGGCCACAGTCTGTGAAGCCTGACTGGCATTTGACCACGATCTTTTTCGCACTTTCTTGTCATACGTAATCCACTTTTCATCACCAGTTATCAGCTTCTTCAAAAATGGTTCGGTTGCATTACGTCGTAATAAAGAATCACAAATGAGTACACGGTTCATTAGGTTTATTTCAGTGAGCTCGTGGGGTACCCAAATGTCGAGTTTTTTTGTGTACCCAATTTTTTTCAAATGCGCCAAAACTGTTTTGTGGTCAATTGCCAGTTCTTCAGCTACGTCGTAACTACTGATATACCGATCTTGCTCCATGTTTTCAAAAAATGTCATCAATTTAACCCGTAATAGGGCGACCAGAGCGACGTGCATCTTTGACATAAAAATTTCCGGATTGAAAACGCTTAAACCAATTTTTTTCTACTCTCACAGACATTGCGCTAGGTCCATAAACATCGCTTTTTTTTTCGCCGCTTGTGTTGCATTTTTACCTTTGTTGTAGTAAAATTTTAAAATGTATCGAATTTCGTCATTAGAGTCACTCATCTTTATAGTACAAAAAACAAATAAAAATCACACATTTTCCTAATTTGAATTCGGAATTATCTTCTTTAAAGTTTAAACTTTGAAAGATACCAAAACCAGCAAGATACAAATAGTATAGCCAAAGAGATTTTATTAGAAGTTCATACATACTATAATGCGAAAAGACTTTTCCCCAACCTATTATATTGAATGGGACAGACATCACAAGCTGCGACCATGTGCAGGATGATGTTCCCGCAGCCTGGCGCACGCTCGAGTCGGGGTGCGATTTTCTTGCATATGATTGCATGTATTTCGACGATGTCACGCAAAGGACAGCTAAATTGAAGTGGGACTGGGCAGGACACGGATGTCAAATGCGCGATAACTTGTGGGCTAAGACCACTGAGTGGGTCCCACAAGGTGCGAGACTACGTGGCCGGTTCAGTCGGAGATGGCGCGCATAGTGCGAATTGGTCGACAGAAGCCCTAGACCGGGATGAATGGAAGAAGGGAAGGGAGCCTTTGCCCAGCAGTAGGATCCAGCGGGCTCTATAGATTCAGATTAGATTAGATGATCGGATGATAGCCGTCCTTTCGCGCCTCCGCGAACATTTCAGATGCGCTGCAAAAGCAAGACAACCGCATCATCATCCTAAAGATGTTATTGTACTGAACTCGCAGGGAGCTGGCCTTCCGTTGGGTGTGGCTGCTCGAGCAGAAAGCCTTAAAGAATATAACTTAGAAATAATAAAAAAATACAAATACCTTTATACCTCACAGCTTGTATATGACCCTAACATAACTGACTCTAAGCGCAGCTCGGATCTAGTTTGCAAAACTGAAAAACGTCGAACGGCATTTGCCAGTCGTCATTTTAATTTCCTTAGCTCCACACTATATAACAGAATCAACAAACAAATTAATATATTTCCCTTACCCCGCTATAAATGTCAACAAAAATGTCTTCAGTGGCCCATAACACTGTCGTATGAAGACACTGAAGACCTTTTAAAAGTTGCTGTATAGATTGTAGGTCATACACACGAAAACACACACAAGTTCACGCATATTCACACACTCACACACAAACATCACACACACACACCCTCTCATACATACACACATACGCTCACATAATCACGCATGCCTACTTGTAACTATAATTTATAAAAAAAACTGGAAATATTAAACTCGGAGGCGGCGTTAGTGTTCTCGACACAGTTTATAACTTCTGCGAATACTATCTTGTTCCAATATTATTGTTGTACCATGTTTTTGTTCTAAAATAAAAGTTAAAGTTAGTTGATACATTATACGGACTAGACTGAGAACGGGTCTGAAAGGGGTCATCGAATCCTCATCCTTCACTAACACCGCTACTACTTCAACATCCACGGGGACCCTGGAAAGCTGCTGCCACCAACCCAAAGTTCTACTCCGTTACTTCAAGGAGTTGGGATGGCTGGGGTCATGTTAGAAGGGGGGTAATGCACAATACACCCCAATGCGGGACGTCACTGCAGATCTTTTATTCCCCTACCCTAGAATTAGATTAGAAACATTATACGGACACATTATATCAGCATAACATCTGCAATGCAAATCATAATTCAAGTAAATGTTGCTCTATGGTTTTCTGTGATGCATCAATTTATGAAAATACCCGTAGTTGTTTCCTACAAGATTATTTGGATTGACCATTCTAAGCCAAATGCAGAATCAGCGTGGGCGGACCGTATCACACAACATTATTTATTTTAGTGCCTCACGCAACTAACAAGCTGCACTTAAAACAGCTTGTCAACTATAACCATCCGAAGCCTAACTTGCTTTATCATCATCATAGCTCACGTAAGTCCACTACTAGCCATTGTCCTTTCCCAATGTACGCAATTGACCTATTTACTTCAATTTGCTAATCTTCTGGGTTATGTCGATGATCTTGCTTAGTCGGGACGTCAGCTAGGATTAGCAACGTTCCCCCCGTTACTATTTAGGGAAGTAAACTATCCAAAATTGTACTATTTTGGATAGTTCATCCCTATTTGTACTAAGAACGGGATATTTACCATGATTTGTGAGTTTTTGAGTATCCCGATATTTTGAAGCAGTTACATGCGCCATGGTCACGGCTAAACTGAAGTATTTGCGAGTGGATGGTTATTTGCAGATATAACGATCTACCCTATTTCTCAGTTTTAAATTACTAAAACTATTACCACCTCCGGATTTATTCTAGATCATCTAGAGAGATCATAACTCGAAATGCCAGGATACTCAAAAACTCAAAAATGTAAAATTTAAATACCTACAACTAATAACAAAAATCCAATGGCAATCCATGTGGCAATCTGGGAGTGCCGACAGAAGTGAACACTTCAATAAAAGCAGACTGCACTACAGATACCTAAACAGGATGTTTGGTAATACACTGACGATATTCAAGTGACGGTTTCTCAAAACACAAAAAAAAATTCTCGAAAAAAACTAATATAGATATATCAGGTGCAGTGGGCGAATAGCCGGCTGAGACGCAGGAGGCAGCGGGTTCGATTCCCGCCGCGGAACAAATGTTTGCACAATCTACAGATATTTGTTCCGGGTCTGGTTGTTTCTCTATATATTATAAGTATGTATTTACAAAAAAAAAGTATATAAGTATTCTATCAGTTATCTGGTTCCCATAATACAAGCTCTGCTTAGTTTGGGGCTAGATAGCGCTGTGCGAAATGTCCAGAAATATTTATTTATTATTATTATTATTTATCAAATTTAAAAAAAAATCGACTCAGTTTAGGTGATTAGTTCGATATAAACTTACTGCCTACTCTTGCAATCGACATCCAAAAATAAAAGCTGATTTGTTATATCTTTCGGATATGACTACGGGTTTTGGGTTAGAAAGGGACAACAAGAGATATTTCGAGAGAGACGTCACCACACACATTATGCAATAGCACAACACAAGTTTAATATAGTGTTTGTTTTTACGTGCCAAAATAAATTTCACATTTCTATAGTAAATATTTCACAAATTTATTGATAGAGCGAAGCGCGATCTCTAAATCAACTTGCGCAAATCGGCGTTGTATGTATGTATGTTTTTTTGTCCAAGGATAACTTTCGAGTCATAGATCCAATCATCGTGAAATTTTATACATAGGTAGAAAGTGATAGCACAATTTTGGTGTAACTAAATGAGATAAATATGCTGGGGGAGTTGTTGAGATATAGGGATTCAAGAGGGGTAAACAAAATGAAAATGAGGTTATTAGGTCAAACGGGACGTCAAATGAAAGGTATTTTATAGTACATTTCGACTATGTTTATATTTTTGTATATTCTGTATAGTTTTTGAGTTTTTTGCCATTATAAAAACTTAACGTTGACAAATTTCACAGAGTACACCAGTGACCTCACAGTGCTGTAATTTGGTATGCGTGTAGCTTAAAAGACACAAATATAGGCACAAGTCTGAAATCAAGAATAACTGCAATTTGTATCCCAAGAAAGAGTATCCACATTACATGAACTCCCGTTACCTGTAATTTGAATGAAACTGTCGGTCAATTCGTTGGTTATTTATTGGTGGCACTATTTTGATAGTCAAAAAGTACAAATAATATTTTTTTTGTTTTAATCGGAGACTCGCGAGATCTCAGTTCGGGGCGAACCACTAGTTTATTATGCTCATCAAAATAACCCCTTTCATTTCTGTGCATATATTATCAAACACCCTATACAAAGTTGTGGTAACTTTAACAGTGTCCCGAGTTCAATAGTTTTTTCCCATCTCAAAAATGTCCAACGCGCCTAAAGAAGTTTTAACTTCAATAAAAAATCGAAATGTATATATATCGTCCTTAGTAAGAAGTGTTCATAACTATGATAGTTTCAAAAGTTAGTTAATCCCTGTGTTCAATCCAAGTTGGTTCATATGATGGCGCTCCGCATTATGTGATATTTTTGAATCGAGGGCTTTATTTCGCTTTGCTCTCTTGAAGAGAAATATAGAGAAACACTACGCACCACACCAAAACAATAAATTAAAAAGAAATTATTATTTAAACAGCGAACTAAATCAGCGGCGTTATAAGCGGTGAATGATGCATTATGGTACTGAACTAGCGTTTTCCTGATATGCTGTAGCCGAGACACAGATTAATAGCGACAGATAATAAATAACAGAAGGGTGCGGTTAGAATATTCTTGTGGTTTTTGCTTTTTAAGAGTGTTTTTTATGTTTTTTGTGCGAGTTCATATACAAGCGTAGGCGTCTCTCGCATACTGAAAAACAATGAAACAAATGAAATTCGTAAAATGATACGATGAAGTGTTCTCACTGCCGGGTTTTTAGAATTGGTAACAGATGGCGCTGCTCTGTCGTAACCTGTTATCAAAAAAAGTGAATTATCAATGACAATTACAAATAAATAAAATAGGTGTTTGTTTACAAAGAGGCGAAGTGAGACTGTTTTAGACAAATTTGATATTGGTGGTGATTCTGTTGTTTACGCTGACTAAATAAAATTGTGTATAATACGAACGGTCTTATTTTGTTTACGCTAAAGATCAAATTAGAATGACATTAAAAGTGACATTTCTAAAATTAAGTATTATTTTACTAAGATGGCGTGTTTTTGGGCTAGTTTTAGTCAACAGTCAAATTGGTGCTGATTAAAATTAGCCCGCAAACACGCCATCTTAGTAAAAAATATTTAATTTCAGAAATGTCACTTTAAATGTCTTTCTAGTTTGATCTTTAGCGTAAACAAAATAAGACCGTTCGTATTTTACACAAGTTTCGTTAGTCAGCGTGAATAACAGAATCGCCGCCAATGTGTGTTTAAAGAACTTGACAGTTTGGCAATATTGACTTAAACCCGCTACGCTAGTCCATAAATAATAAAAAAATATTTTGAGCCATTGTTTATAAATACAATACTTTTACATGCCGCCAAAGATTTAATTTTAATCTGAGCTTTGTGTGCAAGTTATAAATAAAAATGTGCTGAAAAAAACTGACAAAAAAATCTTAAAAAACTAGATATTTAAATAGGATAAACGAGTAATTTTGTATAACATTGTAAATTTATCTATTGTACTGATTAAAAACACCTTTCCAACAAAAGTTTTCGAAAAGGTGGATTGTTACCCTTTAACAGTCCACCTATTCGAAAACTTCTGTAGACATACAACTTTACTAACTAACTTAATTTTGAGATATACAACGTGTTAAGTTATGTAAGACATTAAATGAAAACACAAGAAGAGCTAATGAATGGTATTGCTATAAAATAGGGTTTTTTTCAAATTAGTTTCTATAGAAAATGATCAAATTTTAATACAAACTCAATATCTTAGATATATATGAAACAGTCTACATAAAATAAGTTAACAAACCATGTCAATTCATTATTTAAGTAGACTGACTAAGCGGCATCGTCACATAGGCGCCACACCGAGTTTTTTTTTATAATGGAAATGTATCACCTCTAACATCTTTAAATGTAATTCCAGATGTGTGTTTTAAATTAATGTCGTACATAACATTACAAGTTGTATAATTAGTAAGCTTGACCGATAGCCATGATAGCCAAAATGAAAATCCTCTTGAGGATAACAGTATCAGAGTAAAATTAGCTCAGTTTTCTTATTATTTTATAGTAGCCTTATATGTAATTCCAGATGTGTGTTTTAAATTAATGTCGTACATAACATTACAAGTTGTATAATTAGTAAGCCATGATAGCCAAAATGAAAATCCTCTTGAGGATAACAGTATCAGAGTAAAATTAGCTCAGTTTTCTTATTATTTTATAGTAGCCTTATATGTAATTCCAGATGTGTGTTTTAAATTAATGTCGTACATAACATTACAAGTTGTATAATTAGTAAGCCATGATAGCCAAAATGAAAATCCTCTTGAGGATAACAGTATTAGAGTAAAATTAGCTCAGTTTTCTTATTATTTTATAGTAGCCTTATATGTAATTCCAGATGTGTGTTTTAAATTAATGTCGTACATAACATTACAAGTTGTATAATTAGTAAGCCATGATAGCCAAAATGAAAATCCTCTTGAGGATAACAGTATCAGAGTAAAATTAGCTCAGTTTTCTTATTATTTTATAGTAGCCTTATATGTAATTCCAGATGTGTGTTTTAAATTAATGTCGTACATAACATTACAAGTTGTATAATTAGTAAGCCATGATAGCCAAAATGAAAATCCTCTTGAGGATAACAGTATCAGAGTAAAATTAGCTCAGTTTTCTTATTATTTTATAGTAGCCTTATATGTAATTCCAGATGTGTGTTTTAAATTAATGTCGTACATAACATTACAAGTTGTATAATTAGTAAGCCATGATAGCCAAAATGAAAATCCTCTTGAGGATAACAGTATCAGAGTAAAATTAGCTCAGTTTTCTTATTATTTTATAGTAGCCTTATATGTAATTCCAGATGTGTGTTTTAAATTAATGTCGTACATAACATTACAAGTTGTATAATTAGTAAACTTGACCGATAGCCATGATAGCCAAAATGAAAATCCTCTTGAGGATAACAGTATCAGAGTAAAATTAGCTCAGTTTTCTTGTTATTTTATAGGGCTATATAACATTAGTTCAAACCTTGTTATGGCTAAATACGTGTCGTAATTGTTATAATAGATCTTCTGCTGTCTGTTAACTTAGACCATTTAAACTACTCAAAGGATTTTAATGCAGATTTAAGCAATAGTTAATATGTATAATTTATACATAATTCTGTTTGTTTGTTACCTTTACGCGACTAAACGGCTGAACGGATCGTAATGAAATTTTGCACGGAGATTATATCATGGGAAAAAACACAGGCTACTTTTTAGCGAACGGCGTAAAATGAAGGTAATGTTTTATTGAAAAACCGCCCATGCGAAGCTGCGAGCGGGTCAGCTAGCAAATAATAATAGTCTAATAGTTACCCGAAATCAAATTATTTTCGTTAAATCGAAACTAGGGTGGTTCTAATTATTAGAATATAGCAATTTTCTAAATTGTATGTCTTAAAACAACAATTATTGTATAGTTTTGTATAATTCATGCTAAAATATAGTTATAAAGGCGCATATACCTAGTCAGGTCATAAGTATTGTCACACAGTAAAAACTTTTCATTTAGAATGCTGGCCACAAAAAAGTTTATAGAATTCGAATTTCGAATTGTTCATGAAAATAAAAATGTATACTTTTTAGAATTTTACTCATTTTTAAATATATAGAGGACGCTTAAAGAAGACCGTGTTGCAGTTATTGCGTTGCATCGTTGCGGTTACGCGCCAATTAAAATTTTTGACATACTGAAAATTTGAATATAACTAAAAGATTCGTTTATAGCACCATCAAACGATACAATGAAGACTCTAGTGTAGATTACAGGTCAAGAAGTGGTCGCCCTCGGTCTGTTAGGACTCCAGCAGTGATAAAAGCTGTGAAGGCGCGAATTCAAAGAAATCCCAAACGTAAGCAGAAACTGTTGGCCCTTCAGATGGGGTTAAGCAGAACCACGGTGAAAAGGGTGTTAAATAAAGACTTAGGACTTCGGGCATATCGAAGAAAAACAGGACATCGTTTGAATGCTCGTCTAATGGACCTGAGACTGAAGAGATGCCGCGCTTTGTTGAAGCGGTACGCGGGAAAAAAATATTGGGAAATTCTTTTTTCGGATGAAAAAATTTTTACCGTAGAAGAGAGCTACAACAAACAAAATGATAAGGTGTACGCACACAGTAGTGAAGAAGCGAGCAACCGTATTCCGCGAGTCCAACGAGGTCATTTTCCATCCTCGCTCATGGTATGGTTGGGAGTTTCTTATTGAGGCTTACCAGAGGTACATTTTTGTGAGAAAGGTGTAAAAACGAATGCAGTTGTGTATCAAAATACATTCCTGACGAACCTTGTGGAACCTGTTTCTCATACCATGTTAAATAACAGGGACTGGGTATTCCAACAAGATTCGGCGCCAGCTCATAGAGCGAAGAGCACACAAGACGGGCTGGCGGCGCGTGAAATCGACTTCATCCGGCACGAAGACTGGCCCTCCTCCAGTCCAGATTTGATTTTTTGGATTACAAGATATGGCAACAACTGGAGGAAAAGGCGTGCTCAAAGCCTCATTCCAATTTGGAGTTACTCAAGACATCCTTGATTAAGGCAGCCGCCGATATTGACATGGACCTCGTTCGTGCTGCGATAGACGACTGGCCGCGCAGATTGAAGGCCTGTATTCAAAATCACGGAGGTCATTTTTAATAAACTTTAATGTCATAAGAATCTATGTTTTGTTAAGTTCATTTTGGTATATTAATGGTTACATAATGAATAAACTTGTTTCAATTATTTTATATTAAACATGTGACAGAATTTATGACCTGACTAGGTATAGTAGTCTAAACTAGCTTTATATTTGAGCCGTTATGGGTTGTGTTAAATTTTGTGGGCGTGAAGACCCAGCGCCCACAAAATTTATAATGTCCTTTCAAAACGCCTGGTCGAGGTGACGCGTGACCAAAATGCTGGCCAGCATTTTGGCCAACGTTTAAGCATTGATATTCAACGTGGTAATGCGACCAGCATTTTGAGCACGCTGCCTACTGGCAGCGGCTTGTTAGATTAGGGTTTTATATATATTTTAAGTTGTTATAAAATATTTAATGTTTTTATTAATTGTTATTCTTTGACTAATATTCATGCTAGGTTGAAATAAATTGTCGGACAAAATATCACGAGCTTTATAGATCGCTTATATTTCGCGGTTTCTATCACTTTGTGCCTATCATAAGTCGCATATTCACCGGGAGTATTTGTTACAGAGCGTGAATTGCGATATTTTCACAATAAATAAACGTCAAGTGTGTGGCGCCTGTTCACACGAAGTCCCCTTATTACCTAAGCCAAATTGCTTTCGTGTCGCCGTCGCTAGTCAGGCCATCCCTTTCACACGTACACTACATACCTCACATGTAAAAGGTATGGTCTGACTAGCGATAGCAATTTGAAAGTGACAGCAATTTGGCTTAGGTAATAAGGCTACGGTTCTAGAACCTTCTCTGGTACACCGATGAAGTGAGCGTAGCATCTGCACCACCCGTAGCACAGTGCTCTGTAGCGCGTAGCACAGTGCTACGTAACGCGTAGCATATTACCACTTAAACACCACAAAAGAAACACTGTTTGTACTAAAAACGGGATATTTACCATGATTTGTGAGTATTTGAGTATCCCGATATTTCGGCGCAGTTGCATGCGCCATGATCACGGGTAAACTGAAATCTTTGCGAGTAGGTACTCGTAGTTATTGGCAGATATAACGATCTACCCTGTTTCTAAGTCTCTTGCTAGGAATTAATTCGCTAATTCTATTACTACCACCGGCTTCATTCTCGATCATAACTCGATTCTGACACACAACACTCACGGTATCAGTACGCATAATTGACACTTCACTTCTTCTGTTCTTACACATTCTCACCGCATGATTCCAGGCTCCAGATAATTGAAAACCATCTTCACGATTGAAATCCTTGTGTTTGGCAATCTCAATTGCCTCTTGAACCAGTTTTGGCATGTAATGTCGCTCAGTTGAAATTACTTGTCGGGTGAAGGAACATATCAGGGCGGTGAAGAATGTTGACAGACAAAAGTCTGCCATAAAGGAACATCTGCTGGACTCAGGCTCAAACCACTGGATCGAGCTACAGAACCCACAAGTTATCTCAACTGAGCGACAATACATGCTAAGACTGGTTCAAGAGGCAATTGAGATTGCCAAACACAAGAATTTCAATCGTGAAGATGATTTTCAATTATCTGGAGCCTGGAAATCTGTGGTGAGAATGTGTAAGAACAGAAGAAGTGAAGTGTCAATTACGCGTCCTGATACCGTGAGTAATGTGTGTCGGAATCGAGTTATGATCGAGAATGAAGCCGGTGGTAGTAATAGAATTAGCGAATTAATTCCAAGCAAGAGACTAAGAAAGAGGGTAGATCGTTATGTCTGCCAATAACTACCTACTCGCAAAGATTTCAGTTTACCCGTGATCATGGCGCATGCAACTGCGCCGAAATATCGGGATACTCAAATACTCACAAATCATGGTAAATATCCCGTTTTTAGTATAAATAGTGTTCATAACCATGATAGTTTCAAAAGTTACAAAAGAAACAAACAAAAATTCTCAAAGCAACAATTACAATAAGCGGTCTCATCTCTTAGAAGTCATTTCTTCCAGACTACCTTGGATCGAGTATGAGGTATGCCTTTACAATATACTGTACGACCAATATAATTTATGTTTTTAAGATAAAACGGGTCTTTTTACGCACAGATTTATATCAAAATCATAATTTTGACTTTCGCGAAAACTTAAAAAGTTAAATATAATTTAGTATTTGTTTCCTGATAATTATAACCTGGGTGTCTTCAAGTTCGCGAGTGAACAGGTTTCTTCTAGGCAAGAATGGTCCACCATAGACTGATAATTGCTAACCAACAGGCAAAGTTATGGACAAACGTAAGGCTCGAATTTATATTAAAAAAATCTGGTCTACGTCTTTTATGTATTTCAATGTTTTTTACATCTAACCAGCACTATTTTCACTAAAAATGTAAAGTTCACCATGATTCGAGAGTTTTTGAGTATAATACTGCCACCTTTGTAATGGTTCGGCTAAATACCAGCTCGATAGAACGTAGGGCTTTAAGGCTTATAGGTGAGCAATATATGGTGGAGACTAAGACCCAAAGTCTCGAACACCGCCGTAAAATTGCAAGCCTATCGATCTTTTACGGATTACATTTTGGGGAATGTGCGCAGGAATTAAACGATCTTATCCCGCCATCTCCTTTCCATCAACGGACAAGCAGACGCACGGCTCAGTACCATCCGTACCAAGTTGATATGCCACCCATTCGCACACACCGTTTTGGTTCTACGTTCGTAGCAGATGCGTACAGCTAAGGTATGGAACACTTTGCCGTGATCTGTTTTTCCTAATGAATACAATCCGGGCCTCTGAGGTAAGAGTAAATAGGTTTCCTCTAAATTTTCGTGCTTCATCTTAGCCCACATCATAGCTTACCATCAGGTGAGATTGTGGTTAAACGAACATCTATCTAAATTAAAAAAAAGCGGTCAAGTGCGAGTCGGACTCGCGCACGAAGGGTTCCATACCATTATCTATAAAAACGGCAAAACATCGCGTTTGTTGTATGGGAGCCCTGCTTAAATATTTGTTTTATTTTAATTTAAATATTTGTTTTTAAAATGAATATATATATACCTGTTGCCGTTATCAATATCGAGTTAAAACGAGCAAAAAAATCACGTTTGTTGTATCAGAGCCTCCCTTAAATATTAATTTTATTTTGTCTTTATTAGGTACATATATGCTGTTATAGCGGCAACAGAAATACATCATCTGCGAAAATTTCAACTGTCTAACTATCACGGTTCATGAGATACAGCCTGGTGACTGACGGATAGACAGACAGACAGACAGCGAAACCTCAGTAATAGGGTGCCGTTTTACCCTTTGGGTACGGAACCCTAAAAAACAAAATCCCGATATTTCGACGCAGATGCATGCACCTAATCACGGGTATCATATCTATGATATTTTCAAAAATTAAAAATGGGTTGTTTCTGTAATTATGTCTGAGTTGCAATAAGTATAACTAGCATAAAACAAATTGCTCAACTGTGTCCCTAAGTAATAAATGTACAGACCTATAAAATAAACTCATTAAGTTTGCGTATATTTTATCTGCAAGAATAACGAAGCCGGATTCGTTTAGTAAATACTACAAGTTCATCCAAGCCTACACTGGGAAATAGAAATGGATATTCCATTTCTATTTGATAAAGTTCCTTTGTGCAAGAAGCTAAGCTCGGTTCGGGGAAAATTCTAATGATTAATGCGGTAGATTTATAAAACATTTTTTCCAAGTATTTTTACTTAATCGGGTTGATTGGTATGCAAAATAAATTTAAGGTCAACTTCATCTAATCTTTCTAATATATAACAAAATCGTGTTACGGTTTTAGTGGTCACACTCCTCCGAAATGGTTAGACCGATTTTAATGAATTTTTTTATATGTGGTAGGTATGAGAATAGTTCGGAATTTATTTTTTACCATCTTACCCCCACCATTATTTTTAATCGCGATTTTAGTATGTATGAGCTTAATCCGTATAACATAACCGTCGTTTGTAATTATAATTGACCATAATTGACGTGAAGTCATTAACATGAAGTGTCGCGTCACTTTGACAAGAGTGTTCTTCTTCTTCTTTCGCGTCAATGGCTATTTGACTTTTAAATTTTATTAGCCCAATAGAGAGTAAGTAAGAAAGAAAGAAAACATTTTATTCAACAACCACACCGTAATAAAGGAAAATAAAACACAACAACAATAAAATCCAACCTAAGCACTAACAAACTAACAAACTTAAAAGCTCTGTCTGGAGATGAATTGGTACTCAGCTCAGCATGATGCTACGGTATGTTAATATGCCGCAGCGCTGGTATTCCGCTGAGTCCAGTGAGAGCAACTTGCACACCTTCCAATGTTTTCTATCGTATTAGCTGACCCGCCCGCGGCTTCCCATGGGTGATTTTTCAATAAAACATTACCGTGATTTTGCGCAGTTGGCTAAGAAGTAGCCTATGTTCCAGGATATAATCTATCTCCTTGCAAAATTTCATTACGATCCGTTCAGCCGTTTGATCGTATAAAGCTAACAACTCACGTCACACATACGTCACGAACTCGTCACGCACAAGCATTCGGTTTGCACAGGAATTGTTTCTCGTAATTGTCGACACCATATTTGAATTATATTAAAATCACTGACCCGCCTGCGGCTGCGCACGTGTGGTTTGTCAATAATAACATTACCCTCCTTCGGCGCAGTCGAGTATATACCTTACATATAGTAGTTATATTTATAGTGTTATCCGAACACATACGGAAAATTCCAAGCCTCGTCTAGGCTTGAAATTTTTGAGATCATTTTAAAAATCTTGGAATACCATACATAGTTGTATATACCAACGGTACATAGGGGGGATACCTCATAACTTATCCTTCCCCCTCAGATATAATTTTGCAAACTACATAAGAATTTTCAGATCCCTAACTTAAGGAATCACGGATTGCCCATACAAACTTTCAACCCCTATTTTACCCCCTTCAAGATTATTTTTTGAGATAAAAGATAATCTACGTCCGTCTCGAGTATAATAATCTATCTTCTTGCCAAATTTCATTACGATTCGTTCAGCCGTTTATGGCTGGTTCCTATATCCGTCGGTAAACGACTACGCCTCGTATCTCCTTAAAAAGTTTCAAACTAGTGTCAAACTTTTGATAGGTTTTCAAGGAGAAACGAGTCGTAGCTGGTTACCGACGGATATATAAACCCGCCAGACGTGAAAAGGTAACAAACAAACAAATAAACTTACATAAAAACAAGCAGAGTTACTTTCGCATTTATAATAATAGTATGGGTTAGATTGAAACCTGAATTTGGCTTGTGAGGAAACTGACATGTGCTATCTAACTGGTATTCTACTAAGTGGTCTAGGGCTTAAAACCTTCCATGTGAATGCTTGACTTCTACCAAAAAGTGGCCAACGGCGCAGCGTAGAACGGCCCCCTAATTGATGGAAATGTGACCTGATAAAGGTTGCTGGGAGCCGTTGGGTGCAGGTGTAGTTGATCACTCTCACAAACGGTCACTCTGGAAATTTACGGGAGAGGCCTATATTTAGTATTCAGTATTATATTGCGTTCATACAAAGTGGATTAAAATATTACAAATGTTACATGTCAGATCTTATTCACTAGTGAAGAGTCCAGCACTTAATATTAGAGCTAACTAGGTAGATCTAGTGTCGTTGTTATTGTTTGTATTACAGCTGTTTTTCTTATATTTATTGTAAGTATTTTAATATTATATAATGTTTATCTATATCTATACTAATATTATAAAGAGGAAAGATTTGTTTGTTTGTATTGAATAGGCTACAAAACTACTGGACTATTTAAAAAAAACTTCACTGTTGGGATGCTACACTATCCCCGGGTGGTATAGGCTACGTTTTACCAAACTGCGCAGAAGGAGGGTAATTTTTTATTGAAAAACTACGCGTGCGAAGCTGCGGATTTGTCAGCTAGTAGGTATATTACATTTATATTACCTTCCCTGGTATCTATTTATTATGTTTTTCGTATGTAAGTACACACTTATATAAAAACTTAAGTTATAAAGCTATCGTCCTTTAACGTTCTCGTAAAATCCAGTCCATCCAAAGATCGCCTGGAAGAGATCGCTTTTAGCGATACGACCACCAATTGTACTATCGCGTATTTAGTTTTACGTGTTTTAAATATGATTTATTAATTTTGATGTGGTATAAAATAAAGCGTTTTTTAATCTATTCTATTTTACTGCCATTGCATTTAGTAGTAGACGTCTTATGGCTGATATGTTATAGAAAAAAACGAGTGTGCTTTAGACAACACGACTGAAATAAAACTTCTTTTTCAAAATATTAATTTATAAAATTGTTCAAGAAAGAAATGAAATTACGAAAAATAATCAAGAAATCACCGTTCGCGTAACACTAGCAAACTCGCAAACGAACTACTGACTGAGATATATATATATTTCATGCACTGGCTATAAGATGAAGAGAGAAAGAAAGTGTGCGCGCGCACTGATCTCTCTTGCTCCTACAGTGTGGTACAGACAATAGGCCTGCATTGTGTCTTAGATATACGAAAAGTAACTGGCTATGAGAGAAGAGAGAAAGAAAATGTGTGCTAGAACCACTCCTCTTGCATCTACAGTAATACACGAAACGTAACTCTCTCTTTCTATCTTCACTAACTTATACCGTTCACCTCGCCCGTTCACACTTTTCGTAACGCTCTCGTCACGCATTCACCAGATTACCCCCCAAGTCAAGCGTGCTTAAAGAAGTTTTACTTCAAAAAACCTTCTAAATACGTTTGTTTGTGATAGCCAATGAGAAATAAAATACATGGCGCAACATTTTCCCAAATTCCCTATCACACCGCTGGTATGACATGTCGTGCGAAGGGTCTATAAATCTTTATTGCAGCTGCGTCAAGCCCCTGGGCAATTGAAACCACAGTTAATGATCGGAATCTAATTAAACCTACATGTGCCGAGTAACTTGGGACCGTCGGAACCAATGCGAGGCTCACTAAACATTATTACATTTACGGTAAGGTATAAGGTATAACAGATCACTTGAATCTTTATATGATTCAATTTAACTTTTTTTAATTATTTAATAATAATTGAGTTATTTCATTTTATATGATATGAAATTTGCACACAAACTATTTAATTTTATTACTTGTGTATAATTCTAACCATGTTCTGGCAAATACAAACAAGGCTGAAACAGCTGCCATGAAGCTGGACAACAAGGTCAGGAGATACTTCACACCAGGTGCACTGCTTAGTCTTTACAAAGCAAAAGTCCGGTCTGGTATGGAGTACTGCTGCGATCTTTAGGTTCGGACAAATACCAGCTCGCTACCTTAGACTCGTAGGGCTTATAGGTAAGCAATGTATGGCGGAGGCTAAGACCCAAAGTCTCGAACACCACCGTAAAGTTGCATTCTTTTACAGAATACATTTCGGGAATTGTGCCCATGAACTATACAATCCGATCCCGCCATCTACCTTCTATCAAAAGACAAGCAGGCGCACGGCTCAGTACCATCCGTACCTAGTTGATATACCACCCATTTGCACACACCATATTGGTTCTACGTTCTTAATGCGTAGAGCTAAGGTATGGAACACTTTGCCGTTGTCTGTTTTTCCTAAATAATATAATCCGGGTTTCTTTAAGGTAAGAGTAAAAAGGTTTCTTCTAGATCTTCATGCTTCATCTTAGACCACATCAACGCTTACCATCAGGTGAGATTGTGGTCAAACGAAGATATATCTAGTTTAAAAAAATCTTTAATCTTCGTTTATTTTTTATTATTTCGGTACGTTTATTAATTGCTTACCATCAGGTGAGATTATGGTCAAACGAAGATCTATCTAGTTTAAAAAAAATCTTAAGTCTTCTTTCGTTTTTAGTTATTTAAGTCTAAGATGTGAATAAGTACCACCTGATCTACGTAGGGTACGTAGATCAGGTGGTACATATTCACATCTTAGATTTATGTATGACAATTAATAAATGTACCAAATGTACCAAACCACAATAAAAGTTTCGTAAGTAACTATTCTACACTTCTATACTAATAATAATAAATAATAATAATAATAATTAAATATTGCTGAACATTTCACACACTGCTATCTAGCCCCAAACTAAGCAGAGCTTGTACTATGGGAACCAGATAACTGATAGAATACTTATATACTTTTTTTTTGTAAATACATACTTATAATAAATAGAAAAACACCCAGACACGGAACAAATATCTGCAGATCATGCAAATATTTGTTCCGCGGCGGGAATCGAACCCGCTACCTCCTACGTCTAATACAAAAAATAACATTAAAAACAGGAAATATTTGTATTTATGTATGTTTGTATCAAGTAAAATCAAAAACTACATGTCCGATTTCAAAAACTCTTTCAATATTAGTATGCTACATCATCCCTGAGTAACATAGGCTATACTTGTAACTTGAAAAATATAGAGATCCTACTAAAACTTCAATAATGTAACCCATGGTATTAAAAATTGCCATAAAATGAATTTCATCGCTTGCGCTGCGAAAAATATAATATTTCTACTAACTTATAATAAATTGAAAAGTAACTCTGTCTGTTTGTTACGTTTTCACGAACAAACGGCTTGACCGATTTTGATGAAATTTGGTATATAGATGGCTATGACCGAGATTGAGACATACTAAGGTTACTCTTTACCCCACTGTGCAGAAGGAGGGTAATGTTTTATTGAAAAACTAAGCGTGCGAAGCTGCGGATTCGCCAGCTAGTAAAATATAAAAGCTCTTAAGGGGAGACCGGAGGGAAATCGCCCATACAACACGTACTACCAAGATCATTTCCAATTTGGAGCATATTTCTACCTTAATAAGGTAGTATTTTAATTGGAATAGTATTTATCTAGGTCCCCAACCATATATTAGATCAAATTACTTACCTAAAATGAAATAGAAGCGTATCGCATTCTGCATGTTTTTACGTCATAAAAGACCTGTTTTAACCTAATTGTTTCTTATTAAAAACAACAACATCTTACGTATCCTAGTCATGGGAACTTAGATTATATCGTCTAGTTACAGACGAACAACACAATGAGAAAAATACAACAAATTTTCAGTCATCATTTTTGGTATTACGGAACACGGTCAAAATCTAATCAAATTTAGAATCGTTCTATTGCTATCACTGTCACTCTGCGTGACTAAACTTCGTCACTAAACAGGGATAGCGATATTCAGGCCGAAGTTTTAGACGCGGCCGAATTGAAGTTGCGCTCGGGGTTCGCCGGCTTCTTACCTTCTCATTCAACAAGAACAGAATAGACACATTCACAAAATCAATACGTAAAAACGTATTTATCACACACATCCGGAATCATATTTTATGATTTTAGAGGTGGGTTTAATATCGGCAGCTTGAATATTTATCCAGTAATTGACACATTTCCAATAAACAATTTTTAACGTAAATCGGTGGCGCGTTTGAGACGATGCCGCGCAGACAGTATAACAGGTACCTACTTTCATGATGAATGAAAATTATTATTTTACCTACCTGTTTCATTGATATTTTAGAATTTGATATTAAGGTTATTCGAAAATTTAAAATTTTATTTGAATGTAATGAATTTGAAAAAAAACCCTTTGTAGGGTTCCGTACCCAAAAGGTAAAACGGGACCCTATTACTAAGACTCCGGTCTCTGTCTGTCTGTCCATCTGTCACCAGGCTGTATCTCATGAACCGTGATAGTTAGACGGTTGAAATTTTCACAGATGATGTATATCTGTTGCCGCTACAACAACAAATATTAAAATCAGAATACAATAAATATTTATTTTTTGCTCGTTTTGCTATATATTGCCAAAGGAAAAGGTTACACGCTTGAAATATTCACATGATATTTAGTTATATATTTAATTTAATAATAAATAATTTAGTTAAAATAAAACAAGTATTTAACGGGGCCTTCCATGCAACAAATGTGATTTTTTTGCTCGATATTGATAACGGCAACCGGTAATCGCTTGAATATTCACAGAATATTTAGTTATATTTATTCACTTTAGAAATAAATAATTAAATTAAAATAAAATTAATGTTTACGGGAGGGGGGGGGGGGGAGATTTTTTGTCCATTTTATAGATACGGAACCCTTCGTGCGCGAGTCTGACTCGAACTTGGCCGGGTTTTTATAACAATACTAGCCGTAATGTAATGTCGTACGTAACATGCAGTAGATAGAATAATACCCAGATCCGGAACCAATATCAGTAGATCATACAAACATATGTTCAGCGACATGTACTGCGCTGCTGAGGTGGAAAATACCTAATTTACAATTATCACATATAAGTTTTAACAACTATTCGTGTCGTTATCTTCCAAAACTTCTTAAATTGCCGATAAAATTAGACTAATGACTGTGACTAATGACTAATTCGATCAATCCCGCTATTACAACGTGTTCGTAGGTCTAGGACATAGTGCACAACATCGTGAAAGCGATTACAACTGTCTTCCTTTGAAAACTTTCGTGATTTATTCCAATCAGTAATAAATACAGTACTAAATGGGTAGGTAACCTAGAAATAAAGCTAAAATCGCTATGCAACATACAATAGAAATACTCTTTATTGCACACCAACAAAATTAAAAATACAAAGAAATACACAAAGTTAAAGGTAAGTTCAATTGGCGGTCTTTTCGCTAAAAGCGATCTTTTCTAGACAATATTTGGATGGACGGGACAAAACAATATCAAAACGACGGCGGTGTACCTATCTATGTTCATAAATCTACATAAACTACCTACTAAATATAAATACAAATATATATAAATATAAATACATACTAGCTGTTGCCAGCGGCTTCGCACGCGTGGGTTGGCACTAAAAAGTAGCCCATGTGTTAATCCAGGTTCTGATCTACGTACATACCAAATTTCATCGCAATCGGTTCAGCCGTTCCGACGTGAAAGAGTAACGAACATCCATACATACAAACTTTCGCGTTTTTAATATTAGTAGGATAAACTACACTAAAGGAGACAAACATAACGATGAACTAGCAGTGCATAGACAAAGAAAGGAAATGGTTGTATACAACATGACTTGAACCCCCATTTTTATCACATGGGACCTGATTTATAGATTAAAAAGTAGCATATGTGTTAACCCAGGTTATAATTTCAGGTTAGTATACTAAATTTCATCAAAATCGTTTAAGCCGTTACGACGTGGTTTAATAACAAACAAACCAACAAATAAACAAACATCCAAACTTTCGGATGTACGAGTATAATATTGGTGTGATACGGGATTTATCAAGTACCGTTTTATCGGTGCTACATGAACCTTCATCAGGATGAGTCCGAGGCGATAAGCTGTGCATAACTGAAGAATATAAAAATAATTATTATTATAAATACGGGATTTATCACGTACCGTCTTATCGGTGTTTCGACCGACAATGTTTCGGTTCAATTCGTGAACCTTAATCATGGTGAGTGCGATCGACCCCGAATAACGTCTCGCCTCGCACTGCACAGTCACAGCAGTGCGAGGTGAGACGTTATTCGGAGTGGAATCAATCACGAAAGTTTTCTAAGTAAAATAGTTACTATAGATACGTAATTTATTACGTACTGTTATATCGGTATTGCGACCGAAAATGTTTAGTGTCAATTTCTGAAGGTTTATGTGGGTGGTGCGAGGCGAGACGCAGTGCGGAGCGGATTGCACGCACCCTGATAAAGGATATGTTAATATTCATTAAAGTTGGCATTGTGTGTATCTAAGAAAAATTTGTTATACAGCCAAGTGCGTTATAAACCCAAAAGACTACCAAATATATTTTTATTGAACTAACGGTATTGACGGACAGGACAGACGAAAAGATTGTTGAGCTGGAAGAAGAAATTAGTAGATTACACTGGGACATTTTGGGGTTATCAGAAGTCCGAAGAGAGGGTGAGGACACGATATCCCTTAAGTCTGGTAACCTACTATAATACCGGGAGGGCGACCAACAGTCCCAAGGTGGTGTTGGGTTTCTCGTTCACAAGTCACTCATCAACAACATTATCACCATCGACAGTGTGTCGAGCAGGGTCGCGTACCTGACTCTCAGAATATCTAAGCAATATTCGCTGAAGGTCGTTCAGGTATATGCGCCGACCTCTTCACACCCAGATGAAGAAGTAGAGTCTATGTATGAGAACATCAGTAGAGCCATACATACGAACAAAACTCACTTTATTGTTGTTATGAGGGACTTCAATGCAAAGCTAGGCATGAGAAGCGATGATGAGTTGAGAGTGGGGCAATTTGGATATGGGCAACGGAACCCCAGGGGACAGAGGCTGGCCGATTTTATGGAGAAAGAAGGATTCTTTATGATGAATTCTTTTTTCCAGAAGCCGCCTCACAGGAAATGGACCTGGATGAGTCCCAACGGTTCCACGAGAAATGAGATTGATTTCATCTTTACCAACAAGAAACGGATATTCAATGATGTCTCTGTGATTCATAGGGTGAAAACCGGCAGTGATCACCGAATTGTAAGAGCCACATTGAATATGAACGTTAAACTTGAAAGGTCCCGTTTGATGAAATCTACGCTCCGACCCACTCGCGCTCATATCCAAAACCTCGAGAGCTTTCAACTCGAACTTGCAAATCGCTTTGACTGTCTAGAAGTAGATGCATCAGTGGACGAGATCAATAACAGGTTCGTAGAAACCGTCCATACGGTGGGGTCCCAGTTCTTTAAGACCCCCCGTACCAATAGACCTCAGAAACTATCTGATGACACCCTTAACCTCATAGCTGAACGACGTTCTTTGCGACTGCAGTCTCCCGATGATGCTCAGTCACATAGGCAGCTCAATAGAAAGATTTGAAAATCCTTGCGGCACGATATTCGTACCTTTAATACATCTCGTATTAAAGATACGATAGAGCGGAATAAAGGCTCCAAAGTGTTCGCGAGAGATAATTCAATTGGGCAGAGCAGCATGACGAAGCTGAAGAGGGAAGATGGCAGCATAACGTCAAGTTAAGCGGAAGTGTTAAGGGAAGTCGAAAGGTTCTATGGACGGCTCTACGATTCGGTCACTAAACCTGTTTGCAGTGCGGCCAACGACCCAAGAGCCAAACTGACCCGACATTATACCGAAGATATTCCGGACATCAGCCTGTATGAGATCAGGATGGCCTTGAAGCAGCTTAAGAACGACAAGGCGCCGGGCGAGGACGGAATCACTTCAGAGCTTCTGAAAGCGGGTGGATCACCGGTACTTAAAGTCCTTCAGAAGCTCTTTAATTCCGCCTTGCTTGAAGGTACGACGCCAAAAGCATGGAACGGGGGCGTGGTGGTTCTGTTCTTCAAGAAAGGTGACAACACCTTGCTTAAGAATTACAGACCCATCTCGCTTTTGAGCCATGTTTATAAGCTGTTTTCGAGGGTCATCGCGAACCGTCTCGAACGCAGGTTTGATGACTTCCAGCCTCCCGAACAAGCCGGGTTCCGTAAAGGCTACAGTACCATAGACCACATACATACGCTGCGGCAAGTCATACAGAAGACCGAAGAGTATAACTTGCCGCTATGTCTCGCGTTTGTGGATTATGAGAAAGCCTTCGATTCGATCGAAACATGGGCAGTGCTTGAGTCTCTCCAACGATGCCGTATTGACTATCGGTACATCGAAGTGTTGAAGTGTTTGTATAAAAACGCCACTATGTCAGTCCGAGTATACGAACAAAGCTCGAAGGCGATTCCCTTAAAAAGAGGCGTAAGACAGGGAGATGTAATCTCTCCGAAACTGTTTACGACCGCATTGGAAGATGCCTTCAAGCTTCTGGAATGGAAAGGACTGGGCATCAATATTAACGGCGAATACATCACTCACCTTCGGTTTGCCGACGTTATTGTGGTCATGGCAAAGTCGATGGAAGAGCTCAGCACGATGCTCGAAGGCCTCAATCGAGTCTCCCAACGGGTAGGACTTAAAATGAACATGGACAAGACGAAAATCATGTCGAATATCCATGTCGTCCCTGCCCCAGTTATGGTTGAGAACTCTGCTCTTGAAGTTGTCGACGCGTATGTATACCAAGGACAAACAGTCCAATTAGGTAGGTCCAACTTCGAGAAAGAGGTCAATCGTCGAATCCAACTCGGATGGGCAGCGTTTGGGAAACTTCGCAACATCTTTTCGTCCAACATACCTCAGTGCCTTAAGACGAAAGTCTTCAATCAGTGTGTGTTACCAGTGATGACATATGGAACCGAGATGTGGTCCTTCACTATTGGCCTTATGAATAAGCTCAGAGTCGCTCAACGAGCTATGGAGAGGGCTATGCTCGGGGTTTCTCTACGGGATCAAATCAGAAATGAGGAGATACGTAGGAGAACTCAAGTCACCGACATAGCCCGACGGATTAGCACGTTGAAGTGGCAATGGGCAGGCCATATATCGCGCAGAACAGATGGCCGATGGGGCCGAAAGGTTCTCGAGTGGAGGCCACGGACCGGCAAGCGCAGCGTAGGACGTCCACCCACAAGATGAGCAGACGACTTGGTAAGAACCGCAGGTCGGCGTTGGATGCAGGCCGCTTCCAACCGCAGTTCCTGGAGATCAATGAGGGAGGCCTTTGTCCAGCAGTGGACGTCCTACGGCTGATATGATGATGATGAACGGTATTGATATTTGACTAGAAATAAAGATAAACTCGCTGTTGCCACTTGTAGACTCCATAAAGTTAGTAAATCGTCTAAAGGGCAAGGTGAACGCTTTTATAACAAACTCCCAAGTGATGTACAACAATTGACAATTAACAAATTTAAAACCGTAATTAAACAAAATCTTTATAAAAAGCCTACTATAAAATATCGGATTATTTAGAAGATAGAGAAGCTTGGGATTGTAATTGCTCCAACTCGTTCAAAAATGTTACAATTTAGGTGTAATTTATTTTCTTTATTGTTATGTATTCTAATAGAATCATTAAAAAAAACAACCAGCCTTGTTTTCTTGCCTTTCTTTCGTGGCTTTGTCGCGAAGGAACAGGCAGTACAATTTATTCCAAGATTTTTTTAAATAATCTTAAAATAAATTTCAAGCCTAGATGGGACTTGAACCTGCAACCTTCCTTTTGATATGAGGATGCACTATCCAACTGTGCTACCAGGCCATTTTACGTCTAAGGTAGAAATTAGTGAAATGATTCAGATTACGACGTTAGCTCCATCTACAGGAAAACTTATACAGTTTTTTGTACCTGCTCAATGTCAAACGTGGCAGTTTAGTACATTGACAAGAGATGTCGCGTTGCTTATTTCAAATAGTATTTTTTATAGTGTAATTTTTAATTTTTGAGATGATTTTAAAAATCTTCAAAATTTCCGTATGTGTTCGTATAGTTGTATAAAAAATACTTTTGGTACAATTTATGTTTCAAAGTGATCCTTGTGAGTTTATGAATAAAAGATGTTTACTTTGACTTTATAAAACAAATCGTCATGATCGTAGAACATTGACGGTTTAAAAAAAAAACAAAAATGACTTTTTGATATTTACGGATGTTAAACAATAGGAATTATTAGGATTTAAATAAGAAATGTTTTTTTTAAGTATATGTGATGTTAAACAGCTGGTATACTGACGGATTTGATAAGCGCTCATAGAAAAGTGACAGGTATATCTATCCGTCGACATTATATGCGCGGTACTTCCCCGATGCCCCCTCCCGCACCCGTCGGGCCCGCGCAATCGTCACTTTTCAGTGAACTCGGTCGCATATTGCGCGCAATTTCAATTGTTTTACTCATAAATAACTGTGTTCATTACACATTCTTTTCCTTATGATTAATGATTGTAATATGTTAAAATGAATGTTAAAATGAAATCTGGACGGTCTAGACTAATGCTAAAATTAGTTGAAGAGCAGTCTCGAGCAGAGAATATTGCACGAGCGGTGGATTTTAACCAAGTTTATGAAAATGATGATGAGGATTGCATACCAGGAACTCTAGGTAAGTAAATTGATGAGTTAGATTTGTTTGTATTATTTTATTTTTGCCAAAATTCCGCAATAGGTAATTAAAACGCTGGTTTTGATTATCCGCCAATCTTCTACGAAATACTATTAACCAATTTAAAATTTTAATTTAGCTAAAAAGATTTTTTACTAATTTAACTAAAATCTTAATTGTTTGGTTTTTAATGTTTTTAAAACGGATACTAATGTTGTACTGTACACAATTATAATACATTTTTCTACGGACATGTGAGGACGGTCGATCACAACCGACGATATTCTGCGAACTTTCTTTTATATTTGTCGTTTGTGCACTTCCCACACTGTTCTTGGGTTCAAATACAGATCCGTCTTTGTTATTTTCAAAAAGTCACTGTTTTAGTTTATTATCAAAATTATTTGTCATGTAAATAAAAATATTATTTAATTAGTAATTGCTTTTAAAAATAAAACGTTATTTCACTCTTACGACTGATTAAATTTTGCACCCATGTATTTACAGTTACCTTCTTGTTTTTTTTTTATTATGTTAGTACTGTTTTAAATATGGTGTAATTAAAATGATTTAATGAAAAACATTTTATTTTTCAGAATGTTCTTCTCCCTTACCACCAGAAACACACAAAACAATTGAACAAATGAATATTATTTGTAAGGATGTTTTTGAAGATGACATACATGAAACGAATAAAGAAAATACGGACCTAAACATACAATCATCTATTTCCGTTTTGAGAGAAGATCATTTTATGCCCGGGGATCGGAACGAGTCTCCATATTTACCTACAGCAGATAATCAGCAATGTGATGAATCCTTAATAACGACATCAGTCCCAACTCCGATGAACACTTCTACTTTGATCCCAGATTTGTCTCCTTTTTCTCAACCGATACTCCCATACCATCACCTATAAAAAATCACACTGCGTTATTGTGCAACGACGTATTTTGTTCCAGTCACGTCTGTGCTAATTATGACTGCCCATCTGTGAACACAGTTGTATCTTCATGTCAGTCGTCTCCAGCAACTCCCGCTATTCAATGCAGGGGTATAAAACGTCTCCGCAACTAAGATAAAGAAGTAAAAAGAAAACGACTAAAAAATGAAGGCAAAGCATACCGCTCTAAGAAAGGCAGTAATATTATAGCAAAAACTATGAAGAAACCTTGCACTTGTAGATATAAATGTGATACGAAATTGACTTTAGAAGAAAGAAAAGATACTTTTGAAAAGTTTTGGAAATTAGGCGATCGGGAGAAACAATGGCTTCATGTAGCAAACTATACCACTAAAGACAAAAAGAAAAGGGGACTTCAAAGAGTTTTAAAGCATAATCGCCAGTTTACATACAAGTATTATTTGCCAAAGGATAACTCCATGGTAGAAGTTTGTAAAACAATGTTTTTGAACACTTATGCGATTACTGAAAGATTAGTACGTACAGCTTGGGATAAATACGACGGAAGTACTTCGGTAGAAAAAGACATGAGAGGATAGCATATAAATCACAGCAAGGTTATTGATGATGAAATGATACTGCCAGTTTGTGCCCATGTTAATTCGTTTATGCCCGTAGAGTCTCACTATAATAGGGCAGCTTTAAAAATACTGTATTTAGAAGGAAGCTTGAGCATCGCTCGGATGTTCAATTTATACAAAGAATGGGCTGAACTCAGCAGTTTTTCCAATAAAGCTTCTAACCTTAGGCAATACCGCGATATCGTTAATACTCACTTTATTTTAAGCTTCCATGTACCCAAGCAGGATACTTGTGACCAATGTTATAGTTTTAAACATACGGAAAATCCATCTGACGAGCATAAAAAACAATATGCAAAACACCAAAATAGCAAAATTGTATCCAGGAATATGAAAAATAAAGATAAAAGTGACGCAATTGATGGTCAGATTGTTTGCGCCACCTTCGATTTTCAAAAGGTTTTAACGTGTTCTCATGGGCAAATGAGCGTACTATATTACAAGCGTAAACTCTCCTGTTATAATTTTACAATATATGACATGGGTAACAAACAGGGCTCTTGTTACATGTGGGATGAAGGAGTGGCTAAACGGGGGGCGAATGAAGTGGCTAGTTGCCTCAACGATTTTATAAAAAAAAACGTGTTGAAAGGTGTAAAAGAATTTCGTTTCTGGTCTGATAATTGTGCAGGCGAGAATCGTATTCGAATAGTGTTCTACATGTATGCTCATGCTGCCAAAGAATTTGATGTGACCATAATACATAGATTTCTGGAAAAAGGGCACACTCAAAATGAGGGTGACTCTGTTCACAGTGTAATTGAAAGGGCTGCTGAATATAAAATAATTTACACACCTGAAGAATGTAAATTGCTTGTACGTTGGGCTAAGGTAACGGGTGACTCTTATGAAGTCATAGATGTAAACCGGTCTCTGACTTTTGATTTTAAAGATCACTTGAAAATAAGAACTGAGTTAAAAATACACATAACAATAAAATTACATGGACGAGCATCAAAGAAGTTTGTGTCGAAGGAACTCAGAGTAATAAGATCCGATATAAGTATGCCTCAAGTGATGACTATATGACGGTTGTCCTTCGAAAGGAGACTAGAAATTATAATACCCCAATCTTATGTGAATCATACTCTAACCCGATTCCAATCAGTAATGATAAATACAACGATCTTATAAGCCTTTGCAATTCTGGGGTAATACCCAACAAGTACAATATTTTTTTCAAAACTTTAACGCATCGACAAAATAATCCTGGTAATCAAGATGAATCCGAACTTAAGGAAGCGTCATTTTTTCTGTTTCAATCTCTTTATTTCTATTTTCGTTCTTTGAGTGTTAACGGTTTTTTGTAAACTGAGATGTACCTACTAGTATTTCTCACATAATAGTATCATAATTTAATCAATGTCAAAACATCTTTAATGTTGAAACGTAGTTTTTAAGTTTGAAAAATGCAATTTATTTACTACTAACTGTAACCTAAGCTCTAAGAATACTTAGACTTACTATTGCTGATGTCTGGAAAAAAAACTAAGAAATTACTCACCGTTGATTAGTTGATTATTATTTATTCAAAGAATTATTTGTTAATAGTTTATTTATGTTAAATAGTAAAGATTACTAAGATTAAAGATTACTGTTTTTGTACTTCAAAATATGACTTTTATTTTATAACCTTATAACATCCGACAAAATACTTTTTCATAAGTTGATAGAACATAAATGTATAGTCACATCCGTCGTTTAATCAACACAAATTTCCCTAGAACAACGACGTATAATTCCTTGCGACTGTTGAAAACCCGAAGTAAAACGTAGCATGTGATTTTTCTAGAAAACTATCAAAATATTTGAAATCATTTGTAAACCATCTTAAAAAAGACTGTTTTAATACACACGTGTAAATTTTCATAACTTAATTTTTTTTTATTAAGGAATATATGACAAAAAATCTGTTAGTTTTGTTTTAAATGGCTGTCCTGAAAAGTTTGACATACTGCAGATCCGTCACTGTTCTACGATCATGACGAAATAGACTATACGATCTTTGATATCTGATATGTCACGTAGTCTTTGTACTGTGACCAAGGCCTTAGCTTAGAGCAGACACGGAATCTAAATTAATGGATTAGTTTGGAGAAATGTAATTCCAACGTATTCAGATGGTGAAAACCTCTAATACGGCGTCGTCTCCTGATGACAGCTCAGTTAGGTGTGTACAATAGATTGAGATCAAAGTACTATTATAACTATCACAACATAGTTGTTGTCTTTGAGATGAAATGGTGGAACATCGCGCAGGTTGGCGATAGCTGGAAGGAAAATGTAAAGGAGACATTTATTCAATAACAATTTAAATTCGTGTCTGATCAGAATTTATAACATAAATTATTATTATTATGGTGTTAAGAGATTTTCTCTAGTCGATTTTCAAAGAATCGGTAATAACTGGGGGCCACGGGCCTAAGTCAAGTGCACCTCAGTGGTCCGAATTTCGCTAGGAAACTTAGTCTGTAAGAACTTTCTCACGATCCTACACGTATTTAAAATAGCCGCTTTTTGTAGCAGAATGTAAGTGTGCTTTGGCAGCTCTAAATACTCTAAAGATTGGGATAGCTGTTTAGGAATAACACCGGTTGTTGACAAGACTATTAGAACAATGGAAACTCTTTGCAGATGTCATATGAGAGTTATTTCGTTTTTGAGATCAATATATTTGGATAGCTTCTCTGCGATGGTGCTCTGAAGGTTGTGAGTGTTGGGGTTGGCGATGTCAACAAGGAGTGCTGTTTTGTTGGTTTTGTCTATAAGGGTAAAATCTGGTCTATTGAAGTGTGTGGTTTTATCAGTTAGTTTATTATTACCAGCCCACTGTGTCCCACTGCTGGGCAAAGGCCTCCCCCGTTCTTTCCAGACACTTCTTTCAAGCGCTAAGGTGGTTCAGTCCGCTCGGAAATTAGTGAGCTCATCCCTCCATCTCTTCTTTGGCCTGCCACGACGTCTTCGGGCTGTGTCGGGGTTCCACTCAGTGGTGAGCTTAGCCCACTGATCACCCATTATGCCGTTTAACATAAATAATATAATAAAAATATTTAAAAAAAAGAAACTCTACTAACTAGCAATTCAAACAAGTAAACGCACAACGATCCCTAAACGTAATTAGCGACTAAATATGTTTAAATTTGATAACTATCTAAATCATATTTACTCACTAATTACCAGGCATCGTTGCGCAAGCCCTGAATGTCACACGATACTAAATATCAATAAAATCAATATACAATAAATATTCCAGGAATGAGACGTAATGAAAAAAACGAGTATGCTTTAGACCACAAGACTAAAGTAAATTTTTTTTTTCAAAATATTAATTCATAAAATTGTTCAATTACAAAGTTGTCCACACGTCTGTAGGTCGATCAGTCTATATTCATTCTGGACAGACGCAACTCGCACTCGCACATTATAGTTTAAAAATATACGAAACGTAACTCTCTCTCTTTCTATCTTCACTAACTTATATCTCCCTCTCAACTTCCGTTCGCACTTTTCGTAACGCATTCACCAGTTTACTCCCTAAGTCAAGCGTGCATAAAGAAGTTTTAACTCAAAAAAAGTTAGGTTATTATAAGTTATTTGTATTATAAATTAGCTTTACTAAGTTTGGGGCTAGATTGTGTGAAATATCTATCACTGTTATGTATTTTTTTTTTATTTATAATATATACGAACTGATAATCCTTTGCCCAATGACTTACCCATGAATTCTAACATAGTAGACGTCTGTTCGTAAGCATCCTTAGGAAATTTACCCTACTTAGTAAACAATGATTAGTCACTAATGATGGCTGTAACATTTTGGGCTGTTTGAAGAGATAAAATGTTTGTTTGGGTGTGGGGCAGTGATAATGCCTTTTTGTAGTCGAAGAGAGTGTGCGTATTTTTGTACCTAGTACATCTTCATTTCAGCTCGTCTGCACCCACACAGATCTGGGGGTGGGGGGGGGCAAATCAGAGCGCATGGCCTGGGTTGCAACTACACAGGGCGCCAATCACAATAAAATAAAACTTGTTTACAAAATGCGCTTGGCATCCACCTATATAGTTCAACTGTCTGTTTCCCCCTCCCCCCTCTCTCAAATGCTTGAGAAGAGGAGGCGCCACATCAAGGTTTCTGCCCCGGTTAGGAAACATTCTAGATCCGGGGCTGTGCACCCACTCTTTATGCCATTCTCTTTACTACTCCACATTAAGAGCAGTGGAGTTCCTAAGAGTAGTAGAGTGACCTGTGAAAGGGCTAGTCCTGAGAAGTACTACCACCAGGTGGTACTTTCAGGTTAAGAGTTGACTATACCTCAGCCCAAACTCGAGTTTTACCCCCGCTTCTCCGCGCGCTGCTGCACGTCCTATCTCGCCGTGGTTCATATGTTTGCCGGTTTTTTCTATCATTTAGTCCCTTCATTTTCTTGTTGTGCTTATTTCTCATTACTGCGTCTTTACAAAAACCAACATAATATAAATTCTACCTAAGAATTACGTGATTACGTGAATTTCGTTAGGAGCGACAAGCGTCACGGGTAACCCATCTGAAAGACGAGGCCAGACTGAATCGCAAACCGGGCGTCCAAAGCGAATGGTTTCATTAGTGCAAAAGTTAGTTATTTTAATTTTATGCTAAATTTCAAAAGTATTTTGAAAATTTAAAACACAGGTGCACTTATTTATTTTCTGTAGAATTACTGTATAAAGTTTCAAGATCTAAATTGAAGTATTCATCGCATAAGAACGGTTTTAAGATAAATTTGGCGTCATCTTTGGATATTTTTTCTATAAAGAAAATTTTATGGAGTCGTGTTTTCATGACCCAGACGTTTTAGCACGTATATATTAACTATAACATATATGAATTACAAATTGAAAGCACAAAATTTATTGAGCAAAACATTGTTTCTCAATAAGCGATTTATCGTCTCCCCAGGTATAGTGCGCCCTTAAATTACAGGCACATGAGACTTGACAACTGTATGTATCAAGTTGATAGACGGTTTTTATTGACATATGCGTGTGAAGCCGCGAGAAGAAGCTGCTATCAATAAATCCGATTTGCAAGGTACACTTGAACGAATCTTTTACTGATTTAGCTCTACATAAAAATAACTCGGTCTCCTGAGCCATTATTAAAGGAAGAGCAAAGGACGAATTGGAAACGTGGCGGGAATTTTTGGGTAACAGCTGTTTGTGGGCCGTATATATAAAAATAAATGGGCTGTTAGGTAGTCGGGATAATTCGGTTTGGCTTCTATCCAACAGAGGAATCTTTTGTATATTGAATTGAAAATACGTAATAAAAAGCCTTTAAAAAACATTTTTGATGTGTGTTTGCCTATCACTCCTAACTCCTATTAATCTATTTATGCAAATAAAAATGAACTACCGAAATGTTTGTACGCGGAATACTTCCAAACGACTGCACCAAATTGGATAAACCTTTCATTTGTGTGTTCGTTAATGTCAGAAGAAAGGTTATATGAAAAAAAATATTAAAAGAATGATAGCAAATATATAAATTTCGATAAAATTTGGTATATATATTGGTTTATGTCCGGGATTAAGCTGTGCGGCTGTGGAACACTTTACCTTTCTCTATCATATCATCAAAATCTCTTCCTATCTTTAAAGCTAAGGTATACAACCATTTCCTTTCTTTGTCTACGCACTGCTAGTTTATCGTTATGTTTATCTCCTTTGTTGTAGTTTATATATATATTTATATATATATATATATATATCATTATATTTGAATATATTTTAGTTTATTTTCTAAGTAGGTATAGGTAGTTTAAGTAGGTTTATGAACATAGATACACCGCCATCTTTTAGATTTTGTTTTGTTCTGTTCATCCAAAGGTTGTCTGGAAGAGATCGCTTTTAGCGATAAGACCGCCCATTGTACTTACTTTCATTTTTGTGTATTTCTTTGTATTTTTAATTTTGTTGGTGTGCAATAAAGAGTATTCTATTCTATTAAGACACAGGCTACGTTTTATCTGTCTTCGCAGAAGGAAGGTAATGTTTTTATTGACATACCACGCGTGCGAAGCTGCGCGCGCGTCAGCTAATATATTATATATTCTAAAGTTACTCTATCCCTTGGTCTGTCTGTTTGTTACGTTTTCACGACTAAACGGCTGGACCGATTTCGATAAAATTTAGTTTATAGATAGATTATAACCGGGAATAAGACTGAGGTTACTTTTACCTGGCTGCGTAGAAGGAGGGTTATGTTTTTAATGACACACTATGGGACCGAAGCTGCGGATGAGTCAGCTAATACTTTTTAAGCTTCATAAGCGATATTGGATTATTTAGGTGACTAAAAAGCCTGGGAATTAAATTGGTGCCACTCGGTATAAAAAAAAATCCTAATCTGTAACAGAGTATTGGCATTTTTTTTTGATAAATACTTATTGTACTTGCTCGATCTAAAGGTCACCTACACCAAAGAGTTCTATGTATTAGAAAATTGTATATCCTTATTTTAGCTTATTGCGCTCACGGAGAAGTGTGAGATTTGGCATAGTTACATTGCCAAAATGAAGCTAAAAATGTGTATATTACTAGCAGACCAGCCCGCGGTTTCGCACGCTTGAAATTTCCCGTTCCCGTGACATTATATAAAACACTCTCGTCGATAAGACGCGACACCTCATGTAAATGATTTTACGTCAATCAATGACAGCTAAACTACATATACAATATGTAACAAAAACCCTGTCAGTACCTTAGGGGTGTGATAAAGTATCGATATTTGGTCACAACCATGTAGTTCTTTACCAGACAACAAAAGAAATACCTGACTAATTTAATTATTTGGCGCTCAAAACTTATAACTTACCCCTGGCAACACTGGCGAAGTAAAGCGCCGCGCCGGCTGTGCAGAGGGGTCAATAACCGACGTTCGACATTTGTTTTCTAGTTGACAATTGCTGTTAAGAAACAATGAGTATAATACAGCTCTAAAAAGATCTTAGGGGTATCTCTGAAATAAACTTCGATTAAATTCTGACAAGAGCTTAGGTACGTATTGCTAGATAAGCAGAAGCACGTCAACTTGACCTAGACTCCGACGATCGTGTTCCACGTGTCGACCTCCAACTTCAATGCATCTTCGATACCGTTTTATGATGTTGGCACGCACTTTTTGCAGCACACTTGTATTCGATTTTATTGACTGAAAAGCCGCAACAATTCAAACTCGCATTTCTACTTCTGAGTCACACAGCTTATGGAACACAACTTGTTTGACAAACCTTACAAAGCATATTAACATGTTGTAATATTCCGCATTCGATACAGACATGTCACGATAAACTCGAGACGCGAGAACGGTACTATTATCAGCGCAAGACTGAAGCGTGGTCGACGCGTGCGAGCGAGAAAACGAGTGAGTGTCTGCGCCGACCAAGAGATGAAAGAGAACGCTGTCACAATGCGCCAGCGTCCAAAACACCGCCACTGCGGAGCGGCACCATTGAACTCTTGAGTTGATAGCGCGGTAAAATTTGCCTATTTTTTGCGTAAAATTTAGATTATTTTCGAAATTAAATATGAAATAACTTTCAATATAGTTGACTTTAATGTCGCAATATGCTCTTCATGGATCTGACTGGGTTTTTGTTACATATTGTGTAGATATTGTTCATACAAAAATACTAAAATCACGATTAAAAAATGGGAGTAGGAGGGTGAAAAATACTCCATGACCTATTCTCATACCAATCCTATATACACCTATATATGAAAAAAAAATCATTGAAATCGGTCGACCTCTTTCAGAAGACAGCGACCACAAAGTCCGTGACACAAGATTTTTATATAAGAAGATGATTTACGGCGGTCGTATTTTGCCCACTTAGCACTGGAAACTAATATTACAACCATTGTATTAGAAGCTGCATAGTAATTTGTAAACAATACGTTTTTTGCAGGATACTTCCCTCTGCCCGCCGTCTACTGCCTTACTTGGATCTGCCTCGACGTTCTTCTCTGTACAGCCTCCATCATGCATTTGTGCACCATCAGTGTTGACCGGTAAGCTCATCAGGCTTTATAACCCATTAAGCCTTTAGCCAACATATCTAAGTGACAAGACGTGGCCTCAAGGTACAATTGAGATTTCTGATGCTTTATTTATTAGATGTGAGATCGTTAGATGCTAAAACCACCGCGACCATAACACAAGCTAGCTTTGTTTTGCAGTCGGGCTGAGAGACTACTTAAAGTCATAGGATATATCTAGCTGAAGAGGCCATCTACGAGTCCAAATTAAATTAATTTTGTAGATTTTATGCGTCAAGATAGAAGTAGAGGAAGGCCGAAGAAGAGATGGATGGACTGTGTGAAGAATGATATGGGTAAGAAAGAAGTGACAACGGAGATGACGGCAGATAGAGAATAAGAAGTATGGAAGAAAAATACATGTTGTGCCGACCCCACGGAATGTGGGAAAAGGCAGGAAAATGAATTATTGACACAAGAAGAAGATGCAACTGGGAATTGAAAGCCAAGCTTTAAGTAATTTTTTTTTAATATTTAAACACCCTTGATATCAGCTTTTTGTACCGGGGTTAAAACTGACACAGGCTTAAAATTAAAGTTAATCCCTCTGGCCTTCTGTCCCTGTCCCCATTGGGACCGGCCTATGTATGTGTTATGACCTTAAATATGATAATACCTTAAAGATGACCTCTGCTGTACCTTGGCGAGGAGGCGTATGCTGCAGATTCCAGATGATGCTGCAGCATCAAGTTATGATTAATATGTTCTTTCAATTTCATTGAAGTAACAGGATACCAAATCTCATCAACTAGTAAAGAACTGATGATCTTCAAACACTTGAACAGTTTATCTTAAATCATAGCTAAGAACACTCGATGAAGTCATCTTTCAAATGTTAAAAAAATCAATCAAAATCGGTTCATCCATTTGGGAGCTACGATGCAACAGACAAACACACATATTCACACGACAAACTTTTATTATTCCTCCGCTGTTTGCGTCAAGCGATAAAACCAGTCTAGTACTCATTCTTATACTCTTTATTGTTGTAGGTACCTTTCTCTTCGCTATCCAATGAGGTTCGGCAGGAACAAGACAAGAAAAAGAGTAACAGTGAAGATCGCTTTCGTCTGGATATTGTCTACTGCTATGAGTCTACCGCTGAGTCTGAAGTATTCTAAGGTACGTTAATAAATTAAATAATAAATAAATAATGCTGGACATTTTACACAGCGCTATCCAGCCCCAAACTAAGCAAAGCTACACTTGCAATTTGTTGTACTGCTACTGTACACTTTGTTGTATTTTTTTTATATGAATACATTAAATAAATAAATAATTAAAGCCTTTATTCCCACTGAATAAATATTTACATTTAATTTATTCATTATTATTGATCGAGCGAAGTGTTGTCTGTGTATGTTTGTTTGTCCAAGGATAACTTTCGAAGCGTTGATCCGATTATTTTAAAATATAACATAGGTAGGTAGTGTTGGCATAATGCTGGTGTGACTAAATGAGCTAAAAATGTTAAAGATTTATTGAGATTTTGGGGTTCAAGAGGGTAAAAAAAATCAAACGAGACTATTAAGTCAAATGTGACGTTTAATGAAAGGTATTTATTAGTACATTTCGACCCCGTTTTTGTTAATAGTTTAAACCTTGTAATTTTTAAGTTATTAGCCATAATAAAAACTGAACTTTGACGCAATTCACAGGGTATACCAGTGACCCGACAGTTCTGAAATTTGGTATGCGTATAGCTTGTGACACAAATATAGCCAAAAGTCTGAAATCCAGAATAACTGATTGCAGTTATTCAAGATTTCAGACTTTTGCCCCACAAAATTAACAATAACTCCCGTTACCTGTAATTTAAATAAAACTGTAGGCCATGTACATATGTTGGTTATGCGTATCGTTGCACTGTTTTGATAGTCAAAGATTACATATATTTTTTTTTATGAGAGACTCGCGATATCTTAGTTCTGGGCAAACCACTAGTTTATTATCATTGAAGTAAGTAAATTACTGTTATTATTATTATTACTCAATTATGTTATATTTAATTAAACTAATTCATTTTGGGCACCCAGAACAGAGTGTAGGCCTCCTCCATGCAATGCCATGCACGGCGATCTTGAGCGAGTCGGGTCCAGGTCTTGCTCGCAACCTCCACCAAGTCGTTGCACCGTCGTCTTTCTTTTTCTTGTGGGTATCGCGTCTCGTGGGTACCAATGGAGGATACGTTCGCTCGACCTATTATCTTCCCACTACCACTTTAGTTGGCCGAGCATACTAACTGAATCGGTGACTTTCGTTATTGTTATGTAGGTTTGTAAATACATAAAAAAATAAAGAAACAACAAGACCCAGATCTGTAGAGCATACAACCATTTGTTCCGCATTGGGCTAAAAAAAGGTTGAGGTATGTGAGGCCCATCATAAGCTGCGCGATGGGCTTGCAATCTATCACGTGAATGCTCAACTACTATGCAAAAAGTGAGTATGTATCAAACCTAATTGGACTTGTCTCTCACTAATACCGTGTGGGACCTCACAGGTCTGCGTACTGAGGAGATCCGAGGATGTTCATTGTGAAGATTATTATAGTTGTGAGCTATGTTATTATTATTTTAATTGTTTTTGGAGCTGTGGGCAAAGTAGCAGTTATAATAAATATATATATTTTTGGAGTATAGATGTCTAGCAGTACTACTAACTCAAGTAAAACATATTATTTAGTTAATATTAGAAGTTGTGTCAGAAATAAACTCACGGGCTAATAATAAACTGCGGCGACAATTAATAATCCAGTATCAAAGTCGATTATTTCAAACACTGACCAAAGTTGATTTTAAAATGAGGGTAGTATAAAAGTTCTATGGCTGAGCCTTGTCAGTCGTTTAACAATTCATGTTAACACATCAAGCTTTAAGCTCTATGTCTGCGTACGACAGAAAGTAAACTGTTTAATTTTGCTGTATTAATGTCGTGAATGAATAAAGAAATAAATATATTTATACCTTGCAAGTTATACAACAAATTAGGAGAAATAAATAAATTGCATAGCAAACGGTCTTGACTCTCTTCTATCGCGCTATAATACTCGTATATCCCAAAGGGAATTAGCAAAAGCCTAAGAATGTGGGACCCGGACCAACTTACAACATCTAATCTGACTAGCCTGTGTGATCCTACTGCAAGGCAAAGGCCTCCCTTCCCTTTTTCCATTTTATGCGATCTTGAGATTCCGCTGGTCAGGATACCGAAAAGGTGTCAAAATCGTCGCACAATCGTTGCCTGGGCTGACCACGTGGTCGCGGTCTTTTGGGACCACTCAGTGGTGATTTTGGGCCAAAAGAAGTCCGTCATACGGCACACATGCCCGGCCCCGTCCCATTTTCAACCGACTTCAATTACAGGAGAAGGTTCTCAATTCGTCGGAATCTTTTATTTTAATGTATGTTCCTCGATTACTCGAGGACGCCTGGACTGATTCGACTGATTCTTTTGGCACCAAGTCAGGATCTGATGATGGGATCCCAAAAAAATCGAAAGCATCCCTCAAATTTTATCCAGACGCATAATTGTTTTGTGTGTGTACCTCAGAACTCCGTCATGTACGAGTATCAATCGGTTTGGATTTTTTTAATTTGAAAATTATTACTTTCTTATTTTATTTACTATTACTTTCATAATAGTCTTGTAAAAATTTCATGAAAATCAACTCAGTAGTTTGGTTAATTCGGTTAATTTTTTATTAGAGTTACTCTTAATTGGCGGACTTGTGGGTTACATCGACGATTTTAGTCTGTGAGCGCAGTATGGTGTTTCTGATTAAATCGGTGGTATATTTACAACAAGTAAAACAAATTAAAAACCCTCGACCCCTTCTTTTGGTCATCGGGGCCTAAATACTGACATAGCTAAGAACCACTACAGTTAACTTTCTATAAAAACGGCGTTCGAATTGATCCATCCACTGAGGAACTACGATGCCACAGACAGACAGAATGGTTTTTTGCTATTGTTAGGGTTTCCACATGGGGACGTGTACGAGGACGCACACGTTGTCAGGATGAACGATTGTTAGGGTCCATACATTTGTAACGTGAAATAGATGCTATATCGATTTAATAATTTGTTTACTCGATATTATTTTAAAGCTGGCAACTATTTTTAATAGGTTTTCAGGAATGTTTTCTGACTGTTGCCCAACGATTGGTCGACGGCATCTATTGTAAATAGGTTGGCAGGAATGATTTGCGGTTGGTGCTCGGCGATTGGTCAATGAAAAATGGCGTGAGCCAATTGGTGAGCTCTCCGCGTCGAAAGATTTGATACTGAGAGCTTTGGTCGGTTACACACTTTGCAACGGATCTTTGAACGAGTAAATTCATAAGCTTAAGCCCTTGTGCGAATAAAGAAAAAGTATCTTGAGAACTTGGCATTCTTCTTTCCATCTACAGTTCCTGATATTGAGATGTCATAACATGTGTTATGAATATATTATTCTGTAGTTCACCGCACTCCGTAATAACTTCACTTATTTCTTGCCATCCTAAGGTTGCCTGGAAGAGATCGCTCTCAGCGAAGAAAGTTGCCCCAATGGGCGACCTTATTCGCTATTTGTCTGTGTGGTAATTACAATAAAGAGTAATCTTATCTTATGAATATCAGGTCAGCCTTTCCGATGAATATTACTTTTCTTTTTTGCTGAAAGAATATAACCTGTAAAATATCATTTTTAGTTAATATGCGTTTTGTAAGTGTGAAATATACTCGTTCGTCTTGTTTTCTTGAACGATATATGTTTTTTACTGACATTTGCCTTCGTTAAAGGTCTATCGTTTGGCGTCCCTATAAAAGGATAACACCATTTCCACGTCCTTGGGGAGCTATTATTTGGGTCGGGTTGTGTATAATATTTATTTAACATATCGAGGATATGAGTGAAGCGTTATAAAAAAGGCTGCCGCTATTTTGTATCGCGTTTTAACATGTTTTACGCTCTTCATACGAGTTTCAGTTCGTGGCTTAATTTAGATTTTATAATGAAATTGTACATAACATAATGAACTTTACATTAATTGTGTAACTTATAAACTAGATACGAACCAAAAAACAGGCTAATTACATTTCTCCGGAAGTCGTGTGATCTGTTTTTTGGCTTTATCTACTTTGTAGGTAGGTACAAAATTGACCTACATTTAATTATGAATGAATGAATGAAAATACTTTATTGTACACTCAAAAGAAACAACAGGTACAATGGGTGGCCATATCGCTTATAAGCTATTTCTTCTAGATAACCTTTGGATGGAGAGGAATTTTGTAACATTACAATATTCGAGGGGGGGGGGGGGGGGTGTACCTACATTATCCCAACAAAAACAAAATTTTAGGAGTGCTCTGATCATTTACAATAAAATAAAACAATATACATAAGTAAATATATATACAACAAATAAAATTAAATAAAGAATATACATAAAAATACACACATACATATCTATAGCGATACTACGACGTTGCTGAGCGATAAAACCTTTACACTCTTATTTTAAATATGGGTAATGATGGAGCTTGCCGTATTGAGACCGGTAATGTGTTCCAAAGACGTGTTGCTTGAATGGTAAATGAATCATCGTATAATCTAGCTCCATGAACTGGGGTTCTCAGCATCAAATTTTCAGATGATCGGAGCGAGTGAGGATTAGAGCAGTGAAGGAACTCAAGTAGGAAGGTTCCTTCAAGTAGGAAGGGGTTAAAGGGTTTTGGAGGATGTTGTGTACAGGAGAAAAGAATATGAGCATTCCGGCGCAAACGACTAGGTAACCACTTAAGCTTGAATACGTATGCACTTGAGCATTATGCTATGTAAAATTATTTCATTTCCATTACATTCCGCGGCAATATAGGAAGCCTTAGGCAACTTATTTAGATATCTGTTAGCGATTACTTGTAAATGTTAGAATATTATAGCAATCATCATCATCATTATATCAGCCGTAGGACGTCCACTGCTGGACAAAGGCCATTGATCTCCAGGAACTGCGGTTGGAAGCGGTCTGCATCCAACGCCGACCTGCGGTTCTTACGAAGTCGTCTGCCCATCTTGTAGGTGGACGTCCTACGCTGCGCTTGCCGGTCCGTGGCCTCTACTCGTGAACCTTCCGGTCCCAACGGCCATCCATTCTGCGCGCTATATGGCCTGCCCATTGCCACTTCAACGTGCTAATCCGTCGGGCTATGTCGGTGACTTGAGTCTCCTACATATCTCTTCATTTCTGATTCGATCCCGTAGAGAAACCCCGAGCATAGCCCTCTCCATAGCTCGTTGAGCGACTCTGAGCTTATTCATAAGGCCAATAGTGAAGGACCACGTCTCGGTTCCATATGTCATCACTGGTAACACACACTGATTGAAGACTTTCGTCTTAAGGCGCTCAGGTATGTTGGACGAAAGACGTTGCGAAGTTTCCCAAACGCCCATCCGAGTTGGATTCGACGATTGACCTCTTTCTCGAAGTTGGACCTACCTAGTTGGACTGTTTGTCCTAGGTATACTTACGCGTCGACAACTTCAAGAGGCGAGTTCACAACCATAACTGGGGCAGGGACGACATGGACATTCGACATGATTTTCGTCTTGTCCATGTTCATTTTAAGTCCTACCTGTTGGGAGACTCGATTGAGGCCTTCGAGCTTCGTGCTGAGCTCTTCCATAGACTTTACCATGACTACAATATCGTCGGCAAACCGAAGGTGAGTGATGTATTCGCTGTTAATATTGATGCCCAGTCTTTTCCATTCCTGAAGCTTGAAGGCATCTTCCAATGCGGTCGTAAACAGTTTCGGAGAGATGACATCTCCCTGTCTTACGCCTCTTTTTAAGGGAATCGCCTTCGAGCTCCGTTCGTGTACTCGGACTGACATAGTGGCGTTTTTATACAAACACTTCAAAACTTCGATTTACCGATAGTCAATACGGCATCGTTGGAGAGACTCAAGCACTGCCCATGTTTCGATCGAATCGAAGGCTTTCTCATAGTCCACAAACGCGAGACATAGCAGCAAGTTATACTCTTCGGTCTTCTGTATGACTTACCTCAGCATATGTATGTGGTCTATGGTACTGTAGCCTTTACGGAACCCGGCTTGTTCGGGAGGCTGGAAGTCATCAAACCTGCGTTCGAGACGGTTCGCGATGACCCTTGAAAACAGCTTATAACCTTGGCTCAAAAGCGAGATGGGTAAGCAAGGTGTTGCCACCTTTCTTGAAGAACAGAACCATCACGCCCTTGTTTCATGCTTTTGGCGTCGTACCTTCAAGCAAGGCGGAATTAAAGAGCTTCTGAAGGACTTTAAGTACCGGTGATCCACCCGCTTTCAGAAGCTCTGAAGTAATTCCGTCCTCACCTGGCGCCTTGTCGTTCTTAAGCTGCTTTAAGGCCACCCTGGTCTCATACAGGCTGATGTCCGGAATATTTTAGGTATAAAGTCGGGTCAGTTTGGCTCTTGGGTCGTTGGCCGCACTGCAAACAGGTTTAGTTACCGAATCGTAGAGCCGTCCATAGAACCTTTTGGTTTCCCTTAACACTTCCGCTTTACTTGACGTTATGCTGCCATCTTCTCTCTTTAGCTTTGTCATGCGGCTCTGCCCAATAGAATTATCTCTCGCGAATACTTTGCAGCCTTTATTCTGCTCTATCGTATCTTTAATACTAGATGTATTAAAAGTACGAATATCGTGCCGCAAGGATTTCCAAATCTTTTTATTGAGCTGCCTATGTGACTGAGCATCATCGGGAGACTGCAGTCGCAAAGAACGTCGTTAAGCCATGAGGTTAAGGGTGTCATCAGAGAGTTTCTGAGGTCTATTGGTACGGGGGGTCTTAAAGAACTGGGACCCCACCGTATGGACGGTTTCTACGAACCTTTTATTGATCTCGTCCACTGATGCATCTACTTCTAGACAGTCAAAGCGATTTACAAGTTCGAGTTGAAAGCTCTCGAGGTTTTGGATATGTGCGCGAGTGGGTCGGAACGTAGATTTCATCAAACGGGACCTTTCAAGTTTAACGTTCATATTCAATGTGGCTCTAACAATTTGGTGATCAATCCGGTTTTCACCCTGTGAATCACAGAGACATCATTGAATTTTTGTTTCTTGTTGGTCAAGATGAAATCAATTTAATTTCTCGTGGAACCGTTGGGACTCATCCAGGTCCATTTCCTGTGAGGCGGCTTCTGGAAAAAAGAATTCATCATAAAGAGTCTTTCTTTCTCCAGAAAATCGGCCAGCCTCTGTCCCTTGGGGTTCCGTTGCCCATATCCAAATTGCCCCACTCTCAACTCATCATCGCTTCTCATGCCTAGCTTTGCATTGAAGTCCCCCATAACAACAATAAAGTGAGTTTTGTTCGTATGTATGGCTCTACTGATGTCCTCATACATAAACTCTACTTCTTCATCTGGGTGTGAAGAGGTCGGCGCATATACCTGAACGACCTTCAGCGAATATCGCTTAGATATTCTGAGTGTCAGGTACGCGACCCTGCTTGACACACTGTCGATGGTGATAATGTTGTTGATGATTGACTTGTGAACGAGAAACCCAATACCACCTTGGGACAGTTGATCGCCTTCCCGGTAGTATAGTAGGTTACCAGACTTAACGGATATCGTGTCCTCGCCCTCTCTACGGACTTCTGATAACCCCAAAATGTCCCAGTGTAATCTACTAATTTTTTCTTCTAGCTCAACAATTATAAATATAATTAGTAAATTTCGCTCCATCCAAGGGTTGCCTGGAAGAGATCGCTTTCAGCGATAAGGCCGCCCATTGTATTGCCTTATTATTTTAGCCTAGTACTTATTTTTGTATTATTTCTGTTTGTGTGGTAATTTAATAAAGAGTTATCTATCTAACAATCTTTTCGTCTGTCCTCAAAGTGCGGATGTTGTGTGTTACCAGGGCCAGTGGTCGTCGTAGGGTTTGGTAGCCGATCGTCTCCCGGGGATTCTTAGCACCCCTGGCCCCACCGTTACCGTGACTGCTACCGTAGCCAGGATTAGCGGGGCCGCCGGGGACTCGGGGCCTGGTTTTATGTTGCACTATATCCATTAGGGGGTTGTTGCCATACTCGCTACGCTTGGCAGGCGGATTGGCGAGCGCAGTATAGGTATTGAGAACACGAAAAGACGCTGCTGCCCATCTTTCGGAGGTATCCCTTAGCAGATTCCTACTGCATCCACGGGCAAGAGCGGAGGGGCAACATTCTACTGCCGGTGCCCCACGTCGCATATACGATATTATAGCAATGTTTAGGCATAATTATTAACGGCCTGCCTGCGCCGCTTTCTCGATATAATATAAAAGCAATGTCGGCTGTAGGCAGCAGTTCAGTTGATCATCGCAACTCAAGTTGTGCACATGTAAGTAGATTCAAATACGATAGCCACTGTGTTTAGGCAGTTCTTATCTGTGTATAAAACTATTGATTACTAGTGGACCCGCCCAACTTCGTACCGGCTTGACATGCATATAACGCGGGCTGTCAATATACGTCACCCTGGTAGAATTGTCAATTGTTGTCCCTGGCCATCATTATGTGTGAGAAAATGAATGACTTCCACAAATAATTCAATACCAAAATTAGCCAAATCGCTCCACCCGTTCTCGAGTTTTAGCGAGACTAACAAACAGCAATTCATTTTTATATATTTAGACAATATCTCGGGATAACTCCGACCGAAGCATCTGTTTCAAACGATATTCTTTTTTTTACATCCTCTTTGACGATATTTGCAGCACGCATTCTGTCAATTCTATGTCAAACGTCATAAGGTTATATTATAAAAGCGCTAAGGTTTGATTATAAATAATTTTATATGGTGGTTAAGTATTCTTAAATTTTCTAATTTTGCGCGCAATTTTCTTAATTTTTTTTTCATAAAAACCTTCTCCTAACAATTAGAAATACAATAAAAAAGAATTGGCCAAATTGGTCCAGGCGTTGTTGAGTTATGCGCTTACCAACACATTTTGCGATTCATTTTTATATTATAGATGTACTAAATTCATGTTGAAAAGATTAAGGTAATAAAATATTGAAAATAAACAAAAGAAGTCCATGGAAGTTCTTGTTCTCCAGATATGTCTGTAAAGATTTTCACAATAGATAAATTTTATTACGAAAGTTAGCTAGACGAATGGGTTAGATGAAAGTTTGTTGGTTCTAATATGCACGAACTACAGAATTTATCATAGACCACGCGAGCAAGTTCGAGGGTTGAATTTATTTAAATAAAACTACACAGTTGCTTGAGAAGTAATCGCTTAGCGATATAATCACCCGTTGTATATCTGCCAGCAATTGTATTATTTCTTAACAATGGGGTACAATAAATAACAGCGAGGTTTGGATAATTGTTTCGGATGAGATTATGTGTACCATAAGTCTTCTGTTGTAATAAATAATACATATTTTTATTTACGGTCAGAGCTCTTTTTCATAATTTTTGCTCTTATACATACACACACGTTTTTTTTTATACAACTTATATGGCAAACGAGCTTGCAGTCCACCAAATCGAAAGTGGCTACAGCCCAATGTTGTCTTGATCTCTATGTGGATACGTTGTCACACTATAGGACTTAGCTGTTATGCCTATGTGCCACTAATTACAGGAACATACCATTACCATCTAACCGGAACACAGCAGCACAAGTACTGCTATTTGTCGGCAGATAAAGGTAAGGCGGTGGTGCCCACTTCCTCGAGGTCATTCACAAAAGCTCTACCACCAGTAAAAAAACACACGTACGCAGAAACGAGGGACTAACAGTGACTGTGGCAACGTCTCTTATATGGGGGTTGCATGGAGGCTTAACCAGTGCCACCGAAACGTAGAGTCCCACCTGTTCGCCAATGTGCTCGGAATGATGTTGAGCCACGCAGCCGTTTCAAGAGCGACGCACACCGTTTTCTTATAATGGCGTGGAAACCATCCATGTGCAACCGTGTGTAATATAGTTTTTATCCCGAAGTTTCCACGGGAACGGGAAATTTCAAACGTGCGAAGCCGCGGGCGGATCAGCTAGTAATTATACGAAATTTGAAGTAAAGATTGTAAGATGGATGTTTGTTACACTTTATTTACTTCATAGCACCCAAACTACAGACGCTCGACGTGCTATGGAGACTATGGAAAGGGCTGTGCATGGTGTGTCTTTATGAGATCGAATCAGTAATGAGGTGATCCGTAAACAAGGTAGATCCGTAGATCAAGGTAACATAGTCAAAAGGGTTAGTTATCTGAAGTGGCTGTGGGCAAGAACCCGTGGCGAGAACTGACCGTTTTGAGGCAGAAATGTTAGAGAGTGGAGAACACGCACTGGAAAGTGCACAGCGTTGAATGCCCCCCGAACTACACGGAAACAACCGACCAAGTGCGAGACGGACTCGCGCACGAAGGGATCCGTACCATTATCTCCAAAAACGGCAAAAAAATTATGTCTGTTGTATGTGAGCCCTACTTAAATATTTATTTTATTCAATAGTACAATTATATTTATTTACCTTATTTGATGTTGGTGCCGATTAAGGTAGTCATCTAAATTGTATGACCTCCCATACAACTCAGAGGACTATTTTAACTGGCGTCAACCCTTTAATTTTTACTTTGTTTGTTTTTTCTAATTTTTACTTTATCTGCACTGCTTATTACCTTGCTTTTTGCCAAATTTCACGATTCTAGGTCAACGGGAACTACCATATAGGTTTTCGACCCAAAACCTATAGGGTACTTCCAGCAGACCTAGAATTTTAGAATTTGGTTAAATGCAAGGTCTTACAGCACAAGTAAAGGAAAAAATCAAAAAAATTAAAATTAAAGTAAAATTTGGTACGTACAACTTTTTGCGAAAATCTAAATTTACCCATATCTTTTTATCGCGTTTACTCAGAACTTTGATTTTTATACACCTAATAGAGACTATATACCTCAGTATTTTAATAAATTTCAACTTGCTAAGTTTACCCGTTTCTGAGAAAAACGGTGGTGACATACGAACAGACGGACAGTGAAAGATCTTACACGGGTTCCTTTTTTACCTTTTGAGGTACGAAACCCTAAAAATGACCTGATAAAGATGACTGAAAACCGTTGGGTGCAAGCTGCATCAGATTGGTTGTTTTGGAAAACTATGGTGGGGTTATACGCCCCCACCATCAGCAGTGAACGTCCTATGGCTGATATGATGATGATAGGATGTGCATTTGTTAAAAACCTGGCGGAACTTACCTGCAGTTGGACTAATTAATTTTTAAACCGGATAATTGTACAACATAATGATCTCTTTACGGGTATCGAAATGTTTGCAACCTCACCCGGCTCTTTCAGTAAGAGTGTATCTGATGTCATAATGTCGGATACACTATTTCTGTCTGACCTAAAGTAAAACTTTAAATCTTGTTCTTGTATGTAATGTAACATATAGATATTGTTTGTCTTCTTTCTTAAGGGGACAATCGCCCATACAACACGTACTACCAAGATCATTTCTAATTGGAGCATATTTCTACCTAAATAAGGTATTATTTTAATTTTAATAGTATTTATCTAGGTTCCCAACCATATATTAGATCAAAATACTTACCTAAAATGAAATAGAAGCGTATCGCATTCTGCATGTTTTTACGTCATAGAAGACCTGTTTTCAACCTAATTGTTTCGTATTAATAACAACAACATCTTACGTATCCTAGTCATGGGAACATAGATTATATCGTCTAGTTACAGAATAACAACACAATGAGAAAAATACATCAAGTTTTCAGTCATCATTTTTGGTATTACGGAACATGGTCAAAATCTAATCAAATTTAGAATCGTTCTATTGCTATCACTGTCGCTCTGCGTGGCTAAACTTCGTCACTAAACAGGGATAGCGATATTCAGCCCGAAGTTTTTGACGCTGCCGAATTGAAGTTGCGCTCGGGGTTCGCCGGCGCGTTAATAGTTTTTCTTGTAAGGTTGCTTAATGTTTTCACTGCTAAATAGAAATATTCAATTTTATAATTTTTGGTGTGACGTCACATAATGTATTTACGTAATATTTTACATTCTATGGGCCTGTCATAAGTGACTAGCTATTTGAAAAAAAAAACTGTACTCCTTATTGCACACCATTGTACAAATGTTGCATGACCTACAGATATTTGTTCCGGGTCTGGATGTTTTTATATATATTATACTATTATATATAGTGTGTAGGTATTTACAAAAAAAAGTATATAAGTATTGTATCAGTTAACTGGTCCCCATAGTACAAGCTAAGCTTAGTTTGGGGCTAGATAGCACTGTGTGAAATGTCCAGCACTATACATTTATTTTATATATATTGTAAAGAAATAATACAATTGCTGGCAGATATACCACGGGCGATCTTATCGCTAAGCGCTAAATTCACAGGCAACTGTGTAGTTTTATTTAATTAATTTCAACCCTCGAACTTGTTCGCGTGGTCTATGATAAATTCAGTAGTTCGTGCTCATTAGGACTAACAAACTTTCTTTTGCATGATCTGCAGATATTTGTTCCGGGTCTGGATGTTTTTCTATATATTGTAAGTATGTATTTACAAAAAAAAAGTATATAAGTATTCTATCAGTTATCTGGTTCCCATAGTACAAGCTCTGCTTAATTTGGGGCTAGATAGCGTTGTGTGAAATCTCCAGGAATATTTATTTGGTTATTGTATTTTTTTACTGTATTTTTATATGGTGTGCAATAAAGAGTATTTCTATCTATCTTTATGTATGTATTTACAAAAAAATATTCTATCAGTTATCTGATTCCTATAGTACAAGATTTGTTTAGTTTGGGGCTAGATAGCGCCGTGTGAAATTACTTATTTATAAGCAACGAAATAAGCTGATTTCTTACATTCGAAACCTATCTTAGAAATGTACTCAATTTCTTAAAATTTAAAACATCCCGTCTTTGAAAGCTCCAGATTATTTACTTTCATTAATTCACGGTAGTAAATCGCATCGATATTTATTCTTAGGACTCTTTCGAAGAAACTTCAGGAAAGAGTTTTTATTTTATTAACCAATTGACCCGATACGAAAAAAATATGTTTATCACCTGTCTGAGGTCAAGACAACAAGAAAGGTCTAGAACGAGTAGGATTTGCGCACCGAGGGTTCCCAACTTAAATAGATTGATTTATGTTAATTAAGCAGCGCCATCTAGCCAAAAACATAGTTAATAAACATTATCTGTCGTCCATCGCTCACTAAGACTTCGCAACTTTAAATTTTGTATATAATTTTTTGATTTTTTTTTCTAATTACCTATGTATTTAGAAGTAGGTTATTTAATATTATAAAATTATTTATATTTATTTATAAGTATATTTTATTTTAGTCATTTATGTACTTATTCTGTTAGTTATTATTTGATTAACGCCGCCGTTCTCATTTCTTCACACAGATCCTGTCCATCCAAAGGTTGCCTGAAAGAGATCGCTTTTGGCGATAAGGCCGCCCATTGTACCTTTGATTTAATTTTGTATTCTCTTTTGTTTGTTTTATTTTTATTGGTGTACAATAAAGAAATTATCTATCTATCTATCTAGTTACATATGTGACCGGTAAACTCAGATAACTTTAAAGACAGATCTATTTAAAAAATCAAGATATATCTATCAATTATGATAATTGACGATCTCCGTGGTGCAGTGGGCGTATAGCCGGCTGAGACGCAGGAGGTTGCGGGTTCGATTCCCGCCGCGGAACAAATGTTTGCATGATCTACAGATATTTGTTCGGTGTCTGGTTGTTTTTATATATACCTAGTATATATTTACAAAAAAAAAAGTATATAAGTATTCTATCAGATATCTGGTTCCTATAGTACAAGCTCTGCTTAGTTTGGGGCTGGATAGCACTGTGTGAAATGTCCAGCAATATTTATATTTATTTATTTATTTCAGATTTCGAAGATAAGTTGTTTTTTTCGTCATTTTTCATCATAACTCCAAATCTGTTCAAAATTAAAACTGATTTTCGAATGTGTAAATCAATCTCTTTGATACAATTCCCCACTTGATCTAGTAACCCTCTTTATGATATTTATAGGTTATGTAGTTGCTGAGATAATCAACTGTGACAGACGGATGGACGGACAAGGTCGCGCTATAGGGGCCGTTTTTACCATTTTACTTTGGTGACCCGAAAATGAATAGAAGCTTTGTAAAATAGACAGAAAAGACAAATCGAAACTTATTACGTTTCACGACATAACAAACAGACAAATACAATATTTCAAAAACGAACAAGAACAACGAACAAGGACTTTATTTATATAGAAGTTTATAAAACTATATTGCAGTCGTTTTTTGAAAGAGGCAACTATTTAAAATCTACACAAGCCTTTGAAAAGTAACTCAATTGCGCAAATCATTCAGACTGGAGCCATTTATATAAAACTGTGTCGTTAATTATCGCCTTCCAGTATTTTTAACTAATCTAACCTGATTTTTTTGTGCGAATTGGTGATGGAACAAGCGTATAGCCCACCTGATGTTAAGAGCGCACTATACCTGGGGAGGCGATAAATCGGTGATTATGAAACAATGTTTGGTTCAAAAATGTTGTGTTTTAAATTTGTAATTCATATATGTTTTAGTTAAGGAACAGGAACGCCTGTGTTGTGAAAACACGAATCCGTAAAAAAAACTATAGAAAAAAAGTCCAAAGATGACTCCAAATTTATCTTAAAACCGTTCTTATGCGATGAATACTTCAATTTAGATCTTGAAACTTTATACAGTAATTCTACACAACATAAATAAGCGCACCTGTGTTTTAAATTTTCAAAATACATTTTAATTTTACCATAAAATGAAAATACCTAACTTTTGCACTAATGAAAGCATTCGCTTCGGACGCCCGATTCGCGATTCAATCTGGCCTCAGCTTTCAGACGGGGTACCCGTGACGCTTGTTGCTCCAAAAGATCACGTAACTCTTAGGTAGAGTTTATATTAAGTTGGTTTTTGTAAAAACGTAGTAATGAGAAATAAGCACAATAAAAAAATGAAGGGTCTGAATGATAAAAAAACCGGCAAACATATGAACCACGGCGAGATAGGACGTGCTGCAGCGCGCGGAGAAGCGGGGGAAATTCGAGTTTGGGCTGAGGTATAGTCAACTCTTAAGTGGTAACAATCACCTTTAACAAAGTATTACCTCGCAGGCCACGCAACTTAAAAACGTGCCCTAAGATGCATTGCCCTGCGTTCATCAACTTGAGCCATACAGATGTTAATCCCCATGTGCCTGTAATTTCACCGGCAACCATACCCTTAAAACCGAAGCACCGCGATACAGCTTGAAGGCAGAAATAGGAATGGTGGCAGTATTTACCCTGGTGAGCTCTTTCACAAGACTACTACTACTTTTAAAAGGAATATAAGTAACTTATAATATGGCCAAGTACTAATGTTGCACATATTTCTGTTGACCCAAGTTTGTTCCTATCCGCTAACTTAATCTAACAAAACTGAATTACGTAGTTACGCTGCAAATAATTTACGTTCTATTTGTATGTGCAATATGTAGGAACTGTACAAGCTATACGGGTAGTAGAACTGAACTAGAATAATCTCTAAATAAATTAGTTTAATAATTAACCCTTCAGCAAACGGAAAATCGGGCGTCAAAACTTAGCATATCACACGATCCGCACCGCGCGCCTTTCAAAATTACGACACACTTCAGAGAAATGCTCATAAAAAAATAACTAGGCCCCCTATCTAAGTTCGGTAAACGGGTTTAGCTTTCTTAATAGTTTTTTATTGTTTTTATTACTTTTGTAAGCTAATATTTATAAACAACAACACAAAAACCTAATAAATGCGCGACCTTTTCAGAAGCATATTTTGACGACAAAACAATTCATATTTTCATGGAAATATAAAATAATAGTATGAAGATAATCTTTAAATAATATTTCAATGACAAACAAGAGCTGTGCTTTGAAAAAATAATAAAAATTAACACACTGAGCTGAACGGAAAAACGCGCGCAGATTGAAAGACAATATATATTTTTTTCTATTACTGGACGGCTTCTTGGTGTTGCAATGCATATGATAATAATTAGTCTTTGACACAGTCAAAAGTTGTTCAAACGAATATAGACCGTAAAGTGATGAAAAAAATGATTATAGTCGTCCGGGCGAGCCGGCCCGTCGGCGGGCTCGCACCTGTCCAGGCACTTTCCGTTACATTCTTAGCGAGCCCGCCGGCGGGCTCCTGCCAATAGACGGGTTAAGCATTAATTAGCATTTATTTTATTTAATTATTTATTTAGGTCAACCAACGATAGTTACAACGATAAATTCAATTAATATTTTACATTACATATTAGAGCTGATTGCACAATCAATTACAGGTCAACACTGCATGCAAATAAAAATAAACCTAAGAATAACTATACTATAAAATAGAACTAAGACATGAACTAGGTAATAAATTAAGTAACGTGCGATGTACATCAGTACATAAACAATTAAACTAAACATTATAATCTGGTTTTAATTGTGTAAGTTCTCATCTAAGTAACGACGGAACTTATTTAAATCTACAGAAAAAACATCAATGTCCTTTCAGTTATTCAAGGCTTTGCAAAGCCTGGGGATTGGGAAGTTGCTACCAAGGACTGTAGTGCGGAGCGGAGGGACAAGTGGTGCAATCGGTTGGCGAGGCGTTCTGCGTGGAGCTCTAAAGTCAAACATTTGCAGTAGTTGAGGAGAATCTGTTTGTGAATTCAAAATTTTATATAGAAATGTGAGGTCTAGCTGCGTTCTACGTTTTTCCAGAGACGATATTTTAAAATACTTTAGCCTCTCTGCATAGGATACTTTTTTTTTTGCAATATTTGCAGCGTAGGCAAGATGCCACAGAAAACGTTTTTGAATCCGCTCGATCCTCAGTATATGAGTTGCATAGTGGGGTCTCCACACAACAGTACAGTATTCCAGTATGCTTCGGACCAAAGTGTTGTATAATAGTATTTTGGTACGGGGTTTTCTAAAAAGTTTACAGTTTTTTATGACGAACCCTAACATTTTAGATGCTCTCTTATTAATGTCTTCAATATGGGGGATATATGTCAATTTATTATCTAAAGTTACCCCTAGGTCTTTTTTACTATCCAATTCTTGTAATGATTTACCACCTATATTATAGTTGGATTTAAAGACATTGTGCCTTCGTGTAAATTTAGTGAAGAAGCATTTGTTAGTGTTAAGGTTCATTTTGTTTGCGCAACACCATTCGTATAGCCTATCCAGGTCAGTTTGTAACAGGGATATATCAGTGTTAGAGTTGATTTTACGTGAAATTTTTAGGTCGTCTGCAAATAAAAACGGTAAAGAACAGTGAAAGCAATTAGGGATGTCATTTATAAATATATTAAACAAAATGGGCTCTAGGTGAGATCCCTGAGGTACTCCAGAGCCTATACTAAACTTATCCAACTGAAATCCGTTTACTACGACAAAGAAAAAACGATCGCTTAGATAGGATTTGACCCAATGAATGAAGTAACCGCTGAAACCATATGATGCAAGCTTTTGTATAAGCAGATAGTGTGAAACTCTGTCGAAGGCCTTACTGAAGTCAGTATAAATTACATCAACTTCTTGGTGTTTATCAAGAGCTTCCGCAAGGCCCTCGATAAAGGTCACTAGGTTAGTTGCAGTCGATCTATTCTATACAAAGCCGTGTTGATGATCTGTAACATATTGCTGGAAGTGACTGTTAATCAGTGGCCAGACAATTGATTCGAAGATTTTTCCCAGTGTTGACAATATACATAGATATGGGTCTGTAATTCGTAACTGAGTTTTTGTCACCTGATTTATATATAGGTACGACTTTGCCAAGTTTCCATTCACGAGGAAAAATTCCACAACGCAACGATTCATTAAAGATATAGTGAAGAGGTATTGTTAAGTTTTTGGAACAGTTCTTGACAAAAATAGGTGAGATTCCATCTGAACCTGCGCCTTTTGTAGTATCAATATTTTTTAATCTGATTGATATCATGTCCATTGAAATATAAAAATTTGAAAAATAAGAACTTCCTTGTGCAATGGCTTCCAAAAAAGATGTAGCTGGATGATTGCTCACATTAGTATTGGTAGATTGATCATCGTTAATATATACTTTAGAAAACGTGGTTGCAAATAAATTTTAAATGTCCGTGCCATCTCTTTTGGTAGTCTGTCCGTCATTCATAATACTAGGGTAAGCATTAGTTGAACCTCTCTTAGATTTAATATGTGACCAAAATTACTTAGGGTTTCTGCTAATTCTTAGTTCATTTTCTTCGATATAACTGTTGTAGCGAATAGTTGTTAGTTTGTCACATCGCTTACTTAGAAGATTATATTCTAACTCATCCATTGGATTTTTATATTTTTTGAGTCTACATGGTATGGTATATCTTTCACGCAGAAACTTGATAATCGATTTATCGAACCACGGAGGATATTTCTTCTTATAGTGCTTAGAAAATGGTATATGTTTATTTATTAGATTTCGAATAGTACTGTAAAATTGATCAACAGCGCAATTTACATCCGTACACTCTGTGAAGTATGCATCCCAGTCAATTTCAGAAAGGTTTTTGTTAATGGCATCGTAGTCCCCTTTGTAGTACTTTACTTTGAGAATGTCTGGATTTTTTTGGATACTACTGTCATTTTTTAGAATAAGATCAATATTATTAAATATCAATTTAATCAATTTAAGTATCAAAAAGATCAATTTAAGGAGGTGTTAAGTAGTTAGTATTTAGGTAAAAGTTAATAGATTAACATAAACTAGGAAGGTAGGTAATAGGTACATCCTATAACTTATTATATAACTTACTTGGACACTATGTACTCGTATAGTGTCCAAGCAAATTATCTACAGGAATGATTAAATAGTCAAACAAACTTACCCCTGTATTTGATGTTCGACTGGAATTATGCCAAGGGTTGTCTGGTCCGAAGATGAAACTGAACTACATAGTGTGTCAGCGTCATCATCGAGAATCAGACAACATGAACATAATTTAAAAAAAAATTAGGTAAGTGTATTACTTTATCTAAACTAGAGGAAACTAACTAAACTTTATCTACGCGGGGTAAAAAAACCAAAATGGGACTATCTGGTCAAATGACACGTCTAATAACGTATCTTTATAAGTACCTACATTTAACCCCTTGTTTATTTTTAGTTTAAACCTTGTAGTTTTTAAGTTAATAGCCATAATAAAAACAAAAACTTTGACAAAATTGACAGGGTACAGATACCTCATAGTGCTGAAATTTGGTATGCGCATGAAAAAGTCTAAAATCCAGAATAACTATAATTTATACCCCAAAAAATAGTAACCAATTTACATGAACTCCCGTTACTTGAATTTTGAATGAATCTGTAGGTCAAAATTATTTGGTTTTATTTGGTGACACTATATTGATAGTTAAAGATTGAAGATGTAGATGATTGAAGATACTTTAGGGTAGGAACGGCAGGGTTCTTTAGAAATAAGAGTTCTATTAGATTATTTGAAAAATAATAATAATAATGCTAGATATTTCTCACAGAGCTATGTAACACTAAATTAAGCAGAACTTTGTGAACCAGATAACTATAGGCAGATAACTCCTCAGTATTTTTGTACGTACATATTTATAGTACGAGTATGTAAATAGAGAAACACCATTATCTGTTCCGCGGCTAGAATCCTACAGCGCCACGGAGATTCAATCGCTTCACTATGACAATGGTATTGTCGCAGAATCGCTTCACTATGACAATGGTATTGTCGCAGAATCGCTTAACTATGACAATGGTATTGTCGCAGAATCGCTTCATCATGACAATGGTATTGTCGCAGAATCGCTTCACTATGACAATGGTATTGTCGCAGAATCGCCACTATACCAACTATTTTTTCAATGACCGCTGTTACTATAGCGGGTATGGCGACAAACATAGTTGTTAAATAATAATATGGCTCTATAATAATTTTTCCTAGAAGTTAGCAGAATTGGGCCTCTGGCTGCGCAACCAGTCCGTCAGTATTAATAACAAGTCCTTAAATAGGCTTCGCACACGACAACAGACTGAGAACGAGTCTGCAAGGGGTCATCGAATTCTCATCCTCCATCAACACCGCTAGCTACTACATTAACATCCACGAGGACCTTGGAAAGCTGCTGCCACCAACCCAAAGTCCTACTCCGTTACTTCATGGAGTTAGGATGGCTGGGGTTAGGTTAGAAGGGGGGGGGGGGGGGGGGGGGGGGGGTAATATAAAATGAAGTTGCTCTCTATTGGGCTAATCAAATTTAAAAGTCAAATAGCCATTGACACGAAAGAAGAAGAAGATGTACAATACACCCCAATGCGGGACGTCAGTGCAGATCTCTTATCCCTCCACCCTATTTGAATTAGGCTTCGCACACATATTGTGCACATGCAAATGTGGATTTAGGGATCCTAGCCTAACGCAATGCGACTGTGGTGATCCTGCACAGTCTATGAAACACCTGCTATTAGGTTATTATTATTAGTTTGTTATATATTAGTCTATCTGTAGGTATTTATGTATGTATTAGGATTATAAGTATTTCTTTCATTTGTAAATATACTCTGTACACCGCCGCCCATTACTGCTTCGCTCTTTACTTTCCATCCAAAGGTTGCCTGGAAGAAATCGCTTTCAGCGATAAGGCCGCTCTTTGTACTATATTTAACATAAATTAGTTTTTCTTAAGTATTCCTGGTGTACAATAAAGAAATATTCTATTCTATTCTGCTATTGTGCCCTTTGTGCCCAAACACCTGCACGATGGAAGACTTAAAAACGGCTTCTCCTGACGCCATCAATGTATCTAAGTATCTATCTAACACAGTATAAGTAGAGCTATTGACAGAAGAAGAAGAAGAAGATTATAATTATGACATTATAAACTCAGTACAGTCCGCACGCTTGGCAAAACTGCCAATAAGCCTTGATCAACTGCTCGACAGCTAACTGGCTGTCAACTGCTTGATTTTTTAACAGGTTCATGCCGATACTATTTGAATTATAGAGTACCTATTACTAATCCAATATATTAAAGGCGATCCCAACTTTTAAATTAAATATCAAGTGACAATGATAAAATGGCCGCAAAATGAAACCACTTATTTTTGGCGTCTACAATCCTTATTTTTTTCTACGCTAAGTCGGCATAACATTTAGAATTGTAGGTTTCAGAAATGTACTTGGAAACACCTAACCTGAAATCCTCCAACTACTTAATCCTTTTTTTTACAACTCACACAGCGCTATCTAGCCCCAAACTAAGCAGAGCTTGTACTATGGGAGCCTGATATAACTGTAAGAATACTTATACATATAGGTACTTTATTTTTTTTTGTTAATACATATCTACTTTTTTAATATACAGAAAATATCCAGACCCGGAACAAATATATGAGATCATGCAAACATTCGTTCCGTGGCGGGAATCGAACCTGCTACCTCCTGCGTCTCAGTCAGCTTTTTGCCTACTACCACCACGGAGATCGTCAAATACGTCGTACACAATTGTACTTCAAACACTTGAACACAAAACCTAAAAATAAATTATGACATTTAGAGTAAAAGCTTACTGACTTTGATTTTGAATCGTATAAAAAACTAACACTACAACATCAGCGTGTTACTGTAGGATAACATTGATTGAGGACTGATGAATTAATAAAATAATATTTTTATAAATATCATAGAAAGATCTTTTGACCCAATATAATTAAATGGGTTTTGTGGTAGAAAAGCTGACCATCGAGTGGAAAGAATTGACTGGAAAGAAAGTTGGGAGGCCTTTGCCCAGCAGTGGGACACACACAACTACCATTTCAACCGTTATGCAGACTTATCGTAGGTAGACTACACGATGGCTCACGAATCAATAGCTCCAAATTACATCGGATCCATTCAGGGCATGCGAGACACAGCCTGAATAAAACAACTGAGTTACGAGAATAAATTGGCCGCTTACATCTATTCTAGATGATTTTACACAGTACGTACTAGCAAGTTAGTAGCTCTAGCTAGTTCTTTGTCACCAGCCACAGTGATAGTCTTGAGTCACTTCCATTCACAGACCTGGGGCCTTGTGGCAATTTTTTTTATACCACTAAGGTAGCAAACCAGCATACGGTCCCCCTGATGGTAAGCGGTTACCGTAGCCTTTAGACGTTTGTAACACCAAAGGTATTACTCGCGCGTTGCCGACCCTTTAAAATTTTCAAAACGCCCTTTTTAAAGAACCCCATACTGTAGTCACTGAGTAAAACCTCGGCAGGGAGACTATTCCACAATCGAAGTGTTTGCGGGAGGAAATTCCTCTTGAACCTCACGGTACGCGACCAAATCGTCTCCAAGATGTGTATGGATTCCCTGCCGATAGCGAGCAGTGCGATGTTATAAGGAACCTGTAGGCACCATATTAAAGAACTCCTTAAAACACAACCCTTTATACAAGCGGTAGAACACACACAAGGAGTCAAAATATCTCCTGAGACTTAAGGGCTCAATACTGTTTGTGAGGATGGGATCGTCAACAATTCCCACAGCTCGTCTTCGAACAGAGTGAAACGGCCCTAGTTGATATCCAGGTGCTCTTGCCCATAAATGACAGCAGTACAATTCCCCGTTAATTTACCAAACTTTTAAATGAATACCAAAGCTATAGTTGTAGTGGTAACTATATACGTTACGTTATGCACATTTCGTAACACACAAATTATTTGAACGGAAACGAATTGGCTTTTGATCGTATTGTAAGATACTCGTACGTTGGTTTATCAAACAATCGAACTTTATAAAATACGCTATTTTATGACTACGCTGAAAGCAAAATTTTTCGATCGGAACCTATTAATCCGCTGTTAAAAATACAGAGGTGTCAGTCGTCAGTGACAGGTGTCGGTAACAGTCTCGCGAGTTCAATGGTGTTTTTCCATCTCAAAAAATGCCCAATGTTTTGAAGAAGTTTTCACTTCAAAAATAGCACTACCATTGACATTAGTCAAACTAAAGCTAAACTAAAAACAAATTCAGTTCAACGTTAAAAATTAGCGTGATCCGAGAACTGGTGCTTATCTGGGTCAATGCATATATTTTGTACTTCAGCGCGTCAATAGAACTAGTATTTCGGGAAACGTGATTTGGATTAGGAAAGAACATGTTTCGTGGTTTACAAATTGTGATAAAGTTATTTAGCTGTCTACTTCAGTCCATGTCTCCGTTGCCCAGTAGATAGACCGAAAGCGAAGAAAGACTTTAATTTTACGGTCACTTGGCAAAAATCAGTGCACGTTTATCAAGAAAGGTTCTACAAAAGGTTTGAAATTGAAAAGATAACCATAACCCTGAGTAAGGGCACATTTTATGAACGGCCAGATTTATAGGCGCGATAGTACTTTAGTACCTAGATGTTAAACCGTTGGTACAAAGATTCACGGTTAAAAAAACGAGAATTGTTTCATAGTATTAGATGAGTGGCCATGGCCTACCTGATGATAAGCAACCGAAACCTCAACTGTGAGCTAATGCAATTGTTACAATTGTTAAATTCAAAGTCACAAGTGGTCTAACTAAATTTCTTAATACCGCACGTCGCAAGCTTGCAAATGTCCAACCGGTTCTGAAAAAAGGTAGTAGAGCTGACCCCACTAACTACCGGCCAATCTCTATCACCTCCATTCTTTGCAAAACAATGGAGCGTGTCCTTTACTGCAAACTCCTTTCATACCTAGAAGATACCTCCTTAGTGATCGACAGTACGGCTTTCGTCGTAAACGATCCACTAGAGATCTTCCAGTGTATGCTACTCACATCTGAAGTGAAGTCATCGAAAGGCACGGGGAAGTTCTTGCAGTTTCGCTCGACATCTCAAAAGCTTTCGATAGAGTTTGGCACAACGGTCTCATTAGCAAGCTTTTCTCGTACGGATTGCCGTCTAGCCTGCTAATGTGGATAACTGATTTCTTGAGGGAACGATCAGTTCGAGTAGTCATTGGTGGATGCTTGTCTGATCTATTAGCTATCAATGCCGGGGTACCTCAAGGGTCTGTCCTTTCAGCAACTCTATTTCTTCTGCATATCAATGATCTGCTGAAACCCGGTATCTATGGGTATGCGGATGACAGTACAGTTATTGAAAGGTATTTCTCTAGTCCACGTGCAAGTGCTAACTAAATCTGCAATCTACGTACAGATATTATGGAACGTTTGAACCTTGACCTGAAGTTTGTATCTAACTGGAGTGATGTAAATCTGGTCAAGTTCAAAGCCCCTAAAACTCAGGCGTGTGGGTTTTCCGCAAAAGAGTCTCCTTTTCATCTCGTTCCCACTTTTTGTTATATCCCACTCGTAATTTCTGAAAATCTGAGCTTGTTGGGCGTTGAGCTCACGTCCAACCTGAATTTCGGCTCGCACATTGAATCTAGGGCCAAAATTGCTGCTATGAAGCTGGGCATCCTAGCTAAGGTTCGGCGGTACTTCTCACCGGGACAGCTGCTTAGTCTCTACAAAGCACAAGTCCGCTCATGTATGGAGTACTGCTGCCATCTCTGGGATGGCTCAGCCAAGTATCAGTTTGAAGCACTTGATTCGATTGAGCGACGTGCTGCTAGACTCATTGGTAATGACTCACTAGTGGAAGCCAATTTACAAAGTCTAGAGCACAGACGCCGAGTAGCCAGACTTTCAATCTTTTACAAGATACATTTTGGTGAATGTGCGCAAGATTTTCATGACCGTATCCCTTCTTCCCCCTTCCACCACTGGACAAGCAGACGAACCGAGAAGTACCACCCATACCTGGTCGTCATACCACTTTGCCGTACCAAACAATTTGCTTCAACTTTTCTTGTTAGCACAAGTGATGAGTGGAACTCACTTCCGGCGTATGTTTTTCCAAACCAGTATAATCTTGGAGTCTTCAAGTCCAGAGTGAATAGAATCTTTCTAGGCAAGCGTGCTCCATCTTCGATCACAACTTCACTTACCATTAGGTAAGGTAGTGGTCAAGCGCTTGGCTATCATCAATAAAAAAAACGTCGCCCTACACTAATTACATTCCATCCAAAGGTTGACTGGAAGAAATCTCTCTCAGAAATGATTTCTACGCACCATACGAAAAAGAACCGCATCCCTGGTGAGCCGCATGCGTGGAATCACCATCAGCTTCCTGACCTTTGTTGCCGGGAACATGAGCTCATATATCATGAGGCGCTGGATGGCTTTGCTTACGCCGATCACATGCCTGATGTCTCAGTAGATGCGCTCATGTTTCAATATTGCCGCATTTATTTTTGTCGCGTCTTTTTGTGTACCTACTAACAATATTTTTAAGTAGGATTTTTCTGTGGTATTAACAAAAAATAAGGATGGTCTGAAATAAACGTTTTTTATTTATTTAATAAGGCTGCTAATATTATTGTATTACCTTTAAAGAAGTTTTTATTTATTAAATTTCAATGTTAGTTTGTTCAGATTAGTTCTTGCAACTGAATTTTAAACAGTTTTCCCAACCGATTGAGTTGAAATTTGGAATACGTATGTAACTTCAGTGGCAATGTAATATTATAGTGTCAAGAAGGTAGTTTTATAAAGGTGGTTTCATTATGGAAACGTGAGCTACTCGGAACTTTTTAATGGATATAGTAGGCTACTATTGTTTGGCTTCATTTGAATCTACTTGCGGTTCGGATTATAAATTAAAAAAAAGCTTTTTATGAGGTATATTTCAACCAAAAAAACTTATTAGATCAAAATATAGTGTTAAATTATTTTCGTCGGTAATTACAATAGTTTTCTTTTCTTTGATAATACCCTTCGAATTACGACTATAAAACCGTAGTACCCAAAATATGTGGAAATTACGTGCGTAAAAATGTATTTACTAGGGCGCTAATTATTAGGTCCTTACATATGAAATTAGCGTTTTGTCGTACTGACCACTTTGATCTGACATACATATCTCCTCTTTGGTTAAAAGTTCCAAATTCAAATTTATAAATTCATTTAGCTGGTACATTTGAGTTTTGAAAACAGTTATTCATTTGTTTTTTCCTCATTATTTATTTCATTGGCGTCCCTTATTACCGTACAATGTAAAACATAAAATATCGGTATATTTACGAGTACGAGTTCTACCGTAGCACCAGTGCTGCAGAAACAGCTCGAAGGATTAATTATGTGTACGGCGCTGGTATCGCAAAAGAAAGCACGGTACGTATTTAGATTCAATGTTTTCGTTCTGGAAATTTCGACCTTCAGAACCAACTCCGTGGACGGCCGGAGACCAAAGTGAATAACGAAGAATTAAAGGCTATTGTGGAAGCGGATCCATCACAAAGCACTTCTGAGATAGCTGCAGGCTTCGGGGTAAGTGATAAAACTGTATTAATCCACTTGAAGCAAATCGGGAAGTAAAAAACTTGAACGATGGGTACCTCATGAATTGAGTGAATTGAACTTGCACACACGCGTCGACTGCTGTGCTACTTTGCTCAACCGATACAATAAAGAAAGGATTTTAAATTGAATCATTACTTGTGATGAAAAGTGGATTCGTTATGATAATCGAAAGCGCTCGTCGCAATGGCTGAACCCTGGAGACCCAGCCAAATCCCGCCCTAAACGAAAATTGACTCAGAAAAAGTAACTTGTGAGTGTTTGGTGGACCGGTGTCGTTCACTACAGCTTTCTAAAATCTGGCCAAACAATTACGGCAGATATCTATTATCAGCAACTGCAAACCATGAAGGAATAACTAGCTGCAATACAACCGATGTCAATCAGGTCAATCGCTCTAGGCTACTGCTGCTTCACGACAACGCAAGACCACACACTGCACAACAAACAACCACTAAATTAGATGAGCTACAATTGGAATGTCTGCGACATCCACCGTACTCCCCGGACCTTGCTTCAACAGATTACCATTTTTTCCGGAATTTGCACAACTTCTTACAGTAAAAAAAATTTTACTCCTATGCGGCAGTCCAAACCGCCTTCAAAGAGTTTATTGATTCTCGCCCTCATGGTTTTTAGTAAAGGGATCAATAAACTACCTATGAGATGGCAAAAGTGCATAGATAACATCAGTGCATGCTTTGATTAATTAAATATATTTAAAAAAAAAATGACTTCATATTTCTCCCGTACAAAACGCCAATTTCATATGTAAGGACCTAATATATATCTAGGGGAACAAGATCTGCACTGACGTCCCGCGTTGAGGTTTATTGTACATTACCCCGCTCCTAACCAGACCCCAGCCATGCTGACTCCTTGGAGTAACGGAGTAAGACTTGGGTTGATGGGAACAGCCTTCCAGCGTCCCCGTGGATGTTGTTGCGGTTGGTGTATGAAGATTCGATGAGCCCTTGCAGACCCGTTCTCTGTCCAGTATCACTTATGGCCGTACAGTGAAGTATCATTTGCTCAGCCGTCTTTGCTTCTTGAAGACATCTGCGATAAGCATAAGCTCATAAGCAACGATGAGCTAGTTGATGCAAGGCTCATCAGCCTGGAGAATCGACGAAAGGTTGCTAGCCTCTTAGTTTTTTAACGAGTACATTTCGGGGAGTGTGCCGCGGAACTTTTCAACCTAATCCCACCATCTCCATTCTTACAACGGACAACCACAAGCGCAACGACGCACAAAGCGGTTCTCTTCGACCTTTATTATGCGCACCGCCAAAGAATGGAGCGCCTTGCCAGAGTCTGTATTTCCTGATAGCTACAACCTGTCGCGAGTGAATAGGTTTCTTCTAGGCAAGCGTGTACCATTGTAAACTGCATCATCGCTTACCATCAGGCGAGATCGTGGTTAAACACAATCCTATAATGTATAAAAAATACAAAAAAATAAAGCCACTGTTCTTGGTCCAGGTCTTCAAGCGGTGATGGTTCAATTTTCAGTCTCCCGTGATGATTTCGACTATCTTTAGATCTTCGCATTTCATTTTTAATCAATTTTACTTTCGGGCGCTTCATTTTTCTTTTAGGATTCGTTCGTGATTCAAGGCATTAACTTGATTCTCGATTAAGAATGGCTTATCGGATTACGATTAAATGTATAAATAGCATAATAAAATTCTCCTTAGACGTCTATTTGAACATTCCGTAAACGAAGGCGAACGATTCGGTATTCAGTTTCAAATGTAATATGGCCTGACTATTGCCGGCATTATGATTACCAAAATAGAATGTAATAATTACATTCCATTTTGGTAACTATAATGCCGATGACAATTATTGTCAAACCACACGATGGTATTCTTTGATCAAATAAAGAAGTGTCCATTAATATTTAATTTGATATTAAATATACATGATATTAAATTTATAACTTACTTCACAAGATGTAGTAGGTACATATTTCAACTAAGTCAATGACGTCACATTGAAAGGAAACCTATAATTTGTGAACAACTTCTATCGGTATGAAATAATATTTTTATATCCTTGCGATACATATTGTTTTTTCTTAGGGTTCCTTACCCAAAGGGTTAAACGGGACCCTATTACTAAGACTCCGCTGTCTATCTGTCTGTCCGTATGTCATCAGGCTGTATCTCATGAACCGTGATAGTCAGACAGTTGAATTTTGCACAGATGATGTATTTCTGTTGATGCTATAACAACATATACTAAAAACAGAATAAAACAAATATTTAAGGGGGGCTCCCATACAACAAACGTGAGTTTTTGCTCGATATTGATAACGACAACAGGTAAACGCTCGCAATATTCATAGAATATTGAGTTTTATTATTAATTTTAAAAATAAATAATTAAATTAAAATAAAATTAATATTTACAGAGGGTGAGGTGGGGGGGGGGGGGGGGGGGGGGGCAAAACAAACGAGATTTTTTGCCGTTTTTATAGATAATGGTACGGAACCCTTCGAGTGCGACTCAGACTCGACTCAAAAATCCGTTACGAAGCCGGGGCGTGTAAGCTGTTAAAGAATAAAGAACACGTTTAAATTAACAAAATGTTGGTATCTACTGATCGAAGAACAGCACTGAACAATCATGAAAAGCGCTTGTCAGTATTAAACACCCTTTATGCTATCTCATAGTAGGTAAATGTATGCGTAAGCATACAATCGATTCAAAGAGATTTCAATTAAATTCATTCGATGTTATTGTGCTTGGTACCCACGGCTACAAATCAAGCTATAACTTCCAGTATAATCTGACCTCTCATTCTACGAAAAGCCTACACAATGCGAGGTCAGCTTATACTGGAAATGTATAGCTTGATGTGTAGCCTTGTGTACCTGCCCGATGTCGATAACGAGGCATTGTTCTCGTTAGTGGTTTAATCGAGGTTTTGTTCCACAAACATTTTTTTATTGGTGTTAGTCAAGCCTGTACACTACCTCACCTGACGGTAAGTGATAGTGTGGTCGAATATGGAGCACCATATCAGCTTAACGACGTCTACTGCTAAACAGGCTTCCTACATAGATTTCCAGAGTGACCGATCATGTGCATCCTCCCCCCAACGGCTCCCAGCAACGTTTATCAGGTTATCTTTCCATGTAGTGGGGGGTTATCTGGAAAAGAGGGACTCGTGCAAAGAACATTTTAAAGTACTAAAAATAATGACGTCTTCTGCACTATACATAAGTGAGGTCGCTGTTTTTGTTAAAAGCAATCCTGAACTTTTTGAGGCGTTTGCAGTTGGAAGCCGCCTGTTTGAAAAGGGCAACTTGCGAAATGTGTCCGACAGGACACAGCTACTACGTAATAGCGTGTTCTGTATGGCAAATCATTATAATAAAATACCTATAGCTGTTCGCAGATTGTCAAATTAACACATATTCAAGAATAAACTTAAGCTAGGTTTATATTGCTGTGTTGGGGTGTGTCGGGGCGCGCCAGAACGCAATCGGTTTCCTTTATTACCTATGACTAGATTCACATTAGTAGCTTGTGTTGGGGTATGGCGCGATCTGTCGCGGTGAAATCGCTCGACGTTTGGTCGCGCCAGAGAGGTGGTGGGGGATCTGTCGCGCCATAACACACCACATCAATGTGTATCTGCCATTTTGGCACGTAGCCGAGTGGCGATATGATGAACATTCCGTAAATTGAATTTTTTGGTCGTTCTACGCAATTAAACCTACTGAAAAAAATGTAATACGTTTTGACACCACAACTCTCAAACGATGAATGATCACAGCAATATGAACCTAGCTTTAATGACATATTGGTTATGAAAGCATATTATGATATTATTGAGTTATTAGGTAACCAAAATATTAAATAATTGACATTAAATTGACATGAATTCTAATTTAAATCATATGGGGCACTCACATTGATAATTTGTCGAAGAGACTTAAGCTAGGTTCATATTGCTGTGTTGGGGTGTGTCGGGGTGCCGTCTGTTGTGTCGCTGAGCGTTCATACTGATGTGTTATGTTGGGGCGCATTATGGCGCATTTATAGATCATTCATCGTTTGAGAGTTGTGGTGTCAAAACGTATTACATTTTTTTAAGTAGGTATAACTGCGTAGAACGACAAAAAAATTCAATTTACGCAATGATCATCATACCGCCACGCGGCTACGCGCCAAAATGGCAGATACACATTGATGTGGTGTGTTATGGCGCGACAGATCCCCCACCACCTCTCTGGCGCGACCGAACGTTGAGCGATTTCACCGCGACAGATCGCGCCATACCCCAACACAAGCTACAAATGTGAATCTAGTCATAGGTAATAAAGGAAACCGATTGCGTTCTGGCGCGCCCCGACACACCCCAACACAGCAATATGAACCTAGCTTTAGTTCTGCGGCATACGCAGTCAAAAAGATCCGTCTTTTTACAGACGTAGACATAGCTAGACTAAGTTTATTTCAGCTACTTCCACAGCATTATGTCATACGGTATACTGCTGTGGGGGAGTGCTGCAGACATAAACACTGTTTTTATACTGCAGAAGAGGGCTGTTTGTGCAATTTATAATATGGGCTCGGAGAATCATTACGTAATAAATTTAAAGAAATACATACTATTATTCTTAAAGAATAATATTCTAAGAAATACATATAGAAACAGATACTATTGGTATAAGATAGCCAGACTGAGTTTTATACTATTATGTGTAGGTACATCATTATATTGGTTCTTTAAGAGCAAGGAGAAAAAAAATATGTACAATATAATGAAGATATGTAGTGGTTTTACAATGGTAGATACTAGAAACTTAAATAGATGTCCTTTACTGGATGACCTTTGACATATTACAGACAATAATCTTAGTATTTTGTGTTTTACTATAAAATAAACCATCTGCAAATATTCATATATCATTCATGTATTTCATAGTATTCAGTAGAATTTCCCAAAGGCATTTTTTATAAATTATCTGAATTTTCAACTACGATGCGTAGGCACAAGATGATTTCTAATCTCTACTATATTTTGCACGGGGATGATTGACGTACTATGGCACCCTTTTACACTAGCCCTATACACCCTATACACTAGCTGACCAATCTGCAACCTCGCACGCGTAGTTTTTCAATAAAAACATTACCCTCCTTCTGCGCAGTTGGGTAAAAAGTAGTCTATATCACTTGGGAATAGTGTAGCTTCCCAACTGTAAAAGAATTTTTAAATCGGTCCAGTAGTTTCGGAGCCTATTCAATACAAACCAACAAACCTTTCCTCTTTACAATATGAGTGGCCCACCCATACATGACACTTTCGAAGTATACCTTATATAAAGACATAATACTGTCTATAGTATGTTTACATACTCGTTGTTTCACAGAAATTCAGAGATTATTTTATCTTGCCATATTATTTGTCAAGATCCGTTGAAAATTGAACCTTTGAGTATATATATATATATTTTTTTTTCTTCCACAGAACGCAGAATCAGTGCTCATTGATGGTATCTGCAACGTGCCAGATCCACTCTATAAGGCCATTGGTTCAATCATCTCCTTCTACATTCCCCTGGGCGTGATGCTGTTGACCTACGCGCTGACGGTACAACTACTGGCTCATCAGAAGAAGGGGCTGGGTGCTGGCTGGGCTCCTACTTGGATGCAAACGACACCCATTAGTATGTACCCACATTTTATGTTGTTTTGGGTTCCGTCCCAAAAAAGAAATTATGGAACCCTTACCCTTACTTTGTTGTGCGTCCATCTAAACATTTTTTCTCAGGAACACATTATCAAGTTAAAATTAATATCATATATGTAGGTATATGGTCCCTTGATTGATGCTGAACCAAGCTTCTATGTCAACGCAATCAAAGAATACAGCCATTTATGCTACCATCATCTCAGCCAGTCTGCACCCACTATTGGGTATAGACATAAACATAGACAGACATTTATTTGCTACCACAGCACACACAAATTCACACAATACAATCAAAAGTTAAAACATCAAAGAGAAATCAGAAGTAAGAGAAAACAGAAAATTACATACAACAAACATAGGAACAATAGAATGAAATAATAAATATACAATGTAGTCAGGGAAAAAATTAAAAAGAGGCAAGTAGGTACGTTTATGAGCTACTGCAGCAAATGGGTTCCAGCTCAGCATTATGCCTCGCCACCGATCGACAGCTCGGCGCTGTTATTCTGCAGTAACCTTTTTTAGGCAAGTTATTTTATTTTATTTATTTAGGTCAACCAACGATAGTTACAACGATACATTCAATTAATATTTTACATTACATATTAGAGCTGACTGCACAATCAATTACAGGTCAACACTGCATGCAAATAAAAATAAACCTAAGAATAACTATACTATAAAATAGAACTAAGACATGAACTAGGTAATAAATTAAGTAACGTGCGATGTACATCAGTACATAAACAAATAAACTAAACATTATAATCTGATTTTAATTGTGTAAGTTCTCATCTAAGTAACGACGGAACTTATTTAAATCTACAGAAAAAACATCAATGTTCTTGCAGTTATTCAAGGCTTTGCAAAGCCTGGGGATTTTGGGAGTTGCTACCAAGGACTGTAGTGCGGAGCGGAGGGACAAGTGGTGCAATCGGTTGGCGAGGCGTTCTGCGTGGAGCTCTAAAGTCAAACATTTGCAGTAGTTGAGGAGGATCTGTTTGTGAATTCAAAAATTTTATATAGAAATGTGAGGTCTAGCTGCGTTCTACGTTTTTCCAAAGACGATTAGATTAGATCTCTTAAGAATGAATAGGCACTAATTGGTGTTTGCATACAATTATGATAGATAGAAGTAATAAATATATTTGTAAGGAATAATAATTATATGAAATGTTAGATAACAAATTTTAATAATACGAATATAAATATACTAGGAACTTTATCCTCGCGTATAGGCCTCCTCTATATTACGCCATTCTTTCCGATCCCTTGCGAGTCTCATCCATTAACACCCAGCTACGCTTACATCGTCATTCGACCATCGGGCGTATACTATGCAGTATATTTTTTTATGTTTTTACTTGCAATAGAGGAAGTATTCAGTGTTAACTAAAACTGTTCCAAATCTCAAAGCAAAAGGTTCAGAGTTGCTGAGATAATCAAGCTGTGACAGACGGACGGACGGATAAAATCGCACCATATGGTTTTACGTTTTAACATTTTAGTCCAGAACTCAAAACAAAACGACAAATTGAACATCTCTAATGTCAACAAAATAAATCTTTATACATAAATATTGCGAATTTTATCCAAAAAATCCACGAAATCCAATTCCACTAACGTGTCGAAATCAATAGGCGCCAATAAATTGTAATACAGCCTTCGTAATTCGAATCCCATATTTCTTAGTAAATATTTAGCAAATAGAACGTAATACCTTCCTACCTTTTTAATACCTTATCTTCTTTGAAGGGTGAAGGAAATTTCCAATCTGATTTCGGATTTCCTTGAATTTCCGAAAATGTAATCTCTAGAAATGCTTTATAATATGTGGAAATATATTTTAGATTAGAAACCACTCCATATGACAGACCACATGTCTTTTCCTATCGGGTTTATGTGTAGGTGTGTATTTGTGTCATGGTTTTACCCGACTGCGAAGAGGAAGGGTACTATTTAGGGTGGATTTATGTATGTTTATTCAGTTGGCACAAAAAAACATTGTCGGTAGAAACACCGATAAAACGGTACGTGATAAATCCCGTATTTATAATAATGATTGAAATAATAGCCAAAGATCACTAGGAAAAAAAATATTTGTTTCATTTTATTTATCTGTTTCATGTACACACGGCTACACATCAAGCTATAAATTTCCAGTATAGGCTGACCTCTCATTCCACGAAAAGCCTCCGCAACTCTCGCGATGTCGTCCGACCATCTGGCTGGTGGTCTGCCAACTGGTCTTCTACCCACATCTACGACTTTGGTTCTGCGTCGTATTTCGATGTTGGGCATGAGGTCCAACAGCGAGATGCCTAACATGGCACGCTCCATTGCTCTCTCAGCAACTCTAATTTTGATAACAAGTTCTAATTATTCTTATATTTAAAAATGAATAGGAAGTAACCGAAGATAGAATTTTTCATGAGACGGAAATATATTTTGACATTAGGTGTCGGGAATACGAATGATTTTAGGTAATTGCGGTGGCGTGAATCCGTCGTATTAATTCAGATGGCGCACGGCGTATTCTGAAGGCCGCATTAATAAAATCGATTTCAACTTTGAGAGAAATCTTGAGTTGCTCGATTGTATATTTTTTCGATGGGAATTTTGAAGTTACAACTTAGTAGCTCTTAAATTGTACAGCGTTTAAACTCCCATGTAGTATCCAAGTAGCAACAATAAGTACTTTTTAGGCTGAACGTACTTGCTTATTACATTTTTGTTTTAACTTTGGAAGATAATGGTGGTGTATACTATAGGTCGTTTACTTACTAAATTTTTGTAAAATCGATCGTTATTTCGTTCATACTAAATTTCGAATAGCATGCCATTTAAAGTGACATTTATGGCGTTGTTTATCTTGTTTCTTACTGACTAAAACTCCCTATGAATTGTGATTGAAATTCGACCATATTTCATAATATTTTTAGAGTAGCAGCTTTTAGCATTTACCCCTCCTTATCCATATAAACTTTTACTTTGCCACTCATCCTTCGTAAAGAGACACAAGATTTTCTCTTCACGTAATAATATAAAGATTAGTTTAGCAATGACACTTTAAATGTCATGCTAATTAGGTCATTAGCGTAAACACAGAACATAAAAAAAAACAATGTGTTCTGTGAGCGTAAACGAACTAAGAACATTCACATTTATCAAAAATGTAGTAAAGTAAGAGACGAGAGAGAGAGAGAGAGAGAGAAAACAAACGTTTTCATCCCCCCATCTCGGAAAGAGTATTTTTGCTCTTCGATATCTGAGTGCAAAAGCCGTTTTTATCGGCTAGAGGATAAAGTAAATTGAATTTAGAACATAGTGTGCACTAAGTTTGTGAATTCAAAATATCATTAAACCTATTTACTTCTACCTCCATGGTGCCGGATCATATAACCTTTTTTAATTTGTTAAAAACTCAGACTAGGAACCTTCTTGGTGTATTACTTTTTTTTTATATTTAGTCATTTCCTCGCTGAGGTGGGATGAAAAGTTACGCGTTGCACTCGAGTGCAAAGATATTTCACCTCGTGACTCTTTTGATTCCTTCGCTAATGCTCAGAATTGTAATATTTTAATCACTCACTGCGCTCGTGGTTTAATTTTTGAATCCTTCGCTTGCTCGGCAACTTTGCACTCTTGTATAACAAATAACTATTATTTTGCATAACAGGGGTACATTTAACATAATACGTACATAATATATTGGTAATGTGAAAGGAAACAGGGTCGCCACTCAGCATTAAGCTGTATTAGCATAAAATTTACACCACTACAGCGCTGGTCTTCCGTGGTGCCATTGCCGTGCGTGCAGGCAGCAACTGTGGCAACACATCAGTTGTGCGTTTTAGTAGGTACAAAGGAACTAGTAAATAACTAATAAACAGAATAAAATACTAATATAATCTATACTAATCTATACTTTTATACTAATATTATAAAAAGGAAAGATTTGTATTTTTGTGTGTATGTTTGTAATAAATAAACTCAATAACTACTGATTCAAATTTAAAAATTCTGTCACCATTGGAAAGCTACATTCACCCTGAGTAACGTAAACTACTTTTTACCCAACTGCGCAGAAGGAGGGTAATGTTTTTATTGAAAAACTTTTATTTGTCAGGTAGTATAATTTAAAACAACAGATAACTTTGAAAATGGAGTAGGTAACTTAAATGTACATGAGCAATTGTAATTCCAGTAACCAGGCCAATAACCAGGTCCAGAACAACCACCTATATGTGAAAACTACTGAGAATCTAACAAGTATTTCTGTAAAGCTTGTTAAATCACCATATTGATTAGTAAGTAAATAACAGAATCGCCACCAACTTCAACTCTGTTTTCCAAATCCTAAAGCATAAGTTCGTAAGCCGACGCGGGAGCGCAGAAATAATCACTAGATAGAAGCGACTTTCGACAAATCCCCAAAGTGTTCTGTACTGGGATTATCCTGTTTAATTCTTAGGGACTTTTTAGGGTATGTCAAACGGAATCGTGGAAGGGGTCAACAAATGTTGGACAGATTTATTTGATGTGAACTTTAGCGATTTACTACAAGGTCTAATTGTTAATCACACTAATATCATAAATGCGAAAATTTGGATGTTTGTTTATGTATTTATTTCCTTGCTTCTTTGTTACTCAATCGCGTAACAGCTGAACCGATTTGGATGAAATTTAGTATGCACGTAGATTATTTCCTAGATTTCCTACTTTTTATCACATAAATCAGTACGCATGGGATAAAAATGGGGTGTCAAATCAAGTTGCAACAGCGAATTTATCTTTATTTCTAGGTTACCTACACATTTAGTAATGTAACACGTATGAAGTCGCCGGCAACAGCTAGTTTACAATAGTTATTATTGTACCTGCTAGCCCTAAATAGGTGTTATTTTATATTATATTCATGCATGTTTAGCTTTATATATTTTATGTAATTTACCTAAGTACTGACTGTAACCTATAACCTTTTTGAATATGAAACAGTGGGGCCGTCTAACATAAAAGAAGGGACCAACCTTAAAATTCTATTTACTTGTTACAGAAATAAACATTTTGTTACTGGCTAACTGTTCCTACATACAGTACCGAGTATGGATATGAGAAGGAGTGAGTATATTAGAGGAAGTTTAAAAGTAGCGCCAGTGATAGAAAAATTGAGGAGAGGTTAGCGTGGTATGGGTATGGGTGTAGGGAAGAAAATCATAAGACTAAAAGAGTGTTAGATATGAGTGTGGATGGATATAAAAGCAGAGGAAGGCCGAAAAAGAGATGGATGGACTATGTGAAGAATGATATGGATAGGAAGGAAGTGACAACGGAGAAGACAGCTGATATACAGATGTGGAGGAGGAATAAATATTGTGGGAAAAGGGCAGGAAGAAAAAGAAGAGAATAACAGTTACTCAAGGACAATTATGGATAATTAGGTAGACAAATGGACAATTAGGATGGAAAGACGACCTGAGAAAGGTTGCTGGAAGCCGTTGAAATCTATGAGTGGGGGAGGCCTATGTTTTGCTAACCACCTATGTATATGTCAAATGGCTGAAGTAATAGGTCTCATGGTACGATTCGTAATATCCATGTTACGCAGAAATATAGCATCATAACAGAACTATTTATGTGACAATTCGATAATGTATTAAAAATAAAATATGTTACATTTTGAAGTAACTTTGCCACTTCGTACTTTTTGGGGGACAACTACGTCACTCTCGTTGCAAACTAGTTGCAATTTCAAACCGGTAAATGTTAAAAATAAGGATTAAAATTAGTTAGTACGTTTAAAGACGATTTCTACTACAATAATACTTTATATTATTCCGACGGATTAGCACGTTGAAGTAGCAATGGGCAGGCCATATAGCGCGCAGAACAGATGGCCGATGGGGCCGAAAGGTTCTCGAGTGGAGGCCACGGACCGGCTACCGCAGCGTAGGACGTCCACCCACAAGATGGGCAGACGACTTGGTAAGAACCGCAGGTCGGCGTTGGATGCAGGCCGCTTCCAACCGCAGTTCCTGGAGATCAATGAGGGAGGCCTTTGTCCAGCAGTGGACGTCCTGCGGCTGATATGATGATGATGAATACTTTATAATTGCTTGGTTTTTTGCCAACTTTTTTAAAGTGATGGTTATAAAGTAACGCTGGTCATTTCGTGCCGCCTCGCCATTTCCAAAAGGTCTAAATAAAAAAATAACGAATTCCCAGTTTTATATTAATAGAAATACTGGTACTAACACATGTCGCATAATCCCCTTCAAATATTAATCCGCTAAAAGCTTTGCCGTTTTATATATCAAAGTAAACCACCACGTTATCTTGTCGGGACCTAACAACCAATATTTGCTGAGAAACTCGATAGGGATTAAATGGAATTATTTTTGAACGGGTTTATTTATAAAAGCGCAGTATCTTTATATCAACAGCGATAAGGAAGGAGTAGACTGTTCTTTTTTTTTGCTTAGAAAACTTTCGTGAGATTAGACTGTTTTTGTTATTAGTAGACAATAATTAAAAACTTTCGTGATTGATTTCTATCATTATTAAAAATACGGAATTTATCACGTACCGTCTTATCGGTGTTTCGACCGACAATGTTACGGTTCAATTACGGTGAACCTTCATCAGGGTGAGTGCGATCCGCTCCGAATAACGTCTCGCCTCGCACTGCGCGCTGCTGCCCTCTGCGCGCGAGTGGATGTTCCGCCACTGCAGAACAGTTGGAGTCGACATTCTTCATTGCACGTATGTGACTGACAGAGGGCAGCGGCGCGCAGTGCGAGGCGAGACGTTATTCGGAGCGGATCGCACTCACCCTGATGAAGGTTCACGAATTGAACCGAAACATTGTCGGTCGAAACACCGATAAGACGGTACGTGATAAATCCCGTATTTATAAAAATGAATAATTAAGAAAATCAATATCACAAGGATCACTTAGAAACATCAATTTAACCGCTTGTTTCTCTGAGACCAAGCTAGAAAAGAATCAAACAAAAAACAAGGCTGGAATTATTATTTACATATTACACGTAAAAGTGTTACTCGACACGGGAAAACCTACGATTTTATACAAATATCCCAAAAACTATGTATCACGTCCTTATCGATGGGACGTTTCGAAGTTTAAAACCTTTGTTCAAATCAGTAGTCAATAAATTTGCAATTCATTAACTTGTACACTTTTAGGGACCACGTGCATGAAATGGTTTCGTAGGGGTAGGGAGGGGGGGGGGGGGGGGTACCTTAGTTATTTTAAAAAAGAAAGTTAATTTTGCACTTGACTTTGGTCATTTTTATTAACATTTTTTGTGAACTGTTTACAAACCTAGCTATAGACATTATTAAGATGCTCGACTACCAGACTATTAGCCTCTACTTCGTTATCACTATTGTGGACAATTTTTAGGTATACAAAATAGAAGACCTGTTCAACGACACCCTACACGGTGGAGAGCGTGACTGTACTAATTGATTAATAGACTACGAGTAAAATGGATGTAACTCGATCGGACGGACATGGCGTAAACGATATGGGCTCCCTAAAAGTGTACAAGCTAATGAATTGCAAATTTATTGCCAACTGATTTGCCAAAAGCAGTTAAAAGTTATTCAACGGGCCGTGAAAATTACAAACGAATTCTCATATTCATTTCAAGAGCAACAGTCTGCGATTAAACGAAGCGGCTCATTCCAGTAAATACCGCTTTAAATTTAGTTTAACGGGGCTTCGCAGGCAGTGCCGTGTTTAGGCAATGGGTCACTCTAAAAGAAAACAGGGGTTACTGACTTCTTTTTTTTTATCTGGGTGTGTTTTGTTCTACACGCTAAATTACGCCAATTCATACATTTATTTCGACACAGAAAGAGATAAATAATTCCTTCAAAAGTTTTCAAAAATTGCACTTTTAAAGCATGTTTAGGTCAAATAGCTCTCTTTTTTATTGATTGATCATACTCAAGCGCTTGATCAGCACCTCACCTGGTGGTAAGTAATGGTGTGATCGAAGATGGAGCACGCGTGCCTTATAAGAACCTATTCACTCTGGACTTGAAGACCCCGAGATTATGACTACTGGTTCGGAAAACATACGCCAGAAGTGACTTCCGCCCTCTTGGTTTTTCTACAGTCAGTTTTTTCATTAACTCAAAAAAATGTTGAGGTTTCGATATCCCTTAGTCACTCCTTGTTTTTTTTTATAATAGGTGCATACAAACAGGCGAGGACGAGGCGAAAACTAGACTTCTTAACCCCTTAAAAGCACTTCCATATTAAATGTATAAAAACATCGCGAACATCAAAACACGCAAGTCTGGATGCAGCAGGTGTGAACATTTTTTTTATATGATAGGGTTGTCACGTCTTCGCCTCTTCCTCACCATACCTTCTGGAAGATAAGGCTTCCCCATATATTTCCAAAGTGACCGATCTTGTGCGGCCTGCACCCTACGGGTCTTTATCAAGTCGTATTTCCGTCTAGTGGGGGGAAGGGGGAGGGGGGGGGGGGAGGCTATGCTGCGCTTTTCAGTGCTCACGCACTCACAAACTAAGGGACTGAAAACATACATACATTGATTGATTGAAAATACTTTATTGCACTTACTACATAATACCAATATCAAATAAAAATTCATACTTAACAATAGAAGAAGTGTTAAGGAAAGATTTAATTGCTAGTTTTTGGTCAGTTTGACCGAGAAGGTGCCTATAGATTCTCAATCTAAATTCTTCCACTGAAGTAGCCTCGAAATAGTTTGGTAGGATATTATTCCAGAGACGAGTAGCGGTTATGGTGTAAGAGTCAGAGTAAGTTGCCGTGTTATACTGTCGAGTAATCAATTGGAAACGATGAGACGATCGCACAGCTCTGTGTTCAGTTGATATGGATGCAAATCGCTCATACAATATGCAAATGCATGCATACACTAAACCAAAATTAACGATACGAAATTAATGTCGTTATGGTTATTATTAATTTTCCACTTGACAATATTACTAATACCCGACAACTTGACATACCTTTGTTCATCTACTGTATTATTTGACAAATGCCGCTTAAACTAATTTAAGTTTATTTGATTTGAGATGTTTAATTCTCTGTTTGACTGCGCAGAGTCGCTCAACGAGCTATGGAGAGGGCTATGCTCGGGGTTTCTCTACGGGATCGAATCAGAAATGAGGAGATACGTAGGAGAACTCAAGTCACCGACATAGCCCGACGGATTAGCACGTTGAAGTGGCAATGGGCAGGCCATATAGCGCGCAGAACAGATGGCCGATGAGGCCGAAAGGTTCTCGAGAGGCCACGGACCGGCAAGCGCAGCGTAGGACGTCCACCCACAAGATGGGCAGACGATTTGGTAAGAACCGCAGGTCGGCGTTGAATGCAGGCCGCTTCCAACCGCAGTTCCTGGAGATCAATGAGGGAGGCCTTTATCCAGCAGTGGACGTCCTACGGCTGATATGATGATGATGATGATGATGAATTATCTGTTTAATTATTGGACTTTTGAAATGGCTCAAACTGAACTTGCAGGGCTCATACAGGGTAGATGTACATACTCCCTAAGCTACTTACTATCTAAGCTGAAAAATGTATATGTATATGTGGGCAAAATAAATGAATATGCAACCGGAAATGAAAACATAATTATGCAAACTGTGCCACAACATACAAGTGTGTGCAAACAAAGTAGCCACAGATTTACTAACGATATTTTTCTGTAGTACTTTTTTGAGCACGTATAAAAAGAGCTACATTTTTAGCCGCTTACCACTCATATCATTTTAGTGTTATACCCCCGAACATCTGACCATGTTCAAACAAATCCCAAGATGAAAATTGTATCTTCTTAGAAACTAGTTATACAGAGTGTTTGATAATATATTGACGATATTCAAATGACATTTTCAAAACATAAAAAAAAACTTTTCGAAAAAAAAAACGACTTGTTATATTATCAAATTTTAAAGAAAATCGACTAAGTTTAGGTGATTGAGTCAATATAAAACTTACGGCCTACTCTTGCAATCGACATTCAAAAATAAATGCCGATTTGATATATCTTTCAGAAACGGCTGCGGGTTTTGGGTTAGAAAGGGACAACAAGAGATATCTCGAGACGTCGCCAACACTGTGGTTAGATGGCAAGCATAAGTTTAATAAAGTATTTGTTTTTGCATGCCAAAATAAATTTCACATTTATATGGTAAACATTTCACAAATTTATTTATTATACTCAAAATAACCCCTTTCATTTTTGTGCGTATATTAACAAACACCCTATATAGTACCCTCCCTTTTCACCCCTTTAACGTTGCCTGGCTTCAACCCTGGGAATAAGTTCTGCAATAAAGATTAATAGGTGAGGTAATTACAAGGACATTAATGCTCCTGGGTATTTTCAGGCTTTACAGATACAGGTTTTCTAATCTTGTAGTGAAATAATAAGCAAGCACATTTTCAAGCTAGGGCATACGATACATAAACCTGTAGTCTCTGCAATGAGGCGGCAGAATCGCCCCTACCTCTGTTAGGTAAGTTTGATTCATTCTACCGTATAAAAATAAAATTTAAAAACGCATGTTTTGGATAAGCAAATTAGGTTTACCAAGGCAATGTAGCCGCGCGCAAACGTACCATTCATCTGTAGTCTGGACGAGCTAAAAGTTATTACCCCTAAAATATCCTTCAGTTTCTAAAAACTGTAGGGTTTAGTGGTGAGTTTTGAAAGCTCTCATGAACTAGGAGCGGCATAAACAAAATTGGCGACCGCAATAGGCATCATGGCCGCAGTGATAATACGGCCGCAAAAGCAAGTAAAATAAGAACTAGGTAGATAAATATGAGTCGAGCTTGAGGTCATTATCATCATTGGCCCCTGCGTCTATTCCAGACGATTTATATAGTAACGAAATAAATAAATAAATATTGCTGGACATTTCACACAACGCTATATTTCATTTCATTTATTTGTTCATAAAACAATTAGCCAATTGTAGATATTTGAAACTATACAATAAATAATCATAAAAAATAAATGTTAAAATAATCAATAAAACTAACACAATTCAAAATACTAACCAAAACCAAAATCAACACTTAGATTAAAATGTCATAAATTAATAAAATAATTAAATCATTTTGAATTGCATTGTCACTTGAAATCATCCACTGAATAAAAACACCCTGCCAGCTTTTTCAGCCTAGTTTTAGATATAATTGGACTATCAATAACTTTCATGTGAATGGGTAGAGAGTTGTATAATTTAACTGCTTGATACCGACATCCTTGCATCGCAACATTTAATTTTTGGACATAGTGGAGCATCAAGTTCCTTCTTGTGTTCAATCTTAGCACTTTTTTTCCGGTGTCTCATATTTAAAGGGGTGCCGGACAACTGTAAGAACCACTACTATGTAGAGGCTAGGAAGAGTCAAAATGTATAGGCTCTGAAAATGATCCTTACATGTTTCCCATGGAGGTACCACCATGGTACGAATAGCTAGTTTTTGTAACATGAATGCCGTGTTATTATTATATTCGTAACTATTTCCCCAAAATTTTTCACTATATCTCAGTTTACACTCGACCAGTGCGTAGTAAACTCTTTTTTTTTAAAATGGCGCCCTACTTGCCAAACTAAGTGAAAAACTTGTATCTTGGCAATTGGTGCTCTTACTTTTGGTTATGTCTACTTACAGAGATGTGAACTAAAAACAAATTATACGGAGCAAACTTGAGCGCCTTCAAAACCTCTATATTCGGTTCATATTTGGCATGCGCAAGTATGACCATATTTCCGATTTTCGCTCAAAGCTCAAGTGGCTCCCCATCCGTCTTCGCCGGAATGCACACATACTGTCCCTTTTGAATCACATTCTATTTAACCCTTCTTCTCCCTTCTATCTTAAGGAACGTTTTGAGTTACTCCACCAGGCTAATGATCGCAATTTGCGTTCTTCAGATTCCTTCCAACTTAATACTCCTGTCCATATGACAGAGTTTTATAGTCGATCCTTCACTGTAACAACCGTACGATTGTGGAACGCTTTGCCCCTCTCTTTGAGAACATCCAAGTCTATTAGTAATTTTAAAACAAAAGTGCACAGCCATTATCTGTTCTTGTGTTGAAGTTGTAGCTGCTTGTTAATTCATCATAACCACTTTTAGAGTTGCTTATTTAAATTAAATTTGTGTTATTACTGGTAATTTAGGTTTATAGTATGTAGATATGTTTTTTAAATTTATATAGATGCACCGCCGTCATGTGTTACATTTTGATCCTGTCCATACAAAGATTGTCTGGAAGAGATCGCTTTGAGCGATAAGACCGCCCATTGTGCTAAATCTATTTGTAAGAATTATGTTCTGTATTTTACTTTGGTGTACAATAAAGAGTTATCTTAACTTATCTTATATTAAGTAAGTACATGAATTATCTGATTAAATATTACAGTTACTATGGATTGTATTATACATTTGTAGACAAGGCAGGCAAGATCAATTGATATTAATTTACATAGGAATTAGGATTCATACTATTCCTAATTAAATAATAGTAGTGTGTGTGTGTTTGTTTGTGAGTGTTCGTGTATTACCTTAACAAAATATTTTAAAAAGTTCCTCGGTTTCAGTATATGATAAAACCTTCAGCCAGTTAGTTAAGATATTTTTACAATTTCTCGCGGAAAGATCGTAAATCTGCAAATTCTCATTGGCTAGATTGTAGAGACGGGAGCTTATTATTCCATAGTGTCTCTCAGCTAGCGCAGTTCTGTGTTGCTCAATAGTGCACACTTGATATTTCCTCCGTTTATTAACGTTGATATCAGAGTTATACGGTGATTCCGCATGCTTTCGAAGTATTACATAAAGGACAAAAATCTGCCTGGTGGTAAGTACAGAAGTATCAGCATAGAGTTTGGTTGTAGGGTATCTGTAGGGTTTGTTGGTCATAACTTTTAGAACAGCTCGTTGTGTCCTTTCTAAGCGAAACATGTGCATTAAATGCGTTCCTCCCCATGTCGTGATACAGTAGGACAAGAGTGACTGTGCAAGAGCAAAATATACCATCTTCATTATATCTAGAGAAGTCGCTAATCTAAGTAAGACGCTAAAACACGTAGATTAATTTTCTGACACGTGACACAACAGACTGAAAGTGCAAGTCCTAATCCAGGGTGCAGCCCAATTGAACACCTAAATATTTTATATTTGAGATTCGCGAAATAAGTAGACAGTTATGGCTGTGGCATACGGTCGGGTTACGACACTTATGGGCAACAATAGTTCAGGTGGCTGTGAGAAAGTGTTAAAAGAAGGCTACAAATTTAGTTTTGCTGATATTGAGTGTTAACACATTCTCGCAGAGCCATCCCATGACAATGGTGAAGGAACTCTCAGCGTGTTTCTGGACAGTCTTACAGCTTTCGCCATTTACCAGCAATGCTGTATCGTCGGCATAGACAAATACTTTACAATTTGGCAAGGGTCTACATAGATTGTCTATATAAATGAGAAAAAGGGTTGTGCCCAAAACACTCCCCTGGGGTACACCATAGCCCTGGGGCTCATCTGAACTTGTGTAGTCATCTATTTTAACTCTTTGACTTCTATTGGTAAGATAGTCCCGGAAAATGTCGAGTGCCAGACCCCTGACACCCTCTAGCACAGCATCCTCCGTTGACTTGCCTTTCCTGAAACCAAATTGGTTTGCTGTCAATATGTTGTGTTTTTCTAGATAGTCAGTGAGTCGCTTGTTAAGGACTTTATCTAATATTTTCGAGAGAGTAGTAAGTACGGAAATAGGCCTGTAGTTATTTACGCTGCTTTTATTGCCACTTTTATAGATTGGATGAATCAGTGCCTTTTTAAAAACAGTCGGAAAAACACCTGTAGTTATGCAAAGATTGCAAATGTATTTAATAGAGGGCACAAGAGAATGTCTGGCAGCCTTTACAACTCTAGATGGTATCTGATCCTAGCCCATGGCACAGTCATTACGGATATTCTTTATTAAAGATTCTATTTCTAAATCATTTGTTTCGAGTAACACCATGGAGTTTCCTTTGAGATTACACTCTGGAGATGCCAACAACGCAGTTTCAGTTGAATGCACTTGTATATTAGATGCTAAATTTTTGCCAATATTAACGAAAAAATATTTACGGAGTTTATTGAGGCATAAGGATCATTATGGATTTTTAACAGATCACCCGATGAACTAGGGCTACTACCTAGATTTGCAACTTTTTTTTTATCGTTCGAAGTGGCTTTGGGATCTTTGCGAGCTGTTTCAAATTGCTGTCGTTTGTAGTTTCTTTTAAGTTTTCTAAGTAGTTTCGTACAAAAGTTGCGAAAGCGATTATAGGAGACCTTCAAAATAATGTTTTCAGCATCTTTTTTTAGTTGCCGATGTAATTTATCTCGATGTTTGAGGCACCTTAATGCGGCCGCTGTAACCCAGGGTTTAATAATTTTATATTTGCGCGTTACTTGGGTGGATTTCGATTTTTTTGTAATTATGGTCCCTATGATATTGACTAACATTTCAATAGCCACGTTTGCATCAGCACTTTGCAAAATAGGAGTAAAGTCTGCTATTGAAAGTTCCTTAGAAATTGAATCATAGTCGTATACGTGCTTCACCTTTGGAGCGTTTATCCTTAAATATTTCGATGGTTCTATACTAAAGAGCACTGGGTAGTGGTCGGTTATACAAGTATCTAGAATAATAGAAGTAGAATTGGTGTTGCTGGTCTTTAGTATAAAGTGGTCGAGACAGCTATCTCCTCGAGTAGGCACTGTATACGCAGACACGAGGCCGTGAGAGGCTGTAATATCCAAGTACTCATCCGAGGTGTAACTTTTATTGTAAGGTGATACATTAATATTTATATCACCTGCAACAATTAATGTTTAATACGAGGATAATGATTTTTTTATGTTGGGTACCTACATACATCGTAAGTGTACTCTAGTTTTATTACAATCTAGCCAAGTAGGCTACTGAGTAATTTTATGCTAACTTAGTTTTATAATAGAATTATGATAAAGAATGTGTCCATTGGCACTTTTATTGCAGTCTCATTTAAGGGGAATACACTTTGTTCATGTGTTTTTTATGAATAGGACTAACACTGACACTATATAACACTATAATAACTCAAAAGGTTTTGTCCTTTTCAGTCTTCTCACTATATCCGGGTTGTCGAGGAGCTGGATTGCCTCGATGTTCACATGATGGTGAAGTCCTTGTTCGTGAGCTTCTGCATATTTTCTTATTACTCTATTGACGACCTCTATGTTAAGGTCCCAGTGAAGGTCGTCATTTCTAATATACCAGGGTGCATCTACAATGTCCCCGATTACTTTATTTTGGAATCGTTGGATGATTAGAATATTCCTTTTCCATACTGGCATCAAGACTTGTTTGTACAAAACAATTTTATTGTGTACTGATAAAGAAGACTGTCTTCTAAGTAACCAGTACATTCTTTTGTAGCGCAATTCTAATTCCTCTTATTTCTTCTTGACGTGAGCTTTCCAGCGTAGCTTTGCGTCAAGGGTCATGCCCAAATACTTTGCCGTATTCTCATAGGGTATAATTTTATTGTTAATAAATATTAGACAGTATTTTTCTTTTTGTTGGTAAAGTTGATGTGAATTGATTTGGAATCGTTAAGATGATTCGGCATTTTTTTGTCCAATCTTGGATTTTGTCTACAGCGTTTTGAACTTTGTCTGCCGCTTCCTCATGTGTGCTTCCAACAGCCATTATAGCGGTATCGTCAGCATATGTAGCACTGATGTTATTTTCAAGATCAGGAATGTCACTCGTGTATCGAAGGTAAAGGACCAGACCCAGTACACTTCCCTGTGGTACCCGAGCTTTGATTTCTCTTATTTATGAGTAGGCATCTTCTTGCCTTATCCTAAAGACTCTGTTTGTATGATAAGATTCTAGTATAATTGCGTATGCTCTGGGTAGCAACTTTTTTAGTTTTTGACTAAGACCTTCATGCCATACTTTATCAAATGCTTGGGCTACATCTAGAAAAATTGTAGAGCAGACTTTTTTATCTTCAAGTGATTTTTCAATCACATTGATGATTCTATGGACTTGGTCTATTGTTGAATACTTTTCCCTGAAGCCAAACTGATGTTCTGGGATAAGATTATTCTCTTCTAATATTGGTTTTAGCCTTTTAAGTAATAGTTTTACAAATAATTTCGAGATGATAGATAGTAGAGAAATTGGTCTGTATGATTTTACGTCACAAGGTGGCTTTCCTGGTTTCGCAATCATTATAACTTCGGCAACTTTCTATAAATCAGGTACGTAATTCAGCCTTAGTGCAACGTTAATGAGATGCGTTAGCTTGACTAAGGCATTTCTTGGGAGGTTATATAATGTTTCACCTGGAATAAGGTCAAAGCCGGGTGATTTTTTTGGAATAACATTTTGCTTAATTTCGCGCAAAACTTCGCGGGGTGAAACAAGTTTGATATTTATTTCACCTGGATCTTCATCTATCGATTAATCATCATGTAGTTGGGTATGATCCTCATTTGTTTTAAAAGTAATTTCTAAGTGTTCTGCAAAATGTTTGGCTTTTTGTTCATTACTAACGACCCATTTTCCGTTTCCCTTTTTTAGTGAAGGGATTTGGGTCATCGGCCGTTTCAGGTTCTTGGTAGCCTTCCAAAGTGAGTAGTCAGTGCTGCGGTCGTTGGTTAGCTTTTTGAGGTAAGTGTTGGTTGAGTCATCAGTAAAGTCTTGAATGAGCCTTATTAATTTTTTTGTTAGATTATTTAGTAAGGTCTTATCGTATGGAGATCTAGATTGATGTTATTGTCGTCACTGCTTTCTTTTCTCAGAAATAGGTTTTAAGATTTCTATTGGATAAAGATTTCTTGCTACCCGTTTTCTAATATCAGGAGTATTTTTCCAGGCGGTCTTCTGTATTATCGACACAAATTGTTTAATTTCTTCGTTTAACTGTGCTGGTGTTTTTAGTGAAACTCTAAGGTTAATGCTCTCATCTAAATAGATTTTAAAACTCTCCCAATCTGTACGTTTATTAACTATAGTTAAGGCGGTTTCATTCTGTCGTACTTTCTCATGTACTTCTAAATATATTGCTGAGTGGTCAGAGTTCATGTCGTAACTCTGTTTTGTGTCTAAGTAGTTAGTTGATAGATTTTTGTGTATAAAAAAGTCTATCAGGTCAGGTATTTTTATTGGGTCAGTTGGCCAGTAAGTTGATGACCTCGTTGATGAGACATCACATTTAAGTTCTCTTATGGCACTCATGAGTTCTTTTCCCTTTGTGTTTGTTAGTCGAGAGCCCCAATACGTATTCTTGGCATTAAAGTCACCTCCAAGTATGAACCTTACGCCAAGTGGTTGCAAGAAGCTTAGGTAAGTATCTTTTCGTATTGTGTATCTTGGTGGGCAGTAAATAGCTGCCACAGTCAGCGAATAGTTTTTCGTGATGATATAAATAGCTACAGATTGAATATCTGGCGCTTCGTATTTGTTTTCTTCATGATTATTTAGGTGTTTTTGACAATTACAGCACTACCGCCTTTCCCTTTGTTATCTGGGTGAAGTGCATGGTATACTTTGTAGCCTTTGAATTTGATGTATGATTGTTTTGTAAAATGTGTTTCCGATATGAGACACACATCTATATTCGTTTTTTTTAAGACGATCATCGAACGTTGTCATTATTAACTTCAGGATTTCGTCTAACTTGTTATTACTCGAGTTGGAGGTATGTACGATAAGTTGAGCAGTTGTACGGGTTCCGGCGACTATTTGAGCGTACTAAATGTTTTTCTTAGTACTGTCCACAACCCTATGGTTTTGCTGATGAGTGGAAGTGATATTATCCGTGATAGCTTGTGATTGTCGCATCACTATTGGTTTTTTGACAGCCTTTTTTCTTATCTACTGCATTTCTTTAGCTATCATATAGCCTCTATAGTTGGCCGGATGTGCTTCCCCGCAATGTCCACACATTTTGGTTTTTCTGCTGCTGGCTATGTGCAGTATTTAGTTAGGTGTTTACCAGTGCACTTGACACACCTAGGTTCTTTGGCGCAGTACTTATGCGTATGTTCATAGATTTGACACCTCTTGCACTGCGGGATGAGTTTCGCAGATCTCAGGGGTTGACTATCAACCAGACACCCCAGAATATGTTTGATTTTATAAACATTCCTTATGGCTTCGGTGTTACTGAAGGTTAACATGAACATATTAAGTGGTTCCTTTGTTTTCCAGCTCAATTTGTTTGTCGCCGCCTCAATTTTGTAACCTTTTTTTATTAGATCTTCTACAATTCTCTCTGGCTTGCAAGTTGATGGTAACTTTTTTCATAGGAATGCCAAAGGCAGTTCTTTTCGGACAACGACTTAGTAATATCTTTGTAAGCTTCGTCGTTGCTGGCATTTATTTTGATGCTGTCACCATTCAGCATTTTTATTGCGAAGGTGCCAGCAGCTAGTTTGGTTGACAAGAAGTCATAGAATTTTTAAAAGTTGTTCACCCCATCCACTACAATGGGAGGCGGAGGGAGAACTTGTTTGGTTTTGTGTACCAATTTACAATTTTTCCTGGACTTCATTCTTATCCACTGGTTTTCCTTTGCAAGTTCTGCCTCGTCGGTGCTGTAATCAGCACGCGGGGTAGACGTTTCCATACTCGTAGTTGGTGGGTTAGTGGAATTGTTCTCCACTATAAATTTCAGCTGCAGCTGGAGAATATCTGTTTGACTCTTTAAGTCATCTACGAGGCTCTGCAGTTTTTTGCGCTCTTCCCTTTTTGTATGTAAAGATCGTGCTGCTCTTTGTAGCGGTTGTATAGCAAATGCTCCGTTTCTGTTGTTAAGGCCATCCATTGTTAAGGCAATAGCGTCACCATAACAATATTTTTTTACCAGCAAGCCTACCTTACGCAATGGTTATGTGGGTCATCGCGGTTCGGCCGTTGCGACGGATTTGTTGTGATGGGTTAGCACTTTACACTGTCGGTACGCGCGCTCGCAAGTAACACAACTATTCTCAGCGAAAATTGAACGATCACTGAGAGTGACTGACTGAGAAAATTATCAGGATTTGTAAAAGATGGTGTTTGATAGATTGTGATGTTAATGTGTATATAGCCCCAAACTAAGCAGGGCTTGTACTATGGGAACCAGATAACTGATAGAATACTTATATACATATGTGTTGTAAATACATACTTATAATATATAGAAAAACATCCAGACCCGAAACAAATATCTGTAGATCTTGCAAGCATTTGTTTAGCGACAGGAATTGAACTCGATACCTCCTGCGTCTCAGCCGGCTATTCGCCTACTGCACTACGGAGGTTGTCAACGGTCGTATAACAATACGACAATATTTATTCGAACACGAAGATTTCTCTGACCGGATTTATCAAATACGAGCTATGCAATTGTCTCATTCACTCCATGCGAAAATACCCGCAGCGCGAGAAGTATTAACTCGAGGCGCGAGAGCGAAAACCAAATAAAATTGAATTGAATAAATAGTTAAAACAAAATTATTGTTTAATGTAAAAAATCGAAACACAGGTGCTATGCGTCATATAAATATCGATGAGTATGTCAAGATTTACGAACTAACTTATAGCATTTATTGAATACTAGCTGTTGCCAGCGGCTTTGCCCGCGTTGTTCTGGGGGTGCAAAAATATATATAGAAACTTTGACATACCATGTTTATCTCCTGGGAACTGATTGATGGGAAAAAGTAGCCTATGTCTAATCCAGGTATTAATCTACGTTCATATTAAATTTCATTGAAATCGGTTGAACCGTTTTGACGTGATTGAGTAACAAACAAACATCCTAACTTTTTCATTTATAATTGTAGTGTGACTACGCGTTTATTGTAAGTTTAGGATATGACTTTGAAATTATTTTCTATCGAGAAAATTTTAAGGAATCGTCTTTTCGGTACACATTGAAGCAATGTGCCTGTTTAATACTTTGCCTGTGGAAATTAGACAGGCTCCTTCACAGCACTCTTATAAGCTGAGATTAAAGCAGCATTACCTAAATGCCTAGCTTCCTTATCATTAGAGTTACCTATTTATTTATTTATTATTTATTTCAATTTTATTGTCCCCGTTTTATTAGTTTTGTAAGAATAATAATTTAGGTTATTAGTTGGGTATATATTAGTCTATCGTTAGGTATTTATTTATGTATTAGGATTATAAAAACAGTTATTATACGATATTTTTTTTATTTATTTCATTTGTAAATATACTCTGTGCTTACTGCTTAGCTCTTTACTTTCCATCCAAAGGTTGCCTGGAAAAAATCGCATTCAGCGATAAGGCCGCCCGTTGTACTATATTTAACATAAATAAGTATTTATAAGTATTTCTGGTGTACAATAAAGAATTATTCTATTGACACTAGCTTATATTCTCAACTTTTACATATATTGATTACAAAGTGGTACTACTGGTGGTAGAGCTTTTGTGAACGGGCTCGAGGAAGTGGGCACCACCGCCTTACCTTTATCTGCCGCCAAATAGCAGTACTTGTGCTGCTGTGTTCCGGTTAGATGGTAATGGTATGTTCCTGTAATTACTGGCACATAGGCATACCAGCTAAGTCCTATAGTATAGAAATGTATCCATATAGAGATCAAGACAACATAATAGCTTGTTTTGAATTCTGTGTGGATATCCATGGGCTGCATTAGCCACTTTCGTACCTGGTGGACTGCATGCTCGTTTGCAATAAAATTAGTACAAAAAAAAGTATGCGATGCAGTATTATTGATAAATATATAGAAACATACGAAGCTATTTCAGGTATATAATGAAGGTAGAGTGAATAATTTGAGCAGGTATATCTAGATGTGTTTCATATAATGAATCTCCCTAATAAATCTAGTCCAGTCACACCTCTGACCCGGTTCACGTGCAACGCCTGTCATTATAAATACCTCACATTGGATGCGCATCAATTTGTCGCCGTATCTTTATTAAGCTGTTTTCACGGTATAAAGTAATCCACAAACAAACTTTTTATACGAAAAGGGGAGTTATTTATTTTATAACATATGCCTTATTTCTGGATAACTTTTGATATTCAATTATAATTTCCACGAATGTATATTTTGGTATGGTTCATCATCATCATCATCATATCAGCCGTAGGTCGTCCACTGCTGGACAAAGGCCTCCCTCATTGATCTCCAGGAACTGCGGTTGGAAGCGGCCTGCCTCCAACGCCGACCTGCGGTTCTTACCAAGTCGTCTGCCCATATTGTAGGTGGACGTCCTACGCTGCGCTTGCCGGTCCGTGGCCTCCACTCGAGAACCTTCTGGCCCCATTGACCATCTGTTCTGCGCGCTATATAGCCTGCCTATTGCCACTTCAACGTGCTAATCCTTCGGGCTGTGTCGGTGACTTGAGTTCTCCTACGTACATATCTCCTCATTTCTGATTCGATCCCGTAGAGAAACCCCGAGCATAGCCCTCTCCATAGCTCGTTACTTCATTTGGTATGGTTAATTCATTCAGATTAAAAGGCAAATGTGAACGGCCAATTAACCGTGTAATTATATCTTATTATACCGATTTTTATGAAATTGAGTACCTACTCGTAATTATATGTTTATAACATTATGGCTAAGATACAGCCGCACTGGCTACGGAATCCTTCACTATGCGTGATCCGACACGCACTTGACCAATTATTTAAATATTACGGCCTCCGTGGTGCAGTGGGCGAATAGCTGGCTGAGAAGCAGGAGGTAGCGGGTTCGATTCCCGCCGCGAAACAAATGTTTGCATGATCTACAGATATTTGTTCCGGATCTGGTTTCTTCTCTATATATTATAAGTATGTATTTACAAAAATGTATATAAGTATTCTATCAGTTATCTGGTTCCCATAGTACAAGCTCTGCTTAGTTTGGGGCTAGATAGCGCTGTGTGAAATGTCTAGCAATATTTATTTATTTTTATTTATTATTTATCAAATTTTTGTGATCGTTAATTCAATAATATATAGAAAAACGGGAGAATGAGTCAAGATACAAGATATTTATTTGCATAAGCAAGTGTACAATAAGGTCTTAATAACTAGGTAATGGCTATATAGGTACTTAGTGGCCTTTGTTATTTTTAAAAGCTTTTGCGGCTTTCGTTTCACGGCGACCACGAGGTCTATTGTGATCGTCACTTGTTTTTGCGTCGCTCCTAGGGTATGGGAGCGTTTTAACCTCACCACTTAAGCCACTCCTGCAGCTGCTTAAAACTGTAGAATATTCATAGGGGTGATAGCTGTTAGCTCCTTCGGGGTATCGATGTGCTTGCCCAGGTGAATGCTACATATTTTACGTATTAGTAGACCACACTCGTCTAACAGATGTAAGGGCGATTCTGCCGCCTCATTACACAATCTGCACGTTTGTGTATCGCATAGCCGTAGCTTGAACATATGCTTATTAAGCTGACAATATCCAGTCAGGGCTCTGACTATAATGCGGAGATTCTCTGTTTAGCGCTAGGATTCGGTTTGTATACTGTTTATCAAAGGCTTTAATCAGTGACTTGGAATGGTTCATGCCTGAAGAATCGATCTAAATTTTGGACGATTCCTCGAAGCAGAAGTTCATAAGGGTTCTTTGTACCAGGCTTTTTGGTATACCACAGAACGGCTCAGGGCCCTGACGTGTTCCATTTGCCCCAGCTAGTGCAAGTTCGTCGGCACATTCGTTACCGTCGATACCTGCGTGTCCCGGAACCCTTCTTAAGATAACTTATATTTGCCTTTTACGAGCATCGCAAATTACTGATTAATGAGGGCTGTGTGAGTCAAACAGGCTTCGTTAAAGCGTTTTGCTGCCAACCGTCTTAAAATGGTAATGATAATGATAGTGAGTTGGATTTTAATATCTTATAATCCTCCTACTGCTTTTATTAAGTCGAACGTTAATATAACATTAATTTCATCTTTAGCAAATCAATTCCAATTAGGAATCTAGATGGGCGTGACCCGAGCGATAATAACCGTTGTAATAGCAGGCTGATTATTTTACCAGGTTACTTGTTAGTACAAGGTTCATACCTACTGAAATAAAATATTGACGAGTAAATTGAATCCAAAAGCAATCAGTTAAAAGCACCATTCGAGCCAAATTAAGCGAGCTGAGCGCCCGTAAGTTATAACTCTCTGGACCATGCAAAGGTAAAAATCAGCGAAAACCTTCAACAAATTTGGCAGGCCACCAGATAATCCGGACAATCAATTTTATTGGCAAACATTTAAAAATGGTATCGTTCAACTTACTAATCGAATTTACGTATTAAAAGCGTCATTTCAACGAAGTAAAAGACGATAATTGAATCGGTTTGAAGCGGACCGCAGTCGATTAAACTAGATTATAGCAGCATACTCATGTCTATGCCATAAATTGTAGACAGGTTTGTATATTGTGGAGATACAATTATGGATGATACAATATTTTATTATATACTTTTTTTATGTTTCATTATAAGCAATATGCAAAATAGTATCAAACAGATTAACAATAAAAACTTCAATTAAATTAAATTACTAAAATTAAATTTAGAATAAACCTATAAATAAAAAACTGCATTTAAGTCTCCATCTGCAGGTAAGGTGCCCAAAAAACTGGCAACATTACCTCTTTGAATGGCTAGGCTGATCCGTTGGAAGAGGTAAGTTCCAGCTCTTTGGTCACCTGTGGTGTCTATGAGGCGTCTGGACAGCTCTTTAATGAACTTTTGGGCACTCCAGCCCCAAGGACCCATAGTTTCGACCCCAAACGGAAGAAATATGTACTGATCTCCCAGGAAATCATATCTCCTCCGTTTGAGGTTCTCCGCAGCCTCTGCTGCCGCACCAGCCACCCGGGAAGTACTATGGAGGTGAGAGGACGCCAGTGTGTCAACACAAGTTGCATCCCACACCAGGGACATCCCACGACTCCACGGAATTAACGTCAAACCATCAGGCCTCTTGCCATCGTCTCGTGAAATACCGTTCGGCTCGAGTAGAGCCGGCACATTATTATTATTTTGTATTATTACTTATGCCTTTATTGCCACACAAATACATCACAGGTTAATTTTAAATGGTATTAATTAAAGGACAATGCCAGATCCTGCCCCACCCTTTCATAATTTACAAAAAATGTAAATCAAACAAAATTATGCAATCAAATTAGGACCCTTGGTTACATAACTGTTATTCTGTTACACTTGCGGATAAAAAGTTAAAGATAAAAGGAGTTTAAAAACCCAAGTCCTATTTCCTGTTGTTATCGCGGCCATCTGCGTTACTTAGTACGCATACACGCGGAACAAAACTATTCATTTAATAAGAAAAAATGACTTCTATTAGTATATTATGTACGGATTTTAATATGTATTTGATTGAAATATACACAATTAATGTAAATATCGTTTTAATATATATTATTATGAATGTATATTCTAATCATTACTTATTTCGCATTTGAGCGTTAGTGATTAGGTGATAGGGTAACGAAACGTCTTTGACGCGACGCGCTAATATTATAGTTATGTCAAAAAGTAATTCATTCATTCATTGACATTCGCTATGTTCTGTTTGCATTGCTGTTTGTTTTTTACGCTCCATAATCTCTCTTTGATCATATTACTGTTATATTATCAAGACAATTTTTGCTTTTGGACACGGACTTGATCTCGCCTACTCGCCGACTGTGCTACTTGCTACGGATTCTGATCATCAACTTAAGGTACCTAACCTAAATGTAACAATTGTTCTTAGATTTAAACAGAAACTGCAAGTTCTAAAGGCATTTAAACATGTTTTTAATTATCACTAATAAAGCAGCAATAGAATGCTACATTTAGCTTGCTTGTAAATCAACTTTTATTTGATGGGTCAAAGCTCTATAGAGTTTCTGGCATTGTCATTTGCATAACGTATAACATTAAGTATTAAATTGACATAACAATAAATAAATTCATTGTTAAATAATACAATTACATTTATCATTAATTTTTGTGGATTTTGTATTATCAGATATGTCAGTTATTCGGTGACGGCGTGTCTTTGCGACACGAAGGCTTCCTCCGGCTCTTTCCACTCCGCTCTTGTTTGATTTATTCTGTGCTATATTGGACCCGCATGCTTTCTCAATTCATCAGCCTTTTTCCTTTGTCTTCCTCGTTTCTTCTTTGTTTAAAATGTAGAGGTCCATAACAGATTATATCTTTCGTCCGTATATTTATATTCTCCCTTATCATGGGCCTACCCTCCATTTGAGTTTTTTTGGTTTTGACTATAACATCTTCAATTTTTGTGATATGTCTTAAATCTACAGCTCTATTTCTGTTTATTTTTGTATAGCCCAGGATACTCCTGGAGGAGTTATATTTAGAACTTCGTAAATAGAAAAGGTTTAATACATCAGAAAGAATATTTAATTATTTGAATAATTATCTTTCTAACACAAAACAAACACTTGAAGTATCCATTCCAAACGATATGTCATTAAATATAATTTATAATGAAATTGATTGTTCCAAGGTCGTCGTGCAACTTGGCGCAGATTCCTCGGTGCTCGAGGTGGAACTCCCCAGCACTCCGCAGCATCGACTGAGACAGAACTGCCACCTATAGATACTAGAGATCTGTGGATACAGGATTCCAGGTAACGTATACCATCGTAGCTTATACTATTGTCTATTTTAAGTGTCATAGTTACCATTGCATAAACAAAGCATGGCTTCGTAGGTTACGCACTTTAGGATTGTGCCCTACGATGCACTGCCCTGCGTCTATCAACTTGAGGCATACAGGTGTAAAGCCTGCAATTCACCTAATTGTGACATCTACCTTTCTCAACATTTTATCAATCCAAGAGTTAAAGGAGATTGACGAACGTCTAAAAAAATGGTGCCCTAAGTCCATTATGATCACTCGCCCTTAACAAAATATTTGAAACATTTTTTGAAAATAAAAAGATAAAAGTCTTAGAAAATGTTTTTAAACAAAGCGTTACTGTTTATTGTGGTCTTAGGTTTGGTTTTACGATAGCTGAAATAAAAATTTGTGGTTGGATAATTTCCAAAAAGTTTGTTTATTATAATAATAGCTTCCTCCAGCGGCTTCGCACATGTTGTTTGCCAACAAAAAGTAACCTATGTTTGAATCCCTGGATTTCATCGAAATCGGTTCAGCCATTACGACGTGATTGAGCAATAAACCAATAAACAAACATCCAAACATTCACTTTTATAATATTAGCGTGATAGATTTTATCTAAATGCACGATGAGTAATAAAAACTTTTTAGAAATCATCCATTTATGAGTTTTTATTTAAATCTTTGAACATGCTGTCTGTACATAAAACATTCTACTAAGTAGCACAAAAGCATGCTACTAAGTAGTTCTACTAATTTCGAGCAAATGCTACTAACTATCATGTGTATTAAGCATCTTCTAGTAAATTAGATGTTAACTCTAAGTATGTTATTAAATCGCAAGCTGGTCGATTGTCTAACATTCTACCTGTAGTATGAGTGGAAAGAGGTTGAACTGTAGCGTCTCTGAATGTGTTTGCTTAGTAGTAGCATGCTAGTATTTAAATAGTTGATGCTACTAAGTAGTTCTACTAGTTTCGAGCAAATGCTACTAACTACCATGTGTATTATGCATCTAGTAAAGAGTATGTTAATTCTGAGTATGCTATTAAATCGCAAGCCGGTCGATTTTCTAACATTCTACCTATGGTGTTGGTGGAATGGGGCGGCTCTGTAGCGACTTTGAATTTGTTTGCTTATTAGTAGCTTGCTAGTACTAAATATTTGATGCTACTAAATAGCACGAAAGCAATGCTAGTATATAATAAATGTGAACTCGTCACAAGCATGCTACAATTGAGCGTAATTTTATACAATCTTTTTAACGTGCTATCTGTACCATAATGTTATACATTTTTTTCCTTAAAAATACATTAGGTGAAATCTTTTACTCGTACATCTACCAGTTTATATTGTCTCATGAACGGTTTTATTCTTGGGTCCTCAATCCTCTTTTCTTAAGTCCATTATATTGTGTAGTAGGTACCTACACAATTAAACCCAAGTCATAATATACGAAACGAACCATAGATTGTTTTATGGGAACCATATAACTGATTAAAATAATTAATTGACATTTTAAATCAAAATCTTTTTATTCATTTAATCAGAAGGATCACTTTGAAATTGTAACGTCTATTTTACTGTATGTTCCTTCGCGACCAGACAGATTCAGGAAAGAAAGGCAAGAAACAAGGACGGTTGTTTTTTTAAAGTTCCGTTGAGAATACATTACAACTAAGAAAATAAATGACGTCTACACTGTAACATTTTTGAACGAGTTGGAGCAATTTAAATTCCAAGCTTCTCTATCATTTAAATAATCCGTCTGTAATAAAGTCGGATCTTTTTGACTGCGTGTGCCGCAGAACTGAGTCTCTTTGAAAACTTATCAATGTGCATTGCTCAATTGCATCGCTGAAGTGTTCAAAACTTGGAATGGATTTAGATGAAATATTATGAAACTCTTTGAAATTTTATCTGTCTGTTTATAAAGCAAAAAAAAAGGTAAACCTTGCGGTTTTAAGACAATATATATTTTATACAACTTATATGGCAAACGAGCATGCAGTCCACCGGATGTTAAATGGCTACTGCAGCCCATGGATATCCACATAGAATTTAAAACAAGCTATTATGTTGTCTTGATCTCTATGTAGATACGTTGCCATACGGACTAAGCTGTTATGCCTATGTGCCAGTAATTACAGGAACATACCATTACCATCTAACTGGAGCACAGCAGCACAAGTACTGCTATTTGGCGGCAGATAAAGGTAAGGCGGTGGTGCCCACTTCCTCGAGCTCGTTCACAAAAGCTCTACCACCAGTAAAAAAAACTAACTAATAAAATTACGTTTATTCTAGCGTTGTATTTCACATTGATTCCTTATAGAAATATGCCATTAAATCATATTGCTTCGCAGATAAGCTTGCTACTATGTTATTTAAAATCTCAATACCTGATGTTTTTAGTAGCGTGGACACATAACGGGATTCGGCAATGTTTTGCTATATCATGTATTGTACACACGGCTACACATCAAGCTATAATTTTCCAGTATAAGCTGACCTCGCATTGTGTAGGCTTTTCATTGAATGAGAGGTCAGCTTATACTGGAAATGTATAGCTTGATATGTAGCTGTATTTACGTCTATTTTTAACCGACTTCAAAAAAGGAGGTTCTCAATTAAACTGTATTTTTTATGTTTGTTACCTCAGAACTTTCGACTGGGTGAACCGATTTATATGATTTTTTTTTTATTTAAAGGCTGGTGCTCTCTGTGTGGTTCCATTTTCATTTGGTCCATTTGCCACCATGGCATTCATGAGAAAATCATATCAGTCTTAAATTTGTTTAATTTTTATGTTATGTAATGTTTGTTAGCTCATAACTCCATCATTTATTAACTGATTTAGAAAATTCTTATAATATTTAAAAGGATATTTATTTGTTTATTATCAGATTAAAAAAGCTGGTTACACATTCATTCTATGATGTCTTAAAACCTATACTAGGTTTATCCAGACAACAGGTTTTCGATAACGTGGGTTCTGGTCAAAAGTATGTAAATCTTAAAAATATTCATTCGATACAATATTTGATGGTGTTATCTAATGGCCTGCGAACGCACACATGCACGCTGATAACAGCCAACTCGTCAGGTGAGTGAACGAGTCGAAGCAGAGCAATTAAATAGCCAATGCGGTAGTGTGAGTTACATAGCTACTAATATGCGAGCGTGCGTGCGCTTGCACTATAAATACACATTACACTGTAAGACTGTACCATGTACGATGTAAGACCGCCCATTGTACTAAATCTATTTGTAAAAAAAGTCTGTGTTTTATTTTGGTGTACAGTAAAGAGAAATCTTATCGTGTGTAACTAATTGATTTAAAAAGAAAATAATACTTGTAATATAACAAATATTTACAAGATTTTTAGTATATCAGCTTACGCTTGCTTCTTTTTTACCTTTCTACTCACAATCAAAACTACACGAACAGCGGAATACAAAGCTGATATTAAAACTACAGTCAATATTGCAGCTCCTATAGCCAAAACTTGGAAGACGTCCATCATGAGGTACTCGCTCCAAGACGTGAGTGCGGTGCGGGAGAGAAGGCTCTTGGAGCGACCGTGGCGAAGGACATACTCCGTCCACCAGACCGCTCGGTCAAGGGGTTGAAGGGGCTGGTCATGCATAATGACGCGTAGTTTAGCGATGTTTTTTCTGAAACTGTTAGGATAAAATATGTCAGTTTCAAAATAACATTGATAATTCTTACAAAACTTAAGTTCGAAATGGGTCTGTATTATAATATTCACTACGAGTAGACGAGTTCGCCGTTTAGTCGTCGAAACGATTCAAACAGAAAATAGAGAGAGACATACAGAGAGATTTACTTTGGAATTTGTAATGTTTCTAAATATAATTCTTCTGTACGTTTCTATGTCACTGAACTCCTTCTAAACGGCTGGACCGATTATGATGAAATTTTTGTGTATTTTTTTTTATTTTTTTTTTTTTTAAATACATCTACTTATAAAATTATTACACTTTTAAAACCTTAGTAGGTTTGTCCTTAGTGAAAACCTACCTGTTTTATTCTACCTGAAGTTTATGTATGTACACTAGTTAAAGTATGAGTATGTATGATAAGTTTAAGTATGTAAAGTATGAGTTTATTCTACCTGGTGATAAAACAAGCATATGGCCTACCTGATGTTAAGTGGTAACCATCGCCTATAGCAAAGTATTGACTCGCAGGTCACCCAACTTACAAACGTGCTCTTGAGGTTTACAGGTGTAAAACCTCATGTGTGTGATTGATTGGGTCTTTAATGGTTTACAATTGAACCCGTGAAGCTGTGGCGCTGTTTTCTAGATCCAGAACATTGCGGATGAAGTCGGAGACATACAACTTTTTTTTTTAAACCTGATAGAACTTCGTTTGACTACAATCTCACCTGATGGTAAGCGATGATGTGGTCACGGCTACACATCAAGCTATACATTTCCAGTATAAGTTCCATGTGTCGAAGATCTAGAAGCAACCTATTCACTATTACCTTAAAGAGGCCCAGATTGTATTTATTAGGAAAAACAGACGACGGCAAAGCGTTCCATACCTTAGCTATACGCATCAAGAACGTAGAATCAAAACGGTGTGTGCGAATGGGTGGTATATTAACTAGGTACGGATGGTACTGTACTAATATTAGTATAAAAGTATGGATAGATAAAATTGTAACGTTTGTCATCCGTCACTTAAAGATTTACAACAAGACTTTCTTAAGGCCAGATATAAAGCAACGACTGGCGAGGCTAAGAACCTTGGGATGCAAAACATACAGCAAAGATGGGACGCACGTTTTGTATGAAAGTAAATTTTTGCTATATTTTCGCCTAGTTCGCCTTACGTCTCTTCTATCTGGCCTGTCTTTAGAGCAAAATTCCTGAAGTTTTTTTTGCAGAAATTATTATTCAAATACTCGAAATGATCATCATCATCTCAGCACGTCTGCACCTACTGTTGGGTATAGACCTCCTATTTACCTATTACGCCATTTTTTCCGGTCCCTTGCGAGTCTCATCTCATCGGGTGGGTGGTCTGCCTCTTTGTCTACGAGCATTTCTTGGCCACCACCTTGTAATCGCCTTCGTGCAACGCCCGTCATCCCTCCTATCCAAGTGTCCAGCCCATCTTCACTTCAGCCCTGCGATTCTCATACCCACATCCACAACCTTTGTGCGACGTCACATTTCTACATTGGGTATGTGGTCCAAGAGTGATTGTTATACCGAGCATGGCACGCTCCATTGCCCGTTGTGCGACTCTTATCTTATGCATGTATTCCTTTGTGAGAGGCCATGTCTCGGAATCGTAAGTAAGAATGGGCAGGACACATTGGTTAAACATCCTGGTCTTGAGGTATTGAGGGATACTTGCAATATGAATAGATAATTAGTAGTTCACACCTATCATCACCAATCACTTTATGAGCAGCCTTCACGAGTTTATCAGCTGTCAGCGTGATAGAGTCCACAGCAACTCCAATGCCGAGTTCAATATACTTATCCACATTGAACCACTGGTCTCCCAGGATCGGTACTCCGACCATTGGCACCTCAGCGTCGATTGCTTCATCAGTAGATTGTAGACCTCCTTGTGTGATGAAGAGTTTTATGTTGGGGTGTACTGAAATAAAATAGTCATGAGTTGATATGCAAGCGATAACCTTCTTAGAGAAGTAGAGAGAGTCCTAGGTATACAAGAATGTCTCGTTCAAGGTCCGTGTCTGTCCTTTGTAATTTGTTATACTGTAATCTTATATTATCAAAATACTCGTAGAAAATAATTTACAATTATTTTAACCACTCATTTATGCAATCAATAAGTAACAGATAAGGAGGCGACGAGCTGTTACTTAAGATTATAAGAATGATGACATACTTACTTTTTTAACAGAATTGATAAATATACACATCTACCTACACATCTATAACTACAATACACAAAGGTTATCTGGAAGAGAATGCTCTTTAGCATTAAGTTAGCCATTTTACTAGTTTCATAAGTGCAATAAAGTATTTTAAATCAATCAAATATATAAAAAAGCTAGCTGTTTCCCGCGACTTCCTACGCGTTACACTACTTTATTTATTGGTAACTTAGAAATAATGCTAAATTCGCTTGACCCCCTCCATTTTTATCTCGTGGAACCCGATTTATGAGATAAAAAGCCCTTGTATTAATCCAGGTTATAATCTACATACATACCAAATTTCATCGATATCGATTATGCTGTTACGACGTGATTGAGTAACAAACAAACAAATAAATAAACAAAAAAACTTTCGCATTTATAATATTAGTGTGATATATATTAATAAAAAAATTAATTATTAAGATTTTTATGTCATCTTTTATGTAAACATTTCAGTATTGAAAATATTACCTAACAAATCACGCTGAGGGAACCACTTTTGAATCCTAACATTTTTGGGGATCCTCTCTAGACTGTCACCATCGAATTTCCACAAGATATCGTAGGGTAGAGCTTCGAAGGCGTCTAGAAAATCATCCAGAAACTCTTGATCCATCATTGAAGGGCGGACATTGGACCCTAAGCTGACGTAAATCACGCCACGGGTTGAATTGTCCAGTAACGATTGTAAGTCCTTAAATATAAGTATTACTTTTTAATTGTTCTAAGTATACAATGTGTTTTGTTATGTACGACATTATATGAAAACACGGGTAGGTTTAACGGTAAGTATTATTGTTAATAGTTCTTTTTCAAATTCATTATTAATAAAATTAAAAAAAATTAAACAACTTTAATAATAAATCCTAAAATATCAATGAAACAGCCTGTATAAAATAGGCAAACAAACCATATCCATTCATCATGTAAGTAGGTACCTGTTAAACTGACTAAGCGGCATCGTCGCAAAGACGCCGCCGATTTACGTTGAATAGTGTTTATTGGAAATGTATCGATTACAGGATAAATATTAAAATTACCGGTATTAAATTCACCTCTGAAATCAGTTAATACGATTCCAGATGTGTGTTTTAAATTAATGTCGTACATAACAAAACAGGTTGTATAAACGTAATGTAATATTTAAATCATTTTTCTTGGTTAAAAATAAATTCATTTACATACAATACACAGATTACTAAGTTAACAAAAAATACAACAATAATATAATAAAAAAACAGAAGGTACAATTATTTAAGTTTAATGTACAGTAAAGAGTTGTTATAGGTATTTATCTATCTACAATGATGGAGCAGATATATAAGATAGATAAATCTTTTGATTTTCGTATATCATGTCCATCCAAAGGTTGTCTGGATGAGATCGCTTTTAGCGATAAGACCGCCCATTTTACCGTTATTTATTGTTTATTTCTCTTATTATTGTATTTTTGTTTGTTGTGCAATGAAGTGTATTTCATTCATTCATTCATAGGTAAGATAGTAGAAATAGACAAAAATAAATAGTTAAGACAGCAGCTGGTAAGTTTTACAGAGATTTTTAATCATACAAAGTACCTAAAGCCGACTTGCGCAACGATCTCTAAATGTGTTTAGTGCTTTAATATGATTTAAAGAGTTGTCAGTTCATACAAATACGTCAAATTTAAACATTTTTAGCCGCTAAATATGTTTAGGAGTTGTTATGCAAGCCTTAGTATTTGAACTGTCGATTAAAAATTCCAACGACCTGTTTTGTATCCCAGTAGTTTCGATAGTAGTTAAGATAATTATGGATTATCAGATACCTAGTACTTTACTTATATTTTCGAAATTTGTCTCACATTTATCAGATACTAGCTGTTGCTCGCGACTTCGTACGCGTTACACTACTCTCTCAACTCGCAGTAGCAATTTGACTTAACACCCCATTTTTGTCCCATGGGAATTCATCATCATCATCATATCAGCCGTATGACGTCCACTGCTGGACAAAGACCTCCCTCATTGATCTCCAGGAACTGCGGTTGGAAGCGGCCTGCATCCAACGCCGACCTGCGGTTCTTACCAAGTCGTCTGCCCATCTTGTGGGTGGACGTCCTACGCCCATGGGAATTATTTATGGGATAAAAAGTTGTCTATGTGTTAGTCCAGGTTATAATTTACATACATATTAAATTTAATCGAAATAGGTTTAGCATATAGAACGTGATTGAGAAAAAAACAAACAAATGACGACCTCCGTGGTGCAGTGGACGAACAGCCGGCTTTTCGCAGGAGGTAGCGGGTTCCATTCCCGCCGCGGAACAAATGTTTGCATGACCTACAGATATTTGTTCCGAGTCTGAATGTTTTTCTATATATTATAAGTATGTATTTACAAAAAAAAGTATATAAGTATTCTATCAGTTATCTGTTTCCCATAATACAAACTCTGCTTAGTTTGGGGTTAGATAGCTTTGTGTGAAAATGTCCAGCAATATTTATATTTATTATATTTAAATAAACAAACTTCCAAACTTGTGATTAAAGAACAAACAAACCTTGGGCAGTGGTTTAATTTTTTTTAAATGTAGTGCTCCTAAATATACAACACCAGGAGGCACGGGCCGGTTCCCGTCAAAGATCGGATGCGAGTTCAGAAATATCAGTTCAACATAATCCTTTTTCAATTCATGAACAGTTGGAGCATCAACCCCGAACTCCAATTTCAGGAAATCATTCTCAAATTGCTCAGAGACTTCTTCGTAAATATAAAGATCCCATTCATTTATGCACTCTTGAATCTTCTCGAAGACGCTGAGATTTCTTAACTTGAAACGGAAATTGTGAGGGTAAAAAACCGGGTGTCTACTCACAGCACCAACACTTAATAAATTATTTGGAGTCCCGCTATAGGATGAGAATAAAATTGTCGGCGCTTTAAATATTTTACTGAATATCAGTGGAATATAAGTCAGACTCTCTATGATAACCAAATCGAATTTTTGACTTCTATCAGCGATCAAATCCTTTACTTCTGGGAATTTGAAAATGTCTTGCCCAATTTTAACCATAGGAAAAAATTTTAGTTTTGCCGGACCTATAAAGTCCATTATTACTCCTCGTTTGAGTGTTGGTGCAACTTTATCACCATCAAGTAGTGTTTGTTGTAATCGATATGACATTCCTGTGTCAATTTCTGTTAAGTTTTCTGGAGGTATTTCATTGCGGTATGCGGGATCTGGTGTAATAACAACGAGCTCGTGTCCTCTTTTCACTAATTCTAAGGTCAGGGCTCTAAAGACAACTTGGTGACTGATAGATGGAGTTGGATACACTCCAAGAATTCTGGCACAGTCAATATTTGTTACACACAAAGTAAAAAAGACTAAAATCACTTTAATCCGCGACATTTTGTTTTTATTTTAGTAGTTACTTAGATATTACACTGTAATTATTGTTTTTTTCTTCGTTAATTGAATTTGCGTTTTCTTTAAACTAAACTTTAAAAGAATCACCAAACAATCACACTGTACAATTTTCTTATACAAAGTAGTATTTAATAGAGGAGATATCTTTTTTAAATGCCGCCTTCATAGATAAAGGTAATTAATAACAGATTACAAACGTTACAAAAATATTATGCGTGTGTGTTTATAACTATTTAAGTGTGAGTTAAATACTAGTGTTGTACTTACATACTTATTGTTTATATCGATGAACGTCCAGGATTAAGTCGATGTCTCATGTGTTATAGACAGCGTCTCTAACCTGTAAACCTCCTTCAAATTTGAAAATTTAAATAAACACTTATAGAAAAACGATATCCATAATGTTTTTATTACATGTCGTGTGTTAAGATAAATACCATATTTTTATAAACAATTTTTTTTATAATCGGCCTTCTATAAGTTTTTATTTCAATCTTTAAAAATGGAGGTTGTTACTAGTGACGCAGTCTGTACCAGATCCGACTGCGTGATATTACGTCCATCTCTTATTTTATCAAAATAACATCTCACAATATACTATTACGAAACAAACAGAGATAAGTTGAAACATTTTCAAGACTAAACGGTTAGACCCATGGACATCAATTACATATATATCGATGGTTGGACAAATTTCTATGAAATTTTGTATACCGATAGATTATGACCGGAATTGGGAGTTAAGCTATTTTTATTCAACTGTGCAGAAGGAGGGCAATGTTTTAATTGACAAACCACACGTGCGAAGCCGGAGGTGGCAGCTAGTTAATCTAAAAGCTAAACAAGCAAAGCTTCAGAGAGAAGCAAATGCATTAATAGTCAAAATAAATCTTATTCTTGGAGAGATAACTCTTCTGGTTTTACCATATCGTCATGACCGTGGCGTCACGCTAAATACCGATACCGATAAAAAAAAATACTCCTTTTAAAATTGTTGTCTTATATGTTAGTATTCTCTTCCCGCATCATTTGATTTATCAAAATCTTTCTATAAATAATAGTAGTAGTTAAATACATAACACTCCTTTTGCTTCGTCGTAGTCGAGTAAAAATAAATAACCTTAACTTATGTTAATGTCTGGGTGTCCGTGAGGTTAACACTGACCTCAGCAGAATACCAGCGCTGCTGTATGGCAACATGCTGTAGCAAATGCTGAGCTGAGGACCCATTCGCCACCACATTTAAAATTTATTATATTTTTTGTGTCATTTGTTTCTGTGTCCATTTGTGGTGGTCTGAATAAATATTTTTTTCTTTCTATGTAACATTTTAATTATCGCTTTTTTACGACTGCTTCACCTTAACACTTCTTATTCATAATCAATACCAAACTAATAACATAATACAAGGTTACTGACATTACTACAGCTACTACTGTAGCTCCTACACATATAACTAGAACAATATCTATCATTAGACACTCGTTCCAAGAGATAAGGGCGGTAGGAGATAAGAGGCGCTTGGAGCGGCCGTGGCGCAGGACGTACTCCGTCCACCAGACGGCTCTGTCGATGGGTTCAAGAGGCTGGTCACGTATCTCCGCCCGAAGTTTTGCAATATTTTTTCTGAAACTATATGGAAAATAATATAGTTTTGATAAGATACTGGTAAAAAGATCTACTCAAAAATATACCTTCCTAATTATAGAAAACTAGCTAACTAATCCGCAGCTTCGCGGGCGTAGTTTTTTAATAAAAACATTACCCTTCTGCGCAGTTGGGTAAAAAGTAGCCTATGTCACCCGAAGATAGTATAACTTCCCAACAGTGAAAGAATTTATTAGATCTGTTCAGTAGTTTCGGAGCCTATTCAATACAAACAAACAAACAAATAAACGATTCCTGTTTATAATATTAGTAGCTATAGATGATAAGACAATTTTTTTATAAAACATAAGATTATCGGTCAGGCATCACACCAACAAATATGTAATCGCGTTTTCCTTGGCGGGTTAAGAATTCATTCATACCTGCCGTCTCCAATTACACTGTGAGCAACCTTCACTAGTTTATCAGCTGTAAGCGTCCTAGAGTCCACCTCTACACCGATTCCGAGTTCAATATACTTGTTCACATTAAGCCATTGGTCTCCTAGAAACGGTACCCCGACCATTGGTAGTTCTGCGTCAATGGCTTCATCAGTAGATTGAAGACCACCTTGGGTGATGAAGAGTTTTATATTGGGGTGTCCTAAAATAAATATATCCTTATATAATCTACATTTCATTACGCATATGTATTTACTGTCGGTAAAGATACTGATTTAATAAATAAATATAAAGCTTGATATTTCAGAGTCCCAAACTAAGCAAAGATTGTATTAAAAGAACTAGATAACTGATAGAATATTCAGACGACCACGGCTGTTGCAACACAGTCGAAACGTAGTGATAACAAAAAAAAAAAGGTACATTATATACGCGATAGATACCTCTTGAAATGAGTAATAAGGCCTCTTAAGTACTAAATAATACAAACAGTCCATAATAAACAGATAATCACTTGATTTAAAGACGTAAATAAATCTTTGAGGGACTGGTGGTACAAGATTCAAACTCAAAATGCCAAGATATTTAAAAAGAAATACAATAGTTAAACACTTAAACGTATTACAATACACATAACAACATTATAAGTTGCCATGGTGGGTTATATATGTTGAACCCCGCAGATGAATTGTTTAGTAAGTCAACATTTCTCATGAGATTCGTATTGAAAATTTACCTAACAAGTCTGAGGCTGAGGAAACCATTTCTGAATCCTAACATTTTTCGGGATCCTCTTTAAGCCGTCTCCATCAAACTTCCACATAATGTCGTAGGGCAGAGCTTCGAAGGCATCTAAGAACGCATCCAACAATTCTTGATCCATCATAAAAGGACGGACATTGGTACCCAAGCTGGCGTAAATCACCCCACGAGTTGAATTGTCTATATACGGTTGAAGGTCCTGTAATAGACAATAATTTATAGCTTTAGCGTGAGCGAATTTTATTGAACCAGACGAACCTGGGGTTTAAATATATGGATAAAATATATTGTACGCCTTTTTAACAAAACGCAAGTACCTACTTGACTAATAAAATAATCAATCAAACCATAGGCAATGGTTTTATTGGTTTCAAATGCAGCGCTCCCAAATACACAACACCTGGAGGCACGGGCCGGTTCCTATCAAAATTGGGATGTGAGTTCACAAACAACAGCTCAACATAATCCTTCTTCAACTCACTAACTGTTGGAGCATCGACCCCAAAGTCAGATTTCAGGAAATCATTCTCAAACTGCTCAGCTTTTAAGTCGTATTTGTAAAATCCCATTCGTTGATGCAGTCTTGAATCTTTTCTAGTATGCTTAGATCTTTGAAATTATATCGGAAGAAATGAGGATAGAACACAGGGTGCCTGGTTACTGCACCAACAGTATCAAAATTATCTGGTGATCCGTAAAAAGATGAGATCAAAATTGCAGGTGCGTTGTATATTTTACTAAATATCAATCCAGAATATGTCAGCGCCTCCACAATTACCAAATCGAATTTTTGACTTTTATCAGCGATAAAACTTTTCTCTTCAGGGTAAGTTAACAATCCTGTTCCAAGTGCAACTATATGTATTGCTTTTGTCTTTGTTAATGCTATAAGATCCATTATCACTCCGCGTTTAAACGTTGTTTTGGCTTCGCCACTAGATAGAAGTTTGTGTAGTAATGCATAGGACTTTCCCCCATCAATTTCTGTGAAATTCTCTCGAGCTGTTTCATTGCGGAAAGCAGGGTCAGGTGTGATGACCACGAGCTCGTACCCTCTCCTGGCTAACTCTAAACTCAGGGCTCTGAAGACACTTGGTGACTTATGGATGGGAATGGGTAAACTCCAAGTATTCTGGCACAATCAATATTCGTTATACACATTGTAAGAATGACTAGCATCACTTATAACACAGACATTTTGTTGCAACTTACCTAGACTTACACAACAATTTTTTTGCTTGTTCGGACTTCTTCTTCTAAGCGTGTCAAGGGTTCTACGTTTTCATTTATACTATGTTAAACAGGTGTTTGGCCGCAATAATAGCATTCGGCGAGGCGGTTATTAGGTCCTCCATCGTGCAGCTGTTCGGACACAAAAGGCACATTAACAAGTGCTGCATTGACTGCGCGGGATCACCGCAGTCGCACTGTGTTAAGTTAGAGTCCCTGAATCCCCATTTGCACATATTCAGTCTGCAGCGGCCAACCTGGGTGCGGAGCCTGTTTAAGGACTTCCGGACTGGCTACGGCAGATCGTGCCCGGGTGGTAACTGTTCAGTTAATTAACTAACTTATTTATCTACCATTCATTATGCCTGTACAATTTTCAAATGCCCTCGTACTGAAGGAATAGTACAATTATACGTGGTATGAATAAATCATCAGATGAGTAAATAACAGTTCTACATAACAATGGCCGTGAAGAGTGTTTTTGTTATCATCTGGATGACTTGAGTCTTGCAAGTCATTCATCATTTATCAAGTATTCAGTCCTTTATAAAGTGAGTTTGCGAGTCATTCATCAATACTTAGTAATTATTCATTTTTAATGTTCCGTACCTCAAAAGGTAAGAAAAGGAACCCTTATAAGATCACTCTCTTGTCCGTCTATCTGTCCGTGTGCCACCACTGATCAGAAACGGGTGGACCTAGCAAGTTGAAATTTATTCCAGATACTGAGGTTTAAAGTCCCTATTAGATGTATAAAAATCAAGGTCCTGAGTCAACACGATAAACAGATATGGGCAAATTTAGATTTTCGCAAAATCTTGTAAGTATCAAAATTTATCTTAATTTTCGTCGTTTTTTCTGAATTTTCAATTTAATTGTGCTGTAGGACCTTGATTTTAACCAAAACTGATAATTCTAGGTCAGCCAGAAGTACCCTATAAGTTTTGGGTCGAAATCCTGGCAGTTCCTGTTGACCTAGAATCACGAAATTTGGCAAAAAGCAAGGTCTTACAGCACAATTACAGGGAATATTCCTAAAAATAAAAACAAGTTGAAAATTAAAGGGTGTCCCCATACGTAGTTGACGCCAATTAAGATAGTCCTCTGAGTTGTATGGGGCGCTCATACAATTTAAAGCACTAGCTTAATCGGCACCAACCTCAAATAAGGTAATAACATAAAATAGTGCTATTGAATAAAATAAATATTTAAGTGGGGCTCCCATACAACAGACAAGATTTTTTTACCGTTTTCATAGATACGGAGCCCTTCGTGCGCGAGTTCGACTCGCACTTGGCCAGTTTTTAGTTATATAAAACCGAATACCCAAATAACTTAGTACAAATGTCACAAATTGGTTTGGAATTAAATAAATATGACAATACATCAAAAAAAATAAAACTAATTTGGATGTAACATGCTGACGCATAACTGGGTCAACGCATAACCATTGCAATTCAGAGAGCAATGCAGCGAGTGTTTTGTGGACACTTTCACCTTTTTTATCTGGATCATTTGAGCTATCGTTTTGTTGTTGTGTTTGCAAATCGTTCGCAACGTCTTTAAATTATTGAACTGTTTCTTTTGTATTTTTGTAGAGATATGTAAGTACGTTAATAAGTGTGTGTACTTATGTTTATAAATGTTCTATAATATTCCGAAAAACCGAAAAAGGAGTTTATCAACAATTAACAAAAAGTTGTCCATCATTATTTAATTCATCACTGATTTTTGATTACCATGCTTTCAGTCTATATCAGTACCTAAATTCTAATAGTTTTGAATTAGTTTTATACTTCAGTTATTAATTAATAAATATCTGAACACTGAAGTGATATAATAATACGTACTAATATTATTTGATTAGTGTATTTGGTTCTCCCCGTGTTGACTACATTAAAATTATTATTGGAAATTGACTTTCTTATTGAACTATCTGCACGAACTGCAAAACAACGATCTGCAAAAAGGCTTATATAAGATCCTTGTAAAAGGGTTCAGGAACAGTTTTCTTTAGTATTTGAAAGTCTTAATTTGCCCAAATATATTTTTCAATATGTATCCAACAAGGTTTTTTCGGGATTAAAAGCTGAGATTGGAAATCGGCGTAAGTAGCTACTAGCTACCATCCACAGAGTCCATTCAGGTAACTCCACAAAAGTTGTCTTATACAGGTTCAGGTTTTCCAGAAAAGTTCAATTTCAATGGAAATTGCCACATTCCAGCATTTTGCGGCACCTGAACAAATTATAGCATTTTACTGCATAATAGCATTATGGTTGTTTCACTGCTAACTAAGAGTCGTAGTCGCCTCATCATCATCATCATACACAGTCTTCACTCACTGTTGCAGGTGAAGGTGAAAAGTAGAGTCAAAAAGGACAAAAAATTACGTTAGATACTTAGATAGATAGATTTCGTATTCAGTAATTGATTGAGTATTGAGTATCAAATTATCAATATAGATACATAGAGATGTGGCGTATTTCCGTGAAGGCGTGATAGATGGATTCATAGACTACTAATTGAACCCTAAAATGCATTATGCAAATGTGAACCAGTTTTAATATAATTAGAATTAATTAATTTTTTAAACAAACCTAAAAGTGAAGATTTAAAAATTTATAAAAAAAAGTTCCAGCCTAATTGATGTTTTTAAAATGGTTTTCTCATTTAGCCACATCCCACCATTTAGTATTTTTATTTATAGTGTTATCCGAACACATGCGGAAAATTCCAAGATTTTTAAAATCATCTCAAAAATTTCAAGCCCAGACGGGACTTGAACCCGCGACCTTCCTCTTGATACGAGGACGCACTAACCAACTGTGAAACCAGGCAATTCACGTTTAGGTCGAAATTAGTGAGATATTCAGAATTACGACTAAAGCGCCGTTAGCTCCATCTACAGGAACTTATATAGTTCTTTGTACCTGCTCAATGCCAAACGTTGCAGTTCAGTACATTGACAAGAGATGTCGCGTTGCTTATTTCAAATAGTATTTTTATTTATAGTGTTATCCGAACACATGCGGAAAATTCCAAGATTTTTAAAATCATCTCAAATATTTCAAGTCCTGTCTGGGTTTGAAATTTTTGAGATGATTTTAAAAATCTTAGAATATCCCACCATTTTGACTCGAAATGGTCCATTCTATCTAAAGGCTGCGTGGAAGAGATCGTTTTCAGCGATAAGGCCACCCATTGTATTGCCTTATTTATTCTAGCCTATTACATACTTATATTTTTATCATTTCTGTTTGTGTGGTAATTCAATAAAGAGTTATCTATCTATAAACAAATATTGGTTTATCTATGTAATGTATTGGTGTCCTTGTCGCAGTTGGATACCAACCTTGATTACTAGTGTAGGCTATTGGTGTAGCCATGTAACCTTAAAAAGACATTTTTGTGCCTTAGTAGCCACAGAATCTAGAATAGTATTATGTATTCACTGTTCGCAGCTACTCTTTTTTCTTCTGTGGCATTAGGTTTCCTAGAAAAAGCTATTCATATGATTGGTGTATTACCAGGAATATTAATTTGTGGGTAGGTATACACCATGCAAGTAGGAAGTTAATACTTCTTGGAAATGTTATGACTGGTTTTAGCGTTCAGTAAGTCATTATCATCATTTTAGGCATAGGACGAATAGTGAATTTAGGCTGTAGAGTTTCAAAGTTACTGATGATTTTGTGGCCATTCATTCATCGGCTGCAGTCTGGATTAGTCTGGTATCTTTTCTTGTTGTCTGGAAATTGATTTTCACTCACTCAAAGCCGTCAGGTCTACGAGTCGGTTGGGCAACACGGGTCGGGCTAATGGCTATTATTGCATAATAGATTTTTTTCAAATCCATTGCCATGGATTTTAAAAAAATTTTAATATATGTTTAATAACTGATTTTAGATGTGGGTATAATACTGGTAGCTTGAATACTTATCTAGTAATCGAGAAATTTGCAATAAACCATTTATAACGAAAATCAGCGGCGCCTTCGCAACGATGCCGCTTAGAACAGCTACCTACTTACATGATGAATGAATATGATTTGTTTACCTATTTTATACAGGCTGTTTCATTGATGTTTTAAAACTTGATAATAAGGTTGTTAGCACAATAAAATTGTTCTAGAGTAATGAATTGGAACTAACAAAAAATCAAAATCAAAATGTTTTTATTTCTGTTAAATATAGAACTTTAACAAAGTTGTTGGGATCTTCTTTAAAGTATATTATACTTGTGTCAGAAGACCCCGTTCTTCAATAGCCATACAATGTATTTATATAGATTACAGATTTTTACATGGAATAGTTTATCCAATAGTAATGAGCACATACGGTGGGTGTATATGGGTAGAATGTGTATGCACGTGTGTGTATGTATGTTAGGGGGTGTGTTTGTGTGTATGTGTATGTGTTTGTGAGTGTGTGTGTTTTCATCTATGTGTATTACTCGTGCGCGATAACTTGGGATCTGCTAGGAATGCGACTCCCCGACCGCTTCCCCTGCACATCCCCGATGGCGCCCGTATTGTACCGTTCGCATCACTATTTTTTACTAGGGTATTTAGTCTCGTACTGGCCTACGTCACGTAACGACGCGCTCTGGAATTCTTTTAGTTTTCGTTTGTGTTATTGTTTTATTGTCTGGAAAACAGAAGTCAACCATGTGGACAGGCTTCGACAAAAGTATTGGGACGATGACCTCTTACAAGAGACGAATGAATCGCAATTAATTGTAAATTTATCGGATATCTCTTCGTCAAGTGATTATAGTGAGACTGAGGACGAAGAACAACCTCTAGAAGGCATAAACCCACTAAGTAGCGACGAAGATGAGATAATGTAAATAATAGATAAAATAAATGTATAAACTTAAACATTGTATTTTTATTTTATTCAAATAGTGTAAAAAAGATAAGATAAAAAGCAGCGTCCTCCCTGAGTAACATAATAAATTAGGTTAAAAAAAACAAAGACGAAGCCGCGGGCGGCTGCTTGTTATGTTCGCTTTTTTGCGGGCGGTACAAACACGCCAATATGACGTCACCGCGCTCAGGTCCCAACTTATCGCGCACGGGTAATATGTATGCAATAGGGTGGGTATGTGTTTGTGTGTCAGGGTGCGTGTACTGTATGATTGTAGGGAGTAAATGAGTGTGAATTGTGTGTATGTGTGTTTTCTTTGGTGTAAAGCTAGACATAAATACTTATTTATTATTATTATGATGTATACTATCAACGTACAATATAAATCTAGTAACAGGATACAATTTGCGTAAGTGCTTCATAATCGTAAGTGAATCATGATGAGACATCATAACTTTTTGTAAGTAAACAACTAGTGAGCATTTTCTTGCAGTCATAATGATGTTTGGTGTAAATATTCAAAGTTTTATTTTATAGATTGTATAGGTGTGATGATTTCTTGTCTTATTGGTTGCTTGCGAAAGTTGTTTTAGTGGCCTGAATCTTAACAACCATATCACTTCTTCTTTTTCTTAAATTGGTGTCATTAAAAATTAAGGTTAGATGCTTTTTTAGGACGATCTGCACAACATATAATTTACGTACACTCAATAGCTGGCTTGTGGAATACAGTAGCTCCGTAGAAAATCTATATGGTTCGAAATACATAACCTTAATAAATGCCCTTTGTGCTCTCTCTAGATCTATCACTAACTCTACCCGTGTTTTCATTTAATGTCGCACATAACACGTACTATTTAAACAGAAAGAGAAAACTTTGAACCCCTTTTTATGCTTATTTCGCGCACAGAATAGTGATTTGGCATAGTCATGGCATAGTCAAAGTTTATGCGGGGAAGGAGCGAATCCTAAATTTAAGTTATATTAAGTAATTACGTCTAAATTTTGACCACTCTGCACTGGCAACTACCATTTATTAGGGTTTTTACCCAAAAGGTAAAACGGGAACCTATTACTAAGACTCCGCTGTTTGTCTGTCCGTCTGTCACCAGGCTGTATCTAATAAACCGCGATAGTTAGACAATTAAAATTTTCACAGATGATGTACCTATTTCTGTTGTCGCTATAACAACAAATTTTAAAAACAGAATAAAATAAATATTTAGGGAGGGCTCCCATACCAAAAACTTGATTTTTATGCTTTTTTTTGCTTGATATTGATAACGACAACAGGTAGACACTTGAAATATTCATAGAATATTTAGTTATATATTCACTTTCATCATCATCATCATATCAGCCGTAGGACGTCCACTGCTGAACAAAGGCCTCCCTCATTGATCTCCAGGAACTGCGATTGGAAGCGGCCTGCATCCAACGCCGACCTGCGGTTCTTACCAAGTCGTCTGCCCATCTTGTGGGTGGACGTCCTACGCTGCGCTTGCCGGTCTGTGGCCTCCACTCGAGAACCTTTTGGCCCCATCGGCCATCTGTTCTGCGCGCTATATGGCCTGCCCATTGCCACTTCAACGTGCTAATCCGTCGGGCTATGTCGGTGACTTGAGTTCTCCTACGTATCTCCTCATTTCTGATTCGATCCCGTAGAGAAACCCCGAGCATAGCCCTCTCCATAGCTCGTTGAGCGACTCTGAGCTTATTCATAAGGCCAATAGTGAAGGACCACGTCTCGGCTCCATATGTCATCACTGGTAACACACACTGATTGTAGACTTTCGTCTTAAGGCACTGAGGTATGTTGGACGAAAAGACGTTGCGAAGTTTTCCAAACGCTGCCCATCCGAGTTGGATTCGACGATTGACCTCTTTCTCGAAGTTGGACCTACCTAATTGGACTGTTTGTCCTAGGTATACATACGCGTCGACAACTTCAAGAGCCGAGTTCTCAACCATAACTGGGGCAGGGACGACATGTACATTCGACATGATTTTCGTCTTCTCCATGTTCATTTTAAGTCCTACCCGTTGGGAGACTCGATTGAGGCCTTCGAGCATCGTGCTGAGCACTTTCATCGACTTTGCCATGACAACAATATCGTCGGTAAACCGAAGGTGAGTGATGTATTCGCCGTTAATATTGATGCCCAGTCCTTTCCATTCCAGAAGCTTGAAGGCATCTTCAAATGCGGTCGTAAACAGTTTCGGAGAAATGACATCTCCCTGTCTTACGCCTCTTTTTAAGGGAATCGCCTTCGAGATCTGTTCATGTACTCGGACTGACATAGTGGCGTTTTTATACAAACACTTCAACACTTCGATGTACCGATAGTCAATACGGCATCGTTGGAGAGACTCAAGCACTGCCCATGTTTCGATCGAATCGAAGGCTTTCTCATAGTCCACAAACGCGAGACATATTCACTTTAAAAATAAATAATTAAATTATTATAAAACAAATATTTATGAGGGCCACGCATACAACAAACGTGATTTTTTTTTGCTCGTTTATAAAAATAATAGTACGGGAACCCTTCGTGCGCGAGTCCGACTCGCACTTGGCCGGTTTTTAAACTCCTAGTATATTCAGTATTTTTTCTTGAATCATTGGCTGTAAACACAACGTTCAAGTCTATTCTAGGGATAATTTCGTCATTATACTTGAATAAATTGACAGTCTTTCGAATGAAAGTAGAATTTTTAGTTCAGTTGGTAGTTATTCTTTTTGTTAGTAATCTATATATATATATAAAAAATAAAGTCGTGTTAGTTACACTATTTATGACTCAAGAACGGCTGAACCGGTTTGGCTAAAAATTGGTGGGGAGGTAGCTTAGAATCAGGAGAAGGACATAAGATACTTTTTACCCGATTGCGCAGAAGGAGGGTTATGTTTTTATGGATAAACCACGCATGCAAAACCACAATAGACCACCACCAACCAACAATAGAGTAATTCAAGAGGAAGGTTTATATGTACAAAACATACATAGTAACTGCGAAAGTAACTGTTTGTTTGTTAGTTTGTTTGTTACCTTTTCATAACTAAAAGGCTGAACGAATCGTAAGGAAATTTGGCAAGGAGATAGATTATACCCTAGGGAAGGACATTGGCTACTTTTTACCCAAGTGCACAAAACAAAAGGAGGGTAATGTTTTTATTGAAATACCACGCAAGCGAAGCCGCGGGCGGGTCAACTAGTTAGTAATAATCCTCAACTTTCGTCGCTATTAAGGTAAATTATATGTTTATGAAAATATATTTGAGTTGGATAACTTTATTTATGGATTACCCGCGATTCGTCAGCGTTTATGAGACGTATTGATCGATGCTTGAACCCTTTGATTTAGGTGCACAGACAGACGCAAGGCAAGCATACTGCATCCAAAAATCTTTCTACAATATTAAACTACAAAAAATATTATATTCATTAAAATCACAAGGATCACTTTGAAACGTATAATTTATTGCCTTATCCTCCACGAAAAAGCCAGTAAAGAAATGCAAGAAACAAATCTGGTTATTCTTTTCAACCGACTAAAAAAAGGAGGAGGTTCTCAATTCGAATGTATTTTTTTTATGTTTGTTACCTCAGAACTTTCGACTGAGTTAACCGATTTTGATGATTCTTTTTACAAGCTGGTGCTTCCCGTGTGGTCCCATTTCCATTTGGTCTAGTTTTAACACTGGCATCTAGGAGAAAACCATGACTTAAAAAAATTGTCTGATTTTATGTTATGTTTGTTAGCTCAGAACTCCCGTTATATATCAACCGATTGGAAAAGTTAGTTTTGTATGGGAAAGGATATACGTTTAGATTAATCCCATGGAATTTTCATCAAAATTGGTAGAGTAGTTTGGTTTTACTGCTATCTGAAGTGGGTTATATTTTGTACCATAAATAAAATAAGTTACGTCTAAATCCTTAAACTTTTGATCGAGTTGGAGCAGTTTTAATCCAAAGATGTTTTACCTTCCCCGGGCAAAAGTGTTCCCGGCTAGAGTGTGTGTGTATTTACACACATACACTATTATATTGCCCGGGAAAGGTAAAACATCTTTAATTTTCAATTCACTTAACTAAAACTGGTACCAGTAATTACGTGCTTTAAAATTAACTTCAAACAGAAACATAAAAAGTAAAGATTAATATAATGGAAAGCATTTTGTCATCATCTTCATCGTCAGCCCTTCTCATCCCACTGCTGGGCATAAGCCTCTCTTCGTTGTCGCCATTCGCCTCTGTCCTGCGCTGTTCTAACCCACATAAGATTGCGATTTTTATAATGTCGTCGACCCATCTTGCCGGCGGACGACCTGCGTTCCTGGTTTCATCTCGGGGCCACCACTCAGTCAGCATCCTGCTCCACCTGTCATCACCGCGCCTGACCACATATTCTGCTTAACTCCATTTGAGTCCCAATATACGCTTGCGAATTTTGGTGTTGGGGACTCGTTCTAGTAGTGTGATGCCAAGCATGGTGAGCTCCATGGCTCTCTGTGCGACTCTAATCCATATTGACATTTTCTGTGATTTGTTTAATCAAATTTCGACATGTTACTATTTTATTCAACGTGCTAATCCGTACGGATTAGCACGTTGAAGTGGCAATGGGCAGGCCATATAGCGCGCAGAACAGATGGCCGATGGGGCCGAAAGGTTCTCGAGTGGAGGCCACGGACCGGCAAGCGCAGCGTAGGACGTCCACCCACAAGATGGGCAGACGACTTGGTAAGAACCGCAGGTCAGCGTTGGATGCAGGCCGCTTCCAACCGCAGTTCCTGGAGATCAATGAGGGAGGCCTTTGTCCAGCAGTGGACGTCCTACGGCTGATATGATGACTATTTTATTAGAAGCTGAATAAAAAAAATTGCTGACATTTATTCACACAGCACTATCTCGCCCCAAATTAAGCAGAGCTTGTATTATAGGAACCAGATAACTGATAGAACACTTGTGTACTTTTTTTTTTGTAAATACCTACTTATAATATATAGAAAAAAAGCCAGACCCGGAACAAATATCTGCAGATCATGCAAACATTTGTTCCGAGGCGGGAATCGAACCCGCGACCTCCGGTGTCTCAGCCGGCTATTCGCCCACTGCACCACGGAGGTCGTAAACTAAAAACTTAGGCAAACTTCATTTTACTACAAAATTCACATTGATATAGTATTTATATAGAAGAGGATTGATAAATTAATACAGTTCTGCGTGTATTGTATCAAATTAATCAACGATGTATATCTCACAATCCAATTTAACCTTTATATTTAGAACAGTAAGAATCTGTTTTCTCGCATCCAATTTACATAATAAGCTGCCAGAAGCATTCACGGTTTCAAGTAAAATAATGGTGGTATTATGTCCTATATTATTTTTGTGCCTTCTTCATAAGAACAGCTGCACCATTCTACAGTCACTCTGGAGACTTTGGAAGACGAGGCCGAAAAAACAATTTAGCGGAATTTTTAAGAGGCTGACAAATAGTAAAATGTTTTCATACACATGAAAACATTTCTAGAAACATCTGGCATTTTTTTTATTACTCGTCATTTGTAATTATACTCTGTGCATCGCTGCCCATTACTGCTTCGCTCATTATTTTCCATCCAAAGGTTGCCTGGAAGAAATTGCTCTCAGCGATAAGGCCGCCCATTGTACCATATATAGATATATTAAGTTTTTTTAGGATTCCTGGTGTACTATAAAGCATTATTCTATTCTATTCTGGTTAGTTTGTGGCAGTGGGAAAAAAATTTTTTTCAGTGAACATTTGTACGCTTGCAGCAAAATATCTAGGCCACGAACGTATATTCGGATTATAGAGTTTAAAGATAATTTATTCGCAGAAAGTTAGTACTATTTTACACTGCTCTTAATGTATAAAATTTAGGCTCATAACATTCTACCAGATAATGTCCTGGTGTGCAAATATTACATGAAGTAATTAAACATTTAATTTAACTGCTCCTACACAATACAAAAATGTCAATAAAATAAAATAATGTCATGTCTAGTACTTATTATTAAAATATTCCGCAATCATGTAAAAACATTTGGATGTTTACCATTTATTAATTCGGCGTTTAAATAAAGTCAAAGGTTCATATAATTCATAATTCATCTGATAATTTATTAAATATTTTTACTGTCATATTTTTATTTTCATAAGAACCATTAAGTTCAGATAAATGAGATTAAATATATTACAATAGGTTTGGGCTAGTGTCCAAAGCATACATTAATTATTTTTAAATAATACATTGCAGAAACTGTTAAGATATACAGTGTTTTTTTAACTGTAACAGTACGGCAGCACCCATAGCCAGAGGAGATACAGGTGCAGTTTCTTTCAATAGATCAGCTCGTTTTCAAAGAAAAACATTTTGGCATTAAATTTTTTTTGGTCAAGTGTGAGTAGCGCCTTAAAATGAATCAAGTTGGTAAAATTTTTTTTTGATGCCGATCGATGCAGTTTTTTGTAAGGATCATTTTATTGTATCGGATAAAAAAAGTCTGAAAAGCGGAAGTTAGTCAAATTTGATAAAAAAGTATTCTCATACAACAGGACAAACAAAATTCCTTCTACAAACATTTTATTAGATTCTAATTGCACATTAAAGAAGTATTAATACTGTAGCGATTAAGAAGTTTAGGAACTCCTAGAAAAAAGTAGACTTAATTGAAGCATACTTCCTCAATCGCGGTCTGGGTAGCGTTCCTGATACCACTTCAGCGCATTAGTTGGGCTTCGTCGGTTAAGGAAGTATGCTTCAAGTAAGTGTACAAGTAGGTTGGTTAAATACAAATTTACATTAGGTAAGAAAGATATGGTAATAAATTAAACATAAAGTTAGGAAAGTAGGTAGATAGGTTAAGGGGAGACCGGAGGGGAATCGCCATACAACACGTACTACCAAGATCATTTCTAATTGGAGCATATTTCTACCTTAAAAAGGTATTATTTTAATTTTAATAGTATTTATCTAGGTTCCCAACCATATCTTAGATCAAAATAGTTACCTAAAATGAAATAGAAACGTATCGCATTCTGCATGTTTTTACGTCATAAAAGACATGTTTTCAACCTAACTCTTTCGTATTAAAAACAACATCTTACGTATCCTAGTCATGGGAAATTAGATTATATCATCTTGTTACAAAATAACAACACAATGAGAACAATACAACAAGTTTTCAGTCATCATTTTTGGTATTACGGAATACGGTCAAAATTTAATCAAATTTAGAATCATTTTATTACTATCACTGTCGCTCTGCCTGGCTAAACATCGTCACTAAACAGGGATAGCGATATTCAGGCCGAAGATTTTGACGCGGCTGAATTGAAGTTGCGCTCGGGGTTCGCCGGCTTCTTAAGTGTCCAAAGAAATAATATTTGGAATTTTGTACAATAGTAGTTTTCTTTAGTAGATTTGATAAGTGTTTAGGTTCATATTCTTTCTGTAGTTGTTCGTTTTCCGGGTCATCTTTGTAGTTTGCCCATGCTTGATTCCTTTCTTTAATTGATTGTATGACACTTTTGTTGATCCAAACTTCCTTCTATTTTGTCAGTCCTCAAGTTATAATAAATATTGCTGGACATTTCACACAGCGCTGTCTAGCCCCAAACAAAAAATATTATCTGCTTATCCGATCCGTTTAAGGAAATTATATGTTATTGCATGACCCTAAAGAAGAAATATGGAGTGATACAGCCTACTAATCTTCTCTGTGCCTTTAACCCTTCGAAAAATCGTGTCAGGCTTTATGCCGGCACATGTTCGAATTATTATGTAAATTATAGGGATTGATCGGGTTACCTTTGTACGTGTTTTATCTACACATGACTGTTTACGAAGTATTTCCAGTAACAGCCAGTTTATTATGACTTGAGGAGTCATAAAAAAACTAGGCCTTGGAAAATATCGCCAAAAATATACGGGCACGCATCGTGAAACTTATGATTACTGAAAGAGAAATTTTCAAAGAAACGTACTCCCAGACAATAAAACAAATGATACGATTAAAATTTGTGTATCGTAGGCTACTAAGACCGTTGATAGTATATATAGGTATGTTGTATAATATATTTTTTTTTTTATTTTTTTTTTATTGTTGTTTTTTGTTTTAAATATTGTTTATTTTTTTTTCTTCTGCTTCTCAGTTTTGTCTATTAATTTTAATTATGTAAAAGTAGTTATGTCCTGTTAGTTTTCTTTTAGTTTCCTCGATGAGTATATTTCTGTTTTTCTGTGCGCACATAAGTTACGTTTCAAGCCAGATATAATTGCTATTTTATTTATTTTTATTGATTGTAATGTGTAGTGTGTGCCTTATTAAATTAATTAAAATAAAAGTATTGAAATATAAAGCACTAGAAAATTAACTGGAACAACGATACAAACGAAAGAACATTTTGACATAAGAAAAGAATGGATTCACTCAATCACTACAAGCACTGAACAAAAGACAACAAGCCGACGAGACATTTTACAAACAGCTACGTACTTTTACGGAAATCTTTACTTCAGTAGTGAGAGCTCTACGTGCTCTACGCACTCTGGACAATCTATACAATCAATTCCACATCTATTAGTGGTTCGCCCCGAACTGAGATCTTGCGAGTGTCCCATAAAAACAAAAATTTATTATTCGTAATCTTTGACTATCAAAATAGTGGCCCGAAATAAATAATCAACTAACTTGACCTATAGTTTCATTTAAATTACAGGTAACGGGAGATTATTTATAAGTATCGCTTATTCTTTTTTGGAGTACAAATTGCAGTTATTCTGAATTTTAGACATTTTAACAGCTTTATTCGACGTTATTAATCCTAAAATGATTAGGTTGGAGGATGTTAGGGTAGTTGGATTTTTATGAGACATTGTTGCTGCTCTATCTGTCTTGTAGTGAGTTGGTTGGAAGACGCTGCGGTAGCTATAAATTGTGTCTGATTCATCATTGCGACCTTATTTTCGTTGACGAGAGTGTGCAAGCAGATTCTGCGGTAGCCGGATTTTTTTATTACTTATCGTTGCGATAATATCTAACATGAACAGAGTGGGCTTGCGTCGGTTTGGCGTGAAGGGATAACAAAAAACAAAAGCATTTTAGAAACTTTGACAACTCGTTCCTATCTCATAGGAACTGATTTATGAGATAAAAAATAGCCTATATTTTATTCTAGGTCTAGAACTAAACTTTTGCAAAGTTTGTGCCTAATCCCTACAGTAGTTTTGGCGTGAAGAAATAACAAAGAATAAAATACATTTTCTATAGAAACTTTAACGTCTCAGTCTTACCTCATGGGAACTGATTTATTAGATGGAAAGTAGCTTAAATGTTATTCTAGGTCTTGAACTGAATTTTTGCAATGTTTAAGCTCAATGCGTTTTGTAGTTTTTGCGTAAAGTGGTAACGAAGACCAAAATCATTTTTCTATAGAAACTTTGACACCCCATTTGTATCTCATGGAAACTGATTTATGGAAAAAAGTAGCCTATCTGTTATTTTAGATCTAGAAATAAATTTCCGCAAAGTTTGAGCCCAATCTGTTCAGTAGTTTTGGTGTGAAAGGTAACAAAGACCGAAATCATTTTTGTATAAAAACTTTGATACCCCATTTTTATCCCATTGGAACTGATTTGTGGAATAAACGGTAACCTATCTGGTAATCCAGGTTATAATCTACCTATATACCGAATTTCATCTCAATCGGTTCAGTCCTTATGACGTGATTGAGTAACAAACAAACAATAAACTAAATAAACATCCAAACTTTCATATTTATAATATTAGTGTCATGTGATTTATTCTATACGGATTGATCAGGTTATCTTTGTACGTGTTTTATCTTTGAAGCGTGATACATGACTGTTTACGAAGGCGTAATAAAAACTCGTAGGAAAATATCACCCTAAACAAACGGTCACTCATCTACAGGCGAGGTAGTGGATAAGTTCTAGAGAATCAAAATAAAAAAACCACTTTTTTAGGTAATGACCATGACTTTTCTTTGGAGTAAGATGAGTGAACCTAATGGCAATAATGTTACTCTTGACTATAAAACTCTGAAAGTAACTTTTTGCTTCCCAATATGATTGTTATGCTTTGTCACTTATTTATTAGATAAGCTTTTTAAATCTTTATTATCCATAGTTTTAAGACTTTCTGGAATTGTTTTATTGTTATTATTGCACATTTTTATTCTCCATTTGTACAGTTTTCTGTTTGCACAAATCGCTGTAGGTTGTAGCTGTTCCAATATTTTTCCATTTATTGTACGCCGGGTTACAAGCAAACCAGAAGCACTCTGAATTTGCAATTTAAAGTGCTGCGAATGTATTCTATTGATCCTATTTCTGAATGTAGATCGTGTTAAAATGTGAAACTCATCGTGAAACGCAAATCTAGAGTTGAATACAACTCGATAAGATTAGGGATGGAAAATTTCACGAGTAGCATTGTAGCGAAGCGTTACATGCTATTATATAAGTATTAATTATCAACTGTTTCATCACGTGAAATAGCTGGGAAAAATACATACTTTGCGTAATTAAAATACAAATTACAAAATACTATCTCACACGTATTTAAAATACGTAATACAAAATATATTTAAGTCGTGTATTTCAAATATTTAATACAAAACACAATATTTTACCTATTTTTATTTAAAATAAAAATTACTAAATACAATCAGGTGTAAGGTACTTAACAATTTGACGTACAGTACAGGTGCAGTGTTGCCAACTTTAAAGATTGACATGTTAGCGGTCGCTATTTTGCTTACGAACAGTTACGAAAACTATCGAGCGCTACTTCCTGTAGAACGCCCCATTAATATGATCGCTAAATGTATTTATGTTCAGATGTATTTTGAAACCATGAGCATTTTAAATACTGACTACAATAACCTCAGTATTTGAAATACCAATTACAAATTACATGTTTACGAAGTAATTGAATTACAAACACAAAATACGTATTTGTATTTCAATAACAAGTAATTCAAACATGTATTATGCCTATTGTACATAGTCGTTGTGGGCTTAAACATTCACACTTGACTATATAGACTATATTAATTACGGAACTGGAAAGCACAGGGTAGGAGGGCCCCCCACTAGATGAAAAGACGTCGTGATTATTATTGACCTGATTGATATAAGGTTACAGGAGCCACTGGGTGCAAGCCGCACAAGATCGATCGCTCTGCAAATCTATATAGGAGGCCTATCTTCAGAAGTGGACGTCTAATGGGTGACATGATGATGATAAATTACAGGAACTGGACTTTATTTTTTTTTATCAACCCTGGTTTATCCTACAGCCAGCACTTTGCTGAGCGACACATTGTTTTAATTGCTGTCAACTGTTTTGTCATTGTATGTAAATAAATGATTATCTTATTTAATGCCTACCTAAGTAAACCTTGAGGAAAACATGCGGAAAACAGTGTAATCTTTCCGAATATTTTTTTATCGATGGAACAACAAAGCTTTTTTTTAAATAAAACTAGATTGTTACGTCAATCAATCAACGTTGAGCAAATCTGGCAGATACCCAACTGTCACCTAAAAACGATGAAGAACAAGTCTGACCTCGCCATTTGATCATTCCTTGTTCAGAGAACAGTTTCAGAGCTACAATAAATCCTAGTAAAATGACAAATAAAAAAACGAGTATGCTTTAGACTGAATTAAAATTTTTATAATTGTTCAAGAACGAAATGAAATTACGAAAAATGATCATTCTGGACAGACGCAACTCTCATTCGCACATTAATGTTAATAATATACGATACATAACTCTCTCTCTCTTTTTATCTTCACTAACTTATATCTCCCTTTCAACTTCCGTTCGCACTTTTCGTAATACAATTACCAGCTTACACCCCAAGTCAAGCGGCGTAAAGAAGTTTTACTTCAAAATATTTCAGACAAATTTACAGTTATAATTAGGGCCGACTAGTCGGTTGAAAAAAGGCCGGCTGGTTTGCCAAACCGATCATTGCTTTAGGTGGAGTTTGGATGGCATCGGCAATGTCTGTGGCGCTTCGTTTACAGCTGAGTTGCTCCCACCCGTGCAGTATAAGTATGTTTCTCTACGTCTGGTACGGGTCGGGCATTACTAAGTGTTTTTTAGGAAATTATAGGTAGAAATATACAATAAATGTTGCGAATTCATTTCAATCTCTCTCTACTTCATGCATATGAAATATTATTAAACTAACAAATATTGCCGGATAGTCGGCTTTCCCGACTAGTCGGTACATCTCTAGTTTTTATATATTTTTCTATATTTTTAACATATTTATTTATTTTATAATAATCCAAAAGGAACACTTAGGTTCGAGAAATTTCCGTTGGAAGAAAGGACAAGCATATACCGGGGTAAAATTGATTAGTGAAAAAAGTGCTAGCCTCCAAACATAACCATTTGGCCCTTACCTTATGTGTTCCAATTTCGTTCCAAGTTCCAAATACTAAAAATTTGCCCCCAGGCGTTTACAGTTCATGCAGTATATTTTCACCTAATATTTTAGCTAGTTTATTGGCTTTTAGCTGCGTTTTAAATGAACTACGGAATCGAGATTCACAGTGAAATACCACATTACATGTAACCTGGTTAACCTTACGGATAACTAGGAAAAAATTATTTGTATTACTAGAGGTAAAGTACCTTCCCTTTTGTAAGGGTTCCGTAGCCAAATGGCAAAAACGGAACCCTTAAGGCTTCGTCATGTTTGTCTGTCTGTCTGTCCGTCCGTATGTCACAGCCACTTTTTGCCGAAAATATAAGAACTATACTGTTGAAACTTGGTAAGTAGATGTATTCTGTGAACCGCATTAAGATTTTTAAATTTTGGGGGTTCCTCATACGAAGAACTAAAAATCAAAAAAAAATTCATCAAACCCATTTGTGTGGGGCATATATGGAATATATGGATAGGTCTTCAAAAATGATATTTAGGTTTCTAATATCATGTTTTTAAAAACCGAATAGTTTGCTCCCCCCACCCCTTTAACTTTTAAAATAAGAGAATGATAAAACTAAAAAAATATATGATGTACAATTACCATGCAAACTTCCATCGAAAATTGGTTTAAACGAGATCTAGTTAGTAGTTTTTTTAATACGTCATAAATCGTAAACCGCAATTTACCTTTCATTCAATTGACCCAAATATAAATAAAGGTACAACGAACTACAAGAACATTTATGCTTGCTGCTACGGAACCCTTCATGGGCGAGTCCGACTCGCACTTGGCCGCTTTTATTTCTAGCTGAAGTACTTTACTTTAAAATTTTTTTAGTACTCTAGTTTAGTGATATTATTTAACCACATGTGTATCTATATGTTTATGTGTTCCATTGTGTCTATATGTATTTCTGTGTAGCTATATATGTCTTCATGTGCCTCTGTACGTCTCTATGTGCCTCTGTATGTCTGTAGTCCTCATATCCATGTTGTGTTGCACAGCGAGCCTGCGCCATCAGCAATGACGGCACTGCACCAGTTTGGCGCAGAGATGTTGCGCCTATCGCGCGGCTTGGAAGCTTCTGCCGCAACAAAAACGCCGCTGAAACGGTATTACAATTGGCATTATTACTTCAAAATTACTTGGAGCTTCATTATTTTTCTCTTCTTATTTACACTCAGACTCAGACTCTTAGCAGTATCCACTAGAACAAGATGAGTACCAGTTTTATTATTTTACGTAGTCTTCTATTTCTGTTCGGAACTGAATTTAATAACACAAAATAGAAAGGTACAGATATTAAGTTTAGTATAACGAGCGAAAACAGGTGCACGCACACATAGACGCGCGCGTTCTCTAATCTAGTTAAACTTAACTTTGGTTCATTTTGTTGTAATAAGACTTTTCTCTCGGATAAATTTCGTTCAAAATATAATAAAATATCATAATGACGTTAACTTGCGCGCGAGATTTTCTCAGGAAAGCCCTGGGCATGAGTCGATTGTATACCTGCACTATTTGTTGCTTTCCTACACTTGTTAAGCATGGTTCATTATACCTAACGATACATAGCAAACCGGACCCTTACTATAAACGTTACGATATTTAGCTGGGATTAGCCTCGCGTGCAGTATTTGGTCAAATATAGTTGTATAGTCAAAACTTTAACATTAATTGCTTTCCACAGGACAAACGTGTCAGATAAATGCGGGATGCTTACTCCAGGATCAGTAAGCGTCTCCTCCAGCTCACCTTCTTCGATGCTCCAAGACAGGAGAAGACCATCCTCCACAGGAGATCCTAACACTCCAATACACCGACCACGAAGCGCATCAGATGATGAGACCAATGACGGGCTCCTAGCGCCTGCTGCTTTGACTACAAAATCACGAAGTTCTGAAGACGGATTGCTCCTGCCACCTCCGTGCACTTGTCCGTATTTCGGCTCCGAGTCAACACCGGCTCCAAGACGGACCACTGAAGTCATTATTGTTCCTGGTGTTGATATCAACACGTGCAATGGGTATAGTCGAAATGGCAACTTGAAAGAAGAGCCATCTACTCCATTATTTAGAAGATCGAGTCGCGGAGCTTCGTCTATTGTCACGTGGGATGAAGCGAGGCGGATGAGACGTGGTTCTAGCTTCGGTGGGGCAAGGACGACTCTATCGACTCCAACTCGCAACATCCGCCCTCAAAGGTCGATTAGACAGCAACCACCATCAGTGAACCAAACTCCTCAACGGGCAGTACCTAGGCCGCATCATTCCAGGACTTCAAGCGTTATATCTAGAAATTCTTCACGTCATGGACGAATTCTACGGCTGGAGCAGAAAGCGACTAAAGTTTTAGGTGTAGTTTTCTTTACGTTTGTGTTTCTATGGGCTCCGTTTTTCATCCTGAACACAGTGCCAGCGGTTTGCTCAGATTGTGAAAGGGGGATTGCTCCTTGGGTTTTTGACTGTGCGCTCTGGTTGGGGTACGCTAGTTCCATGGTGAATCCAATATTTTACACTATATTTAATAAGGTGTTCAGGCAGGCTTTTAAGAGGGTACTGCTCTGTCAGTATTGTGAGGCGAAAAGGTAGCCGGCACCCTGGGAGCGCGTTCGTCCGACCTCTGACCCTGGCATCGGAGCGCTCTCAGTGAATCGAAATATAGCGGTAAGATCTCAGTTCGTATGAACACAACAGAGCTTTAATGTACGCTTGTAGCTATAGATGCGTCAATCTTCTTTTTCTAATGGAAACTGGACGTAATAAGCCTTATAGGGTTATTGAAACTATGACACCTGAGCTAGTACACTCGAGAACGTTTCGCCTATCATAACGTTATAAATCGTATGTACACTCGTATATCTCTAGTATGTATAATTGAATGTCTAGTCAAAGAATCACCACCGAAATAAAATAACAATTACAGTACAATTTTGATAATACCTTTTTCAAATGATTACCGTTTTTGATGTAAAAAAATGTAATAAATGATGATAAGATTCAAAGACCGTTATTGACTTAGAAATTAAATTTGTAATAGAGTGACTTCAGTTGTCATAGATCTAAAACTTCATCAATTGTTGTACCTAATCAAAGTTTAAACTAATGTTCAAAATTGCAGTTTAGTAAAGGAACATTTTAAAAGACTCCATAAAATAAACTACAAAAATTCTCTAGTCATTGTCGTTAGTTGTAAAACATTAACATTAAAACCGAGCGAAAGGAAATTATGTAAATAAAATATAAAAAATATAGAGAAGTTTTCGCTCAATTTTGGTGAATTTTTGGTCTCGTTTATATTTAATACTAATAACATTTATGTACAACTTGCATAGCTACGATGTTCTCAACTATAGAATATGGTGCGACGAATTGAGTCAACGAGTACAAATCGCAGCAATTCATTGGGCGTGTAAGAAAGCTCGTTGCTAATGAGGGATTTTTATCCTCGATAAATGAAGACTAGTTCCAATTAGTGTAATAGATGACGCTGTCAAAATCTCAAAGACACATTAACAAAATTTGTCTAAAACAATCTCACTTGTCTTATTAATTTCAAGTTCCACTGAAAATAATGAGAACACGGCAATGTTAATTAACAGTTCACTATCCTTTGATAATCAGCATAGGACAGTAAAACGCCATCTGTTAGAAATTATAAAAAAAAACGCCTCATTGTTGCTTAGTTGCGATTTTGCGACGTGATTCGATACGTGTCTGGTAAACATCAGCCCTAATAGTAATTAAAAGACATAATTAATATTGTTTTGTTGTGTAAACATGTTTTGTTAGATTAACTTATTTGTTTTTTATTCTTAAACTTATAAAATAACAACAGGATCCACATACTTTATAAAATATTCGACATCCAACCAACAGACGAAAAAAATATAAATGGAGCGCCACGAACATGTAACATTTTAACAAAAATATAATCGCCTTCAGATAACAGTAAAATCCAAACTACTCTACCAATTTTGATGAAATATCCATGGGATCAATTTAAAAGTATATACTTTCAAATAAAAAACTAATTTTCCAAATCGGTTTGATATATAACGGAGTTCTGAGCTAATAAACATACCATAAAAATTAAACAAATTTATACATATATGGTTTTCGCATTCCATTGTCAGAACTGGACTAAATGGAAATGGGACCACACGGGAAGCAGCAGCTTGCAAATAAAAAACGAACCATCAAAATCGGTTCATCCAGTCGTAAGTTTATTTACTTATTTATTTAATACTTTCATACAAAACAGAATAGAGTTAGGAGGACTTAATGCTAATAGCATTATCTGCCAGTCATCCCGGTCGTGCTAAAAGAAGGTAAGGCGTGACACAGGAAAAAAGATACCTATTTCAAAGCTACAAAAAAAAAAGAAAAATAGAGACATATAGAAATATATAAGTAAATACATATAAAGTTCTGAGGTAAGAAACTTAAAAAAATACATTCCAATTGAAAACCTCCTCCTTTTTTGAAGTCAGTTACGAACCTATAGTGTGTCGGCCCACTCGAAAGACAGCCACGACCACATTTGCTATAGCTACTCGTACCTGTGCCGATATCGTACGACAGTGTTCTTATTTGCTTTTTTTACATACTAATCGATAAAACTACGACAACATCGTGTTTTTATTCGTAGGTCCTTCAACTAGTTTCAAATTAAAAATGGACGTGAACTTCTTAATAATGCCAATCAATCTTTATGTCATAATTTACTAGCGGTCACATCCAGAGTTCTCAGTCAAATTAATGATTTATTATTCTGTTCCTTAACCTCCTTATAAAATCTATACTAGGAAATACCTAGTAAATGGTACAAAAGGCGAGTAATCACGTGTTTTATAGGTGCTATGTCATTATCTTGGTTCAAAAAAATTGGAGATCCTCAATTCAACTGTATTTTTTTTATGTTTGTTACCTCATAACTTTTGATTGGGTGAACTGATTTTGATAGTTATTTTTTATTTAAAAGCTGGTGGCTCCCATGTAGTTTTCTTTATATTTGGTCCAGTTCTGATAATGGCATCCATGAGAAAAGTATATAAGTCTTAAATCTGTTTATTTTTATGTTATGTTATGTTTGTTAGCTCAGAACTCCGTTATATAACAACCAATTTAGAAAATTAGTTTTTTATTTCAAAGGATATACGTTTAGATTGATCCCATGGAAATTTCATCATAATTGGTAGAGTAGTTTGGTTCTTACTGTTATCTGAAGTCGGTTATATTTTTGTTAAAAAGTTACATGTTAACTGACACATTCTGTAAGTACATGGTTTCCATTTAATGATCATTAAGCTAAAGTGGCATCTCTGAATGTGTGCGAAGGACTAATGGTTATTTTACTGAAATAATTTGCTTTGCTGTGATCATTATCTTCGTAATTTGCTTAATTGACTAATTTATATGGCCTACTTTATAAACCGTTAGTATAAATAGAGTTATTAAATTAAGAGTCGCGTCGAATTATGAAAACTGATAGTAAATTTGTATTTTAATATTAATGGATGTTTTGTATAGTTAATAAAATTACGCGTTGTTTTTTTCAATTCCTAATTCAATCCATCAATACAGGGTAGGTATTTGGTAATATACTGACGCTATTCAAGAGACGGTTTTTCTCAAAACATAAAAAAAGCCTTCTCGAAAAAAAACACTAGTTGAACACGAATGAATCACCTAAAAATAGTCGATTTTCTATAAAATTTGTTACTATAAAACTCTTTTTTTCGTTAAGTATTTTTTTATGATTTGTGAAACCGTCACTTAAATATCGTCAGTATATTACCAAACACTGCATATTCATGATAATTACTGCAATAGCACTTTAACTTGCGTTAATTGAAAAAAAACTTTTAGCGCACAAATAGTTTTTGTACTATAAAATAATTATATCGATGTACACGCTACATGAAAATCTTGAAGAGGTTTAGGCCCAAAAGATAAATAAGGCACCCAGGCTGCGGCAGACTAGGATGCATTATTCTCGGTTGCCTGTTGGATATCGCTGTACCTGTCGCAGCCAGGATGCCTAGATCGTGCTAGACTGTAGTTTGGTGTCAGTATAAAACTGTAAATATGTAATTAATTAGCTACTAAATTATTTAGATAGATCGCGCTATTATAAAATAAAATGTGGTTATTATGTAAAGAGATTTATCCTATAAATAAACGATCTGATCGTGATTTTTTTTAATTCCTTTAAATACCTTTTACTCGAATACTTATTAATCCTTAATATCTAAATAACAAATCAATAAAAAGTAGCATGTTTCAATCCAGGTCATAATTAAACTGATCTATACGATCTGATCCCGTCATCTCCCTTCCATCAAAGGACAAGCAGGCGCATCGCTCAGTAACATCCGTACCTAGTTGATATACCACCCATTCGCACACACCGTTTTGGTTCTACGTTCTTGATGCGTACAGATAAAGTATGGAACAATTTGCCGTCGTCTATTTTTCCTAAAATAAAATCCGGGTCTCTTTAAGGTAAGAGTGAATAGGTTTCTTCTAGATCTTCGTGCTTCATCTTAGACCACATCATCGCTTACCATCAGGTGAGATTGAGGTCAAACGAAAATCTATCCAGTTTAAAAAAAAACATTTTATTAAGATCGGTCCAGTCGTTATTTATTAGTTTTTTTTTGGATACCACCTGGAGATGAAACAAGCCACCTGATGTTAAGTGGTAACCATCGCCATTAGCAAAGTATTACCTAGTAAGTCACGCATCCTAGATACGTGTCCCTATAATCCACCCTCTGCGTACATCAACTAAGCCTCATGTTCCTGTGACTTCACCGGCTACCATATCCTTCAAACAGAAACACAGCAATAATTGGCGGCAGAAATAGTACGTATGGTGGACGTACTTTCTCGGACTACCCATTTCATAAGTACTACCCCTTTCAGGCTACAAGTACTACCCAAAATGGCAGAAGTCATTTGATTATGAGACACTTTCACTGCCTTCTGTTTCACGTCGAGGTCTCTTAAAAGAGTCTCGAACTAAACACAATAGAAAAGTTTTATGTAAAGTAGCACTCTCTCGTCTAGTTTTTCTGCCTTTTTACCGCTTGTGTTTGCCGCGTTAGGTTTAATAATGCCCTAAAAGTATTTACTGGGAAAGCCCCAAAACATTTAATATTAGCCCAAGAGTTTATCACATTACGGGACTTAAGTTTTGAAACTTTTCCAAACTCTTTAATTAGGACATTCTTTCGAGACAAAAATATCTTTAAATTGTTCTAATAACATTGTAATAAAACCTATAAGTATAGCAAATTATTTTGTTAAAATACCATCATCAACATCCACAGCATGACTTCACCCACTGCTAGGTATAGGCCTCTCTTTGTCTGTGCTATTCTCCACGGTCCTGTGCCAGCCTCATCCAGGTTCTACCCGCGATGTTTGCTTCATCGTCTGCCTATCTCGCTGCTGGACTACCAACGTATCGGTACCCTGTCCGTGGACGCCATTAAGTTAGTGCCCGACTCCACCTGTCATCACCTCGCCTAACCAGGTGTCCTGCCCAACTCCAATAGCTCCGAATAGTATAACGGAGCTAAACAACTTGAAAGAAATGAAAATTAATAGATACTATTCGATTTACAACCAATAAAGAAAAAATCTATGGAAACAAATATCAAAAGAAGAACGAGAAACAAACTTCAAGCTCAAACACTATTACAAATTTAAAAACATTTCATATAGAATTATGAATGGTCCTCTTCCTTTGAAGAACAATAAGTTGAAATGAAAATTTTAAAGTAGTTTCTAAGCTGCATAAAGCTCGCTCTTCGAAGAGTAAATAAAAGCTTAAGAGCTCGAATGAAAACTTTATCTCAAGTGTAAGCAAACCTTGACAAAGTGGTTCAAAAGAACTGGCCATAGATTTTTTTTCCTCCTTGACCAAGCCAAGCTAATGCTAGACATTTCACACAGTGCTATCTAGCCCAAAACTAAGCAAAGCTTGTTCTATACTATGGGTGGAACCAGATAACTGATAGAATGCGTATATATTTTATGTAAATACATTCATAAAATATACATAAAAATACCCAAACCCGGAACAAATATCTGTAGACCATGCAAACATTTGTCCCGCAGCGGGAATTGAACCCGCTACCTCTTGTGTCACAGCCGGTTAGATTGTCAAGCTGGTTATAATCCTTTTGCAATTCATTACAAAAAAGTACAATAAAAAAGTCAAATCATAATAATCAAATGCGAGATGATGATAAAACCCCATTGTTGATGTAGCCTCTTGACAGCAATATTCTGTCAATTTTGCAATATTATTGTGGAAATATTGCACAATTGACATAATATTGCCGTCGAGAAGCTAAGCAATATCAGCCATGGGGTTTTATCAGCCATGGGGTTTTATCAGCCATGGGGTTTTATCAGCCATGGGGTTTTATCAGCCATGGGGTTTTATCATCATTATAGTCAGGTATAGTACAACAAGTTTGCCTCCACAAAAGGTAAAACAATTGTCTAACGCGTGTTTAAAATAATCCTTACCAATACCTAACGCTCAAGTCTTTATCTTTTTTGTGGTATTGCAACGTTTTATATTGTAGGAAGGTTAAATTCCTACCTGCCATTTTAAAACGTACTTACTATTTCTACCGTTCTGAAGCCCAAGCATGGCCGGACTATACCTCCGTTCATACGCGGTTATTAGTATCGTGCACGTTCATACTGTAATTCGTAGCTCAAACAACTACAATTCACTATAGCTTTGTATATTACTCTGTGCAGTGTACTTACGGTTAGCAAAGCATTTTAATAGAGGATTTTTTTTAAGTTGTCTACAAATGTCTGGCTGGGACACTCGCTTACAAAGCTATTAAAAAAGTTTCCAGGTTACGGAGGCACAATATTGTAGTAGGTATTCAATTAATATCAGTATTTAGCTATGTATGTCTATGGGATTCGCAGTGACAGCATAGAGTTCACTCAAATTGCAGAAGGGTTGTCCATAAAAAGTAGACTATATCTCAATCCAGGTCATATCTGTATATCAAATTTCATCAAAATCGGTTTAGCTGTTACGACGTGATAGCGTCAGAAACATACTTTTGCAGTTATGATTAGTATGAAGTACGATTGGCTCGCGATTGACCACGATCTCGTATGATGGTAAGCGATGATGCAATCTACGATGGAACACGCTTGCCTAGAAGACTACTTATTTAAAATGTATGGTAAGTAAAAAACCTTTTATTGGTGTTTTCATTATATTTTTAACTAGTTGATCCGCCAAACTTCGTACCGCCTTGACATGCATATAACGCGGGCTGTCAATATACGTCACCCTGGTAGAATTGTCAATTGTTGTCCCCGGCCATCATTTTACAACCATACTTAACCATAGACAAAATTACGTTTAGCTGTCATTTGCGTTTTGTTATTCCATGTTAGATGCGTTTTTGTTATATCACGTTTTATAGTGACTTATATTCTCTTTGACGTTTTATGCTACGTCACACGGCAACGCGGTCGAACGGGATAAAAAGTATGCTATGTCCGTCTCCTGGTTCTAAGCTACCTTCCCACCAATTTTCAGCCAAATCGGTTCAGCTGTTCTTGCGTTATAAATAGTGTAACTAACACGACTTTCTTTTATATATATATAAATATAATATATATATATATATTAATATTATTGAATATTGTGTGGGTAGGCACAAGTAAAACACAGATTTTGTGCTTCAATATTTATATTAAAGAAATAATATACTTACGTTGCATTATAGTATAAACAGTACATTAATTTATACTCATCAACTGTCCCTGAAGAGATAGCACTAATTGAAGTTACTGTTGGAGCACTGGGTATGAAATAAACACACTTTTTATACCAGCCACAAGCACTACCACCACACTTTTCACTAAAAACCTGCATTGTTCTACACTGCCATACAATGTCTACTGGAGCGAAAATCTACACCACAGATCCTTTGGCCGCCATCAAGGAGCTTGATGATAAGCTGGACAGCTGCATGGCCACATTTGAGGCGCGCATGTCAGCTGCCTCACCAGCTTCTCTGGGGCAGCTGGCGGCGGAAGTGAAGCAGTTCAAGGTATGCATGAAGCTTGCGATTGACCTCGTCCGCAGCCAGGTGACTCAGGTCACTGCACTTGTGGATGATGCTGAGAACAGAAGCCGTCGCAAGTTTCTTTTGTTCCGTGGAGTCGAAGAAAAGGAGGGAGAAAACCTTAAGGAAGTCATTGCTGAGGTCGCTAAGGACACACTCAAGATAAGCCACTTCACCCCGGATTGTATTCGGTTCAGCTATCGTCTCGGCAAGGACGCTACTCGAGGTGGGTCTCGTCCAATTCTCGTGAGATTTCACAATCTGGACATTCGCTCCAGTGTCTGGCGGAGCAAGAAGAACTTTAAGGGAACAGGAGTGTCAGTTGCTGAGTATCTGACGGCCACCCGGCGCAGCTTCTTCAATGAAGGACGCCGTGTATATGGCGTAAAAAAGTGCTGGTCTCAGGACGGTAACGTCTATCTATTGGCACCGGACGGAACGAAGCATAGAGTTGTTTCCCAGGCTCAGGTTGGAGAAATCATACAAAAGTTCCCACCAATGCAGGAGGCACAAGCTGCCGCAGTTGCTGCGGCCACCTTGGCACCAGGGAAAGCTGCACCAGTGCGTTCGAAGGCCGGGCGCTTTGTGAGGCCGAAGTAATCGAGTCGATCTGGCCAATTTCGGGCGTTTTTGGCGGTATACTTTAACAAATCCTGGCAGTAGTACATTTTCTTTTTTTTACCTAGGTAGGTACCTACCACATTTATTTTTGATAACTGACACTTGGTCTGACATAACGTGTCCGTGTGTTCGTGACTGTGACGTACCTGTCATTCTTGACGTTGACGTACTACAAGCCGTTGGCCGCCAGCGCTGTGTCGTCGTTCCGTTCCGTTTTACGAAGACATTTCTGTTTGTAAAATTTATGTTTTTATTTTGTTTTTCTGTTGGTTATAATTTTTGAACATTGTTTACTGTAGTCTTACTGTAGTTGTTTAACATACATAAGTACACAATAATTTTACCTGCATTCAACTCTCCAGACTAATTGGCAGTGTTTGTGGCTTTAGATGGCTTCTTGTTTGTATTGTTCTGTTACCAGTATTATTATTTAAATAAATTATATATTTATATTTTTATTATTTATATTTATCTTATTTATTTATAATGGATTGCTCAATATCTTCTGATTTATTTAAATCGTTCGACTCTGATAGCTTCGTGGATGCTGTGGTTGATAGCGTTGCTGAGCCTTTGCTTAGGGAACAGCTTGACAAATCGTTTGCTCCTTTTAAAAAAAACTTTAACGTGTGCCACATCAACGCCCAGAGCATACCTGCTCACTACTCGGAGCTATTAGCCACTTTTACGGGCGATTGTATACACGCCTGTCTCGTTTCCGAAAGTTTTCTCAAACCTTCACTTCCTTCTCCTTTTTTCTGTCTACCCGGTTTTGTGCTTGTTCGTAATGATCGCACCAATGTTAGATGTGGAGGGGTTGCGATCTATTTACGCGCTGACTTTAATTATAAAATTATCTCCAGTTCGCCTTCTGCTTACTCTGCTTCTATGGAGCATCTATTTGTTGAGGTACAGGTGAGCACTGGTAAAGTACTATTGGGAGTGGTTTATGCGCCCCCTACAGTTGACTATTTTAATTCTCTCGACCAGTTGCTTGAAACTTTTGTGCCTCTGTACGATCAGATAATTTTAATGGGAAATTTTAATACCTGCCTTTTAAAAAATGATATTAGATGTAAACAATTAGTCAATATTACATCTTCTTTCAACCTTAACATCTTAGATTTAGATCCTACGCAACATATCAATGGCACACTAAACTGGACCTCATAATTACACGAGACCACAAACGCGTTTCTACTTATGGTCAATTTCCAGCCCCGGGATTTTCACATCATGACCTTATATTTGCATCATTTAAAATTAGAACACACAAAATAAAACCTAAGATCATAATGCAACGTAACTTTGCCGCTATGGATCTTGATAAGCTCCGTACTGATACAAGTGCCACCGAATGGTCTCAACTCTTATATGCTAGCGATGTTGATGAAAAAATCACAATATTCAATGGCATACTAACATCGCTATATGATAAGCATGCTCCTTTCAAGGCGGTTCGCATGAAAAGACCTCCCGCACCTTGGTTGACTGAATATATCCGCAAATTAATGGCTAGGCGTAATAAACTATTCCGCAAATATAGGAGAGACTCTAATGAAGAAACTTTTCTTCGCTATAAAAAGGCGAGAAACCGGTGCAATCAGGAGATTAGGAATGCTAAGCGTCGTAACATCTACGGAGCCATTGAGAACTGTACTCCAAATAACATCTGGAAAGTGCTCAACAACTTAGGATTTGGGAAGAGTAAGGCTGCTGTCAACCCAACGGTCGATATCAATGCTCTCAACAACCATTTTTCAGTTGTTCCGTTTAAAATTGACAACATTGTTAAGGCTGACACCATAATGCAGTTAGCTAGGCAGCCGCTAGAAAATTTTACTTCTTTTTCTTTTGGGCAGGTAGATGAAGGTGATGTTGCAAAGATTATTGCTAGCATTAGCAGCAAGGCGGTTGGTCATGATGGAATCGGTTTAAAGATGCTAACTCCAATACTTGAACTGACTCTTCCATATATCACTCATATTATTAACTTTTCCCTCACAAGTAGCAATTTCCCTACTATATGGAAGAAAGCTTTCATCATACCCATTCCCAAAAAGTCTAACATAACTGAACTTAAAGACTATCGCCCAATATCAATTCTCCCTTTCCTTTCTAAAATTCTTGAAAAAGTTGTGCATCGCCAGCTTTCATCTTTTCTCCACAGTAATAATCTTCTTAGTCCGTTTCAGTCAGGCTTTCGCCCTGCACACAGTACCTGCACTGCCCTTATTAAAATTACAGACGACATCAGGCTTGCTATTGACAACCGTAAACTCACTCTTCTTTCCTTGTTAGACTTTAGTAACGCTTTCAACTGTGTGGACTACGAAATTTTGCTGGCCGTCTTACGCTCTATTAATCTTTCTCAGTCTTCTTTAACATGGTTCAGCTCATATCTTTGCGGACGCGAACAATGTGTGCGAATTAATGATCTATCCTCTGACTGGTGTAAAATCGAAGCAGGTGTACCTCAAGGAGGCGTTCTTTCACCCCTCCTCTTCTCTCTTTTTATCAACACCCTGGTATCGAAAATACATCACACATCCTATCACCTATATGCCGATGATGTTCAGTTATATCTCAGTTGTAATCCCGATCAAATTCTATCTGGAATTGAAAATCTCACTAATGATCTAAGCGCTGTGTATGACTGGACTCAAAAATTTGGTCTACTAATTAATCCCAACAAGACGCAGGTGATAATAATTGGTGGTAACAGACAGATTGTCAAAATTAATCTTAACACTCTTCCTCCGGTTAAATATAATAATATTCCACTGCAGTTCTGCAAGGAGGTTAAGAATTTAGGCCTTTTCATTACCCATAATTTGTCATGGGACCACCATATTACCCAGATTAGTAGGAGGATGTATGGTATCATGCATACTCTGAAACGCCTAAAAAATTTCTTGCCCCAATCTACGAGGTCCACACTGGTTAATGCGTTACTCTTACCCATCCTAGATTATGCAGATGTATGCTATCCCGATGCTACGGAAGAGCAACTGAACAGGTTGGAGCGTCTGCAGAATCTTTGCATTCGCTATATCTACGGCCTACGAAAATATGATCATGTCTCGGTATTTCGTCAGCAGCTAAAATGGCTTGACATCAGAGCTCGTCGAGATGCGCACATGCTATCCCTCTTATATAATATTCTTCGCAACCCTCTATCTCCCAGCTACCTCAGAAAGCGATTTGCATCCGTATCAACTGAGGACAGACCTGTGCGATCGTCTCGTAGTTTCCAACTAATTACTCCACAGCATAACACGGCTACTTACTCTGACTCTTACACCATAACCGCTACTCGTCTCTGGAATAATATGCCACCAAACTATTTCGAGGCTACTTCAGTGGAAGCATTCAGATTGAGAATCTATAGGCACCTTCTCGGTCAAACCGACCAAAAATGAGCAACTTAATATTTCCATAACACTTCTCTTCTATTGTTATGTATGTATTTTAATTCGATATTGGTATAGTTTAGTCTATCATATAAAGTATTTAAGTAGGTTTATTTAAGTAGTATGTACCTATATTATGCTATATTTATTAGTCCTGTGCAAATTTTCTTTTTTACATTTTCTGTGCACTACCTACACATCTTTGTCTACAATACACAAAGGTTATCTGGAAGAGAATGCTCTTTAGCATTAAGTTCGCCTTTGTACTAGTTTTATAAGTGCAATAAAGTATTTTCAATCAATCAATATAAATATTTTATATATATATATAAAAAGAAAGTATAAAAGAAGTATATATATATATATATATATAGGAGATAGATTAAGACCAAAGATTCGTAGATGAACGTCACCAACATAGCACAAAGGAATAGCAATGAAGTGGCAGTAGGCTGGGCACGTAGCTTGAAGAACTGACGGTCGTTGGGGCAGAAAGGTTCTCGACTGGAGACCATGCACTGGAAAGCGCAGAGTAAGACGGCCTCCCACTAGATGTAAAGATAACCTGTTAAAGGTTGGGAGCGATGAGGAGCAGGCCGCAGAGGATCTGCCACTCTGAAAAACTATGAGGGAGGCCTATGTTCAGCAGTGGACGTCCTGTTCTGATATGATGATGGTTAAAGGAAGTATTTCTAGACGGCATCTTTGGATCGGTTAAAAATTTTGTTTTCTCTCTCTGCTGTCGGTAGAATAATTAATTTTTTGAAAGAATTTCTGTGACTATTTAAGAACTACCACGCTGTACAAGCTATCCGTCTATGGAACTGTTTTCCTCTTTACATTAGAACTGCCAAATCCCTTTCTATGTTTAAAACAGTTCTATTTAAACATCTGTCTGCACTACAATGCTGACTTCTCATTTTCTCATTAATCGTTACGCTACTCTTGGTTTTATTTCGCCATTCTGTTATGCACCTATATGTACCTATATAAAGTATTTTATATAATATACCTTTTTATTATTAGTATGGAATATTTATGTATTATTATGTACCTAGTCCATTTGATGAGTACATATATTTATTTATTTTTATTTAATTAGTAGGGATTAACCAATTACACTAATTAATTTAAAGGAATTCAAAACATTAATTACATAAATTCTACATTGTCAAATTAAAATCAAAATGACATTATAAATCTACGTTAACACAAATTATTAACAAATAAATAAAATAAAAAGAATACACATTAATATAACTTTTTCATCAAATCACACACATAAATAATACATTGAAATGTTAAATTAGTGACCTATTAAAATGTAGTATATGACCTATATGTATTCGTACTCGTACGTACGTGTACTCGTATATATATGATGTATAGTATATGACTCCTGTGCAAGATGGTCTGTTGTATGCATTCCAGCATATCTGTGGATTGTTAGCGGTCTTTTCAGTCTCTGCGTGAGATAATGTTACTTACCCAAAGATCGGTTGTTTTTCTCACTAAAAGCAATATACCTAGTCAGGTCATAAGTATTGTAACACTGTAAAAACTTTTCTTTTAGAATGCTGGCCACAAAAAAGTTTATAGAATTCGAATTTCGAATTGTTCATGAAAATAAAAATGTATACTTTTTAGAATTATACTCATTTTTAAATATGGAGTGGGCGCTTAAAGAAGACCGTGTTGCAGTTATTGCGTTGCATCGTTGCGGTTACGCGTCAATTCAAATTTTTGACATACTGAAAAATTTAAATATAACCAAAAGATTCGTTTATCGCACCATCAAACGATACAATGAAGACTCTAGTGTAGATGACAGGTCAAGAAGTGGTCGCCCTCGGTCTGTTAGGACTCCAGTAGTGATAAAAGCTGCGAAGGCGCGAATTCAAAGAAATCCCAAACGTAAGCAGAAACTGTTGGCCCTTCAGATGGGGTTAAGCAGAACCACGGTGAAACGGGTGTTAAATTAAGACTTGGGCTTCAGGCATATCGAAGAAAAATAGGACATCGTTTGAATGCTCATCTAATGGACCTGAGACTGAAGAGATGCCGCGCTTTGTTGAAGCGGTACGCGGGAAAAAAATATAGGGAAATTCTTTTTTCGGATGAAAAAATTTTTACCGTAGAAGAGAGCTACAACAAACAAAATGATAAGGTGTACGCACACAGTAGTGAAAAAGCGAGCAACCGTATTCCGCGTGTCGAACGAGGTCATTTTCCATTCTCGCTCATGGTATGGTTGGGAGTTTCTTATTGGGGCTTAACAGAGGTACATTTTTGTGAGAAAGGTGTAAAAACGAATGCAGTTGTGTATCAAAATACAGTCCTGACGAACCTTGTGGAACCTGTTTCTCATACCATGTTCAATAAGAGGCACTGGGTATTCCAACAAGATTCGGCGCCAGCTCATAGAGCGAAGAGCACACAAGACTGGCTGGCGGCGCGTGAAATCGACTTCATCCGGCACGAAGACTGGCCCTCCTCCAGTCCAGATTTGAATCCGTTAGATTACAAGATATGGCAACACTTGGAGAAAAAGGCGTGCTCAAAGCCTCATCACAATTTGGAGTCACTCAAGACATCCTTGATTAAGGCAGCTGCCGATATTGACATGGACCTCGTTCGTGCTGCGATAGACGACTGGCCGCGCAGATTGAAGGCCTGTATTCAAAATCACGGAGGTCATTTTGAATAAACTTTAGTGTCATAAGAATCTATGTTTTGTTAAGTTTATTTTTGTATATAAATGGTTACATAATGAATAAACTTGTTTCAATTATTTTATATTAAACATGTGACAGAATTTATGACCTGACTAGGTATGTATATATTTATTTAATTTGCTTATTTAAGTACACTGATTATTCAATATTCAATTATTTTTATTAATAGCTACCGTCCTATAATGTTCACGTGAAATCCTGTCCATCCAAAGGTTGCCTGGAAGAGATCGCTTTTATAGCTTTAAGACCGCTACTTGTGTATTGTTTTTTTTATTTTATGTGTTATTTACAATATTATTGTAATCACACACGCAAAAATACAATAAATTGCAATAAAGCGTTTTCTATCTATCTATCTAACATCTGCGTAAACACATTATCTATACTAATATTATAAAGAGGAAAGATTTGTTCGTATCGAATAGGCTCCGAAACTACTGGACCGATTTAAAAATTATTTCACTGTTGGGAAGCTACACTATTCCCGGGTGACATAGGCTACTTTTTACCCAACTGCGCAGAAGGAGGGTAATGTTTTATTGAAAAACTACGCGTGCGAAGCTACGGATTGATTAGCTAGTTAGATATATAGGTATAATTTGTAACTGTGTTTCCTGATTACGCTTTTCTGGGTTTTTATATGACCTGGTTATGGAACAAGCGTTTGGCCAACCTGATGTTAAGTGGTAACCATCGCCTGTAACAAACTATTGACTCGTACGTCACGCACGTAGGTGAGCCCCTTCGCATAGAACTTTACTATACTCTTACATACGATGGCACAGACAGATACAGAGACAGACATAGGCATTAAACTAATAACATTGCTTTGCGTTGAAGGCAGAAAATTAAAAAAAATCGATTTTCCTAAGTATTAATAGGAAATAGACGAAACAAAATGACGGGATATTTATTATCTGTTGTCGCTTCGATGTTACGAAGAAATGAGAATCTGAATTGAAATTTTACTTTTATAGACGTATCGTGGTAGTATACATGATTGTTAATAATTCTATGGCCATACCATAATGTAAGTTTTGTTCGAAGATAGTGATTTCGTACTGAAATAAATGGAAATAATTTTCGGCTTGTCTTACTACAAGTTCATGTTTCCGTGGCGCAGTGGCCGAATAGCCGGCTGAGACGCAGGAGGTAGCCGGTTCGATTCTCACCGCGGAACAACTATTTGCATGATCTATATGTATTTGTTCCGGGTCTGGGTACATATTCTTATTTATATATAAGTATGTAGCGTGTGTGTCTCTATACTCCTGGAGCTCGCCATAAAACAGTGTATGTCGGGTTAAGTACAAACTCGCATTCTGAAGTTCTTCGGCCACATCTCGAGGCGGGACACTGACTCTATTGAGCATCTTGTCGTACAAGGACGACTGAAGGGCATCAGATCGCGCGGAAAATCACCCATGCAGTGGACCGATTAAATAAAAGTTACAGTGGGCGGCCAAATACAACATGGTAACATCAATGTCGACCTCTCTTTGATCTAGTCATCCAATAAGTCTTATTACAGAAGTATATCTAAATCAATATATTTTAAATAGTATATAAATATAAGACTTATGTACTTATCTTACTTACGATTTCTAAGATTACCTATGAAGATAGTTGTTTATGAAAATAAACCCATATTTATTTTCATAAACAACTATCTTCATAGGTAACCTTAGAAATCGTAAGTAAGATAAGTACATACGTCTTATATATATATAATACAATATTATTTTAGAAAAGTATGTTTATAAAATTTATATTTACATATTAATAAAACTGTACGCAACCTTTATTTACTCACTTCTTTATTTATTTGTTATTTTGCTACGTCGCTGCTGCACTGCCTTCGCTTCTGGTTCCAGCTTGAAAATCAGCGTTGGGTGCTTAACATCCAACATTATGCTGAGCTGAACGGCAATTTTGGTACGCAGACACATGAGTTGAACTGTTTTATTTGATTCAATTGTATCTACTGTTCCTTATAATTGTTTCACGTGTCATTTTGTGTGTACAAAATAAATGATCATTCTATTCTATTTAACTTCATGAATGCACGAGAATGTCTGTTAACAGAGACAAATGGCGAGATATCGTGAGGCTTGTAACATCTGCCCCCAAAAATAATGATACAACATGTTGACCACGATCGCTTTGTCAAGAGCGTTACGATTAAGAAGAAGATAGATTAGATTAGATTAGATAATTTCTTTATTGCACACCATTAAATACAAACATATAAAAGAAAATACAATTTTAAATCATAGGGCATACAATGGGCGGCCTTATCCCTAAAAGCGATCTCTTCCAGGCAACCTTTGGATGGACAGGATCTATATGAACAAATAAGGACGGCGGCATAAGATTTTTTTACTTTTTAGAATCAGTTTTTTTTAAAAACAAGCATATATTACAATTTATAAAAAATATAGTTAATATAAAATAAAATGCTTAATTATATTAAATAATATAATCATAAAATTACATAAATATTAATATGTATTAAGATACATAAATATATATATATTGTCATACCTACATAGATAAATTATAAAAAAAATGTATAAATAAATAAATGGCCTAGTAAGCGATGGATGACAGAAAGTGTTGTCTGATCATGTTTTTAAAGATAGGGAGAGATTTTGCATGACGAATTGAGACAGGTAGAGCATTCCAGAGTCTGGTAGCCTGCAGAGTAAAAGAGGTACTATAAAATACTGAGGTATGGTGGGGAGTTTTTAATTGAAGGGTTTTAATCGAGAGTTGGAAAGGTGAAGAAAGTCAAAGCGTTCTTTGAGGTAGGACGGAGTAGAAGGGATGAAAAGGATGCTGTAAAGGAGGGAAAGGATATGCGCATTCCGGCGAAGGCGGATGGGATAATACTGTGTGAAATGTCCAGCAATATTTATTTATCTAGATTTATTTATAACTTGTTTTGTTTAGTACAACAATTTAAAAAAAAATACATCTAGAATCGTAACAACTGATTTTTAAGGTGTGTTTAATACCAGTAGATTGAATATTTATCCAGTAATCGATACATTTCCAATAAACAATTTTTATTGTAAATCAGCGGCGCATTTGCGACAATGCTGCTTAGTCAGATTAATTTTTTTTTTATTAGTCATTCTACGAAAAGCCTACACAATGCGAGGTCAGTTTATACTGGAATTGTATAGCTTGATGTGTAGCCGTGTGTACGAATTAATAGGTAGAGGAACAGGAATAGGAGAGAGTAGGTAGATAAATGAATATGATTTAATTACCTATTTTACACATACTCCTTCATTGATATGTTACGACTTGGTATTATGGTTGTATGGTTTTTTTTAGGGTGATGAATTTGAAAATAACCTATTTTTACAACAATAATAGCCATTAGCCCTACCCGTGTCTTCGT